>CM063468.1:9995000-12495000 GCA_032191425.1 Lymantria dispar | reverse complement strand
GCCCAAGGCTATTAAAAAAAAAACTGAAATTCATAAGATCTTAAATTCTATAATGTATAGTGTGTTATTATTAAATTATCTTCGTTAATCAAAAATAAAAAATCCAATATTCTATTGTACCATTAGAATAATATCTTGAATTATTTTTACGAAGCCTCAAGCGTACTAGTAAATATTCTTAAAGTTTTATTTAATTGGGATTCTGTTAAACATTTTTAGATGCTAGCAATTCTTTCTAAAAATATTTAATTTATTTTATAATTAAAAGAATTTTTGAATTTTCTTTCTGACAATTCGTTGGATATATGCCTAGTAGGGTGTCCCGTTCATGTATGGAAGAAAACTAAAATTGAGCACTCACGCAAGAGGTGTCAAAATTTATTTATTTTAACGTAGATTAAGAAAATGATTTTAAAAATAGAATCGCGTTATGTCTTTAGGGCTCTACCAGACGTTAAAATTTTGTAAAATTGAGGGTTTTACATACTTCTTCCGTATGTACAAAATGACACAACAAACAAGATAAAAATTAGTTTTGTTTACTTCAAATATTATTACAAACTACACAAAATAAAAATTAAAAAAATTAAACATAAACAATCAATGTCAAAACATTAAAATGTGAACTTATTTTTGTGTTTAAAATTAGGCATTTCTGCACGAGATTGCAAGCGGGTTCTAATAAATCAATCTCTAAAATTAGCGTTAGTAACGCTTTGAGAAGCCTCTGTTGCTAGCTCAACACATCGCTCCACAGATTGTGTGTGACAAGGAAAGTCAGGAACATCTAAGTTCCTTTCTCTTGCCATGATCTGGAGGTCCTCGTTGGAAATCTGCCGAAGAACTGGCGGCTCCGTAACTTGGCACTCATGCCACACAATCATTTCGGTGTAATCTGTTGCAGAGAAGTAAATTTTTGGTGGCTTAAATATCCTGCATTTAGCGCTAGTTAGAGTGTCCCGGGCTTTTAATATTCTTCGCAACGCCAGATCCCGAATATGTTCTCTATCATCGAATAACAATGATAACGAGGAGGTTCTCAGAATGCGCAAAAAAAAGAGTTTCTTCCAATAACAGCATTCACAACAGATTTAAGATTATCAGGTAAAAACCGAGAGTATTTAATCAGCTAGAACATATGTTGGGCTCCATCTTTAAAGGAGCTCTTTTGCTTAATTAAAAACCAAACCGGGGCGAATACTTTAACCATGTAGGCGATAAGTAACAGCAGATGTTCAGGTGGGTTAAGAGTACTTACGTAAACTCTAAGTATACCATTAGCAAATGTAAGCCATCGTGAGTGTGACATTTTTCCAGGCTGACGGTTTGCTAACTCAGGAGAATAGTAATCAATCAACATAGCTTTACATATCTCGAAAAGATACTTTTGGTGGTCTAAGGTGGAGTTAGTTTCCTGTGTAAATAATAACTTTCTTACTGTCCTTCTTGGCTCTTCAAACTGTATCTGCTGTCTTTTCAATAATCTAGCCGTTTCTTTCTTGTCTACAACACTTATAAACATTTTTCTATCTTTACTTTGGTCCAACAAAAAGCTTCTTTCGTTATGTGGAACCTTGCTTTGTTTCGAACACAAGCAACATTCAAATGACGTGTATTTACAGGCAGCAACATCGAAAGAGTCTCTGATAATTGTAAGAAGCACTGTAGTTTTTTTTTTTCAAAACTATCGTTACGTTTGCTCTTGGGGCTTTTTAAATTAAGGTACTTTTCAAAATAAAATTTCAATAGTTGTGTAACTCGTTCTTTAGTTACGACTGGAATAGAAACCTTGGTCCAAATATTGCAAATCTCTTCAGAAACAACAGCAAAAGCCACGGAATTGGATGGATCTTTTCCATTGTACTGGAATTTCAGGTAATTTTTTACAAATAAAATAAACTTAATTACATCTTTTATCGTTGGTAGCTGCCGACCCTCAAGTTCCTTGAATGGTCCTAATATAGAACAAGTAGTGTCACTACGTCTTGAACCCATTATTCACAATCACAAGAACAATATCATCATCATCATTTGCCTGCCCTTATCCCACGCTAAGTGGGGTCAACACAACATGTTTTTACCTTCCATAGCCTTCTATCAGCCGTCATATGTGCACTCACTGCTTTCATACGCATATCCTCATTCACTCAGTCCATCCATCTCTTCTTGGGTCTCCCACGCTTCTTTCGTCCATCCACAAACATATTGACAACCCTTCTTGGTACATGCCTTTCATCCCTCCTCATCACATGTCCATACCATGACAATCTCGCGCTCCTAATCTTCTCTATCACTGGTGCTACTTTTAGGCTTCTCCTAATATACTCATTTCTTACTTTATCTAACCTTGTAACCTTTATCTAACCCCACACATCCATCTTAGCATTCGCATCTTTGTAGAACAATATAAATTACTTAAAATAGTCGTAACTGCACTTTTATGACGTATTAATTATTAAGACCACGACACAAACCAAAGCGAAAAAAAAGTCGAAAAATACCGCGAAGCAAGTCAAAACTCGCAAGTTGTCTCATGAATAAAATCAAATACCTAGTGACGTGTAGTTGCATGCAAATCAAATATTAGTATTTATTTTATAACTATATTGAATAAAATGAATATGTTTTTCAACATTTTTGTCTAGAAATCGACAAGATATCACCATAAAAAGTATGTTTTTCTTAAACTTTAAGCATTAGTAGAGTCCTCAAGATTTAATTTTATTTTTTTTTTGACTGATTTCACAATCTACAAGTAATAATGCAAATTTTAAGAGGTCTTAGGATATTTGAAAAAAAAATTTTTTCGGGACACCCTAATGCCTAGTGTTAAGTTATTATCATAAATCCTTTACAATCTCGCATTTGGATTCAAAAATCATTTGAACAACGCGTAGTTCAGCTTCCACTATTTATTGACAATGCGACGTAGAGTGATAATAAAATTAACAGAAATATCTGTGTGCGTGTGAGAGGGCTTGCATGGGTGCATATGTGAATGTGTGTCTGAGTGCGTGCGTGCGTAAGTGCGTGCGTGCGTACGTAAGTGCGTACGTGAGTGCGTGCGTGAGTGCGTGCGTAAGTGTATTTGTATGTTCATGTGTGTGTGTGTGTGCTTATATATGTGTTCGCTTGAGTGCTTTCGTGTTTATTGTCCAATAGTACAGCTTAATATATCTCCTCATCATCATTTCGACTGACCATTGATACTCATTCTTTGACTTCAGTGGGACACCCGATGGAAGGAATACTGCTCTGTGACAATATAAATACGGAATCAATATTTATCATCATTATTCTGTTCTTATCCTAATTAATTGCTATCGACGCCATATTGCAAAAGTTTAAGTATTAGTTTTATGATCTGTCGCCTGCCCGACGTCAATACTTCATGGAAATGTAATTGTTGATTTTAACGGCATTAAATGGAATTGGGTCATGTCAATGCTCTTAGTCGTCTCTTAAAACACGCATAAGCAATGTAAAGGTTGATAGTAATTATAGCCGCTACTAAACAATTCTGCGTTATGACGGCGTAAGAATTCAATTTTCCGTGTGGTGACGGAGTAAGAATACAATTCACCACTCCCTATCTTGCCCGTGGATGTCGTACAAGACGACTATGGGATATAATATGCACATAACATCTGTGCAAGAGAAGGAAAACTCGAAATGAAACCCTATACCAACATGTCTGACCAGCATGGTATAGTAGGTTAAATTCCCTCCCATTATGGAGGAGGCCCGAGCCCAACAGTGGGACGAGTGTGGGCTGCGATGATGATGATGAAGAATACAATTCACCACCCGTCATACCTGTGGGTGTCATAAAAGATGACTAAGGAATATATTATGCATATGACATCTATGCAAGAGATGGAAAACTCGAAACAAAACCCTATGCTGACTTGTCTGATCAGTAAGGTCAATTTTCTTCCTATTATGGAGGAGGCTCGAGCCCAGCAGTGGGACGTATATGAGCCCAAATGATGACTAAACAATTTAAATATTATTTATTATCCATTCATCATCATCACCAGCCCACATAAGTCTTACTGTTAAGCTCTGGCCTCTTTCATAATGGAAGGGAATTGGCCTACAATAACGCGCTGGTCAGACGTGTTGATATAGTTTTATATCAAGGTTTCCTTCTCTTGCATAGATGTTATTTTTTTTTTTAACACAACACCCTGCACTAAGGAAATAATCCTTGTATTGCGGGGGACTTTACAAACATATAATTAACGGACACAAATTACACCCAGACTCAGAACAACAATTTGTGGATCGCACAAAGTGTTGTCCCGCGTGGGATTCGAACCCCTGACACTAGCGCTGTAGGTCGCTATCTTAAACACTATGCCATCTGTGCAGTCGCATATTTGCAATATTTGCAACGCATATTTGCATTTTATATGCCTTAGTCATCTTTTAGGACAACTACAGGCAAGGTAGGGAGTGGAGAATTATATTCTTATCCCGCCATCATACGGAAAAGCAAATACTGTAAGAAAATTTAAACTCGAATGAAATGCTATTGCATTCTACCCCTTAGTCGTCTTTTACAATACCCATGGTCAAGAAGGGCGTTGAATTGTATTTTTACTTCGTCACGACATGGAAATAAATGCACTGTGCAAAAAAATCATGTGTGCAATTTATACGTGGTAGAGGTAAAATCTTCAAAAATTTTGTACAAGCTTTGTACTACGCATGGACGCACAAAAACGTATTAATACATGTACAACGCTGAGGCCCAAGTAAACTCCCACTGTGTTTTGGTAAACAAGAGTGGAGAGGGGAACGAAATAGAGCACAAAGAGAACCACGAATATAAAAAACAATGTATAATACTTCCTATCTTATTTTCTCCCAACGTTAAATGTTATGAATTTATATGTCTATTTTGATTTTTGCATACTGTGGCAAACGAGCAAACAGTACACCTGATGGTAAATTTTAATGCCACTCATGGACCTTTGCAAGGCCGCAATGAGGTTCGGTGATTCTAAAGACATCACTAAAACCCACCACACGCAAACACCCTCAGAAAGTTGGACTTTCAGCTCTCTCGCTCACCGAACGAAGCACAGTAACAAATTGCTACTACTCGGACGACGATTTTCTGCTCAGTGTGGTACTACCCCGGACGGACCGGCCCACGGCTGTAGACAGACAATTGCTAACAGTGCAGTCCTACCACTATAGGACCACCTTACTGTCGTTAGGGACACAAAAAAAGTATCGATACTTTTAGGTATCGAGTACTTGTCTTTCAATACCGATACTTTTGTACTCGATACTTTCTATACGACACTTTTACTCAATGAGTACTTTTAGGCAGGTATCGTATCGAACAAATTGTAGAAAGTATCCATGTTAAACTTGACCTTACGGTTCATGCTTATGGTAACGCCATCTAGTTAAAGCGTAAAGAACCTTCGAAAAAGTGGTTCGACCATATTTTAATCCGAACACAGATAGACAAATTGCTAAAAATAAAAGTGCTCATCACGACCTAGATTCTAGGAAAAGTACTCAGTACTCGTTACTTTGGAGTATCGATACTTTTGTTTCGATACTTTATTGAGTACGATACTTTTTCTTAGATACTACTCATGAGTACAGTATCGATACTTTCGTTTCGATATCGTGTCCCTAACTGTCGTACTATCACTTTACTGTCGCTTTTACGTTTCATCGACTTTCGAATCGTTGTGATGCTAAACAAGTTTTCGCTTCAATAAAATCATGGCCACCCTATCCTCCATGTTTGCGGGTTACCGATGAAACATGTCTGTTTATCTATTTATCGTGTGGTATTAATTATTGCTTGTCGATACGATTACTACCCGCATTTTACAGATGTTCTGATTTTATGTTTTAAATCAGTGGTGGACAAACTTTTTTAATGGCGGGTCACAAAGTTTAAGTAATTCTAGAGGAGAGGCCAGCTATAGAAAACTGCATTTTGTATTAAAGCTTTTTATAAATAAAATACCTTTTACTTTTACGCCTTCTTAGGCGTGTGAGACATATGAAATTGTTTTTGATTTTCCATAATAGTTTAGCTTACCGATAGGTGAATAGAATGGAATTTTTCCAATAAATAAACTAATACCTGTGACAGACTGCCGAGATAATTATAATTATGGCAAGTTAATTATGAGATAATGAAAGCTTTTCAATTATAAACGTCAGATTTTATTTTCGCGCCCAAATGCTGACTAGAATATTTAGGATGGATGGGCTCTCGGCGGGCCGGATTAAATACTTTCGCGGGCCGGAGTTGGCCCGCGGGCCGTACTTTGCCCATCACTGGTTTAGATATTCGACATGATTTTCCGTACATGAACAGTCAAGCTACGGCGTTTATTCTATCTACACAATTCATGCAACTTTTCGAAAAAAAAACCTATAAGTCATTGTAAATAAAACTACTTTACGGATTTTATCGCGTTTGTATTTGATTTTTGATTGCCCGACGTTTCGAACACTTTGCAGCGTTCATGGTCACGGGCGGACTAAGATGTCTCACGTCCAACAAGTCATCGTTATTGCAGAAAATTTAAAATTATCTATCCGATACAGAAAATAGTTATTAAATATTAACCCACATTTTGATACAAATTTATTGCCAATGTAAGAAGAAAATAATTCTATATAAAAAATTAAATTGTTTATGGTTCGTAATTATTTAACATTAAAATTAATTTTTCCATTCAACAAATTCTTATGAAATTTTGCCCGGCTTGGTAATCGAACCCGAGGCGTGCGTAATATTTTAGAAGATTTGGTTTTCCGTGTAGTGACGGAGTTAGAATATAATTCACCCCCTCTCTTGCTCGTGGATGTCGTAAAAGACGACTAAGGGATATAATATGCATATAATATCTATGCAAAAGAAGGAATACTCGAAACAAAACCTTAAAACAACACGTTTGACCAACGTGGTATAGTGGGTCGGTTTCCCTCGCACAGTGGAGGAAGCTCGAACCCAAAAGTGGGACGTATATAGACTGAGATGATGATGATGATTGGAGATTTAAAATGCGGGGGCAAGGTGACTGAAACCAAAGCAAAGCGAGGGCGGATTCCTAGTTAAGAAAATAAAACAATTCGCTTATTGTTAAGGTTATTTTAGTTCAAATTTATCCCACGCTGAATCTATAAAGAGCTTTTAAAGATAAACAATACAATTGATTTAAACAAAGCAAATCCCAAATAATTTCGCTAACAATATCACAAAATAACCTCTTGTTATTCGAATACTGATTTAAATATCTTTACACTTATCACTGGCAGTTAATAAAAAAATTACGATCATTTATTTTTAAATTCCGAACGAATCTATAGAGGTGTGACAAAATAATCGACGCTCGACTCGGCCGTTATATTTCAAAATCGATTCAGATTCGTTTAAATCGTAGTCGATTGCAGGTAGTTTAAAGTTTGTAATTTAAATAAGTAAGGGTTGAGCGAGGACTGGTCGTAAATTTTACGTCGGTAATAATGGTTTTGTTACTACTGTGATCATCGATTTTAGACGATAACTTGTTTGTGCTTTTTTAGGGTTCGACATGATTCTTTTTAGGGTTCGAAGAGTAGATGATTTAATCTTTATCTTTAAATATTATAAAACAAAGTCCCCGGTCTGTCTGTCTGTCTGAAGGCGATGAACTCAAAAACTACTGAATAGATTTTCATGCGGTTTTCACCAAATGACGGAGTGGTTCATAAAGAAGGTTTTTATGTATAATACATCAATATTTTGTGCAAATTGATTGAAATATGACGATAATTGTCGAAGAGGTCGGCAAAAGTCAAGCCGCGCGGAAACTTTTATCGAAAACGCTGTCTGATCCGTTAAAGATATATCAAAACAATGTATGGTGGAATTGTGTATCTTTTACAGGTCTACAAAAAGTCCGTGATAGCATATATCTATCTTTTACGGATAACGTTCAATACCCATTTTAATGTTTAAGAAAACGGCCAACCGATTTTTAAAATTCTTTCACCAATGAAAAGCTATAATATATCTCATCTATCAATATCAGGGAGACATAGGTTACATAGGTTACATAGGTTACTTAGGCTACATTTTATCCCGATATTCTTACGGTAACGGCAGCGAGGGCGGGTTGCTAGTTAATAATAAACCTCATTTGAGTTACGTTAGTATTTTTTTGAAATGGAATTTTTTGCTATGAATTTGTGACCCGCAACTTTCTTATATGACGAAATTAGCGAGAAAAAGAGTCTAAACAACTGCTGTGCTGCGTATTTAGGTCCATGTATTACAACTGATCAACCTATTATTATACACTCATTTGCAAAAAAAACGGGCACCTAAGCAACGAACCATTTCAAATGTTAATATTTCTTTGTTTGATAATTATAGGTAGTTTTATCCACACAATTTGCTAAATTAATAAGAAAATAATCGTTTTCATCAGTATTTCATAAAATTTAGATACAATTTATGGGAAATAATGCTAAACCTCGCTAGTAGTGTATATTCGCTAGTAGTGCATATGCTCATGAAGTAAAAATAAAAAAGTTTTTTTGTTTGTTTTTCTTTAATAAAGTAAAAGCAGATAAATGTTTAGTATCGAGTGTGACCCCCTCTAGCTAAAATCACAGCTTGAATTCGTCTGGGCATGCTAGCGAGTATATCCCGGATACTTGCTTGCGGAATACGTTCCCACTCCGCAGTAATCACATTCTTCAGCTCTCTGATGGTCTGCGGAGCCGGGTGTACTGATCTCACACGCCGTTTCAGAACGTCCCAGACATGCTCTATGGGATTGAGGTCGGGACTTCGAGCTGGCCAATCCAAACGACGAATGCCGACCTCTTGCACATACGCATTAACATCGCGGGATCGGTGGGCGCGAGCATTGTCGTCCATAAAAATCGAGTCTTCACCTAGAGCGGCCAATGCGGGTTGTGCATGAGAAATTAGAACTTCCGTTATGTATCGATGCCCAGTCAGTGAGCCGTTTTCAATGAAGACTAACTCTGTACGATCCATTGAATTTATTCCTGCCCAAAACATAACAGAGCCCCCACCATAAGGTGTGATTTCTTCGAAACATGCCTCTGCAAAGCGTTCTCCTTGTCTTCTTAGCACTCGCCGACGTCGATCTTCACCGAACAGAGATATCCTGGCTTCATCAGAGAACAAAACCCTATTCCAATCGTCTTGAGTCCATGATTCACAATTTCTAGCGAACCTAAGCCTGTGAACTCTGTGCTCACGGAGTAATTTGGGGCCGCGGGCCGGGCGGTGACTGCGTATATTGGCAGCGAGAAGCCTCCTCCTGACCGTCCATAGACTAATATGCACATTTCTTACTTCTTGGAGGTTGTTCTTAAGATCCACATACGAAGATTTGCGATTTCTCAATGCGCGACTCACAAGAAAACGATCATCCCGTGGTTGGGTACATGGTTTTCTTCCAGAACCAGGCCTTCTCTCGACGGAACCAGTCTCCTGATATCGCTGCCAGGTCCTTTGGACTGTCGAGCGACTAACATTTAGCCTCCTAGCCACGAAACATTGGCTGCAACCCTCTTCAAGCAGCGCGATAATTTTGGTAGCTTTTACCACTTTATCTACCATTTTTGATACAGCCAAACAGCATTAAATAAAGCTTTGACAGTCAAGGATATGAAATTAATCGATAAAAATTGAATAAAAGTTATGAAAGTCGATGTTAACTTCTGGAACTTCGCGCCAAAAATGTAGGATAAAAAGGGGTTTTCTGTAAAAATGAACATCAAATGAAAAATTGAATTTAGAACGTACTTTTTTAAATACCACAGCATTTTTAAAACCGGCCAGTAACGTGTACAAACGATTGAAACCTTTTTGGTATTGTATCTTTTTAAATATGAATGAAAATCAAAACCGCCCGTTTTTTTTGCAAATGAGTTTATTATGTCAACGTCCGTCCCATTGTAGAGGAAGTTCGAGCTGTGCTGCTTAAGTTATCTGAGAGGATGAAAATACTTCTTTATAATACAAAAGTTTCAATTCAATCATATGTCTGTATGTCACAACGCTCCTAGTATTTTTTTTTACATTAACCCATCATTTATTTAATTATTAACCTAATTTTAATTAAACACATCATGACTAAGTAATCTGTTGAAAAAAATGAGTGTGTGTACTTATATACGTGCACGTAAAAAGTTATTCTTATTTGGCGTAACAATATAAAAATCTTCCGAAAAATATTAACCATCGTGTTATCCTATGTTTGTAGAAAAAACGACAATAATGGAAAAAAAGGTATTCAATACATTGAAATTTTTATAATAACGCATTATCTAGTTGACATTTGTGACGGTTTTTTCGTGTGGTGACGAAGTAAGAATACTATTCATCATTCCCTATCTTGCCCGTGGATGTCGTAAAAGACGACTATGGGATATAATATGCACATAACATCTGTGCAAGAGAAGGAAAATTCGAAATAAAACCTTATATCAACATGTCTCACCAGCATGGTATAGTGGGGCAAATTCCCTACCATTGTGAAGGAGGCCCGAGCCCAACAGTGGGACGTATGTGGGCTGCGATAATGATGATGATTTGTGACGATGTGCGCGCGGGCATCATAAAAAATGCTGACTAGCTAACTTCGGGGTGTCGGTTTTTTTTCTGACGGTGTACCCACGCATTGTTAAAAATTATTGTCATCATTTTCCCTAACACGCCAAAAGAAGTACAACTTCAATGATAAAATAATTTTACCTTGTCGAAAACAACTCACTTAAAATAATAAAACCATCGACAATCATTCTAGTTCCAATAGTAATCTCAATCACCCTTAAGCATACCGTTTCTTGTTATAATTTCCCCATAAACTGCCGCCGACATGACCAGCCATAGTGAAACTGGTCCCAAAGCGTTTATTATTAGATGGTGTACCGATAAACCCCCTTGATTTTATGGGCAACCATCATGGGGTTTCAGAATCGTGATTTTATGTCTATATTTGTTATAATTCAATTTAATTTTTTATTGTTGTCGTATGTTAGAGGTGGACTTTATTGTTTTAAAATATGGAGTCCTTTGTGACTTTATTAATTTTACGCTTTTTTTGTGGTTAGATGAGAGTTTAAGAATTAAATGTTTAACGAATAGCTTTATTTATAGTATTTAATAGATGTGTGAACATCAAAAATCATTATCAAAAACGGATGAAAAATAAATACACAAACTCAGAACTTGAGGATCACAGATCAAATTGTGTTTTGTGTAAGATTCGAACCCGCGACACTGGAACACCTCACGCCACTCCCCTACACCATCGGTGCAGTCAAATCTATACCAATAAATAAAATTAGAGTGTCTGTTTGTAATGTCAAAATAATAGGTCATTTTCATGCTCACACGGTTATTTGCACTATATATATGCCTAAACTACACTTTATATCGCGTTTTTATTAGATTTTATATCTTTAAACGAGCAATTCTTATATATATATATATATATATATATATATATATATATATATCATCATCATCATCATCATCATCTTGCTCTTATCCCAATTACTTGGGACGCAATATGTCATCTGTTTTGACATATTGCAAAAAGTATCGGCAATGACTTTTATGACCGGCCACCTGCCTGATGGTACCATTTGGGTATAGTATATAATATATATATATATATTATATATTATATATATTATATAATATATATATATATATATATATATATATATATATATTCAGGATCTCGGAAAAGGCTCCAACGATTTTGTAGAAACTTGAGGTTTCGGGGCCAAAAAATCGATCCAGCTAGGTCTTATTTATAGAAAATGTTGTTTTGTCGGTGTTTTTAGCAAAACAATACAAAGACATTAAATTTTAAAAGAATATGAATTTAAATTTCACCGTCAGCGTCAAGAGTTATAATAGCTCAGTCGGGAAGTTGTCCAGTTTTCTTTTTGTTTTGTTTTGGCATTCAAACAGCGTGGGATCGAATCTCGGTGTTATTATTATTCTCTTTTTGTAATTTTTGATATTTTTTCATTATTTTATTTTTATTTTTTATTAATATATATCTAAACATATTCGACAAAAATACAACAAAAATATTCCGAGCAATGCTCGGTCAACCAAATATTTTAGTTAACGAGAGAATATGGCTGTTTTTTGGCAGGCGATGGTGAGAACACAGTGTGCCTGATGCCACCTTAGCCGAGGTGCGGGTGACCGGACCGGGGAAAAATAACTGTTGTAAATAGTCTATGTAAAGGCTGTCCAGGCCGCATCAGATAAAGATGGCTCAGATCGCGTAGCCAATAAAAGCGCGTAACCGTATAAAGAAGCGAAACGGGGACAATTCGCTAGTTCTATGTAAACAAGGAAAACATTCAAAAATATTAATACGACTCGTAATATATTAAAGAACATTTTATTTCGACACCGGAAAATAATTATTCTCAAGAGACAAAGTTCTTGTCACAAACAATGGTATTCAAAATGAGAGTCCTCGCTCCTCGGAATTGTCAAACCACGGAACATAATTAACGTTTTAATAAATATATAAGTCTGCCTCAAGCGGGTATATCAAACGTTATGTGCTTCTAATTGCCAGTTTATTGGAATATTTTGGTCTTATTTGTGGCAAAAGTATATTGAAGTCAATAACTTCAATATTGTTTTTGATGTGAAAATTTCGTAGGGGAAAATCTTATGGATTTGCATCATCGACATGCTCATGACTAGCGCACGCGCAGTGTGCTGTACGTCTTAGACGCTTTTTAAGCGACTTCAAAAAAGGAGGATGTTTCTCAATTCAACCGTATATATGCTTTTTTTATGTTTGTTCGCGACAAACTTCGTGGTTTATGAACTGATTTTTATGTATCTTTTTTATTGAAAATATTATAATACTTCCCAAATGGTCCCATGAAAATTTTATCGAAATCGGACAAGCGATGATTGGAAAATAAACAAAAATCTAAAATTTATCTACATTGTCTATATTATTGAAGGCGGTTTCTTTTTTGCAAAAATTAATTAATGTTTGGGTGAAATCTCGTGTGTTCGCGACACCGACATGCTTATAGCAGTACCTATATCTGTAGCTATACAGTTGACGTATAGTGCTGTGTATATCTTATAAGTGAATTTGAATGGATTTAGTAAAAAAGTTCAATGTGCATTGCTCAAATTATGTATTTGTTTGAGTTTTAATAAATTTTGAAAGTTTGCGGCACTTACATGTGATGATACAGATTCAAAATATATAGATATGTTTATTATTTTAATATATTTTTTAAATAAAAGCTTCTGTAGGCAGATTTGTATGTGTAGTAAATTCACGTAAGTCGTCACCGACATGGTCACGTGACGTGTTAACGCTAACACTATATTTGTAGCTATATAAATCTCACTATATTTATGCCGATAGTTATTAAAACCAGATAAATATAAGCAGGTTTAATTTTAAAACATAATTGGAGATCAAACGATTGATCTAAAAATTACAACTATTTATTCATAGTTTTAAGTTTTCACTTTTGTCATCAGTCTTTGTGACTGCTATTTTTAGGGTTCCATACCCAAAGGGTAAAAACGGGACCCTATTACTAGGACTTCGCTGCCTGTCCGTCCGTCTGTCTGTCACCAGGCTGTTACTCAAGAAACGCGCTAGCTAGACAGTTGAAATTTTCACAAATTATATATTTCTGTTGCCGCTATAACAAAAAAATACTAAAAATAAAATAAAATCAATATTTAAGGGGGTCTCTCAAACAAATATATATTTTATATTAACAAATATATAGCCTATTTTTTATAGATATAGTACGGAACCCTTCGTGCGCGACTTCGACTTGTCTTAGTCGGTTTTTTAAGTACTTCCTTTGGCTTTTTTTAAGTATTTCTTTTGGTGCGTTAGAGAAATTGATGGGATAAGAACAGGATGATGAAAGTCCTAATATTATTTGCACTTATGTAAAAAAATCAATTTTTCATGCCGTTTGGTGAAGGAGTAAGAATACAATTCACCGTCCCTTCCTTGTCAATATGCAGGTAACATCTATGCAAGAGAAGAAAAATTTGCAATAAAACCAAATGCCATGTTATTTCGTTACTATTCCCTTAATCGTCGATATCCACGAGCAGGAGAGGGGGTGGCGAATTATATTCTTACTCCGTCACCACAGGGGAATGTCATTAATAAACTGTGGCAATACCAAGGTTATTGTTCCCTGCGTACAGTAACATAGAAAAATACTACATTCGGGGGAAACGAATGGGGACATAAAGGGAGGAGAGAGTAGGTTTGTAATACCAGCTTTCTCTCACCGAACACCAGCCCGGTTCCAGTAAAAACCACTAATTTCTTTCTTGGGTTGATTTGGATGATTATCACAAGAGATGATAGCAGAACTCCTTATCCAAAAACATAACTGACGCAAAGTCATCATCATCATCTTGCTCTTATCCCAATTACTTGGGGTCGACGCAATATGTCATCTGTTTTGACATATTGCAAAAAGTTTCGGCAATAACTTTTATGACCGGCCGCCGGCCTGACGTCAACCCTCCTTGGGAATGTAATCGTTGACCCAAATGGTACCAGATGGAGTTGGTCCGGGTCAATCTAGGGCTCTTAGTCGTCTTTTACGACACCCACGAGCAAAGCAAGGGTTGGTAGTATTCGAAGCCGCTACCACACAGCACACACACAGCACATAACTGACGCAAAGTATTAGTGTTTTATCAAAAAAAAAATGGCCGGTTTACTTAACTTTGACTCTCCATTTTCTGTATCACTTACCTGTAAAAAGAAAAAAAATTGTTCATCATTAAGTTCAAACATAGCATACTTAAACATTGTACATATTGGAAATAATTCCAGCAATAGTTATGACCGGTCGCATGCCTGACGTCAACCTTTCTTCGGAATGCAGATGTAGATGAAGTTGACCGAGGTCGATATAATCATCATTATCATCATCACAGCTCATATATGTGCCGCTTATGGGCTCGAGCCTTCTCCATAATAAGAGGGCAATTGACCTACTATAGCATGTTGGTCAACATGTTAGTCATCATCATCATCATCTTGCTCTTATCCCAATTACTTGGGGTCGACGCAATATGTCATCTGTTTTGACATATTGCAAAAAGTTTCGGCAATGACTTTTATGACCGGCCGCCTGCCTGACGTCAACCCTCCTTGGGAATGTAATCGTTGACCCAAATGGTACCAGATGGAGTTGGTCCGGGTCAATCTAGGGCTCTTAGTCGTCTTTTACGACATCCACGAGCAAAGCAAGGGTTGGTAGTATTCGAAGCCGCTACCACACAGCAACTTGGTCAACATGTTAGTATAGGGTTTAATTTCGAGTTTTCCTTCTTTTGCGTAGATGTTATATGCATGTTATATCCCTTTTTTTTGGGGGTGGGTTACGGTCGGCACTCCGTCCGGGGCGACAGAGGGGCGTAAACAGGCACACCCGTAACCCACCACTCAGCATGTCGCCTTCGTCGTTGGGTCGACCACCGGCGCAGAGTTTTTTCGACTTTAGTGGTCATGTTATATTCCTTAGTCGTCTTTTACGAGATCCACGGGCAAGATAGGGAGTGGTGAATTGTATTCTTACTCCGTCACCACGCTGATAATCGTCAGCCTACCTAAGGTGTAATCTGTAACTACATAGATGCTTTTAAAATCATTTTATAATATTAAAATTTATTTCGTATATTTAAATTACATAACAAGACCGTTTCGTGTTACGACCTAAATTATAAACTTGTTCCATTCAGGTACGTCTGGTACTTTCAAACTCTGAAAACATGTCTAACTTAGCCGCTGAAATAATTGGGTACAAAGCGAGTTTCAAAGCAAATTAATATGACTGACTAATCCGTTGTCCGCCATAACGTGGGTCGTGAAGGTTTATTAGGGACGTGACTTGGAGGGGAAAAAATTATTAATAATCTTTTTTTTCAAGATCGCTTCGTTTTTGCCGCCTGATCTCCGTAGTTCCCGTTCCCGTGAGAATACCGGGATGAAATATAACCTAGTTTACTCCCTGATATTATAGCTTTCCATTGATGAATGGTTTTTTTAAATCAATCCAGCCGTTTTGAAGATTACCCGGAATAAACAGACAGACAGACAAAAAAATATAAAGTGATTTTTAGGTATATGAATAGTGCAAATAACCGTGTGACCATGAAAAAGGCCTATTATTTTGGCATTACAAACAGACACTCCAATTTTATTTATTGGTATAGATATAGTATCAAACACTTATTTTCTAATATAGTATGAATACATTCGATCGAGCACTTTTCCTGGCAGTATCGTGATGACCTTTTTTTAGGAAAATTTGGCAGTGATGTTATTTTCTATATAATAGAAAACTTTAAATTTCAACAAAAAAGCATATACTAAAGTAATCGATTAATTTTAATATAAAAAAAACGATTCCTTTTAAATCGATTTTTGTTATTTAGATAATCAATTATTAAAATCAATTATTACAAAAAAATAATCGATTAATATAAAAATCGATTATTTTTTCACATCCCTAAGGTTTATGTAGTTTTATATATATTTTTATTAACCCCCGACACACAAAAAAAGAGGTGTTATAAGTTTGACGTCGATGTCTGTCTGTCTGTGTGTATGTGTGCCCGTATGTGGCATCGTAGCTCTTGAACGGATGTCGAAGACGACATCTAAGAGATATAATATGCATATAGCAACTCGGAAAAAAATCGGCCAAGTGCGAGTCTGACTCGCGCACGAAGGGTTCCATACCATTGACTAGGTAAACAAGTGCCTCCCTATTGCCATTATCGATATTGAGCAAAAAAATCAAGTTTGTTGTATGGGAGCCCCCCTTAAATATTTATTTTATTTTTAGTATTTGTTGTTATAGCGGCAATAGAAATACATCATCTGTGAAAATTTCAACTGTCTAGCTATCGCCGTTTTTGATATACAGCCTGGTGACAGACAGATGGACGGACAGCAAAGTCTTAGTAATAGGGTCCCGTTTTTACCCTTTGGGTACGGAACCCTAAAAACTCAAAATAAAACCCTATACCAACATGTCTAACCAGTATGGTATAGTAGGTCAACTGCCCTCTTATTGGGAAGGCTCGATTCCAGCAGTGGGACGTGTATGAACTAAGACGTAAATAAAATGAATTCTCCTTGAAATCGACCGTAACGCCACTTACCGAGTCCAAATTAATCTAAACTATTCTCGAATCCATTACAACACACAAAAAATTTCACCAAAATCGGTCCAGTCGTTTAGAAGCATCTCTCCCCTCAAGGGGGGTATTCCGTCGAGCCGGCCACTGACGTCAAGTCACCCTGCTGCGGTGCGAGAAGTGCGCCGAGCGTAACCCTACCCAAAAAAAAACAATATATAGGTACATATAAATTTCTTGTGTACGTGTGTATGTCATTGAACTCCTCCTAAACGGCTGGACCGATGTTGATGAAATTTTTTGTGCATATTCTAGGGGATTTGCGAATGGTTTTAGATTCACATTTAGACCCGGTAGGTGGCGCTTATTTGGAGTGTTTGTTTGTAATGTCAAAATAATAGGCTTTTTTCATGCTCACACGGTTATCTGCACGACACCTATGCCGCCTAAAATAGCAATTAAAAAATTTGTCTGTCTGTCTGTTTGTTCCGGGTAATCTTCAAAACGGCTGGTCCGATTTCAAAAATTCTATCACCAATGGAAAGCTATAATATCAGGGCGTAAACTAGGCTATATTTTATCCCGGTATTCCCACAGGAACGGGAACTACGCGGGTAAAACGACTATAACCTATAACTGAAGCGAAGCGAGAGCGGGTTGCTAGTATTTAAGAGCGTTATCGGTAATCGGCACTTCTCGCATTTTTGGTTTTTTGCTACGGTCCGATATCGACGCACACTAATGCACTACACACACGCGAGTTCATAGAATGACCAGTCTTGAGCCTTGGCGCTTATAATAATCAATCTCTAATATATTCTTCGGAGAAGTAGATTTTCAAAAATCAACATGATGTAAATTTTAAAATTTTTAATTAAAAACCAAATCTCATAACAGTAAAACGGTTAAAATTGTATTTTTAATATGCAAAGTACAGGAAATAGTAAAATATAGGCACAGAGTATAACTTACAAGGAGACCCTCAGACGTGTGGGTCGGAGATTTCCATGATTTTTGGTGGGGTGGTAGGGGGGGCACGAGGGTATCACAACTACCAAATATTAGGGTCAACTGGGCCCTCATTAAAAAGATTTTAAGGGTCAAAGTTGGATGGGTAATTTATGTACTAGAAAAATTCAAAGTCGAATCGCCAACAAGCGGTAATCTCGTGGTAACGTGCTTGCCGGCGGGAACTCTGGTCTCGGGTTCGAGACTCGACAACTTATTTTTTTTAAATTATCACATTAATGTGTAATAATTTTAAGAAAATAAAAAAACCCCAACCGACGTCCCTATCCCGGGACGTCGGTTGCCGTCACACGGTCAGGCTCTTTGCGGGTGACACACTAAAGTCCCCGGTCCGGTCACCCGCGGACTCGCCTAGGGCGGCGTGCGCACGGATACTCGTATCTGCGCCGCCCGAGTCGCCGGTGGCAGGGTCCGGTCGGCATCGGTGATTGCAACGAGTTCACGGCGCCGGTCGGCAGGGTCCGGTCGGCACCGGTGATTGCAACGAGTTCACGGCGCTTCTCTGCCCACGAGGCACACACCTCGAGCCTGTGCTGCGCCGTGCTCACGTCACAATAGCAGTGGTGGCAGGATGGTGTGCTCTTCCTCCTAAAGAGCTTGCGCAGGTACTTGGCTATCGTGACCCATCAATACCTGCACCAGTCGGAAGGAATGTACCCTGTGCTGCCGACCCAACCACCCCATCAGCACCAGCTGAAAGGACTCGACGGTCCTGATACCGTATTGAGGCTTCTCCAGTCCGATTGCCCAACGAGCAATGGCGTCTCGGCGGGCGTCGACCCGCCAGGCGGCAATCACCTTGATTGAGGCTATATGTGGCTCGCGTCTCTGATACTCGCAGGTAAAGCTCGGCGAGTACCTCCGCCTGCAGGTCCCACCGGAGAGTTCCGGCCAAGAGGCACGCTGCCTCCGTGGCTGCCGTGCAGTAGTCGAGTATGGCCCTAGTCCCCATGGCCATGGATGTCTAACAAGTCCAGTCAGAGATTTAAATCTACCCACTACAGAAATTAGTTATTAAATTTTGATCCACACTTTACTACATATTTATTGCTAGTACAAGAAGAAAATGATTCTCTATGAAAAAATTATATTGTGTATGGTTAGTAGGTATTATTAAACATTAAATTTGAGTTAGCTGATAATCTTCAGAAGATGAGGCTGCATTAATGTTCCGTTCGGATTTTTGATGTGAAATATCTATAGGCGGGGTGAACCTGATCGTCGCGTGGCATTAAAAGCGGCGTTAACGCCACGCTTTGCGGTAACGACTTCAAAATAATTTTGATGTTTCACATCTGCCAGGCGTCCTGAGTGATGGCTTACTTTTCTTTTCGTTTACTCTTTTGAAACTATAAGTACCTTACAGTTTTGTCGTGTGTTCTCAAAGTCCGACTTTACACCACCTGCATACGGCCTATCATGACCTATGCCAGCGTGGTGTTCGCGCACGTAAAGCCACACAGGATCCACAGGCTACAGACACTACAAAATCATTTCATGCGCCGAGCTACGGGAGCACCGTGGTTCATACGAAACGTCGATCTCCACATCGACCTCGAACTGCCGACCATCAAGCAGTTTATGAAACGGTGCTCTCAGAGCTACTTTGACTCTGCCATGACACACCCCAACTAACTAGTGGTTGGGGTGGCTTCTTGTAGACCCTCCAAAATCTCATCCATCCGACGTCCTCGACGAAGAGGACGACAATATCACACTCGCTCAACAAAGAGCCTACACGGCCCGCGAGGCCTTAACAAATAAATATCCACGGTTCCGCCCTCGCCGTCGAGGTGCGAAACCGCGCCGCGCAAAAGTCACGACTAAAAACGTAAAAAGATTCTATATTATTCTTTATAGAGATCGCATGAAAGTAATTAAAAGAATTAGGTAGTAATAAATACTTACGAATCAAACCGATCAGTCGCAGTATACGCTCAAGTTCGTATTGTCGTCTTTTACGCTGTGAGCGGAGAGCTCGAGCGACGTAACCCTGCTCCCTTGAGCGCCAAGGCGCGACTGGCTTACGAAAAATTATGCCGTTCAATTTATAGTAATATTTAAAATTTAATTACGAGGGTGACTATTCGTATTTCAATTTGGTTTTTTTTTTACTGCTTCTACAATAGTCGAACAAATAGTGGATATTTTTTTAAATATTCCAAGGTTAGTATTATTCACAAAATTAAATGTTTTACAGGAGCCATTTTCGTCAAATTAATCTTAAGGAAATATTTTTTTTTTTAGTTTTAAAAGGAAGAAATCTTGAATTTCATTTTATACATACCCAAGAACAGTAATTTTCCTAACATCTACAATTTTTTTCGAGCTGCCACGACTTATCGTTTATTCGTACCTGAACTTCAAAACTCAGCGTTTTCGTAAAATCTCATTAACTTAAGTTCAAAATACCCTTGCCTTTTAATAAAATAGTTACAATATTGAGTTATAATTCTGTACAAGCACAATATAAAGATGTGTTTAATGTAGTGGTTATATAAATTTTTAGTAAGCTATTATGATGAACGAGTAACCAGTCCTCAAAAAACCACATTTTTGGGTTTACGGCCGCTTATTACCGATAACGCTCTTAAGTATAATTACAAATATATCAATATAAATAACAAATAAATAGACTACAAATATAACATACATAGGAAGTAGGTAAATTACAGTGTTTATTCTAGAAGTCAGAATAGTGAAGTTGACGTGGCAAGTAATAGAAAAAACGCAAAATTCTAAAATAATGCGTTTTTAACAATAACTTAAATGAAGATACAGTTTTAGATTGACGTATTTCAAGCGGCAGTTCATTCCACAAACATACGGCTGTAACAGTGAAGGAGTTGGCAAAAAATGTTATATATTATGGAATATATTATATACTAGCAACCCGCCCTCGCTTCGCTTCGGTTATAGGTTATAGTCGTTTTACCCGTGTAGTTCCCGTTCTCGTGGGAATACCGGGATAAAATATAGCCTAGTTTACGCCCTGATATTATAGCTTTCCATTGCTGAAAGAATTTTTGAAATCGGTCCAGCCGTTTTGAAGATTACCCGGAACAAACAGACAGATAGACAGACAAAAATTTTTTAATCTGTATTTCAGGCATAGGTATCATGCAAATAACCGTGTGAGCATGAAAAAAGCCTATTATTTTGACATTACAAACAGACACTCCAATTTTATTTATTGGTATAGATGAGCTGAAATGATGATGATGAATGCCGTCTACACGTTATAGTCCGCTATTAACATCCTTTTCACGTCCTTATCCTTAGAGGTAGGACCACACTGTCGACAGTTATCTGTCTACAGCCGCGGGCCGGTCCGTCCGGGGTAGTACCATACTGAGCAGAAAATCGACGTCTGAGTAGTAGCAATTTGTTACCCAAAGAGTTGCCGAGGGTGTTTCCATATGGTGGGTTTTAGTGATACCTTTAATATCGTCGATCTTCATTGCTCATTCACACTCCCTTCACTTTCTTCGCGATAAGCAACGGCCTTGGAAAGCTCCATGAGCGGCAGCTTACCATTAGTGTACTGTTTGCTCGTTTGCCACCGCTTGCAAAATAAATACACGTTGGTATGGTGTTTATATCGTGTTTTCCTTCTTTTGCGCGGATGTTATATGCATTTTATATCCCTTAGTATTCTTTTACAACACCAACGGGTATGATAAAGGGTGTCAAATTGTATTCTAACGCCCTCACTACGCGAATATATTTGCTGAATGACGTCTACACGTCAGAGTCCGCTATTAACATCCTTTTCACGTCACTAAACCACTCAATCGTGTTATTCAATAACCACAAATATTGCCATCATTTCAGAGTTGCTACAATTCAATGGGTGATAATAATATTGGTTATATTAATAAATAAATCACATTCACTAAAGCGACTCGTAATTAGGACAATACAAATGATAATAGCATTCAAACAATACGTCATCAATAAATACACTAAATTGCTACCTTCATAAACATTAACACTAAAATGTTTGAACATAAACGTACATAAATGTACTAAATATATCCGAGTACGTGGACATTTAAACAGTTAACAAAGTCACTTCATTTCTGTGCAATGAGAACTGGTTTCAAAGAGTTGAAAATTGTAGAGGGGTTTATATGGAGCTTTGTTACCTACGCACAGAATTGTTTTTTTTTTCTAATTCTAAATATTTTTATTTATTAAATCGTGATCTATCTAATCAATTCTGTAGCGGGTAGATATAAATATTTTTAATAACGATGATTTGTTGGTCGTGAGACATCTTCAACACGTTGGGCCATCAAAACTCAAATACAAAAATACGTAAAATAGTTTTAATTACAAATCATTATCTCTTTATCATCATCATCTCAACCTATATATTTCCCACTGTTGGGCTCAGACCTCCCCCATAATGGGAGGAAAATTGACCTACTATTCCACGATGGTCAGACTTCTAGGATAAGATTTTGTTTCGAGTTTGCCTTCTCTTGCATAGATCTTATGTGCATATTATATCCCTTAGTCATCTTTTACGACATCCACGGGCAAGATAGGGAGTGGTGATTTGTATTCTTACTCCATTAAATAAAACTATTGATTAATTGAGCATTCATGGTCCATTAGTTCACCTATGACCATGAACGCTGTACAGTATTCGAAATGTCGGATATTCAAAAATCAAATACAAACGCGATAAAATCCATAAAATAGTTTTAATTACAACTAGCAGCACCCTGCGGTTTCACCCACAGTTCCTCTTCCCGTGGGAATATCGGGGTAAATTATAGCCTATGTGTTATACTGATATGTAAGCTATATTATAGTGAAGTTTCATCAAAATCCATTCAATAGTTTTTGCGTGAAAGAGCAACAAACATCTTCACATCCTCACATACAAACTTTCACATTTATAATATTAGTGGATGTGTAATACTCGTGTAAACATCAGATATCATTATCTAAATATGTATTTTTGCGAAGGCACTCTCAATGAATAGGTATAACACAAAACGATACGTCTGTACAAAATAAAGTCTATGTAACTAGTTTAGTTAACTTTTGGACTTTATGTGCGAACTAGCCGTTAGTTATTAAGGTCGGAATACATTATCAGTAATTTCATTAGGACTGAATTTTAATTCGATTCCAGTTCGCAACAACCCCTTCAGTTAGTTTTTAATGTTGCCAGTTTAGTAGTTAGGATAGATTTAGTTAACGTTATTTGTAGTTTATTTGTTATTAAATTAAACGGACGTGATTATTTTCATGGTCGTGGTCAAACTTTTACATAGTAAACTGAAAACAATACAATTAGGTAATTTATATTCTAATTTAGAATAAAAACTTAGAATTTAATAGTGGTAGGACCACACTGTCGACAGTTATCTGTCTACAGCCGTGGGCCTGTCCATCCGGGGCTATCACGCTCTCGCAGAAAATCGACGTCTGAGTAGTAGCAATTTGTTACAGCGCTTCGTTCGGTGAGCGAGAGAGCCGGAAGCCCACCTTTCTGAGAGTGTTTGCGTGTAGAGGGTTTTGGTGGTGCCTTTGGTATCACCGAGCCTCATTGCACGCATTCACACTCCCTTTACCTTCTTCGCGATAGGCAGCGGCCTTGTAAAGGTCCATGAGCGGCAGTAACACTTACTATCCAGGTATACCCTTTGCTCGTTTGCCACCACGTGCAATAAGAAAATAAATATAAATTATAATTTATACAGAGGAGGCTCGAGCCCAACCATGGAAGATATACTTGTCAAGATGATGGAGTTTCGTTAACATGAAACTATATATCAAAATACTAGCAACTCGCCCTCGCTTCGCTTCGGTTTCAGTCGCCTTACCCGTTTAGTTGCCGTTCCCATGGAAATACCGGAATAAAAGGAAAAAATGTGGTTGAGGGGAGTGATGGCTGCTCTAGTGGTTAACTCGTGATTCAGTGTCGCTTGTGGAATCTGGTCCAGCCATGGTAATCTTTCATTATATTTAATAACTATAGGTAAACTATATCATGGTTCGAAAGGCATAACACTGGAGCTATTAATAGGCATGTTGTTCTATGTAATTTTATTTAAAAAACTAGTAAATGAATTAAAAAGGGGACAGTCCCACTGAGTTTCTTGGCAGATCCTTTCAGTGCGGTCGCCTTCCGATCCGGTAGTAATTTAAATTAAAATATAAAAAAAAATACGGTATGTAAGTGCCCCCGCGGGGTTTATACATAATAAATTATTTGAATTTGAAAATATAGCCTATGTTACTGCCTGATATTATAGCTTTCCACTGGCGGAAGAATTTTTGAAATCAGTTTAGTCGTTTAAGCGTGAAAGCGAAACAAACATACTTTCGCATTTATAATATTAGTAAGGATATATTAACTATAAACATTTAATACGCACATAATTAGTTTCATTGTAGTTAAGCAAATTAACAGCGAACATTGATGCATATATTTGTGAAAATCTCTTCAACTAACTATATCACAACAAACAACGTATTATCTCATCATATATTCACTAAAATTTATGCGGTATCATGAATAAAGCAAAACTTTGTTGCAAACAATCTGTGTGCCTTAAGTTTTCATATAATTAAAATGCTATAAGATGCGTCATTGTTCTTTCGAGAAAGTTTTGAAATGCGTCTTTATTGCTGTTTTGTTGACATAAATACTCGTTTGCATTAGTTAAGTGGTAAGTTAAAAGCTTTTATTTAACTTGCCCTGTTAGTATGGGACAAATCTTGCGAGTTAAATTAGAACCTCTGTCGTTAGATTAGGTTGAAATTTGGTTTACTCACGTAACTTCGGTGGCAATGCAATGATATGGTACCATGAAGCTCGTCTCAAGATGGCGTCGGAAGGTGGCCATAGGAACTCCTAAACTAAACAAGATTAAACCGTCGAGTTTGGACTCGTTTGAATAGTCTTGACAAGCACTGTTGTGCTACAAGACAGCCAGGGTCTTAAGATGGCATCTTAAGGTGGGCATATAAACTCCTAAACTAAATTTTCTTCGTTTTAGAGCATTTAAATAAAAGCTTGCTTTTAATTTTTTTTTTATGTTTTTTTTTAAATTTCTTTGTAATATGATAACGGACTTTTAATATTACAACCTCATCATCATCATGATTTCAGCCTATCGCCGTTCACTGCTGGACGTGGACCTCCCTCAAATTACGCCACAAAGTGCGGTCCTGTGCCGCCTGCATCAATCGACGCCCAGCAACTTTCACCAGGTCGTCGGTCCACCTAGTGGGGGGGCATCCTACACTGCGTCGTCCAATACGTGGTCGTCATACAACCTACTCTCGCTTTGCTTTGGTTACAGTCGATTTGCCCGCGCATTTTAAATCTCCCATATCTTCTCCAATATAGTCCATGAGGTGTCCGGATTTGATTCCCGGACTGGGCAGAATTTGAATTTGTGTCCGTTAATAATTATATATTTGCAAAGTCCTCCGTAATAATAACATATCATCATTTTAATTCATATATGTCCACTGCTGCCCTCGTACCTCCTTCACAATAGGAGGGAAATTTACCTATTATAATAAATGCTACTCAAATAGATTGGTATTTTTTTTTGACGTGACAACGTCTAATAAATCGATGAACCCTGGCTGCATGCTCGAAAAAGTGTCCCGTTACGCTCCTTGTCCCATTACGCTGATTCAATTTTATTCATAAAAGTATGCAGTCATTTCATCAATGCTTTGTTATGACGTTGTCACGTTAAACTATCGTGCGTAAACCGACTTTACAGACAACGTTCAATGTTCTTTTTTGGCCTTGAAATAGGTTGGTATAAGTGTTATTTCAAAATTTCCTTCCCTTGCATAAATGTTGGACTTGGGTTGATGGTGAACTATATTCTTACTTTTATTTGCGGAGAATAGTGTGGTGATTATACTATTCCACACAAATAATCATCATCATCATCTCAGCCCATATACGTCCCACTGCTGGGCTCGGGCCTCCTCCATAATGGAAGGGTCATTTACCTACTATACCACGCTGGTCAGACGTGTTGGTATAGGGTTTTATTTCGAGTTTTCCTTCTCGCGCATAGATGTTATATGCGTTTTATATCCCTTAATCGTCTCGTACGATCACCCACGGGTAAGATAGGGGGTGGTGAATTGTATTCTTACTCAGTCACCACACGGAAGACACACAAATAATATCCTTACTAATATTATAATGCGAAAGTAAGTTTGTGTGTTACGCTTTCACGTTTAAACTACCAAACCAATTTCATACATTCTTTCACCAATGGAAAGTTATAATATCAGAGAGTAACATAGGCAGGAACTACGCGGGTAACGCGACTGAAATCGAAGCGGGCCGGGTTGCTAGTAATTTACAAGACTTTGCTGTCAACATTAATTGTGTAATAATTGATAACACAATGTCGTTATAAATCATACGTTTACTATGTCATAATTTTTTATCATTTCAGCCTATCGCCGTCCACTGCTGGACGTAGGCATCCCTTGAAATCAATTCTAATTTCGAATCCGATTCAATTCCAATCTCACCAAATGTATATTTGTTACCTACTCTTAAACAAAAACGAGAATTAATTCTTCGCATTTGCTGTTGTTATTTTTACCAAATGTGTCGTATTTTATTACATTAAATTAATAACGTTACCGAACTCGATCACCACAAAGATGCTGTCTTGAAATTGTGCAACATTAACGATTTTAAACTACGTCAAAATCACGTCCGGGGTAGCAGATATTTAACTTAATCGACAACAATCGAATTCATTTACTTTACAAAAATACACCTAATTTGATTCCAATCGTGCGCTAGTGTCGCTTTCAAGAGTACGAAATTGCTCAAATTCGAGCTGCGATTGGATGTAGGATTGGAATCGAGATTCAAGAGTTAGCACACTGATCGTAAAACCCGGCAATATGTTCTGTTTTTTTTTTTCTTAACCAGTGTAAGGAGGAAGAAGTTGGTAATAAGAACAGTTAAATTATAATGATGATTATCTTAACTTTGTTGTCAACAATCTGTGCGTAAAAGTTTCTGTTTAATTAAAATATTATAAGAAAAGGCGTTAAACGTGTTGGTAGAGTTTGAGATATGTTGTTCTTAATATGATGTAAGCTGCATGTTAAGAAATATTTTCCATATGGGTAACTCCGGTGGTAGTACATTAGATTTGTTAGGTTTAAATTGACAAATTGTCCATAATAATTACTACAAATTTAATACTTTTTTTTTTTGGGGTGGGCCGCGGTCGGCGCGCTCCTCGCACCACTCCGTCCGGGGCGACAGAGAGGCGTAAGCACGCAACACCCGCAACCCATCCGAAAACCACGTCGCCTTCGTCGTTGGGCCGACCGCCGGCGCAGGGTTACTTGACATCAGTGGTCGGCCCGACGGAATACCCCCTACGTGGGGTACCCTCCCATCGACCGACGTTCCCCCCTCGGGAAGGACGTCGGTCTTTCCTCACGCGGTCGGCCTCTCGGCGGGTGACGGACTAATCCCCGGTCACGTCACCCGCGGCCTCGGCTAGGGCGCCATGAGGCGCAGGTAGTCGCGCCTACGCCGCCCCAGTCGCCGGCGGCGGATCGCCTCATCGAGGCTGTGCTCCTCGCGCAGGCGATACGTCGCCTCCTTCCGCGAGATCACTGTCTCGCAGTAGGCTGCACAAATTTAATCCTTACTAATATTATAAACGCGAAAGATTGTATGTGAGGACGTGAAGATGTGAAGATGTTAGTTGCTCTTTCATGCAAAAACTACTGAATGGATTTTGATGAAACTTCACAATATAGCTTACATATCAGAATAACACATAGGCTATAATTTATCCCGATATTCCCACGGGAAGAGAAACTGCGGGTGAAACCGCAGGGTGCTGCTAGTTTTTAATAATTACTAATTTTTCATGTGGTGACGGATTAAGAATACAATTTACCACCCCCTATCTTACCCGTGGGTGATCGTACGAGACGACTAAGGGATATTAAACGCATGTAACATTTATGCGAGAGAAAGAAAACTCGAAATAAAACCCTATACCAACACGTCTGACCAGCGTGGCATAGTAGGTCAATTACCATTCCATTATGGAGGAGCCCCGAGCCCAACAGTGGGACATATATAGGCTGAGATGATGATGATGATGACTGATTAAGAATACTATTCTCCACTTCCATTCTCTTGCCCGTGGGTGTCATAAAAGACTTCTAAGGGATATAATATATGTACATATAACATCGATCCAAGAGAAGGAAACTTTGAAATTAAACCATACCAATACGTCTGACGAATGTGGTGATGATGATTAATTAATTATAGAACAGTATTCACATGTGTTTATCCATCTTTGAAGAATAATGTTTAAGAGGACCATTTTATTTAAAATAAATAATGTCTACGCTAAGCCTTAAAGTCCATAGGTGGTAGTTAGGCATGTATAATAAACTTTTCTTCTAAAACAAAGCAACTATTACTTTAGATTTACAATGGTCATATCAATTCTCGATCTACTATCGGTGTATAAGTAGATTATTAACTAAACCACATGCTGAGAATAAGCGTATAGTAAAACGCAATAAAATACTGTAAAACATAACAGTGACATCGAAATAAATTTAAATGAATGTTTTATACAAACAAAATTGTGACAGATCAAACAAAAACTGTCTATAGAAGCTACGAAAAGACATCTTATTTCCCTAAAGTCTTTAAAGAAAATCAATGAAATTTCAATTCGGGCCCTAATGAGTCAATAGTGATGTTATCCCCCCTTAATTTTCAATAAAAACGTCGATTTGCATAACACTTTAGGCGGCTCGCAAGATTACGACTGTCATACTTTATGACTAATTAAAATTTAAATTCTGTTGCGTCATTATAATTTTAAATTAGGCGTCGTTTTTGACGCGAAGTGACCTGATTTTGAATTATGAATTAATGAAAATGTTTTGGATTTTTCTCTTAATTAATATTTGGCACTGTGAAAGTTACTTCAAAATGTATTTTAATTAAGGTATAGTTGTATGTTTTTTAGTTTAAGGACAATTATTGTGAGAAATAAAAAATACAAGAGTGATTAAGAATTTGTTTTTTTATTTAGTTGTATTCTAAAGGTTAGGTATAGTTGTAAATTTTATCCAATATAACATGAGAATGGTTTTAATAGATATTTAGATTATTACTAAATAAGTTTTTTGATGCTTGAATATTTTTATATAAATTTACTTGACTGTCTTCGTTTGATTCGGTTCAGGTCTGTAATTAGGCCGCTTTCATTCAAATTGCGTAATGAAAGTAGACATAAAGTAAATTACGTATTAAAACTAAGTTTACTTAGGTTTGTAAATATTATGAGCATTTATTCTATGGTAACAGGCTCCAGCAACCCTAGATGGTTACGCCTGTTACGGCGCTCATTTGTAAGTGGTAGCTCATGGATTTTAATAATACCATGAAGTTGTAGCTGCCAATTATAACAGAGAAAAGATTCGAGATAAGGAAATTATGTCAGAAAGGAAGGTGAGCGATTGCAAGCCTCCAAATTTCTATATCTCCAGATTATGTACAGTAGCAAATTGCTACTACTCAAACATCAATTGTCTATGAAAGTATAATCCGGATAAGCCACCCGTTTACGGTAGCAGATGCACTACTAAGTAGTTATATAAACTTTAATTACTCAAGACAATTCATTTAGTCGACACACAATCGTAAAGTTGTAGCCAGCCTAATATTATCCTAACTTAATGTTTACAACTTGCTACGGCTCTAAAGAAAATATAAAACACTAAAGTGAATATAATCACTATTTATTTAAAGAAATAAAAATAAAAGTGAACTTTATTTTAAGTGTAAGGGCGCTTGAACACTATGTCCAATTGTTTTTATTATGGTCTATTTAAAGCCAACTTACTCAAGTTGTATTTATGAATGTCTTGTTAAAATTTATTATCTTAGATGCAGATGGATCAGAAACCTATCTATTGGTAAGTGGCAACAGCTGTTGATAAACCTCTGCAATTTTAGGGGCACAGTCATGTAGCTGCCTATTTTAAGTTGAGGTTTAGGCCCCTAGCTTTCTCGCTCATTTAATTAAGTGCAATTAACGTTGCCAAGCGAACGGATAAAATCGTACATCGTGTCCGGCTAAAAGAAACGTTGTCATGTTAAGCTTTTGTTAGGATTTTTACATTGTTTGCTGTATTTCAATACAATTTATTAAGATTTGGCAATAATAAATAAAGTTGAATTTACATACAATTACTTTGTCATAACTATTAATACTGAGATACATACTCCTCAATAATGTAGGGTGTCCGACATTTTTAACCAATTGTCCGACCAAACCACCTAGTCTGTCGGGCTATTAGGCGACCTGGCAGCACTAAGCAAATTGCTAATACTTAGCCATCGATTTTCTGCGAGAATATGTTACTTCCCGGCTGAGCTGGCCTTTTATGGATATGGGCCATTGTAAAAATTGTAACTTTATAATTCGTTTGATGACAACTTTGGCGGTCCAATGATCGGGCAGAAGAATTTTTGTACTGTCCACAAGCGATTGTACTGGTTCCGGGTCTTATTTGTGTTCATTAATTGAATGTTGAGTTCTTTATCAAGCGGCGCTGTCTTTCAAGAAACTACTCGGATGTTAAATAGAAAATCTGTATACTTAGGTAGTAGCATGCTAGCAATATTCATGCATCATTAAAGTTATATACATTTTGAAAACAATTTTTTTAATAAGTTTGCACTGGCTTTCTTCAACAGTTTCAAGGTATCTGCGTTATAATAACACAATATAAGTAACTATTACCAATATATTAGTAAAACAAACAAAATACATGCGTAAATATGCATTTAGGAATTGAAAATAGTTCGTCGCCTTCACAGTGCGCTATTACCTTTATTTTAAAAGGCAACACGTCAGGTGTTTGAACAGAACCAACGAGATAAAGGACCGACGTACAAAAAGATCAAAATCATTTAATTATCTATTCAAGTGTACCGGAGTGACTGGACACGATATCTTAAGAGTTAATTTTAAAAAGAGTTTTTTTAACTCCACTTAACATTGATACGACAGCTGTAATATTTTATCTAATACTAGCTGACCCAATAGACGCTGTTCTGTTCAAATTAAATAAAAAGGAATTCTCTTTGAAATCGATCACAGCGCTATCTACCGGGTCCAATAGTTCATTTAAACCATTCTCAAAACCACTTTACACACGCAAAAAAAATCATCAACATAGGTCCACCCGTTTAGAAGCAGTTCAAATACAAACACACGAACAGAAGATTTATATATAGAAAGACTAGCGACCCGCTACGTTTTAGTTCCAGCTGTATTACCTCTACATTTCAAAAATCAAATCTGCAATATCTTCTAAGAGCCTAGGTTTCGAGTTCGGGACTGGGTAAAATTTCAGTGTTTTTATAAAAGCAAAATTAGCATAAGTTACTCCTGTAGACAGCTATGTGGTAGTAAAATATTATCAAACTAGCAACCCGCCCTCGCTTCACTTCGGTTTTAGTCGTTTTACCCGCGTAGTTCCCGTTCCCGTGGGAATACCGGGATAAAATATAGCCTAGTTTACGCCCTGATATTATAGCTTTCCATTGGTGAACGAATTTTTGAAATCTGTCCAGCCGTTTTGAAGATTACCCGGAACAGACAGACAGACAGACAAAATATTTTTAATCTGTATTTTAGGCATAGGTGTCGTGCAAATAACCGTGTGAGCATGAAAAAAACCCATTATTTTGACATTACAAACAGACACTCCAATTTTATTTATTGGTATAGATTGAATCCAGCTGTTTTAAATATTACCCGGAACAAACAGACAGACAGACAGCGAAAAGACTTTAATACTGGTTATTATCGAGGCATCGTGCAAACAATTGTGTCATTTCAGCCCACATAATTCCCACTATTGTGCTGGAGCACAGCCTCCTTCACAATGGGAGGGAAATTACCCTGTTACACCGCGCTGGTCAGACATGTTGGCATATGGTTTTATGTCAAATTTTACTTCTCTCTTGAATATATTCGCGTAACATACCCCTTAGTCGTCTTTTACGACACCCACGGACAAAAAAGGGGGTGGTGAATTATAACCTTACTCTGTCATCAGATGGACATATTGTTATATTTTTTTAGAAGGACAACGCCCTGCACTAAGGGAATAATCCCTGTATTGCGGGGGAATTTATAAACATATAACTAACGGACAAAAATTACATCCAGACTCAGAACAACAATCTGTGAATCGCACAAAGTGTTATCCCGCGTGGGATTCGTACCCCCGACACTTGCGCTGTAGGTCGCTATCTTAACCACTACGCCATCTGTGCAGTCAGGGAAAATGGAGGCAAGGAATGGAGACTCACCATTTTATCACGATTAAACAATATAATGTACACCACAAAAAAGGAAGAAATACGGGACAGGACTATTGGCTAAGAAGGAGAACGATAAACTGCATTCTTACTCTGTCACCACACGGCATATAGAATGAAGGTTACAAGCATATTCTTAGAGCTGCACACTAGTGTGTGCAGCTCTAAGAATATGCCACTAAACTTCGCCTAGTGGCGAAGTTTAGTGGCCGCCACAAACAGAAGATATCTATACCAATAAATAAAATTGGAGTGTCTGTTTGTAATGTCAAAATAATAGGCTTTTTTCATGCTCACACGGTTATTTGCACTATACATATGCCTATAATACACTTTACATTTTATTTGTCTGTTGTCTGTTTGTTCCGGGTAATCTTCAAAACGTCTGGACCAATTTCAAAAATTCTTTCACCAATGGAAAGCTATAATATCAGGGAGTAACTTAGGCTATATTTTATCCCGGTATTCTTACGGGAACGGGAACTACGCAGGAAAGACTAAAACCGAAGCGAAGCGAGGGCGGGTTGTTAGTTTCAAATAATTTGTTATTCTCATCTACTTAGTCCATATACGTCCCACTGCTAGTTTACTGCCTGATATTATAGCTTTCCATTGGTGAAAGAATTTGAAATCGGTCCAGCCATTTTGAAGATTACCCGGAACAAACAGACAGACAGACAGACACAGACAGACAGACAAAAATTTTTTAATTGCTATTTTAGGCATAGGTGTCGTGCAAATAACCGTGTGAGCATGAAAAAAGCCTATTATTTTGACATTACAAATAGACACTCCAACTTTATTTATTGGTATAGACTAGTATCCCGTCCTCGCTTCGCTTCGGTTTCAGTCGTCTGCGCAGTGCCCGTTCCCGTGGGAATACCGGGATAAAATATAGCCTAGTTTACCGCCTGATATTATAGCTTTCCATTGGTGAAAGAATTTGAAATCGGTCCAGCCGTTTTGAAGATTACCCGGAATAAACAGACAGACAGATAAAAAAATATAAAGTCTATTTTAGGTATATGTATAGTGCAAATAACCGTGTGAGCATGAAGAAAGCCTATTATTTTGACATTACAAACAGACACTCCAATTTTATTTATTGGTATAGATGCATTTTTCATTATCATCATCATCTTAGCCCATATACGTCTCACTGTTGGGCTCGGGCCTCCTCCATAATGGAAGGGTAATTGGAAGGGTAATAAATTAAGGGTAACCTACTATACCACGCTGGTCAGACGTGTTGGTATAGGGTTTTATTTCAAGATTGCCTTCTCTCGCATAGACGTTATATGTGTTTTATATCCTTTAGTCGTCTCGTACGATCACCCACGGGTAGGGGGTGGTGAATTGTATTCTTACTCCGTCATCACACGAAATATCTTGAATTTTTCATATTACACTTTAATTACTAGCCGCAGCTACGGCAACCATTGTAACATTCAGTAACTTCTTGGATATGGTCCTTCACTAGCTGTATAATGACGAAATAAACGGCATCCCATAGGTAGTTAAATTGGTTACAGAGGCAGCGACTCTTGGCAGCCAATAAGTCACTATTGACCGCGATCAGTTGCGTTAGTGTTTGGGCTGAGCTAGTGGCTGAGTTTAGTTGTCACCACTAGTGGCTTAATGTGCGGATGCTCATAAGACTATAAGCATAAGCTTATAGTCACGCACAGCATGCCTCTCGAGATTTACAATAAACATGCATTTATTATTAATAACGCTCATACATAAATTATATTGCCTATCTGACAAGAGTGTGACCAAAATTTCGAATTTTTCTGGGTATTTACCCCCGAAAAGAGCTTTGGCATAAGTATATTAAATGAAACCTTTTGAAATAAAACTATTTTTACGTATTTTATCGCGTTTGTATATGATTTTTACAACAAGTTAACATGTCAACGACTTGTTGGACGTGAAATAGCGTATTCCATCCGTGTTTATGAACAATGAATGTGTTTCAAACGTCGACTAATTAAGGCTTAAAAAATATAAAGGTAATAAAATTTGGAATTAACATCTAACTGTAATAATGCCACTTGAAGAATAACTTGAATTATATAAACTCACCTTAACAATTAAACTCAAAAAATGGCACTCGCAGGCACGGAAAAGAAGTCTGTGGAGCATAAACAAAAAAAAAAAAAATTCGGAAATATATTTTATTTCAAATCTTTTTTTTTTTTTTGTGGGTGGGCTGCGATCGGCGCGCCTGCACCACTCCGTCCGGGGCGACAGAGGGGCTTAAACACGCAACTCCCGCAACCCACCCGAAAACCACCTCGCCTTCGTCATTGGGCCGACCACCGGAGCAGGTTTACTTGTCGTCAGTGGTCGGCCCGACGGAATACCCCCTACGCAGGGTATCCTCCCATCGACCGACGTCCCCCCCTCGGGGAGGACGTCGGTCCTTCCTCACGCGGTGTAAACATCAGATATCGTTAAGTTCTCTTAATCTTTTAAGGATGGTCAGCACACATGCCTTCCATTCCGTCCAGAGTAACGCAAGGGTGGTGTGCCCCCATAACCCACTGTATTCCTACACCTTCGCTATTTAAACTGACCACTGGAACCGACTTCCTTGTCATCCGTGGCCAGCTCAGCGATTGATATAAATCGTGGAATAATTTTACCATAGTGTAAAATTGGTCTTGAAAAATGTAACAAATTTACTACATTTTAGAAAGCAAGCAGTTTGAGCTGGCAACATTATACTGGTTCATCAACCTTTAAATTTTGGCGGAACCGTGAAAATGTGATGTGGCGCTATAAAATTATGTTTCATAATTTAGTGTAATAATTTTACTGGCATTTTAAGTAACTCGTCTGTATAAAAATTACTAAAGTGTATTAAATATAATATTAAAATGCTTTGTGTGTTATTTATTTTTCCGTAAAGGTGCCCAAATCATCCGTTAATAAGTTGTCAGAACTCGTTTTTAAATTACCACTTATTTTTGTGACAATAGCAATTATTATTCTCTTTTATTGCTAATATGGCAAACTTGCAAGCATTACACTTGATGGTATGTGATACTGCCGCACATGGACTTTTGCAATATCAGGGGCACATCTAGGCCGCTGCGTATAGTGAAGAAAGTATTCTTCTTAACCCCTCACGCGCCAAACATCGCGGAGCTCTCGAGTGCCCCGTGCGCTTTGGTATATTGAAAAAAGTTCAGTGAATTTTATGGTTTTACGTAAACTATTATTGTTGCTATATGACAAGAAAATATGAAATAAAATATATATCAATAGTTTTCGATTGGTTAATTTAAATAAAAGTACTAAAAGCAATTGCTAATTGTAAAGTATTTATTTGGGTCAAATGTGTGTTCCAAAAGCGCTTTGAGCAGATTTTTTTTGGATCTAACGGTGTCCCAAAAGCGCTCGAGGGGTTAAACCTCGTTTAAAGAAGGACATAGAGAATTATGAGCAAACTACTCAAGAGTAAAAAGGAACTATCTTAAAAGTTACGAGGCAGGTTATATAAGAGTTAGTTACGATAAGATTGTTAAGTTAACAATGTATTCGATTAAAGAACTTTGTATCCACGTTTATTAATAAAAGTTACTAAGAGCTCATCTAACCTTTTTATTTTTCTTTCTTTACTCATTATGTCTGCATGTAATATATTTACTTAGTAGCCAGAATTTACAAGTTACTAGCAACCCGGACTCGCTTTGCTTCGGTTTCAGTCGGCTTACCCGCGTAGTTCCCGTTCCCGTGGGCATACCGGGATAAACTATAGCCTATGTTACTCCCTGATATTATAGCTTTCCATTGGTGACAGAATTTTTGCAATTGGTTCAGTGGTTTGAGCGTGAAAGCGTAACAAAAAACAAACAAACTTACTTTCGCATTTATAATATAAGTAAAGATTTATTTGTCATTTTCATGATTTATTATTCATTTCCTCATGATTATTTTAACACAAATTGATAAAAATAAATTAAGTCATCTGCTTGGAGTAACTTGTAATCCAAATTCTCATCCATTGTGAAGAAGACTTGTATTCAACGGAGGCTATTTTAATCGACTTCAAAATAGGAGTTTCTCAATTCGACTGTCTTTTTGTAAGCCATGAATCTACCAATTATGATATTGGTGATTGCTTTCGGTTTTGTAGATAGCAGTTCTCTCAATGTGGTGAAGGAGTAAGAATATAATTCACCACCCCATATCTTGCCCGTGAATTAGGTAAAAGATGATTTAAGGGATTTATTAGGCTCGAGTCCAGCAGTCCCGTATATGAGCTGTGATGATGATGAAGAATATGAAAAGTCCCGTTTTATTGAAACAAATGGTCACACTAAGTAACAGATAATAATAATAATGTTCTATACACATTTCGTGCGTTTTAACGCTGTAAAGTTGATGTGTGCCAGATAACGCTATTGTGTGGAATATAATAGTCAGCCCACACACGAACTGTGACATTAGCAACACTAATAAAATTGTAAGCAGTCTTTGGATGACTGCGTGATGTGAAACATTGACATTTTTTAATCTTTATTTATTTGAGACTTTATTCTTTATGAATATGTAAGCCGTACCGTACCGTAACTTAAACTTAAATATATAAAGATAATTTAATATAGTTGCTATAATTAGTTACTGCGATGAACCGCCAGGCTATATAAATGCTGAAGTCGGTCGAGGAGAAGGTACTCCTCCGGGGGTATTCCGTCGGTTCACACCTTGGCGCTCCCCCGCCCACGCAGCACACACCTCGAGTGTGTGCTGCGCCGTGTCCTCGTCGCAAGCGCAGTGGTGGCATTTTATTAGCATCACCGAACCTCATTGCATGCATTCACACTCCATTCACCTTCTTCACGGTAGACAGCGGCCTAGCAAAGGTCCATGAATAGCAGAATCACGTCTACTATTTGCTCGATTGTCAGCAACAGCAATAAAAATAATAATGTTTCTACGAAATTATCTATTAGTTTTAATTATTATTTTTGACCAATAAAAAAATAATTAACTTTGAAATGCCATTTGAGGCTAATTTAAATAAAAAATATAGCGCTGATACTTTTGACCTCAAGAATTCATTGATACCGTACTAATGAATTCTATTGGAGCTAAAAAATAAATTAGAAATTAAATTTTAATTAATATTTATGTTAAGTTACTTTTTTAAGCATTCTCAAGGGCATTGTGATGCGTAAACGGTTACCGATTCTCAAGTATTTGAAGTCATGAACCGCGACATGATCTAGACTTACACTTATGTCGTTAATTAAAAGTGTGACTGATCGCGATTAAGAAAAATAAATATCGGTAAAATATCTTGCCTAGTTCTGAAAACAAAGGTTAATAACCAGTGTGTATTACCAGCGATGACATATGGCACTGAAACGTGATCTCTAAATGTCGGCCCATAAAAAGGCTCAAAGTCGCTTAACGTGCTATGGAGAGGGCTCGGTATTTCTCTACGTGATAATAACTGGAATACGGAAATCCCTAAAAGAACGGGTGTAACTGACATAGCCCACAAAATCAGTATGTTGAAATGGCAATAGGCAGATTATAGACATCCTGACTTCTGACCATGAGGTTCAAGGGTTCAAATGCTGATTCGAGATTAGTCGTATATTTTTATCAATTATTTTCACCTCATTCAAAATTATGGACGCTTTGCAGGTAGTCGAACTACACCCAGAAGATCACAATATATTCATCATCATCATCATCATTTCAGCCTATTGCCGTCCACTGCTGGACGTGGGCCTCCCTCATATTGCGCCACAATGTGCGGTCCTGTGCCGCCTGCATCCAACGACGCCCAGCAACTTTCACAAGGTCGTCGGTTCACCTAGTGGGGGGGCGTCCTACACTGCGTCGTCCGATGCGTGGTCGCCACTCGAGAACCTTTCTTCCCCAGCGGTTGTCGGTTCGTCGAGCGATGTGGCCTGCCCATTGCCACTTCAGCGTGCTAATTCTTCGTGCTATGTCGGTTACACCCGTTCTTCTGCGGATTTCTGTATTCCGGATTCTATCTCGCAGAGAAATCCCGAGCATAGCCCGTTCCATAGCACGCTGAGCGACTTTGAGTCTTGATATGAGGCCTACATTTAGGGACCACGTTTCCGTGCCGTAAGTCATCACTGGTAACACACACTGGTCGTAGACCTGTGTTTTCAGACACTGAGGTATGTTGGACGAGAAGATCCTCTTAAGTTTCCCGAACGCTGTCCAACCGAGTTGGATTCGTCGGCTGATCTCTTTCTCGAAATTGGATCTACCTAACTGGACTGTTTGTCCTAGGTAAACATAGTGATTGACAACTTCAAGAATCGCATTGCCAACTAGGACCGGTACAGGAATGACATGGGTATTTGACATGACTTTCGTCTTGTCCATGTTCATTCGTAGACCCACTAGTTGGGATAACCTGCTGAGATCATTGAGCATAGTGCCAAGGTCCTCCATGGATTCTGCCATAACGACGATATCGTCTGCGAATCGAAGGTGAGTGATGTATTCGCCGTTAATGATGCCGAGTCCAGTCCAGTCTAAGAGCTTGAAGACATCTTCCAGTGCAGTGGTGAACAGTTTCGGAGAGATGACATCTCCCTGTCTCACGCCTTTCTGTAACTGGATCGGTTTCGTACTCTTATCCCAGATACGGACTGACATTGTGGCGTTCCTATACAAACACTTCAGCACTTCGATATAGCGATGGTCGATTTGGCACCGCTGAAGGGACTGCAGTACCGCCCAAATTTCGACTGAATCAAAGGCTTTCTCATAGTCCACAAACGCTAAGCACAGGGGCCGATTATACTCCTCAGTCTTTTGTATAATCTGCCGAAGCGTGAGGATATGGTCTATGGTGCTATAGCCTTTTCGGAAGCCGGCTTGTTCGGGCGGCTGGAAGTCATCGAGCTTGCGCGTGAGTCGATTGGTAATGACCCTCGAAAACAACTTATAAACATGGCTCAGGAGTGAGATGGGTCTGTAGTTCTTTAAAAGAGCTTTGTCACCCTTCTTGAAGAACAGCACCACCACACTCCTGGTCCACGACTCTGGAACGTCGCCCCCGAGGATAACGGAATTAAATAGCTTCTGAAGGGCTATTAAGACCGGCTTGCCGCCCGCCTTCAAAAGCTCTGCCGTAATTCCGTCATCTCCCGGTGCCTTACAATATATTCGTAGGATAATTATTCTACACCATGTAAAAAGGTAAAATAAAACTCAACAAAAAAAAGATCCAAGAAAATTGACCCAGCGATTACTATATAAACTTAAAATTATATAACAAATAGTTGTAGAAAATATATTTATACGTATTCAATTAAATTCTAGGTATCCGTTAAAAGCCCTGAGCATTTTCTTTACAAAATTACTGTCTAATTGGTGAACTAAATTTCACTTTGTATAGCTATTAACTGTTTAAGAGCCTACGTAAATGTGGGTAAATTCAATAATGTTTACAACGGTATAAGTAATAAACTATAGCGGTGGCGTAAGCGGTAGAGTATTGATAATACAAGCCAACGTTTACTAATTTTTGTAACAATCAAACTAACAACTCAGGTAAATTTAAGCAGCTGCCTTTTATTCTAGTACCTGGTTATGAGAAATCCACTCAAGTTTCCTTCATTTTGTATTTCGTAAGATACCAGTATATTGTCCGTGGGGTGACAGAGTAAGAATTTAATCCAACATCCCCTATTTTGCATGGAAGAATATTGTAAATTATAATTATTGTAAAATATCCATGTAGGGACGGAGTAAGAATACAATTCACCACCCAATCTGCTCATGAATATAAGTGGTATAATATGCATATAACATCTATGCAAGAGAAGGAAAACTTGAAACAAAATTCTATTACGAGGTTGTAATAGTGTATCATTATTATCACCATTCGAAATATATTGTAATTTTAAAATCTACAAGCTTTGCCAGTTACTCTTATTCAAATATTATATCTTATTTCAAATATTCCTACCGTTATAAATTACACTATTTAATAGAACTTCTTGGATATTATTGCTAATGTTTTTTTTTAATTCAAATCATTTATTATGTACAAACCCCGCGAGAACACTTACATATTGTCATTTTTTTACATTTTAACTTAAATTACTATCGGATCGGAACGAAACCGCACTGAGAAGATCCTACAAGGAAATCAGTGTGATTAAGACAATCACTTTTTAATTTATTTACTAGTTTTTTTTTAAATAAAATTAATAGCTCCAGTGTGATGCCTTTCGAATAACTTAATGGTATATAAATCTGTATGGTAATCTAATTTAAAAAATTTAACATCCAGAAATAAACGAATTGCTATCGCCTGCGCTTATGTCTTACACTATAACACATGAGAAACGGCATTAATTAAAACCATAATTAACTTCGTATAGGGCACAAATTTTCTTCCATGATTCGACATACGCATACCTGAATAATATCGACGTTAATTCATTATGTTTTCATGAGATTATAATCTCCTAAGCGTATCAATGGCTAACGCCATTGTTGTAAATACTATTATACTAATAAATTCTGATGTTTACGTGAGTATTACACGTCACGGACTACGAACGCTACAAAGTGTTCGAAACGTCAGGCAAACAAAAATTAAATACAAACGCGATAATAATATATAATATATAACGCGATAATCCGTAAAGTAGTTTTATTTAAACTATTATAATCTATTTCTATACTAATATATAAAGCTGAAAAGTTTGTTTGTTTGAACGTGCTAATCTCAGGAACTACTGGTCCGATTTGAAAAATTCTTTCAGTGTTAGATAGCCCATTTATAGAAGAAGGCTATAGGCGTTATCATCACGCTAAGACCAACAGGAGCGGAGCACCAATGAAGAATGTTTCATAATCGGGTTCTTTTTCCTTCTTAGAGATTCTTCCGCTGCGTAAATGGCTAAATTTTCGTAAAAATCACCTATTATGAAATCGCAATATTAAAATATTTTCATTTTCTACGTAAACAAAGTCTTAGGTTAAAGTTAGTGTTAGCCCAAAGTATCTATACCACGCGGACGAAGTCGCGAGCATAAACTAGTGTTGTATACGGTAATATTTAATCCCAATAGTGTAAATATTTAGTATAAAACGAAATACGTAACATCCAGAGGTGGCGATATTGTGAGAGCTACGAGCGATGTAGACTAACTCGACAGGTGGAGCACTGAAGTAAAAGAATCGACTTTGGTAGCCCGCTCAATAGCCGTTGATATTAAAGCTGGGTGTTAGCGTAGGTCAGAAATAAGATTGACAATCACTCGCGCTATCGTATCGACACAATTCCATGACTAGGCCATAAATTTGGATTAAGAGTTAACCCTCTCCAAATAAGTAATATAGAATTTACTTATTTGGTGAGTGTGAAAGTGCTGATTACAAACATGAACAAAAGGAAATTTGACAATCTATACCAATAAATAAAATTGAAGTGTCTGTTTGTAATGTCAAAATAATAGGCTTTTTTCATGCTCACACGGTTATTTGCACGACACCTATGCCTAAAATACAGATTAAAAAAATTTTATTTGTCTGTCTGTTTGTTCCGGGTAATCTTCAAAACGGCTGGACCGATTTCAAAAATTCTTTCACCAATGGAAAGCTATAATATCAGGTCGTAAATTAGGCTATATTTTATCCCGGTATTCCCACGGGAACGGGCACTACGGGGATAAGGCGACAGAAACCGAAGCGAAGCGAGGGTTGGTTGCTAGTTTTCAATCTACATCTTGCTCTTATCCCAATTACTTGGGGTCGACGCAATATGTCATCTGTTTTGACATATTGCAAAAAGTTTCGGCAATGACTTTTATGACCGGCCGCCTGCCTGACGTCAACCCTCCTTGGGAATGTAACCGTTGACCCAAATATTACCAGATGGAGTTGGTCCGGGTCAATCTAGGGCTCTTAGTCGTCTTTTACGACACCCACGAGCAAGGCAAGGGTTGGTAGTATTCGAAGCCACTACCACACAGTTTTCAATATAATTATTAAAATCGGTCCAGCCGTTTGGAAGATTACCTGGAACCAACAGACAGACAGAAAAGAAACTAAAGTGGTTTTTAGGCACAAGTATCGTGTAAGTAATCGTGTGAGCATGAGAAAACGTATTATTTGGACATTACAAACAGACACTACAATTTTATTTATTTATATAGATAATAGATACAAAAAACTGAATAGAGATCAAATAGTAGGGTCACGCTGCTGACAGTTATCTGCTGGCAGCCATATTTATGACTTAGTTAGGCCAGCTCATCTGAGGTAAACGCAGAAAATCAACGTTTTAATTAAATCGACATTCATTTCAGCTCTTATATCTATTGGGCTCGAGCTTCTTCCACAATAGGAGGGAAATTGATCTATTATACCACAATGGTCAGCTGGTTATGTATAGGCTTTTAGTTTGATAACGATTTCTGATGTTTTCGCAAGCACTATACATTGTAAATAAAACTACTTTTAAAGATTTTATCGCGTTTGTATTTGATTTATTATTGCCCGACGTTTCAAACACTTTACAGCATTCATGGTCGCGGGCGGACAGTCACAGCACATATGGTCACGGACACAGTCCAGATAAAATCGTAAATGTACTTTTAATTTGAGTTTTCCTTCTCTTCCATAGATGTTATATGCATATTTCATCTCTTAGTCGTCTTACGACATCTTCGGACAAGACAAAGAGCTATGAATTGTATTATTATGCGGCTCCTAAGTATAGTGAGTCAACTAACGTGTTTAAGTATTTTAACTTTTTTGATGAAATGATAAAAAAATAACCTTATTTATCAATCTCGGTCATAAAAATTAAAAAAATCGTTGAAGAAAATAATTGAAGCTTTTTCACCTGTGGAAGCTCATTACACCCGCAATGATATAAATTTATACCAATAAATAAAATTGGAGTGTCTGTTTGTAATGTCAAAATAATAGGCTTTTTTCATGCTCACACGGTTATTTGCACGACACCTATGCCTAAAATAGCAATTAAAAATTTTTGTCTGTCTGTCTGTTTGTTCCGGGTAATCTTCAAAACGGCTGGACCGATTTCAAAAATTCTTTCACCAATGGAAAGCTATAATATCAGGGCGTAAACTAGGCTATATTTTATCCTGGTATTCCCACGCGAACGGGAACTACGCGGGTAAAACGACTATAACCTATAACCGAAGCGAAGCGAGGGCGGATTGCTAGTCGTAAATATTTTGATGGATCCTTGTCGTTTCCTAAGATATTTGACTACTATAAAGAATGGTTTGATCTCATTAACTATTTAAATGCCCAATGAATCACGTCGTAATCAATACAAAAACTTAAAAATCCTAGAACAAGAATTTGAAAAAATGTAAACATTTTATCTTTGACACGCTCCCCTGTAAAATTGGAATTTTTCTGATGACTTACTATTCATAGGAGCCATCGATTTTGTCGCCAAATGGAAAAATATTAAATTATGTGGCAGGACCACACTATCGGAAGTCCTCTGTCTACGGCCTCGGACCGGTCCGTCCGGGTTAGTACCATACTCTCGCAGAAACTGAATGTCTGAGTAGTAACAATTTAATACTGCACTTCGTTCCATGAGCAAGAGAGTTGGAAAGTCAACTTGCAGATAATGTTTGCATATGATGGCATCAGCCTTTATTATCACCGAAATTCATTGCGCGCATTCACACTCCCTTCGCTTCTTTCACAATAGACAACGACCTAGCAAAGGTCTATGAACGGCAGTATCACTTATCATCAGATGTGCTGTTTGCTCGTTTGCCACCTCAGCAATAATAAAACCCGAATTTTATTAAATATATTAGGTATTTATTATTCACCTTACATCGTCATAAAAATTAACATACATATTCTATACAAAATGGACATATGTTAAAATTATCGTTATATTTATGAATAACATTATAAAATTAATTATAAATGCGTTTGATTAATTTATATCTTACGTGATCTTATTATTCAAGATGATCGAAATAAAAATCACAGCGGGTTTGATGTCTGTAATACAATAAAAACGTGAATCATTAGACCGTCATGTCTTGTATTTATACCAGTTATCGTAGCTAGTGCTTAATTTCACTGTAGTCACATAAATGCGAATGAATGTCGGATGCTTAAGCATGGGCTACACGGTTTCAAACAGTGGTTTGAAACAAAAAAAGCAGAAATGCACTTTGCTGGCTACATGGTTTTTAAGTTAGTTTGAAACCAACAGTGTTCAAAGAACGTGGCGTGGATAGGACGTCTTGACGCTCGCGTACCGTATGTTCAGTACAACGACGTCATGGCGCCTTACCTATCAATACAACAAAAAGTTGGAGTAAGTCTTGCACTTTTGTGTGCACTTGAAGGAAAAAATTAAAATATCCCACGCATTTCTTCTTTGTGTTTTATTTTTATACCCTTCACAATTTAAGTTCCAAAGGCAGGGCAACTCTTTGTATAACTCGAGAATTTGAGTAATAACATCGCGATTACGTTCTGTCTGCCTACGCGCCATTTTGTGCATAGAACGTCGTCACGTGCGTCTGCGCTGACCTCTGCAGCGTGACTGTCGTTCGCTTGGTTTGAAGCAAGCGGCTAGATGGTTTAAAACAAGACAATAACCAACGCTAGGCCAGTGGTTTGAAACACAAGCCTCGCTACCAAGGGCGTTTAAAGGTCATACGAAATTTGGCATAAAACATCTATCTACACTGTTTCAAACATCTGTTTCAAACCACTGTTTCAAACCGTGTAGCGCATGCTTTAGAATAATAACGTATAGAAGGATAGTGTCAATACTTCAAAAGTTCGAAATTTTAATCTAAAAACACTAATGGCGCGCAGACGATTACACACGTACACACGCACACCACTATACAAATTTGGAAATCAAATTTTGTTTTTATTAACATAAATCGTCGAAATAATTACTTTTAAAAGTGACGTTAAAAACCTTTATAAGTCTTACAAATGTGTTTTGACACCATTTGAATGCACAAATCGTCATAATTACCTATTTATTTTTTAAGAGTTGCGTACGTACGTGCAGTACAATGACTTGTACATTACGGAACGGTTCCGGCGTAAGCTCCATTAGGCTCCAATTGAAATGCTTCACTTTTTATGCGCGAACTTACCTTCTATATGTTATTATTCTAAGGTCGGATGATATTCAATTTGAAATTAAAATAATTTATTATGCACCGTGTGGTGATGGAGTAAGGATATAATTCACCAATCCCTCTCTTGCCCGTGGGTATCGTAAAAGTCGACCAAAGGATGTCATGTGTCAACCCGTCTGACCAGCTTGGTATAGTAGGCCAATCGTCCTCTTATGGTGGAGTGGTTCGAGCCCAACAGTGGGAATTATATGAGCTGAAATGATGATGATAATCTTATATCTTTAAACGAGCAATTCTTGTATATATTCAGAATCTCAGAAACGGCTCCAACGATTTTGATGAAATTTGGCATACTAGAGGTTTCGGGGCCAAAAAATCGATCTAGCTAGGCTTTATTTGTAGAAAATGTTGTTTTGTTTGTAGCTAATCAATACAATGACATAAAATGTTATTGACATTCTTTGAATAGGAATTCGAATTTCGTCGTCGTTGTCAAGAGTGACAATAGATCAGTTGGGAAGTTGTCCAGTTTTCTTTTTGTATTGTTTTGGCATTCAAACAGCGTGAGATCGAATCTCGGTGTTATTATTATTCTGTTTTTGTAATTTTTGATATTCTTTTCATTATTTCATTTTTTTTTTATTAACATATATATCTAAATAAATTCGGTAAAAATACAACAAAAATATACCCAGCAAAGCTCGGTTAACCAGATATTAATGATTACGCACAAACCCCACGACGGCACTAACATATTGTCAATTTTAACATTAATAAATTAATTAAGCTGCCACCGTTTCGGAACACGACCGCTACTGAGAAGATTCAGCAAGAATCTCAGCAGGCTTGTCTATTATTTTTATAATTATTTACTAAATATTTTTATATAAGATTGTATACAACATGTCTAGCAAGTACCAGTTCCAATGCGATTTCTTTTATCAACTTTTTATTGTAATAAGTAACCAACCCGTTAACATAATATTTATTAACAACATAAAACAGTTCTTTTTTAAATTCATTTTTGCTCAAAATAAGATAAAAACTTTGCCCGAGAGCCCTTCTTAATTATAAAAGTCCTTCAATTACCTTTTAATTTGATCGCGGCCTTCCCTAATTTTGTTTTTTTATCAGGAAAATATTTACTTTAGTAATTGAAGGGCATGTTTAGTACTTTTTGGCACTATTACAAATGTTTCGTTAATTTAGTTATTTTTCAAAAAAGCGCCCGCAAGTTATGTCTATTTAAATCTATACCAATAAATAAAATTGGAGTGTCTGTTTGTAATATCAAAATAATAGCCTTTTTTTCATGCTCACGCGGTTATTTGCACTATACATATGCCTAAAATACACTTTATATTTTTTTTGTCTGTCTGTCTGTTTGTTCCGGGTAATCTTCGAAACGGCTGGGCCGATTTCAAAAATTCTTTCACCAATGGAAAGCTATAATATCAGGGCGTAAACTAGGCTATATTTTATCCCGGTATTCCCACGGCAACGGGAACTACGCGGGTAAAACGACTAAAACCGGAGCGAAGCGAGGGCGGGTTGCTAGTTGTAAATAATATTGGTAAATATCTTCTTATTGTTGTGATGTGGCGTCTACGGATACGATCAACCCTTATATTGGTCGTGGGTGTCTAAAGATAAATAAGAACTTTACACGACCTTTTTGTTTGGTAGGGTATGGTTTGGACACACCCCGCCCAATCTGTCCAGGGCGACGGATATGGCCGACCACTGATGACAAGTAACCCTGCTCCGGTGGTCGGCCCAACGACGAAGGCGACGTGCATCGTGGGTGGGTTGTGGGAGTTGCGTGCTTATGCCCCTCTGTCGCCCCGGACGGAGTGGTGCGAGGAGCGCGCCGACCGCAAGCAAACCCTAAAAAAAAAAAAAAAAAAAAATAAGCCGACGGATATGCGGCGTGCCTATAACCTACCTTATTGCCTGCCTAACGCTATTGGCCCTACCACTACTACCTGTCAAGGAATCCTTGACATCCGCGTCCGGGCTGGCGGATTACCCTTTTCAGTACCTTACCATTCGACGCCCCGGCAATAAAACAATATTACCAGGGCGACGCCTTGACTTCACACGACTTGTAACAATTATTGTGGACCACATCTACGTAAATACAGATTTAAAAACAGATAAAACGTTACCAAGAATATATATCCTTATTATTTCTATTATTCAAAGTCCTTGCGATGATAAACTTTGTTAAGTACAACTTCATATATGGTCCCCAACAAACATAACTTTTGTAATATCGCTATGATGAAATCTATGACATAAATATCTATATCCTAACTAATATTATAAATGTGTCTCTTCGTTTTTTTTTTGTATTAAGTGGTAGGCGGACGTTTGTTTTGTTTGTTATGTATTAGGTTTTAGGATCACACTATTGAAAGTCTTCTGTCTACAGCCGCGGGCCGGTCTGTTTGGAGTAGTACCACACTCTCGCAGAAATCGACGTCTGAGTAGTAGCAATTTATTACTCCACTTCATTTGGTAAACGAAATTGTCTAAGTTATCTTTCTTTCACATAGATTTATACAAATCGCATCCCTTTTTTTTTATGGGTGGGCTATGGTAAGCGCACGCGCGGTCCAGTCCGTCCGGGGCGATGAAAGGACGGCGCGCGGGCCCATAACCCACCCGTACCCACGTCACCTCGTTGTTGGGCCGACCACCGGAGCAGATGTGACTTGTCGTCAGTGGTCAAATCGCATCCCTTAGTCGGCTTTTATAACGCTTACATGTAAGATAGGGTGTGGTGAATTGTATTCTTACTCCGTCAAAACACGAAAGTTTATTATATACCTACATTATTTTAACTATAGGAACTTAGACGTAACGTATAAAAGGATAGTGCTGGTACTGAAGCCATCAAAAACGTGAAGCCAAAAATACTACATGCGTGCCAGCGATTACACATACACGTACACCACTATATAAAAGAGTTGCCTTACGTATGCCATGACCTTGTACACTACGGAACGGTCCGGCGTAAACTCCAATAGGCTCCAATTTAAATGCTTCATTTTTTGTGCGCAGAGTTACTTTATATGAGTCATTACTCAAAGTATAGGAATTATTATTGTCCTTCCAATGTTTACTGTCCTTATCGATTATAGTAGTTATTAATTATATCTGTTTCAAATACAGGAATTCTCATAAACGTGAACATTAATCAGATCAAAACAATACTCATCCATTCGGCATCATCTGTCTAACAAACTCCAAAGTACACGATTTAAAAGTCTAAAGATGAACGCCGTTATTCATCAATCAAAAAGTGATTTATTTCTATACTTAACCTAAAAATGTGTGGAGATTTATAACAATACTATTAAATTACTGCTCCAAAATGCTTTTTATTAGATTCTCTCTGAAATATAATATGTAAATTAGGTTTATAAGTTTTTAGAAATATTTTTGTGGTCGTTTTGACCTGACCCGAGAATTTAAAGGGATAAAGACTTGATAGATGTTTTGTTGCGTCTAATGGAAAAAAAGGGTTTTTTGTTGAATATTTGAATATAAAACGAGGATCAACGTAAGTACAGAGACAAAACTTACAGCATATTTTTAAGTTGTGCTAGTAAGATGAAGATATATCGTGCTTAACAGGTGCATTGCTAAATGCACTGCTGTCCATCATCATCTCATAGACATCGCACTGTTAGGCTCGAGCCATTTCCACAACGGTAAGGATACTAACTTAATACACCTTGGCAGATGGGTTCGTATTGATTTTTATTTCGTTTTTTTGTGTGTGACTTAGTTGTTAGCCTCAGATGGCTGTGACAACTTTACCCGGACTGGTGGGTGAGCGCTGAGGGCTCTCAACCCGCATTTTTATTTCGAGTTTACATTCTCTTATATAGGAGTTATATACAATATCTTGTTGCCCGAGCTTTGTTCGGTATAATTTTTTTACATTTGTAAATTATATTTTTGACAAACATATTTAGATATATATTATAAAAAATAAAAATGATGAAATAATGAAAAAATAACCAAAATTATAAAACGGAATAATCGAGATTTGATCCCACGCTATTTGAAATTTGAATGCGACTGGACAACTCTTGACAGCGACAGCGAAATTTAGATTACACATACTATTGATATTTTATGTCATTGATGATGATGATTGATTAGCTAAAAACACCGACAAAACAATATTTTCCATTTTTTTTTTTTGGATGGGTTGCGGTCGGCGCTCTCCTCGCACCACTCCGTCCGGGGCGACAGAGGGGCGTAAGCACGCATACCCGCAACCCACCCAATATTTTCTATAATAAAATCTAGCTAGATCAATTTTTGTCCCCGAAACCTCTAGTATGTTAAATTTCATGACAATTGTTGGAGCCGTTTCCGAGATTCAGATTATATAATTATATAGGTATATATATAAAGGGTTTTGCAACAAGAACTTTGTTTTCTAAAACAAAATAAAACAAGAAATTTAGATGAAGATGATTCAAATTTTTATTATATTACGAAGGGAAAATTTCGGCAATTATGAATGGCAAATATGATTGTGTTAAATTGTAGTCAATGTAAGAAAACCGTGCTGTAGCAACATTTTGACCGAATAAGCAGATTTTATATGAAAATCACATATTATATACTATCAAAATACTAAAGTAAGTCCTTGGCAGCCCATTGATCGCTTTACTTTAGACAGACATATAAACAGCCACAGCAAAAATTTAAAACAAAACTTGAAAGACGAAAATAGTGGATTATCAAAGCTTAAATAGGAAAAATAATTATGCCTGGTAACCGGGACTCGAATAAGTGACCTTTGACCAACATTGCCTAACACCAAGTTTAGTTCTGGCTCGGTGCCCATACCGGCACTATTTCCTTTAATGTCAACGACAGCACTTTTGTACTGCTAATTACTCTGTCTGGCTTGTTTGCAAATGGCCTCCAATTGTCTCTTAATTCATTGTACATTTGGCTATAAGAAAAATAGCTGTAATTAATTACGAATATATACTTCTAACTAGACGACACCGGCTTTGCTTGCAAATTCCATTAACATATTATTTTAATTATCTTTCAGCTCATATAAAGCCCACTACTGGGTTCGAGCCTCCTCCATATTAGGAAGGCAATTTACCTAATATAAAAACACCGATCAGACTAAGTAAAGGGTTTTTCAACAAGAACTTTGTTTTCTAAAACAAAATAAAACAAGAAATTTAGATGAAGATGATTCAAATTTTTATTGTATTACGAAGATTAAAGTTCGGCAATTATGAATGAAAAATAGGGATGTGCGATATTTATCGATATCGTTGAAATATCGATATTAACCCCCGAAATATCGATATTTCAATATCGATAATTGTAACTTTAAAATATCACCATATCGATATTATAAACACGATATCGATATTATTAACACGATATCGATATCGCTTTTGCAATAAAGTGAAAAACAATATTAGTAAAATAATTTTGATAATAAGTGTGATGCCCAGGCATCCGGACAAATTTCCTAAAACAAAAAAAACTCATCAAAAGTTGTCCGGAGGATTTTATTTCGAAAATCGGCTGTAGACATGGGTTATAACAGGACAAACGTAATATCTGTTATTTCTGTTACTGTTACGCAATAATAACAGGTACCAATTTCTGTTATTAAATAACAAGTGTTATTTTTCAATCATGGCCCATTAGTAGGGACACGATATCGAACGGAAAGTATCGATACTGTACTCGTGAGTAGTATCGAAGAAAAAGTATCGTACTCAATAAAGTATCGAGTACTATGTACTTGGGCATCTGACGGATTTTATTACCTATTATCCCGAAGTTTCTGCGGGGAACATGTTAATTTTTTTTTAGAAACCCTCTGGAGCTGTGCCTTATACTATAGGGTTAGCAAGTAAATACTCACTAATACTCACAATATGTAACTTTTATAAAATATGCAAATTGTTTGACCCATTTATATTAAATCTTGTATCTTCTTTAAACGAGCAATTCTTGTATATATATATATATATATATATATATACATATTATATATTATATTTATAGAAAGTATTGTTTTGTCGATGTTTTTAGCTAATCCATAAAATGTCATTAGAATAGCATTGTAAATTTAGCCATCGCCAATCATTATTAAGTTGCATTCAAACAGCCTGAGATGAGATCGAATCTCAGTGTTATTATCCTGTTCTTTAAGTTTTGATATTTTTTTCATTCTTTCATCATTTTTATTTATTTGTTAATAAATATCTAAATATGTTCGCTAAAATACCATTTACAAAAAGATATAAAAATTATATCGAGCAATGCTCGATCAACCAGATATTACATACCTACTTAAGGAAGCAACGCTTGACAACAAAATAATATAAGACAATAAAATAATCATGCCAACATTAGTCCTGCAGTGTTTCCGAACACAAAATATGTAAACAGATAACTCATAATACGAGAAGAAATACTTGTCACTTTTTAAGAATGATATGTGCTAGAAAGAGTACAATTTCTATTTTGCCGGTTATTACACTTAATGCTTCTCGTTTTAGCAACAGTCTATCAAGTAGGTGTGAGCGAGTAAGATTACTCAATCAAATAACAGATAATACGATCTAATTAATAAGTCACAATTCAACAATGATATGTTCTTGTTAGATTGTAATTTCTATTTTTCGGGTTATAATAACACTAGATGCTTCTCGTTTTAGCAACAGTCTATCAAATAGGTGTGATCGAGACAGATTAATCAACCAAATAACAAATAACACGATCTAATTAAAGAGTCACGATTCAACAATGATATCTTCTTGCTAAATTACATTTTCTATTTTTCGGGTTATAGCACTAGATGTTTCTCGTTTTAGAAACAGTCTATCAAGTAGGTGTAAGCGAGATAGATTAATCAACCAAATAACAGATAACACGATCTAATCAAAGAGTCACGATTCAACAATGATATCTTCTTGTTAGTTTACATTTTCTATTTTTAGGGTTATAACACTAGATGTTTCTCGTTTTAGCAAACAGTCTATCAAGTAGGTGTAAGCGAGATAGATTAATCAACCAAATAACAGATAACATGATCTAATTAAAGAGTCACGATTTAACAATGATATCTTCTTGTTAGATTGCAATTTCTATTTTTCGGGTTATAGCACTAGATGCTTCTCGTTATAGCAAATAGTCTTTCAAGTAGGCGTGAGCGAGATAGACTAATCAATGAAATAACAGATAACACGATCTAATTAAAAATTCACTTTTCAAAGAGGATTTCTTCTTATGAAACGACATACTATAATTTTGGTTTAGTTCAAATAAATACTACGTGTCCCGTTTTAGCTTATGACAATATTACACAAAAGACAAAGACAAGAATAGTTGTTTTATTTTTTATTGACTGTTCTAACAGAACAGAACAGTTCTGTTATTTCAAGCTATGTAGGTACTAACATAACAGCCGGCCGGACTAGACCGGCTGTTATCGATGTATTATAAATGTTATTTTTTAACAGATATAATGACCTTGCAAGAACAACTGTTATCTGTTATCTTCAAATACTTGTGATTTATATATGTTATGATAAATACGCCTCACTCCTAATCGGCTGTTATGTGGCCAGCCAGATCGTGTGATTTAACATCACTGGATTATTTTTTGTGGGGCTATGTTAAGGATAGTCTATACGGAGCCAATCGAATCGATTGCAGCCTTAAAACTTAAAATCCGTGTTGTGATTAACGAAATAGACCCGCCATTTTGCCAAAAAGTGATTAAAAACTTTGATGAAAGAATCAACATCTCTCAGCGTGGTCGTGGTGGACATTTGCCAGATACCATTTTTCATTCATAATTGCCGAACTTTTCTCTTCGTAATACAATAAAAATTTGAATCATCTTCATCTAAATTTCTTGTTTTATTTTGTTTTAGAAAACAAAGTTCTTGTTGAAAAACCCTTTATTAGTATAAGAACATCATAATATTCGAAGACCATTGAACGCAGTGACCGTGTGCTGACGAAGTAAGAACACAATTCACCACCACCGTTCTTATCCGTGGGCGTCGTGAAAGACGACTAAGGGATATGATATGCTGATAACATCAATGGACCAGAAGGAAAACTCGACTTTAAACTCTATACCAACACATCTGATCAGCGCGGTACAGTAAGTCAATTTACTTTAACAACAGGACTTATGTTGACTGAGATCATTGAGCGTATAACCGTTTCAAAACTTTATCTGAACCCCTCTATTTCATGAACCTTCAAATAACTTTCGAATACTTCATTAAGATGTCCACTGATGCGTCGTATCTTTTAAATTATGCTTACTTCCGTAGATAAGCAAACTTGATAAAAGGATATTAAAATGGATATCGTTATAATTTATTATCCTTTATGATTAATACATAGGGTCAGTTGCGTTCTAACGATATTGATTTATTTGACGGCATTTGAATAGAGGTCGTATTTAGATAATTTTATTACATTATTATGAGGGTAGCCAGATAATTGAGTTTAGAAATTAATATAGTTGGCTTAGAATAATAACGTATAGAAGGATAGTGTCGGTACTTAATCGATCAAAAACATGAAGCCAAAAATACTACATGCGCGCAGGCGTACACACGCATATCCCTATATAAATTATGAAATCAAATTTTGTTATTATTAACATAAATCGTCGAAATACTTTTAAAAGTAATGTTAATACACTTTTTATGATTTTCAAATGTGTTGTGACACAATTTGAATGCAAAAACAGTCATAATTACCTATTTATTTTTTAAGAGTTGCGTACACTACATCCGGTCCGGCGTAAGCTACATTAGGCTCCATTTAAATGCTTCATTTTTTGTATGCGGAGTTACCTTCCATACTTTATTATTCTAATTGTAAGATTATATTTAAATTATTCTTTATCTTTAAACCAATATTAATAAGAATACTTATATTATTTTCGCGTTTTAAAAGAGTAAGGATTATTTGCCACATCCATTCAGCATATGGGTGTCGTAAAGAACGACAAATGATAAAATATGCGGCTCTCGTAATAGGCTCGTAAAGAAAATTCAAAGCAAAAACCTATGCCAACACGCCTAACTAGTGGGGTATTAGTGTAGTGTATTACTGTTAGGGCCTCTTTCACCATCCTCAAGTAAAACGTCAAGTTGACTAACCGCCAGTTAGTCACCGGTAACTTCAAATGTGAATATCACGACGTTCGAGTAGCAATAATCTTAAGATTAAGTGCCGCGTAACTTACTTGCCACGTAGTTCGCCAATTAGCACATTTACTTGACGGTTAAACGTCATTTTTGGTTACCACTGATGACAAGTAACCTCCGGTGGTCGGCCCAACGACGAAGGCGACGTGGTGTTTGGGTGGGTTGCGGGTGTTGCGTGCTGTACGCCCCGGACGGAGTGATGCGAGGAGCGCGCCGACCGCAACCCACCCCAAAAAAAAAACGTCATTTTTGGTGCATATTATACATTTTTTAAATAGTAAAATGGATCTATTAGATTTAATTGATCACCAATTGGATGAACTTGAATATTCTGCAGCACAACGAGTATCAAGGATTCGTGTATTTAAATTCCGTGTCAGTTTACGGATTTAGATGAAGCAGACTTTTTGCTAGATTTCGTCTATCAAAATATGCAGTGAACCAAGTGTATAACCTTATAAAACATAAAACCTAAATCACAAAGGTGTTATTTTTTTATATTTTGTAATTCTACATCTTCTAACCGATGTACTGTACCTAACCCAAAATGTATTATTTTTTCAAAAATCAAACAGTTTCAACAAAAACTGGTGGTAGGACCACACTGTTGACAGTTATCTGGCTGAAAATCGACGTCTGAGTAGTAGCAATTTGTTACTGCGCTTCGTTCGGTGAGCGAGAGAGCCGGAAGCCCAACATTCTGAGGGTGTTTGCGTGTGGAGTGTTTTGGTGGTGGTTTTGGTATCACCGAGCCTCAATACACGCATTCACACTCCCTTCACTTTCTTCGCGGTAGGCAGCGGCCTTGTAAAGGTACATGAGCGGCAGCAACACTTACCATCATGTGTACTGTTTGCTCGTTTGCCACTGCTTGCAATAAAAAAAAAAACATGTCTTTTACTAACTTTAAGATATCTTGCAACAAGATCATACCTAAGTGTTGCTGATTTTTGTGGTGTTATTCCACCCACAGCAAGCGGTGTTGTTAAAAAAGTAACTGCAGCTATTGCTCAACTACGCCCAGTAATAATTAAATTCCCCGATTATTAAATACTTTACAAGATGGTTTTTATGAAATAGCTAGGAATAGACTGGTACAAGAATATTATTTGCCATTACTTAATAATAGTAATGCATAAATAAAACTCAATTTATTCATTTAAAATTTCTTTCTAATTTTATTTTATATTCTTCTTCCTTCCATTTGCGCTCCTTTTCTTTAAATTCTGACACCTTCTTGCGTTCATTTTCTTCAAAAGCCCACACTTTTTTCTTTTCTATTATCTCTGCTTCTAGAAATGATTTTTGTAGTTGAACTAATTCCAACTTGGCTTGAGTCAGCTGATCAAATAAAGTTTTTTTTGGTACATTAGCTGTAAAAATACAATCACTAAATTAATTTCTCAAGGGAATTGACATTGAATATCTCAACAAAATGGATAGGTGAGGGGGGGTGGGGGGTGGTATAGGAGGCATTTAGAGATATACATATAAGGAGAAGAATTATATAAAAACAATGCTATTATTGTCTTACCAATGAGTGCAGGATGTTTCCTTGATTTTAAATTCCTTCTGCTAGTGACATCCCACTTTTTATTAGCAGAAAAAGTTGGAGTTAGAGTACATTTTCCGCTAGATGTTTCATGTAATCCTATATCTATAACAAAAATAAGTATTATATATTAGTAAAGTTGTATTTATAGAAAAAATATATTAATTTATGAAAGAGGTCCTCTCTTTCATCTATACCAATAAATAAAATTGGAGTGTCTGTTTGTAATGTCAAAATAATAGGCTCTTTTCATGCTCACACGGTTATTTGCACGACACCTATGCCTAAAATAGCAATTAAAAAATTTTTGTCTGTCTGTCTGTTTGTTCCGGGTAATCTTCAAAACGGCTGGACCGATTTCAAAAATTCTTTCACCAATGGAAAGCTATAATATCAGGACGTAAACTAGGCTATATTTTATCCCGGTATTCCCACGGGCACGGGAACTACGCGGGTAACACGATTATAAACTATAACCGAAGCGATTGCTAGTAAATTAATATATTTTTCTTCTTTGTTCTTCTTTTCTATGTTCACCTGTATGTTTAACTAACATACCACAGTTAAACATTATGCTTAATAAGAAATAGCATATCATATTAGAGGTAGATCTTAAGTTCACAAGACTGCTACATATTGCTGCTATGATGTACTTGAAGGATATTATTAAAGTTAAATCAAAAAAAATTAATTTTTATGATAAACTAGCAACCCGCCCTCGCTTCGCTTCGGTTTTAGTCGTCTTACCCACGTAGTTCCCGTTCTCGTGGGAATACCGGGATAAAATATAGCCTAGTTTACGCCCTGATATTATGGCTTAAATATTAAAAATAATAACATTCATTACCATTCATTTTATGTATATTTTCTTTTTCTTCCGAGTCCATTTCAACACTAATAGTGCGTGGCAATAGTTCACACTCATTAACCGTAACTAGCAGTAGATCTGTAAAAGGTAGAACATTTATTTATTTAACAAACAAGCTGAGGGAATAAAAATGAATTAATTTTGATTATGTGACAAGGGTAGGCACATATCAGACGTCCCAGGACGTCGAGAGGTGAGGTTACCTGAAAGGGTAGTCCGTTGGGCCGACCACTGATGACAAGTCACATCTGCTCCGGTGGTCGGCCCAACAACGAGGTGACGTGGGTACGGGTGGGTTATGGGCCCGCGCGCCGTCCTTTCATCGCCCCGTACGAACTGGATCGCGCGTGCGCTTACCATAGCCCACCCATAAAAAAAAAAAAGATAATGAAAAAAATAAACAAGGGATCCCATGTGTGACAATCATTTTTCGCTCGTAATCAAGTTTTTATAAATAATCAAGGATATTAAATGCTAAATTTCAATAATTTGAAGAGTAGGGCACATCATAATTCTTTGGAAATGTTAATCTATACCAATAAATAAAATTGGAGTGTCTGTTTGTAATGTCAAAATAATAGGCTTTTTTCATGCTCACACGGTTATTTGCACGACACCTACGCGTAAAATAGCAATTAAAAAATTTCTGTCTGTCTGTCTGTTTGTTCCGGGTAATCTTCAAAACGGCTGGACCGATTTCAAAAATTCTTTCACCAATGGAAAGCTATAATATCAGGGCGTAAACTAGACTATTTTTTATACCGGTATTCCCACGGGAACGGGAACTACGCGGGTAAAACGACTATAACCTATAACCGAAGCGAAGCGAGGGCGGGTTGCTAGTGTATAATAAATACATGGTACGGTAAAAAAGGGCTGAACTAACATCTATAATAGAGTATATATGCAACTACCTTTTATAATATGATAGTATAGTTTAAGACTATGAGGGTTAGAGCATGGAAGTATTCAAGAGAAAGATTGAACATGCTGTATGAACCAAATAGTAGAAATCTGTCAAGAGTATAATAATAAAAAATATTTATTGGTTCAAGTAACAATGACTCATTATGTGTTAGTACGACTTACAACTAGGTTAGTAAACATAAAAAAACATTCAAACACATAAAAATAATACACACAGAAAATCTATACCAATAAATAAAATTGGAGTGTCTGTTTGTAATGTTAAAATAATAGGGTTGTTTCATGCTCACACGGTTATTTGCATGACACCTATGCCTAAAATAGCGATTAAAAAATTGTTGTCTGTTTGTTCCGGGAAAACTTCAAAACGGCTGGACCGATTTCAAAAATTCTTTCACCAATAGAAAGCTATAATATCAGGGTGTAAACTAGGCTATATTTTATCCCGGTATTCCCATGGGAACTATGCGGGTAAAACGACTATAACCGAAGCGAAGCGAGGGCGGGTTGCTAGTAAATAAATAATATATAACTACATAACTAAATACTTTACATTTGTCACCGTGGCGACATTCCATGGGAGACGGCACTACAGTGACTTAAATAAATGCATGCAATGCATAATGAATAAATGCATGCAATGCATAATGAAGTACACTTAGAATAATAACGTATAGAAGGATAGTGTCAGTACTTCAAACTTTCGATATTTGAATTTAAAAATACTAATTGCGCGCAGACGATTACGTACACACACAAACCACATACAAATTATGAAATCAAATTTTGCTTTTATTAACATAAATCGTCGAAATACTTTTAAAGGTAATGTTAAAAACCTTTTTAAGTTTTTCAAATGTGTTGTGACACCATTAGAATGCACAAACCGTCATAATTACCTATTTTTTTATGAGTTGTGTCCGTTCGTGCAGTACAATGACTTGTACATTACGGAACGGTTCCGGCGTAAGCTCTATTAGGCTCCAATTGAAATGCCTCACTTTTTGGGCGTGAACTTACCTTCTATGCGTTATTATTCTAAGGAAGTACATTATAATTAGTATTATAGATACTTACGGTTTTGAGAAGCTTCACTTTTTACAACCTCCGCTATATCTATTTGCGGAAGTTCCATCAATGTTCCTTCCACTATGGGAACATCTATGTCATCTGTAAAAAGCATAATATTATTATTTTTAATGTATATGTATATACATTATTATATATTATTATGGTTAAGTTAATGTACTTTTTCCAAAAAATATCATGAGATACACTTGTGGTATTTTTTAACCATATAAACTTACCTTTACTTTCTTGAGTTTGCAGTAATATATCAGTCATAAACACTCTCCATGCCATCAGTGCTCAATATCATTGATTTGATTTGCTCTTCCACATTATCCAACGGAGATGCAGTGTTTTGATCACCCCCGGTATGGTAAAGTTCCGAGCGTATTGCAGCGGGCAGCCGACTTCTTTCTAACGGTGCGTGGCTAAACTTTCCATTATGGGCCATTGATTTCGAAGTTCACTTTTTTATAGATAGTACTCATAAATAGAAGGCTTCTTACAAATTTTCAAGTTGCGGAACATCACGGTTTACGAGATATAATTTTTAAAGTTCCCATACAAATTGAAAAATAGCACGCCATTTACAAATTTTTAGGTTAGTTAAAATGTCAATCAGTGTTGCCAACTTTATTTTTTCGAAGATCGTACCACAGACTAAAAAGGATAGTGTTTTGCCAAGAATTGAAGAAATATAATAGTACGCAATGAAATTTGCAAAAAATTACCGAAATTCTCTGGACAAATTTTGATAAGCTTTTTTTTTTTAGGACATTTGCGTATCGTCGATGTTTAATAAACGATACATCGATGTTCATAAGCGATATATCGCTGTTACTAAGTAATAAAAATCTTCCAAGCAAATTCTGATGAGCTTTTTTTTTTGGAAATTCGTGTATCGTCGATGCTTTGATGTCAACATCGATGTTCATGACTCCGAGCAATTTCCGATGAGCTTTTTTTTTTTTTGGGGAAGTTTGTCGCTTATTTTACATTTTAACTACAGCAGGATGGATATATTAAATATTGTGTATATGCAAATGTGTATATTGCAAAGAAATAAATTTATATAATTTTCTTTTTTTTTTGTTAACGGAACGTGAAATGTCAACTTTGACGTCTACCATGACAATATTACATTTTAACCTACCTAAAAATTTGCAAATGGCGTATTATTTTCCAATTTGTATGGGAACTTTAAAAAATTATATCTCGTAAACCGTGATGTTCCGCAACTTGAAAATTTGTAAGAAGCCTTCTATTTATGAGTACTATCTATAAAAAAAAAACGAATTTCGAAATCAATGGCCCATAATGGAAGGTTTAACCTTGGTATTTCTGTACCAATGCCACTAAAATGTTCCTCTCATGTAATGAAAAGCTTGCACTTCTATCTCTCTTGGCTTTATCCATTTTAATTATAATATAAATTTAATTAATAACAAAATAAAATCACACATTACTTACGCGACACAAACACTAATTGACAGATGCAAGTTTAACATGACGGTTGACGAGCAAGAACGACGTATATTGAACGAATGAAACATCAAATTTTTTGTGTCATTCGGTTAACCAGTGAGTTGTAACTCGGAGCTTTAATTTTGCTTGTGAAATTGACAGAAGATACTCATAACTATTACTTGACAATTATCGCTAATCAAGAAGTAACTACTTAATCAAAGCTTTACTTGAAGATGGCGAACGAGGCTCTTACTCCTTATATAGATAGCTAGTAATATATTATTAAAATCTGTCGCAGCCATTTCGTCAAGCCAAGTTGAAGATTATCCGGAGCAATCAGACAGGTAAACAAAAAATTTTTAAACTGGTTTTTAGGTATAGGTATCGTCTGGGACGCAGTTGATCGCGGAAGGAGGCGGTGGAGCGTGCACGGGAGGAACGCTTCCACGACGACACGTTCTGTGGCCGTCGACTCGGGCGGTGCAGGCGTGAATACCTAGGACTCAGATCCTCGGACCGGGGATTTTAGCCCGACCGCGCGACAGCGACCGACGTCAAGGAAAATGGACGTCGAGATGAGAGGGAACTCCTCAGGGTATTCCGTCGGGCCGACCACGGAGGACAAGGAAATCGGTACCGATGGTCGGCCCAACGATGAAGGCGACGTGCTATGGTGGGTTATGAAGCCGCGCGCCGGCCCTCTGTTGCCTCGGATGGAGTCAGGCGGCGGGAGCGCTGACCACAGGCCACTCCCCAAAAAAAGGCATAGGTATCGTGCAAATAACCTTTGAAACAAGAAGAAATCCTACTATTATGACGTTACAAATAGACACTTCAATTTTATTTATGTGTATAGATCAATAAGATTTCATCTACAAATATAACAAACTATTACCACCCCTATGTGACTGTATTATCACATCAAAGTTCGGTATAGCGTAATCCCAACGTTTCCGAGTATGTACAAGGCTTACACTATCCGGGAGCTTTCTCGAATACCTAACATAGTTGATCCCACACGACGAAGTTTCGAACTCTAAAGCCCGATATCGATTATCGATTAAACTTGAAATTATTACGTGCATTTGAAATTATTGGATGTGATTATTATTAAGAGATAAGTAAATTTTGATGTTAGAATTTAAATCAAATTGGTTTACATGTATTTGTATTAAGTTCGATGTATTTTATTTTTACCCGACTACGGAGGGTTATGATTTTGACAACCTATGTATGTATGTTCATGTGCCCTCATAGCTCCTAAACTACTTATTTGAGCCGGACAAATGAGGTATTGTTAGAAGCGTCTTGATCGTCTGCTGATTATAGGCTATGTGATGTGTCACTGAATCTAATATAGCGCCCTCTAGAGGTCTTAAAGTGCTGTGTTAAAAAATAAATTTGAGATAAATATGTCGTGTTTCATATCATTTGAAAGGGCGTTACTTGTAAATTTCAAAAATATATATATTATTAGTATTTTCTTGTGACTTTATCCGTATTTATCAGATAACTCGTTTTTTGTCGTAGTTGGCTTTTAGTTTTTACTTTTATCTTGTTGTTATAGCCTCATAGCTTATATTTATATTTAAATCTTCTGCACACCATAAAAGGTACACGGCGGACTTAATACCTTAGGCATTTTCTACCAGTCGACCTGGGGTGGAGCAGAAATAAATTAGGTAGGTGCAATTCAGCGAGAGCAAAGAATTCTGGTGAACAGTTATCCGAATCAAATTAATTAATATAATCTTATCTATAACAATAAATAAAATTGGAGTGTCTGTTTGTAATGTCAAAATAATAGGCTTTTTTCATGCTCACACTGTTATTTGCACGATACCTATGCCTAAAATGGCAATTAAAAAATGTTTGTCTGTCTGTCTGTCTGTTTGTTCCAGGTAATCTTCAAAACGGCTGAACCGATTTCAAAAATTCTTTGACCAATGGAAAGCTATAATATCAGGGCGTAAACTAGGCTATATTTTATCCCGATATTTCCACGGGAACGGGAACTACGCGGGTAAAACGACTATAACCTATAACCGAAGCGAAGCGAGGGCGGATTGCTAGTACCTAATACATATACTTACTATCGCAACCAATTGTAGGTATTTAGCCCTTTTTTTTTGTTTTTTCTTTTATTTTTTAAGCTATTGCCTAGCTTTTATGGCGGGCTTTGAGCGCGGGGACCGAATTAAGAAACTCCGTAACGAAAATAAAACCTAACACCCCCCACTCCGCCTACCATGTAGCTCGACCGAGCGTTCGGTGTGACGGTCATCGGACGTCGACATTCTGCGTTCGTCCGTCTCGGTGCGCACACGAGCCACCGCTTTGCGTAATTTTTTTTTTTTTTTATTGCCAACGGTGGCAAACGAGCAAGCAGCACACCTGATGGTAAGTGAAACTGCTGCACATGGACCTATGCAATACCAGGGGTACAGCCAGGCCGCTGCCTACCGTGAAGGAAATACTCTTCTTAAACCTCGTTTAAAGAAGGACATGTCATAGCGCTCGGGAAACAGCAGCAGGTAGTTCATTCCAGAGCTTGCACGTACGTGGGAGAAATGATCGCTGGAAACGCACAGTTGAAGACCATAACGTTTCCAGGTGAAATGGATGAACCCTGCTGCGATGTCGAGTGGTACTTTGGTAGAATGGTGACGGTGGTACCAAGTCAAACAGTTCCTCGGAGCACTCCCCGTGAAAGAGTCGGTAGAGTACACAGAGTGACCCAAAGTCTCTCCGCTGCTCCAGCGACTCCAATCTGTCCGTAAGATTTACGTCACAAAAGTGTTTTCGCGCGTCTAACGGTCCCAACGATCTTCAGCGGACGACAGTGGTAATCCAAACCGCCTTTATTGTTATACATATAGTACATTTGTTTTCTTATCGGTCACCACGCTCAAAAAGTGTAACTTGAATTAATATCAAAGAAAAAAATCCATACTAATATTATAAATGCGAAAGTAAGGATGTTTGTTTGTTTGTAACGCTTTCACGCTTAAACCACCGAACCGATTTCAAGAAATTCTTTCACCAATGGAAAGCTATAATATCAGGGAGTAACATAGGCTATATTTTATCCCGGTATTCCCACAGGAAAGGGAACTACGCCGCGGGTAAAGCGACTGAAACCGAAGCGAAGCGAGGGCGGGTTGCTAGTACAGCATAAATAAAAATAAATAAATAATGATATCTGATGTTTACGCGAGCACTACATATTGTAAATAAAACTACTTTTACGGATTATATCGCGTTTGTATTTGATTTATGATTGCCCGACGTTTCGAACACTTTGCAGCATTCATGATCACGAGCGGACTAAGGTGTCTCAAAGGTAAGGTGTCCCCTGAGTTTTCTTGCCGGATCTTTCTCAGTGTGGCCGCGTTCCGATCCGGTGGTAGTATATTAGTTTTGTTAGTTTTAAATCAACAAATTGTAATAATAATTGCTACAAATTTAATAATTAATAATTACTAACCATAAATAATATAATTTTTTCATATAGATTCATTTTCTTCTTACACTGGCAATAAATTTGTACTAAAATGTGGGTAACAATTTAATAAATTTATAACTATTTTCTGTATCGGGTAGATAATTATAAATGTCTGTAATAACGATTACTTGTTGGACGTGAGAGACCTTAGTCCGCCCGTGACCATGAATGCTGCAAAGTGTTCGAAACGTCGGGCAATCATAAATCAAATACAAACGCGATATAATCCGTAAAAGTAGTTTTATTTACAATAAATAAATAATTATAATTGCAAAAGTTGATAAAAAATACTATGCAATAGCTTTACCGCGGCAGTCCCCGAGTGCCACACGTTTTTTTCTTTTTTTTGGTGTGGGCTATGATCAGCGCACAAGCCGTCCACTCCGTCCGGGGTGACAAAAGGAGGTGCGGCTTCATAACCCACCGTATCTTATCTCCTTCGCCATTGGGCCGACCACCGGTGCTGAGTTCTTTGTCCTCCGCGGCTAGCCCGACGGAGGCCGTTAGCCCTTAAGTTCCATTGTACCCCTAGTGCTGTACTGCTGCGATTGTTGTAGCTAAATACCCTCTTATTTATTGGCTTGGACATGACCCATAAACTCTTTTAATGAGTATTCATTCTCATGCATATGTTATATGCTTATCTTATACTTTAGCCTTACCATGTCTATGTGCAAGAGAGGTAGTGAATTCTATTCTTACTCCGTCAACAAAAGGCACAATAAAGCGGCATAACTAAATAAAACCCATCATTTTTACAATTAGCGGTGAGTTAAATGTTCAATGAATATAGGAAACTTATACGGATTCCTCCTACTTAGTTACTTGTTAATCAGGGTGTGTCTTCAGTGAGGGAGTGGAAATAAATAGCATTATTATTCAACCCATGGCATGCTGACGGAGTAAGAATATAATTTAACACACTCTTTCTTGCCCGTGCGTAACGTTAAAGTCGACTAAAAGATATAATATGTAAATAATATATGTAAGAGATCTAAAAGCTGTCTCTTCACTGTGGTATAGTAGGTCAATTTCCCTTCCATTGTGGAATCAAGTTCAATAGTGTGACACATATGAGCCAAGATGATGATGATTGTTTTGAAAAAAAAAAAAAAAAAGCAAAGTCATTGACAAAGTTTTGATGCGGACGGTACGAGAAAGAGTGGACACTAAGAACAAAGACATCGACATATAAAAAGCGGCCAAGTACGAGTCGGAGTCGCGCACGAATATTATTATCTATCAAAAATAGCGTTTGTTGTATGGGAGCCATCTTTAAATATTTATTTTATTTTGTTTTTAGTATAGTAGTAGGGGAGTGATGGCTGCTCTAATAGTTAACTCGTGATCGGATGCCGCTTGTGCATCTGGTCCAGCCACAATCGTTTGAATTATATTAATGTGTCTTGCGGTTCGAAGGGCATCACACTGGAGCTAGTTCTTACAAAACATGTACACAATTGTATATCTAGTAAGAAGAAAAAAAAATTAAAAATAATAGACAAGCCCGCTGAGTTTCATGCCGGATCTTCTCAGTAGCGGTCGCGTTCCGATCCGGTGGTAGTATTATATTTTTTTTGGTAAATGTAAACCTAACAATATGTAAGTGCTCTCTCCGGGTTTATGCATAATAAATATTTTGAATTTGAAATTTGAGTATTTGTTGTTATAGCGGCAACAGAAATACATAATCTGTAAAAATTTCAACTGTCTAGCTATCGCGGTTCTTGAGATACAGCCTGGTGACAGACAGCGAAGTCTTAGTAATAGGGTCCCGTTTTTACCCTTTGGGTAGGGAACCCTAAAAAGGTATTTAACATTAAAAGTTTTATTATAACGCATTATCTAGTTGACATTTGTGATGCGCACACGCGCACACATTGTGAAAATGCTGACTAGCTAACTTCAGGGTGTCTGTTTATTGTGACGATGTGCGTGTGCATAGTAAAAATTTGGTCTCATCATTTAACCTAACCGCCCCTAATCGCGCGGACGGACCCTAAGACGCCAAACCTAACCTAACCTAACCTAACTTCCAAAAACTTTTTTAAAGAATTAATGATAAATGGACATCTTAGGAGTAGGACCACACTGTTGACAATTGTCCTTCTACAGCTGCGGGCCAGTCCGTCCGGGGTAATACCACACTTTCGCAGAAAATCGACGTCAGAGTAGTTGCAATGTGTTACTGCGCTTCGTTCGGTGAGCGAGAGAGTCGGCAGCCCAACTTATTCAGGGTGTTTGCATGTGGCGGCTGATGGCCTTTAGTTTCACCGAACCTCATTGCACGCATTCACACTCCCTTCACTTTCTTCGTGGTAGGCAACGGCCTAGCAAAGGTCTATGAGCGGCAGCTACACTTACCATCAGGTGTGCTGCCTACTCTCTTGCCACCGTTTGCAAAAAAAATACACATACAATATACGATATTTTTAGATTTCAAAACTCTCCACTGCTTTGAATAACTATTCTTTTGATAATTACTACAATGTTTTTACGGTTAACCTGTTTTTAGCGCAATCTAATACGTCAAGTTTGATAAAGTGGCAACTTCCTATCCAGAATTCAACATAGGGGTGATATCTTGACAAAGATAATGATAGATAATGATTGCAGTATCATTGTCCCATTCGGTGATTTATTACTCTCAAGAGAGGACGATGTCTATTAGAGTCTATGAGTACACTTAAGGAAAACTCGGTCGCAAACAAAATTTTCTCAATAGGAAAATGGTACTTATAAATGGCGGTTATTTGTCTCTTTATGCAAACAGCATTTTTGAATGCGGAATTAGAATTTGGGAATGCGAAATCAGCATTTTGGAAAGCATTACTACTGAAAGAGACTTCAATCTGTGTTAATTTCATAATTTCTCTATCATCGTCAGTTCAGCTCCTAACGTTCCGCTGGGCTCGAACCTCCCCCACAATAGAAGGGAAATTGATCGAATATACCAGGCTGGACGTATTGGTATAGGGTTTAATTTCATGTTTTTCTTTTCTTACATAGATGTTATATGCATATTTGATCCTTTTTTTTTTTTTTGGGGTGGGTTGCGGTCGCCGCGCTCCTCGCACCACTCCGTCCGGGGCGACAGAGGGGCGTAAGCACGTACACCCACAACCCACCCACGATGCAAGTCGCCTTCGTCATTGGGCCGACCACCGGAGCAGGGTGACTTGACTTCAGTGGTCGGCCCGACGGTATACCCTAATTTGGGGTACCCTCCCAAAAATTAAATCACGGTAAAAGATTCCGTAACATAAAAAAACAATCCTACTAATATTATAAATGTGAAAGTTTGTGAAGATGTTTGTTGCTCTTTCACGCAAAAACTACTGAATGAAATTTGATGAAACTTCACAATAATATAGCCTACATATCAGAATAACACATAGGCTATAATTTATCTTGATATTCCCGCGGAAAGAGAAACTGCGGATAAAACCGCAGGGCGCTGCTAGTTTAATATAAGTGTGAAAATAGCGTGTTGATAAAAAAGTTTCACAATCGACCACCGCGACCGAAACTAAACTCACAAGTACTGTGAATCCAATCCATTATAACCGTCGATAAAAGCCACTAAACAATTAAAAATGAACGAGCCATTTCACAAATTTTACAACATCTACGTGACACACAAACATACAGATAAAAACGTAACATATAAACATTTAGTGTTATTGCCGTTTGCGTGTAATTTTCATAAAATTTTATCTTCGGATGTATTTGCATCACACTTTGCAAGACTCTTGGAAGGAATAATAATGTAGATTGTATATAGTATGATTTTTATTAAGAAACACAAATTCTTTCTCTACTTTCTCCCGGATTTTGTACGTTCCCATTTGACCCAGTTACTTTATGATGCCCAACAGCTAATTTATCTGGAGAAGGCCCATTCCTTCTCCAGGTATAGTAGCTGCAATACCCTGCAAAGGCATGAGACAGGGATGGTTATAAATTATGAACGATCATGAGAATCATGGAGTACCCAAAAAGAGATAGATGAATTGTGTGAATGAGGATATGAGGTACGAAAGCAGTGATTCAATATATCAGGCATGAGTCTTTCACACTAACATTATAAAGAGGAATCGTTTTATTTTTGTACGTTTTTTACGAATAAACTTTAAAACTACTCGACGGATTTCAATAATTCTTTCACCATTAGAATCCTACATTATCCCTGAGCAACATAGGCTATATTTTATCCCGGTATTCCCACGGAAACAGGAACCACGCGGGTAAGGCGACTGAAACCGAAGCAACACTCCAGATAGAGTAGCTACAATACCCTACTTAGATTAGTTGGTCATCATTATTTACTTGCCCTCATCTCATGCTAAGTAGAGTCAGCACAGCATGTTCTTATCTTCCATAGGCCTGTCCTATCGCCGTAATACTCAATGCTTTCGTACACGTATCCTCATTTACAAAATCTTGCTGTGTGGTAGCGGCTTCGAATACTACCAACACTTGCTTTGCTCGTGGGTGTCGTAAAAGACGACTAAGAGCCCTAGATTGACCCGGACCAACTCCATCTGGTACCATTTGGGTCAACGATTACATTCCCAAGGAGGGTTGACGTCAGGCAGGCCTCCGGTCATATAAGTCATTGCCGAAACTTTTTGCAATATGTCAAAACAGATGACATATTGGGTCGACCCCAAGTAATTGGGATAAGAGCAAGATGATGATGATCCTCATTTACAAAATCCATCCATCTCTTTATTTATCTCCCACGGGTCTCCCACGATACTAATGTTCATCCACAATTAGTTTTATAACCCTGCTTGTCATATTTGTAGTTTTTCATCCCACCTCATCATGTCTTATCATCTCGACTCATTTACGTCCCACTATTGAGTTCGAGCCTCTTTTACAATGGAGGGAAAATTGCTCTGCTATATCAGCGTGGTCAGACGGGTTGGTATAGGATTTTAAATCGAGTTTTGCGTCTCTTGTACAAATATTATTTATACCAATAAATAAAATTGGAGTGTCTGTTTGTAATGTCAAAATAATAGGCTTTTTTCATGCTCACACGGTTATTTGCACGACACCTATGCCTAAAATAGCAATTAAAAAATTTTTGTCTGTCTGTCTGTTTGTTCCGGGTAATCTTCAAAAGGGCTGGACCGATTTCAAAAATTCTTTCACCAATGGAAAGCTATAATATCAGGGCGTAAACTAGGCTATATATTTTATCCCGGTATTCCCACGGGAACGGGAACTACGCGGGTAAAACGACTATAACCTATAACCGAAGCGAAGCGAGGGCGGGTTGCTAGTATTATATATATACTAGTGGTCGCCGTGTGGTCGAAATTCGGCCATAATTCATTGTAATTAATTTTTCTGCTACACAATTTTCTTTAATTTCATTTATGTATAATTGTAAATTGAGCAAGCTGTGTTTCACTAATAATTAATATATAAGCACAAATCTCTATTAGACATTGTCATCATAATTATGATTGTGTGACATTCAGTTCGACCATAGATTTTAACCGTAAACAAAAGTAAAGGCGCCTTCAAATTTGCCGCAAAGTGCCGCGCGGTAGCAGCTCGTCTGTAGCGGCTCGTTCATAAATAAACAACGGTTACAGCGTTGCGGCCACGCATCAGTTCATCGATCGACTAGTGATGCGCGTACGTTAGTGGTGGTCGTTGAATAAACGAACAGTTTTTTTCGACTGTTTCTTTGCCGTGAACTAATAAACTAGTTTATAGTTGACTGATAAACATGTTTATGTATGAACGGCTTCGCGAATCGGTCGTCGCATCAACGAATGATACGAACGCGAAGACGACTTGCGAGTGTTCGCCCGAATCGGCCCGGACTTCGACGACGGGACGCGTACGCCACTCACACAGCCCCGCAAACCGCACCGCCCGTGGGCATGAGTCGAGGCGAAATCATAACGTATAGATAGATTGAATTACAATTCATTGCGCTCTGCTAGCATGTGATGGAACTACCATCTACCATTACATATTGAAGCGTCAATGTACATTGTACAATGAAACTGTCGTCTAATAAAATTCGTTGAAATTTCGTTGTCCTTTACCAATGGACGATCAACGTACGTCATAATATAAACTAAACGTCTCGTCTTATCTAATCGTCTACGACGTAAACTAGTCGAAAATTAGACTGTTTTTTCAACTAGTTTATCATCGACGATAAACGGTCTCGTTGCATCGACTGTAAAATCGTCGACGACACCCTACTAGCGTACGTATTTTTTTGTACAAGTAGAGCAGTGTTCTTCGTCAGAGTCTATCGTGAAACTACATATGTACTACAGTACGATTCTCAAACCTAGCGACAGCAGTGCGGCTTCAGTGCTGCAGACGCGCTGCCGCCGCGCGACACTTTGCCGCAAATTTGAAGGCGCCCTAAGCGTTGCTACGTTTTTTTGGTTAAATGAATGATTGTAATATGCACAATTTCATTTTTTTTATGGCTACGAACATATATTAGTATTGTATTGTTGCCAAAATATTAATGTACTAGCAATCCGCCCTCGCTTCGCTTCGGTTATAGGTTATAGTCGTTTTACCCGCGTAGTTCCCGTTCCCGTGGGAATACCGGGATAAAATATAGCCTAGTTTACGCCCTGATATTATAGCTTTCCATTGGTGAAAGAATTTTTGAAATCGGTCCAGCCGTTTTGAAGATTACCCGGAACAAACAGACAGACAGACAGACAGACAAAAAATTTTTAATTGCTATTTTAGGCATAGATGTCGTGGAAATAACCGTGTGAGCATGAAAAAAGCCTATTATTTTGACATTACAAACAGACACTCCAATTTTATTTATTAGTATAGATTTAAATGCAATGTATTTATGCAAATTTTATCTAAAACTATTATATTTTAATTTTATTATTTATATCAAAATGACTTTCACATGCCAAAGCAAGGCTAAATAGATAGATCTATGTATGTTAAAAAATGACTAACATCTGATTATTATACTCTATTTAAGGTGAATAAATGTATTTGATTTGATTTGCGCAACACACTCACATAAACGTGTGTTTGTGTGTGTAGCCATTGCGTTGTAGTGTGCGTAATGCCTTTTTTAATGAATTTAATGTATTTCTAATCCATTATTATATGAAATTTCAGTTTTATGCACTTCTCATTATATACTTCAACTGTGCCAAATTTCATACTTATCCATCCACGTAATTTTCGTAAAAAGGGGTACAAAGTTTTTACTTCACTTATATTAATATATAGATTACATCCCTTAGTCGTCTTTTATGACACCCACGGGCAAGAAAAGAGGTGGTGAATTGTATTCTTATTCTGTCACCACACGGAAACTACCTATCGTAAGTGCAGAATTGCAAGGAATGAAACAGGCACAGGAAAGTAGAGGGAGGGGGATTGTTCCCCTAACTCCTAACTCTTCGATCATCGAACGAAGTGCAGCAGCAATCTGTTAATATTCAGACGACAAATTTCTTCGACCTATCTCGAACGAGCCAATCTCAGCCAGCAGAGTGGCCTACTTTAACGAATACTTCTGTATTCGTTAAGGTAGGCCACGCTGCTGGCTGGCAAGAATATATTTTAGTAAAGATTTTAACTTCCCTTACGAAGTAAATTTTGTCCTTAAGATTTCCTCCTATCATTCGATCTCGCTGATAATAAGACTCATCCCCAACTTAAAACAACGAACAAAAGTTCTATTGATCCCAAAGTTTTCCACGTTAAAACTAATAGCGCCATAACACTTACGAATATTGAATGTACTTATGTGTTAGCTTAATGGAATATCTGTATTGGATAGAACTTTGCCGGGTTATAATGATAAGAGCCGATTATTGCTACGGTTTAAAATGTATACAGATCTATAGATATGGGTAATCTAAACAACTTCAGTAAATAAACACTTAATTTTATACACGTTTCATATATGTAAGTATTTTCTTTCTTTTTGGGTAAATAATATTTAATAATAAAATTAAATTTGCCGTATGGTGACGATATAAGAATATAATTCGTCACTCCCTGTCTTGCCCGTAGATGTCGTAAAAGACGACTAAGGGATATATAATATGCACATAACATCTGTGCAAGAGAAAAACTCGAAATAAAATCCTATACCAACATGTATGATCAGCATGGTATATTAAGCCAAATTCCATCCCATTGTGGAGGAGGCCTGAGCCCAATAGTGGGACGCATGTGGGCTGCGATGATGATGATGAATTAATTAAAATTAAATAAAATTAGTTCGTGTTGGGACGGAGTAAAAATAAAATTCACCATTACCTTACTCGTGGATGTCGTAAAAAATAACTAAGGGATATAACGTGTATGCAAGAGAAGGAAAACTCGAAATAAAATCCTATACTAACTCGTCTGGCTGGCGTGGCATAGTAGGTCAATATACCTCTTATTACGGAAGAGGCTCGAGCCCAGCAGTGGACTTATATGAGCCGAAATAATGAATTATGACTTAACATGCTATCCAAGACAGTACAAAGATGATAAAAATAGCGATACATTTTTTTTTGAAGTAAAAACTTCTGTAGGCGGTTTTGTATGGGGATTAAATACATGTAAGTCGTCACCGACATGGTCACGTGACGTGTTAACGATAACAGTAGCCATGTAGATGTCATTATATTTGTGTCGAGATATATGACAAAAACAAATAATTATAAAAAGTTTTTGTTGTGTAGTAGATCAATATCCAACCCATAATGGAGGAGGGCTAAACCCAACATCATCATTTGCCTGCCCTTATCCCACGCTAAGTGGGGTCGGCACAACATGTATTTACCTTCCATAACCTCCTATCGGTCGTCATATCTGCACTCACCCTTTTCATACGCATGTCCTCATTCACACAGTCTATCCATCTCTTTTTGGGTCGCCCACGCTTCTTTCGTCCATCCACATTCATATCGATAACCCGCCTTATCACATGGCTTTCATCCCTCCTCATCACATGTCCATACCAAGACAACCTCACGCTCCTAATCTTCTCTATCACTGGTGCTACTTTCAGGCTTCCCCTAATATACTCATTTCTTATCTTATCTAACCTTGTGACCCCACACATCTTAGCATACGCATCTCTGTGGCATGCAATCTTCTCTCATCCGTCTTTTTCAATGCCCAACATTCAGATCCATACACAGCAACAGGTCTGATGACACTCTTGTATATTTTCCCCTTAAGTTTAAGGGGCATCCGTGCATCGCAAATTGTTCCTGAGACCTGTCGCCACTTCATCCATCCTGCATTCATTCTACGATTTACCTCCCGGTCGATGTTGCCGTCGTCTTGGAGAAGGGAGCCTAAGTACTTAAAGTCGGAGCAAACCGGTAGGGGTATCCCATCTAGGCCAATGTGAGAGAATTGGGAAGAGTCACCAAAGCTGCAGAACAGATGTTCAGTCTTGGTGCAGCTGATCCTAAGGCCTACTCTCTCCAACCTCTCCCGCCATTTCTCCAGTCTACTCTGTACTCCAGCTGCCTCCTCTCTCCGGGCTAAACCCAACATTGGGACGTATATCGGCGGATGTATAACATCATCATTTCAGCTCATATACATCCCACTGTTGGGCTCGAGCCTCCTCCACAATAGAAGAGAAATTGACCTTACTATACGATGCTAGTCAGATAGGTTGGTATAGGGTTTTATTTCGAGTTTTCAGTCTCTTGCAATAACATCTGTTATTTGCGTATTATATCTCTTAGTCGTCTTTTACGACATCCACGGACAAGATAGGGAGTGATTTCTATTTTTACTCCGTCATCACACGGATACGCACTATAATAGCAATCAAAAATCAATTGCCAATATGTTTAAATTGCCAAACGTTAAATGTACAAAGATCTGAATACACAGTCTTCATTGAACCGTTGATTGGCATCCCCTGATATCGCAGAATGACGCAATCAATAGATCTTGATTACTCCCACTTCGTAACCTGATTGCGAGAGGTCGAGATTTAAATGGAATTTAGGCGTACGAATGGTAAACGTGTTGCTCATATTGATGGCTGATTCTGATTCGGCTTCAATGAAACCTTTTTGAGCTTTTTTTAAATATTTTATAAACCTAAAAAAATGTTTTGGGGTGAAAGAATACAAACAAAAAGGTTCAAAGTAGCGAAACCTTAAAAAGGGCTTCTCCATTGCACGCAAGATTTTGAACCTAACCTGCGGGGCTAGTAATTAGAAAAGTTTTTAAAATATCTTAAACTAAATGATCAACACAGACATACAATTCATAGATTTTTCATAGTTGTAAGACCATACGTCAGTTGTCTGTCTACAGTCGATGACCGGTACGTCCGGGGCAGTACCGCACTCTCGCAGAAAATCACCGTCCGAGTAGTAGCAATTTGTTACTGCGCTGCGTTGGGTGAGTGAGAGACCCGGAAGCGCAAATATCTGAAGGTGTTTGCGTGTGATGGGTTTTATTGATGCCTTTAGCACACTCCCTTCACTTTCTTCGCGGTAGGCAGCGGCCTTGCAAAGGTCTATCAGCGGCAGCAATACTTACCATCAGGTGTATTGTTTACTCGTTTGCTACCGTTTGCGATAAATAAAAAAACAACAAACTAATCTACTACAATAAACCAACAGAACAATAAGTTTCAACTACAGGTCAACCCTATTTCCTAAGTACTAAACAAAAATGTGGACTTACATTAAACTTTACTAGCTATCTCTTAGCTTTAATGATTCAGAAACTAACTCAGAAATGGATTGAATAGCTTTAAGTGCTGTTCTTAAATTTAAGTGTCGGTTAACTAATGCATCTAGAGACGAAGACGTGATTTTTTTGATAAAAGCTAAAACCTAGCTACCTATTCTATCTATCCGTGTGCTAACGGAATAAGAATACAATTCACCACCCCCTATCTTGCCCGTGGATGTTGTAAAAGACGACTAAGGGATATAATATGCATATAACACTTATGCAAGAGAAGGAAAACTCGAAACGAAATCCTACACCATCCTGTCTGTCTAGCCATGGTACCACGTCTGTTGACTCGCTTCGTCGCCGGCGACCCGGGAGGAGATGGCGATAATATGCGCACCTACTCCCACCGCCCTGAATAATGACGACAGGACGTGGCCAGACAGCCACGTGTTGGGGTGTCGGGGATTGAATGTCATCAGACGTTCTCTCCGGCACACCGTAAAAGCGTGGAAGAGACCGCTGTGGATACAGTGGGTATTACTCTGTCACTAGAGGAGGACAAAGGTCAATTTCTCTCCTATTGTGGAGGAGACTCAAGCCTAGCTGTGGGGCATATATAAACCGAGATAATGATGAATGTTATTTAATGTAAATTTTATGAGGATAATGCTGCTGCTTTTTATACCATATTCGACCATAAATCTATCAAGATTGGTTATATCATGATTTAGCTCGCATATGTCCCACTACTGAACTTGAGCCTTCTTCATAATTGGAGGACGTTCTTCTCATTGTCCCCTCTTCCATAATTATTTATACCTAGTGATTTCTGATGTTAACACGAGCGTTATATAATCTAAATATAACTATTTTTCCGGATTGTGTCGCATTTGTATCTGGTTTTCGATTGCTTGACGTTTAGAATACTTTTCAGCGTTCATGGACATGGACGGACAATGATAATATGTAACCTCATGGTTCATACGCTAAAAAGTGTTCGAAACGTCGAACAATTGAAAATCAAATAAAAGCGCGATAAAATCCGTAAAATTAATTTTATTTATAATATGTTTTTTTTATATTGCAAACGGTGGCAAACGAGCAAACAGTACACCTGATGGTAAGTGTTGCTGCCGCTCATGGACCTTTACAAGGCCGTTGCCTACCGCGAAGAAAGCGAAGGGAGTGTGAATGCATGCATTGAGGCTCGGTGATACCAAGGGCACCACCAAAACCCTCCACACGCAATCACCCTCAGAAAGTTGGGCTTCCGGCTCTCTCGCTCACCGAACGAAGCGCAGTAACAAATTGCTACTACTCAGACATCGATTTTCTGCGAGAGCATGGTACTGCCCCGGACGGACCGGCCCGCGGCTGTAGACAGATAACTGTCGACAGTGTGGTCCTACCACTCCTAAACTAATATATATACCTATCATAAAAAAATCGAGCATTCACTATAATATTTTATCTCTTTTCTTCTACTTCATCCAAGCCGTTCTTTGGTTACACGAGTCTTCTTGATGAAGGAAATTAAGTCAACTAGCACGGTTATTATTAGCGGGCTAGCACAGAGTTTTAATTAGAATAGAATAAATAGCATTTAATTCGAGTTTATATTTTCTTGCAATATTTGTTTTTCCGTGTGGTAACGGGGTAAGAACTTCACCATTCCCTATCTTACTTCTGGATGTGGTGAAGGATAACTAAGGCATATAATGTGCATATAACATCGGTATAAGAGAAGGAAAACTTGATATAAAACTCTATACCAACATATGATGATGATCACTGATGACCATAGTATAGTAGGTCAATTTCCCTCCTATTGGGAAGAAGGGCCTGTAGTGGGGACGTTTATGAGCTGAGAGGAATTTACTTTCATCCCTTAATCGATTTTACCATACCCATGGGAATGGAAGAGGGTTGTAACCATTGTATTCTAGTCCGCCACTACGCATACAATACTTCGTCTACTTACAAATATTAGCAAAAAAAAAAAATATATATTCGAAGTTCTGCGGCAAATTGCAAGTTGATGTTCTGGAAGGTTCTGTGAATGTTCTGCTCATCACATGAGGGTTAGATTTCCTTATTTCCTAATCCTAACACCGATAAAAGCTGTGTGAAAGGCTGTGTGACAAAGCTGTGTGACGAAGCTGTGTGACGTCGGCCAAGGCTGTGTGATGTCGGTCAAGACTGTGTGACCAATCAAAGCTGTGTGACGCCGAATCAAAAATCTTAATTTCCTTCCTATCCCGTACTCCTTCTATTGTGGTGTGCGGTATATTGATTACCATGGAAAAGTGGTGGGTCTCCCTTCCTTCCTTCCATTTTAAAATTAAAATAAAAAGTATAATATAAAAATATACTGAGAATTAATATAAATTCATCATTCATCCACGTCCACTGCAGGACGTACCTGCCTCCCTCATGTTGCGCCACAATGTGCGGTCCTGTGCCGCCTGCATCCAACGACGCCCAGCAACTTTCACTAGGTCATTGGTCCACCTAGTAGGGGGGGCGTCCTACACTGCGTCGTCCGATACGTGGTCGCCACTCGAGAACCTTTCTTCCCCAGCGGTTGTCGGTTCGTCGAGCGATGTGGCCTGCCCATTGCCACTTCAGCGTGCTAATTCTTCGTGCTATGTCGGTTACACCCGTTTTTCTGCGGATTTCCGTATTCCGGATTCTATCTCGCAGAGAAATCCCGAGCATAGCTCGCTCCATAGCATGCTGAGCGACTTTGAGCCTTGATATAAGGCCTACATTAAGGGACCACGTTTCCGTGCCGTAAGTCATCACTGGTAGCACACACTGGTCGTAGACCTATGTTTTCAGACACTGAGGCGATTTGCAAGAGAATGTAAATTGCATAACATTTACCCAAAATTTAACACGTCTTTGAGTTTCACTGTTTAAAGACACGACGGGGGGTCTCTTAAATGAGTTATTGACTTAGATAATTTTATTAAGAAAAGGTGAGTGGGAGTTTTGCTCTTAAAATTTAATTATTCAGCCAAAAATTTCATAATGTAAATTTATATAAACAAATCCATCAATATTGTTTATGTTTAGACGAATTTTTAAGTAAACTAAACAGAATTTGTTGATTTTATAGGAAACGAAACAAAATTAATTAAATTAAAAAGACATCACACACCGTATTTTCCTTGTGGTGGCCGAATAAAAATACAATTCACCGCTCCCTATCTTATCTGTGAATGTCGTAAAAGTCGTCTTTTACGACATCCACATAAGGAATCTAATACGCTTATAACATCTATGCAAGAGAGGGTAAACTAGAAATAAAACCCTATACCAACACGTCTGACCAGCGTGGTATAGTAAGTCCATTTCCCTCCCATGGGGGAGGAGGCTCGAGCTCACCATTGGGACCTTTATGAGCTATGAAGATGACTCTCTTAAAAAACGTGTAACATCATTGTAATCACAAATAGCCCAGTAAATAAAGGTGACTATGGCAAGATCTTCTGCACATTATGACTAGGGAGGAGGCCTCTGTCATGAGTCTTTATCTTCATCATCTTCGCAACCCTCATACGTTCCTCGGGCCCGGGCCTCCTCCACAATGAGAGGGAATTTGACCCACTATACCATGCTGGTACAGGGTTTCATTTCAAATTTGCCTTCTCTTGCACAGATGTTATGTGCATATTATATCCCTTAATCGTCTTTTACGGCATCCACGGGCAAGTAAGGGGGTGGTGAATTGTATTCTTACTCCATCACCACACGAAATGATGCAGAATGACCTGCAATTACAAACTGGAATCTATATCTATACCAATAAATAAAATTGGAGTGTCTGTTTGTAATGTCAAAATAATAGGCTTTTTTCATGCTCACACGGTTATTTGCTTGCTCGATGACACGGGCAAGCTACTGGAGAGGGTGGTAGCTGCCCGCATCAAGCGGCACCTCGTCGGCACGGGGCCCGATTTGTCGGACACCCAGTTTGGGTTTAGGAGGGGTCGTTCGACAATCACGGCTCTGTTGCGCCTGAGGGCCGTGGCGACTGAGGCCGTCACTGTTGGCGGTGTCCCTAGACATCGCCAACGCATTCAATAGTCTGCCATTCAGCTGCATCAGGGAGGCGCTGCGGTATCACGGAGTGCCAGCTTACCTGAGGCGGCTAGTGGCAGACTATTTGGTGGGGCGCAGCGTCCTCTGTACCAACCGAGCAGGGGACGTTGTGCGAACGCCCATGACGTGCGGTGTCCCACGAGGTCGGTCCTCGGACCCACCCTGTGGAACATCGGCTACAACTGGGCGTTGCGGGGGAGCCTCCCGCCCGGGCTGGGCGTGACTTGTTACGCCGACGACACGCTAGTCACAGCCCGCGGTGGGACGCTAGAAGAGGCGGTAAGCCTGGCGACCTATGGCACCGAAAAGGTCGTCAGGCGGATCGAGGCGCTGGGGTTGAGGGTCGCCCTGGACAAGACGGAGGCCCTCTTGTTCCATGAGCGCCTTATGAGCCCTCCCATCGGCGTCTCGATCACCGTCCGATCGGTTGACATCAGCATCCGGGCCCATATGAGGTACTTGGGCCTGGTGCTCGACGGGCAATGGTGGTTCCGGGAGCATTTCCGCAGGCTCGCTCCACGGCTCGTCGGCGCAGCGTCCGCCCTATCGTAGCTTATGCCGAACGTGGGCGGACCGAGCGCTACGTGCCGACGGCTGTACACGGGGGACATCCGGTCGATGGCCCTGTTTGGCGCACCGGTGTGGGCGGGGTCCTTGACCGTCCGACGTAGGGCCCTTCTGTGGCGACCACAGAGGGTCATGGCGGTCAGGGCCATCCGCGGATACCGCACGGTGGCGATGGAGGCAGCGTGCCTATTGGCCGGGACTCCCCCGTGGGACCTGGAGGCGGAGATGCTCGCCAGATTGTATCGGCGGGTGACGGGGGTGCCAGCGGAGGGCGGTGAGATCTCGTTAAGGGAGCTCACCGCCTGGCGCGTCGACGCCCGCCGAGACGTCATTGCCCGTTGGGCAGTCCGGCTGGAGAGGCCTCGGTTCGGGGTGCGAACCGTGGAGGCCTTCCGGCCGGTGCTGATGCAGTGGTTGGAAAGGCGGCACGGGGTGCTCTCCTTCCGACTAGTGCAGGTGTTGACGGGGCACGGGAGCTTCGCCAAATATACAGGGTCGTAAGGAGGGAGAGTACACCGTCCTGCCACCACTGCGATTGCGACGAGGACACAGCGCGCCACACGCTCGAGGCCTGCGCGGCTTGGGCAGTGCAGCGCCGTGAACTCGTCGCAATCATCGGTGCCGACCTGACGGTGCCGGCCATCGCTAAGGCGATGGTCGACAGCGTCGGGAATTGGGACGCGGTCGCAGCCTTCTGCGAGACAGTGATCTCGCAGAAGGAGGCGGCGGATCGTCTGCGCGTGGAGCGCAGCCTCGATGAGGAGAGCCGCCGCCGGCGACTGGGGCGGCGCAGGCGCAATTACCTGCGCCTCATGCCGCCCTAGCCGAGGCCGCGGGTGACGTGACCGGGGATTAGTCCGTCACCCGCCGAGAGGCCGACCGCGTGAGGAAAGACCGACGTCCTCCCCGAGGGGGGGACGTCGGTCGATGGGAGGGTACCCCGCGTAGGGGGTATTTCGTCGGGCCGACCACTGACGACAAGTAAACCTGCTCCGGTGGTCGGCCCAAAGACGAAGGCGAGGTGGTTTTCGGGTGGGTTGCGGGAGTTGCGTGCTTAAGCCCCTCTGACGCCCCAGACGGTGCGGAGGCGCGCCGACCGCAGCCCACCCACAAAAAAAAAAAAAAAAACACGGTTATTTGCTATGTCTAAAATAGCAATTAAAAATTTTTGTCTGTCTGTCTGTTTGTTCCGGGTTATCTTCAAAACGGCTGGACCGATTTCAAAAATTCTTTCACCAATGGAAAGCTATAATATCAGGGCGTAAACTAGGCTATATTTTATTCCGGTATTCCCACGGGAACGGGAACTACGCGAGTAAAACGACTATAACCTATAACCGAAGCAAAGCGAGGGCGGGTTGCTAGTGGATAAATAAAATCAAACCAACAATAACAATTTAAAACGTGGTTCAGCAGCTCAAAGTCGCTATAGAACGGGCTATGCTAGGGATTTCTCTGCGAGATCCGAAATACGGCAGCCATGTAAATTACGGGTGTAACCGACATAGCAAGAAGAATTAATACATTGAAGTGGTAATGGGCAGGACGCATCGCTTGACGAACCAACAGCTGGGTTCGCCAGTGGAGTGGAGAAAGGTTCTCGAGTGTATTCGACGACGCAGTGTAGGATGCCGCCAAGGGGTAGATCGAAGAGCTGGTGATGGTTACCTGTTTTTGTAGTGTCAATATAATACGTTTTTTTATGCTCACTTGGTTATTTACACGATACTCATGTTTATAAACCACTTTAAAAAAAAAAAATCTGCCTCTCTGTTTGTTCCGGGTTATCCTCCAAACGTCTGATCCGATTTTAATAATATTTTACCTGTCTATATAAAGAGTAACTTAGGCAATTTTCAAGAAACCTCGTATAAGATATTGCTCGGTCCGCGAATGGAACGCGAGGCCAAGGCGAATGAAACCGAAGCGAAACGACAGTAGAATTCTAGTTCAAAATAAAAATTTTGAAGTCACCTATCAGCTGTATAATAAGCGTATACGCCATCGGGAATAAGAGGCAATATTAAAAAAAAAACATGACCATTTGTTAAAACAGCAATAATGATTGCAGCTATCTGAATAAGATTTCCCCGTGGAGCAATAAATGGTTATCGAAACAATATTTATTGTACTTAAAAGCATAATTAGCTCAATTTTTATCTGAATTATGGCAAGTTTTTTTTAAAGATCACCCTATCGTCATCATCATCTAAGCCCATATACGTCCCACTGTTAGGCTCCGGCCTCCGCCACTATGGGAGGGAAATTGACCTACTATACCATGCTGGTCAGACGTGTTGGTATAAGGTTTTGTTTCAAGTTTTCTTCTCTTGCATAGATGCTGTATACATATTAATATCCCTTAGTCATCTTTTACAACACCCACGGGTAAGAGAGGGGGTGAATTGTATTCTTACTTCGTCACCACAGGGAATTATCACACCTTGTACTAGATAATAAATAATTATGTTGCGGTACTTTGTAAACTTTTTTAAACATATAATTCTCTATACAGATGGCGGTATGGTTTGGTAGCGGTAGATCTGCCATGCTGAAAGTCATGGGTTCTATCTCCATAACTGACCTTTGTGTGATCCAAATGATCGTTCTGAGTCCCAGTGATATTTGTATAACGTGATCATACGTCCGGTTATCAACGGGACAGTCCCGTTATCAGCGGGACAGCCCTGTTTTCGGGCAGTCTGTTCAGTGTCCCCAGCACAAAAAGGCCACAAGATAGTTTTGAAAATTACCCGGGACAAACAAGCAAACAGACGGATAGACAGACGGACAGATAGCCAGACAGACAGGCAGATAGACTGACAAAAAATTTGAACTGGCTTTTAGATATAGCTATCTTGTAAAAAACCGTGTGAGCATGAAAAAGAAAAAACATATTACAATACAAACAGACACTTCAATTTTATTTATCTATATAGATGTTTTTTGAGGTGGGCTACGGTTAGCGCACCCGCCGCCTGACTCCATCCGGGGCGACAGAGGGGCGGCGCGCGGCCCCGTAACCTACCTGATAGCACGTCGCCTTCGTCGTTGGACCGACCACGATGCAGAGTTTCTTGACTTCAGTGGTGGGCCTGACGGAATAGCCCAAGGGAGTACCCTCTCCCATCCACGTCCCCTTTCCGGGACGTTGGTCGCCGTCGCGAGGACAGCCTCTTCGCGGGTGATAGACTAAATCCCCAGTCCGGTTACCCGCAATCTATACCAATAAATAAAATTGGAGTGTCTGTTTGTAATGTCAAAATAATAGGTTTTTTTCATGCACACACGGTTATTTGCACGACATCTATACCTAAAATACAGATTAAAAAATTTTTGTCTGTCTGTTTGTTCCGGGTAATCTTCAAAACAGCTGGACCGATTTCAAAAATTCTTTCACCAATGGAAAGCTATAATATCAGGGCGTAAACTAGGCTGTATTTTATCCCGGTATTCTCACGGGAACGGGAACTACGCGGGTAAAACGACTAAAACCGAAGCGAAGCGAGGGCGGGTTGCTAGTTTATATATATAGTTGAAAATATATAAACAAAAGATTAATACGCGAATATAAATTAATCCCAAAGGAATCATAATGATTAACTACTGTATTCGCTATTACATTTGACATATAACCAGATATCCATTTGCGGGTCCATATTTAGTTCACAGTAAGCTGTGATATATTTTTAATCTTATAAGGCAAAGGTGATGTATGGGACAAAGTTAAGGCGTCAGTGAATTGGACCCCTTATAAGGTGGATTGCATGACTCGAATGTATGGGAACTATTGTGAATATATTATATGTGTTTTATATTTCGAAAGTTAGAGTCAATTTGTCAAGTATAAAAATAAAATAAAAAAAAAATTAATTATTTTGCTTTTATTCAGCGTGATCGCAATTTATTTGTAGTTTTTCCTGTTTTTAATATTTATTTTTTCATTAGTATCTCAGAGTTTCACGAGATCTTCTAAGTGAAATTACCCGGTCCTTTAAAAGGCTTACATGGGGATATAAAGCCAACGCACAAGAGGCTTTTAGAGAAATTTAATCTAAAATGGGATGGAACGTCTACCGATGATACTCCACGTCTGCACGTAACACTCGTGGACTGCCAGCGGTAGGTGTAAAACTATAGTGTCATGGTATCTACTATCTATTTATGGGACTAGAGAATTGTTGGACTGGTTTAACTTAAAACTATTGATTTAAAACTCTCGTCTGCCTTCAATACCTTATACGTCCTGAACTTTGGCAGGCGATGACTCGCCAATTCACTAAATGGGCTCGGGTAAGGTAATAAAGTATTATTATTTCTATTTTTAAGGATTTTGTAGCGTTTGTATTTCATTTTAAAAGCTTTTATTTAACTTGCCCTGTTAGTATGGGACAAATCTTGCGAGTTAAATTAGAATCACTTTCTGTTGTTAGATTAGATTGAAATTTGGTTTACTTACGTAACATAGGTGGCAATGCAATAATATGGTACCAGGAAGCTGGTCTCAAAATGGCGTCGGCACGCGGCTATAGGAACTCCTAAACTAAACAAGATAAAACCGTCGACTTTGGACTCATTTGAATAGTCTTGACAAGCACTCTTGTGGTACATGACAGCCAGGGTCTCAAGATGACATCGGAAGGTGGCCATAGGAACTCCTAAACTAAACGAGATAAAACCGTCGAGTTTGGACTCGTTTAAATATTCTTGACAAGTTTTCTTCGTTTTAGAGCATTTAAATAAAAGCGTGTTTTTATTTTAATTAATACATATTTTATTATTATCAATAGATATTTTTCATCCGCTATCATTATATTATTTACTTCCTCGACGTTTCGAACACATTTCAACATCAATTAAAAATTAAATGCGCGTAAAAATAGTTTTATTTTATACTTGTATTACTTGTTTAACTAAAAATGATTATTACCCGTCATTACATTTTAATATATTTTAAAAATTATATAATATTTACCCATGTAAGTAGCCATAGATGGTATAAATTGACCTTTAAGGCATATCATCCGGGTTCGAACCCACCTACTCTCACCATCTAACTCAATATAACAACAAAAGGCTTGACACTGCGGGAGGTCGAGACCCAATAATAATGTGTGCCCGCCTTAATGTAGAGCTTTATCTTTTAAAAAAAAAGTAGACAGAGAACAATAAGTTTTTATGCCTACTGCATTGTCCGTGTAGGTGTTGATTTATACTGCTTACAACGATTTTTGTGTTTTTTATTGCAATTCGGTGAATAGATTTTTAAAAAACATATGTTATGAACGGATTTTATAGGTAAAAATGGGATTGTTCTTTTTGAATATTTGCGTAATCCTATTAAAGTAGTAATAGAAATTTTATGTTAGCTTTTTTGGATGCTAAAAGGCTTCAATCGAATAATAAATGTGTAAAAAAATATAGAAAATGGATTAGTAAGCCTTGCTAGGATTAACGTTTTCCATTCCATTGTTAGCCCAGGTTTACTCTATCGGATTACAACGGTAATTAGTAAAATATGCTAGACAAAACGAGATGAGTTTTATTTGGAAACTCAAAACATTTTCTTTTAATGCAGTCGTTTAATTGTGTTTTGTGATTAGGGCGACGCAGGCACGAGTACTTACGCCTAATGCCACCCTAGCTGAGGTCGCGGGTGGACGGACCCGACATTGGATCGCCACTCGCAGAGCGACCAGGCGACCCCAGACGGCAACCCTACAATGTTGCCGGGGCGTCAAAAGGAAGGGTACCCGAAAGGGTAACCCGCCGGGCCGGCCACGGATGTCAAGGAATCGGTAGCTGTGGTCGGTCCAATAGCGATAGGGACGGAATACAGTAGATTATGGGCAGGATATTAGTATTTATATCGTTGTCTCAGCCTGTATATGTCCCACTGTTGGGCTCAGGCCTCCACCACAATAGGAGGGAACTTGACTTTACTATACCATGCTGTTCAGACGTGTTGGTATAGGATTTTATTTCTAGTTTTCCTTCTGTTGCATAGATGTTATATACGTATTATATCCCTTAGTCATCTTTTACGACATCCAGGGGCAAGAAGAGTGGTGATTTGCATAGGTGGGCACAGTTAATCCAAAAGTTAACTTCGTTAATCGTTAGTTCGTTAATTAAAGTGTTAACTTCGATAATCGTTAAATTTGCGAAAATTTAACGCAATTTAAAGTTAACCATTTAAAACTTATGCTGCTGCCGTGTCCGTGTGGTGACGGAGTAAGAATACAATTCACCATTCCCTATCTTGTCCGTGGATGTCGTAAAAGATGACTAAGGGATATATATATATATATATATATATATATATATATATATATATATAATATGCATATCACATCTGTGCAAGAGAATGAAAATTCGAAATAAAACCCTATACCAACATGTCTGACCAGCATGGTATAGTAGTGATTTCTGATATTTACGCGAGTATTACACATCACTTCACTACATATTATAAAACAAAGTCGCTTTCCCTGTTCCCATGTCCCTATGTATGCTTAAATCTTTAAAACTACGCAACAGATTTTGATGCGGTTTTTTTTAATAGATAGAGTGATTAAAGAGGAAGGTTTATATGTATAATAACATCCATTAAATAGTGCAGAAATACTGTTATTTTTGAGGTTTCTAATGTGATGTCGTAAATAATTACATTTTTTTCGCTTACATTGCAAACGCAGACTGAACCCTATGAGATTTATCAAAATAATGTACTAAGTATTGTACACATTGAAAAGGTCAACAGAAAACTCCGCGATGATATATTTTTTTAATTTTTTTTTAATTTTAATTTTAAGACAACACCATGCACTAAGGAAATAATCCTTGTATTGCTGGGAACTTTACAAACATATAATTAACGGACACAAATTACAGACTCAGAACAACAAGTTGTGGATCACACAAAGTGTTGTCCCGCGTGGGATTCGAACCCCTGACACTGGCGTTGTAAGTCGCTATCTTAACCACTACGCCATCTGTGCATATGTCTATCTCTTATGTATATCCCACAATAACATTTTTTTGTTATTTACTTTTTACGACAAATAATGGCTAATTTTCGAAGCGATTTTAACCAATACAGCATTAATCCTTATCCAATTAAATACCTTAAATACATTGTTGATTTAATATAGATCTATATGGCCCTTTACAGCCCCTTTGTCTGTCTGTCTGTTTGTTTCGGATAATCTTCAAAACGGCTGTACCGATTTCAAAAATTCTTTCACCAATGGAAAGCTATAATATCAAGGAGTAAACTAGGCTATATTTTATGCCGGTATTCTCATGGGAACGGGAATTACGCGGGTAAAACAACTAATACCGAAGCGAAGCGAGGGAGGGTTGCTAGTTTTGAATAAAACTACGGATTTTATCGTATTGGTATTTGATTTTTGATTACCCAACGTTTCGAACACTTTGCAGCATTCATGGTCACGGGAGAAAATTGATGAATGATGAATTTTCTGTATCGGGTAGATAATTATAAATGTCTGTAATAACGATGACTTGTTGGACGTGAGACACCTTAGTCCGCCCGTGACCATGAATGCTGCAAAGTGTTCGAAACGTCGGGCAATTAAAAATCAAATACAAACGCGATAAAAGCCGTAGTTTTATTTAAAACGGTATAGTAGGTCAATTCCCCTGCTATTGGGGAGGAGGCTCGAGACCGTCTGTGGGACATGTACGAACTGAGACAACGACGACGACTGCTTTTAGGCTAAGAGAAATTGATAGATTCTATAGCATGTAGTGGAATTATGTTGGCATGTATCTGTCCACACTAGCTTGAAATATGCTACTGCCGGTAGCTGCGATTCCAAAAGATTCACCAATACTTTACAACGCTTTTTGACGTAATAATCAGGTGGCGGTGAGAAGATATCACTTCTGCTACTATCATAATTTACAATAGAAGAATTCACAGCAATTGAAGAAGGCTCGGGATCAGTTTCCTTTTTCGTGGAAAGCGGCTTAGTCTCGGGAACGACGCCCGCCGTGGCCTCATTCGTTCGTTGGGCGGTCCGGTTGAAGTGGTCTCGGTACGGTGTTCTGATCAAATTCAAATCATTTATTATGTATAAACCCCGCGGGGGCACTTACATATTGTCATTTTTTTTACAATTTTCTTAAAGTTATAATTACCGCCGGATCGGAACGCGACCGCACTGAGAAGATCCGGCAAGAAACTCAGCGGGATTGTCTATTTTTTATTTATTTTTTTTTAAATTTCTTTTAAATAAAATTACATCTTACAACATGCTTATTAATAGTTCCAGTGTAATGTCATTCGAAATATTATATAATATAGTTCACAAATATAATAATAATCACAAATGTAATGAAAAAAATTATGGTTGGACCAGATCCCGCAAGCGGCACCCGATCACGAGTTAACTACTGGAGCAGCCATCACTCCCCTCAACCATAATGGAGGGAAGGGAGTGACCCGCTCCTCATAGCTACCGCTAGCAGACCCTTCAGTGAGCATGACCAATACCATTTGCCACAAACATAAAACACAGATCCAATAAAAAATCGTTTGGCATAACACGCTACACTTTACAATTATAGTAACAACAATAAAAAAATAATAATAATAAACATGTGCGTAATTTCTATCATTGTAATAATGAGGAAATTCCTGTATGAGGAGCTGCTCATTGCCAGTCCGAGTTATCATCAAGATAATCTGAGATTTTATAATAACCGCCCCGTCTTTCCGTGACATACGGCAAGACGGGGCGGCTCATGCGCGGGACGAACTCCTCTACGACACGATCTGCCGCCAGCGACTTGGGCGTCGCAGGTGTCGTGGAAATAACAAGCGTGGCTTGGCGCACAGTTCCAATAAACAAAATGACAGCATGCCAACAAACGACAAATGTAACGGACTAAAGTTAACGGAAGTTCAAATTAACGGAAGTTAACAAGAGCGTTAACATTTTTTGAAGTTAACTTAAAAGTTAATCCGTTAAGCCAAATGTTAACTTCGTTAATTAACGATTAACGGATTAACGAGTTAATGCCCACCTTTGGTGATTTGTATTCTTACTCCGTCACCACACGGATAGGAAGATCCACAAGGATATTAGTATTTATATAATGTCCTGATTTTATACCTTTTAAAATAAATTTGTGTAAAAACTATTTTTCAACAGTGATTTTGCGCGAGTGATACACCATATCAAGTGTCGTACGTGTGCGTGACAGTCTGTAGCGACAGCTTAATGTCTCTCACAGATTTCATACATTCTTCATTGAATTTTCATATAAATGCAAGCAATTTTCAACATTAAATCAAGTTAGCGTTTGAAGACACGATATACATAATGTTTTCTGTCATTTATGCGACTCTTATGAAATGAAGAGTTATTTTTGATTTTACACGAAATGTTATTTCAAATCTAACAATAAATTCACTTCTTATTTAAAATGGATAGACAGAAGGAAGATCATCCACTTTTCATGATTAAAATGCGCATTGGATGTCGGTCCGTTCTTTTTTTATGGTAGACTATAGTGAATAACCTGCTCAATCTCTTTGGGGCAAAGAATGGGGGCGTGCGGCCCCATAACCTATCACATTCCCTTCCAGTTGCTATTGAACTGACCACTGCTACCGATTCCTTGAGATTCTTGGTCGGCTTGGCGGAATACCCTTTTACATACTGTCCCTTTCAACGCTCCAATTATAAAACTTTGTTGCCAGAGCGTCACTCTTATATAGTTGTAGTGCGCACCAAAGGAAATCTTCTTAAATGAATTTAAATCTCAAATTAAAGAAATGCAGTACAGTTTTAGACTATGTGTTAATTTTTCGTCATTAGCTAGCATGATAAGGTTTGAAATTAAGAGCAAATTATGGAGTTTAATAAAGGAATAAAAAAGATCTCGCGGACAGATAGAAAAACAGACTACAAAAATAATATAGAAGGCTGGTATAATGAAAATAAATAAATATAAATCGTTACGAAATACGTAAAAAATTATGTATTTTATAAAATATACCTTTTTTTTAAGATGCGCCTTTAAAAAAATAAGAATTTTAAAACGGTGGACTGAAATCTACGGTTTCAAAATCCTTCTCGAATTGTATTCGAAATTCCCTGAGCCAGTTTATTATTATCCAATAAATCGCTTGCATCATTTATTTATAAATTATGAAATACTCAGGCTTTTACATAATTTTAGGGTTCCGTGCCCAAAGAGTAAAAGCCCTATTACTAAGACTTCGCTGTCGGTCCATCCGTCTGTCTGTGTGCCAGGCTGTATCTCAAGAACCGTGATAGCTAGACAGTTGATATTTTTACAAGTTATGTATTACTGTTGCCGATATAACAATAAATACTAGAAACAAAATAGACTAAATATTTAATGGCGGCTCCCATACAACAACCTCAATTTTTATAGATAATATGAAATGGAGTATGGAACCCTTCGTGCGCGACTTTGACTCGCACTTAACCTTTTTTTAGTTATAGCAATCAGTTAGGAACGTTTTTTTTCTCAAATATTTTCTAAAATCATCGTCTTCCAGTGAGTGAACTTACGGACTTCAAAAAACGATAGCATCTTACTAAAAAAATTGTTTAGGATTTTAGACGTAACATACAAAACACATAAACATTATTTTCATTTATTCTTTACACTTCAGCACTTTTCTCGAAAGTTTTTCATTTGAATTCTTTTCTGTCCTTAAAGCTTAATACTCTATCGGCTCTTTCATGGGAAGTGCTCTGAGGAACTGTTTGACTTGTTACCACGATCACCGTTTTACCAACGTACCACTCGACACCACAGCAGGTTTCATCCAATTCACCTGGAAACGTTATGGTCTTCAATAGTACGTTTCCAGCGATCATTTCGCCCACGTACGTGCAGGCTCTGGAATGAACAACCTGTGCTACTGTTTTTTCCGACCGCTCTGACATGTCCTTCTTTAAACGAGGTTTAAGAAGAGCATTTTCTTCACTGTAGGCAACGGCCTAACTGTGCTCCACCTATTGCAAGGTCTATGTGCGGCGGTATCACTTACCATCAGGTGCGCTGCTTACTCGTTTGGGGTCATGGGAAATAAAAGAATGCCTCGTGTCCTTTTTGACAAAAATATTATTACAATATTATTTTACATTGAAACAATTCGCAAAAAAATCAACTAAATACATTCGCGTGAAAGATTTAAAGTGCTTTTGTAACGAGCGTTGTGTAAAAACAAGTTTTAAAAACTGGATCGTAGTTTTTAAAGCGGAAACAGATTGTTGTCTGTTATACAAACACTAAGTACTTTTGCTAGATTTTTTTAAATGAAAACATAACAATTAATTACCACGATTTAAAAAATGTTATAAAGTATTATATTTTGGATTAAAATTCCTAAATTATATTTTGAATTTTTCCGTGTGGTGACGAAATAAGAATACAATTCACCATCCATTTTACCCTTAAATGTCCTTTAGTCATCTTTTACGACATTCAAGGGTAAACCTTGAATGTCGTAAAAGACGACTAAGGGACATAATATGCACATAACATCTATGCAAGAGAAGGATAACTCGATACGAAACCCTATACCACCCTGTCTGACCTGGTTTAGTACGTTTTAAATAAAACTACTTTACGGATTTTGTCGCGTTTGTATTTGATTTTTGATTACCCGACGTTTCGAGCACTTTGCAGCGTTCATGGTCACGGGCAGACTAAGATGTCTCAGGTCTAACAAGTCATCGTTACTGCAAAAAAAATATAATTATCTACCCGATACAGAAATTAGTTATTAAATATTGACCCACATTTTAATACAAATTTATTGCCAGTGTAAAAAGAAAATGATTCTATATGAAAAATTTATATTGTTTATGGTTAGTAATTATTTAACATTAACAGTAATTATATTTAAAAATACCTAACAATCTAGTATACTACCACCGGATCGGAACACGGCCACACTGAGAAAGATCCGGCAAGAAAACTCAGGTGACATGGTGCTAAATTAATATTAATTTTGAAAGCGGCTTACTTTATGTTACTAAGAGGTTTTACTTTTATTATATATACTAAGAGGTTTATTTAAAATGTGTGATACTCGCGTAAACATTAGAAATCTGGTTTAGTACGGTTAATTTCCCTCCTATTGTGGAAGAGGCTTTTTTATGGGTGGTTTACGGTTAGCGCACACGCCGTCCATTCCGACCGGGGCGACGAAAGGATGACGTGGGGGCCCATAACCCATACGTAGCCACGTCGCCATTGTCGTTGGGCCGACCGTCAGTGCCAAATTCCTTGTCCTCATTGGTAGACCCGACGGAATACGCTTTCGGATAGCCTCCCCTCTCGACGTCCTTATCCCGGGACGTCCGTCGCCGTCGCGCGGTGAGTCTCTCTACGGATGACGGACTAAAGCTGGACCAGGTACGGTCACCCGCGGCCAGGGCGGCATCAGGCGCAGGTACTCGCGCCTGCACCGTCCAAGTCGGCGGCGGCGAGCGGCGTCATCGTGGAAGCATTCCTCCCTCGCTCCTCTTTCCGCGAGATGACTCCCTCGTAGAAGGTGGCGACCGCGTCCTAATTCCTGATGCTGCCGAGCATCTCCCTAGAGATGGTAGGCAGCGTCAGGTCGGCACCGATGATTGCGACGAGTTCACGGCGCTACTCTGCTCACACGGCACACACCTCGAGCGTGTGTTGCGCCGCGTCCTCGTTACAATTGCAATGGTGGCAGGACGGTCAGGAACTCCGTCCACACCGGTGCGCCGTACAGGGCCATCGACTGTACGAGTACTCCCGCGTCTAGCCGTCAGCATATAGCGCTGGGTCCGCCCACATTCGGCATCAGGCAAGAAACGGCTGACGCCGCGCCGACAAGCCGCTGACCAAGTCGACGGAAATGCTCCCGGTACCACCATCGCCCGTCGAGCACCAGGCCCAAGTACTTCATGTGAGCCCGGATGCTGATGGTAACCGTATTGACGGTGATCGAAGCGCCGGTAAGAGGACTGCAACGGAGCCTATGGAACAATAGGGCCTTTGTTTTTTCCAGGGCCACCCTCAATCCCAGCGCTTCAATCCCCTGACAATCTCCTCGGTGCCGAGAGTTGCCCGGCGTGCCGCTTCCTCAAGCGTCCCACCCCGGGCTGTGACAGGCGTATCTTCGGCGTAGCAAATTACGCGCAGCAGGCTTCCTCTCAACGCCCAGTCGTAGCCGATGTTCCAAAGGTCGACCCCTAGAACCGACCCCTATGGGACCGCACGTAATGGGCGTTCCCACAACGTCCCCTACTCGGTTAGTATAGAGGACGCTGCGCCCCTCCAAGTAGTTTGCCACCAGTCGCCTCAGGTACACTCTTACAAAGTTGGACCGATATTACCCAAACATGAACCACTGCAAGGAAACTGGCTTTCAAATGAAAAAAAACCGCATCGAAATCGGTCTATCCGTTTGGAAGGCTATGATGCCAGAGATATACACACACACAGATAGACAGACATCGACGTGAAACATACAACACACCCTCTTTTTGCGTCGGGTTTTGAAAATAAGTCCATATTTAAGAGCCTATCTCAAATTGAAAGATTTGAATAAGCCATCTACCCTTAAAAATTAATTGGCAACGAATAGTTATATCCTAGATTCATATTTATTTAATTAGTATTCCATTTTCTTAGATATAATACAGCGAAAAACACAGAGGACGAAAAAATGTGCCCTAAGCAACCCATAAATAAGGATATACCTACATAGGGTAGATTCAAAGCATTTTTTACAATTTTCTCACAAGTACAAGGAAACACACTTTCCATGTAATGGTCTTTTATTTAAGGAAGGACATACTTATAAGACAAGGTACAGTCGTAAAGCGGATTATTTTGAAAACAAGATTCACTGGAAAATGTCTTAACATGTTAAGTCGAAGTTTATAAATAACTAATAAATTAAATTCTTAATAATTATTATAAATAAAACCATTTTTACGGTTTTTATCGCGATTGTGTTTGATTTTTGATTACCCGACATTTCAAACATTTTTTGATGTCTCACGGACAGACTAAAATGTCTCACGTACAATAAGTCATCGTTATTATAGAGTTTTATATTTACCCGCTACAGAATTAATTTTGATCCAGATTTTGATACAAATTTATTGCCAGTACAAAAAGAAAATGATTCTATATGAAAGAATTATAATATTTTTGGTTAGTAATTCTAAAACATATTTGTAATGATTATTATATTATGACAATTTATTAATTTAAACGTAGCAAATCAAATATACCTATTACCACCGGATCGGAACGCGGCCACACTGAGAAAGATCTGGCAAGAAAACTAAGAGAGCATGTAGGTATTAAATTATATTATAATTATTAGTTTTGAAAGGGTTACTTAATTTATGTTACTAAAAGTTTTTGCTTTCTAAAATATGTAATCTTTGACTGTTGTTGTTGGTCAAATCTATACTATTCATAATAGTCATTTCATTTGTCATCTCAGTACAGATATGTTCCTCTGCTGGGCTCGGGTCTCCTCCACAATGGAGGGGAAATGAACCTACTATTCCAAAATTGTCAAACGTGTTGGAATAAGGTTTCACATCACGCTTTCTTTCTCTTGAATCAATGTTGACTGCATATATCCCTTAGTTATTGTTTATGTTAGTGTTTGTTTAAGATATCCACGGGCAAAAGAGCCATCCATTTACGTAGTTTCTAGTAGGAGACAGAGGGTTATTTTTCATCATCAGAGCTTATATAAGTCCCACTGCTGGGTTCGAGCCTCTTCCACAGTTGGAGGAAAATTAATCTACTAAACCGTGCTGGTCAGACAGGTTAATATAGGGTAATATTTCGAGCTATCCAAGTCTTGTATAGATGTTATATGCATATTATATCCCTTAGTCGTCTTTTACGACAGATATGAGCAGGAAAGGGAGTAGTGTATTCTGAAACTCAACACACGGAAGATTCATGATTAACATATTTTTTTAAGTGAAAACTGGACACTTGCAGAAATAGATGACAATTGTCACTTAATATATTTAAGGCTATTGTGATAAAACGGATACACTCGGTCTTTATTTTTTCACAGCACACCAAACTGTAATGATCTCCATTTTCATTATTTTATGCGAAGCATAATAGTTCATCTGTATGGCTTTATGTATCTTAAATATTTTTATCTAGATTTTAATTATTTTAAGTTGGTCTCTCGATAAACAAACAAACAATAAATAAAATAAAGAAATAAAATCCAAAAAAGATCCCTCACATAAACACATATTGAAACAGACGTGTTAAAATTTATATATAGACACTTAATACACAATATTTCCAGTTTAATTTGAATTTCCATTTCGTTTCCCAATGGGGACCATATCAAAGGGACCCTTTATAATGCCCGCTAGGCAATACTTTGCATGTAACCCGATACTTAAAATTAATGGAGTATGGGTGTGGAGATATTTCGGCTGTGAAAAACGTGGTATGGAGACGTGATGAGACAAGGTGAAAGTAATGTTGTGAGGAAAGTTTTAAGTTAGACTGTGAGAGTAAGAGAAGAGGGAAGAAGAGATGACAGCGGATAGAATTATGTGGAATAATAGAACACATACCGACCCGAAATATTTAGAATAAAAGAATTACGTATGGGGATAATTTGATAGGCCTTTTTGTGTAGTGACGTAGTTAGAATACAATTCACTGCCTTTTTATGCTCGTGGGTGTATTAAAATATCACTAAAGAATATTATATGCAGATTATATCTATACAAGAGAAGGAAACTCGACAAAAAATCCTATACCAAACGAGTTCAGCAAGGTATATGTAGATTTCTCTACTATAGTAGAAGTGGTCACAGTTCAGCAATGTATATGAGCTGATATTATGATGATAGGATTAATAAACAAAATAAATAATGATTGCTGTGTGTAAATAATATCTACAAGTATATAATAAATTATTGTTTTACCATGAATTTCTTCCAGAGATTATTTGTTTATGTACATACCTGAAACAAAGACATAATATTGTTAATAATATTAAATATGTGTTCTTAAAGGAGTGAATTGTAGTCAGTATTATCTTTGCATGGGGTGAACGACAAGGGCATTGCAGTCTCTATGAGAACTCCAGTGCCTGTGTCAGAATCGAAGGAGCGTACACTGAATCGTTTAGCATCCAAAAGGGGTGTTAGACAAGGACGCGCAGAATCACCAGAATCACCATGGTTGATCAACCTGTTAATGGACAATTACTTGACTGATTTAAAAGAGAATGAATATGGACTATGTATTCATTTCATGAGATGAAGTTCATGACATTGAAGTTATCAAAGACAACGGCATGAGTACCTGAGTTATCTGATTTGAATTCTGCATTGAATCAATAAAGGAAATAAAAAAAAAAAGAAAAAAAAAAAAAAACATATTTTCTGTTATAACCATCATCTCAGCTCACATAAGTCCCACTGTAGGAATCAGGCCTCCTCTACAATTTGTTTTTTTTTGGCCTTTTCTACAATAGAAGGAAAATTGATCTTAAGTCAATTCGCACTAGTCAGAAACGTTGGCATTGGGCTTTACGTCGAGATAACCTTTTTTTAAAGTAGATATTATTTGCATATCAAATCAAATCATTTATTCTGCATAGGCCCCTTGAGGGCACTTACATATTGTCAAATTTATACATCGTTTGAATATAATACAATATCTACCACCAGATCGGAACGCGGCCACAAGCTGAGAAGATCCGGCAAGAAACTCAGCGGGTTGTCATTTTTTTTTACCATCTTTTGAATACAATTACGTATACAACAAATAGTCTTAGCTCCAGTGGGATGCCCTTCGAGATAGGATATAACAATTTTTTTTTCTTTAATTTAGTTCAAATAAAAAATAAAAAAAGGAAAGGAAAACATGGTTGGACCAGATCTCACAAGCAGCACCTGATCACGAGTTAACTAATAGAGCAGACATTACTCCCCTCAACCATATTGGAGGGAAGGGAGTGACCCGTCTCATATAGCTACCGCAAGCAGAATCTTGTTCAGTGAGCATGACCAAACCATAAATTACTATCATAAGTATGCTAAAAAGATCAAAACCTAAATTCGTCAGGCAAAACACGCTACGCTGTACAAACCCAAGACTAACAACGCGATAAAAAAAAAAAGTAAGCCGTCGCTCAGGACGCCTGGCAGATGTGAAACATCGAAACTATTTTGTACGAGTAGAGACACGGTATCGAATATAAAGTATCGATACTGAACTCATGAGTAGTATCGAAAGATAAGTAACGTACTGATTAAAGTATCTAGTCCTTTTACTTACTTTATCTTTAGGTATCGAGTACTTTTCTTTCAATACCGATACATTGCATTCGATACTTTTAGTCAATAAGTACTTTTTAGCAGGTATCGTATCGAATTAATTATCCATTTTAAAATTGACTTTACGGCTTATATTTATGATAACGTTATTTAGTACAAAAGTAATTAAACTTCCAAAATGTAGCTTGAAATACTTTCATCCGTTCACAGACGTTCTTTTGCACGATAGATGCAATTTATAAACCAGAAATAGCGGCATCTATCGAGCTAACGACTAACTCTCAGACCAATATAATGAATATTTAATATAGAAACCTTTAATCCTGTAATAATAATAAGACAAGCTATTTAAATTATTTTAGCGTTATTGGTCCTTGCAATTTTACAAATTTTAAATGAAATCTGACTGTTTTAAATGAGTCAAAATCCAATTCCTAAGAAATCGGTGACATACAAGGAAATAAATATATAAAAATACAGCTGAAACTAATAAAAACCTATAAAAACGGTTACCCATTTTTCGTAGCTGAAAGTAAACAAAATCCCATACCTACTGGTATATTTATATTATGAAGTTATTATACATTAATTTATAAAACAAGTAAATATGCATTAAAGAACAGATTACGTCAGGAACTAGTATGGCATAAAGTATTAATAAAACATGGCGATTTTTTCCAGTAAAAGATAATTTTTATTCAATAAACATTTATTTTCATTATAGGTAACAATTTACTTTGGGTTCACTAGATGGCGTTGTACAAAATTTTAAATCGCACCATGGTTTCGTTACAAATTTAGATATGTATATCCAGATATTTATTTTACAGTAAATCCGGGTTGAGAGCCCTCAGCGCTCACCCATAGCCCGCGTCAAGCTGTCAAGGCCATCTGCGGCCAACAGCTGTACACACACAAATTAAAAAAAAAAAAAAAAAAAAAAAATTACAGTAAACTTCCGGGTTGAGAGCCCTCAGCGCTCACCCATAGTCCGCGTCAAGCTGTCAAGGCCATCTGCGGCCAACAGCTGTACACACAAAAAAAAAAAAAAAAAAATTACAGTAAATTAAGAGGGGACCGCAAGGCGTGGCGTCAAATCGCCACGCGACGATCGCGGTCACCCTCGCCTATAGATGTTTCACATCAAAAACAAAACAGCGAATTCTTACAAGAAACGGGCCATAAAGTTGACCATTACAAAAACAAAATTGCTGAAAGAGGAGCTGCTCCAAACCATTCGTATTATCCTCTAGATAATTCGAAATTTTATATTAGCCTTTTCTACAAAGTCTACTCTTGATAGCCTTTTTAAATTTATTCATTGGCATATCTTGGATATATCTAGGTAGTTTATTATAAAATCGTATACATTGCCCCATGAAAAACCTACTAATTCTCTGAAGGCGAGTAGTATAGATAACAAGATTATCTTTATTCCTAGTGTTTAAATGATAAATATCACGGTATTTTTTAAATTTATCAAAAATTTTTTCACATATATTAGGTTTTCGAATATGAACTGAGACACAACAGTTAGAATGCTTATTTCTCTCTTTAGATTATAAATAGCGCGGACAGCCCGTTTTTGGAGAACAAAGATGCTATTCAAATCCGCGGAGCATCCCCAAACTAGTATGCCATAAGACATGCGAAAATAAGCGAAATATCATATGCCTTAGTCGTCTTTTACAACACCCAAGGACAAGCGAGAGGGTGGTGGATTGTATTGTTACTCCGTCACCACATAGTGTTTTAAATAGGTTTACTCAATTAAAAAAAAAAACACAAAATAGTCATAAGAACTGCCAACAGAAAAACTTAAAATTATAAACAAACAGTTGTTAGTTTAGTACTTACTATTGTACTGCGTAATGTTTCTTCAATTAAACGATTCAAATAATAATCAATCAAAAACACTATTTCAACATTGCACAGTATATATTCGTGTGGTGACAGAGAAAGAATACAATTCACCACTCCCTATCTTGCACGTGGACGTCATAAAGGACGACTGAGGGATGTAATACGCATATAACATCTATGTGAGATAAGGAAACCTCGAAATAAAACCATATATTAACCTGTCTGACCAATATGGTATAGTAAGGTCAATTTCCCTCTTATTGTGGAGGAGGCTCGAGCCCAGGAGTGGGAGGTATATGAGCTGAAATGATGATGATGATGATGACAGTATATACACATTGAACTTTTCACTAAATCCATTCAATTTCACCTATAAGATATATAAGCACTATACGTCAGCTATTTAGTTTTCTGCTCCAAACTTTCCGCTATAAGCATGTCGGTGACGCGAATACCTACGTAAGATTTCACCTATACAAAATAAGTATAAGGCGCAGAGCAATGGGCGGGTGCCAGCCATGAGCATGTTGGTGACGCTCAACCAATGCGGCTAAAGAAATTTTCATTTCAAAAATCAGTAGAAATCGCAAAATTTGGAAACGTTATTTACATGTAGGACTGAGGATTTATTTTTCCGCACAGGTGTTTTTCTTTTCTTAAAAAAATATTAAATAAAAATTCTACCACATAAAAATACGATACTTGTCGGTTTGCGAGCTTGGAAACGCAACTCATTTCAAGAATTTCTTACGAGATCTAAAAGAAATTTCATTTGTAGTGAGATACGGGGTCGCGGTGAATAACGCCACTTTTCTTAGAGAATACTTCACAGAAGTAGCACTTGAATGAAAAGAATTTTAGAATAAAAGTTACATACGAAAACTTGATACCATGATATTTCATATTTTAATGTAATCTATGAACTAGGACGACTACTAGGTTTTTTTGTTGCTGTTAATGGCAAACGATGTCCATCCATCCATCAACTCAAAACCCAAAATGTTGGACATAGGCCTCCCCACGAGAATGCCACTCGAAACGGTCCTATGGCACTTGCATTCAACAGTTCCGTGCGACTTTTAAGAAGTCGCCAGTCCACCTTTTTTTATTGCTAACGGTGGCAAACGAGTAAACAGCACACCTGATGGTAAGGGATGCTGCCGCTCATAGGCCTTTGCTAGGCCGCTGCTTACCGTGAAAAATTGATAGGACTGATGTGTGCAATGAAGTTCGGTGATACTAAAGGAATCACCAAAATCCACCACAGGCAAACACCTTCGGCAAGCTGGGTTTCCGGCTCTCACGGTCACCAAATGAAGTGTAGTAACGAATTGCTACTACTGGTCAGACGTCAATTATCTGCGAGTGTGCGGTACTACCGGACTGGCCTGCCGGTGTAGACAGACGACTATCGACAATAATCTTAATATATATAAATTACGTGTCACGTTGTTTATCCGCGATGGACTCCTAAACTACTTAACTGATTTTAATCAAATTTGCACACCGTGTGCAGTTTGATCCAGCTTCAAAGATAGGATAGCTTACATCTTAATTTATAGTCGCAATATTATTTTATTGCAAATTATTTGTCTATTATTTGACATTCACAATTATCTGTTAACTCCAAACGATTTTAACAGATGGCGATATCTGTTGACTGGATTGAGTAAGTACCTAATTTGTGTGTGCTCAAGGGGATTCGAGAATGGTTTAGATTCACAATTGAACCCGGTAGGTGGCGCTTTATTTGAACAGAACAACGTCTGTTGGGTCAGCTAGTAATAATATAATAATATCTATTTATTGCAGACCACATAGATCCATAAATGTTAGTAATATAAAAATACTTAGTAGCTAGGATTAGTAAATAACAACACTACACACGGAATTAAAATAATTTAACAAATGATATTAAGACAAAAGCTAAATCACATTACATTTTGCGACTGGGGCGTGTAAATGCGTCCAGTGCTCCAGTATTGGACAATCCCACCTATCGTTTAGCACTGGCAGGATACTGTGTGAAATAGAGCGTAATCTCTGTAGCAGGGAAGCGCAGCTTTTTCTAATGAGAGCTTTGAAGCCGTCAACGCCATCACAGAAGCGCTACAAAAACGAGGCAGCCCCAACAGCACCCTGAATGCGTTGTTATACTGAACACGCAGGTCACTGTATGCCCTCTGCGTGTACTTGGCCCACAGGCTACACGTGTAATGTGACTGACAGTAGGCTTTGAACAGTGTCACCTTATGTGGTCCCTATTATGTGAACTGTGACGTGATCTTATAAATTGCAGGGAACCGTTGAATGCAAGCGGCATAGGACCGTTTCGAGCATTTTCGTGGAGAGGCTTATGTCCAACGGTGGACTTCTATGGGTTGATGAATGAAGTTATGCATCAGCTGTATTTATCGCATATTTCGTGTGGTGACTAATTTTATTCTTACAACTTGAACAAATTTGACCAGTAAGACCACCAAGACCATCACCACACAAGACTGCAAGACACATGTGAGAAATTCTTATTGTATAGGTTTAACCCACAATAATAGTTATAGATTATTTTAAAAATCAAAAAAGAAATGTAAGATAAAATAAGCCAGCTTATAAAAATATAATTAATATTAAATATTTTTTTGGCATGCCCTCTGAATTGTAACCGCGTTGCGATCCATTGGTAGTATATTAGATTTGTTAGGTTTAATTTAATAAATTTTCATAATAATTACTACAAATTTATTTTTTTTAATAATTACCAATTTTTACAAAATTACAATTACCAAATTTTAATAATGACTTTTTTTTTCAATAATTACAAAAAACATTATAATGATTCCATTTAGAATAATTTTCTTTTTATACTGGCAATAAATTTGTATCAATTGGCCGAATTTTAATAACTAATTCTGTAGCGGGTAGATATAAATCTTTAATAACTATGACTTGTTGGACGTCAGACATCTCAGTCCACCTGTGACCATGATGCTGAAAAGTGTTCGGAACGTCAGTCAATCAAAAATCAAATTTTATCTATATATTCACTTAAACATTAGAGTTCATTATATTTGTATCATTTTAACCATCTGCAGTAACGTATAAAATCATTTTAACTACTCGGCGCCTTTCGCGGCGGACGAAATCGCAGGCATAACTAGTAATATACCTAGTAATATAGAGAAGCTGGTAGATAAAGTTTAAATTGACAAAACTTTTTATTATTATAGTCGAACTAAAAAGACCTTGAAGCAAGTTATACATTATTAACCCTCAAAACAATTTCAATGTTATTTCGTCAGTCAACGTAAATTGGTCGGTTTTTATTAATGCATGACTAAGCGGGAAAAACTACAATGAAAAGTGACCGCATAACAATATCTTATTATGTACAGTTGGAAAACTTCTTTGTTGAAATATTCCACTTTTTTATCGCATAATGGTTTTTATTTTCTTTAACAAAATGGCATGGAAATTTAATCTGATACTGTACATCGTATACAAACTTTTGGTAGGGGTTTAAAAAGTTTGCTCGGTAAATATTAGTTTATGGGGTGATTTTGAAAGTTAAACTTTTTAGGTGCTACTAAGGGGTAAATGAATGTTTTGATCTGGGAATGTGTTATGACGGAAGTAATGTTTAATAAAAAAATATCAGCAGTCAAGTACATACTGTCGCGAGGTACTCGTTCCAATTTACTAAAATATGTGTCTTTTTTTAACACTTTGGATGGATGGAGAGATGGAGTGATAAAAAACGGATGGATAAATAGATGGTAGGATAGCAGGACAGGATGATCGATACGACGGATGGACGGCAGTTTGGTATAACGGTAAAATAGTAGGACGGCAGGATCGTAGACGGTTGTATAAAGACGATACGACACACAAGCAAACTTTTATAGGCATTCGTTCTTGTGCCAAATTTTTTTTTCTTTATTTTAGCACGGGTGTCACGGTGGGCACGTAATTTAATTATTTTTCACTTCATCTCAATCTATATACTCCCTACTGTTGGGCTCTGACCATCTTCGCAATGGAAGGGTAATTTAGCGCATAGGTCAGACGTTTTGGCATGGATGATAGATAGATGTCTGCATATCATATCCTTAAGTCGTATTTTATGACCAACCAACCCACGGGCAAGAGAGGAGGTGGTGAATTGTTTTCTTACTCCGTTACTACACGGGTAATAAGGACATAACCCTCACTATAGTGACGCTTACCACGCTAAAGGTTCATTTGCGTACATCGCGGCCGATCGCGACGGCGCGCGACTATCGTAAGTGATCTTCATACATTGACTGCTGTCGCATACATGTGTATGGCGCCATCCCTATCGTTGGCCGCGGGCGACTGTCGCGTACCTCGGAAATGGCGCCATACATTTTCATACATTGACTATTGTCGCATCGGCCGCGCGCGGCTCACGACTAGACATGTGTAACACTGCGCTGCGCCGCGCAATTTCGCCAACTCAGTTCACTGCGCTGGAAGTATCAACTCACTTCTAGAAAATGTGTTAGCGCACGGCGCAATCGTCGCAGCGCCGACGAATCTGAACAATTTTTTTATTTATGCGCCTATAAGGCAGGCTATAGTCGACCTTACTGCCTTGTCTTACGTAGCTTACACATAATTTTCTTTACATATAATTTATTATTAGCGTAAGAGATAAGTAACATCCGTCAGTAAGCCGTTACCATTAATTGGGTGCTGAAAACCAAATACACTATTATACATATTAACGTAAATCACTATTATATGATATTCACAACATTTCAACTGTATTACATATTAAACTAGCTGACTCAATACAGATGTTGTTCTGTTCAAATAAAATAAAGGAATGCTCTTTGAAATCGACAGCAGCGCCACCTACCGAGTCCAGTTGTGAATCTAAACCATTCTCGTATCCCTTTGAACATACACAAAACATTTCATCAACATCGGTCCAGCCGTTTAAGAGGAGTTTCAGTGACGTACACAACAAATATATATAATGTAAATAAAGATAAAATATCAGCAAAATTATTTAAAATATAAAACTAAAAACAATAATTCATTCAAGAGCGTAACATGACACTCCCATATTCCCGCCGAAAAACTCAAGGTCGAACAACTCCAAACTCTTTTAAAAATTGAGTTATACCTAGGTGCGCATTTAGTTGCTCATTCGGTTGTTTCATGTGTTGCGCCATGACGCAATGAGTTAGAAATGGAGTTATACCTGCAGTGGCGCAGATGGCGCACATTTCATTCGTAGCTCACTCGGTCGTGTTTACATTTTGTTGCGCCATGGCACAATTTTGAGTTGGCGCAATTTTGAGTTAGCGCAATGAGCCGGCGCAGTCTACTGCGCCTGAGTTACTGAGGAGGATCGGGATCGAAGGATTATCGTTGAGTTACCCATGCCTACTCACGACTGTCGCGCGCCGCCGCGATCGGCCGCGATGCACGGAAATGAACCTTAAACGTCTTGGAACTAAATATGTGTCGTTCGCGAACGAACGAATCAAACGATCCGGGTCTCAAGATCTGCGCGAACGATAGGGTCACTTCGAAAAATGTGAGTCGTTCACTAGATCGACTCATTTAACAAAAGCTACGAGTCAGAAGAAGAGAACCACATGACAGTCATTCGGGTCATTTCGGGTTGCCGCGTCTCGGTTAGTCGTTCGTTGTCGCATGACGCATTTGAATTGTTTTGATCTCACGTAAACAATCGAATTATAACAGCTCCTTTATACCTACTGTTATTCAATACCTACTAAACTTTATTCCTCAGACTATTATTAATGTAAAGAAGATTCTAAGATACCTACTGAGTTAGATTTTATTTTCAGAACTACCTATTAGTATTTTTTTTTACTTAATCCAATAAACATAATAATACAATAAACGAACATAGAAGTAGACTTAAATCCTAAAAAGCGGCACAGTTGATTTTTTAATTATAATTTTAAAATAATTATCTTTTAACTTTTCTAGGCACTTTTATTAATACAAGTTTCAACTTTTTTGTGATATTTTTTTCTATTACCTGCGTGTATATAAATAAATACGACCCGCTTGGTTGTATGTACTTGGAAGGTACGCAACTAGCTCACGAACCAAAGAATCAAGCGGCTTGGTTCGTGAGCTAATTTGCGTACTGAGATGACAATCAGTAACAGGTCAGTATTGATCTGAATCTCAAAAATTGAATGAACGACACATATCTACTTGGAACCTTTTTATGAGACCTTTTTATAAATAAATAAAATTGAAATGTAATATCAAAATAACGGAATTTTTCATGCTGATATGGTTATTTGCACGATAGCTATGCCTAAAATCCGGTTTAATTTTTTTTGTCTGTCTGCCTATCTATCAGTCTGTTTGTTTTGGGTAATCTTCAAAACGTCTGGACGGATTTTGATAATGTTTTTCTACCAGGTAGCTGTCGATATAAGGAGTAACCTAGGCCATATTTTATTCCGATATTTCTACGGGAACAGGAACTACACAGGTAATGCTACTGAAGCGAAGCGAGGGCGAGTTGCTAGTCTATATCTATACCAATAAATAAAATTGGAGTGTCTGTTTGTAATGTCAAAATAATAGGCTTTTTTCATGCTCACACGATTATTTGCACGACACCTATGCCTAAAATAGCAATTAAAAAATTTTTGTCTGTCTGTTTGTTTGTTCCGGGTAATGCTCAAAACGGCTGGACTGATTTCAAAAATTCTTTCACCAATGGAAAGCTATAATATCAGGGCGTAAACTAGGCTATATTTTATCCCGGTATTCCCACGGGAACGAGAACTACGCGGGTAAAACGACTATAACCTATAACCGAAGCGAAGCGAGGGCGGGTTGCTAGTAAGAAAATAAAATTAGCAGTAACCAATGTATCTTATTTTAAGAAATGTTATTAATAACAATTAAATCATTCAGTTGTTGAGGAAAGTTGAGATCTTAAGTGTCGTCTCAACTCATACATTCCCCAATACTAAACACGAGCCTTCTCCTAAATAAAAGGGGAATTGACCTACTATACCAAGCAGTATGGGGTTTAATTTCGTGTTTTCCTTCTCTTGCACAGATCTTATACGCATATTATATGCCTTAGTCGTCTTTTACGACATCCACGGGCAGGATAGGGAGTTGTGAATTGTATTCTTACTCCGTCACCATACGTCATAACGACCCGCCCGCGTTTAGAGTCCGGCGAGCATCTCTGCCTCCAATGCCCACGGGGAAGTAAGCCTCAGTCGTCACCGTGCGGTATGCGTGTATGACTCTGACCGCCATAGCTCTCTGCGCGTACATTCCCCACGTACAGTCGTCGGGACGTAGCGCTGGGGCAATCAATGGTGAAGAAAGGTTCTCAAATGGCGTGCACGAATCAGACAAGGCAACGTGGAACAATCCACTACGGTGGGCTGACGATATTTTAATAGTCGCAGGAGGTCGTTGGATGCAGTGGCGTAGAATCGTTCTGAGATGCTCGTTGGGAGGCCTATGTTCTACAGTTGAAGTCTGCGGGCTGATAGAGGGAGATAACTATACTGTATGTTTATTTGAACAAAATAAATAAATTTAAACAACTTTTTAATGTCAAAATAATACTTTTTTTATACTCACATGGCTATTGACACGCTACCTGTGCCTAAAAACCAGATTAATATTTTTGTCTATTTATCTGTCTGTTGGTTCCGAGTAATCTTTAAACAGAAGGTCCGATATTGATAATATTTTACAACTAGGTAGCTGTCTGTATAAGTATTAATTTAATTTATGCCGGTATTGCCACGGGTACAGCAACTACGCGGTTGAAACCGCAGCAATGTACAAGTATATAAACAATAAACATCAAAATATAGGTCGATTTGTTCTTAGAAATTTTATCAAGAGGTCTCTCTCCATTAATACAAAAACATATTGATGAACAAATTGCACCAAGTAATAACGAGCCTGCCCAAAAAAAAAGTAATAACATTATCCTTATGAATACTACTAGAAATAACAAGAAAAACTAGCAAACAATATTCACAAGTTCGATAATATCATAATATTTTAATGGTACATAAAAATATAAATGATTTGGGATCTCTTAAGAAAGGCCAGGTTAGATCTGGCCTTTCTTAAGAACATCCCCGATTTGATCGTGGAACATACGCCTTGGTCTTTCCCTTCTAATACTGCCATCCACATTTGCCCTATAAATTCTCCTTGTTAGTCTCCTTTCATTCATTCTCTCTACATGGCCGAACCAACTTAACATACCTTTTTCAAACCTTGTCACTACATCTACATTTATACCACAACGTTCCCCATGTAATTTTAAACCCTTAGTCGTCCTTTACGACACCCACGGGCAAGAGAGAGATCAGTGAATTGTATTCTTACTCCGTCACCACACGGAAAATGTTATATAAATAACCAAGTCGAATATTATATTCAGATATTTAAGGGAAATATTATACGAACCAACTTTAGGAAACTTTTCTGTAGTAACAATATTAATTTTGTACATTACATTCTCTCCTTTATTTATATTTATTCGACAAAATTATTGAGATTAGGATAAATAAGAAATTCGATCAGTATTTTTTGTTATACAGGCTAATATGTATATTTCGTTACAAGTTGTTGAAATCTTATATCTTTAAACGAGCTTGTTTTGTCGGTGTTATTATCTAATCATTACAATGTCATAATATATCAATAGTATAGGAATGTAAATTTCGCCGTCGCCGTCAAGAGTGACAATAGCTCAGTTGGGTAGTTGTCCAGACGAATTCAAACAGCGTGAGATCGAATCTCGGTTATACTGTTTATTAATTTTTGTTATTTTTTGATATTTTTATCATTATTTCATCATTTCTAGTTTTTTATTAATATATATATTCTAAATATTTTCGTTAAAAATACCATTTAGTACAAAAAAAAAAAATATACTGAGAGAAGCTCGATCAACCAGATATTTAAAATGATGAGAGTAAATTTTTGCAATGCGCGCTACCACCGTCAGGAGTAACTCTGAAGTTAGCTAGTCGACATTTTTACGATGTGCGCGCACACCGTCAGAAATGTCAACATATAAAACTTTCAATGTATTAAGAGGGTTATCGGTAATCGGCACTTCTCGCATGTAGGCAATTTGCTACGTTCCGATATCGACGCACACTAATGCACTACACTAGTTTAGACTACTGTCAACAACACGTAGAGTTCATAGAATGACCAGTCTTGAGCCTTGGCGCTTATGATCAATCTGTAATATATTCTTCGGAGAAGTAGATTTTCAAAAATCAACATAATGTAAATTTTAAAATTTTTAATTAAAAACCAAAACTCATAACAGTAAAACGGTTAAAATTGTATTTTTAATATGCAAAGTATAGGAAATAGTAAAATATAGGCACAGGGTATAACTTACAAGGAGACCCTCAGACGCGTGGGTCGGGGATTTCCATGATTTTTGGTAGGGTGGTAGAGGGGGCCCGAGGGTATCACAACTACCAGATATTAGGGTCAACTGGGCCCTCGTCAAAAAGATTTTAAGGGTCAAAGCTGGAGGTGTAACTTATGTACTAGAAAAATTCGCAGTCGAATCGCTAACAAGCGGTGGTCTCGTGGTAACGTGCTCGCCGGTGGGAACTCTGGTCTCGGGTTCGAGACTCGACATCTTATTTTTTTTTTAATTATCACATTATTGTGTAATAATTTAAAAAAATAATTTGTTTTTTTTTATAATTTTACGCAGAATTATAAATTATTTCCCTCCCTCACCTCTCGACGCCCCTATCCCGGCCGTCATGCGGTCAGGCTCTCTGCGGGTGACGCACTAAAGTCCCCGGTCTGGTCACCCGCGGACTCGCCTAAGGCGGCATCAGGCGCGGATACTCGCACCTGCGCCGCCCGAGTCGCCGGCGGCGGAACGTGTCACCAAAGATCGATCACACACGAGCCGCCGCTTCCTTTCGTGAGATGACAGCCTCACAGAAGGCAGTGACAGCGTCCCAGTTCCTGACGCTGCTGAGCATCTCCCTAGTGATGGTCGGCAGCGTCTGGTCGGCACCGATGATTGCAACGAGTTCACGGCGCTGCTCTGCCCACGAGGCACATACCTCGAGCGTGTGCTGCGCCGTGCTCACGTCGCAATAGCAGTGGTGGCAGGATGGTGTGCTCTCCCTCCTAAAGAGCTTGCGCAGGTACTTGGCTATCGTGACCCATAAATACTTGCACCAGTCGGAAAGAAAGTACCCCGTGCTGCCGACCCAACCACCCCATCAGCACCAGCTGGAAGGACTCGACGGTCCTGATACCGTACTGAGGCTTCTCCAGTCCGACTGCCCAACGAGCAATGGCGTCTCGGCGGGCGTCGACCCACCAGGCGGCAATCACCTTGATTGAGACTATATGTGGCTCGCGTCTCTGATACTCGGCGGTAAAGCTCGGCGAGTACCTCCCCCTGCAGGTCCCACCAGGGAGTTCCAGCCAAGAGGCACGCTGCCTCCGTGGCTGCCGTGCAGTAGTCGAGTATGGCCCTAGTCGCCATGGTCATGGATGTGTAACAAGTCCAGTCAGAGATTTAAATCTACCCATTACAGAAATTAGTTATTAAATTTTGACCCACATTTTACTACATATTTATTGCTAGTACAAGAAGAAAATGATTCTCTATGAAAAAATTATATTGTGTATGCTTAGTAATTATTAAACATTAAATTTGAGTTAGCTGATAATCTTCAGAAGATGAGGCTGTATAAAAGTTCCGTTCGGATTTTTGATGTGAAACATATATAGGCGAGGGTGAACCTGATCGTCGCGTGGCATTAAAAGTGGCGTTAACGCCATGCTTTGCGGTAACGTCTTCAAAATAATTTTGATGTTTCACATCTGCCAGGCGTCCTGAGTGACGGCTCACTTTTCTTTTCGTTTACTCTTTTGAAACTTTAAGTACCTTACAGTTTTGTCGTGTGTTCTCTTTTTCCTTGCCTTGTAACCGATTTTGTTCCCAAGATACAATCTGCTTTTTCGACCCATCACCTAAAACGTAAAAAGATTCTATATTATTCTTAATAGAGATTGCATGAAAGTAATTAACAGAATTAGGTAGTAATAAATACTTACGAATCAAAACCGATCAGTCGCAGTATACGCTGAAGTTCGTATTGTCGGTTTTTGCACTGGCCGGCGAGAACCAGAGCGACATGACCCTGCTCCGTTGAGCGCCAATGCGCGACTGGCTTATGAACATTTTTTTTTTTTTTTTGTGTGTGTATTTAGCTGTTGGTCGCAGATGACCTTGACAGCTTAACGCGGGCAATGGGCGAGCTGAAGGCTCTCAACCCGGGAATGGCTTATGAACAATTATGCCGTTCAATTTATAGTAATATTTAAAATTTAATTACGAGGGTGACTATTCGTATTTCAATTTGGTTTTTTTTTACTGCTTCTACAATAGTCGAACAAATAGTGGATATTTTTTTAAATGTTCCAAGGTTAGTATTATTCACAAAATTAAATGTTTTACAGGAGCCATTTTTGTCAAATTAATCTTAAGGAAATATTTTTTTTTTAGTTTTAAAAGGAAGAAATCTTGAATTTCATTTTGTACATACACAAGAACAGTAATTTTCCTAACATCTACAATTGTTTCGAGCTGCCATGACTTATGGTTTATTCGTACCTGAACTTCAAAACTCAGCGTTTTCGTAAAATCTTATGAACTTAAGTTCAAAATACCCTTGCCTTTTAATAAAATAGTTACAATATTGAGTTATAATTCTATACAAACACAATATAAAGATGTGTTTAATGTAGTGGTTATATAAATTTTTAGTAAGCTATTATCATGAACGAGTAACCAGTCCTCAAAAAACCACATTTTTGGGTTTACGGCCGCTTATTACCGAAAACGCTCTTAAATACCTTTTATGCTATATTATTATTGTCGTTTTTTATTTCTTTCTTTATCAACGCGAAGGATAAAATTTTTAAAAAGATTTTTATCTTGTTACGCCAAAGAAATATAACTTCTTACGTGCGTGCATAAGTAGAAATTGACTTTTTTATTTATTTATTTCATCATCGCAGCCCACATACGTCCCACTGTTGGGCTCGAGCTTCCTCCACTATGGGAGGGAATTTAACCTACTATACAATGCTGGTCAAACATGTTGGTATTTGGGTTTCATTTCGAGTTTGCCTTATCTTACACAGGTGTTATGTGCATATTATATCTCATAGTCGTCTTTTACAACATCCACGGGCAAGATAGGGAGTGGTGAATTGTATTCTTACTCCGTCACCACACGGAATTTACTAACATAGTATTTTTTAGTAATTTAGTAATATAGTATTGTGACTATGAATAATAGCAATTCTTAAATACCTTGTGGGTGTAGTAAAAGACGACTAAAGCTTTACATCAACCTCCAACTAAGCCATTTGGTCAAAAAATAAGCTCCCAAGCAGGGTTTTTTTACTGTTGTTGGTGGCAAATGATTAAACAGCACACCATATTGTAAGTGACACTGCCATTCACAACACACGGTCTTTTACTAGGCCACTGTCTACCTTAAAGAAAGTGAAAGGAGTGTGCAATGAGGTTCGGTTATAGAAAAGGCATCACCAAAACCCATCACATGCAAACACCCTCAGAAAGTTGGACTGCCGGCTATCTCGCTCATTATAAAACAGGCTAGAATCTAACATAAAGACTGAAAAAAATCATACTTTCACCTGCAAATGTAATTGACTCTAACTATGCGAGGCTCGCTAGTAAGAAAAGTAAAAATAATTAACGTATGTTGAATCTATACCCATATATATTATACGAATATCTAACTATGCCTTTGAAGATAGATCTCCATCAAGATTTGAAGAAACGAATATCTGTTACTTAACAATTAATTACTGTCCCTCGCGAATTTGTATACAAAGAATGAATGACAGCATTGTATTAAAGAAATCACAAGTCGAGAGGATTATGACTTTTGGAAAATTTGTTTTTCTTAAGCTGCTTATCCGTCTTCCTCTTTTGTTTGACAAAATCCCTGCAAAAACGTGCTGTTGCAATCGTCAGTGATCCCAATCATACGGACAAACTGGAATCATTGGAGTGCGGAGAGACTTTAGATCACTCTGCGTACTCTATCGGATTTTAGGCTTAGGAGTGTTCTGTGGAATTATTTGACTTGGTACCACAGTCACCCTTTTACCAACGTACCACTCGACACCGTAGCGGAGTATATCCATTTCACATGGAAACGTTATATTCTTCAACGGTAGACTTCCAGCAATCATTTCTTCAACGTACTTGAAGGCTCTAGAACTACCTACTGTTAAGGTTTCCGAGTGCTATGGTATGAATTTCTTTAAACGAGATTTAAGAAGAGCATTTTCTTCACAGTGGATAGCGGCCTAGCTGTGCCCTGTATTATAAAGGTCGATGCGGCGGTATCATCAGGTGTGTTGCTTGCTCGTTTGCCATCATCAGTAATTAAATAAAAAAAAGAACTATACCAAGACACACCCGACATCACTCGGCAAAATGCCAAGGAAACACAGATTTTGAATATATTTGTGTTTTTGTAGAAGCATGAGCGAATGGGAATAGAATAAATGTCTTACAGATCCGTAAAGCCCATGTTTCTGCAAATGTATCAAATAATTTCTGTACTATCAATATAATAAATACGACCCATTCAGAAATAATAAATAAAAAATATTTATCATCATCATCATCATCACAACCCACATACGTTCGTTCCACTGTTGGGCTCTGGCCTCCTCTACAATGGGAGGGAATTTGACCAACTATACCATGCTCATCAGGTATGTTGGTACAGGGTTTCATTTCGAGTTTTCCTTCTTTTGCACAGATGTTATATGCATCCACTCTGACACTCCGTCCAATCTATCTGGGGCGAAGGATGGGTGGCGTGTGGCCCCATAACCTACCGTGTTCCTTCTCCATCGTCATTCGACCGACCCTTGACATCCGTGGCCGATCTGGCGGATTGGCCTTTCGGATAACGACGCTCTGGCAACAAAATAGTATTATTGCTGGGACGTCGCTTAAGGACACCACCTAATCACCCACCTCGAGGAAGGGATGGTGTCCCCAAAACTCTTGGTCATTTTTCTCCTCCTATGGAGCGAACTTCCAGCAACACTGCCTTAACTTAAACACACTTTAATTAAAGCTAAAAGAATGTCCATTTGTCAAACCAATGAAAGTTTTTTTTTATTGCATATGGTGGCAAACAGTACACTTGAGGTAAGTGTTGCTGCTGTTCATGGATCTTTGCAATACCAGAGGCCACTGCCTACCGCGAAGAAAGTTAAAGGAATGTGCATGCGTATAATGACGTTCGATGATATTAAAGGCATCACCAAAACCCATCAAACGCAAACACTCTCAGAAAGTGGGGTTTCGGGCTCTCTCGCTCACCGAACGTTTAGTAAGCTAAAGTTAAACGTTTAGTTTTTCTAACTAAAGTGTACACTTAAAATATAAGTCTAATTGCGCAATGAGTCATCGCCCTCAAAACAGGGAGCTGTTCCGAAAACATTCCCTGAATCTCACACTTGGCAGTTTTCATGATATCCTTACTATATACATCCTTGTCGCACTTATAGTGAATCCAAATAAACTTGTGAGAGCGAACGAATTATGTATCTAGTGCTGTACGTTGGTCCACATTTGTAATTCGATATTCGTGTGCGAGTAACGCATGATGGATTACAGTGACGTGACATAATTGTATCGATAGTTGAAGTATGATTCATTATTGTATAGTGTGTAATTTTCATAACTTAAATAGTAGTAAACATTGAGAATATCTTTATATATATATATATATATATATATATATATATATATATATTTATATATCTTTATATATAAATTTCTCGTGTACATGTGTATGTCACTAAACTCCTCCTAAACGGCGGACCATTGTTTATGAATTTTGTTGTGTGCGTTCAAGGGGATTCGAGAATGGTTTAGATTCACAATTGGACCCCGGTAGGTGGCGCTGGGATCGAGTTCAAGGAGAATTCCTTTTATCATTTTTTTAGATTTGAAAAGAACAACGTCAGTTAGTTAATTATAATTTTAAATAAATTGCAACTATGTTACGGCTTTATTCATTGCTGTTGTTGGTAAAGGAGTAAACAGCACATCTGACAATAAGTGAAACTGCCACTCATGGACCTTTGGTAAGTTGCTAACAGCCTTTACATTAAGACTTTGTTTACTCCGAAACTTTAATTGAAAATGCATGGTGAGTAAAGATAGAAAATAAATTTAAAGAAATTTCACAAGTTTAAGAATACATTCAGTGCTAAATCTGCAGAGCTTTTGGAATTTAATATAGACTGATTTCTGATGTTTACGCGAGTATTATACATTTTAAATAAAACTACTTTTCGGATTTTATCGCGTTTGTATTTGATTTTTGATTACCCGACGTTTCGAACACTTTACAGCGTTCATGGTCACGGGTGGACTCGTGTCTGAAACGTCGAATCATCGAAAGTGTTTGAAACGTCGGGTAATCAAAAATCAAATACAAAGCGATAAAATCCGCAAAGTAGTTTTATTTAAAATTAATATAGACTGATAACAGGTGTTTAAAACATTTTAATGCATAAATCAGCGCTGAAGAATGCAAATGCAAGCTGATCGACAAGATAATTAAACGAAGTTAACAATCAACATATCGATATAACACGAACATGCTGTAAATATCGATACGAAATAATACAGATAATCAATGACAGTCCATCACTAATGCTGATGAGTGGATATCGGTAATTCAAACAACACTACTACATGTCAATTGTCGTGTATTTTTGACACGTGTGTAATGTCAGGGGCGGTAAAAATATCTTAGGGGCTTACTGCCCTATTTTAGAGACTGATTTATATTTTTGTCATTATACCTTGAATACAGATAAAGAATAAACCTCACAATAAGCATGAGATAAACCCTCCTATACTTTAGTGTGGTGACAGAATAAGAACACAATTCACCACTCCTTATTTTGGCGTGGATGTAAAAGTAAAAACGCTTAAGGGATATAATATGCATATAATATTTATGCAAGAGAAGGAAAACTTGAAATAAAACCTTCCCATTATGGAGGAGGCTCAAGCCATAAAAATGAATAAAATCAAGAAAATATTTTTATATAAATATTATTTTTGGTGTATTCTTAATAAATATGTAAGTAATTTATGGTATTACAACCAAATCTAAAACAAGTTATACTGTGGATTTCTGAGAAAACTTGTCAATTTTCAAAAGATTTTATTCAATTCAAATTTTCTTTACACAAAATCGAACTAATAATCTCAAAGTCCACAATTATATGTCAATATCACTATACCAACGATGAAGTCAAAGTACGTACGATATACAAGTCCCGACGGACTACCCAAATATATTTATCATGTTCCTAAGCTCGTAAAGTAACCACGAAAGTGGGCCCAAATGGGCCTGCTGGGATCACCTTACTCTTAATAATACTCTTGGCAAAACATCCTACAATGTAAATACTGTCTTTTTTAAGGTTCCGTATGTCCGAATGATAAAATGAAACCCCTATTGAGTCACTCGTATGTTTCTCTGTTCATCTGTCACAGCTAATTTACTCGAAATCTATTTATTAAAAAAGGAAAGAAAAAAATGTATAAGAATTTATATTTACGTGCGTGACGGCTTAAAAAACAATTTGTCGTCATTACCAACTGTTTCCATAGAAGTTGTAAAATCTAGCTTATGGATTAGTAGAGGAATAGGCAGGAATGCTTTCTTAGGAAATAGCATAACATCAAATTAGATTACAATATACTAAACAACAAGCATATTGTAAATAAAACTACGGATTTTATCGCGTTTGTATTTGGTTTTTGATTGCCTGACGTTTCGAACACTTTACAGCGTTCATGGTCACAAGCATAGTGCTTGGTAAACGCCAAGCATGATGTTTATAATTAGCTCTTAATGATTTCTGGTGTTTATAAGAGTATTTTAAATAAAACTATTTTTAAGAATTTTTTGGCGTATATCTTTGATTTTTTATTGACTTATTTATGAATACTGTTCAGCGTTCACGATCACGGTAGGGCAACAGTGTCTCACGTCCAATAAATCATCGTTATTACAGAGATTTTTATCTACCCACTACGAAAATATTTATTAAATTATGACCCACATTTCTGATACAAATCTATTGGCAATACGAAGAGGAAATGATTCTATATGAAAAAAAAATGTTTTCGATCAGTTATTATTAAATATTATGTGTGGCATATTCATGGTAATTATTATATTGTGGCAATTTATTAATTTAAACCTAATAAATCTAATATGCTACATTCAAATCGAATCGCGGCCACCCTGAGAAAGATGCAGCAAGAAAATTCAGAATGCATGATACTAAATTATTATTAACTTTAAAAAGGCGCCTTACTATATCTTATTAATAAATTGACTCTTTAAAATAATCTGTATTATTGTGTATCTATAGATATTGGCATAAACATATATCGCTGAAACTACCCACATACTACAAAATACAGGAAATAGTTGTTTACATATAGATTACATAAAACCTGTAATAGGTCATTACAATTTTTTCAATGTTATGCCTTAGAAATTTATATTATGTTTTCTTTTAAGAATTAAGACAGTTAAAAAGTACATGAAGTACGATACGGAACCCTTAGTGACCGAGTCCTACTCGAACTTGGCCAGTTTTTTGAATTAAGGAGTTTTAGTGATATATACACCTTAAGGTAGTGAGAGTGTTCGTATTATTTATTTACATCCCTTGAAAACGAGCATTTTAACAAAGAATACCTAACTTTTAGATAACACCTAACGCGATTCATATAAAACGACATTAGGCATTTTTTTAATGGCGTTTACAAGATTTCGCCGATAACTTCATTTAGATTAACAGTCATAAGAGTTAGAAACTTAATTTCTAAGAGATTTAACGAGTTATGTTGGCTTTCGGTCATGTTGATTAGTTGGATTATATTATTTTATTCTATTCAGCACACCAAAAGTACAATTACAGCAAATGCACTAATACAACAAATTTGTTAACATATTTATCTTAGTAGTAATTACACAGATGATAGGTGCATGACAGATGATTAGAGACTATACTAATTTTATATATTACTAGCAACCCGCCCTCGCTTCGCTTCGGTTATAGGTTATAGTCGTTTTACCCGCGTAGTTCCCGTTCCCGTGGGAATACCGGGATAAAATATAGCCTAGTTTACGCCCTGATACTATAGCTTTCCATTGGTGAAAGAATTTTTGAAATCGGTCCAGCTGTTTTGAAGATTACCCGGAACAAACAGACAGACAGACAAAAAAAATTTAATTGCTATTTTAGGCATAGGTGTCGTGCAAATAACCGTGTGAGCATGAAAATAGCCTATTATTTTGACATTACAAACAGACACTTCAATTTTATTTATTGGTATAGATTATATTTATTTGTAACAGAATATGAGTAAAAAAGAAAAACAAAGTATAATTAAGAAGCCACTACTCGCCCTTTAACGGGCAGTATCTGTATGTTGCATATGTCATTGAAAATATGTCGATATTACCCATTTCAACAGAGCTTATATTATATGACCTTGCCATGCGTGTAACTGTTGAAGGTGGTATGTAAGGTAGATGCTGGGATACCAAATGCAACTTACTTACCGGGTTGAGAGCCATCAGCGCTCACCCATAGCCCGCGTTAAGCTGTCAAGGTCATCTGCGATCAACAGCTATACACACACAAAAAAAAAAACAAATGTACGGGGTTGACGCAGAGTTCGCGTGCTGACTCTGTCTGAATTTCAGATAGTTGATTAGGGCCGTCCATAAATTACGTGAGGTGTTTATTTAAATTTTCTGTCTCTCCCTCCCCCTGACATCTCCCTGGTGAGATGTCGTCAGATTTTATTCAACCCTCTCCCCCATCCCCCAATCTCACGTGAGATTTTTCAAAATGTGGGTTTCTTACGTAAACGCGTTGGATTTTTATTGTATAAAGAAAAAATTGCTTCGTGCTTTTATTTACGACTAGTTAAGACTAGTAATCAATATTGCTGAGAGTTTAATTATAAGTGTAATAAAAATTTAACAATAGAATACTTAAATCATAACTACTGTGATTAAAAAAAGAATATCTACTCTAATTCAGTCCATGGAGAATCATGCGCGGTCTCAAAAGAGACTATTGGAACCAACATGTCCATATGATTTTTAGTAAAATCATCTGCTCGTTCAACTTCGTTCTGATCTAGCCACTCTAAGCCGTTGGCGCTTGCGCACAGTAACTCAGCTCGTCTTGTGACAATCCGCGAGGGTCGCACTTTGCGGAACATATGCGCTTGCTTAGCTGGTGCAATGTGGACTGCTCGCCTGTGCTCTGCAGCTCTTGTGCTAGATGCAAAGTAAATACCGCATGTACTGCACCATCTTTTCTCTAAATCATCACGTACACTGGGGCAATAGAGATTATAAAGCGTGCTGATGATTAATCATTTATATCACGCCAAATATATCACTAAAATACCGCTAGAGGTCGCTTTAAAAACAGCGCCATCTATTGAGCGATTAGTAACACTTTGTTTTACTATTATTGAAAATAGCGCCATCTTTCGAAGCAGGTACTCAGATTACAAATTTAAAACCTCAGTTGCACATCTTTCTTATTTTATAGTGAATTATTATCTATGGTATAACGTCGAAGTATGAATGAAATTATTTTCTTTCGAACGAATTAGTGAATGATCTTAATCGTATTACGATTACGCTTAAGATTAAATCTTAAGCATGTACAATTTGGATTAAATGAACCAAAATAGTATATCTTTTCTTTGTTTCAATCAGGAAAATACATGCGTAATATTTGCCGAGACCCCCACTCTCTCTGACGTAAGATTAGATGAGATTTGACTCGACCCCCTCTTCCCCTTAAACATCTCACGTATTTTATGAACGCCCCTTAGCGGATTATTCCTATAAACTACTGTACGGGATGATTTATTTTTTAAAACTACTATATAACATTTGTTTACAATCACGTGAAATCTTAGTCATTAATGAATTTATGATATGTATCAATCACGTTGTGAATTATACACTCATTTGCAAAAAAAAACGGGCACCTAAGCAATGAACCATTTCAAATGTTAATATTTCTTTGTTTGATAATTATAGGTAGTTTTATCCACACAATTTGCTAAATTAATAAGAAAATAATCGTTTTCATCAGTATTTCATAAAATTTAGATACAATTTATGGGAAATAATGCTAAACCTCGCTAGTAGTGTATATTCGCTAGTAGTGCATATGCTCATGAAGTAAAAATAAAAAAGTTTTTTTGTTTGTTTTTCTTTAATAAAGTAAAAGCAGATAAATGTTTAGTATCGAGTGTGACCCCCTCTAGCTAAAATCACAGCTTGAATTCGTCTGGGCATGCTAGCGAGTATATCCCGGATACTTGCTTGCGGAATACGTTCCCACTCCGCAGTAATCACATTCTTCAGCTCTCTGATGGTCTGCGGAGCCGGGTGTACTGATCTCACACGCCGTTTCAGAACGTCCCAGACATGCTCTATGGGATTGAGGTCGGGACTTCGAGCTGGCCAATCCAAACGACGAATGCCGACCTCTTGCACATACGCATTAACATCGCGGGATCGGTGGGCGCGAGCATTGTCGTCCATAAAAATCGAGTCTTCACCTAGAGCGGCCAATGCGGGTTGTGCATGAGAAATTAGAACTTCCGTTATGTATCGATGCCCAGTCAGTGAGCCGTTTTCAATGAAGACTAACTCTGTACGATCCATTGAATTTATTCCTGCCCAAAACATAACAGAGCCCCCACCATAAGGTGTGATTTCTTCGAAACATGCCTCTGCAAAGCGTTCTCCTTGTCTTCTTAGCACTCGCCGACGTCGATCTTCACCGAACAGAGATATCCTGGCTTCATCAGAGAACAAAACCCTATTCCAATCGTCTTGAGTCCATGATTCACAATTTCTAGCGAACCTAAGCCTGTGAACTCTGTGCTCACGGAGTAATTTGGGGCCGCGGGCCGGGCGGTGACTGCGTATATTGGCAGCGAGAAGCCTCCTCCTGACCGTCCATAGACTAATATGCACATTTCTTACTTCTTGGAGGTTGTTCTTAAGATCCACATACGAAGATTTGCGATTTCTCAATGCGCGACTCACAAGAAAACGATCATCCCGTGGTTGGGTACATGGTTTTCTTCCAGAACCAGGCCTTCTCTCGACGGAACCAGTCTCCTGATATCGCTGCCAGGTCCTTTGGACTGTCGAGCGACTAACATTTAGCCTCCTAGCCACGAAACATTGGCTGCAACCCTCTTCAAGCAGCGCGATAATTTTGGTAGCTTTTACCACTTTATCTACCATTTTTGATACAGCCAAACAGCATTAAATAAAGCTTTGACAGTCAAGGATATGAAATTAATCGATAAAAATTGAATAAAAGTTATGAAAGTCGATGTTAACTTCTGGAACTTCGCGCCAAAAATGTAAGATAAAAAGGGGTTTTCTGTAAAAATGAACATCAAATGAAAAATTGAATTTAGAACGTACTTTTTTAAATACCACAGCATTTTTAAAACCGGCCAGTAACGTGTACAAACGATTGAAACCTTTTTGGTATTGTATCTTTTTAAATATGAATGAAAATCAAAACCGCCCGTTTTTTTTGCAAATGAGTTTATTTAAAATTTCTTAAGTGTTACTTTTTTCCGTGTGGTGACGGAGTAAGAATACAATTCACCACCCCCTATCTTACCCGTGGGTGATCGTACGAGCCGACTGAGGGATATAAAACGCATATAACATCTATGCGTGAGAAGGAAAACTCGAAAAAAAACCCTATGCCAACACGTCTGACCAGCGTGGTATAGTAGGTCAATTACCCTTCCATTATGGAGGAGGCCCGAGCCCAACAGTGGGACGTATATGGGCTGAGATGATGATGATGAGATGATGAAGTGTTACTTTTCCGTGTGCCCGTGTCTTGCCCGTGGATGTCGTAAAAGTCGGCTAAGGAATATAATATATTATGTATATAACGTCTTTGCAAGAGAAGCAAATCTGGAAATAAAACTCTATACGAACCCGTATGACTAGCGTGGTATAGTAGCTTAATATCCCTTCTATTACGGAGGAGGCTCGAACCCAGCAATACAAGGTTTAAAAAACAAAATTGGCACATAATTTTTACTACTTTCTTTTTTTACCCTTATATGCATATGTTACTGTCAGCTTTCAGGACACCCACAGGAAGTGCAATTGTATTCCCTCTCCGTGTATGGACAAATCGAACAAGATTCCCTTCCAATTTGTAAAATAAATCAAGTTTGAATGTTGTACAAAACATCGGGCCGTTTCCCAACAAACAGTATCAGTTCTGAAGAAATCCAATATCTCTGGTTCTATTTTCGGTATGGTCCATATATGGGACGCATATTGAATGGCAGGCATGTAACCGTATAGTTTATTGTGTAAGCTTTCATATTTATCAATCCTAATGGTGTTAGATTAGGATGGATGAAAGGTCCTTTGTTAAGGGTTTCTGGAAACTAATATCTCTGTAAAACTGTTTTACTTATCTCTGACGATTGCGAGGTTATGAAATATTCAAAAATGTGATATGATTGGTACATTTATTTATTTATTTTATTTACTTTATTGTACACCACATTAAATACAAAAGTAGAAAACTATAATAATAATAGACAGCACAATGGGCGGCCTTATCTCTAACAGCGATTTTTTCCAGGCAACCTTTGTATGGAGAAATTATTAAACAGAGAGAGGTAGATTATAGTGTAGTAGTGAATATATATACCAATACGCATATACACATACAAATATACACAAACGTATACATACAATGAAAATACATATCTATACCAATAAATAAAATTGGAGTGTCTGTTTGTAATGTCAAAATAATAGGCTTTTTTCATGCTCACACGGTTATTTGCACGACACCTATGCCTAAAATAGCAATTAAAAAAGTTTTGTCTGTCTGTCTGTCTGTCTGTTTGTTCCGGGTAATATTCAAAACGGCTGGACCGATTTCAAAAATTCTTTCACCAATGGAAAGCTATAATATCAGGGCGTAAACTAGGCTATATTTTATCCCTGTATTCCCACGGGAACGGGAACTACGTGGGTAAAACGACTATAACCTATAACCGAAGCGAAGCGAGGGCGGATTGCTAGTATTTAAATATAATTATAAATATATCAATATAAAATACAACTATACCAATAAATAAAATTGGAGTGTCTGTTTGTAATGTCAAAATAATAGCTTTTTTTTCTTGCTCACACGGTTATTCGCACGACACCTATGCCTAATATAGCAATTAAAAAATTTTTGTCTGTCTGTCTGTCTGTTTGTTCCGGGTAATCTTCAAAACGGCTGGACCGATTTCAAAAATTCTTTCACCAATGGAAAGCTATAATATCAGGGCGTAAACTAGGCTATATTTTATCTCGGTATTCCCACGGGAACGGGAACTACGCGGGTAAAACGACTAAAACCGAAGCGAAGCGAGGGCGGGTTGCTACAAATAAATAGACTACAACATAACATATACAGTATACATTATGATAATATTCATAGATTATATATCTCAGATGCTCCCTGGTGTTGGGGTTCACGTGCCACTAACTCTTACTGGCACGTAGAAGTCGTAAAAAGTGGTCAAGAGCCCCTTCTTCTGGAGCAAAGGGAGTAATTTTCTAGGCAACTCATAACATCGAATGTGATCAATAACTTGCTAGCCAGACGTGGTGATTAAGAAATTATCCAATCTTTATGGAGAAGCATCTGTCTGAGCGTGGTTGTCAATAAAATGATAGATGGACATCAGAATTACGGATAACATCACACCATCTGTCGCTCTACCGTGGTTTCCCGATCAATATACATAGCCGGTTAACATAATTTAGGAGTAAAGTAAAATTAAATGTTGTAAAAACAGCCTAGAGGAAAAAATGTAGTTCAAACCTCCAATCAACGTTTAAACTTAACAAAAACGAAAGAATTCACAAAGCCAGACCGAGCATTTAGGTCGTCTGATAACTTTCCAAGAAATTATATCTGCTATAAAGGACTCACAAAATAAAAATAACAGGAACCAAAAAGTAAAACCGCTTTAAACCTTTTTTTTATCTACCTATCTATTTAACCATGCGTTTAATCTTAAACCGCAGAACAAAAAGAACAGCCTCCGAATTCAACCCGAACATAAAAAAAGTCACAATTTACACAGTTCCCATGTCAAAAAACCCTTAACTAAAGATACCAACATGATAAGCGTTTCAATAGTACTATTTGCATTGTAAATACCCCTGTAAAATGTTAACGATATAATGCCAAACTCTTGGGAAATTGCAAAGTTATAATCATGCAATTGTGAGCTTTATAGCTTGGGTTGTAAAGCGCAATACTTGAAGGAAAGTTTGACATCTCCAAGCCAGTTGTTTGAAGTTTTATGGCAGCAATAAAGTAACATGACTGATTCCCACGTTTGTAGCTGGCCACCGAATCGAAGTAAGAGCACAATGGATATAGCTTGTAATAGAGGATTTTGTGCCATTGCCAGCGAAAACGCTAATAGCGTTTTGATTTATTCTTAGTGTGATGAAGAATATACGCGTATGAATAAGCGTGGTAGCCAAAAGGTTTTAAAATATGGTATTATAACGGTCTTTTGTTTTCTTTATCCTCCTATCAGCGTCTATTGTCAACGTCCATTATTGAATATACATACCTATGTAAAACCCTTTCTCAAGAGGTTATTATGACTTAATTACTAGATTTATGCTATTCGTTTATTAAGAGAGTGCTATGCATTCTACGGGTGCTCCCTCGCACGATTTTCACGATTTCCACAGGAAAGTAAGAGGTCGTGACATATTGTATTCTTAACCCTTCACCATAGGTAGGGGCGGCCAGTACGTTTTTCATAATCTTGGAGTGACTTGTATATTGATTCCTTCAATATTATATTGCTTTTGCCCTTGCTCCGTCATCTTGTTGGAAGACCATGACAACGTGAAGTTAAATAACAACGTGCATTTGATGTCCGCCTTTTCAGTAGATACCAAATGTAAATAACATAAACCCTACGTTCCACTAGTCGCTAACCGCTAGTACGGGGACTTCCGCCTTACTAGTTCGAGCTCTGGGCTTGAGCAATGTTGCGGTCAGCACTTGGTCCGGCTGTATACATATTGAGACATTTCCGTATTTCGGCAAGTATGTACATGTTATACAAATGTGTGTTACATTAAGCATACACATTTGTGGTATTCTTCGTATATTGATGATTTAGGAACAAAATGTGCCACGTTCCATTTGCTTAAAAGAGTTGTAAAAGCCGCCAAAGTTAACAATATCCGTGTGGTTACAGAGTAAGAATGCAATTCCCCATACTCTATCTTATCGGTGAGTGTAAAAGAGACTTTTTTTTTGGTGTGGGTTGCGGTCGGGGCGCTCCTCGCACCACTCTGTCCGGGGCGACAGAGGGGTGTAAGCAAGCACACCCGCAACCCACCCACGATGCACGTCGGCTTCGTCGTTGGGCCGACCACCGGAGCAGGGTTACTTGACATCAGTGGTCGGCCCGACGGAATACCCCCTATTTGGGGTACCCTCCCATCGACCGACGTCCCCCCTCCTCGGGGAGGACGTCGGTCTTTCCTCACGCGATCGGCCGTAAAAGAAAGATTAAGGGATATAATAGATATATCGATGCAAATGAAGGCAAACCCTAAATGAAACCACTAGTCTGATCAGCACGATAGAGTAGATGAATTTCCTTCACAGTGTAGAGAAGACTTGAGACCAGTAGTAGGACGTATATGAGCCGAAATAAAAAGAAACAAAGGGAGTGAGCAAGAAACCTCTTTGGAAAATCTCGTAACATCAATTGCGCTTGCTAGTGCCATCAGACAAGCGATTATGGCATTATAATTCTACGTACATATGCACATACTATTTATCCATATGGTGACAGAGTAAGAATACGATTCCCTACTCCCTATCTTGCTGGTGGATATCGTAAAATACGACTGAAGGATATAAGATGCATATCTATATATATATAGGAGAGGCGGGTTTTGCGAGCGATATATTGACTCATCACCATATATCTGGAACCATAAGGCGTACAGACTTGAAATTTGGCAGAAATATTCCTTTCGTCGAGTAGAGGTCAGCTAAGAACGGATTTTACGAAATTCCCCCTGCAATGGGTGTTGCGGGGGCGTTAACAATACTACACATTTAAAGGAACAGGGTGAGCCGAAGCTACTGAAGCTAGAAAAATGATATTAAGACAGTAGTTTCATTTCGTAACGTAGGTACTCCATGACATTTTTTTTTAAAATTCTACCCCTAAGAGGGTGAAACGCAACGGCAAAGTTTGTATGGAAAGAAAAAAATCTTTAGCTGCTGTCTTGAAATTAAGCACAAATACTCTTTAATAAAAATAAATAAACACGTGTTTCAGCGTTTGTCCATTTTCATACTCTAAGAGTGTAAAATAGGTAGATAGATGTCAGTTTACTGACTTATCACAGAGCCGAAACTACTGAAGCCAGAAACATGAAATTTTGGCATTAGTTTCTTTGCGTGACGTAGAAACCTACTAAGAAAGAGTTTTTTGAAATTCAACCCCTAGGGGGTAAACCGCAGTAACAAAGTTTGTATAAGGAGAAAAAATATCGATATGGATTTTCTTCAAATTCTCCAAAAATACTCTTTAGTAAAAATAAATAAACACGGGTTTCAGCATTTTTTTAATTTTTACCCTCTAAGGGTGTAATCTACACTAATATTATAAAGAGGAAACGTTCCTTACGAATAAACTCAAAAACTCCTGGACGGATTTCAATAATTCTTTCACCATTAGAATGTTACAGTATCCCCGAGTAATGCAACAGCGTTGTGGTGTTTCTACAACATTAAGCTGAGTAGCGATCTTTTTGCTCGATTGCGGGTGGGATTCCAATTCTCACTCTACTTTAACTAAATTATACAAATATGTATCCCCATGCGAGGGAGAATTAAACTATTTTTCTTTCTTTCTTTCTATATACACTTCTTCCCTCTATACAAGAGAAGAAAAACTCGAAATAAGACACTATTCTAACACGTCTGACCAGCGTGGTATAGCGGGTCAATATTCCTCCTAATATGAAGGAGCCTCGATCCTGGCAGTGAGAGGTATATGAGTCGAGATGATGACGATGACATACTATTTAAGTTACCGTTATATCTTTTATAAATATTTACCGAATGCAACGAATATTCTTCTTCTTTTTTGTCTTGGCAATCAGCTACAAATACGAGCCATTTTTGCCAGTGGCGAGTTATATCTTTTCAAGTTCTCAGTGTCTTCATGTCAGTAATAGTCAGTCAGTAAGTCAAAGTGTCGCACTCAACAGTGTAACGACCACTGTTAAGGGTATCTTCTGAGAATTTTGGTGGAAATACAAAGGTATGTATAGCAGTTTTATATCATATTCACTAAACCTCAGCAGTTCTGTCGCTATATATTACATAAAATGCCATCAAGATTATTTAACATAACACGTTAAAACACTAAGATATTGAATATAATAAAAGAACACCACATGACATTGACGTAACGATTATTGTATTATACCACTTACTAGGGTGGTATGTATTTAGATACATACCACCATATTATTAGTAATAGGGTTCGCTGTGCTGATGAAAGGATGGACGAATTAAACAGATCTGGGTGAATAGATTTTATTCATTAGTTCAGACTATATTCCATTTAAAAAATATCCCTAACGACACCATGCCTTTACAGGGCAATTTAGTTTTATGGAATATAAATAAACAACAAATCCCAACGGAATACCCAAAATATATAATGTATATCTTGTGCCCAAGCTCGTAAAATAGACACAAAAGTAGACCCAAATGGGTCTGCTGGGATCACCTTACTCTTAATATTACTCTCGGCATAACATTATGTGGAATTTTTTTTCAGTAAGGACTCTAGTGGCACGTAACATCTGACGTCCGACAACACCCTTTTTTTTTTCTTTCTAGACACACCCCGCACAATCTGTCCGAGGCGACAGCTGAACGGCCTACGACCCCATAACCCGCCGTATTCCCTTCCCGTCACCATTGCGCTGACCACTGGTACCAATTCCTTGAAATCCGTGGCTAGCCCAAGTCCGAGCCATCCTAGGAATAGGAATAATGGCACACGTTTGTCAGGCGGATTTGCGATAGCGGTTGAGTTTAAGAATGCTCCTTTAACCGGTTCAAAACTATCACAAGAAAGCAAACGATATCATTGAACCTTTTTGTTAGTCACTGGCGGACGTAAGCCTACCTCATAGAAAACCTTATATGAGGGGATGGTGCCGTAATCGCCATGCTAGGATTTTGTGGCGGTAATTGATACCGAGGCGTTTATCACAGAAATTTTAAATAGACGTCCTATATGGATGTCAAAACATCCCCAACATGAATATAAAAACCTTCGAATAGGTCACGAAATTCGCTATTTAAATACCGATCTTTATTTAGTTCGTGCACTCCTCTCATATAAAGAATATATTGTTTTAAAAATGTACTGCTTTCTAAACAGAGACGGGATAATTTTGATAAGGCCATGATTTTGATCACGTTTTGACTACCTAAATACGTCCACTGCGGCCGCTTCAACTAACCGCTGCTGAGGGCCTGTGGCGTGCAAAACTCACCGCTTACCGACGCCGCACCGTACGCAGCGCCGCGCACCGCTAAGACCAAAGTCGGGACCAGGCCGTTAATCGAAATCCACTGGCAAGATAGAGAGTGGTGAATTGTATTCTTACTCCGTCACCACACGGAAAATCGACTTCATGCGTAAAATTTAATGTTTTCCTTCTAACATATGATTCAATTAAAACCCTCTCATCTATATACTATCAACAGTGTCTCCTATCAAAATAACTTCAAGGTGATTCTTGTTATCAAAGGGTTGGACAATACACGGCCATCTTACATAGCAATGCTAATATTGACTCAGAGCACGAACCTTTTCAAGGGCCTATTCTGGATACATTTTACTACAGCATATTACTGTAATCGTAAAGGGACACAATATAAAATGTATTTTTTTGTTAGTTACATTAGAATATTTGTTCCCTAGAGTCTGTTTCCAAATTTGTTTCTAGGATCCTTTTATGTTCTTATTATAAAAATAGGTATATCTTTTTGGCTAAAATGTAATGCGGCATTTTAATTTATTCTTCATAACTATTAGTCTACTTCCTATATCAGTTTTGAACTGTTATAACGGCGTGCACTGATGCGGTCTTGTAGACGTTGCTACTCTTTCACCTTGATGATGAACATCGGATATGCTCGAAACTCGGGTCGACGAAACCATTTCAGTAGGCGAGTATTTTGCGGTAACATATATTATAATGTGTATCATAGATATCATCATCATTCATCATTTCAGCCTATAGCCGTCCACTGCTAGAGGTAGGCCTCACCCATGTTACACCACAGAGTGCGGTGCTGTGCCGCCTGCATCCAACGACGCCCAGCAACTTTTACCAGGTCGACGGTCCACCTCTAGTAGTCCTACACTGCCTCGTCCGATATGTGGTCGCCACTCGAGAACCTTTCTTCCCCAGCGGTTGCCGATTCGTCGGGTGAAGTGGCCTGCCCATTGCCTCTTCAACGTACTAATTCTGTAATATGTAATCTCACAATAATTTTAATACTAAGATTTGAACTACACTAACCGTTTTGGTTGTCAACTCTATCTGACGCCGTCTGCTCAACAATTATAATACCAAGAGTTGATGTCAGGCAGGCGGGTAATCATAAAACTATTGCCAATAACTTCTGCAATATGTACGATGACAAAAGAGTACATATAGTAGATTAGTAAGAGGGTTATAATGATGATGAGGTACTATTACATACGTAAAGAAAAAGGGACAAGATTTTTTGCTGGATCTTCATAGTGGCGATCGCGTTTTGATCTGACGGTAGTTTATTAAATTAATTTAAGGCAAGATGTTGAAATTAACAATATCTAAGTCCATGTGGTAATGGAGTAATACAATTCAACACTCCCGCACTTGCCCGTGGATGTCGAAAAAGATGACTAAGGAAGGGATATGATATACAGATAACATCTATACTTATGGAATACATATTTTGAGATGCTGAAGTAGCCCCATAGTTTATATAAAAGATTTTGAATTTAAAAATAGATGCAATTGATTAGTTTGAACTATCCAATTAACGGGACTCGATAACAAGTGTAGTTAACCTAACGAATCGAATGAAGTTATAACAGGAAGTGGACATAATAAGGCTTTTAATGGGTTAAAGGCACAAAGGGACATACTGAATTCAAAAGGAAATAGGGTCAGCTCGCTAAAGGGATTAATTTGGGAAACAAAATTTTGAATTAATGTGCTTATAGAGACGTTTGCGGTTTGTCTTTTAGGGTGGCCGTTAAATAATTAAAATACGGAATCAAGGGGGGTATATTCGATTAACATTACTTAGGTAGCGACACATAAACCATCTTCATTATAGCAACACAAATACGTCCCGCTGCCGGGCCCGAGCCTCCTCCACAATAGGAGGGAAATTGATCTTACTATATCACGCTAGGCAAATGGGTTGATATAGGCTTCATTTCAGCTCAAATACATCCTACTGTTGGGCTCGAGGCTCCTCCATAAGAGGAGGGAAATTGATCTTACTATGCCGTTCTGATCAGACAGATTGGTATAGGGTTTTACGAGTTTTCCATCTCTTGAGTAAATGTTATATGCGTAATATATCCCTTAGTCGTCTTTTACGACATTCACAGCCAACATAGGGAGTTATGATTTGTATTCTTACTCCGTCACCACATGGAAATCTCTTGCATAAATGTTATCTGTATGCCTTACTCGTCTTTTATCAAAAGTAAGGACTAAGATAGTGGTAGGTGACGTGTATTCTTACTTAGTCACCACGAGAATTACAAAAAGTCAAATCTAATCGTTTATCTTATATCTTTAAACGAGCAATTCTTGTGTATATATATATATATATATATATATATATATATATATACCTATATATATATATATATATATATATATATATATATATATATATATATATATATATATATACCTATATATATTCAGGATCTCGGAAACGGTTCCAACGATTTTGTTGAAACTTGGCATTCTAGAGGATTCGGGTCCAAAAAATCGATCTGGCTAGGTTTTATTTATAGAAAATGTTCTTTTGTCGGTGTTTTTAGCATAACAATAAATGACATTAAATTTTAAAAGAATATGAATTCAAATTTCGTTGTAACTGTCAAGAGTTATGGTAGCTCAGTTAGGGGGACGGCCGGTTTTAATTTTGTGTTTTGTAGCATCCAAACAGCGTCGGTTCGAATCTCGGTGTTATTATTATTCTCTTTTTGTAATTTTTTATATAATTTTTATTTTTTATTAATATATATCTAAATAAATTCGACAAAAATATGCCGAGCGAAGCTCGGTCAACCTGATATTTCATCATTATCAGTTCATTTATGTCCCACTGCAGGGCTCGAGCCTATTCCAAAATAGGATTGAAATTAAACTACTATGCCACGTTAGTCAGACGTATTAGTATAGGGTTTCATTTTGAATTTGCCATCTCTTGCATAGATGTTATATGCATATTATATCGGGCCGAACACTGATGACAAGTAACCCTGCTTCGGTGGTCAGCCCAACGACGAAAGCGACGTGCACGTGGGGTGGGTTGCGGGTGTGGGTGCTTACGCCCCTCTGTCGCCCCGGACGGAGTGGTGCGAGGGGCGCGCCGACCGCAACCCAACCCCAAAAAAAAAAATATGCATATTATATCCCATAATCGACATTCACAAGTAAGATAGAGAGTGGTGAATTGTATTCTTACTCCGTCAGCATACGGATATTTTATTCAATTATATATTATTCTTATCTCTACTTTTATTAAATTCTAAATTATTGTAAAGATAAATTGATTGCCTTCATTCCGGCTTGCCCATTTCAAGGGTATACGGACCAAGTATTTAAATAAATATATGTAATAAGTAATTAATTTCCTAATCTCGTACCTTACTCGACTTTTGTCAATTAATTGAAATGGACAGTTTGATTTGTTTCTTTTTTTACATTAACTGAGCTATTGTTTTAATGGGACTCGTAAAAATTGATTTTCTCATTGAGAAAGAGGGTAAGAATTCTCTCCTAGGAACCGTTTATTCATTTCAGCTCACATACGGACCATCGTTGGGCTCGAGCCTTCTCCATAATAGGAGGAAAATTAACCTACTATACAACGCTGGTCAGATGGGTTGGTACAGGGTTTTATTCCGAGTTTTCCTTCTCTTGCATAGATATTGTATGCATATTATAATCTCTTAGTCGTCTTTTAGTATACCCACGGGTAGGAGATAAGAGAAGAGAAGAATAATTCACCTGTCCAATGTGGCGATTTTTTTATTGCGAGAGGTGGCAAACTAGCAAACAGTAGACCTGATGGTGAAGTGTTGCTGCCGCTCATGGACCTTTGCTAGGCCGCTGCCTACCGTGAAGAATATGAAGGGAGTATAAATGATTGCAATGAGTTTCTGCGGAACTAAAGACATCACCAAAACCCAACACACGCAAACACCTTCAGAAAGTCGGGCTGCCGGCTCTCTCACCAAACGAAGCGTAGTAACAAATTGCTATGACTCAGACGTCGATTTTCTGCTCAGTGTGGTACCCTAACGGACCGGCCCGCGGCTGTAGACAGACAACTGCAAACAGTGTGGTTCTACCACTAGCTCGTACCACTAAGTTGTGATGACAATGATAATTATAGCAAAAAGTCTACAAGGTATAATTTTATTCAATAGAACTACAGAATTCTGAAAACATTAATTTTAGAATATCTTCTTTAGATGTTTTTCTCATAAAGCTTTTGAGAACACAAGGTCAAATAAAATATGATTTAGAGATAAAAAGCTATCTTTAAGATGTAATTCTAAGTCTATATATATTATTGAAACACGTTCGATAGATACAAATAATACGTATTTACTTTTTAACATCTAAAAGCTGTTACGAAATTGGTAAACGTGACTAAATTTGATTTTTAATCCCCGATGTGAAAGGAGGAGTTGTTATACGTTTGAAATCGATGTCTGTTTATCTGTCTCTGTGTGTGTGTGTGTGTGTGTGTGTCTGTGTGTCGTAGCTCTCGGCAGATGGATCGATTTCGATGCAGTTTTTTTTCATTTGGAAGCCAGTTTCCTTGCGGTGGTTCTTAGCTATGTTTGGTTAATATCGGTCCAGCAGTATAAGAGTAATCAGCTTTTTTCCAAAATGATGTAATGACGTATGATTACTAGATTATAATTATTAAATGACAATTGTTAATTTCTATAGAATAAAAGGTAATACTTTTTTATTTTTTTAGATTGTGTCGAGGGTTATTAAAAATTTAGAATTTTACTTATTACTAGCAACCCGCCCTCGCTTCGCTTCGGTTTCTGTCGCCTTATCCCCGTAGTTCCCGTTCCCGTGGGAATACCGGGATAAAATATAGCCTAGTTTACTCCCTGATATTATAGCTTTCAATTGGTGAAAGAATTTTTGAAATCGGTCCAGCCGTTTTGAAGATTTTTTTGAAGTTTTTTTGAAGGAACAAACAGACAGACAGACAAAAAAAATATAAAGTGATTTTTAGGCATAGGTATCGTGCAAATAACTGTGTGAGCATGAAAAACGCCTATTATTTTGACATTACAAACAGACACTCCAATTTTATTTATTGGTATAGAGTATAGATAGATATAGATTGAATTAATGTTGCTAGCAGTGATAAAGACATCGAAAACCTTTAACCAATCAGAGCCAATAAATTTGAGGTGTCATACAGCGGTTTTATGTGGTGATACCTGAAGAATACAACATGTCGTCTCCTCTTAGTTTCAACAACTGGAAACTAGATAAGAAGGGAGTGAGAAACAGCCTTATATCTAAATACGATGAACAATGCGCGAAGTGTCGTGATTACGCCATTACTAACTTCTCTTAGCAATACCCACGTCCAAAATCGAACCTATATATGACTTAAGGGGAAAGGAAATGTAATTTCACTATGGCAGCCCATATACGTCCCACTACTGGGCTCGTACCTCCTGAATAAAAAGGGGGAAATTGATCTACTATACCAAGCTGGTCAAATAAATGGTATTGTATGATATAGTAATTGGAAGTGGTAGGACCACACTGTCGACAGTTATCTGTCTACAGCCGCGGGCCGGTCCGTCCAGGGTAGTACCACGCTCTCGCAGAAAATCGACGTCTGAGTAGTAGCATTTTGTTACTGCGCTTCGTTCGGTAAGCGAGAGAGCCGGTAGCCCCACTTTCTGAGGGTGTTCGCGTGTGGAGTGTTTTGGTGGTGCCTTTGGTATCACCGAGCCTCAATGCACGCATTCACACTCCCTTCACTTTCTTCGCGGTAGACAGCGGCCTTGTAGAGGTCCATGAGCGGCAGCAACACTTACCATCAGGTGTACTGTTTGCTCGTTTGCCACTGCTTGCAATAGAAAAAATATACTATAGGGTTTTGAACTGTAAATGACATCAATAGAGATTCTCAATTAATATTTACATTTTTTATACACATATAGGACATACCTCTGTTATATGTAAACGGAATTCATATTTTTTTATTCAAAGAGGTTTATTAAGGGGAAAAATCAAAACAATCAATAAAATCAGTTTATTTTGAAAAAGTTTTCAGGTAGCACACATTTGGGCGGTGCAAGTATAAGTACCTGCACCTAATGCCGCCCTACCCGATCGGGATTGATCGAATAGATAATTATTCTGTCCACCCGAGAAGAGGCTACTGCCGGACGGGCCACTGATGCCAAGGCCGGGTACGAGTGGCCAGCTAATACAGCGTATGATAGATACTGTATGCAGCAGGTTATATGGTCACGCATTATTACCTCCGTCGCCGCAGATGGGTGGAACGGGGTTTCAGAACTGTTCCGAGCTCGAGGAACAGACAGACAAAAATTTTTATGTGGTTTTTAGGCATAGGCATTATGTAAATAATGGGAATGAAAAAAACATATTATTTTGACATTACAAATTGACACTTCAATTTTATTTATTTGTATAGATAAATATTAGATAAGTAGGTAATATATAGTACCCAGATATTCCCTAAGGGCTTAATTCATGTGTTATGTGATCTGTTTTCCAATGTTCTCTAGGGTCTCTATATAAATTGAACATGACAAGTTGACATAAGGTCACGAACTATTGATAGATAACGGGCATCTGCATCTTATTTTGATCTTTTGATGTATAATTTTGCTTATAACTATGCCAAATAAATTTGCTTGCTTCTTTAGTCGCGTTAAGCTAAAAAAGTTTGGGTGATAAAAATCTTTGAAATTCGCATTATCATCACCAAACGCCTGTCTCGAGGCATGATATAGAGAGCATGCGTTTTTTTTTTTTTTTTTTTTTTTTTTATGGGTGGGCTATGGTAAGCGTACGCGCGGTCCAATCCGTCCGGGGCGATGAAAGAACGGCGCGCGGGCCCATAACCCACCCGTAATCACGTCACCTCGTTCTTGGGCCGACCACCGGTACAGATGTGACTTGTCGTCAGTGGTCGGCCTGACGGAATACCCTTATAGAGAGCATGCGTATCTGTTTTTTACTTTCAAATCCATAAAAACCAAGCGCTAAATATGAAATGTTATTTAACTTTGCTTTAAAATATTGCACTACACATTTTTCATAGATTATTATCTACTAGCTGAGCCAACAAATGTTGTTCTGTTCAAATAAAATAAAGGGATTTCTCCTTGAAATCTATCGCAGCGCCTCCTACCGGTTCCCATTATTAATCTAAACCATTCTCATATCCATCAAAACTCGTTCGAGAAGAACAATTCACAAGTTACTTAGTTTTCACTTCCATCGGCAGTGCCCCCATTTTTTTTTAGAGACTTCAACCACTAAACAAATTACAATAATGAGCACATTACACCCTCTCAAAAAAAAATTAAGATAAGTATAAGTAATTGTCCTGTATAGGACTCGCACCCACTACAATTTGCACCGTAGATCAGTATCTTAACCACTGAGCCGTTATGTATTTAAAGGAGAACAGGAAATAACTGTAAATTCGATACCATTAATACAATTACCGTCCTACATATCAATACCATTAGAAATTTTACGTTCTTTTTTATCATCCTACCGTTAAGCCCTTAGATACCTTCTCTTAAGGGCAAAAGCACACTGCGACCGGAAAGTCGTATATCTGATTTATTACGCACTAACCATACGCGTAAAACAGCCGTATATTAAGCAAATGTAGCGTAAGAAAACAATAAATCTTCTTGGGAATTATTAAAATATGTTGCAGTCTGTTTGCGGCCTTATGCAGATGGTTGGGGATTATTGTGGAAAATATTGTCATATAAATATTTGTAAGCTTATTTCTATGTGAAAAACATGAGGTAGTAAAGTTTTTATAACGCATAATACAAATGGCATTGCTTATACAACATGTATATGGAATTCAGCAATATTTTTATTGTAAAACTTCAACCAATTCGTATGGTGACAGAATAATAATACAATTCACCGCTATCTTACCCGTGGATGTCGTAAAAGATGACTAAGGGATATAATACAGATATAACCAGGGCTGGATTAACTCTATCAGGACCCCTAGGCAATGCAATTCTGGGGACTCCTTTTCATTAACTTTCTCATTATTACGAATCGTTTTTAAAATATCGAGTATTTTTCATAGTCTATCAAAAACGAGATATATTCAGGGCGGGATTGTGATAGCTTGTTTTAGTAAATCTCAGTAAAAGTGATATCTTTTAATATAGAGACGAAATAGATGAGCTTTTTTTTTGTTTTGCAATCTAAGAGAAAGTCAATTAACTCTAGCCGGCATGAGCTCTCTGCCTCAATACCAGCCAAACTTGGTGCCTACTCGGGGCGCCTAGAAGATGCGGGGCGCCTAGGCAATGGCCTAATCCGTCTTATGGATAATCCGGCCCTGCATATAACACTATGCAGGACAAGGGAAAACTCGAAATAAAACCCTATACCAACCTGTCTCATCAGCATGCTATGGTAAGGTGCACAGATGGCGCAGTGGTTAAAATACCGACCTACCGTGCCAGGGTCGGTGGTTCAAATCCCACGCAGAACCACACTTTGTGAGATTCACAAATTTTTGTTCCGAGTCTGAATGTAATTTGGGACCGTTAATTATATGTTTGTATAGTCCCCTGCTATTGTGGAGGAAGTTCGAACCCAGTGGTGAGATGAATATGAGCTGAGATGAAAAAAGCTCATATACGTCTCACTACTGAGTTCCATCCTCCTCCGTAATAGGAGGGATAGTGACCTACTATACCACGCTGGTCAGACGGTTGTTATTTCGAGTACTCCATATGCATATTATATCCCTTAGTCGTCTTTTACGACATCAATAGGTAAATAAGAGATAAAGAAGTAATTTCTCCTCTACAATGGGAGTGAAATTGATCTACTATACTAGAATATTTCAAGTTTTCCTTCGCTTTCATAGATGTTATCTGCATATTACATCCGATAATCGTAATATTTATTTCAAATTACCAGGATTTATCGAAAATTGAATGGTATTCTAACTCGCAATGGAATTTTAATCCTGAAATAAACCACAATCACATTATGCTGAGAAACAGACCGGAATAAATGTATGGACGTTTCTATCGTCTTTATTGTCAGTTAGAGAAGTTAATTGGCTGAACTTTTAATATCTAGACGTCTATTATGGCGGCATTTAGATTTGAAGAGCAATTTCTTTGACGATAGAGTGAGAATTGAAGGCAAATTAATTGTAGGATAACCTCTTTATCTTTCAATAGAAGTAGGCCATGGCTTTTAATCTAAGCCTAGATGCAATGATAGTGAATTATTGTCTGAATTTTGTGATGTTTTTGATGAGGAATACATTAATTCTTCTTCTTCTTATTTAATGACATACGCTTCGATAATATGAGCTATTGATGCACATGTCGAGTTATAATGTTGATTATTCACGTCTTTAGTTTTCGTATTTTAGTCAGTTATTAGCAATAATTTGGTGCTGACAACCAAATCAGAAGCGGATTAAGCACCTCTGGGAATTTAGGCAGAATGTGAAAATGCAAGCAATTCGCTATTATATCATGTTCACTAAATTTCAGAATTTTATTTGCATTCATCATCATCATCTTGCTCTTATCCCAATTACTTGGGGTCGACGCAATATGTCATTTGCATTATCTATACCAATAAATAAAATTGGAGTATCTGTTTGTAATGTCAAAATAATAGGCTTTTTTCATGCTCACACGGTTATTTGCACGACACCTATGCCTAAAATAGCAATTAAAAAATTTTTGCCTGTCTGTCTGTTTGTTCCGGGTAATCTTCAAAACGGCTGGACCGATTTCAAAAATTCTTTCACCAATGGAAAGCTATAATATCAGGGCGTAAACTAGGCTATATTTTATCCCGGTATTCCCACGGGAACGGGAACTAAGCGGGTAAAACGACTATAACCTATAACCGAAGCGAAGCGAGGACGGATTGCTAGTATTACATAAAATATCAGAAATATTATTCAATATATCACATTAAAATACTAAAATACAAAAAAAAAAGCGCGAACGAGCAAGCAGCATGTCTGATGGTAAGTAATACAGCCACACATGGTACACACGCACACCTTTGCAATACCAGGGGCGAAGCTAGGCCGTTGCTTACCAGGAGTCAAGCGATCTTTTTAAACCTCGTTTAAAATGCGCTCGGGAAATACAGCAGCAGGTTGCTCATTCCAGATTCGGCACCCACGTGGGAGGTTATTAGTAACGGAAAGTTGAAGACCATTAACGTTTTCCTGATACGGCGCCGAGTGCTATGTCGGTGGAATGGTGACGATGGTATTAAGTCAAACGGTTCCTTAGACCACTTCTCATGCAAGAGTCGGTAGAGTACACAGAATGATGTTAAGCTTCTCCTTCGTTCCAGTGACCAACCTGTCCATGAGATTTAAAAATGGTAGGACCACACTGTTCACAGCTGTCTGTCTACAGCCGCGGGCCGGTCCGTCCGAGGTACCACATTCTCGCAGAAAATCGACGTCCGAGTAGTAGCAATTAGTTACTGCGCTTCGTTCGGTGAGCGAGAGAGCCAGCAGCCCAACTTTCTAAGTGTGTTTGCGTGTGTGTTTGCGTGATGGATTTACTATCACCAATCCTCATTGAACGCATTCACGCTCTCTTCACTTTCGTCGTGGTACGCTAAGGTCGTTGAGCGGCAGCAACACTTATCATCAGGTGTACTGTTTGCTCCTTTGCCACCGTTAGCATTATAAAAAAAACTTACACATGCCATGCCACCCAAATATCTGTGGCATTACGTATGTAACTTTTTAAATATCGCTAAAACACATTATGTGACCAAAAACCAAAAAAAAATCAAAGAAGTAGTCGTATTTTACTCCCAGTCGATTTTACGATTTGGTCAGTCAAAGCAACTTTTATTTCTTTCTTTTCAACCGGTTTGTATCGTAACGTTTACTAAGAATCTTCAAACAATACTCCCTAAATAGATTGGTCACAGTGCCCGAGAAATTTCCGAAGCTAACAGAAATTACTGAAGTACAGTTGTTTGAGTTACAATAAGGTTAATCTAGTTATTACCTTTCGATATTAATTATAGAAAGTTTTCATTCAACCGTAAAATATTTAATTAAATGTTGGACTGGAGCCACGTTTGAAAATTTCCTAGCAGAAAAATGTGGTTACAATGTTTGTAAAATAAAATCCTGCTCTTGTTTTTGACCGTTAAGTAAAAGTTGGTCGTAAATTTTGCTTAAACCTTATCCCAGTGTCGCTGTTAGTTATGGTAGCCGTGAAAATCAACTAAGGTTCTCACTAGGAATGCGGGCAGTAGCTTTGTCTTGGTAAATGGATGATATCTCATCGCGATCCTGCGCCGAGAGATCAAAACCAGAAGTTCTAATTTACAAATTTTAATGAACAAAAATAACAACTATTGGTTGATTGATATCTATACCAATAAATAAAATTGGAGTGTCTGTTTGTAATGTCAAAATAATAGGTTTTTTTCATGCTCACACGGTTATTTGCACGACACCTATGCCTAAAATAGCAATTAAAAAATTTTTGTCTGTCTGTCTGTCTGTTTGTTCCGGGTAATCTTCAAAACGGCTGGACCGATTTCAAAAATTCTTTCACCAATGGAAAGCTATAATATCAGGGCGTAAACTAGGCTATATTTTATCCCGGTATTCCCACGGGAACGGGAACTAAGCGGGTAAAACGACTATAACCTATAAGCTATAACCGAAGCGAAGCGAGGGCGGGTTGCTAGTATTTTATATAGGTATTTAGCAACCCGCCCTCGCTTCGCTTCGATTTCAGTGGCCTTACCCGCATAGTTCCCGTTTCCGTGGGAATACCGTAATAAAATATAGCTTATGTCACTCTCTGATATTATACCTTTCCATTGGTGAAAGAATTTTTGAAATCGGTGCGGTGGTTTAAACGTGAAAGCGTAACAAAACAAACATACTTTCACATTTATAATATTATTAAGGATTATATAAAATTTTCTGTGTAGTGGCAAAGAATGCTACCAACTCGTGGGTGTCGTAAAAGTCAACTAAGAGTTTTTAATCTACCTGGGCCAACTCTATTTGATGCCGTCAGGTCAATCAATTATACTTCCAAATACTTTAAGAGTGGTAGGACCACACTGTCGACAGTTATCTGTCTATAGCCGCGGGCCGGTCCGTCCAGGGTAGTACCACACTGAGCAGAAAATCGACGTCTGAGTAGTAGCAATTTATTACTGCGCTTCGTTCGGTGAGCGAGAGAGCCGGAAGCCCAACTTTCTGAGGGTGTTTGCGTGTGGAGGGTTTTGGTGGTGCCCTTGGTATTACCGAGCCTCAATACACGCATTCACACTCCCTTCACTTTCTTCGCGGTAGGCAGCGGCCTTGTAAAGGTCCATGAGCTGAGCTGTACTGTTTGCTTGTTTGCCACCATTTGCAATAAAAAAAAGAGGGTTGACGTCAGGCGGGCAGCCAGTTATACTATTGCCAAAAACTGTACATAGTAAGTCGACCCCAAGTAATCGGGATTAGAGCAGGGTGATAATGACATTCTTCTGTTCCGTTCTTATAATGTTTTTCAATATGGTGATGGAGTAAGAATACAATTCACCATCCCCTCTCAAATCTGTGGGTATCGTAAAAGACGACTACGGGATTACGAATGCATATAACATCTATGCAAGACAAGGAAAACTCAAAATGAAACCCTATACCAACACGTCTGACCAGCATGTTATAGTAAATCATTATCATCATCCGCAGCCCACATTCCCACTGTTGGACTCGGGCCTCCTCCACAATGGGAAGGCATTTGACCTACTATAGCATGCTGATAAGACATGTTGGTATAGGGTTTCATTTTGAGTTTTCCTTATCTTGTACAGATGTTATGTGCATATTTCACGTGTGGTGACGGAGTAAGAATATAATTCAACACTCCCTATCTTGCCCGTGGATGTCGTAAAAGATGACTAAGGAATATAGTAGATCAATTTACCTTCTATTGTGGAGAAGGCTCAAGCCCAACAGTGGGATGTATATGAGCTGAAATGATGATGCATAATGATGATTATATAAACTTTCACCTCCTCTTTGCAAATTCCTACATATTTTAAAAAGCTATAAAACATGTCATCTTTATGAAGAAAATATAAGACGACCGTATAACATCGAACTGTACAAACGGGGCGACTAAAAAATTCTTATTGCAGTTAAAACTTTGCAAACAACAAAGAAACTTTTATAAGTTTAATAAAAGATCAAATTCTCAACAAAAATCTCGACGTACGAGTATAGATATTTGCAAAGAAGATGTTTTTATCAGCATCAATGCTTGCTTTAGCTATTTTAAAAGTTGTATTTGAAATAATATGTAAGTTTTTCATAATAATAGTTTTTCTTATAACCAGTTAATACTTGCCTTTGTAAATGTGGTGACAGAGTATGAATACAATTCACCGCTCCCTCTCTTGCCCGTAGGCGACTAATAGATATATCCTTAAGCATATACCTTTTAAGCATTATAATCCTTATAACATTTATGCAAGAGAAGGAAAACTCATAATAAAACCCTATGCACGTCTGACAGAGTGGAATAATAGGTCAATTCCCCTTCCATTATGGAGGAGGCCGAAGCCCAATAGTGGGATAGTCTCGCGGAAGGAGGCGGCGGGGCGCGTGCGTGAGGAGCGTCTCCTCGACGACGCGAGCCGCCGCCGGCGACTGGGGCGGCGTAGGCGCGAATACTTGCGCCTGATGCCGCCCAAGTCGAGGCCGCGGATGACTGGACCGAGGAGTTAGTCTGTCCGCCGAGAGGCCGACCGAGCGAGGAAAGACCGGCGTCCTCCCCGAGGGAGGGACATCGGTCAATAGGAGGGTACTCCTCAGGCGGTATTCCGTTGGGCCGACCACTGAAGACAAGTAACCCTGCTCCGGTGGTCGGTCCAACGACGAAGGCGACGTGGTGTTCGAGTGGTTTACGGGTGTGCGTGCTTACGGCCCTCTGTCCCCCCGGACGGAGTGGTGCGAAGAGTGCGCCAACCGCAACTCAACCCCGAAAAGCCCAATAGTGGGACATATATGGGTTGTGATGATGATAATGTCTTCCCTTCGTCTCACGTGTGTCACGTGTTGTCAGACGAGTCGGTATAATAATTTATTTCGAGTTTCCCCTCTCTTGCGCGGATTATCATCATTTCGGCTCATATACTTCCCACTGCTGGGCTCGAGTCCTCTTCGTAATAGGCAGGATATTTATCTATTATACCACGCTGGTCAGATATAGGGGTTTTATTTAGTGTTTTCCTTGGCTTGCATCGATTTTATAAGCATATTTAATCCCTTAGTCATCTTTTAAGACACCAACGGACACTAAATTTTAATCTTACGACACCACACGTAGCTGATTGCCAGTACAAAAAAGGAAGAAGTAGACACAGTACCGTATAAATTTCATTTCAGCCTATATACGTCCCACTATTAGGCTCGGGACTCCTCCAGTATCGGAGGGTAATTGATCTACTATATCACGCTGGTCAGACGTGTTGATATAAGATTTTGTTTCGAGTGCTCCGACTCTTACATAGTGTAAAATGAAGGTGGCGAGGGTGGCGGCGAAGATAATGAAGACACACTTTGTACTTTACAATGTGTTATTCACCTTAAAGCGGTTACAATACGAATGCCTTAAAATATTCTAACTGGCGGTATTATGTATAAATATATCACATGGCCCGACCCATATTCTAACTGGCGATATTTATACATTCGCATGGCCCGAGCGAATACTAAATTCAAACACTTAATAGATAATATTAATTATAAAATATCTTAAAAATTCTAATAGTTATTTACGTGCAAATTTATGTAACATTAATTATTTATTGCGGCGAAAGTTGACACGCAGACGTGTTGATGATGACATCATAAATCAGTAAAATAAGAATCTAATACATGTAGTAAAACATAAGGATTATAGGTGTGATTAGTCGACATAGTATAAGAAAGTACCGAAGTCTACAACAATAAGTACTATTTAATAGTCGCGCCGGCAGTTGACAAACGGAAGGTGCCCATTGTATGAAATTCAACTTACGGAGAATTATTTCAACTTACGGAAATATTAATCAACTATTTACTTAATTATAAAATTACCAGTTAAATTATAAAACTATAATCAAGTCTGTTAATAATTAAGATGTATCCAAATTAGCCGTACCTGTGAGGCCGGAAGTAGTACTTGATAACAATAGATATTATATGCATATTATATCCCTTAGTCGTCTTTTATGACATCCATGGGCAAGAGAGCGGGTGAATTGTATTCTTACTCCGCCACCACATGGAAATTCATTATATCCATTTAATAACAGGTAAAATATAACCAAAGGCTATATAAAATTATAAAAGGAACGAGTCAAGTAAATTAACCTCTCAAGATAAAATTTTCAACTTCCGAATAAGTGGATGAGCAATATAAAAGTCTTATATAATCTGTGACTTAGAAAAAAAAACCATGGCGTTTTCCTCTTAACATAATAGATTTTCGGCCATTTGGCAGCGTTGAATCGTAAAGGATCACAATACCCAAGGGTGACCTACTTAACGCTATTTAGTTAGGCAAGGGTAAAAAGTTCTTTGGGAATAATGTACAATTTTCTTGTCGGCATAATTAGTAAATCTCTTCAGTTAAATTTGATATAATTATAATTAAAACTATTTTTACGGTTTTTATCCCGTTTGTATTTGATACTGATTACGGAGGATAGAGGTAAGGAGCACAATCTCTGTGTTGGAAAAATGTCCTCTGAATAGCCTTAAATAAAGATAGCGATGCTGTACCAGAGGACCGTTTTTAGGATTCCGTACCCAAAGGGTAAAAACGGGACCCTATTACTAAGACTTCGCTGTCTGTCCGTCCGTCTGTCTGTCACCAGACTGTATCTCAAGAACTGCGATAGCTAGACAGTCGAAATTTTTACAAATTATATATTTCTGTTGCCGCTATAACAACAAATACTAAAGACAAACTAAAATAAATATTAAATTTTTGTTGGCTCCCATACGACAAACGCGATTTTTATCTATAACAATAAATAAAATTGGAGTGTCTGTTTGTAATGTCAAAATAATAGGCTTTTTTCATACTCACACGGTTATTTGCACGACACCTGTGCCTAAAATACAGATTAAAAAATTTTTGTCTGTCTGTCTGTTTGTTCCGGGTAATCTTCGAAACGGCTGGACCGATTTCAAAAATTCTTTCACCAATGGAAAGCTATAATATCAGCGCATAAACTAGGCTACATTTTATCCTGGTATTCTCACGAGAACAGGAACTACGCAAGTAAAACGACTAAAACCGAAGCGAAGCGAGGGCGGGTTGCTAGTCTATACCAATAAATAAAATTGGAGTGTCTGTTTGTAATGTCAAAATAATAGGCTTTTTTCATACTCACACGGTTATTTGCACGACACCTATGCCTAAAATAGCAATTAAAAATTTTTTGTCTGTCTGTCTGTTTGTTCCAGGTAATCTTCGAAACGGCTGGACCGATTTCAAAAATTCTTTCACCAATGGAAAGCTATAATATCAGGGCGTAAACTAGGCTATATTTTATCCCGGTATTCCCACGGGAACGGGAACTACGCGGGTAAAACGACTATGACCTATAACCGAAGCGAAGCGAGGGCGGGTTGCTAGTAGATAATATAATTTAATGCTATTTTGTTGCCACTTTTTGAGACAAAAGGCCAAATGAGAGTGTACTTCTTGCCTCTACCCTCCATATATTGGATTTTTGATTGCCTGACGTTTTGAAAACTTTACAGCGTTCATGGTCACGGGCGGACTAAGATGTCTCCCGTCTAACAAGTCATCGTTATTACAAAGATTATATCTACCCGCTACAGAATTAGTTATTAAATTGTGACCCACATTTTGATAGAATTTTTTTGCCAGTACAACAAGAAAATGATTCTATTTAAAATAATTATATTGTTTTTGGTTAGTAATTATTAAATTTGTAGTAAATATTACATTTTGACAATTTATTAATATAAACGTAACAAATGTAATACGTACGGAGTCGGCCCGTGACTATGAACGCTGTAAAGTGTTCGAAATGCGGGGCAATCGAAAATCAAAGACAAACGCGATAAATACCGTCACAATAGTTAAACTTGATATAATTTAAAATGGAATGAAGCGCATTTGAAGCTGAACCATCCTGAGGATGTCTCGTTTAGAAGTGAAACACGTGTCGAATAAATATGCCAAGTTCTGCGGCAAATTACAGATTGATGTTCTGGAAGGTGCTTACGTGAGAATAAGATTGCCTTATCTCTTAGTCCATCTTGATCCTATCCTATTCCATTCCATTGTAGTGTGCGGTATATTGATTAACTATGGAAAAGTGGTGGGTCTCCCTTCCTTCCATCCATTTTAAAATAATAATGAATTTTCGTAATGTATCGCCTAATTCAATCAATTATTTTAAACTTGATATAATTAGTGTTAAAATTGGACTAGGTAATTATTGACATCATCTCAGCTCGCGTAAGTCCTGCTATCTGACTCGGGCTTACTCTGTATTTGGAGGTAAATTGACGAACTATACCACTCTGGTTAATGCGATTAGTATGAAGTTCGCTAATTAAATTCGAATAATAACTCAATTTGCCGTTTTGATGAATAATTGGTGAGATTTTATTAATTTGTTGTAAATGTGTACTACATTTAATCAATAATATTAAATATCTTCTATGACTTAGAATAATAACATATAGAAGGTAAGTTCGCGCACAAAAAGTGAAGCATTTCAATTGGAGCCTAATGGAGCTTACGCCGGAACTGTTCCGTAATGTACAAGTCATTGTACTCCACGTACGGACGCAACTTTTAAAAAATAAATAGGTAATTATGACGGTTTGTGCATTCAAATGGTGTCATAACACATTTGTAAAACTTAAAAAGGTTTTTAATGTCACTTTTAAAAGTATTTCGACGATTTATGTTAATAAAAACAAAATTTGATTTCATAATTTGTATAGTGGTGTGCGTGTGTACGTGTGTAATCGTCTGCGCGCCATTAGTGTTTTTAGATACAAATTTCAAACTTTCGAAGTATTGACACTATCCTTCTATACATTATTATTCTAAGTTTACTGACATGAAGAAACTGAGAACTTGAAGAGATAATTATAACTCGACACTGGCAAAAATGGCTCGTATTTGTAGCTGATTGCCAAGACAAAAAAGAAGAAGTATTCTAAGTTCTATGGTAATGGAATACAAATATAGGTGTTTTAGGAATATCTAGCGACAGTATCTACATAGCTGACAAATTGACAATATTTCCTTTGTAAATTGCAACTGGTTAAAATATAATTGTGGTGGTGGCAGAATGAGAATACAATTCATCACTCCCTATCTTACCCATGGGTATCGTAAAAGATGGCTAAGGAATATTATATGTAGATAAATGATTTAGCAGGCAATTTCGAAATGAAACTCTATAGCAACACATCTAATTCGCATGGGTGGTGGTAGGTGAATTTTCTTCCCAATGTGAAGAAGCCACGAGCCCGACAGTGGGACGCATATGAGCTTAAAATTAATCGGTATGGTGACGCTGTAAGAATACAAGTCACCACTCCCTATCTTGCCCGTGGATGTCGTAAAATACGACTAAAGGAAATAATATGCAATATATACATCTGTGCATGAGAAGGAAAACTCAATACAAAACCTTATTCCAGCACTTCTGACCAAACACGGCACACTAAGTCAATTTCCATCCTATTGTGGAAAAGGTTTGATCCCAACCGTGAGACATAATTATATGAGCTGCAATGAATAATGATGACGTTTTTTTTATATAAAAACTAAAACTACGAGTTATTGAAGTGAAAGTTCTTTAGAATAGTTGTGATTTCAAACTCGATGAAACGAAAAAGCGAGTCCATAGAGACACAAACACGTAAATCTATAGGATTCAGCCGGCGAGAGAATGATATAAAGGATAAAAGATGAAGGATGAAGAATGAAGGATTAAGGATGAAGGATGAAGGATAAAGGTTAATGGAGTTTCACTTCTGATATGCGTCCTTTGTACACACACACTTTTTATTCATAATATTGATGAAATTTTTAAGATCGACATGACACTTTCGCTTCTAGTTATATGAAATGTCACCAGCGCTTGATGACATAATCCATTATTAATATATGCGAAAAGAAATAGGTCAAAATGGTACAGTGAATATTGATTGGACATATATTGATACTCGACTGGATTGTGTTGCATCTTTTTTAAACACAACAACTCGTACTAAGGAACGGAAGAATGTATTTTTACGGAAAAAAAGTGTGTATGTGTGTGTACGAATGTAAGAAGTTGTACTTCTTTGGCGTAAAAAGATAAAAATCTTTCTAAAACTACGGGTTTACTATCCGTAAAGAAAGAAGAAGTAAAAGATCGTGTAAATGCGAGTCGGAGGGAGGGAGGAGCACGAAGGGTTCTTGTCTTAGAATAATAACATATAGAAAGTAAGTTCACACACAAAAAGTGAAGCATTTCAATTGGAGCCTAATGGAGCTTACGCCGGAACCGTTCCGTAATGTACAAGTCATTGTACTGCACGTACGTACGCAACTCTTAAAAAATAAATAGGTAATTATGACGGTTTGTGCATTCAAATTGTGTCATAACACATTTGAAAAACTTAAAAAGGTTTTTAATATTACTTTTAAAAGTATTTCGACGATTTATGTTAATAAAAACAAAATTTGATTTCATAATTTGTATAGTGGTGTGCGTGTGTACGTGTGTAATCGTCTGCGCGCCATTAGTGTTTTTAGATTCAAATTTCGAACCTTCGAAGTATTGACACTATTCTTCAATATGTTATTATTCTAAGGGTTCTTGTATTCTGTAGTATTTGTTATTATAGCGGCAACAGAAATACATAATTTGTAAAAAATTCAACTGCCTAGCTATCGCGGTTCTTGAGGTACAGCCTCGTTACAGACAGACGGACGGACAGACAGCGAAGTAGTCATAAGAGTCCCGTTTTTACCCTTTGGATACAGAATCCTAAAAACGAGACTAGTAATAGAAAAGAAGGTATTTAATACATTGAAAGTTTTATTATAACGCATTATCTGGGTGACGTGACCGGGGATTAGTCCATCACCCGCTGAGAGGCCGACCATGTGAGGAAAGACCGACGTCCTCCCCGAGAGGGGGGACGTCGTTCGATGGGAGGGTATCCCAAATAGGGTATATAGGGGGTATTCCGTCGGGCCGACCACTGATGACAAAGGCGACGTTCACGTGGGTAGGTTACAGGTGTGCGTGCTTACGCCCCTCTGTCGCTCCGGACGGAGTGGTGCGAGGAGCGCGCCGACCGCAACCCACCCAAAAAAAAAAAAGAATAACGCATTATCCAGTTGACATTTGTAACAGTACAATCGTAAAAAATGTGGACTAGCTAACTTTAGGGACGGTTTTTCGGGACGGTGTGCGCAGGCATTGTAAAAATTTACTCTCATCATTTTTCCTTAAAGCGCTAAAAGATGTACAACTTTAAAAATCAATCAGAAAATTTTACGTCTCGGCAGTTCGATGGAGACAATACTATTACAGAAACATTAAAATCACTGTACTCGAGAACACCCACACAAAACAAAATTAATTAAAAACTTTTACTTGTAACACCAATACAAAAAAAAAAGAATTGCAAAACTTTTCAACCAACCAAAGAGAATAATTGACAAATATACTACGCCAACTTCAAAACAACCCACGAAAATACTCGTCCAATTTATTCAATTGCTAAGCAAAGATAAAAAGAACTTTTCGATTCTTTGTATCGATAAATTAATGATCCTCGCTTTTATACAAAAGTCTCAAAAGCCTTATTGAGGAGTAGGTAGATAAAAGTACTCTTTAGATTAACGGGAATTGTAACGATACGATTACTATAAGGTCAAACTACTATTGATAAGTACATTGCGCGTTGAGAAAGAAGGCTTAAGGACATTATTCGTATAAACACAGAAATGGATATCAAATATAGCGATTCCATTCAATATAAAAACATTGGTTGAATGATGAAGTACTTTCTATGTACATTGAAATTCTGTTTTATATATTTTGCCGCATTGTTTTGTGTTTTTCCCATCCCACCATTGGGCATCATTCAAAGATGACAATACGAGCGAGAATTTGGTTGTTATACGTAGACTCACTGTGGTGTAGTCCATCACCTGCAGAGAGGCCGGGGCATCGATTGGATATGAATAGTTCGCCATGACGGCCACGGATATCAAGGAATCGGTACAAGTGGTCGGCCCAATGGCGATGCGGAGGGAATACGGTAGGTTATGGGGCCGCACGCCGCCTATCCGTCGCCCCGGCCTGGTTGGACACTGTGGTCTAATCTATAGGACGATTAAAACATATTCAATAGATATGAGTTTAAATGCTAAGTGTAGTAATTATTGGGGGTCAGGGTCATACGCGGATACCGCACGGTGGCAATGGAGGCAGCGTGCCTCTTGGCCGGGACTCCCTCGTGGGATGTGGAGGCGGAGATGCTCGCCGAGCTTTCTTCGCCCCGGTTGGGACGGACGGCGTATACCGGCGTATACGCCGTCCGTCCCAAAAAAAAAGTGTGTGGTAATTATTCTTCACTGGCGAAACAAGTTTTTATGAAAATAATATTTATTTAATAAAGAAAACCACCATCAAAAACGTCATAAAAATAAAAAGCAAAAAAATAATCTATACCAATAAATAAAATTGGAGTGCCTGTTTGCAATGTCAAAATAATAAGCTTTTTTCATGCTCACACGGTTATTTGCACGACACCTATGCCTAAAATAGCAATTAAAAAAATTTTGTCTGTCTGTCTATCTGTTTGTTCCGGGTAATCTTCAAAACGGCTGGACCGATTTCAAAAATTCTTTCACCAATGGAAAGCTATAATATCAGGGCGTAAACTAGGCTACAATTTATCCCGGTATTCCCACGGGAACGGGAACTACGCGGGTAAAACGACTATAACCGAAGCGAAGCGAGGGCGGGTTGCTAGTATCATATAAAGTCGGTGCCTTAGGTATATATTTCGTTTAAGCTAGGTGGTTTATAGGAGGCATTCACTTCAAAGGTATTATTTTTTTCCTTCTTAAGGTTCCGTACGAAAAGGGTAAAAACGGGACCCTATTACTAAGACTTCGCTGTCTGTCCGTCCGTCTGTCTGTCACCAGGCTGTATCTCAAGAACCGCGATAGCTAGACAGTTGAAATTTTTACAAATTATGTATTTCTGTTTCCGCTATAACAACAAATACTAAAAATAAAATAAATATTTAAGGGGAGCTTCCATACAACAAACGTGATTTTATGGATAATGGTACGGAACCCTTCGTGTGCGACTCCGACTCGCACCTAACCAGTTTTTTGTTCCTCGGTGTTTTTTGAAAATGGTTTTCTTATTTATTAAAAATTTTAACTGTTTGTTGTTTAGTAACAGATCTGGTCATGAGATCCCGACCGAATGATCATGGGACCACCTGAAAAGTATACTCAATCGAGTAAACGGTAAACATACATAAAAAATTTCGACAAATTGAAAACCTCCTTTTTTGAAATCGGTTAATAACCTAGCATACCTACTTTGTCTGATGACGGAGAAAGAATGCGATTCACCACCATCTCTCTTGCCCGTAGGTGTTTCAAAAGCGCCAAAGGGATATAATACGCATATAACAGTTATGTAAGTCAAGGAAAGCTCGAAACAAAATCGTATGGCAATACTGCTGGTCAGACGACCAGCGAATTATAGTATATCAATCTTCCTCTCGTAATAGAAGAGGTCCTAGTCCAACGGTGGGACGTATATGGGCTAAGATGATGATGATCTATACCAATAAATAAAATTGGAGTGTCTGTTTGTAATGTCAAAATAATAGGCATTTTTCATGCTCACACGGTTATTTGCACGACACCTATGCCTAAAATAGCAATTAAAAATTTTTTGTCTGTCTGTTTGTTCCGGGTAATCTTCAAAACGGCTGGACCGATTTCAAAAATTCTTTCACCAATGGAAAGCTATAATATCAGGGCATAAACTAGGCTATATTTTATCCTGGTATTCCCATGGGAACGGGAACTACGCGGGTAAAACGACTATAATCTATAACCGAAACGAAGCGAGGGCGGATTGCTAGTGTCAAAATAAAAGGCTTTTTTCATGCTCACACGGTTATTTGCGCTATACATATGCCTAAAATACACTTTATATTTTTTATGTCTGTCTGTCTGTTTGTTCCGGGTAATCTTTAAAACGGCTGGATCGATTTCAAAAATTCTTTCACCAATGGAAAGTTATAATATCAGAGCGTAACCTAGGCTATATTTTATCCCGGTATTCCCACGAGAACTACGCAGGAAAGACGGCTGAAACTGAAGCGAAGCGAGGGCGGGTTGCTAGTACTAATATACAAAGCTGTAGAGTTTGTTCGTTTGAACGCGCTAATCTCAGGTACTACTGGTCCGATTTGAAAACTTCTTTCAGTGTTAGATAGCCTATTTATTGAGAAAATCTATAGATCATATATTATCACGCTAAGACCAACAAAAGCGGAGCAGCAATGAAGAATGTCTTAATTTTTTTTTCCTTTTCAGAGCTTCCGCTGCGTAAAGGCTTAAATTTCTGCAAAAATTATGTGTGACAGTATTATTAAAAAAATTAACGTGTGTACAAAGTACGCATAGCAGAAGTTAAACTTCTTTATCCTTTGTCCCTTTGTTCCTTTGTCCCATAGTTCCTTTGTCTCTTTGTCCCTTATCCCTTTATCCCCTTATCACCTTATCTCTTTATCCCTTTATCACTTTATCCCTTTATCCCTTTATGCCTTTATCCCTTTATACCTTTATGGCTCTATGTCCGCTTAAACGACATGCTATCCCTACTCCACTGGAGAAAATACTCTTTATTCGAATCGACCTTGGTGGGCACGAGAAAAAGATGGCGCGTAACGAAAAAATGTGACGCGTAACCGAAAAATGTGACGGTAAATTTTTTCCAACCCCGATAAAGAAGTTTCACTTCAAAATATTTTCACCTTCTACGTAAACAAAGTCTTAGGTTAAAGTCGGCGTTAGCCCAATGTATCTATAGGTACCACGCGGACGAAGTCGCGAGCAGAAGCTAGTGAAATATATGAATGTTTTCGTTAATAAATATTACAGCTCATATTTTACCCACTAATATTGCCATTCTAAAACGTGACTGCGAAAAAGAATATTTTCCTCAAGGTAAACGTAAGGTCGCTTAATCATTCAAGGTATTTTCGCACCCGTTTTGAGGCTAAACTGTAAATATATTTTTGAAGGCAATAGCTCTGTATTTTTCCTGTCGAAATTATAAAAACTGTGATCGCCAACAATAAGATTGATGATTATAGACCTATTATTCCTTCGTGAAGAGGCCTAGGTATATATATTTCCGTGTGGTAACGGAGTAAGAATACAATTCACCACTCCCTATCTTGCCCTTGGATGTCGTAAAAGACGACTATGGGATGAAATACACATATAACATCTATGCAAGATAAGGAAAACTTGAAATAAAACCCTATACCAATCTGTCTGACCAGCATGGTATTATAGTAAGGTCAATTTTCCTCCTCCCTATTGTGGAAGAGGATCGAGTCCAACAGTGGCAGGTATATGAGCTGAAATGTTGATGATGAAAGATGATTCGTAGCCGCCACCCCACAAATTGTCCTCACATATAAGTTATTCTGCCGTGTGATGAATGGTTAAGAATACAATCCAACTTTTTTATTTTAATTTTTTTTTTATGGGTGGGTTATGGTAAGCGCACGCGCGGTCCTGTCCGTCCGGAGCGATGAAAGGACGGCGCGCGGGCCCATAACCCACCCGTACTCACTTCACCTCGTTGTTGGGCCAACCACCGGAACAGATGTGACTTGTCATCAGTGGCCCGACGGAATACCCTTTCGGGTAACCTCACCTCTCGATGTACTGGGACGTGGGTCGCCATCGCGCGGTCAGCCTCTCTGCGGGTGACGGACAATTCCCCGGTCCGATCACCCGCGGCCTCGGCTAGGGCGGCATTAGGCGCAGATACTCGCGCCTGCGCCGCCCGAATCGCCGGCGGCGGAACGTGTACGCCGAATAGGGGCTCTAATCTTCCGTGAGATTATGGCCTCACAGAAGGCGGCGACCGCGTCCCAGTTCCTGACGCTGTCGAGAGCATCTCCCTGGCGATGGTCGGCAGCGCCAGGTCGACACCGATAATCGCGACGAGTTCACGGCGCTCCCCCTCCCATGCAGCACACTCCTCGAGCGTGTGCTGCGCCGTTACCCGTTCGCAAATGACTACTGAGAGATATAATCTTTATATACAAATTTCTTGTGTATGTCATTGAACTCCTCCTAAAGGGCTGGACCGATGTTGACGAAATTATTTGTGCGTGTTCAAGAGGATTCGAGAATAGTTTAGATTTACAATTGGACCCGGTAGGTGGCGTTGCTGTCAATTTCAAGGAGAATTCCTTTTATTTTATTTGAACAGAATAATGTCTGTTGAGTCAGCTAGTATACACAAAATATTTATGTAATTGAAAGAAAATTCTAAATGAACCCCAACACGTCTGAGCAACGAGGTATACTAGGTCAATTTCCCTCCTAGTAGTAGCTCGAGCCTCCTATTAGTAAGTAGGAGGCTCGAGCCCAACAGTGAGAAGTATATGAGCCGAGATGATTATTAGAAGGTAAGTCTGTGCACAAAAATGAAGCATTTAAATTTGAGCCTAATGGAGCTTATGCCGGAACGTTCCGTAGTGTACAAGGTCACTGTACTGCACGTACGTACGCAACTCTTAAAATTAAATAGGTTATTATGATGGTTTGTGCATTCAAATTGTGTTATGACACATGTATTATGATACATTTGAAAAACATAAAAAGGTTTAAAACATTAGTTTTAAAAGTATTTCGACGGTTTATGTTAATAAAAACAAAATTTTATTTCATAGTTTGTATAGTGGCGTGCGTGTGTACGTGTGTAATCGCCTGCGCGCATGTAATATTTTTGGCTTCATGTTTTTGATCGATTGAAGTACTGACACTACCCTTCTATACATTTTTATTCAAAATTTAAACCTTTATTTTTTTAAGACAACGGTAAGAAAATAATCCTTATATTGCGGGGGACTTTACAAACATAATCTAACAGACAAAAATTACATAAAGACACAGAACAAACATTTGTGGATCACACAAAGTGATGTCCTGCATGGGAATCGAACCCTCGATACTGGCATTGTAGGTGCGGTATCTTAACCACTACACCATCTACAGGCGAAGATCTATTTGTTATGTAGAGGCTTTTAATTTCCGTTGGTCGCCGTTTCAAAACAGTATATTTATTGACATTTTGATAGATGATTAAGAATGTACTACCTAACTGTAGGCAAGGGCAGGCTTTTTGAGATGGAAATTGGAGTGCTTTGAGCGGATAGTGACCTAATCTATGTCTGTATGAGCAACCATCTTTATTGTGAACTCCATAATTAATTGTAAATAAAACTACTTTTACGGATTATATCGCGTTTGTATTTGATTTATGATTGCCCGACGTTTCGAACACTTTGCAGCATTCATGGTCGCGGGCGGACTAAGGTGTCTCACGTCCAACAAGTAATCGTTATTACAGACATTTGTCTGCAATCATAAATCAAATACAAACGCGATATAATCCGTAAAAGTAGTTTTATTTACAATGTGTAGTGCTCGCGTAAACATCAGATATCATTCCATAATTAATCTTATTACACGATAATTCGTGTGGTGACGGAGTAAGAATACAATTCACCACTCCCTATCTTGCTCGTGGATGTCGTAAAAGACGACTAAGGGATGTAATATGCACATAAGATCTGTGCAAGAAACTCGAAATGAAACCCTATACCAACTAGTCTGATCAGCATATAGTAAGTCAAATTCCCTCCTATTGTGGAGGAGGCTTGAGTCCAGCAGTGTCACGTATATAAACTGTGATGATGATGATGATGACAGCATTTAAACATACTGATCCTAATTGCAGCGTTATGTTTAAGACTTACAACTTTTCTATAAGAATATCTTATACAGTAACAGTTATGGGAAGCCAAATATTAGTTCCTGCGATTAACTTGTATAAACTAAACATGTGTCAGCTATAGCAAAACGTAACGGACAACGGTTGACGTGCCTCTAAGGTATCGTATCGGTATATCTAACAACGGCTATCAGTTATCTAACTACAAATAATTGACGATGACGCGATGTTATCAACTAAAATCTTCTTCTTTTTCTTATTACCTCATATACGTCCCACTACTGTGCTCAAGCTTCCTCCTGGATAGGAGTGAAAATTAACCTACTATACCACGCTGGTCAGACAGATTGGTAAAGGTATCAATTAACAATATCACAACAAGAAATTCGTGATATGTCGTGATTCTCGTTTCTCTATGTTGGTAACCGAATGATTACTAATAAGTCTAATAACCAAAATAATTATTACATCTCTTTCTTTTAACGTGATTCCTGACGTGTAAAATAGGGAGGGAGCGATTATTAGCTGGCGATTTAATAACAACCAATATTTCACGAATATTAATATAAACCAAAGACGCTCCTTTTTCTATTGCCCTAAGACTTAATTGGCATAAACTTTGGTAAATTAAACTGTAATGTGGTTTTGTTTCTCGTTGCTATCGTATACTACGAAAACTGTTCATTATATCTACTTTGACCTATAAAAGTTTTTAATGGTTAAACCGTGAATTAATAAAAAAGGTCGCGATTAGTTTATGTATTCATCAGCTTAAAAATGTCGAGTAAATGTGATATTCGCCAACGACTATCGATATTGACACCCTATATCGGTGAGTAGCCGTTGCCAGAAACAGCCAGTCTATCTATATACCCATATCTATTCCATACAAAATACTCGGCTTCATAATAGTTATATTGCTATAGAAAATAGGATTGTAAGGCATGCAATGTCGAATAAACGACAGCCAACAGCAAGAAAATTGCTTTAATATAATCAACCATTGTCCTTGTTAATTATGTTTTCAACAGTACCTCCTAGAGTTCTTCTAATTTAGAGACTTGGGTCTATATTGTCTTTGAACAAACGCCTACCGCCTTTTGGAGTGAAATCCCGTAAAATTCACTTCCTTAACAAATTGGTTTAAATTGCTTTGACGAAATAAATCTTAAAATTGATTTGGATTAAAAGCGCTTAAATTTTGATAATTGTTTTTAAATTATGTAGTATGATAAGAAATCATTATTAATTCATTTATTCATCAGATTATCAACGTGTACTGTTGGATGTAGGCCTATCTATTTTTGGCGACAAACTATGTTATGGTCACACCCCGCCTAATTCGACTGAGGCAATGGAATGAACGACGTTTTTTTTTTTAACCACGTCGCCTTCGTCGTTGGGCCGACCACCGGAGCAGGGTTACTTGTCATCAGTGGTCGGCCCGACGGAATACCCCCTACTTGGGGTACCCTCCCATCGACCGACGTCCCCCTCTCGGGACTGACGTCCCCCCCTCGGGACTGACGTCCCCCCCTCGGGACTGACGTCCCCCCCTCGGGACCGACGTCCCCCCCTCGGGGACGGCCTTCGGATCCATTACCTGTCCTACACGTACGTACCTTACGCCTAACATCTTATCCGCATAGTTCCCGTTTTTGTGGGAATACCGGGATATAAAATATAGCCTATATTACTCCTTGATATTATAGCTTTCTATTGGTGAAAAAAGTTTTGAAATAGGTCCAGTAGTTTCGGAGCCAATAGAAAAAAACAAATCTTTCCTCTTTATAATATTAGTATAGATTTCGGATTCTATCTCACAAAGAGATTCAAGTTTGAGCTCCGTAATGACGTCTACATTTAGTGATCACGTAATAAATATGTAAAATAATGAAATTTCCCAAGAATTTATGTTTATAAATTGAAGTTATGACGTAAATATATGTATTTTTATTTTAATTATATTTAATTCATAATTGCTGTCAGTGTTATTATTTACAGCTTCATTGTTTTTAATTACTTCTATCATTAATTCAGTTTGCGTTTGGAGGCGTTACATACGATACACTTATTAGATACGAAAATATTGTATTGAAATTAAAAACATATCAAAGTGAACATCGAAACTGGTAAGAAAAATAATAAATTAATAGTTGATAATCATCGTAGCTTATATAGCGACGGTCCCTACGTACATAAAGAAAGACATGTCAAAAATGGCATTTTTTTATTGTATTCTTTAGGCTTTAGATTTTCAATGCATATGCAGTGTGAAATGTGCGTATTGAAAATCTATAGCCTAAAGAATACAATAAAAAGCCTTGTTTTTTTTTTTTTTTTTTGTGTGGGTGGGCCGCGGTCGGCGCGCCTCCGCAACACTCCGTCCGGGGCGACAGAGGGGCTTAAGCACGCAACTCCCGCAACCCACCCGAAAACCACCTCGCCTTCGTCATTGGGCCGACCACCGGAGCAGGTTTACTTGTCATCAGTGGTCGGCCCGACGGAATACCCCCTACGCGGGGTACCCTCCCATCGACCGACGTCCCCCCCTCGGGGAGGACGTCGGTCTTTCCTCACGCGGTCGGCCTCTCGGCGGGTGACGGACTAATCCCCGGTCACGTCACCCGACAATAAAAAGCCTAAAGAATATAATAAAAAAATGCTGTTATTGATGTGTCTTTATACGTAAAGTAAAGTACGTAGGGACCGTCGATTTGTCCCACTGCTGGGCTCAAGCCTCCTCCACAATGGGAGAGAAATCGACATACTATACCACGCTGTTCAGGCGAGTTGGTATAGGATTTTATTTACTTTTCCGTCTCGTTTATAGATATTATATGCATATTGTCTCTAAGTATTGTTTTATGACACCCACGGGCAAGGTAGGCAATGATGAATTGTATTCTTAATGCGTCACCACATGAAGTAAATCTTAATTGATAAATTAAAATAGTGTACTACGAAATAATACATTTTAATTACTAAAATTAAACTAAAACAACATTTCATTAGCACACTGATTACATAACTAAATTAAATTCTAACTTAAATAAAAATCCATTATTATGCGAAACATTCTGTATATAAACTATGAAACTACACAACAGTATTTCTAATTACCCCCACATAAGAGAAGTGTTATGTATTAAGTTTGCTGTTTTTATGTGGGCAGCGTCATTTTATTATTGTAAACTTATTTTTATTCTTTCTTTCATTTTAATTTTTACTGTTTATTTGATTAGAAAGTATTCTAAGACGAATCAAATACACGTTTAAGCAAATATATAGGCTTTTGTCGTATTTATAAGTTTAGATGTCAAAGTAATTGTAAAACATTGTTATCTATATACAGACTTCAAATTTAGCAGAAATATTCCTTTCGTCGAGTAGAGGTCAGCTAAGAACAGATTTTTCGAAATTCCACTTGCAAGGGGTGTTGCGGGGGCGTAAACAATAATATACAAATAAAGGAACAGGGTAAGCCGAAGCTACTGAAGCTAGAAAAATGAAATTTGGACCGTAGTTTCTTTTCGTGACGTAGGTACCCACTAAGAAAAGATTTTTTAAAAATTCCACCCCTAAGGGGGTGATACGCAACGGTAAAGTCTGTATGGAAAGAAAAAAAAATCTTTAGCTACTGTCTTCAAATTAAGCACAAATACTCTTAAATAAAAATAAATATACACGTGTTTCAGCGTTTGTTCATTTTCATCCTCTAAGGGTGTAAAATAGGTAGAAAGATGTCAGTTTACTGACTTATCACAAAGCCGAAACTGCTGAAGCCAGAAACATGAAATTCTGACATTATTTTTTTGGCAAGACGTAAAAACCCACTAAGAAAGGGTTTTTTGAAGTTCAACCCCTAAGGGGTAAACCACAGTAACAAAGTTTGTATAAGGAGAAAAAAAATCTACATCGATTTTCTTTAAATTCTCCGAAAATACTCATTAATAAAAATAAATAAACACGTCTTTCAGCATTTTTTAATTTTCACCCTCTAAGGGTGTAATCTACACTAATATTATAAAGAGGAAACGTTCCTTACGAATAAACTCAAAAACTCCTGGACGGATGTCGATAATTCTTTCACCATTAGAATATTACAGTATCCCTAAGTACCATAAGGATCTATTTTATCTCAGTATACCCACGGGAACAGGAACTACGCAAGTAAAGCGACTGAAACCGAAGCGAAGCGAGTGCGGTTGCTGGTTATTAAATAAATAAATAAATTAAAAAGACTTAAAATCTCCTAAAGGCAACCCACAATAACCATGTTTATTATCATCATCGCCAGCTCACATACTTCCCACTGTTGAGCATGAATTTGACCTACTATACTATGCTGGTCAGATATGTTGGTATTTTTTTTTATGGGTGGGCTATGGTAAGCGCACACGCGGTCCATTCCATCCGGGGCGACAAAAGGACGGCGCGCGGGCCCATAACCCATCCGTTCTTGACGCTATCGCCTTTCTGGCGATGGTTGGAAGCGTCAGGTCGGCACCGATGATCAAACGGCAAAATATGTGGGTATAGGGTTTCATTTCGAGATTTCTTTCTCTCTCACAAATGTTATGTGCATATCCCTTAGTCGTTTTTTTTACGACATCCACAGGCAAGATATGGAGTAGTGAATTATATACTTACTCCGTCACCACACGTCACCATTTCGGTTTTATATCCAAACGAGTGGACGTTGACAGAAATATATGGAACTCCCAACCAAAAGATCAGAGATTGTCGCGGTATATTTATACCATAACAGTTTTCCTGTTATGTTTTGGCTAGGGTTGTTAGTCCCGACGCCCCTAAAAGGAACCCGGTACCTGTGATCGGCCTAATGGCGAACGAGAGGAAAAAAAAATACAAAAAAAAAGGACGAAGGGAGCGGTGTGTGCGCTGACCATAGCTCAAACAAAAAATAAAAGATGGTAGCCTTAGACTTCTGTTACACCCTTACGCAGACTGGCTATTATCATCATCATCACAGCCCACATACATCCCACTGCTGGGCTCAGGCCTCCTCCAAATTGAGAGGAGAATTGACCTACTATTCCGCGATCAGACATGTTGGAATAGGGTTTTGTTTCGAGTTTTCCTTCTCTTGCACAGATGTTATATGCTTATTATGTCCCTTAGTCGTCTTTTACGACATCCACGGGTATGATAGGGAGTGGTAAATTGTATTCTTACTGTCACAACACGGATAGCTACTATAGCAAGCAATAATTAACTAAAAATTTAAAACTTCGTATAACCCTCAACACAAACTTAAATAAAAAAAGTATTACGTTCTCTTCAACAGGAATTATAAATTATTTTTCATTTAACCATTACACTGGCACGCGACAACAATTAATAGAATAATCATACGCCATTACATAATTTTGGAAAAGAACTGAAACTCTTACACTGCTGGACCGATATTAACCAAACATCCACCAACGCAAGGAAACTGGCTTTCAAATAAAAAAACCGCATCGATATCGGTCCAAGCATTAGAGCTACGATGCCACAAACAAAAAACGGGCTAAGTGCGAGTCAGTCGCGCACGAAGGGTTCCGTACCATCTATACCAATAAATAAAATTGGAGTGTCTGTTTGTAATGTCAAAATAATAGGCTTTTTTCATGCTCACACGGTTATTTGCACGACACCTATACCTAAAATACAGATCCAAAAATTTTTGTCTGTCTGTCTGTTTGTTCCGGGTAATCTTCAAAACGGATGGACCGATTTCAAAAATTCTTTCACCAATGGAAAGCCATAATATCAGGGCGTAAACTAGGCTATATTTTATTCCGGTACTCCCACGGGAGCGGGAACTACGCGGGTAAAACGACTATAACCTATAACCGAAGCGAAGTGAGGGCGGGTTGCTAGTTATCTATAAAAGGTGCAAAAAAACGCGTTTGTTGTAAGAGAGCCCCCTTAAATATTCATTTTATTTTGTTTTTAGTATTTGTTGTTATAGCGCCAACAGAAATACATAGTTTGTGAAAATTTCCACTGTCTAACTATCACAGTTCTTGAAATACAGACTGGTGACAGACAGACGGACGGACAGACAGCGAAGTCTTAATAATAGGGTCCCGTTCTTACCCTTTGGGTACGGAACCTTAAAAACAAACTTATAACACCCCTTTTTTACGTCGAGGGTTAAAAATAATTTCTATAAATAGCACAAAAAATTACAGACGCTGTCATTTCAACAGTTATATTTTATGTATTTTTTTTTTTGTGGCATGCTGCGGTCGGCGCGCCTCCGCACCACTCCGTCCGGGACGACAGAGGGGCTTAAGCACGCAACTCCCGCAACCCACCCGAAAACCACCTCGCCTTCGTCATTGGGCCGACTACCGGAGCAGGTTTACTTGTCGTCAGTGGTCGGCCCGATATATTTTATGAATAAGAAATTTTCATCTTACGCTTAGAAAGCCTACATTTGTGTAAGTAAACAAAATATATAATATTCATGACTATTACTTGGGCTAGAGACCGGACTTATTCAGTAAGATGGGTCAATGTTATTTAATAATTCAATTTAGGTAAAACATACGGAGATTGCCAAGGATGATGGCAACAAAATGAATACTGTTTTCATGTAGGTGATAAGCTTTTTCAGAGCGGTGACGGAGTAAGAATACAATTGAGCGCCTGCTTCTTTGTCTGTGGGTTTCGAAAAGTACGACTAAGGGATTGTAATATGCAGATAACACATATACAAGAGAAGGAAAACTCGAAATAAAACCGTATATGACCCTGACCAGCGTGGTATACGAAACGTGTTCGGATAATCGCTTCAAAACCTGTCGAGTTTATGTTAACGGTAGTCACGTAGTCACGGGAGGACTAGGAGGATTAGGGGTCCATCGCAACCGTAATTATAGTTTTATTACAAACAAATTTCATTCAAATCGGTCAAGTTATTTAAGAGAAGTTAAATAAGATACATGCTCGTATTAAATTTTGCTATACATACTGAAGTGACACTTCTAATGCGACTTTCCAACAAGATTGCGTTAAACGTTTAACGCTACGGGAATAGAAAGAGACAGAGCGAGAGTGAATGCGTGGCACTCGAACGCATGCGGGTATGGCGTACACGCTGGCGAATGGCGTACACGCTCATGTACGTGCCTACGTCGACACGTGAGAGCAAATGCGGAGTTTACTATTTTTTTTTCTTAGTGTATAGCTGTTAGTCTCAGATGGCTTTCACAGTTTAGCCCGGACTATGGGTGAGCGCTGATAGCTCTCAATCTGGCAGGCGGAGTTTGGTACTGCGCCATAGGTTTTAAATACTGCCACTCGAGCACGGCTCGTGACGGCCCATGCGAGTGTGGGTATGTGCTGCGGCTGTTAGAGGCCAGAGCGGTAGCAACGAGTAACGTCCAATATTTTTTTATCATTTTTTATCTCTTTTCATATACAATAATATAATATCACAAAACACGTCACCTCCTCCTACCCTCACCTCTCGACCTCCCGAGACAGGGCCGTCGAGAGGTGAGGGTACCCGAAAGGGTATTCCGTCGGGCCGACCACTGAGGGCAAGGAACTCGGCAGTGGTGGGTACGGGTGGGTTATGGGCCCGCGCGCCGTCCTTTCATCTCCCCGGACGGAATGGACCGCGTGTGCGTTTATCATAGCCCACCTATAAAACAACATCATCGTCTCAACCACGGGTTGAGAGCCCTCAGCGCTCACCCACCAGTCCGGGTAAAGTTGTCACAGCCATCTGAGGCTAACAACTAAATCACACAAAAAAAAAATCGTCTCGACCCATAAACGCCCGCTGTTGAAAGCTCCACTATGGAAAGGAAAATGACCTGCTATACCACGTTGGTCAAACGTGTTGGTATAGGGTTTTATTTAGAGTTTTTCTTCTCTTGCATAGATGTTATATGCATATTATATCCCTTAGACTTTTAAGAAACTCACGGACAAGATTTTTTTTTTGTGTGTATATCTACAGCTGTTAGCTGCAGATGGCTTTTACAGCTTTACGCGGACTATGGGTGAGCGCTGAGGGCTCTCAACCCGGTGAAAGTATACTAAACGACATCGCACAAGGGCACAGACCTCGGCTTGGAGCGTCACTGGAGGCAAAGTTGGCGTGCCCATGTTTTGGTTCATGACCTTTGCGCGGCGTGGTTTCGTACCTCGACGGCGAGGTATTTACGTGTAATGGCCTCGCGGGCCGTGTAGGCTCTACCTTGAGCGAGTGTGATGTCGTCGTCCTCTTCGTCGAGGATGTGACGAGTACGTCGAATGGATCACGGACAATAAAGGGGGTGGTGATTTATATTAATTCTCCATCCCCGTATAAAATGTGAAATTAATAAGTGAGACAAATTTGTTAGTCAATTTAATTAATATATACAAAACGGAATGGCAAATATTTGTGATGTAATTAAACACACTTGCCATCAACACTTAATTGGGCATAATACGATTACGTCAAAATACCTTCTGATACCGTCTTTACGTAATTATATAGGACCATGCGGGTAAATATATTTATTTAGACTACTACTTTATTACAATGTAATTGGGTTGGATTTTCATTGGCGATGGTGACGTTTAATTATTTGTTTTATGGTGTAATGAAGGGGATTCTTCATGGTTAATTTGTGGTTTAGGTTTAGTGAATTTTATTGAACACGTGTCGCAGTTTTATTGGTCGTATATTTTTTATTAATATTTTGTATATTAAACATTGGTATTCGTGACAAAATTGTTTACAAAGATTTTATTTGTTAAAGTTATACTTTAGGCGTGTTAGAGAAAACAGATGATAGCAAACGCGCACACCGTCACGAAAAACCGACATTCTGAAGTTAGCTAGTCAGCATTTTTTACGATGCATGCGCCAACTATCACAAATGTCAATTAGATAATGCGTTATAATACAACTTTCAATGTATTAAATACCGTTTTTCCTATTATTAGTGTCATTTGCTCTACAAACGTAGGATACAATTTTTAGAAAGATTTTATCTTGTTACCCCAAAGAAGTAATTTCTAACGTGCGTAAATAAGTACGTAAGTTTTTTTTTTATAAATATTTTGTATATTAAACTTTGGTACTCGTGACAAAATTACTTACAAAGACTTTATTTAATCAGAGTGGATCATTCTGGAACTAATAACTTTACGTGTTCCGTGTGATGACGTAGTAACAATACGATTCACCTCTCCCTTTCTTACCCGTAGATGTCGTAAAAGACGACTAAAGGATCTGATTTGCACAATAAATATGCAAGAGAAATAATTTCAAAATAAAACCCTATCCCAACGCAGCGCGGTATATTAGGTAAATTTTACTCCCATTGTGGAGGATGTCCGAGCCCAACAGTGGGACTTAAGTGGGCTGAGATGATGATATAAATAAATTGAAATATTTTTACGGAGTTCATAGCGTTTAAAAATATCAATTTTAAGCTTTTGAAACTGAGACGCCTCTCACAATTTCAAAAACGTCTGTTCACTGTCTCAAAGTTTTCGATAACTTTTGAGCATCTGGCAACCGAAGGACTATAAAATATTTGTTAGCTAATTAGTAATCGTTAGTACTGAGATTTTTTTATCCACAATTACCTAGGTTATAAATTTTTTTACCACAGTTTTGTTATAATATTAGCTGCTAAAACAGAAAATGATTCGATTGCTTTATGGCTGTTGTTGGCAAAGAAGCAAACAGTACACGTGACGATAAGTGACATTACCTTGGACCTGGACATGGACCTTTGCTAAGTCGCGGCCTACTTAGCAAAAAAAAGTAAAAGGAGTGTGAATGCGTGTAATGAGAATGGGTAATATTAAAGGCATCCAAAACCCACCACACGCAAACACCCTCAGAAAAGAGAATGCCCATTTTGTTCGAGAGTTAGTTTCAATATGAAAGTCAATGGGCCTTTATAATTTCTTTTCTATGTTGTAGGATAATTATTCTAGTTTTATATTTAGTAATTAGTTTTCATTTTCGTATCCAGGTTTAAGCGTAATCTTATTTTTAGCTACTTAATCTTATTCTTACCCTAAAATTAATTCTAAGTAAGTATAAAAATTAGATATGAATTTAGGATAGTATTTGGTTTGGGCCCATTGCCAACTGAAAAGGGCCTGGTTTTGGGCATTCTCCTTTGGCGTACGTTCTCTCTTGGTCACCGAACGAGGGCAGTACCAAATTGCTACTATTCAGACGTCAATTTATCCTCATATTCGTCAATTCGCATGTTCAACCTCTTTTCATATATTACTGGAAGTAGGTCTCCTGATAGAACGCCATAAAAAGTAGCCCTCATCCAAAGACTCACAACGACTATCACACAGATATCGGTCCACCTGGTGGGGGCCGTCCAATAGGGCCATCATACGTAATGTCCAGTCCAGAATAATTCTCCCCCAACAATTAAAAATAGGCCAACTGATGTGATCTATCCATTGTTATTCCAGCGTGCTAATCCTTCATGATATAATTTTGCTACGTATTGGATGGTTAAATAATTTTAACAAGAAAAAAACGACTTTGACTGCACCAAATTAAAATAGGACCACTTAGCTTCCAAATAAAAAAGAATCATCAAAATCATTTCATCCTGTCGAAAGTTAGTGTTACCTCAGTTCATTTATTCGTATATTTCGGCTCATATACGCCTGACTGCTGGGCTCGGGCCTCCTCGGCAATAGGAAGGATACTGACGTAGTACCAGTGTTGCCAACTTTATTTTTTAGAAGATCGTACCACGAACTAAAAGAGATAGTATTTTGCCAAGAATTCAAGAAATATAATAGTATGCAATGGAATTTCATTAAAATTTTCGTAAATCAAATAGAAAACGGAATGTAATTATAATTTTCAATTAATATTTATCTTGTATTAACATATTGCATCAAGATATAATTATTAAATTATATTTTTTAGGTTATAAAAATGTTAGGTATATTCTGAACCTTGGTTAAAAACAACTTCAACTGAGATGAAACTGTTATGGTTTCATTTGAGTTATCTGTAGGTGTTTTTTCCATAGAGATATATTAAATATACGGTTAAAAGTTGTCCTGGTTTCATCTTATTTCTACAACATTAATAAAATCGAAATTAATTACTAAAAAAAAATACATATAAGATTAATAAGATTACATTCAAAAAGTCGTATATTTTGCGTACGATTTCGATAACTCGATCGTACATTGTACAAGAACCAAAAAAGTCGTATAAATACGATTTAAATCGTATGGTTGGCAACACCGCGTAGTACCCGCCGATGGTCTGACGTGTTGCTATAGGAATTTATTTCAAGTTTTCCTTTTCTTGCACGTGATATGCATATTATATCCCTTAGTTGTCTTTTACGACATCTACGGGTAAGAATGGTAGAGGTGAATTGTATTTATGGCAAACCTCAGTAACGAACAAAAAAGTACAGTCGAATTGCGAACTTCCTCCGTTTTTGAAATCGTTTAAAAAATATTTCAACTTTCTATAAAATCGGATTTCGTATGCAATATTTTCTCTGGCACAAAATCAAACTGCGGTCACCGATTCTAGCTTTAAATCGTGTCCAATTTAAACGCTACGTTAGATAAATAGTGGTCAACATATATCGAGAGTATACTGATCGTAAAATTGGATAAACGTATGGCGAACGAAAGCACCTGTATTCATTGTGGTGTTTATTTTGGTAGGTCATTTTTTATCTGAAAAACGTAGGTAATATTCATCAAACTATCGACGTTCATGTATATATGGGTCCTCCAAAGGCGATTATGTTTTTTTTTAAAGTGGTGGTAAACGAGCAAACATAGGAGGCGGCGGGTCGTGCACGCGAGGAGCACAGCCTCGACGAAGCGACCCGCCGTCGGCGACTGGGGCGGCGCAGGCGCGACTACCTGCGCGCCATGCCGCCCTAGCCGAGGCCGCGGGTGACGTGACTGGGGAGTTAGTCCGTCACCCGCCGAGAGGCCGACCGCGTGAGGAAAGGCTGACGTCCTTCCCGAGGGAGGGACGTCGGTCGATGGGAGGGTACCCCAAATAGGGGGTATTCCGTCGGGCTGACTACTGATGACAAGTAACCCTACCCCGGTGGTCGGCCCAACGACGAAGGCGACGTGGTGTTCGGGTGGGTTGCGGGTGTGCCTGCTTACGCCCCTCTGTCGCCCCGGACGGAGTGGTGCGAGGAGTGCACCGACCGCAACCCACACCAAAAAAAAAAAACAAGCAAACATTACACCTGATGGTAAATCGCAGTTGGTGTTGTAATTTTTCCAGGAACGTGTTTCTGTCTATCTTCTTTGTGATCCTTTTGAAGTTATTTATTTTTTGGCGCGTTAGGGCTAAATTATGAGAGTTAAATTTTACGATGCGCACCCATACCGATACGAAAAACCCACACCCTGAAGTTAGCTAGTCAATGATATCTGATGTTTACGCGAGCACTACACATTGTAAATAAAACTACTTTTACGGATTATATCGCGTTTGTATTTGTAATAATAATTGCTACAAGTTTAATAATTAATAATTACTAATCATAAACAATATAATTTTTTCATATAGATTCATTTTCTTCTTACAATGGCAATAAATTTGTACTAAAATGTGGGTAAAAATTTAATAAATTTATAACTATTTTCTGTATCGGGTAGATAATTGTAAATGTCTGTAATAACGATTACTTGTTGGACGTGAGACACCTTAGTCCGCCCGTGACCATGAATGCTGCAAAGTGTTCGAAACGTCGGGCAATCATAAATCAAATACAAACGCGATATAATCCGTAAAAGTAGTTTTATTTACAATTAGCTAGTCAACATTATTTACGCTACGCGCGCACACCGACACAAAAGTCAACTAGATAATGTATTATAATAAAACTTTGTAATGTATTAAATACCTTTTTAAAGTGAAACTTTTATTACATCGCCTCAAACTTTTTCGTCCATCTATTGCATGTCGCGTGACGGTCGGTCGCGGAGCACAGGTAAAGTGAAAGGCGCTCGACAGCGTAGCTGAGGCCGATATGGCGGCTCCTATGGTTCGCATCAGCTGACCGTGTAGTGTATAGACTATTACTCATTTATGCCAGTGCTTGATGCTATTTGTTTTTATTTATTAGTTTTTTTTTTTTTGTGGGTGGACTGCGGTCGGCGCGCCTCCGCACCACTCCGTCCGGGGCGACAGAGGGGCTTAAGCACGCAACTCCCGCAACACACCCGAAAACCACCTCGCCTTCGTCGTTGGGCCGACCACCGGAGCAGGTTTACTTGTCGTCAGTGGTCGGCCCGACGGAATACCCCCTACGCGGGGTACCCTCCCATCGACCGACGTCCCCCCCTCGGGGAGCACGTAAGCCTTTCCTCATGCGGTCGGCCTCTCAGCGGGTGACGGACTAATCCCCGGTCACGTCACCCGCGGCCTCGGCTAGGGCGGCATGAGGCGCAGGTAGTTGCGCCTGCGCCGCCCCAGTCGCCGGCGGCGGATCTCCTCATCGAGGCTGCGCTCCACGCGCAGACGATCCGCCGCCTCCTTCTGCGAGATCACTGTCTCGCAGAAGGCTGCGACCGCGTCCCAGTTCCCGACGCTGTCGACCATCGCCCTAGCGATGGCCGGCAGCGTCAGGTCGGCACCGATGATTGCGACGAGTTCACGGCGCTGCACTGCCCAAGCCGCGCAGGCCTCGAGCGTGTGGCGCGCCGTGTCCTCGTCGCAATCGCAGTGGTGGCAGGACGGTGTACTCTCCCTCCTTACGACCCTCCCTCCTTACCTGCAGTATTTGGCGAAGCTCCCGTGCCCCGTCAACACCTGCACTAGTCGGAAGGAGAGCACCCCGTGCCGCCTTTCCAACCACTGCATCAGCACCGGCCGGAAGGCCTCCACGGTTCGCACCCCGAACCGAGGCCTCTCCAGCCGGACTGCCCAACGGGCAATGACGTCTCGGCGGGCGTCGACGCGCCAGGCGGTGAGCTCCCTTAACGAGATCTCACCGCCCTCCGCTCGCACCCCCGTCACCCGCCGATACAATCCGGCGAGCATCTCCGCCTCCAGGTCCCACGGTGGAGTCCCGGCCAATAGGCACGCTGCCTCCGTCGCCACCGTGCGGTATCCGCGGATGGCCCTGACCGCCATGACCCTCTGTGGTCGCCACAGAAGGGCCCTAAGTCGGACGGTCAAGGACTTCGCCCACACCGGTGCGCCGTACAGGGCCATCGATCGGATGACCCCCGTGTACAGCCGTCGGCACGTAGCGCTCGGTCCGCCCACGTTCGGCATAAGCCACGATAGGGCGGACGCCGCGCCGACGAGCCGCGGAGCAAGCCTGCGGAAATGCTCCCGGAACCACCATTGCCCGTCGAGCACCAGGTCCAAGTACCTCATATGGGCCCGGATGCTGATGTCAACCGATCGGACGGTGATCGAGACGCCGATGGGAGGGCTCATAAGGCGCCCATGGAACAAGAGGGCCTCCGTCTTGTCCAGGGCGACCCTCAACCCCAGCGCCTCGATCCGCCTGACGACCTCTTCGGTGTCATAGGTCGCCAGGCTTACCGCCTCTTCTAGCGTCCCACCGCGGGCTGTGACGAGCGTGTCATCGGCGTAACAAATCACGCCCAGCCCGGGCGGGAGGCTCCCCCGCAACGCCCAGTCGTAGCCGATGTTCCACAGGGTGGGTCTGAGGACCGACCCCTGTGGGACACCGCACGTCATGGGCGTTCGCACAACGTCCCCTGCTCGGTTGGTACAGAGGACGCTGCGCCCCACCAAATAGTCTGCCACTAGCCGCCTCAGGTAAGCTGGCACTCCGTGATACCGGAGCGCCTCCCTGATGCAGCTGAATGGCAGACTATTGAATGCATTGGCGATGTCTAGGGACACCGCCAACAGCACTCCCCCACTGGTGACGGCCTCAGTCGCCACGGCCCTCAGGCGCAACAGAGCCGCGATCGTCGAACGACCCCTCCTAAACCCAAACTGGGCGTCCGACAGATCGGACCCCGTGCCGACGAGGTGCCGCTCGATGCGGGCAGCTACCACCCTCTCCAGTAGCTTGCCCGTGTCATCGAGCAGCACGATAGGCCTGTAGGCCGAAGGCGACCCCGGAGACCGTCCCGGCTTCGGCAGGAGCACCAGCCTTCCCTCCTTCCAGCACCCGGGGAACCGTCCGGACGCTAAACACGCGTCGAACAGCTCCCTGAGGCGGGGACCCAGGTGGTCGAGGACCAGGCCCAACACGCGGTTTGGAACACCGTCGGGCCCGGGGGCGGTGGACTTTGCGCACATGCGCGCCACCGCCACTCCCATCTCGGGTTCCGTGATGGGCGGAACACTGTCGTCGTCGGCCTCCCGGTCAGTGTCTGGCGGAGCCATGACCGGGGGCGTGTGTTCCGCCCGCCGCGGGAACAGGTCCTCGACGACCCGGGTGAGAAGGCTGGGTTGGAGAGTCTCGGTGAGGGGAAGGCCCCGCGCGCGGAGCTTATTCAGCACCGCGCGATAGGGGCGTCCCCAGGGGTCACGGTCGAGACCGTCCAGCATCTCTTGCCGAGTGACGTCCTTGGCGGAGCGGACGGCATGCCTGAAGGCCGACCGCGCATTGCGGTAGCCCTCATATAGCAAGGCCTCCCGCTCCGCGTCGCGTTGGCGCCGCCGGCTGCGGGTGTAGGCCCTCCGGGCGCGAATGCACGCGGCCCGGAGATCCGCCAGCTCCCGGGACCACCAGTGGATCGCCCTCCTCGGGGGCGGACGCCGTACCCGGGGCATGGCCGCATCGCAGATTTGCGTCAACGCACTGTGGATGCGGCCAGCCTCGGCGTCTACCCCGTCCGACTGGTTGGCAGAGGACAGCCACGAGTAAACGATGGCTGTCTCCGCCAGCTGGTCCCGGTCTAAGCGACCCACAGCCCATCGCGGGTAAATGTTGCTATTTTTTAGTTAAATGTCTACAATGCGAAAAAAGTTTCACTTTCACCGTAATTTCATAAAACCACACAATATTTTTTTTTATATTATTCGTTTTTGCTACAAACGCAGGCCAACGCGAAGCATAAAAAATTTAGAAACTTTTTTATCTTGTTAGGCCAAATAAGTGTAATATATAAGTACATACACTCTCTTTTCTTTTTGTCAGCCTATGGTTTGGATGCACGCCGTCCGTTCCATCCAGTGTGACGAAAAGGCCAGCGCACAAACCCATAACTCGATGTACCCTCTTTCCATCGCCATTGGGCCGGCCACTGGTACATATGTATTGACATTCATGGACATCTCGGCGAGTTACCTTTTCAAGTACTACGCCTGTCAGCGCCACAGCAACAATAAGTGCTGCCGGGACATCAGCCTCACGTTGTGTTCCCTGGGTAGATTTTTAAATCCCCCACGAGAAGTAAAGAGTAATTTATCAGTATAAATATTTGTATTGATAATAAATAATCTTTATCAGTAGTTATTTTTAACGAGCCATTCTTTTGTATTTTTATATATGTAACTAGCAACCCGCCCTCGCTTCACTTCGGTTATAGGTTATAGTCGTTTTACCCGCGTAGTTCCCGTTCCCGTGGGAATACCGGGATAAAACATAGCCTAGTTTACGCCCTGATATAGCTTTCCATTGGTGAAAGAATTTTTGAAATCGGTCCAGCCGTTTTGAAGATTACCCGAAACAAACAGACGGACAGACAGACAAAAGTTTTTTAATTGCTATTTTAGGCATAGGTGTCGTGCAAATAACGTGTGTGAGCATGAAAAAAGCCTATTATTTTGACATTACAAACAGACACTCCAATTTTATTTATTGGTATAGATTAGAATGTCGGAAACGGCTTTAACCATTTCGATGAAAAGTAAACAGTAGGTATCGGGGGTGCGAAAAAATTATCTAAGTTTTATTTATAGATAATTTCAATTTGTCAATGTTTTAAGGCATTGCAAAAAGTTTAAAATTAGCGTCTGAAGGTAAATTTAGCCACTGTCAGCAAGAATAAAAATAGCTTAGTTCGGATAGCGGACAGTCCCCAGATTGCCTTCTTCGATCGGTTCTTAATTTCCCCCTCATAATTTTTTCAATGTTTCAACAATTATATTGTATTTATTTTTATTTACATAACCAGTTCATAACATATCATAATATTAATATTTTTTCATTCATAATTCATGATTTTATCGAAATATATTACGAAACCCCTTAATAATAACTGGCCCTCTAGGAATGTTAAAGCACTGTTTATTAAAAAAAAAATGAAAATAAGTCAAGGGTTCATAAAAGTACATACATACTTTTTTCTATACAGAAAAAAAAGCATCTAAGCCAAAGCATCTATTCCAAAACTACTTTGATCAAAAATGTAATACAAACCCTAAACTACAAAACACAAAAACATTCCCATTTCCTTTTTCGTCCATTCGTAAAACCGGTATATAGTAAATAATACCAATTAATCTTGTAGGATTAATCAACAAATACAATAGTGAAGTCCGAAACGGGCCAAAAGTCCGATATTTATTATCGATACTTAAGAAGTATTAGTTGATTAGAATTTCGCTATTAATTTTGTCTCCTCGTAAAAGTTATTTAAGAGATAAGTCGTTTTACTAATAATCTGGAGTACCTTTGTAATAAAAAAAAATCCGTGTGGTGACGGAGTAAAAATACAATTCACCACGCCCTATATTGTATAGGGATGTCATAAAAGACGATTAAGGGATATAATATGCATATAACATTCGTGGAAGAGAAAGATAACTCAAAATAAAACCCTATACTTGTTTGACCAGTATGGTATAGTTGGTCAATTACCCTCCTATTGGGGCGGAGGTTCAAACCCAGCAGTGAGACATGTATGAGCTGAAACGAGACAAAATGACCTTTGAAATAGATATATTTTTGTTTTTTTTTTTATAAATTCAAATGCAAAGGCATCTCAAATCGTAAAAGTCCCACTGTTAGGCTTCAACCTCCTCCATAATGCCAAGTAAATAACTATGCTGGTCACATGGGTTGGTACAAGGTCTTATGTTAAGTTTTCCCTCTTTTGCATGGATAATTTGCGGGCAAGACATGATGCGGTGAATTGTATTGTTACTCCGTCACCATACGGATTAGTAATTAACTTTAAATAGAGCACCATAAATAAATATTACTATCGATATCATCAATCACAGGCGAACTGTGATCCATATTTTTTTTGCCATCCATATTTTCAAATCCCACGCAGGATAACACTTCGTACCAGGGATTTAGTCCGGACACCCACGGAGAGGTTAGCCTCGCGACGGCGATCGGTGTCCCAGTAGGGGACGTCGACGGGAGAGGGTACCCTCTCGGAGTATTCTGTCGGGTCGACCACTGAAGTCAAGGAACTCTGCACCGGTGACAGACGACACCGCCCCGACCCAACGACGAAGGCGACGTGCTATACGGGTGGGTTACGGGTGTGCGTGCTTACGCCCCTCTGTCGCCCCAGACGTGCCCCAGAGTGGAGCGAGGAGTGCGCCGACCGTAAACCAAAAAAAAGGGTCTTTCAAATAATATTTTTTGAATATGTTTGTAAGAAAATATAAAAAAAACGGCTGTTCAAGAAGAAAGCTATTTTTACCCGACTACGGAGGGCTATGATTTTGACGGACTATGTATGTATGTATATATGTTTATCTGTTCCCTCATAACTCATCAACTAATTATTAGAAGCAGACAAATGAGGTATCATTAGAAATGTCTTGATCGTCTGCTGGTTATAGGCTATATGATGTATCACTGAATCTAATATGGCGCCCTCTATATTTCTTAAAATACTGTGTTAAAAAATCAATTTGAGATAAATATGTCATGTTTCGTATCATTTGAAAGGGCGTTACTTGTAGATTTCAAAAATATATATATATTATTAGCATTTGCTCGTGACTTTATCCGTATTTATCCGATAACTCATTTTTTAACGTAGTTGGTTTTTAGTTTTTATTTTTTCTTTTTTATATTATTTTTAATATCTTGCTATGGCGGAAAAAAAATACGTACTGTGAAAATTGTAACTATCTATATATTACGTTTCCTGATATACTACCGGCTGACAGACAGACATATGGACGGCCCAACGAACGGTTCAGTCTATAAATAAGGTCTTGTTGCCACTTCGGATACAAAACCCTAAAAAGTGATTGGAAACTTTTTATCGCGCTAGTAACTTCAATTTCAGATGTCCAAAGAACTAAATGATAACTGTACAATAAACTTTTCTAATATAAAAATATCTTGAAAAACCTTATCAAAAAAAGTCTGATAAAATTGTTACAAGATTTTTCATGTAGGTCTTTCAAGTGTGGTAGCGGTAATTTTTCGTCTCCGTTTAAGAAAAAATAAGACACTTGACTCCCTGCAAAGACGGGCTGTTCGAATTGTCGGGGATCCCAATCTTACGGACAGATTGGAGTCGCTGGAGCAGCGGAGAGACTTTGGGTCGCTCTGTGTACTCTACCGACTCTTTTACGGGGAGTGCTCCGAGGAACTGTTTGACTTGGTACCACCGTCACCATTCTACCAACGTACCACTCGACATCGTAGCAGGGTTCATCCATTTCACCTGGAAACGTTATGGTTTTCAATTGTACGTTTCCAGCGATCATTTCTCCCACGTACATGCAAGCTCTGGAATGAACTACCTGCTGCTGTATTTCCCGAGCGCTATGACATGTCCTTCTTTAAACGAGGTTTAAGAAGAGTATTTCCTTCACGGTAGGCAGCGGCCTGGCTATGCCCCTAGTATTGCAAAGGTCCATGTACAGCAGTTTCACTTACCATCAGGTGTGCTGCTTGCTCGTTTGCCACCGTTGGCAATAATAAAAAAAAAATATATACAATTTCTCACTTCTTTGATGTTTGAGCTGACAAGTTTGAGTGTAAAGTTTTCTTTTTATTGCAAACGGTGGCAAACGAGATAACAGTAAGTACACTTGATGGTAAGTGGTGCTGCCGCTCATAAACCTTTGCTAGGCCGTTGCCTACCGTGAAGAAGGTGAAAGGAGTGTGAATGCGTGCAGTGAAGTTCGGTGATATTAAAAGCATCACCAAACGCACCACATGCAATTACCCTTAGAAAATTGGGCTTGCGGGTCTCTCGCTCATCGATCGAAGGTTCATAACAGATTGCTACTACTCAGACGTCGATTTTCTGCGAGAGTGTGGTACTACCCCGGACGGACCGGCCCGCGGCTGTAGACAGACAACTCAACAGTGTGGTCCTACCAAAAACAAGTTGACAGCACAAAAGGTAAACTCCAAATAAAATCTCATATTAATATGTGAATCTTCTAATCAGTCAGATATTTATGCCCAATAATAAAATGTACCTATATGGGATTTTTTGCTATAAACGGTCAAAGAAATGAAATTGGTGAATTATATTTTTATTCAATTACCGCACGGAAAATTTGATTTTTGATGTCAGCCGGATGACGCCCTAGTTATAAATATTACAGGAGAGAGCTGGGAGTCACTCTTAAAATCAAATAAAAATAACTCAAAAAATCATAATGATTTCTGATGTTTATGCAAGCATTACTTACACGTAGTAAATAAAACTATTTTTAGGATTTTATCGCGTTTGTATTTGATTTTTGATTGCCCGACGTTTTGAATAGCTTTACACTGGTGAAAGAATTTTTCAAATCGGTTGGTGGTTTAAGCGTAAAAGCGTAACAAACTTACTTTCGCATTTATAATATTAGTAAAAATAGAATTTGTCATATGGTAAAGAAATGAACATACAAAATTAAACTTGGCATATAACCCCAACACAACCGAGATTAAAAAGAAAAGCCACTTTCATTCATATCAACTATGGTCAAGATGAAAAATACCTGTGAAATAAAGAACCCTGGAATGAACTACCTGCTACTTTGTTGCCGAGCGTTATATCATGGCATGTCCATCCTTAAACGAGGTTTAAGACGAGTATTTTTTTCACGGTAGGCAAGCCGTGCCTCTGGTAATGCAAGGGTCCATGCGGAAGTACCACTTACCATCAGATGTGCTGCTTACTCGTTTGCCACCAGCAAATAAAAAAAAAGATAAAAGTTGTTAACACCTCAACTAACCCTCAACTGTTTTATTGTTCTAGTAGCTAACGCACGGGACTGCTAATCATGTGGTTACAAATTCGAACCTTGAGTCAGGCGATACTGGATTTTTTCATCAAGATCTACTTAGTGGTGAAGCGAAGTCGTTCAATATACTCAGAAGATGACAATGGACTTGCTCCCTATTACGTGGGACTAACATCACACCATAAAACTTGGGTTTATTACGTATCTGCTTATCCCTACCGAGAGGAAACCGTATTGGTTTAGAGTAAAATAAAGTAATTATTATGTTCCAAGTCAACTTTTTTTTGAAGTGAATAAGGATACTTAAACAGTTATATATATAGTTCGAACATGTTCCTATGTTTTACTAATTAGTTATAATGATTTCTGGTGTTTACGCGAGTATTACACATTGTAAATAAAACTACATTACGAATTTTACGACGTTGGTATTTGATTTTTGATTGCCCGACATTCCGAACAGTTTGTAACGTTCATGGTCACGGTAGGACATGACGGGTCACGGGTGACCATAAACGCAGCAAAATCCGTAAAGTAGTTTTAGTTATAATATGCTCTTATTTTGAAATAAGTAGACAAAACACGTTCCTATGTTTCACAAAGTAGCTGTAACATTGTTCCTATGTAGCACTAAGTAGTATAATATGTTCCTATGTTTCATTAAGTAGACATAATACGTTCCCATGCCCTACTATGATATTGATCCTAGGTTTCACTAAATAGATATGAAAGTGCCTATTTCTCACTAAGTATACACACGTTCCTATGTTTCACAAAGTAGTAATGACATTATTCCTATGTTACACTAAATAGTAATAATATATTCATATATTTATATATAAAATACTCCTATTTTTCAACTAAATAGTTGTAACAAATACTTATATTTCATTGTCGTTATCATTATCACAATTGGGTTGGCATAATCGCCACGCTTGGCAGGCGGGTTAACGATCACAAGAAGTTATTACCTATACTCATACGTGTCCGTGCGCCGCTGTCCGCTGACATTTACCTTAAGCAAGTTTTATGATGTGCATTGATTATGGCGACAATAGTGTTCTTATTCCGTCACCATACTGGCAACTAGGAAAAATAGGCCGTATATTTCACTAAGCAGTTATAATATATACCCATGTTTCACTAAGTAGATAAATGTTCCTATGTTTCATTAAGTTGCTATTACATACATGAAAAAAAAATTACTTATTTCATTAAAAGTGCAAGTGTATTTATTATGGTCTATTTCTTACCGCAGAATCCATTTAACAAGTTTATGTACTGAAATTTGAAATCGTAAATTCTTACTGTTTATACTAATTGTTTATGATTATGAATTCCACCACGTTTACTCAGTTTTATTAATATTTTTTTCTATTCTTCTACAACATTCCTTTTTATTCCATGAAATTAATTCGCGTGGTGACGAAGTAAGAGTACAAAAAGAGCCTAGAGAAGAATCTCTAGTGGTAGTCGTAAAAGGTCATTAAGAGATTAAAAAATGTGGATAATATATATGCAAGGCAAAGAAAAGTGGAAATGGTATCTTACTCATAACATCTCTCAGTCTCAATAACACACACCACATAAACACAAATACACCCAAACACATCCACACACACCAGCACACTTACTCATTAATACAAACACACACACATATATAACATACCTTTATCTTTTAAGTATTATCAGATCGCACTACTTACCGCTGTGTGGTAGCGGCTTCGAATACTACCAACCCTTGCTTTGCTCGTGGGTGTCGTAAAAGACGACTAAGAGCCCTAGATTGACCCGGACCAACTCCATCTGGTACCATTTGGGTCAACGATTACATTCCCAAGGAGGGTTGACGTCAGGCAGGCGGCCGGTCATAAAAGTCATTGCCGAAACTTTTTGCAATATGTCAAAACAGATGACATATTGGGTCGACCCCAAGTAATTGGGATAAGAGCAAGATGATGATGACTATTTACCGCTTATTATAACTAAGATAATATAATTATGATGACTATTGTAATGGCTGGTAACATGTCAGACAGGATTATTATCTTAGTGCAGATACTTACTCTCTCACAAAGTCTATAAACTTGAAATAATTTGTAAAACTACAGAAATTAGTTCGTAAGTACCTTTGTGTCAGAAAATAAATAAATTATTATTATTATAATGTATCTTCGAGTGTCACGGGTATCTTACACATTGAATAAAACTAGCAACCCGCCCTCGCTTCGGTTTTAGTCGTTCTACCCGCGTAGTTCCCGCTCCAGTGGGAATACCGGGATAAAATATAGCCTAGTTTACTCCCTGATATTATAGCTTTCCATTAGTGAAAGAATTTTTGAAATCGGTCCAGCCGTTTTGAAGATTATCCGGAACAAACAGACAGACAAAAATTTTATAATCTGTATTTTAGGCATAGGTGTCGTGCAAATAACCGTGTGAGCATGAAAAAAGCCTATTATTTTGACATTACAAACAGACACTCCAATTTTATTTATTGGTAGGTATAGACGAGCCTGTAGCCATTTATGTATTACTAGCAACCCGCCCTCGCTTCGCTTCGGTTATAAGTTATAGTCGTTTTACCTGCGTAGTTCCCGTTCCCGTGGGAATACCGGGATAAAATATAGCCTAGTTTACGCCCTGATATTATAGCTTTCCATTGGTGAAAGAATTTTTGAAATCGGTCCAGCCGTTTTGAAGATTATCCGGTACAAACAGACAGATAGACAGACAGACAAAAATTTTTTAATTGCTATTTTAGGCATAGGTATGCAAATAACTGTGTGAGCATGAAAACAGCCTATTATTTTGACATTACAAACAGACACTCCAATTTTATTTATTGGTATAGATGCACCTATAATAGTATTGATGTTGATCTATGACATTTACGCGAGTATCACACATTATAAATGAAACTATTATAATTATACATATAATTTTTATACTATTTTCTTATAAGACCCTATCGATGTATATATATTCAACGCAAATAAATAATTTGATTGATTGATTGAACTGTTTTTACGGATTTTATCGCGTTTGTATTTGATTTTTGATTGCTCAACGTCTATTACACTCGTGAGTATGAACGCTGTGAAGTGTTCGAAACGTCGGACAATCGAAAATCAAATACAAACGCGATAAAATCCGTAAAAATAGTTTTGATTTTTATTTATTCCGTGTGGTGACGAAGTAAGAATACAATTCACCACTCCCTATCTTGCCCGTGGATGTCGTAAAAGACGACTAAGGGTTATAATAAGCATACAACATCTGTGCAAGAGAAGGAAAACTTGACCGAAAACCCTGTTCCAACACGTCTGACCAGCGTGAAATAGTAGGTTAATAACCCTCCCATTATGGAGGAGGCCTGAGCCCAACAGTGGGACATATACGTACGAGTAGCATGAGATGATGATGATTGATATTTTTAATGAAATTTTTAATACATACTTTCAGATTTAAACTTTTAAAAATACCGTCATAAATTGTACTTTTATGTATTTCTTTGTTGTTCAACTTTATGTAATATCCCAAAAATTAACTCGTTATTTATTTATTGTATCTTAATGTGTATTAGAAACTTGATTGGTAACAGTATCTTATGTTTACGCGAGCACTACACATCTATACTTAATATTATAAATGCGAAAGTAAGGATGTTTGTTTGTAACGCTTTCACGCTTAAACCACCGAACCGATTTCAAAAATTCTTTCACCAATGGAAAGCTATAATATCAGGGAGTAACATGGGCTATATTTTATCCCGATATTCCCACGGGAATGGGCACTACGAGGGTAAGACGACTGAAAGCGAAGCGAGGGCGGGTTGCTAGTTGTAAATAAAACTACTTTTACGGCTTATATCGCGTTTGTATTTAATTTAAGATTGCCCGACGTTTCGAATACTTTACATCATTCATGGTCACGGGCGGACTTTCATATTATAAAAATTTAACTTTTATATTAATTTAAATAAAAGTAATTTTATTTACAATGGTAACAGTAATATTAATTTTTCCTTGTAAAAATTAGGTCAAACTACCGTATGTTTCTTTGAACATAATAAATAAATAAATAATAGATCAACTTTCCTCTAGCTATGAAAGACGTTTGAGGTGAGCAGAGGGACTTAAAAGACGAAAGTCTAACTAAATTTTGACATAAAGTTCATACAATGAGACTTGACTAGGCAGTTACTTGATTTAATAAAATAAATAAAACTACTTTTACGGATTATATAGCGCTGTATTTGATTTATGATTGCCCGACGTTTCGAACACTTTGCAGCATTCATGGTCACGGGCGAACTAAGGTGTTTCACGTCCAACAAGTCATCGTTATTACAGACATTGATAATTATCTACCCGATACAGAAAATTCGTTATAAATTTATTAAATTTTGACCCACATTTTAGTACAAATTTAGTCCGCCCGTGACCATGAATGCTGCAAAGTGTTCGAAACGTTGGGCAATCATAAATCAAATACAGCGCGATATAATCCGTAAAAGTAGTTTTATTTACAATGTGTAGTGCTCGCGTAAACATCAGATATCATTTAATAAAATAATATAACAATCGTCCAACTAAACCAGTTTTCAATTGGGCTACCTGCTGGAGAATAAAGCATATAAAAAATATTGAGGCTATACAATTTATCGTTATCACAGCTCATATAAGTGCCCCTACTAGGATGGAGCCTCCTCCATATTGGGAGGGAAGTTGATCTACTATACCACGCTGGTCAGGCGGGTTGGGTTTAATTTTGAGTTTTCTTATCTTGCTTAGTTCTTATATGCACAAGATATCCCTGAGTCGGCTTTTACGACACCCACGGGCAAGAAAGAGGGTGGTGGATTGTATTCTTTCTCCGTCAACACACGGAAATATTATGGATATTTACAAGATTAATGAACACAAATTACACCCAAACTCAAAACAATATGTGGATCTCATAAAGTGTGGACCTGTGTTGGAATCGAACCTACGATACCTGGCACTGTAAGTCATTATCTTAAACACTACGTCATCTATACTGTCATTATAGACTATGCACAAATTACAGCAATTCTAATAAACTACATGTTACTCACCTGATTCCTCAATAAGATTTTCTTGCTGACTCTCCACACAGTATTGCAAGAGAATACTGAACAACACTCCGGAGATCACTTGCGACCTCGTAAACGACATTGTCACAACACTATCGATAATCGATATCACACACTATTTCAATGCACATCACTAGCACATTTCACTTTCACTCAAAACATCCTCGTAGTTCCTGTAACAAAGAGGATATACATTAATAAACTTTTATTCGTTAAATAAATTTCCAACATAAATAAACTTTTCCCCATATCTTAAATACCGATGCCGAAAATTTAAAAATTTATTACATTCCAAATTTAAACAAAACATTCGCTTTTAAAAAAATAATTCCAAATTTGAATTTGTAAACAAACCGGCTAAATAGAGACATTCCAACACTGCATCCAATTAAATCTTGTATTCATCAAAGCGTTGAACGGAATTGTCTTGTAAACAATCAATAATATTTATTGTTTACATTTCTCGATTTGAATTACGAACGTTTAAGCGCAGCCGCAGCATATGAGCGCTACCGAACGGAGATGAGATGGGAATGACGGGTGCAGACTGTGGGCGGGACCGCCCCTCCACGTTTTGATCAATTGTTATGGTGCGCTTTATTTGTGGACATTATGTGGTAGTTTGATAGAACTGGATCGAACTTTAAACTCGCTTATTAAAGAGACGGCATAATTGTCACGAAAAACATGTTTTGATTAATCAAATAAATCTGAATAAGTTACTCATCTAATTATTTATGGGGTTATTTATGGGTGACCGAGCTTAGTCCCAATTATTTACAATTGTATTTTTATAATTATTTAAATAAAAATACACACAAATAAAAAAAGATATAAAAAGAGAAAAATGAAAAGAGAATACCAAAAACTAAGCCTGTCTGGATTAAAAGACTGACTTGACTGCTCGCATTCCCAACTGAACAATTTATTTTTGGTGGCAGTGGCTAAATATACCCTTACCTGCATACTAAATTGCATGGATATCTATGAATATATAGAAATAAACAAATATAAATGATTCCTCGTTTTAAGGTATTCAATATTTAAAACGGACATTTACAACTGCAGTCTACGGGAATTTTCAGACGTTGTATATAAGTGCGTGGCTTATAATTAGTAAAACATAATATTAAATTATGATTAATATTTTGATATTATATTTTATTAATTGTTTTATATTGTTGTCGTTGTATTACATATCTAAATTTATTATTTCGTTAAATATTATTTGATAAAATATAATTGTTAAATTATGATTAATATTTTGATATTATATTTTATTATTTGTATAATATTATTGTCTTATTATATATAACTGTTATTAATTTTATATTTTTCTCTTATAATATCGCATTAAGTTAAATGTCTTGTAAAGGTATTATAATTGATTGTAAATAAATAAATAAATAAAAAAAACAAATATAATCATTTTTGACCTTTTCATAAGCATTAAAATATTTTTACCGTATTATGACATAGGTATATATACCTACACCTACTTCTATTTTTTATTTAGGAGTGGTAGGACCACACTGTCGACAGTTATCTGTCTACAGCCGCGGGCCGGTCCGTCCGGGGTAGTACCATGCTCTCGCAGAAAATCGACGTCTGAGTAGTAGCAATTTGTTACTGCGCTTCCTTCGGTGAGCGAGAGAGCCGGAAGCCCAACTTTCTGAGGGTGATTGCGTGTGGAGGGTTTTGGTGGTGCCCTTGGTATCACCGAGCCTCAATGCACGCATTCACACTCCCTTCGCTTTCTTCGCGGTAGGCAACGGCCTTGTAAAGGTCCATGAGCGGCAGCAACACTTACCATCAGGTGTACTGTTTGCTCGTTTGCCACCGTTTGCAATAAAAATAAAAAATAAAAAAAAAATACTATCCTGATAATACTCTTGATAACCTCCGTATACCCTATCTTGCCCGTGGGTTTCGTAAAATACGACTAATGGTTATGATATGTACATATATGCAAAAGAACGAAAACTCGAAATAAAACCCTATATCAACATGTCTGACTAGCATGGTATATAAATACAATTTCCCGTCTATTATGGAGGAGGCTTGAGCCCAACAGTAGCACCTAATGAGCTGTGATGATAATAATTTAATATCCTGACATATTATACTTTTCAACACTATTGTTGATGGGAAATCCATTCGAATGATATAGGTACTTATTGGTCTATAGTTCTTTTTTTTTTTTTTATTGGCAACGGTGGCAAACGAGCAAGCAGCACACCTGATGGTAAGTGAAACTGCTGCACATGGACCTTTGCAATACCAGGGGCACAGCCAGGCCACTGCCTACCGTGAAGGAAATACTCTTCTTAAACCTCGTTTAAAGAAAGACATGTCATAGCGCTCGGGAAACACAGCAGCAGGTAGTTCATTCCAGAGCCTGCACGTACGTGGGAGAAATGAACGCTGGAAACGTACAGTTGAAGACCATAACGTTTCCAGGTGAAATAGATGAACCCTGCTACGATGTCGAGTGGTACGTTGGTAGAATGATGATGGTGGTACCAAGTCAAACAGTTCCTCGGAGCACTCCCCGTGAAAGAGTCGGTAGAGTACACAGAGCGACCCAAAGTCTCCCCGCTGCTCCAGCGACTCCAATCTGTTCGTAAGATTGGGATCCCCGACGATTCGAACAGCCCGTCTTTGTAGGGAGTCAAGTGGGTCTAGCTGATATTTGGGCGCATCTGCCCAGAGATGTGAGCAGTACTCCACATGAGGACGAACTTGTGTTTTGTACAGCACAAGACGCTGTCTCGGTGTTAAGTACCGCCTGGCTCTGTTCAGGACGCCCAACCTTTTGCTTGCCAATTTGGCTTTCTATAGGTATATAGTTATAGATGTCTACTATGGGATATTAGTCTCTACAGAAGAGGATATTAATTTTGTTAGCAATTTGTATATCTTATACCTCCGATCCCCGCCTAGATGATACAAAGAAATTATCATCTTATTTTGAATACGTATGTCTTACATCAGTCAGAAGACCTCCTGCCAATGATTTGAAATAACTCCTTCGTATTCTGTTCTTTGGAGAATCCTACATCTTACTGTTCAATTAGTTTATGGATAAGGGGATTGAAAACTGACGTGAGTTAAAATAAAATTTCAATAATAATAAATTCATTTATAATAATCAATTATCCGTGTGGTGATGGAGTAAGAATACAATTCATGATCCATTCTCTTGTCCGTGGGCGTCGTAAAAGACAACTAAGGGATATCTCGTGCTTATAACAGCTATGCAAGAGAAGGAAAAATCGAAAATGGAACCCTGACCAGCCTGACCAGCGTGATATAGTAGGTCAATTGCTCTCCCAACGTGAAGAAGGTTTCATTCTAGTAGTGGGATGTATGCTATCATCATCATCATTACAACTCTAGCAGCTAATAACAACATTTTAAACGTCAAATAAATTACTTAACCCTTTATATTTATGCATAGACAAAGAAAAGTATATGAAATCGGTTAGAATATAAACATAATGTTACGCGAAGAAACCCGTAAAAATAGTTTCAATTTATAAACATGAATTTAGTGTTTTGGCTGAAGCTATTCCCATTCATACGTATATGGATGCAAATTTTTTAAACATTTTATACGCTACACTTTATCAAAGCTAAACAAAAAACTCTTGCATGGAATTAATCTGTTTAGTTTTTCATCTGAATGCCTGAGGTGTTTGCGTTTGTTATTTTTAGTGTTTTGTTTTGTTGACAAATTAGACAGCACGGTTGAAATTTATTTTCAAGGTTTTGTAATTTTTAACAAGTTCTGAAGCTGCTCGCTGAAAAAGGAATTTTAAAACAATAGAACAGAATAAGTTTAAAATGAAACAATTTTTATAACGTTTTTATCCTGCCACACTCAAACCGATAACACGGTTTTCTGGGGCTATGTTTTATCAATATGTAGCATTAATATTTTATAATAATTAAATAAATAAATAAATAAAAGGATTCTATTCGTCAAAATAATATTTGTCTTTTTTATTGTATCTAACAACATAAACCCCTCACTCATATTATTCTACATAGATAAAGAATAAAGAAAGAAGTTATTCTAGTAGTAATACATTTTTTTACATTACAAGTCGCGGGGAACCGTTGGATTTTTTTTTTATTGCAAGCAGTGGCAAACGAGCAAACAGTACACCTGATGATAAGTGCTGCTACCGCTCATGGACCTTTACAAGGCCGCTGCCTACCGCGAAGAAAGTGAAGGGAGTGTGAATGCGTGCATTGAGGCTCGGTGGTACTAAAGGCACCATAAAAACCCTCCACACGCAAACACCCTCAGAAAGTTTGGCTTCCGGCTCTCTCGCTCACCGAACGAAGCGCAGTAAAAAATTGCTACTACTCAGACGTCGATTTTCTGCGAGAGCGTGGTACTGCCCCGGACGGACCGGCTCGCGGCTGTAGACAGATAACTGTCGACAGTGTGGTCCACTCCGATGCAAATGAAACCGGACCGTTCCGAGTGGCATTACCGTAGCGACGCCTATGTCCATCAGTGAACGTCTACGGGCTGATGGATGGATTCATCATCATCTCAACTTGCACCTACACGTTCCACAATTGGGCTTGAACCTCATTCACAATGAGAGGGAAATTGGGCTATTATAAAATTTTAATGTTTAATTAAACTTAATGTTATGTCATATATATTGCTTTAGGTATTACTTAAATTTTTTTACAATTACCTACTGATAAAATAGGGGTGGTGATACATTGTATTCTTTCTCTACACGTACAATGTATTAAGATAAATTTTTTAAAGTTATTTAGTTGCGGCTTTTATCATAAAATATTTTTGTTTCATACCCGTAAAACTTGCGTAAACAAAAGAATTTAAAATAAACTACTTTGATATATTTTACTAAACGCTGTATAATGTTCGAAATGTTGACAAATCAAAAAACAAATATAAATGTGATAAAATGCGTAAAAATAGTTTAATTTTAATTGCGTAATATTCGCATAAATATCGAAAAATAAATCACTATATCAAGATTTGATTTTTAAAATTCAAAATTATGTTAACATTGCTATTTTTTTAATTCTACGTAACTGGATAATTTGATTACATGGCCAATGAACGTTTAATTGAGCCTGTCTATTCTTAATTTGGGTCTAGAAGGAGTCAACACATTTTAACGGCACTTAGTCCGGGCACCGATCCAATACTATTCAGAGTGACTTACACGTTTCATTACCTTAATGGACTTTCCTTCTTATATATATTTTATTTATAGTCTCACGCTATCCCCTAAGGGGTAAATACAGACGTAATGTATCTACATTTTACATACAATATCCATTACTTCTTTGGCATTCGACTCAGATATATTCCGTGTGGTGACGGAGTAAAAATACAATTCACCACTCCCTAACTTGCCCGTGGATGTCGTCAAAAACAACTAAGGGATATAATAATCATATAACATTTGTGCAAGGAAAGGAAAACTCGAAATAAAACCCTATTCCAATACGTCTGACCAGAGTGGAATAGTAGGTCAATTTTCCTCCTATTGAGGAGGTTCGAGCCCAACAGTGGGACGTATTTGAGCTGCAATGATGATGAGGCTGATGAGGAAGGAACTAATGAAGATCTTTATAGATCGACAATTGCTGTATCTGTATGTCTAAATATTATAAATTAAACAATTTTAACGGTTTTCATCGCGTTTGATTTCTGATTTCCAGACGTTTCGAAAACTTTTCAGCGTTTATGGTCCGAACGTGACTATGAACTCTGAATAAATGTGTAATAAATCAGTAATCATTATGCCTAAATATTGTTTACACCATTTCTGTTATATAATAATCGCGCTTTCTGAGCTTTGAACGAACGCAAACGGTCAATTAAGAAGCTGGACACCGTCCCTTCACCGTCCTGTCGACCCGGACGAGTAGGACGAGACATGACCGGATCAGAGCTTATCTTAAAAAACCGTACAACTCATTTTTATTTACGAATATAGTAAACACATAAGGCACCTAATCTTCCGTATAGTTACGGATTGAGAATACAATTCACTATGCTTTATATTATCAATGGCAAAAGTCTACTGAGAAAGAAAATTTGAAATAAGACGTTATAACCGCTTATCTGATAGGCGTGTCCATAGTAAATAATTTTCCTTTCCATTGCGGAGGAGTTTAGAGCCGAGCAACGAGATTGCAACACCTCCTCGGCGATGATGAAACATAGGACTGTTCAAAGTGGCATTCTCGTAGTTCATCATCATCATCACAGCCCACATACGTTCCACTGTTGGGCTCGGGCCACCTCCACAATGAGAGGGAATTTAACCTACTATACCGTGCTGGTCAGAGATGCTGGTATAGGGTTTTATTTCGAGTTTTCCTTCTCTTGCATAGATCTTATGTGCATATTATATCTCTTAGTCGTCTTTTACGACATCCACGGGCAAGATGGGGAGTGGTGAATTATATTCTCGCAGAAAATCGACGTCTGAGTAGTAGCAATTTGTTACTGCGCTTCGTTCGGTGATTGAGTGTGGAGGGTTTTGGTGGTGCCCTTGGTATCACCGAGCCTCAATGCACGCATTCACACTCCCTTCGCTTTCTTCGCGGTAGGCAACGGCCTTGTAAAGGTCCATGAGCGGTAGCAACACTTACCATCTGGTGTACTGTTTGCTCGTTTGCCACCGTTTGCAATAAAAAAAAATATATATATTCTTAATCCGTCACCTTCCTCCCAATGTGGAGGACGCCCGAGCCCAACATAGGGATATATGTGGGCTGCGATGATGATGCACTAAAAATTAATACAAGTAATTTCAACTCGACGCTGAAATAACAATCTACGGTATAATTTCCACAATAATTATAGTTGATACGTACAATTTACCTACGCCTCAATAAAACATTTGATTGAAGTTTTAATAAGGGGCGCAAATTAAGCCATCACAATGACGTATCGATATTATTGTTAATGACGATTCATTCAATGCTTACTGATTTATGTATAATTGCAACTTTTAGTGGCAAGAGAAACCACTCTATAATTACAAATTGCAAGAGTAAACACTCAGTAGTTTGCTTCGGTAACTGCCTATACACGGTCGCGAATAGGGAGAAGACACTATCTATCTATATATATAAAAGAGAAAGTGTGTGGGTATGTTCCATATAGGCGCCGAAACGGCTGGATCGATTTGAATGAAACTTTCAGGGAATCTCCAGATCAACCTGGCGAGTAATCCTGTAAAGTTTGGTCACGATTGGAGCACTCCTCTTTTTGAACTGTCAAATGATATAAGTTTATTGTTTAAATAAAATAAAGCAAAATCTAGCCCGGCGAAGCGGGCTGGGTACGCTAGTAGTAAGATAATTGCGATTGTGACAAGAACACGGCGCTTTGCAAAGCAGCGTAATGAAAGCTTCTCTAACCGTAGTTGCGGATGGATGGACCGAGGTCAAAGAACTAGTGATTGGCCATCGAGTTCAAGGGATCAGCACCAGGGCAGAGCCCACTGGCGATGACGGGCAATACGTTAAATTATGGGGGCACACCAACCTTTAGTTGACCTGAACGAATTGAGCGTCGTATGTTCAGACCAATGCTTGCTAAAACGAAGAAAAAGGGTTGATATAACTCATACTTGCTTGCGACTGAAAGTTGCCGGTCCATATATTTTAGTGAATATTTAAAATGTAAAATTATTTTTGGGCATTTCTCTGATAGCGTATTTAATTTATCCTGTGTGTTATTGATAAGTTTCGCTGAAAAATGTTTATTTTAAAAACTAAAAGTATTTACTAATAATTATGCAAAACTATGCTGTAGAGCCCATTTTCTTATTCTTGAATTGTCATCTAGAGCATACCGCGAACGCGCCTTCTCTTAAAATTATAAGTAGTAAGAAAAAATGAAATACTAGTTAGCTTAAATAACTAGCCCATAGCACGTTGACCGGACGGCTTGGACCTTTCATTTCGAGTTTAATAATGTAATTTGTTTACAGCCTCTAAACAAAAAACAACAATAATAAAGAAAAAAAAATTGTATTTCCTGCATGGATTTGTTTTTATTAAGTGATTCTTGATCATTTCCTTCTGTAGTTTTGAATCATAATACCTAAATTTGTTGATTCTCTGAGTATTTCGCACCTTCTTTTGGTTTAATTTATGTATGTTAAAACAAAATAGTTGCACGATGATATATTTTTATTTTTAGTCTTTGACAAAAATAAGATCTCTACATGTATCGGCAAAAACCTGCTACCACAAAAACTTCACATTACGATAACAACTCCTTTACTGGGTTATGTAAATTGACTTTGAAGTCGAAAAGCTCTCATATTTAGTCCAAGAGAGGTATGAGGTTTATTATTCCTGAGACACCGGACAAAACTACGATCAAAGCGACAAAATCGAACAGAAAATAACGAATACAATTAGAATGTTATCTATACCAATAAATAAAATTGGAGTGTCTGTTTGTAATGTCAAAATAATAGGCTTTTTTCATGCTCACACGGTTATTTGCACGACACCTATGCCTAAAATAGCAATTAAAAAAATTTTGTCTGTCTGTCTGTTTGTTTCGGGTAATCTTCAAAACGGCTGGACCGATTTTAAAATTTCTTTCACCAATGGAAAGCTATAATATCAGGGCGTAAACTAGGCTATATTTTATCCCGGTATTCCCACGGGAACGGGAACTACGCGGATAAAATGACTATAACCTATAACCGAAGCGAAGCGAGGGCGGGTTGCTTGTCGTCATATAAAAATAAATACCGGATCATGAGTTTACAGTTTGTATTTTAGTTTTATTTGATTTTTTATAGTTTGATCATCATTTTTGATTTCAGATTAATGTTCAGGTGAAAAAAAAATCACACATCTCAGATCCTGTCACTTTTTTTGAGGACTTAAGTTATTATTTCTAAAAACAGACTTATTTTATTAGTGGCCCTTTGCCATAATAAATGTATTCTACTATATTCCACCACGAATCGGACGACGCAGCGTAGGACGACCCCCTATTAGACGGACTGACGATATTTTCAAACTCGCACGGAACCGTTGGATGCAAGTGACACAGAACCGTTCCGAGTAGCATTTTCGTGAGGAGGCCTTTGTCCAGCAGTGGACGTCTGTAGACTGATAGATGGATGGACTATATTCCAAAACTATTTACAAACATTTACCATCAATTGGACAGTAATGTAATGACAATAGCAAGTCCACACAGTGTGTGGCTTCACAAATAGTGTCAAATACCGAGACCGAAACAAGAGTGCTCGTTAAATCCAAACGATTGTAAATCGATCGATTACGTTTTAATTGCTTCACCAGTATTCAGTTCCAACAGAGTAATTTGAACTTTGAAGAGACAACCCTATCGAGTGTCCATACTAATTTGCTTCTGTTTGTTTAAGTCTTACGGTAGTATTTGCTTCATTATTAGGGTTGACTCGACATGATTTTGATATAAATATGAAATAGGGTTGTCACTCGTAATACATAATATTTGGAATAACCTTTTACTGTTATTTTTGTATATCACTGTAATTAAAAGTTTCGCAAGTGTTGATAAATCTAGAAGACCTAATTATTAGGTACCACTTTTCATCTTTTCAACTCAAATAGACTCCACGGCAGGACTCAAGGTGCCCTCTGAAATTGACCTTAGTACTCCACGCTTGTTAGATGCGGTAGTGTAAGGCTTTATTTCAAGATTCCTTTTCATGTAGAGATATTATGCATATTGTAAACTTTCTGCGTGGTGCCGGAGTAAGAATACAATTCACCAATCCCTATCTTACCCGTGGATGTCGTAAAAGACGACTAAAGGAACATAACATCTGTGTAAGAGAATGAAAACTCGAAATGAAACCCTATACCAACATGCCTGACCAGCATGGTATAATAAGTCAAATTCCCTCCCATTATGGAGGAGGTCCAAGCCCAACAGTGGGAAGTATGTGGACTGCGATGATGATGATGATTGTAACATTTAATCGTCTTGTACGATACCCATGACCAAAAAAGGGGCTGGAGAAATATATTCTTACTTGGTCATCATACCGAATATACACAATACTAACTTTAATTCGACACAATTAGATTAATAATTGTAGCAAGATTATCCACACAAGAGAAAGTGGTCCGGTTTATTAAAAACTCGCAATAGTGAATGGGTTATTTACTCTATTTGTATCTATACCAATAAATAAAATTGGAGTGTCTGTTTGTAATGTCAAAATAATGGGCTTTTTTCATGCTCACACGGTTATTTGCACTATACATATGCCTAAAATAGACTTTATATTTTTTTTGTCTGTCTGTCTGTTTTTCCGGGTAATCTTCAAAACGGCTGGACCGATTTCAAAAATTCTTACACTAATGGCAAGCTATAATATCAAGGAGTAAACTAGGCTATATATTATTCCGGTATTCCCACGGGAACGGGAACTACGCAGGAAAAACGACTGAAACCGAAGCGAAGCGAGGGCGGGTTGCTAGTTCAAAATATATTGACTTTCGTGGAATGAGAATGAAATTCACCTACCATTCTCTCGGCCGTGGGTGTTGTAAAAGAAGACTAAGGCATTAAATATGACCACTGATGGCCAGTAACCCTGCTCCGGTGGTCGGCCCAACGACGAAGGCGACGTGGTGTTCGGGTAGGTTGCGGGTGTGCGTGCTTACGCCCCTCTGTCGCCCCAGATGGAGTGGTGCGAGGAGTGCGGCGACCGCAACCCACCCCAAAAAAGAAAAGGCATTAAATATGCATATAACATATATACATAAGAAGGAAAGCTTGAAAAACTAACGCGGCTGATCAGCGTGAAATTGACCTACTATGGTCAATTTCCCTCCTATTCTGGAGGAGGCTCCACCCAGTTGTGGGATATTTATGAGCTTACATGATAATGTGATAACAGTGATGATTATATTATTAGCTTTTTTTTTGGTGGTGGATTGCAGTAGGCGCGCTCCTCGCACCACTCCGTCTGGGGCGACAGAGGGGCGTAAGCACGCACACCCGCAAACCACCCACGATGCACGTCGCCTTCGTCGTTGGGCCGACCACCAGAGCAGGGTTACTTGTCATCAGTGGTCGGCCCGACGGTATACCCCCTATTTTGGGTACTCTTCCATCGACCGACGTCCCCCCTTCGGGAAGGACATCGGTCTTTCCTCACGCGGTCGGCCTCTCGGCGGATGACGGACTAATTCCCCGGTCACGTCACCCACGGCCATATATATTACTAGCTGACCCAACAGAAGCTCACTGTCACTCTCTAAATTTATTTTTATTAGGAACTAGCAACCCGCCCTCGCTTCGCTTCGGTTTTAGTCGTTTTACCCACGTAGTTCCCGTTCCCGTGGGAATACCGGGATAAAGTATAGCCTAGTTCAGCTATACTCTAAGTGTGTTCCGCGGAACCCTAGGGTTCCGTGATACCTCTGTCGGGGTTCCGCAAGAATTTAGAAATAAAAAAATCAAAACACCTCTCTCTGGTCGCTCCGCGGCTGTGCGGACTCCGCGGCCGCGCGGAGACAAAACGCTATGAATGTTATTTATTTATTTATTTGTATTTGTATAAGCTTGTGTTACATTAGCTGGTACAATATCTCATAAGTTTGGTCTCAACAATTTTATACTTGTACAACGCGTTCGCTCTAAGTTTGCCGGTCTGTGGAATGCGCGTACCCTCCCCCACGTGACAACAAAACTTATAATGCGTCATAGTTTTACCCAAATATCTAACGTACACAATTTTTATTGTTACAATTAAATAAAAAATTTCGAACGTCATACACTCATACCTATCGCCAGCGGCAAACTTAAAACGAGCGGGTAGTATACTTGTAAGCGCTCAGTCTCTTTGATAAAAGCCGCCTCTGAATTAGACGCTATAGTTGTCAACTAGCGACTTTCGTCTCTAACTTCAAAGGATAAAGTCGATATTGTTTACAACGCTATTTTTAAATTTCTGTTTTTATTTTTGCTTTTTGTTTATCAAAGGTGCCGACTCGAGTATTTTCGAGAATATTTGAGATCGAGTCTAGGACTAAGTATAAAAGCGGCGATCGCGCGTTGGCGTCGTCTCCATCCGACGTCCTCGTCACGTCCTCGACGAAGAGGACGACAATATCACACTCGCTCAACAAAGAGCCTACACGGCCCGCGAGGCCTTAACAAATAAATATCCGCGGTTCCGCCCTCGCCGTCGAGGTGCGAAACCGCGCCGCGCAAAAGTCACTACTAAAAACGTGGGCACGCCCACTTTGCCTCCAGCGACGCCCCAAGCCGAGGTCCGTTCCCCACAGGGGGAGCCCTTGGGCGATGTCGCTTAGCATACTCTTCTCCGGGTTGAGAGCCCTCAGCGCTCACCCATAGTCCGCGTCAAGCTGTCAAGGCCATCTGCGGCCAACAGCTGTACACACACAAAAAAAAAAAAAAAAAAAAGTTGGCGTCGTCAGTTGATGATTAGCGTTCGGAGCGATAAGTTACTACCTACTTACAAGCTCGCTAGCGAGAAACTAGTGTTCATTGTTTTACTGCCTGCTGTATTCTGTTGTCTCAGTTTTATACATTTCTTCCCTGTAGGTTCTAAATTTAGTCTCTTATACGCAGTAACGATTGTGCATTATTTAAACCCCACTATCCTGACTTGTAACATTATAAATAAAGAAGAATGGAACGTTGGCTTAAAGGTGTTAAACGTGTTCCAACAACATCTTCTAATGACGCTGAATGTTCAAAAGCAATGCGCGCGGAGAATTTAGCAATCACCGATCCAGAAGATGATGCCACGAGTGCCACGACGTCAAGCTCGACGGTTTCAAAGACGAAGAAAAGGAAGTATGATGAATCTTATATCAGTTTCGGATTTGTTGATTCCAACGGCTCACCTCTCTGCATGCTCTGTAGTAAACTGCTTCCTAATAGTTCCATGGCACCTGCCAAATTGCGTCGACATTTAGAAACCGTACACCCCGAGACTAAAGACAAGAATAAAGAATTTTTTGTTCGCAAAAAAGATCAGTTATTAGAAAGTCAAAAAAATATGATGCATGTAACACAAACTACCAACGAAAAGGCCATGGAGGCATCATACTTAGTTAGCTATCGCATTGCACAAGCAGGTGAAGCGCACACTATCGCTGAGAAATTAATAAAACCATGTGTATTAGACATAACAAAATGTATGCTTGATGAAAAATCTGCAAAGCATCTTTCTACTGTTCCGCTATCAAACGATACTGTTTCACGACGAATCCATGATCTGGCAAGCTACGTCAAACAAGAACTAGTTACACGTCTACAAAATACACGATTCGCTTTGCAAATGGACGAGTCGACTGATGTCGCTGGTTTGGCTATCCTGCTGGTTATTGTGAGATATCCATATAAAAGTTCTTTTGAAGAAGACATGCTTATGTGTTCATCGCTGCTTACAAACACTACCGGGGAAGAAATTTTTAATAAAATAATATATTTTTTGAAGAACATAATCTCAGTTGGAACAATTGCATTGACATTTGTACAGATGGGGCCAAGGCGATGACAGGTAAAACAGCAGGAGCAGTGTCACGAATGAAAAATAAAGCGCCTAATTGTAGTTCCAGTCATTGTATTCTGCATAGACAAGCACTTGCGATGAAGCAAATGCCGTCTAATCTAAAATTAGTTATGGATGAAGCGGTAAAAATAATTAATTTTATCAAATCACGACCACTACAATCCCGATTGTTCTCATTATTGTGTGAAGATTATGGCAGCAAACATAAAACACTGCTGCTCCATACAGAAGTGCGATGGCTGTCTCGGGGAAAAACTTTAACAAGGCTATTTGAACTTAGAGCCGAGTTACAAATGTTTCTTTCAGCAGATACTTCTTTTAATTTGAAGGACCGTTTGTATGATAAAACTTGGTTGTTCCGATTGTCTTTTATGGCGGATATCTTTCAAAAACTTAACGAATTAAATTTATCGTTGCAAGGTAAACAGACAACAGTGTTTCAGGCCTATAATAAAATAACTGCTTTTAAAAGAAAATTAGATTTTTGGATCATTTGCATTGGTAAGAAAGAAATAGAAAGTTTTACGTTACTCAGTGAGTTTGTTAGCGAAAACGACTCAGAAATGTTTGAAGATAATGTGTTTGAAGAATTGGTCCAATATCTCAGTTCGATGCGCGCATCTTTTGAAAAGTATTTTCCCGAAGAACACAATACAAAAATTAAAGTGAACTCCTGGATTCATAATCCTTTTTTACCCAACTTGGAAAAGCCTGAAAACATGTCAAATGAGATATATGAATCTCTTTTAGAAATGTCATCAGACACAAGTATGGAGTCATTGTTCAAAACGACGCCTCTTAATGATTTTTGGTGCAGAATCCAAGATGAATATGCAATGCTTGGCCAAATGGCTCTGGATATTCTTCTCCCGTTCCCAACTACATATTTGTGCGAAACAGGATTCTCTACCTACGCAGCCACGAAAACAAAATATCGCAATAGACTGGACGCCGAAGCTGATATGAGACTCCAACTTTCTTCCATCAAACCTGATATCAAGCAATTGATGAAAAATAAAAAACAGTTTCATACCTCCCACTAGTTAGATTTTTTCTTTTTTAATGTTTTCTATTATTGTCCTTACCAAGTGGTGAAGTAAATAATAATTAGTAACTGATACATTGTACTTTTATTATGCTGATTAATATAGAATACACTTATAAAAATAATTGTTTTATTGTAGGGTTCCATCAAGTATTTTGCTTCCCAAAAGGGTTCCGTCATTTAAAAAGTTTGAGAACCACTGGCCTAGTTTACGCCTTGATATTATAGCTTTCCATTGGTGAAAGAATTTTTGAAATCGGTCCAGCCGTTTTGAAGATTACCCGGAACAAAAAGCCAGACAGACAAAACATTTTTAATCTGTATTTTAGGCATAGGTGTCGTGCAAATAACCGTGTGAGCATGAAAAAAGCCTATTATTTTGACATTACAAACAGACACTCCAATTTTATTTATTGGTATAGATTAAAAAGTGTCGTATCCACTGAATTGCGAATTGATTTGAAATAACCAATCAATTGTAAAATCGTAAACTGTAAATTGACGACTTCGCTCTTCAATCATGATAAATATTATATACAAATTGAAGCCTACAGCTTCAATTTGTATAATCTATAGTCAAAAATGCCGTGTGGTGACGGAGTAAGAATACAATTCACCACTTCCTATCTTGCCCGTGGATGTCGTAAAAGACGACTAAGCGACACGCAGATAACATCTATGCAAGAGAAGGAAAAGCCGAAATAAAATCCTATACCAATCTGGGTTACCAGCGTGGTATAGTAGGACAATTTCTCTCCCATTGTGGAGAAGGCTCAAGCCCAGCAGTGGGACATATGTGAGCTAATTATAAATAACTCAAAAAATATAATATAAAAACTCTTTGGTGGCAAACTTATAAGATTACTGCTAACAAGATCTTATTAAGACTCAATTGATAGGATGACGCTATTTAACACGAGCCGCAGTATTTTGATCCTATTATAATAAAGGCAAAACCCTAAGATTGTGTTTCCTGAGAGTGTAAGGCCGGCGACAGATATACGCCATTATTATTAGTCTTTTTTCGCGTGATGAGGGAATAAAAATACAAATGACCATCCCCTATCTTTCGTGATGAAAGCCCTCAGCACTCACCCACCAGTCCGGGTAAAGTTGTCACAGTCATCTGCAGCTAACAACTAAGTAACATAAAAAAAGTCCCCTATCTTACGGCTGTCGCAAAAGAAGACTAAAGGATTTATATGCACACTAGCAACCCGCCCTCGCTTCGCTTCGGTTATAGGTTATAGTCGTTTTACCCGCGTAGTTCCCGTTCCCGTGGGAATACCGGGATAAAATATAGCCTAGTTTACGCCCTGATATTATAGCTTTCCATTGGTGAAAGAATTTTTGAAATCGGTCCAGCTGTTTTGAAGATTACCCGGAACAAACAGACAGACAGACAGACAAAAATTTTTTAATTGCTATTTTAGGCATAGGTGTCGTGCAAATAACCGTGTGAGCATGAAAAAAGCCTATTATTTTGACATTACAAACAGACACTCCAATTTTATTTATTGGTATAGATAACATTTTGCAAAGCCCTATACTGTTTATCTGTCTATATGACCAGCGTGGTATAATAGGTATTTTTTCTTCTATCATGGAGGAAGCTCGAGTATAGTAGTGAGAAATATATGAGTTGAGTTGTCGGCCCAACGGCGAAGGGAAAGGGATACGGTGGGTTATGACGTCGCGCGCCGCCCTTGCATCGCCCCGGACGAAGTGAACGGCGTGGCCGTAGTCCGCCCTATCAGGGAATTCATTTTTTTATACTTAACAGCGTGTACTGATGTAAAATATTATAAGTTTAAATTAAAAAATAAACAAGCAATTACCAAAAAAAAAAAAGAACACAAAGCAATCCTAAAGACTGGTGACAGAAGTGAAAACTTAAAACTATGAACAGACAGTTATTATTTTTGGAAATTTGAATTAATCGTGTGATATTAAATAAAAACTTGTAAATTACAACTTTTGACATCTATCGGCACAGATATAGTGACATTGAAATAGCTACAGATGTAATGTTAGCATTAACACGTCACGTAACCATGTGGACATCGACTTTGCCGATTTCTCCCACGTACGTGCAAGCTCTGGAATGAATTACCTGCTTCTGTGTTTCCCGAGCGCTATGACATGTCCTGCTTTAAACGAAGTTTAAGAAGAGTATTTTCTTCACGATAGGCAACGGCCTGGCTATGTCCCTGGTATTGCAAAGGTGTGCAGCAGCATCACTTACCATCAGGTGTGTTGCTTGCTCGTTTGCCACTGTTGGCAATAAAAAAAGAAGACTTACATGAATTCACCCCCCATCCAAACCTACTAATAGAAGTTTTCACTTCAATAATATATTTAAAAGATTAAGACTAGCATTATTAAAATGGCCGTGGTATAGACAGGTTAACGATACAGTCTTCCGTGTGGTGACGGAGTCAGAATACAAGTCACCACTCCCTATCATGCCCGTGGATGTCGTAAAAGACTATTATGGGATATAATACGCATATAACATCTTGAAACTTGATGGAAAACTTGAAACTTGATAGAAAACTTGAAATATATCCCTATACCAACTTGTCTGACCAGCATGGTATAGTAAGGTCAATGTCCCTCCAATTGTGGAGGAGGCTCGAGACCAACAGTGGGACGTATATGAGCTGAAATGATGATGATGAATGATACAATTTGTGGTCAGCCGTCACTTTCTCGAGTGGAGTCGTAAAAACCAGCTGCACGATCGCCTTCTAACATTTCTGCGGTCACCAATATGGCAGCTAAATATGACGATTAAAGCATTATGGCCCTTGAGAAGGTCAAAATAGAGCAACAACAACAAAATAGACCTCAAAAGACACGATATTTTCAAATATATATTTATAATCTTGTCCGTATGGTGACGGAGTAAAAATACAAATCACCACTCCCTATCCTGCCCGCGGATGTCGTAAAATACGACTAAGGATACAAAATCTATGCAAGAGAAGGAAAACTCGAAACAAAATCCTATATCAACCTGTCTTATCAGCATTAGGCTATAGTAAGGTAAATTTTCTTTCTATTTGTGGAGGAGGCTCGAGCCCAACAGTGGGACGTATATGAGCTGAAATGATGAATGATGATGAATTTACATCCTGTGTGGTATCGGCTACGAATACCACCAACCACCATCTCTTTCATTACTCGTAAATATCATTAAAAATAGCTTTAAATAGACCAGAGGCAGCTTCGTTTAATGTCGTCTCGTCAATAATTACATTCCTTAAGAAGTTTGACGTCAGCCAGGCGGCCGGTCATAAAACTATTCATCTCAACTCATATTCGTCTCATTGTTGGGCTCGAGCTTCCTCCATAATAAGAAGGCTATTCATTTACTATATAACGCTAGTCAGATGGGTTACTATTTTTTTTTTATGGGTGGGCTATGGTAAGCGCACGCGCGGTCCAGTCCGTCCGGGGCGATGAAAGGACGGCGCGCGGGCCCATAACCCACCCGTACCCACTTCACCTCGTTGTTGGGCCGACCGACCGACCGATGTGACTTGTCGTCAGTGGTCGGCCCAACGGAATACCCTTTCGGGTACCCTCACCTCTCGACATCCTGGGACGTCGGTCGCCGTCACGCGGTTAGCCACACTGCGGGTGACGGACAATTCCCCGGTCCGATCACCGCGGCCAGATACTCGCGCCTGCGCCGCCCAAGTCGCCGGCAGATGGGTTACTATAGGGTTTTATTTCGAGTTTTCTTTCTCTTGCATAGATGTTATACACATATTTAATCCCTTAGTCGTCTTTTACGACACCTAAGGGCAAGAATAGTGAATTGTATTCTTATTCCCATCACCACATGGATAATAATAACACTTAACACTAACTTAAACTCTCTTATCCCAAGTAATTAAGATAGGAGAGGATAGGATAACTAATTCCAACGTTGTTGTGTCGCATATCTGAGACCAGCATACATCGTTAACATTCTCAACCCAGTCTGCCTATAAGTACGCGACTGCTAATATTATCAAAGTTATCAACATTAACTAGCTCAAATACACCCTTTGGAAATCGTGTTTGTAATATAAATTACAATATAAATATAGGATAGAGTATAAAATATGACTTGTATTATAATAATCTTCATTGAGAAGTCCATAGGGACTTTCTATTGCCGATGGAGTTATTTGGTTTGATTGGAATTAAAGATTTTTTATTTATACTTTTTGTTTGCTCAAATAAAAAATAATGATTAACGATCTTGACGTGCTTTTGTGATATAGTAGGCCAAAATGCCGTCTTATTGTGGAATAGGCCTGGGTCTAATAGTATTAAGTGTAAAGGAATAAAAGTTGGTCCTGTTTATATTTTGTAGCCTTTTTTTTGGGGTGAGCTACGGTCAGCACACCCGCCGCCCGGCTCCGTCCGGGGCGATAGAGGGGCGTCGCGCGGTCCCGTAACTCACCCATATAGCACGTCGCCTTCGTCGTTGGGCCGACCACCGATGCGGAGTTCCTTGACTTCAGTGGTCGACCCGACAGAATACCCCGAGGGAGCCTCTCCCATCGACGTCGCCTCGGGACGCCGACCGCCGTCGCAAGGCTAACCTCTCCGTGAATTTTGTAGCCTATAAGCTTCCTTCATAATAGCAAAGAAATAATCAATTTAACGCCTTTTTTCGCACATGCCGATTGAGTAAGAAGAGAGTAGGTCAAATTCCCTCGCACAATGGAAGCCCAAGCAGTGGAACTTATATGGGTTGAGTTAAGATGATGATGCGACTTTAGATCGACGTGATAGCATAGTGTTTAATTTTAGATTTTCTTTCTAATGCTGCATTATTTGGTTTTAAGCAAGCAGAAAAACGAGAGTCTAAGAGAAAGAAGTTCCGTGTGGTGACAGAGTAAGAATCATCACTCCTCTTGCCCGAGGATATCGTAAAAGACGACTATGGGATATAATATGCACATAACATCTGTGCAAGAGAAGAAAAACTCCAAATAAAACCCTATGCCAACATGTCTGACCAGCATGGTATAGTAGGTCAAATTCCCTCTCATTATGGAAGAGACCCGTGCCCAACAGTGGGATGTATGTGGGCTGCTATGATGATGATGTTGAGAAAGAAAAGTGCGGTTGATATTGTATTTTAACTCATTCAACACACGGAAAAATCATACAATACCAACCAAAGTTCTACACAAAACTTTCATATACACTTATATATGGATCGTAACAATAGCAGAATCGTGCGATTTCAAAAAGTGTTCTGTCCATTGTCATTTGAAAGCAAATATGTCGGCCCAATGGGGTCTATTGTCATCTTAACTGACGGATACCACGGCTCTGATCAAGTCATTCGTAATGAGCTGGCTCTTTGTACGATTGTATTTCGGAGATAATTTTGCGGATCTCAAAAGGCTCTATAGTCCTATAAAACATATGTAGACAACGGTGAAAGTTGCGAAAGATTTGCGAGGAAAATATGATATAGAATATTTTTCATGTGGATTTCTTACTACATTTTATTTTGGACGTGTCGTATTTAAAATTATATTGGCGATTGATTTTAAAGATTAACTATCCACGTGCAAAGGGATTATATAAAAATAATTAAAATTTTTATCGCAATAAATTCAAAAGTGAAATTATTTACTATATGTTAAGCCTTTTATTATTTAATGATTTTTGATTTACAAGAGTATTACACATTTTAAATAAAACTATATCCTACTAATATTATTAACACGAAAGTTTGTGAGTATGTGAGAATATGAAAATGTGAAGATGTGAAGATGTTTGTTGCTCTTTCACGCAAAAAATACTGAATGGATTTTGATGAAACTTCACAATAATATAGCTTACATATCAGAATAACACATAGGCTATAATATCGCGATATTCCCACAAGAAGAGGAACTACAGGTGAAACCACAGGGCGCTGCTAGTAAAACTATAAATCTCTAAATGTTCAATGCACAATGAACATGCAACGCAGCAAATTCAAAAGTAGAGCATGTCAACACACAAGTAAAGCATGTCAACATACAAATGTGCAAAATTCGCACTGACATGATTAAAAGACGCTGCGTTACACTTCACACTTACGACACACTAACACAAAATGATATATGTGTGTATTAGCAATAAGTAGTATATAAGGTGTACATTTTGTAAAATAAATCAGATTTGAATTTATTCATCTCTCAGTTACATCCCTCTCACTGTGGCCAAGACACCCTTAGCCGTCAGTTCTGATCAGTCTAGTGAGTCTGCTTGACTGGCAGTGAGAGTTACCAATCCTCCACCCAAACCTCCATCTCACTGTGGCTAAGACACCCTTAGCCGTCAGTTCTGATCAGTCTAGTGAGTCTGCTTGACTGGCAGTGAGAATTACCAATCCTCCACCCAACATCCATCTCACATCTACCTGTCACCTTAGGTAGCGCGGTGCAGGTATCCCATCAAATAGGCTAAGAACTTAAGGGCTTTAGGTACTTCAAACTATAACCTTAGGTTCTTCTGTCAAACACGGCGTTAGTCCACTAGCCCAGACTACGCCGTACATTTGATCCTTCGAGACCATTTGGTCCTTCGAGTAAAAAGTAAAGTTTTTTTTTTCTCCCTCTAACCCCCCCGTAGGTTTGACATAACAGACATACAAATCAGTTAAGAACGGGCTGGTGTACTCAACAAAGCATCAGTTTCGGAATTGACTGAAGGACTTTTACTTACGTACTCTGTCAGAAAGCCTCTCGTTGCGGTACGGTCACTGGCCTCCCACAAGCGGGACTCACCAGCTGATTGAGAAGTCGCACCTTCAGGGACGTGTTATAGCGAGAGCGCAGGTACGATAAGTATTGACTTAAAATATTAGTAGTAGGGAAGTTAGGGTAGGGCTATTAGGGAAGAAGACAAAAGAAGCACTATGGACATACAAGAAATAAACACAGCAATCAGGAGCCAGGATGAGGATTATAACGAGATCAGGAGGATAATTACAAACATTAAAAAGGACTCCGTGAGCCGAAGAACACAAAAATACATTGACGAAAAAATACAAACACTAACTACTATTTTCCAACGGGTGCAAGAGAATCACTCGAAACTGGAGAAACAAGAGATGTTATCATCTCACAAATATATCACCACAAATTACTTTGGAAATATCCAGAAACAATACAACGAGGGCTTAGCCCACCTACAAAAATATGAAGAAAGACTTCAACTTGTTCAGGCGATATATGAACCTGAAGAACAAAACACAAACGAAGAAGAATGGAGAGGGAATCCCAAGACGTTTATACAAATGTTCAGGATATCCCAGATGTCAAAAAGGCTAATTCAGGCGAAAGAATCAGTCACTGAAAACAAACCTATATGGCATTTACAAACTACAATAAACAATTTACAAAAACGATGGCAGGATATTGAAGAAACACACATTGAATTATTATTGGAGGAGGATACATCGGGACACCTTTACTTCAAAAATAAATATTTTGAAAACACCCAAACTGAGTTCGATACTACAATGGAGATGCTGGAAGAAAAAATCCATGACAGTTCCAGCGAAAAAATGACCTTAACACAGTCGTCAGGAAAACTACCCCGTATCTCTATTCCAACTTTTACTGGGAGTTATGACTCATGGTATACTTTTCATGATTTATTCAAAAAAATTATTCATGAAGATAAAAATATTTCATTGGTAGAAAAGATGCAATATTTAAAGACAAATGTAAAAGGTGACGCAGCAAAAATTATACGTCATCTAACGATAAGTGAATCGAACTATGAAACCGCATGGAAATTGCTTACGCAACGTTATGAAGACGAACGAATGATATCAATTAAATTCATCGATAAATTATTAGATTTACCCAAGCTAAATGTTGCGAATGCAGCGGGTTTAAGAAACATGCACGATACCATAAAAGAATGTTTGGAATTTTTAAAACATCAAGGGATTGACATTTCAACATGGGACCCTATTTTGGCTAGACTTTTGGCCAGGAAATGGGACCAACAAACTGATTCAAAATACGAGGATCAGTTACAACACCCAAACAAATTGGAATCGTTTGAAGAAATGTTACAGTTTTTAGAAAAAAGATTTAAAAGTTTAAAGTCCTACGATCAGCAAAAAATTACGTATAATCACCTGAGTAACAACTCGGTGAATCATACAATAAATAAATACCGGGGAACACTCGTACCAATAGCAGAATCATCAAAAAGTAAACATTGCTGGTACTGCAAAAGCACAGAACATAATATAAATAAATGCCCTAGTTTTAAAACCTTGAACGTAACACAACGATATAAGGAAGTCTCAGACAAAGGAATGTGCAAACGCTGCTTAAATCATGATAAAGAAATACAATGCACGAGCGAGTTTTATACAAAATGTGAAATATGTCAACATAAAGGTCATAACACACTATTACACCGAACATTCGATTCAATTAAAAGACAACCAGGGTCTTCTGAGTATACGAAAAAGTTCACTCCTAAACCAACTATGAGTGATAAAAAACAAAACACAACGTTATCGAACTTATCAGCTATTACAAACCACGTCGTATGATGGAACACCACAATTATTAAGAGTATTGTGTGACCAAGGTTCAGAAGCGTCATTTTGCACGGAAGAAGTAGCACAACTGCTGTCGTATCCAAGACAAAAGGTTCGAGCCGAAATAAAAGGCATTGGAGACAACGAACCTAAGACATCGAAATATACAATTAACATAAACCTACAACCAAGGTACTCTAGTGAGTACAGACTACCTGTAACGCTTATAGTACTACCGAAGCTTACAAACTCGTTACCAAGAAGTAACTTACAACAATTACAAGGGTTGGACAATGTTCTATTGGCAGACCCAACGTACAACAAAAAGGGACCTATAGACATAATTTTAGGTGCCCAAGAATATAGTAAAATACTATTACAAGGTTTTAAACGACTACAAGGCGGTATAATCGCTCAAGAAACAGAATTGGGTTGGATTTTATCCGGGTTATATCCGCAAGACACAAACGGTGGCATCAAAGTATTAAGCATGATGACTCGCACCGACGACATACAACAATTAACAAAATTTTGGGAATTAGAAGAAATTCCACGACACTATGCACTCACCAAAGATGATGAGTTGTGTGAAAATTACTATACAAATACTACAATACGAAGTTTCGACGGCACTTATACGGTACGACTACCGTTTAAGGACGTGAAAATAAAATATGGCGAGTCAAGGAAAAAAGCCGTGGCTCGACTATTACAACTAGAACGTCAGTTCGAAAAAAATGAAAATTTACGCCAACAATACAAGGAATTTATGTACGAGTACCTAAATATGGGTCATATGAGAAAAGTACCTAAACCAGAATATTACACAGGAGAGTATTATATTCCCCACCAAGCGGTAATAAAAGAAGACTCTCTTACAACAAAACTACGAGTGGTATTTGACGCTAGTAGTAAAACAAGTAGTAAAATAAGCCTTAATGAAAATTTACATAAAGGACCACGACTTCAACAAGACTTATCAAACATATTATTACGCTGGAGAACGCATAAGATTGCTTTCATGGCCGACATTATGAAAATGTACCGGTTCATAAAAATAAACCAAGAAGACTATAAATATCAAAGAATTTTATGGAGATTTTCTCCAAAAAAGGCCATTAGTGAATACGAACTAACAACGGTCACTTATGGCACAACAAGCGCGCCTTATCTGGCCGTGAGAACATTACAACAACTAGCATTAGACGAACAAGACAATTACCCTATCGCCAGTAGAGTAACGTTACAGGATTTCTATGTTGACGATATTTTGTCAGGAGAATCCCAGGAAAGCTCCGTCAAGGAATTACAAGAACAATTAATAGCAATGTTAAACAAAGGTGGTTTCCAACTACGAAAATGGTCTTCAAATAGTTCGGAATTGTTGAACAATTTAACATGCGATAACGAAGAAAGTCGGATGCTGAAACTTCCCTTAGACGAAACAAGAAAGTCGTTGGGAATTATATGGTCTCCAGGCGAAGATAAATTCTGTTTTCAAATAACTATAACAGAAAACACAAAACCCATCAAACGGTTCATTATGTCAGAGGTGGCGAAAATATTTGATCCATTGGGCTGGTTGGCCCCCATCATCATAACACTAAAATTACTAGTACAACAACTGTGGACGTCTGGGATGGAATGGGACCAACCAGTAAATGACATAATACGAAATAAATGGACAGAAATACAAAAACAGTTAAAAAACATAGAAAGTATACAAGTACCACGATGGTGTCACACGATAGACAGGACAAAGTTTGAGCTGTATGGATTCTGCGACGCCTCAGAAAAAGCATACGGGGCTGTCGTCTATAGCAGAGTAATGGTGAATAACAGTTACTACATAACATTGCTCCAAGCTAAGTCAAAAGTTGCACCGAAAAAACAAAAAACAACATTACCGCGTCTTGAGCTATGCGCCGCAGTATTATTGGCTAATTTAATAGAAAAAATAAAAAATGCACTAAACGGTGATAACAATACCGTGATTTCATGCTGGACGGATTCTATGATCACGTTGGGATGGATAAAAGGAGATCCTGGGCGATGGCATACGTTCGTGGCCAACAGAGTGTCAGAAATTAACAGCATAATACCTAACGCTCAATGGAATCATGTCATATCGTCTGAAAACCCAGCGGACATTATATCAAGAGGATTGGAGCCAGAAAAATTAATAAACTGTTCCTTATGGTGGAACGGCCCACCATGGTTGCAGACGAGTGAAATACCTATTACAACAACAGCACCACAGCCAAATGAAGAAGCCAAGTACTGTTTATCAACAACAATTAATACTACGAATGAAAAGTATGACATCTGGAGTCGATTTTCTAACTACAATAAAATGATAAGAACATTAGCGTATTGCTACAGATTTATCAGCAAGCGCAAAAAGCACGAACCATTATCCTGTACGGAACTAGAAGAAACAGAGAAACGAATTCTATGCATATTGCAACAAGAAGAATTTTACGATGAAAAAGAAATTATTCGAAAGAAAAAATCACTGCAGAAAAACAGTAAATTATCCACACTAGATCCATTTATTGATAACGATGGATTATTACGAGTTGGAGGTCGAATAGAAAACGCTGACTTGCAATATAATCAAAAACATCCTATACTATTACCACGCCGACATCATATAACGTCATTAATAATACAAAATGCACACATGAAAACATTACATGGAGGAAATAAACTAACTACAGCTGTCCTACGACAAAAATACTGGATTATAGGTGGAAAACAAGTTGTCAAAGGTATACTAAAAAAGTGCGTCAAATGCGCGAGATACAGGTCCGAAACGAATGTACAGAAAATGGGGATACTTCCAAAAGCAAGAGTCACGCAATCATATCCATTTAGTCACACTGGAGTGGATTATGCGGGACCAATACAAACAAGAACAATGAAAGGAAGAGGTCACAAGTCCTACAAATCATATATTGCTGTATTTGTATGTTTAGCAACAAAAGCAATTCATCTAGAATTAGTGGGAGATTTGACAACTGAAACATTTATTGCGGCACTGCGGAGGTTCATGGCCAGACGAGGACACGTGTCACATATGTATAGTGACAATGGCACGAACTTCGTAGGCGCAGCGAAATTTTTGGAACAAGAATTATTGCAAATAACACAGTCACCTGGATTCCAAAATACGATGACCAGTATAGGTACTCAGTGGCATTTTGATCCGCCAGCAACCCCCCATTTCGGTGGGATTTGGGAGAGCAGCGTAAAATCAGTAAAGTACCATTTACGTCGAGTAATTGGAGAATCGACATTAACGTGCGAAGAAATGATAACATTTTTACATCAAATTGAAGCTTGACTAAACTCGAGGCCGTTATGTGCACAAAGTGAAGACATCAATGATAATACAATACTAACGCCTAGTCACTTTTTAATTGGTCGGGAAGCAGTTGGAATCCCAGATCCGTTATCAAACATAAATACTGATTTAATAAATAGATGGAAACAAATTCAAAGAATGAAGAAAGATTTCTGGAAAGCCTGGTCATCTGATTATTTACATCAACTTCAACAAAGATACAAGTGGAAAGAAACTCAAGAAAATATTAAAATCGGAACCATAGTACTAATAAAAGATGAAAACATAAGTCCAAGTAAGTGGCCCTTGGCAAAAGTGGAAACCGTTCACCCAGGAAGCGACGGGGTGATAAGAGTAGTGACACTCAAAAAATCGACAGGTTTATGTCAAAAACGATCAATACATACATTAATTCCTTTACCTGTATATCAGGAAGAATTAATGACTAACACGAATACGTTAAGAAAAAATACCGAAACGCCTGTGAATAGTAACATAGCAAATAACATAAATAAAAAGTTTAAGACACTTAAGTCAGGCGTGTTACTCTATACTACATTATTATTGTGTATCGGACAAGTAACAAGTACATCAATGTTTACTATGAAACATTTAAATCCAGGCCTATATGTAGAACAAATAGGTACTTCAACAATAAACAGAGGGAGTTTTAGAATAGAAACTAATTACGAAAGGAGTGATTTGGAACTGAATTTAAATAATACGATAAAAATAACTAATCAGTTTCAAAAGTTATGCACTGACACGCAACAGTATACAAAAGACACCCATTGTGCAGAATTTTATTATCATTTGAACGAAGAGAAAGCACGATTTGAGAAGATAAAGGATTACCTTACTGGGGTAAAGATTTCTAGAAGGAGACGTGGATTATTAGGACAAATGTTAACATACGTGTTCGGAGTCAACGATGAAGTATACAGAAGTATTGACTCATTGAGTAGCAATCAACAAGAACTTATAAACGCCGCCAATCATCAAACAAACATAATGATATCTACAGTATCCGCTGTAAACCAAACCGAGGAGCGGATTAAGAAAAAGTTAGAGAATTTTGAAAAAAGTTAAATGAAGCTATAGCATTCATGTACGATAACGACGTATGGTATAAGATGGTAGACGCTAACAATGTGAAAATACAAGTAATACAAACGTATCAATTAGCGAGCAATTACATGACAGAGATTATTCACTATTACAACGGGTTACTTGAGATATACCTAAATAACGCATCAATATACACGATTTTGAGTCCTAAATACGCTAATGATATAATACAAACAACCAATCAAAAGTTACCTGGAAACTTAAGGATAATTCAGGATCAATTAATACAGACTAACATGGAAATAAATGCAACACATATAAACGTATTTGCGTACTATCCTATTCATGACATAAGAAAATATACGCTAATACACATAACGGCGATTCCTCAAAAGTTGACCGGGAGTTCTTTTGAATGCTTGTCAATCCCAAGAGCATTCATAGGCTTCGACTATAACAATGAACGATACTTTGAGTTAAGTAAAGACGAGTTCAAAGATTGTTTACACAAAAAATCGGAGTTTGTTTGCTATCCCGTGGCTGTTAAGAACATGCAATTGAACAAGAATTGCATTGTTGACCAGCTATTCAGCAACAATAATAACACTAAATCACAATGCACATCAAGAAAATACAACATTCAATCTACAATTCTATGGAAACAACTTTACATGCAGAATACTTGGATGTTTATCACTACAAAAACACAATCAGCTTCGATAATATGTGATGGACAAAGACAAGAGATTAACCTAGAGGATATAGGAGTACTACACATTTCAGAAAGCTGTGTAGTAAAGACGTTGAACAACATTCTTGCAGCTAAACGAATAACAACAACAACTGTGCAAGCATCATATTTTAAAAGGAGTAATTTTACTCTAGACACACAAGTAGTCCAATCAGAGATACCAGACATACCGAAGGAGGAAGTATTAGATAGCTCCACCAGTATATTTGACCACTTAGCCGCTTCAGAAGCAAAGCTAAAAACAAGATTAGATAACACAATATGGAGGCGAATAGAGTCTCATTCCTATGTGGCTAGTACCGTGACATCTCTTTCTTTAATAGTATTAGCTTGTCTTTTAATTTATTTCAGACCACTCAAACAATGTCGAGATAGACTTACAAGAAGACAAAACAAGGAAACAACTACAACACAAGCCACAGATACAGACAAACAGCGGACAGTTCCACCACAACCACGACCACGGTATGGGAAACCTCTTCCCCAGACTACAGTCCACACACCACAAGCAACGGAAGGACACATTGGACCATATGAGGTTATCGAATTATACGACTTGCAGTCGTGTTCCTGAGAGACCCCAGAATGTTCAATGCACATTGAACATGCAACGCAGCAAATTCAAAAGTAGAGCATGTCAACATACAAGTAAAGCATGTCAACATACAAATGTGCAAAATTCGCACTGACATGATTAAAAGACGCTGCGTTACACTTCACACTTACGACACACTAACACAAAATGATATATGTGTGTATTAGCAATAAGTAGTATATAAGGTGTACATTTTGTAAAATAAATCAGATTTGAATTTATTCATCTCTCAGTTACATCCCTCTCACTGTGGCCAAGACACCCTTAGCCGTCAGTTCTGATCAGTCTAGTGAGTCTGCTTGACTGGCAGTGAGAGTTACCAATCCTCCACCCAAACCTCCATCTCACTGTGGCCAAGACACCCTTAGCCGTCAGTTCTGATCAGTCTAGTGAGTCTGCTTGACTGGCAGTGAGAATTACCAATCCTCCACCCAACATCCATCTCACATCTACCTGTCACCTTAGGTAGCGCGGTGCAGGTATCCCATCAAATAGGCTAAGAACTTAAGGGCTTTAGGTACTTCAAACTATAACCTTAGGTTCTTCTGTCAAACACGGCGTTAGTCCACTAGCCCAGACTACGCCTGTACACTAAATTAATGCTGACTTGAGAGACGTGAGATAACTTAGTCCGCCCGTGACCACGAACGCTGTAAAGTGTTAGAAACGTGGAATCAAAAATTAAATACAAACGCGATGAAAGCCGTAAAATAGTTTTATTTACAAATGAATAACAATAGCTGGAACTAAAAGTAAAGCACAAAAAATACAAAGAAAATATCTTGCCCTAGAATCGAAACTGCGATATTTCACACAACGTGGTATCCATATCATTTAAGATCATTAGTGTGGGCGAATTTTAATGTAATCATTAAGACGAAATATAGGCATAAAATTGACTAAATATTTGTTTAGTGTCAAACTGGCGGGGTGATTTATTTATATGGCACTAATGAACGTAGTTCTGATTTTATCGCCGCGTTTTTTTATTTGACGGGTCAAAATATAAGCTGAAAGCGTTTTTAATTTACGCGTTTTTAATAAATAAAATATCAGAGGCTGTTTAGTTGACAATTATAAAATTAATTGACTAATAATGTGGTAAGATTTACAATATTTGTCAATTATAGAATAATTGTCCTAAGGTGCTAATAATTGACCATGTACCTGTAGTTGACCACTAACGCACACGAAACGATAATATAAAAATCTACAGCGTATTTTTAAATTAATATTAAATACTCGATGCTGTTATCTAGTCATCGAATCATGCAAATTACGCATCTTCCAATTTTTTTCAAGTGGGTTTTATTTCGAGTTTTCTTTATCTTGCATAGGTGATTTATGCATTTTTTATTCCTTAGTCGTTTATGATACCCACGGGTAAGATAAGAGGGTGGTGAACTGCATTTTTACTCCGTCACCACACAGAAAGGAGGATGAATCTATATATATAAAAGAAAGTCGTGTTAGTTACACTATTTATAACTCAAGAATGGCTGTACCGATTTGGCTGAAAATTGGTGGCGAGGTAGCTTAGAACCAGGAAACGGACATATGATACTTTTTATCCCGTTCGATCGCGGTCCTGTGTGACGTGACATAAAATGTCAAAGAGAATACAAGTCACTGTGAAACGTAATATAACAAAAACGCATTTGATATGTAATAACAAAACGCAAATTACAGCTAAACGTAATTTTGTCTATAGTTAAGTATGGTTGAATATGTGATAATTATAATTTTATCAGAAATCAATCATCAGTAATTTGTATTCTCTTTGAATACTCATTAATGCCGCGACCAAGACGATCGAATCTTTCCCGACAAAGCCGTAATGGTTCTTCCACTAGGGACTATAATTTCGGCAATTTAAAAAATATTTTTACGAAAAACATTATGGCGGTACGAAGTTCGCCGGGTCAGCTAGTAGATATGTAAAATTTAAAAAGCAGTTATGTATCCTCAGTTAAGCTGCATTGATGCGATATACTATTGATAAAAGTCGATATTGCTGACAATGAAATATAGCTTTTTTACAACTAATAAACAGCTAGTGACTTACACCATACGCAAATACAACAATTAGTACTGGCACCGCTCGCTATTTGTTCGTCTAATTACAAAACACTTTGAATTAATAATCAAAGGGCGACGCCATAACTTTTATGTCTTTCATTAATTAAACATAAATTTAATTCGATTTTAAGTTAAGCCCTCGGGGTAAACTAGTTATTTTTTAAATTCTTTTCTCGTTATGAATCTTGGGAAAGTTTTAGAGCCTTTTAAAACTTGTGTATCAAAGATATTTACTTATATAACTTATTTTTCAAACGAGTTAACTACCCAACTTACTTCTAAACCTGCGTTGCTAAGCTAACCCTAAACAGTGTTACTGTAATAAAGATGAGAGTATATCTTTCAACACGAATATAGGAAACAGACTTAGACTGAAAAAAAAACTGTTATGAAATAAGTGTTTGAAAGATGTGTGAATGTGTTGAAATAAAAGTAATCATCGCTATCTCAGCCCATACACGTCCCACTGTTGAACTCAGGCCTCCTCCACTATGGGAGGGAAATTAACCTACCATACCATGCTGGTCAGACGTGTTGGTATAGGGTTTTGATTCCTGATTTCCTTCTCTTGCATAAATATTATATGCATATTATATCCCTTAGTCGCCTTTTATGTCACCCACGGGCGAGAAAGGGGTGGGGAATTGTATTCTGACTCCGTCACCACACGGACAAAAGTAATAGTTACGTCTTTTTTATGTATAATCAACTTCTTTTTGATTATTATCAGAAATATCCTTAAATTCTATACAAAAAAAAAACAATATAAAAAAGCGTACGCATGTCAGAAGTGAAACTTCTTTATCCTTTATCCTTCATCCCTCATCCTTCATCCCTTATGCCTCATCTCTCATCCTTTACTCCGTCAATTATAGACGGATTTAAAAATAATATAAAATAGTATAGGTACCTATATATATTTCTGTTTCGTTGTTTGCCGGCTTCATCCTACACAATTTTGTATTTGTGCCTCTTACCTGTCGTTTTTTTCCGTTGCCTCCGGTTTGAAATCACAACGATTCTAAAGAAGTTTCACTTCAAAAAGCCTTACAAAAGCTGTGGTAAAGCCGTATTCCGTTTATTTTGGCTGGACATGTAATCAAAAAGTCTAACTGTATCTAACTTTTTCAGACGCCTGGCAGTGTTAGGAGCAGGTCAGCCTTAGCATTCATCTTTCGTTCACACTCAGCGGCCTACTTCAGTGAAATAGCCTGTTCTTCGTTTTTTGACGGGATAATTGACACCACTTTAACTTATTATTATTATACACTTAATTGTACACCAGTATTGAATTCAAAAGAGCTTAATATACAAGATTCAGTACAACGGGCCGTCTTTTCTCTATTAGCAATTTCTTCCAGGCAACCTTTGGATGGAATTAGCACAGGAAAGAAAGGTAGTTGGTGGTGTAACCTATAGAATAATTAAACCTATAATAAATTTTACATTAATAATTTATTTAAACATCCATTAATTCTATAGATATTATATGCTTAATATATCCCGTCTGTCCCGTATGTCGTCTTTTACGACAAACACGGGCAAGATGGTGCATTTTTATTCCGTTAAATTCCCTCTCATAAAGGAGACGACCCGAGCCCAATAGTGGGACATATATGGGCTGAGATAATGATGAGATGATAGAAAAAGATTAATAATTATGAAATTAGAGTTTCACAAAGTTTATTATGAGTTTAGAATGAAATTAGTTATCAACTTTCGAGTTCAGATGATATTTTCGTGCCTAACTTAATTAACTGTGTTCAAAGGTATATAAGTTTTAATTGGATAACAACAAATTGGAGTATAAGATATAATTATTCCAATTTTATCATCACGTTTTTCATTCAAATGGTCATCTATATCTATAACAATAAATAAAATTGGAGTGTCTGTTTGTAATGTCAAAATAATAGGCTTTTTTCATGCTCACACGATTATTTGCACTATACACAAGCCTAAAAATCACTTTATATTTTTTTTTTGTCTGTCTGTCTGTCTGTTTGTCTGTCTGTCTGTCTGTTTGTCTGTTTGTCTGTTTGTTCAGGGTAATCTTCAAACGGCTGGACCGATTTCTTCAATGGAAGAAATCGGTCTTTCACCAATGGAAAGCTATAATATCAGGGCGTAAACTAGGCTATATTTTATCCCGGTATTCCCACGGGAACGGGAACTACGCGGGTAAAATGACTAAAAACGAAGCGAAGCGAGGGCGGATTGCTAGTATTATATATTGCTAGTATTATATATTTATATATAAATTTCTTGTGTACGTGTATGTCACTAAACTCCTCCTAAACGGCTGGACCGTTGTTAATGAAATTTTTTGTGCGTGTTCAAGGGGATTCGAGGATGGTTTAGATTCACAATTGGACCCGGTAGGTGGCGCTTATTTGTACAGAACAACATCTGTTGGGTCAGCTAGTAAATAAATAAAATTGAAGCGTCTGTTTGTAATGTAAAAATAGTAGATTTCTTTGGGTTTTTGTGTCGGTGTGTGCGCGCATGGTAAAAATTTATGGCGAATGGGGCAGTACTCGGTCATTCGCCGGATCGGCCACACATGTCAACGAATCGATACCAGTGGTCGGCCCCATGGTGATGGCGAGGAAATACGGTAAGTTATGGGGCCGCAGGTCACTTATTCATCGCCCTGGACACATTGGGCGAGGTGTGTCCAAACCTTTCTTACCCCCTCCGATATCTCTTTTTCCCTTACGCACCTTTCCACACTCCTCTGACTCCTCGGCCGAGCCTCCCAGCTTGGTCTCACGGACGACTCATACTCGTCCTGATAACAGTAACTCCGCCCTGTGGCTTCCCTGGCCCGTAGTGCTCGCGCACGCCATCCATACGGCGAGCGTATAGCACTCGGACGGGGACGGTCACATTGCGGAAGTAAATATTATTCTTACCATAGCAGCCATTTGAACACACCGGAGTCAACGATCGCCAAGATGTCTCCCACCCTCGTCCGTGTCACCGCAGTGTCGCTGGTCGCTCGGAGCTGGACCTCCCCTGGGGTTACCAGGGGTCTCATCCGGCTCGAGCAGACCGCCGCAGCGGTGTGAAGAAAGGGGGGGAGCATGGCACATCATTCCCAGGACCGGCTGTTATCAAGCAGCTGAGAAGAAGGTTACAGGCAGAGGGCTTAGCCCTGAAACTGTTCACACGCGCCATTTATGGACGCAGAGACAACACACGTAAACCTTTCTCCTTTGGGTACGGAATCCTAAAAAGGGTGTTGATTTTTCGTGACGGTGTGCGCGGGCATAGCAAAAAATACTCTCATCATTTTTTCTAAAGCACCAAAAGTATAACTTAAAAAAAAATACAGAAGAATTTGAAACATCTAGGTGTAAAGCGAAACCGCAAACCGTAATTTCCTTAAACTGCCAACCAATTTACATTTAACTTTGAAACGCTAAACATCTTTACTAGAACACACAGCAGCATACAATTTAACGGCGTCATAACTTTTAAATGACGTCAGATCTCCGGAGATTACCCACCTAAAAAAAAAACGAACTTTAATTCCGTCATAATGCCCGCCATCTTTATAACCTCAACGTAAAGTGTGGCTTTAAATCAGCCTGTTCTCATATAATATAATCAAAAAGGTCTCTCTCATGAATTTACATTGCCAGACGAAAAATATAAAATTCATTTCGTACAAAAATTAACGGAAATCGCGACCCTTATTTCCCGACACCGTGATGGAAATTATACGGTAAGTCAGATAACAGTAGGTAATTCTGAAAGGGTCGGTTGTTAATTAATTAAGAGTATAGTTTTTTAGAAATCATTCTGATCCTCGAAACCTTTATTATGTTCAAAAACATATACATAAAAGGTAATAACATTTTTTAATTTATTCCAATAACAGACTCGTCTATTAATTGAACATCGTAATAACAATAATCATCATCATCGCAGCCCGCCTAAGTCCCACTGTTGGGCACGGGCCTCCACCATAATGGGGAGAGAATTCGACCAACTATACCATGCTGGTCAGACATATAGTCAGTTGGTATAGGCTTTCATTTCGAGTTTTCCTTCTCTTGCATAGATCTTATGTGCAGATTATATTTCTTAGTCGTCTTTTACGACATCCACGGACAAGTTAGGGAGTGGTGAATTGTATTCGTACTCCGTCACCATACGGAAATTAACAATAATAATAAAAAAAATACTGTAAACCCCGTTAACGGACGATAGCGTTACGTGTAATGTCATAAGAAAAGCCCTATCCCTATACAATCTCTCTGACCAGCACGTTATAGTAAGGTCAATTTGCCTCCTATTGCGGAGGAGGCTCGAACCCAAGTGGAACGTAGTATGTTGTAGTAGAACAGCGTTTCTTAACCTCGGGTCGCGGGCGGTATTGGAATGCATCGCGGGCGGTATTGGCATGGGTCGCGGGAATTCTATAGATGACATTGTGAGCGCCCGCGCCGTACATTTTGGGCAGAATTATCTGGGAAATCTATTTTGAGCTATGAAGCTGAAAAGGCTCTGCTTTCAATTCTAACTACTTGTGTAAAGGAGGATTTTCGTGCCTTGCTATCTTAAAAAATAAGTACAGAAATAGACTAGATCCTGCACTTTTCAGAACTTAACTCCACGTATAAATCTTCTTTGCTCAAAAACACAACATCAGGGTTATCACTAATTAAAATTAGTGATAACCCCTCAGGTTATATATATTTTTTATATTTTACTTTGTCGATGAAAAATTGAAAACGTTTTTCTACTACGAATCCCGATATTGCCGATGTATGCTTGTTTGAATTAGATTTAAATAAAGAAAAAATGACAATGTTCTTTTTTTGTTATATCTCATAATGACATTGCTGTGTGGTAGCGACTTCGAATACTACCAACCCTTGCTTTGCTCGTGGGTGTCGTAAAATACGACTAAGAGGCCTAGATTGACCCGGACCAACTCCATCTGGTACCATTTGGGTCAACGATTACATTCCCAAGGAGGGTTGACGTCAGGCAGGCGGCCGGTCATAAAAGTCATTGCCGAAACTTTTTGCAATATGTCAAAACAGATGACATATTGCGTCGACCCCAAGTAATTGGGATAAGAGCAAGATGATGATGATCTCATAATGACATCAATTTTAAAGGTCGGGCTTTTAGTTAATCCTATTATTTTATTATCACTGGAAGACAAACCATTAGGGTCGCGGGCTTCAAATATATTTATATTTTGGGTCGCCAGCCAAAAAAGTTAAGAACCGCTGTAGTAGAACGTCGTAAATGAGCGGAAATGAATGAAAGAAGGACTTAATTTAAAATTATTATTATTTCGATAAATTAACATTTAATTGCACTCGTTAATTTATATATTTTTAGATACGTCACAAGCCGAACGTTTATGTCGATCGTGCCTCTCTATTGCTTGTACCATGTTCTCGCTTCCATGCTCGGCTCAGGCGGAACGTGACAATGAGTCATGCTTTTTCGTGCGTGCAGCCGGCTATCATCAATTTATAAAAACGTCATCACGTCAAAAATAATTACTGGGAGTGCCGAAAGAAGTAAAAGCTTGAACAATGCAGAAAATACTTATTTGTGTATCAGCAAGTTTTTTGTTTTTAATTCGCAAACTTCTCAATATTTTTTAAACCGGATTATAGGCATCATACAAATAACCATATCCTCATGAAGAATGCCCATTATTTTGACATTACAAACAGACACTTCAATTTTATTTGTGTAGATGTATAGATAAAATTATTACTATTAATACCCCATAATACTTCAAAGGTGGAGAGATAGAAGATAATGCTGTCTCGTTGTCAATCTGGATATCCAAGCGGGCTCCTAGGTCCACGGGTCCACTTTAAACGAGTTGAAATAGGGTTTTATTTCCAGCTTTTTTACTCTAACCTTGAAATATAATTCTCTCTTACCTACCTCCTGCCTCTACCTACTCTAATTATTTAGTTACCTCACTTACCCGCCGCCCACAACACTTACGACACCCAAGGGAATTAGAAGATATGGAACACATTGCATTCTTACCGTATACGGTAATTAAAATAATATTTAATGTTTACGTGAGCATTACACATTGTAAATAAAATTACTTTACGGATTTTGTCACATTTGTATTTGATTTTTGATTGCTCGGCGTTTCGAAAACTTTGCAGCGTTCATGGTCACGGGTGGTCATGGTTCGCCCGTGATCATGAACCGTAAATTAGTTTTATTTATAGTAAAGTTTATATTGCTGTGTGGTAGCGGCTTCGAATACTACCAACCCTTGCTTTGCTCGTGGGTGTCGTAAAAGACGACTAAGAGCCCTAGATTGACCCGGACCAACTCCATCTGGTACCATTTGGGTCAACGATTACATTCCCAAGGAGGGTTGACGTCAGGCAGGCGGCCGGTCATAAAAGTCATTGCCGAAACTTTTTGCAATATGTCTAAACAGATGACATATTGCGTCGACCCCAAGTAATTGGGATAAGAGCAAGATGATGATGATGATAGTAAAGTAATTATATTCTAGGTTTTTCCTTAAGCAACTCTCTAAAAACCTGATTCTTTTCTGTTTTAGAGTACATATTAGTACAAGTACATAGTAATTTTGAAAAGAGTTTATCACTATCCATTCCCGTCTTATCTTTTGGGTGTCGCAATTAAACAATATTCGCCAACAGCGTACATTAGAACAGGGATTCCCAAAGTGTGTATTACTGCCGAGCCTAGATGTTCCGTAGAATAGTCATCAGGGTTCCCCCAAAAGTAAATAGCTCTTAATTTGAGTAATTTGGCTGTAAAATAATACCGCGGTTACAAATGTTATTTTAAAATAGCGCAAAATTAATGATGAGAAGAACTCTAAACTATTATTTAAGTAGACAGATATCAAGAATTAGTCCTGAACTATGGCACAGAAGCGCATGTAGCCGAGGCAATGCGCGACGTAGCACGGCGGACTTCGTCCCTACTCGCATCCCGTTCATTATTTGATGCCATTTGATATGGAGTTCCATAAAATAAAAGGTATTCGGTTGGGGTTCCATTATGTTTAAAATTTAGGAACCCCTGCATTAGAAGACGAACTTAAAATTAAACCCTATTTTAAATACCGTTTAGTCAACGTAGTTCATCTTCTATTATGGTGGACGCTTAAGTCATATGCGTTGAAGACAAGGTTTTGTCGGGAGTTAGGGTGTATAATTTAAAAATTCATAACTCACAAACACAAAAATAAATGTATGCGTGTCCACTGATTAATAATTACGAAAAACTTTTTCAATATTTATTATTCACCACACGGCTATGTCATTGGTGAAGTTAAATTGAAATTTATCTAATAAAACATATTTCAGCCACTTTTACTGTTTAGATGGCGTAGTACCTACTATGGAAATATCATCAAATAGATTTCCAGGCGGGTTAATGATTTGTGCAATCTACAATTTTTTGTACAGTCTGAGTGTAGTTTGTTAATTGTATGTTTTCAGAGACCACGCGACACAGGGATTATTACTTTAGTAGGCTGTCGAATTTTAAAAGAAAAAAAAAATAGGAATTCATGATTGGTTTGTTTTATTTATACATACCTACATACGTATATTCACTCCCCTTTCCCATAGGGGTAGACAAAGACCACTTCCCTCCACTTGCTACGATATTGAAATATAACTTTCGCCTCCGCCACATTAATTAATCTCTTTATGCATATTCTTCGATTTAAGGTACGAGGAGGGTAAGACATATATTTCAAAGTTCAAATGAAGGCGTCACAAATCCACATACATAATTTATGATATTGATGCCACAATACCAGTTGGGATGAGTACATCATAAAGATTATACCACCCATGTAACAAAAGAGGTATAAACCCAAAATTTATAGTTTCAAGCAAACGCCACAAATATGCTATCAAATTAATAATATATCATAATAAAATGTTATATTCATATTTACATAAATACAGAAGTACCTACACTTATACTCTCATCACAAAAACACCGAAACTGTAATGAAGAAATTTCAATAAATATTATAAATAATCGTTAAAAATAACAAAAAAACACGCTTAATTTGAGCGCAAGGGAGGCATCCCTTGGATGAGAGAGCCGGTTCTCAGGTTTCCTCTCCGAAAAATATAGAAAGTCGGTAACTTATCCGCGAAATAGGTGATCGCCTAGTAGTTTCCCTTCTTGATCACGGCATAAAGACACTACCGGACATCTTTAAATTCATCATCTTTATTGTCCTTCTTTAAACGAGGTTTAAGAAGAGTATTTCCTTCACGGTAGGCAACAGCCTGGCTGTGCCCCTGGTATTGCAAAGGTCCATGTGCGGCAGCGTCACTTACCATTAGGTGTGCTGCTTGCTCGTTTGCCACCGTTGGCAATAAAAAAAAAGAAAAAAAAAAACATCTTTAAATATTATAAAACAAAGTTCCCGGCGGCCTCTGTCTGTCTGTCTGAACGCGATGAACTTAAAAACTACTGAACAGATTTTCGTGCGGTTTTCACCAAATGACGGAGTGGTTCATAGGTAAGGTTTTTATGTATAATACATCAATGCTTTGTGTAAATTGGTTGAGATATGACGATAATTGTCGAAGAGGTCGGCAAAAGTCAAGCCACCCGGGAGCTTTTATCGAAGACGCTGTCTGATCCGTTGGAGATATATCAAAACAATGTATAGTGGAATTGTGTATCTTTTATAGGTCTACAAAAAAGTCTGCGATAGCATATGTCTATCTTTTACGGATAACGTACAATACCCATTTTAACGTTTAAGAAAATTTCAAAAATTCTTTTACTAATGAAAATCTATAATAAACTCATTTGCAAAAAAAACGGGCACCTAAGCAATGAACCATTTCAAATGTTAATATTTCTTTGTTTGATAATTATAGGTAGTTTTATCCACACAATTTGCTAAATTAATAAGAAAATAATCGTTTTCATCAGTATTTCATAAAATTTAGATACAATTTATGGGAAATAATGCTAAACCTCGCTAGTAGTGTATATTCGCTAGTAGTGCATATGCTCATGAAGTAAAAATAAAAAAGTTTTTTTGTTTGTTTTTCTTTAATAAAGTAAAAGCAGATAAATGTTTAGTATCGAGTGTGACCCCCTCTAGCTAAAATCACAGCTTGAATTCGTCTGGGCATGCTAGCGAGTATATCCCGGATACTTGCTTGCGGAATACGTTCCCACTCCGCAGTAATCACATTCTTCAGCTCTCTGATGGTCTGCGGAGCCGGGTGTACTGATCTCACACGCCGTTTCAGAACGTCCCAGACATGCTCTATGGGATTGAGGTCGGGACTTCGAGCTGGCCAATCCAAACGACGAATGCCGACCTCTTGCACATACGCATTAACATCGCGGGATCGGTGGGCGCGAGCATTGTCGTCCATAAAAATCGAGTCTTCACCTAGAGCGGCCAATGCGGGTTGTGCATGAGAAATTAGAACTTCCGTTATGTATCGATGCCCAGTCAGTGAGCCGTTTTCAATGAAGACTAACTCTGTACGATCCATTGAATTTATTCTTGCCCAAAACATAACAGAGCCCCCACCATAAGGTGTGATTTCTTCGAAACATGCCTCTGCAAAGCATTCTCCTTGTCTTCTTAGCACTCGCCGACGTCGATCTTCACCGAACAGAGATATCCTGGCTTCATCAGAGAACAAAACCCTATTCCAATCGTCTTGAGTCCATGATTCACAATTTCTAGCGAACCTAAGCCTGTGAACTCTGTGCTCACGGAGTAATTTGGGGCCGCGGGCCGGGCGGTGACTGCGTATATTGGCAGCGAGAAGCCTCCTCCTGACCGTCCATAGACTAATATGCACATTTCTTACTTCTTGGAGGTTGTTCTTAAGATCCACATACGAAGATTTGCGATTTCTCAATGCGCGACTCACAAGAAAACGATCATCCCGTGGTTGGGTACATGGTTTTCTTCCAGAACCAGGCCTTCTCTCGACGGAACCAGTCTCCTGATATCGCTGCCAGGTCCTTTGGACTGTCGAGCGACTAACATTTAGCCTCCTAGCCACGAAACATTGGCTGCAACCCTCTTCAAGCAGCGCGATAATTTTGGTAGCTTTTACCACTTTATCTACCATTTTTGATACAGCCAAACAGCATTAAATAAAGCTTTGACAGTCAAGGATATGAAATTAATCGATAAAAATTGAATAAAAGTTATGAAAGTCGATGTTAACTTCTGGAACTTCGCGCCAAAAATGTAGGATAAAAAGGGGTTTTCTGTAAAAATGAACATCAAATGAAAAATTGAATTTAGAACGTACTTTTTTAAATACCACAGCATTTTTAAAACCGGCCAGTAACGTGTACAAACGATTGAAACCTTTTTGGTATTGTATCTTTTTAAATATGAATGAAAATCAAAACCGCCCGTTTTTTTTGCAAATGAGTTTATATCTCATCTATCAATATCAGAGAGGTATAGGTTACATAGGCTACTTAGGCTATATTTTATCCCGATATTTCCACAGGAATGGTAGCTACCCGGGTAAGGCGACTGAACCCGAAGCGAAGCGAGGGCGGGTTGCTAGTTAAATACTAAATAACCAATAATACTAAAACTCCTAATAAGTATAACGGGAATAACTGTTTAAAATATTAAATGGTTATCGGTCTTAGATAAGTTTGCGAACTTTTGAGTCAATGCGACGTTTTGAAGGGGGTTCACAATAATGTTCAAAGTTTCCGTTATACCATCATCATCATCGCAGCCCACATACGTCCCACTGGTGGGCTCGGGCCTACTTCACAATGGGAGGGAATTTGACCTACTATACCATGCCGGTCAGACATGTTGGTATAGGGTTTCATCTGGAGTTTTCCTTCTCTTGCACAGATCTTATGTGCATATTATATCCCTAAGTCGTCTTGTACGACATCCACGGGCAAGATAGGGAATGGTGAATTGTATTCTTACTCCGTCACCACACGGAACTTTGTGGACCCTTGACAGTAACTGCGCTCATTTCTGGATGTTAGCGGTATGCATATTATACATTTGTACATTTTTATAATCTGTATTGAAAATTTATCATTGTAATTTCTGTGTTTTTGTGACGCAAATTTAATTAGTGTGATTATTACTTACACGTAAACCCTACGCTTGTTCAAAAAAACGTCTACGCAATGGCGCCAAAGGTATATTAATCACCTACCCAAACAAAGATTGTTTAATCGGTATTTCTGTCTTATTCCAATCCATCAAGGCCGCATAACAATTTATGGGTTCTAATACAGCCTTGCTGTCATCTCAGACGGCCGGGTGAGATACTGTCAAAACCCGATATACCCATTATGTATTCTAACTTCTGTATGACAAGATCCACTATGATTTCCATATATGAAACCAAGATTTGACCCTCAGAAAGTTCTGAATAACGTTTTGAAACACGCAAAAAGTCTTATAAAAAGAGGTAAATGAAAGAAGTCGTAAATCATTGATTCCATCTTTCTCCTATGAAATGCATGAGACAAGAAACAAAATTGATTAGTCAGGCAATAAATAAGAAGAAATATAGCTATGACTAGCAACCCGCCCTCGCTTCGCTTCGGTTTTAGTCGTTTTACCCGCGTAGTTCCTGTTCCCGTGGGAATACTGGAAAAAAATATAGCCTAGCTTACGCCCTGATATTATAGCTTTCCATTGGTGAAAGAATTTTTGAAATCGGTCCGGACGTTTTGAAGATTACCCGGAACAAACAGACAGACAGACAAAAATTTTTTAATCTATATTTTAGGCATAGGTGTCGTGCAAATAACCGTGTGAGCATGAAAAAAGCCTATTATTTTGACATTACAAACAGACACTCCAATTTTATTTTTTGGTATATATAAGAACAGCAGTTAAACAGCAGGGATGAAACAAACCTTAATGAGACCCATATGTGTGACTTTAAGTAGATTGCAATAGAAGAGGTATTGCAGAAAAACTGAATCCAAACACGTTTCCTCGATATGCTACAAAAACTGTATATTATATGACCCCAGAAGTAATTTGCTAATAATATAAGATCACCCTCGTAGATTCGCTAGAAACTATACCCCCAGAAAATGTGGTCAGTTGATGTTTAATTTTTTCAGTTGATGTGGAATATTGACATAATAGTGAAGGTCCTAGTTCAAATTAGAAGTAATTTACTTTTGAAATTAAACAGGGTAAGTTTCGTATTGGGCAACATAGTGGTCAATCCAAAGCTTGTCCTTATAAGAATATACCATATTCCTAGTGTGAGTTAAAATTAAAATATGCGACCACCTCTTATTTTCCCATGGGAGTCGTAAAAACCGGGTCAAAGCCAAGAAAATGGGTAAAACGCTTTCCTAAGAAACTTATAAACAAACTCAGATTATAAACCTACCCGCTGAGTTTATCGATTATTGCTTTATCCATCGTTTGCGGGAACTTATATTTCATGAATATCCATAGGTTGACGGATGAATTACTAATAGTAACGCAAACTGGTGAGACGCTTGACTATGAATTATAAGCAAAGACAAAATAGAAATAAAGATCCAAATCTGGATGCCAAAAGGGTTTCTGCTACAATGTTTCTTTATTCAACCGCAGTTTAAAAGCTTGATTTCATGAGTAAAGTTCTTTTGTCTCCTTCTTTATGTATCGTTTTCTCTCTTCTCTCTCATCATTTAACTACTTTATAATAAAAAGAAGGAGTATACTAACCCGGCTGTCTATACGCAGCTGATCATTGACATTGACACATGATTTTGCTTGAAATATCATTTTTTAGGCTTAATGATATCTGCTTTTATTCAGTCGCTTCATACAATCCTTGTAGACAAAACGAGAATTGTAACATAATATTCTTAAACTTTTGTTAAAAAAAAATATGAACCATTTTGCCTTTCGATTGCAATGAAATTTTGTACGGTATCAAAAATCTAATCAAGTTGCCAAAAGAAAATATTGGCTCGACGGCGTAAGGGCTTCTTTTGTATCGAATGTCAGATATTATATAATATTTCCAATTGGTGCGTATCGGAAAAAGCAACCTTATTATATTTTCCATCGCTCAACTAACATTGAGGATAAAGTGGAATGGGTGATTTTTAAATTTGGCAAAGAATTAATGATTGAATTATTTGAATTACGATTCCATCCAACTATCCATCTATATATCTAAAGTCCGACCACGCGTGATATTGCCACAATCGCAATGCTTGCCACCTAATCGTTTCCTAAGATATCCGTAGGAAATAAAAAGATATATAATTCTTATAATACATCTTTCTTAACACAACACTTTGGATTCTATCCGGATCAGAGCCCACAAGCGACACCGATCAAGAGTAACTATTACAGCCGTCACTCTGCTAAATGATGGTAAGACCAAGGATTGCTCTATTTCCTTTCAATCATTCAGCGGTTTAGTTTGAATGGGAGGGCACTTCACTTAAGCGGCTAGACCGATTTTGAAGTTTTTTTTTTCATTATCCCCATGTAGGGGCTTATAATTTATGATCTGGACAGACCCTCCTCAATTCGTCTGAAGCGACGAAAGGGTGGCCGCGCGGCTTCATAAATCACACTCTCTCCCTATTGCCACTGGATTGACCATGGATACCGATTCCTTGACAACGATGACCAATCCGGCTTCCTCTTTCAGGTATCGTCGCCGTCAATTTCTCAGCAACATCCAACAGTGCTGCCAGAGTGTCACCGTTTTGCATTCGGCCTATCTGCGGATGACGGATTAATTCCCGTTCCGTCCATTCGCAGCTTTAGTTAGGTCTGCACCACCTGAAGCACCGGCAATAGAGTGTCACCGTGGAGAATTTCCTCTTTGAATCACTTCAACGTCTCCTTCTGCGAGATAGCTGACTTGCAGAAGATGGCGACCGCGGCTCAGTTCCTAACGCTGTTGAGAATCGTCTTAGCGATAGTCGGCACCGACGACTAAGGGATTAATATTCAAATAACATCTGTACAAGAGAAGCAATAAAACCCTATTACAACCCGTCTGACAAACGTGATAGATTTCCTTCCCATTGCGGTGGAGGCACGAGTTAAGTAGTGAGAGGTATTTGAGCCAAGATAACAAATACAAATATCTATCTTATCTTATATCTTTAAACGAGCAATTCTTGTATATATATATATATATATATTCAGGATCTCGGAAACGGCACCAACGATTTTGATGAAACTTGGCATACTAAAGGTTTCGAGGCCAAAAAATCGATCTAACTAGGTTTTATTTATAGAAAATGTTGTTTTGTCAGTGTTTTTAGCAAAACAATATAATGACATTAAATTTTAAAAGAATATGAATTCAAATTTTGCCGTCAACGTCATGAGTTACGATAGCTCAGTTGGGAAGTATTACAGTTTCCTTTTAGTATTGTTTTGGCATTCAAACGGAGTCGAATCGAATCTCGGTGTTATTATTATTCTCTTTTTGTATTTTTTAAAATTTTTTTCATTATTTAATTTTTTATTAATATATAAATATCTAAATAAATTCGACAATAATACAACAAAAATATTCCGAGCGAAGCTCGGTCAACCAGATATTAATTATGTAAGTCCAATACAATAATGTAGCACAGTACCATGCCCTGATACAGTACTAAGCCAAGGTATTATGTGTTAGGACATAAATTCTAAATAGTCATCCCGCAATTGGCACGATGGCTATTTAAATGGTAATAGTATTTATGTGAATTATGTTACGATGTTACCGGTATATTCGATTGCCAATTTTGGTCTTAGTTTGGCTATGAAAGATTTGTTTCATAAAATCACTAGCAGACCGCCCTCGCTTCGCTTCGGTTTCAGTTGCCTTACCCGCGTATTCCCATTCCCGTGGGTATACCGGGATAAAAAATAGCCTATGTTACTCCTTGATATTATAGCTTTCCATTAGTGAAAGAATTTTTGAAATGGGTTCAGTGGTTTAAGCGTGAAAGCGTAACAAACAAACAAACTTACTTTCACATCCTATCCTACTAATAATAGAAACGCGAAAGTTTGTATGTGAGGATGTGAAGATGCTTGGTGCTCTTTCACGCAAAAACTACTGAATGGATTTTGATGAAACTTTACAATAATATAGCTTACATATCAGAATAACTCATAGGCTATAATTTATCCCGATATTTCAACGGGAAGAGAAACTGCGGGTGAAACTGCAGGGCATTGCTAGTTTATAATATTAGTAAGGATTACTAAGAAGTTTTCTGTGTAGTGGAGTAAGATCACAATTCACTACCCTCTTTATTGTTTATGGGTGTCGTAAAATACCACTAAGGAATACGACGATATGACTATATGACTTTTCCGTGTGGTGACGGAGTAGGAATACAATTCACCACTTCCTTTCTTGCCCATGGGTCTCGTAAAAGACGACTAAGGGATTAAACGTGCATATAACATCCATGCAAGAGAAGGCAACCTTGAAATAAAACCCTATACCAACACGTCTGACCAGCACGGTATAGTGGGTCAATTTCCAAATTATTGTGGAGGAGACTTGAGCCCAACAGTGGGAATCATATGAGCTGAAATGATGAATGATGATAATATGGCGTAAATATGACTATACATATAAAAATAAAAAAAAGTGAGCCGTCGCCCAGGACGCCTGACAGATGTGAAACATCGAAACTATTTTGTACGAGTAGAGACACGGTATCGAATATAAAGTATCGATACTAAACTCATGAATAGTATCGAAAGATAAGTAACGTATTGTTTAAAGTATCGAGTACTTTTATTTAATGATATCTGATGTTTACGCGAGCACTACACATTGTAAATAAAACTACTTTTACGGATTATATCGCGTTTGTATTTGATTTATGATTGCCCGACGTTTCGAACACTTTGCAGCATTCATGGTCACGGGCGGACTAAGGTGTCTCACGTCCAACAAGTAATCGTTATTACAGACATTTACAATTATCTATCTGTATCGGGTAGATAATTGTAAATGTCTGTAATAACGATTACTTGTTGGACGTGAGACACCTTAGTCCGCCCGTGACCATGAATGCTGCAAAGTGTTCGAAACGTCGGGCAATCATAAATCAAATACAAACGCGATATAATCCGTAAAAGTAGTTTTATTTACAATACTTTTATTTACTTTATCTTTAGGTATCGAGTACTTTTCTTTCGATACCGATACATTTGGATTTCGATATTTTAGTCAATAAGTACTTTTTGGTAGGTATCGTATCGAATAAATTATCCATTTTAAAATTGACTTTACGACTCATATTTATGGTAACGTCATTTAGTACAAACAAAATGAACCTTCTAAAACGTAGCTTGAAATAATTTGCGATTTATAAACCAGGAATAGCGCCATCTATCGAGCAAACGACCAACTCTAAGCTACAATATATTTTATAAAGAACGCTCTAATCCTGATATGGCAATAAGACAAGCTGTTTAAAGTGAGTCAAAATCCAATTCTTAAGGAGTTGGTGACATACAAACAAATAAATATACAGCTGAAGCTAATAAAAGCCTATAAAAAATTAAATGCTTTCATCCGTTCACAGACATTCTTTCCGCACGAAGAGTGTGATTTAGGAAACAGAAATGGCGGCATTTATCGAGTTAACGACCAACTCTCAGCTTCAATATATTTAATAAAGAAAATTTTAATCCTGTAATGATAATAAGACAAGCTATCTAAATAATTTTAACGTCATGGTCCTCCTTAAATTTTCAACTTTTAAATGAAATTTGACTGTTTAAAGTGAGTCAAAATCCAATTCCTATGAAGTCGGTAATATACAAAGAAATAAATATATATACACCAGAAACTAATAAAAGCCTATAAAAAACGGGTTTCGTAGCTGAAAGTAAACTAAATACCATACCTACTGGTATATTTATATTACTAAGTTAGAGAATTTTACATTAATTTATAAAACAAGTATATATGCATAAAAGAACATTAGATTACGACAGGAACTAATACGATAAAACTAAGGCATAAAGTATTAATAAAATATCGCGATTTTTTCCAAAAAATGATGATTTTTATTCAACAAACATTTATTTTCATTAATATACATTATAAGTAACAATTTACTTTGAGTTCACTAGATGGCGTTGTACAAAATTTTAAATCGCACGATGGTTTCGTTACAAAAATGTGGGAATATGCATCCAAATATTTATTTAATATTTAATTTATAGGGGACCGCGAGGCGTAGCGTTAAACGCCACGCGACGATCACGGTCACCCTCGCCTATAGATGTTTCACATCAAAAAATATATGACTATATATATATATATAGTATAACTTTATGACTGTGTGAACATAACTAAGTGACTATGACTATGCAACTATGACTATGGGACTGTGACTATGCGACTATGACTATGCAACTATGATTATGTGATCTATGTAAGAGAAGGTAAACTCGACATATATCAATCCGTCTGACTAGAATTTTGGTCGAAACGAAAAGGTATGTAAAGCACTTTTATAACATATTCACTATACCTCAGCAGTTCTGCCGCTACATATTACATAAAATGCCATCAAAATTATTTAATATCACCACCTCAAAACACTAAGATATTGAATATAATACACGAATACCACATGACACTTCCACATTCCCGCCAAAAGTCTATAGATCCTATTTTTTAACCAATCGCCATATAAAGAAGATCAAACTTCACGTAGCATACATTTAAAAAAAAACTAATACTAAATTCACAATCAAAATTGGACCAACTAGGGTTGGTAAATCAATTGTATTTTTTGTTTTAGTTTTTTATATCATAGTAAATAAAATTACGGATTTTATCGTGTTTGTATTTTTTTTTTATTGCAAACGGTAGCAAACGAGCAAACAGTACACCCGATGGTAAGTGTTGCTGTCGCTCATGGAACTTTACAAGGCCGCTGCTCACCGTGAAGAAAGTGAAGGGAGTGTGAATGCGTGCATTGAGGCTCGGTGATACCAAAACCCCCCACACGCAAACACCCCCAGAAAGCCGGGCTCCCGGCTCTCTCGCTCACCGAACGAAGCGCTACAAATAGCTACCACTCAGACGTCGATTTTCTGCGAGAGTGTGGTACTGCCCCAGACGCACCGGCCCGCGGCTGTAGACAGATAACTGTCGACAGTGTGGTCCTACCACTCATATTTTGATTGTCCGACGTTTCGAACACTGCAGTCACGGGCGGACTAAGATGTCCTAGTCAACCATTGGCGTGACCATTAACGCGCATGATTGCTCGACGTTTCGAACACTTTACGGCGTTCATGGTTACGGGTGGACTAAGATGCCTCACATCCAACCAGTCATCGTATTATCGAGATTTATATCTACCCGCTACCAATATTAGTAACTATAGTACTATCCTGCACTAAGAAAATATTCCTTTGCTGCTGGACTTTAGAAACATATTCATTTCATTTCATTTATTATCATAAAAACATTACATAGTTATGTGGGAATCTCTGGCTCCTACGCTAGTTGTATACTGTGTTGCAGGAGCCAGTGTCCTCCCCATTACAAAAGACACATTGTATAATAAATAAATACAAAGCAATGACTACAGTAGGTGAATACAATGTAAATAATCATAATAAAAACAAAAACAAAAATCTATGAGTGTGCGTGCGAGTGTGTGTGTGTGTTGTATGTGTGTGTGGGTGTGTGAGTGAGTGTGAGTATGCATGTTGCATTTGTGTATGTGTGAGCATATGAGTGTGTGTTATATAGGTGATTACATTTACTTTATCAACAGTAGGAGATTCTCAATTTCTGTATAACCAAGACTTCTCAGCCAATTAAAAACTAAAGTTTTGAATTTATTACTGTTTAGTCTATTTATTTTATTTATTTGTTAATCGCAGAAAGTGTTGTCCTGCGTGGGATTCGAACCCACGACACTGGCACGGTAGGTCCATATCTTAACCTATACGCCATCTGTGCAGTCAATAAATATATTTCTTCAATAAATTTACAGAAACGTGGTCCCTAAATGTAGGCCTCATAACACGGCTCAAAGTCGCTCAGTGTGCTATGGAACGGGCTATGCTCGGGATTTCTCTGCGAGATAGAATCCGAAATACGGGAATCCGCAGAAGAACGTGTGTAATCCACATAGCATGAAGAATTAGCATGCTGAAGTGGCAATGGGCAGGTCACATCGCTCGACGAACCGACAACCGCTGGGGAAGAAAAGTTCTCGAGTTGCGACCACGTATTGGACGAAGCAGTGTAGGACGCCCACTATGTGGACTGACGCCCTGGTGAAAGTTACTGGGCGTCGTTGGATGCAGGCGGCACAGGACGACACTTTGTAGCGTAACATGAGGGAGGCCTACGTCCAGCAGTGGACGATGTTAAGCTGAAATGATGAATGATGAATAAATTTATAACAAGAGGCAACCCTAAGTGTAACCTAAAAAAACTCGTAAATAACAACAACAGATAGTATCATATATCTTTTTATTATTAAGACATTTCAATTTTATTAGGTGTGGGCGTAAATTATACACCTACATACTAGCATTGAGAATAAAATTGGCTTATCTATTAGACGTTCTATATGTAAGAGTCTGAAATATGCTTTTTTCTTTAATTTACGCCCTCAATAGAGAGTAGGTAGACTCGTCTTATTATATCTTTAAAGGAGCTATTCTTGTATATATATATATATATATATATATATAGAGATATATATATATATATATTCAGAATCTCGGAAACGGCTCCAAAGATTTTCTTGAAATTTAGCATACTGGATGGAGGTTTCGAGGCCAAAAAATCGATCTAGCTAGGTTTTATTTATAGAAAATGTTGTTTTGTCGTTTTTTTTTTAGGTAATCAATACAATGACATAAAATGTCATTGTATTGATTACCTATAGAATATGGATTCAAATTTCGCCGTCATCGTCAAGAGTGACAATAGCTCAGTTTAAAAGTTGTCCAATCGCATTCGAATAGCGTGAGATCGAATCTCGGTGTTATTATTATTCTGTCTCTGTAATTTTTTATATTTTTTTCATTATTTCATCATTTTTATCTGTACCAATAAATAAAATTGGAGTGTCTGTTTGTAATGTCAAAATAATAGACTTTTTTCATGCTCACACGGTTATTTGCACGACACCTATGCCTAAAATAGCAATTGAAAATTTTTGTCTGTCTGTCTGTCCGTCTGTTTGTTCCGGGTAATCTTCAAAACGACTGGACCGATTTCAAAAATTCTTTCACCAATGGAGAGCTATAATATCAGGGCGTAAACTAGGCTATATTTTATCCCGGTATTCCCACGGGAACGGGAACTCCGCGGGTAAAACGACTATAACCTATAACCGAAGCGAAGCGAGGGTGGATTGCTAGTTTTTTAATAAATCTAAATAAGTTCGTCAAGAATACAATTTACGAAAAAAAAAAAAGATAGCACCGAGCAAAGCTCGGTCAACTAGATATTATTGCTTTATATAAAGTCTAATGTTGTAGTTTTAGGCGGCGGATCGCCTGCGCGAGGAGCGCAGCCTCGATGAGGCGATCCGCCGCCGACGACTGAGGTGGCGTAGGCGCGAATACCTGCGCGTCCTGCCGCCCTAGCCGAGGCCGCGGGTGACGTGACCGTGACTTAGTCCGTCACCCGCCAAGAGGCCGACCGCGTGAGGAAAGACCGACGTAGGTCGATGGGAGGGCACCCCACTAGGGGTATTCCGTCGGGCCGACCACTGATGACAAGTAACCCTGCTCCGGTGGTCGGCCCAACGACGTGGTGTTCGGGTGGGTTGCGGGTGTGTGTTACACCCCTCTGTCGCCCCGGACGGATTGGTGCGAGGAGAGCGCCGACCGCAACCCACCCCAAAAAAAAAAATGTAGTAGCTTACCGTGTGGTGACGGAGTCAGATTACAATTCACCACTACCTTTTTTGTCCACGGGTATCGTAAAATACGACTAAAGGATATCTTGTGTCTATAAAAACTATGCAAGAGAAAGAAAACTCGAAATAAAAACCTATACCAACCCGCCTGATCCGCGGTATACTAGGCCAACGTCCCGCTCTATTGAGCGGAAAATTGACATAGCTCATATGGAGACTCGAGCCTAGTAGTGACTAGGCAATTGACCTAATATACTAGGCTGGTCAGGCGGGTTGGCTTGGGTTTCATTTCGAGTTTTACTTCTCTTGCGAAGATGTTAGCTGCATATTGGAATCCTTTAGTCGTCTTTTACGACACGCAAGGGCAAGAAAGGGGGTGGTGAATTGTATTCTTACTGCGTCACCAAACGGAAGAATACCCCACTTGGGGACCCAAGTGCCACGTCCTATTAGAGGATATTGGAACGGAGCTATCATTGCCAACCATCATCTCCAAGATGGTTGGCAGCGACAGATGCTAGTTGTTGACCAGGAAGGTAGCCGGAGTATAGTGCTTAAATTGATTGCACAAATACCATAGTAGTGAAGATGACGAGCTACTAGAGGCTAACCGCGCGACGGCGATCGACGTCCCAGGACCTCGAGAGGTGAGGGTACCCGAAAGGGTATTCCGTCGGGCCGACCACTGATGACAAGTCACATCTGCTCCGGTGGTCGGCCCAACAACGAGGTGACGTGGGTACGGGTGGGTTATGGTTCCGCGCGCCATCCTTTCATGGCCCCGGACGGAACGGACCGCGCGTGCGCTTACCATAGCACACCAATAAAAAAAATAAAAGAAAAAAAATCCGTGGCAGTGTTGTGTGTTCGAATCCCAAGTTCCTTCAAATCAAATTCAAGTCCCCCGCAACACAAGAATATTTGCGGGTGACGTGACCGGGGATTAGTCCGTCACCCGCCGAGAGGCCGACCGTCCGGGGGGACGTCGGTCGATGGGAGGGTACCCCAAGTAGGGGAAAAGGTATTCCGTCGGGCCGACCACTGACGACAAGTTAACTCTGCTCCGGTGGTCGGCCCAACGACGAAGGCGACGTGGTTTTCGGGTGGGTTGCGGGAGTTGCGTGCTTAAGCTCCTCTGTCGCCCCGGAAGGAGTGGTGCGGAGGAGCGCCGACCGCAGCCCACCCAAAAAAAAAAAAAAAAAACTAGAATATTTTCTTGTTTTTCTTTTAAAGACAACAGCCTGCGCTGAAGAAATAATTTGTGGGAGACTTAACAAACATATAATTAACGGACACAAATAGCATCCAGATTCTGAACAACAATTTGTGGATCGCACAAAGTATTGCCCAGCGTGGGATTCAAACCCGTGACACCGGCAGGGTTGATTGGTAACTTAACCACTACGCCATCTATGCAGTCGAGGTTCCTTAGTGCAGGGTATTGAATTAAAACCAAAACTCCATAGCGTGATCAACAAAAAAAGGGTGAAGTTAAACTTTTTGTCATCTTTAAAGACACCGACGAGTAAACGTAGCAGTATTTATAGCGGCCATAATATAGGAAGCTCTATTTTTAACTAATATAAACGAATATTAAGTTATTTAAAACGCTTATTAAAATAAGCAGTAAAGTTCTTAGTCGTTTTTAAGACATCTACAAGTAACGTAAGACTTGGCAGTATTTATATCACACCAATATTTTTAACTAATATAAACGAACATTAAATAATTTAAAACGTTTATTAAAACTATTAGTAAAGTTCTTAGTCGTCTTTAAAACACCCCCAAGTAACGTAAGGCTTGTTAGCATATATAGCGGCTGGCACACCAAATTCAAATTCAATTCAAATTCAAATTCTTTATTATGCATAAACCCCGCGGGTGCACTTACATATCGTCACTTTTTTATATTTTACCTTAAATTACTACCGGATCGGAACGCGACCGCACTGAGAAGATCCGGCAAGAAACTCAGTGGGCTTGTCTTCTTTTTTATTCATTTACTATTTTTTTTTAAATACGATAATATACAACAACATGTCTATTAATAGCTCCAGTGTGATGCCTTTCAAACCATCATACAATACAGTTATTAAATATAACGAAAAAGTACCATGGCTGGACCGGATCCCGCAAGCGGCACCCGATCACGAGTTAACCACTAGAGCAGCCATCACTCCCCTCAACCACAATGGAGGGAAGGGAGTGATCCGCTCCTCGTAGCTATCGCAAGGAGACCCTTCAGTGAGCATGACCAATACCATGTGCCACAAACATAAAACACAGATTAAATAACAAATTCGTTTGGCAAAACACGCTACGCTTTACAATTATAGTAACAACAACAGAATAAATATGTATGTAACACCTTTTGGAATAATGAAAAAATGCCTGAATGAGGAGCTGCTCATAACCAGTCTGTATTATCATCAAGATAATCCGAGATTTTATAATAACACCACTATTTTAACTCATATAAACGATAATTAAATTATTTAAAACGCTTATTAAAACTTTCAGTAAAGTTCTTAATCGTCTTTAAAACACCCACAAGTAACGTAAGGCTTGTTAGTATTTATACCACACCAATATTTTTAACTAATATAAACGAACATTAAATAATTCAAAACGCTTATTAAAATTATCAGTAAAGCTCTTAATCGTCTTTAAAACACCCACAAGTGACGTAAGGCTTGTTAGTATTTATAGCAGCTGGCACACCACTATTTTAACTCATATAAACGAATATTAAATTATTTAAAACGCTTTTTAAAACTATCAGTAAAGTTCTTAGTCGACTTTAAAACACCCACAAGTAACGTAAGGCTTGTTAGTATTTATAGCAGCTGGCACACCACTATTTTAACTCATATAAACGAATATTAAATTATTTAAAATGCTTGTTAAAACTATCAGTAAAGTTCTTAGTCTACTTTAAAACACCCACAAGTAACGTAAGGCTTGGTAGCATTTATAGCAGCTGGCACACCACTATTTTAACTCATGTAAACAAATATTAATTTATTTAAAATGCTTGTTAAAACTATCAGTAAAGTTCTTAGTCGACTTTAAAACACCCACAAGTAACGTAAGGCTTGGTAGCATTTATAGCAGCTGGCACACCACTATTTTAACTCATATAAACGAATATTAAATTATTTAAAATGCTTGTTAAAACTATCAGTAAAGTTCTTAGTCGACTTTAAAACACCCACAAGTAACGTAAGGCTTGTTAGTATTTATAGCAGCTGGCACACCACTATTTTAACTCATATAAACGAATATTAAATTATTTAAAATGCTTGTTAAAACTATCAGTAAAGTTCTTAGTCGACTTTAAAACACCCACAAGTAACGTAAGGCTTGGTAGCATTTATAGCAGCTGGCACACCACTATTTTAACTCATATAAACGAATATTAAATTATTTAAAATGCTTGTTAAAACTATCAGTAAAGTTCTTAGTCGACTTTAAAACACCCACAAGTAACGTAAGGCTTGGTAGCATTTATAGCAGCTGGCACACCACTATTTTAACTCATATAAACGAATATTAAATTATTTAAAACGCTTGTTAAAACTATCAGTAAAGTTCTTAGTCGACTTTAAAACACCCACAAGTAACGTAAGGCTTGGTAGCATTTATAGCAGCTGGCACACCACTATTTTAACTCATATAAACGAATATTAAACTATTTAAAATGCTTGTTAAAACTATCAGTAAAGTTCTTAGTCGACTTTAAAACACCCACAAGTAACGTAAGGCTTGGTAGCATTTATAGCAGCTGGCACACCACTATTTTAACTCATATAAACGAATATTAAATTATTTAAAATGCTTGTTAAAACTATCAGTAAAGTTCTTAGTCGACTTTAAAACACCCACAAGTAACGTAAGGCTTGGTAGCATTTATAGCAGCTGGCACACCACTATTTTAACTCATCTAAACGAATATTAAATTATTTAAAATGCTTGTTAAAACTATCAGTAAAGTTCTTAGTCAACTTTAAAACACCCACAAGTAACATAAGGCTTGTTAGTATTTATAGCAGCTGGCACACCACTATTTTAACTCATATAAACGAATATTAAATTATTTAAAATGCTTGTTAAAACTATCAGTAAAGTTCTTAGTCGACTTTAAAACACCCACAAGTAACGTAAGGCTTGGAGCATTTATAGCAGCTGGCACACCACTATTTTAACTCATATAAACGAATATTAAATTATTTAAAATGCTTGTTAAAACTATCAGTAAAGTTCTTAGTCGACTTTAAAACACCCACAAGTAACCTAAGGCTTGTTAGTATTTATAGCAGCTGGCACACCACTATTTTAACTCATATAAACGAATATTAAATTATTTAAAATGCTTGTTAAAACTATGAGTAAAGTTCTTAGTCGACTTTAAAACACCCACAAGTAACCTAAGGCTTGTTAGTATTTATAGCAGCTGGCACACCACTATTTTAACTCATATAAACGAATATTAAATTATTTAAAATGCTTGTTAAAACTATGAGTAAAGTTCTTAGTCGACTTTAAAACACCCACAAGTAACGTAAGGCTTGTTAGTATTTATAGCAGCTGGCACACCACTATTTTAACTCATATAAACGAACATTAAATTATTTAAAATGCTTGTTAAAACTATCAGTAAAGTTCTTAGTCGACTTTAAAACACCCACAAGTAACGTAAGGCTTGTTAGTATTTATACCACATCACTATTTTTAACTAATATAAGCTAATATTAAGTTATCTAAAACACTTATTAAAACTATCAGTAAAGCTTTTAGTAGTCTTTAAGACATGTAACGCAAGGCTTGATAATATTTTTACCACATTATTATTTTTAACTAATATAAACGAATATAAGGTTATTTAAAACGCTTATTAAAACAAGCAGTAGCAGTTAAGTATAACGATTATTACTGTATCGTGTTCCTTGAACATAATGATGTGAAATTTTCATCCCAGTGTTGTATGAAAGTGTTGGAAACTAATGACATGTTATACGAGACGGCAGCTCAACATTGAAGCTGTTGTTTGTTTCAGAGATGAAGATGAATGAAGATGAGAAAACTCGTAAGATAAAGTATTATGATGTCTTTAATAACAGACTTTGAAAAGTAGGCGGTTCAGGGTCTCGTTGAAAATTAGCAATAGCATTCGGGCTAACACTGAGCAAGATCTTTTTAGATCAGTTGCGGGGCATACGAATTAGCGACCCGCTCCGGCTTCGCACGGGTGATGCTGATACTAAATATACTACAGAATGTTTTTATTTACAACGTACACAGCTTTTTTGTCATTAGACAATACAAATGTTTTCTTTAGTGATTACTCTTGAAAGAGCGACATATTATGCATGTATTATACATATAAACCTTTCTCTTCTTATTTATTGTAGATAATTATAAATTTTCTGTAATAACGATGACTTGTTGGATGTGAGACATCTTAGACCGCCCGTGACCATGAACGCTGCAGTGTTCGAATCGTTGGATCGAAAATTAAATACAAACGCGATAAAATCCATAGTCTTATTTATAACTAGCAACCCGCCCTCGCTTCGCTTCGGTTATAGGTTATAGTCATTTTACCCGCGTAGTTCCCGTTCCCGTGGGAATACCGGGATAAAATATAGCCTAGTTTACGCCCTGATATAGCTTTTTATAGATTATAGCTTTCCATTGGTGAAAGAATTTTTGAAATCGGTCCAGCCGTTTCGAAGATTACCCGGAACAAACAGACAGACAGACAGACAAAAATTTTTTAATTGCTATTTCAGGCATAGGTGTCGTGCAAGTAACCGTGTGAGCATGAAAAAAGCCAATTATTTTGACATTACAAACAGACACTCCAATTTTATTTATTGGTATAGATGTGTAATACTGGTGTAAAAATCATAAATCATTATATTGGTATACGTTTTCATTACAAGATGTCCCTCTCTTAAGTATAACATATACCCATATGCATATTTAATCCTTTAGGACTTAGGTTTTACTTCAGTTTAACAGTTACAAAAACTGTAAGCTTTTATGAATAATTCATGTTAATATAGTAAAACGTAGTCTACAACTGCAAATGAATACATTTGCAGTGTCTTGCACTTACTTAGTAAGCTTAAGAAAACATACGGGAACTAATTACATACGGAACTGTAGCTTCTCGATATTTTCTTAAAGTAAATTGTTTAATTTATCACTATCCTATACGTATTACTTTATTTTTACTATGCATGTAACATTTACGCAAAATCAGGAAATTCCTACATAAATCCCCATAACTATTAGTTTGACTAGCTAGGAGGTCAAAGTTTCTTCGATTTCGAAGGAGGCTTGAGACCAGCAGTGGGACGTATATCACCTGAAATATTAATCCTTAGTTAATCCTTTTATAGACAGCTACCTAGTAGTATAATATTATCAAATAATTTCAGCTATTTTGAAGATTACTCGGAACAAACAGACAGACAAAAAATATTTATACTCGTGCTTTCGTGTAAATAACCGTGTGTGGATGAAAAAAATCTATTTAATAAATCTAATAAAATTTTATTTGTTTGTATAGATACACTCGCCTTAAATCCTTATTATGATGATGAAATTTATCTCTATGACTATAAATGATAATCGTGTTATTTTAATTTAGTTAGTTTAATTAGTTTAATCATGAATTATAAAATTATGACAGCCCAATTAATGGTCTACTTCTGGTCCAATTTCTATTCAAGAGATAAAGTAGGTGAAAGATATTATCATTTTCAATCATTATCATCATAATGTGTTCATGGGGTGACGGTTTTATAATGTAATTTATCATTAATACTCTCCCTTCCCTCAAGAGAAGGAAAACTCGAAATAAAACCTTATAACAACATGTCTGAGCAGCATGGTATAGTAGGTCAGATTCCCTCTCATTGTGGAGGAGGCCCGAGCCCAACAGTGGAACGTATGTGGGCTGCAATGATGATGATGATGACTCCCTCAGTTTCAGGTGATAGTTGTAAAAACCGGCAAAAGGATCATCAGAAAAAATGGGCCTTCTGCCTTAAGAAATTATCTTTAACTTGTCTGCGAAGGGTGATGAATGCACTATACCTTCATTTCTAGTCCAAAAGTTGACAGAGAAAGATTAAATGATGATGTCAATAAAATATTCAAAGTTCAGTCTGATAGCGTTTACTAAACAATTATTCTGCCGTATGTTTCCAATATCAACTCACTCGCTTTTGCGATTGTCTTGAAGCGTTTCGAACTTCAAGATATACGGCGGCACGCGGCGCCATTTCTCCTCCAACTTACTATACGTATCCATATTCCAGAACGTGTAATGTATTCTACAAACTTTATGATCGTTATTTTTTCTTATGGATGGGCTATGTTAAGCGCACACGCGGTCTATTCCTTCTGGAGCGACGAAAGGACGGTGCGCGGGCCGATAACCCACCCGTACCCACGTCGCCTTCGTCGTTGTGGCGACCACCAGTGCCGAGTTCCTTGTCCTCAGTGGTCGGCCCGACGGAATACCTTTTCGGGTACCCTCACCTCTTGACGGCCCTGTCCCGGGACGTCGGTAGCCGTCGCGCGGTCAGCCTCTCTGCGGGTGCCGGACTAAAGTCCCTGGTCCGGTCATCCGCAGCCTAGGCTAGCGCGCTAGGCGCGAGTACCTGTGCCTGATGCCGCCCGGCGGAATGTGTCAGGAGCTCCTCACGCGCACGATCCGCCGCCTCCTTCCGTGAGATAACGGAAACTTTATGATCGTAGACTTGATTTTTAAATCATCTTTATTTCTGCTCCATACTTCACCACTCCCTATCTTGCCCCTGGATGTCGTAAAAGACGACTAAGGGATACAATAAGCATATAAAATCAATGCAAGAGAATGAAAACTCGAAAGAAAACCCTATACCAACCTGTCTGATCAGCATGTTATAGTAAGGTCAATTTGCCTCCTATCGTGGAGGAGGCTGGACCTCAACAGTGAGACGTTTAGGAGCTGAAATGATGATGATAAATGCTATAATTAGCTGTCTATTATTACCAGCAAATCCATGGGTACGTTGTGTTCTTTTTAGCTTATACAAACCTTACTGTTCGGTTTATTCCTTTTCCACATAATTTTTTTACTGTATTACTGTGATTTTTCTATAACAGGCTGATCAGATGGGCTGAAATTCATTTTGTGGTAAGCTATGGTCTGTACATACCCTGCTCAATTCATCCAGCGACGGCCAGACGGCGCGTAGTTTCATAGTTATATCGTTTTTCCTTCCCCATTAGTATTAGACGCTACTACAGCTACCAATTCCTTAGCCTCAGTGGCAAGAAAACCAGTCTAAACCGTTTTCCATCCAGTGGCATCTTCCAGTGGCAAGAAAAGGCAAGAATCCTAATGATACAGGGTTTTATTTTGAGAATTAGTTTTCTGGTATTGATGTTGTCTGTATTAAGGCAGTATTTCTCGTTTACGCCACTGATCAGAAATGGAAAGGCTGTGATTTTTTTTCTGATTCCACTAACAATCCAAATTATATTACACTGTGTGATAAAATATTCTCAATTTAATACTGACTACACAGGTGGCATAGTGGTTAAGCTACTGACCATGCCTGTGTTATGGATTCGATTCCCATGCAAGACAATACTTTGTGGGATTAAAAAATGTTGTTTTGAGCCTTGATGGAATTTCTGCTCGTTAAATTATATGTTTAAGTTGTGCGTAATACAAGAATGAATTCCTTAGTGCTAGGTATTGTATTGTATATTAATATAAAAGTATTCAAATAACAAAGAAAATATGAATATTAATAAGGAACTTCGTGTGCTTTTGTATTAATAATGAACAGAAAATGGAACAGAGATATTTTAATTATGATCAGTTAAGATTGCAAATATAAACGCAAAGCAGTCATGAGCGCTGCCGACAGAAGTGACAACTTAAAGTTATGATAATTCTTCTTCGACTTTATGAATGTTATCGCGTTTCTATTTGATTTTTGATTGAGTCGAAAATTAATTTGCTGTGTTAATTAAATTTATTTAAAATTAGTCTGTAATTAATTAAGTTTCTGTAATAACCATGACTTTGTAGGACGTGAGACATCTTAGTCCGCCAGTGACCATGAATACTGCAGTGTTTGAAACGTCGGGTAATCAAAAATCAAATACAAGCGCGATAAAAGCCGTAATTTTATTGACAAAAAAAAAACCGTCTTCAACCGTTTTCACATGGATGCCATTGTTAAAACTAAATCATATACCATAGAAATGGGACCCCACCAGAAGCACCAGCTTTCAAATTAAAAATAATCATCAAAATCGGTTCATCACACCCAGTCGAAAGTTCTAAGGTAAGAAACATTAAAGATATAGTTGAATTGAGAACCTCCTTCTTTTTTGAAGTCTGAAAAAAACCAGTTGTTATTTTTGGATATTCATAATAATTGTTTGATCATAAATTAGTTCTTTAGTTTTTTAATTTATCTGGTTTAAACATCTATCGGCACAGAAATAGTGACATTGACGTAGCTAGTAGCTATAGTGTCAGTGTTGACACGTCACGGGACCATGTCCATGAGGACTTACATGACTTTATACCCCATCCAAATCTATCTATAGGCGTTTTCACTTCAATAAAGCTATATCTTATTAGCAACTGTGCAAAGCTGACCCGCATATTTAAGGAACAAGTGTAATTTTATAAACCATCATTCATCTCAGCCCATATGGAAGCCCATGGAAGGAAAATTAACCTACTATACCACGCTGGTCAGAAGTGTTGGTATAGGGTTTTGTTTCGAGTTTTCCTTATTTTGCATAGATGTTGTATGTATATTATAATCTCTTAGTCGTCTCTTACGTCACCCACGGGTAAGAGAGAGGGTGGTGAATTGTATTCTTAATCCGCCAACACACAGAAAAATTTATAAATATGCACAGCTCATAAATTTTTAAATTTAATTAACTTTCAGCAAGGTATTATCGAAGCCACAGCCTAGCTAGTAAGGCTACGGTTAGATGGATTGGGGATTAATAGACACCCATTGACAAGAAAGGGAGTTATGAATTGTATTCTTACTCCGTCACCATACAAAAAATACACACACATATATATATATATATATATATATATATATATATATATAAGCTGACCCGGCGAACTTGGTACCGCCATGATTTTTTTCGTAAATATATTTTCTAAATTGCTGAAAATATAGTCTCTAATGGAAGAACCGTTACAGCTTTGTCGGGATCGGGCAAGATTCGATCGTGTTGGTCGTGGCATTGCTAATGATGATTCAAAAAGAATATAAATTACTCATTATTGATTTCTGACAAAATTATAACTGTCAAATTTTCAACCATACTTAACTATAGACAAAATTACGTTTAGCTGTCATTTGTGTTTTGTTATTATATATCAAATGCGTTTTCTTATACTACGTTTCATAGTGACTTGTATTCTCTTTGACATTTGTCACGTCACACGGGAACGCGATCGAACGGGATAAAAGAGTTATTGGCGAAATCTTGTAAACCCTATTAAAAAAAAAAACGAGATAAAAAGCATCCTATGTCCGTCTCCTGGTTCTAAGCTACCTCCCCATCAATTTTCAGCCAAATGGGTACACTTGTTCTTGAGTTATAAATAGTGTAACTAACACGACTTTCTTTTACATATATAGATATATGTGTATGATGTTGCATATCGAAATAAGCGACAAAATATGTGAGACCTCTTTAGAAATCATTAACTACACAATGTAAACCATATTTCTAGCAATAAACTTCATTTCATTTCTAAGCATACGGTTAAATCACTATTAATGCACCCACGTCGCATAAAAACACATCGCTCATAATTAAATTAATATTCCGCGTAGGGTCCCTCCACCATCCTCTCTCTTGTCTGTAGGTATCATAAAACACGACTAAGGGATCTATCTGGTGTATATAATACCTATGCAAGAGAAGGAAAACTCTAAAGATGGAAAGAAATCTGTTATACTTCTAGAATATCTTTATCGTTTCAAGCTACAGAGATCTAATGACAATTGATTCGGAGTAAATTTTCCGTGTGGTGACGGAGTAAGAATAGAATTCATCACTCCGTATCTTGCTCGTGGATGACTATGGGATATAATACGTGTGTAACATCAGTGCAAGAGAAGGCAAACTCGAAATAAAACCTTACGCCAACATCTCTGATCAGAATGGTATAGTAGGTCAAATTTGCTGGGATGTATGTGGGCTGCTATGATGATGATAACATTTTGCTAAATTCGTTTACATCATCACAGCTCATATATTTCCTACTGCTAAGCTCGAGTCTTCTCCACAATTGGAGGGAAATAACTTACTATAACCACACTGGTCAAACGTGTTGGTATAGGATTTTATTACGAATTTTCTCTCGCATAGGTTTTATCTGCGTATTAGTTGCCTTTTACGAAACCCACGGGCAAGAATGGTGGTGAATTGTATTCTTACTCCGTCACCACATAGAAAATTATGAATAATAAACGCTACGAGTATTCGTCATCGTAAAATATACTGCTAACATACAGTATATGGCCGTATACAATATCTAATAATCCATGCGTCACATGTCAGCAACGTTACCGAGGTCATTATTCTTGACAAAGACTAGCCGGTAGTGATATGCTAAGTAAGCTCTATGGATCCGGCTTGAATTGCAAGCTGTGACGTCATTTGTGTGTATAGCTACGTCATCGTTTGTGACCAGTAAAGCGATTAATTACAGTGTTTGTACTAAACATCGAACGGAAAGCCTTAAATTAGAAGAATTTAAAACTTTGTATTTGATACTTTTGCATCCAGCCGTAATATATTGGGAATGAAATATATGGCGGGTTATTGCTTTTTTTTTTTAGGGTGGGCCACGGTCAGCGTAGCCGTAGTCCCGCTTCCTCCAGGGCGACAGAGGGGCGGCGCGCGGCCACATGACCCACCCGTGACACGTCGCCTTCGTCGTTGGGCCAACCAACGGTGCAGGGTGGCGGGTTATAGCCTGCCCAACAAAAGGTCGTAATTGTAGAAAAAACTACCTTATGAATTTTGCAGAGTTTGTATTTGATTTTTGATTGCCTGACATTTCGAACATTCTACAGCGGTCAGACATCTTAGTCCATCCGTGACCTTGAACGTGACGATTAAATCCGTAAAGTAATTTTATTTATACGGTATTTTAGCGTTTAAAATATGGAGGCAAATTGGTTGAAACTGAAGAAACAAAAGCAGGTCGCTAGTAATATGCTGCGGGTGACGTGACTGGGGAATTAGTCAGTCACCTGCCGAGAGGCCGACCGCGTGAGGAAAGACCGATACCCTCCCCGAGGGGGGGGACGTCGGTCGATGGGGGGATACCCTTCAAAGGGGTATTCCGTCCGGCCGACCACTGACGTCAAGTCACCCTGCTGCGATGGTCGGCCCAACGACGAAGGCGACGTGTCGCGCGGGTGTGCGTGCTTACGGCCCTCTGTCGCCCCGTACGCAGTGGTGCAAGGGGAGCGACGACCGTAACTCATCAACCAAAAAAAAAAAGGTAGCGACCGACCTTTTTGTAATATATATTATTCGAACAAAATTGTTCTGAATAAGTTACACATCATATCACAAACAATCTATCCAAGTGTGAAGTTTGACGACTGGTGTTCTATTGAACTGTCGAAATACTGAACTAGGACAAACAAATAGATACGTAACCTTAATTTTATTATATCTTCAAACAAATATTTGTAGCGATCACTTTAGGATGGATTCGAAAACAGGACTATAACTGTACGCGTAATAATATTATGAGATTAGATGTATAATGATTTTTGGAATTTAAATGACTGCTAAAGGCGGATTCTAGTTGTCCATACAAATTTCTGTGTGACTTTCATTTTATTGTTTAGTTCATCAACATTTTAGCCTATCGTCCGCTACTCAGTGCTGGACGTAGGCCTCCCTCATATCACGCCACAGAGTACGGTCTTGTGACGTCTGCATTCAACGACGCTCAGCAACTTTCATCAGGTCCTCGGTCCACCTAATGGGGGGGGTCCTACACTGCTTCGTCCGATACGTGGTCGCCACTCGATAACCTTTCTTCCCCAGCGGTTGTTGATTCGTCGAGCGATGTGGCCTACCCATTGCCACTCCAGCGTGCTAATTCTTTGAGCTTTGTCGGTAACACCCGATCTTCTGCGGATTGCCGTATTTCGGTTTCTATCTTGCAGAGAAATACCGAGTATAGTCCGCTCTATAGCACGCTGAGCGACTTTGGGCTTGGTTATGAGAAAATTCAGAATACAGAAATTAGTTATTAAATTTTGACCCTTATTTTGGTAGAAATTTATTGCCAGTATAAGAAAAAATTGTTTATGGTTAGTAATTATTAAACATCGCTCGACGAATCGCCAACCGCTGGGGAAGAAATGTTCTCGAGTTGCGATCACGTATCGTATGACACATTCTAGGACGTCCCCCCCCCCCCCACTAGGTGGACCGACGATCTGGTGAAAATTGCTGGGTGTCGTTGGATGCAGGCGGCACAGGACCGCATTCTGTGGCGTAGCATGTGGCAAGGCTACACCCAGCAATGGACGGCGATAGGCTGAAATGTTGTTTATCCCTTGGTAAAATTTTATCCCTTAGTAGTTTTTTACGCTTCCCACGGGCAAGAATTTGTATTCTTACCCTATCACCACACAGAAATATATCATCTCAGTCCATATACGTCCCACTATTGGGCTCGGGTCTCCTCCACTATAGGAGGGAAATTGACCTACTATATCACGCTGGTTAGACCTGTTGGTATAGGGTTATGCTTCGAGTTTTCCTTCTCTTGCATAGATGTTGTATGCATATTAGAATCCCTTACTCGTCTTTTACGACACCCACGAGCAAGAGAGGTGGTGATGAATTGTATTCTTACTTTGTGACCATATGGACAAGTATACAACATGCAGAAATTTGATACATCTTTTTATTATGAAAGTGGTAAAGTTGTCTAGTAATCCAAAAGTTTTACTATTACCAGGTAAGATGGGAAAAATAAAAATCCTTTTTAGGGGCGTCCATAAATTACGTGAGGTGTTTTTTTAAATTTTTAATTTTTTTTTTAAATTTTCTGTACCTCCCTCCCCTCCTTGGTGAGATGTCGTGAGATTTTATTCAACCCCATCCCCCAATCTCAAGTGAGATTTTTCAAAATGTGGGTTTCTTACGTAAACGCGTTGGATTGTTATTGTAAAAAGAAAAAAAAATGCTTCGTGCTTTTATTTACGACTAGTTAAGACTAGTAATCAATATTGCTGAGAGTTTAATAAAATTATAAGTGAAATAAAAATTGAACAATTTTTTTTTTGTTTCAATCAGAAAAAAAATTGCGTGATATTTGCCGAGACCCCCCTTCTCTCCAACGTAAGATTAGATGAGATTTGACTCGACCCCCTCCCCCCTTAAACATCTCACGTATTATATGAACGCCCCATTAACACGCTTTTATTAGTTTCACCTGTATCTATGTATATAACGGAATCTTTGAACGTCATTTTGCCCCACTTTGAACGAACAGATTTTATTTAAACTTTGCACACTCGTCAAAGGCCAATGACAATGCAATAATTCGATCCAAATAGGCGAATATCCTGATTAAATTTGCCAGTATTTAGAAAATTCTAATCGTATCCTTTGCATAAGAGCAAGAGAGATAGAGCTAGTGTGTGCACTACGCATGCGCGAAATTCGAAAGTTCTACGATTCGGGCTGTCAGCTTGTAAGCGTGTTCTTTTAGTTTTTAATACGCTTTTATTAGCTTCAGACGTATGTATGTTAGTATGTAACGGAATCTTTGAACATGATTTTTACCCCCTTCAAAACGTCAGATTAACTCGAAATTTGGCATACTTATTAAGGACCGATGACAATTCAATATTTTAAACAGCTTGACCCGTTATCCTTACTAGATAATCAGGATTAGCGAAAATTCAACTAAAAATGAAAAATAAATAATAGTTCAAAAAAACTAAAAAAAAGCCCACGCTTTTTTACAATAAAAAAAAAATTGGTTGCCTGTAAAGTCGGTATACGGGCGAAAGTTTTACGTGACAACGACTTTGAGTGGTAAAATAATTTTAATGTGAATATTCATTCGTATAGTAGGAAGAAGGATGAAATAATAGTAACAATTTAAAACATTTATTTATACAAAGAATTATATTTAAAGAATTATCTCTCTCACTCTCTCTCTCTCGCTCTGTCTCTCTCGCTCTTAGGCGGGCTAACTGTGCTCGAGTGGAAGGGACGCGTGCCTTTCACTTTTTATGTCTGTCTCTCTCGCTCTTAGGCGGGCTAACCATGCCCGAGTGGAAGGGACGCGTGCCTCTCACTCGCTCTCATTGTGAGCGCATAATGTGAGCGGAGCGTAACGCAGTTTCTTGAAGTGTCACCCGGCAAACCAATTTATAAGACGTTGTCACGTCAAAATATTTTTTCTTATATACACTATTCTTAAGAGCGTTATCGGTAATCGGCACTTCTCGCATTATAGGTATTTTGCTACGGTCCGATATAGACGCACACTAATGCACTACACACACACGAGTTCATAGAATTACCAGTCTTGAGCCTTGGCGCTTATAATCAATCTCTAATATATTCTTCGGAGAAGGAGATATTCAAAAATCAACATGATGTAAATTTTAAAATTTTTAATTAAAAACCAAATCTCATAACAGTAAACGGTTAAAATTGTATTTTTAATATGCAAAGTACAGGAAATAGTAAAATATAGGCACAGAGTATTACTTACAAGGAGACCCTCAGACGTGTGGGTCGGGGATTTCCATGATTTTTGGTGGGGTAGTAGAGGGGGCACGAGGGTATCACAACTACCAAATATTAGGGTCAACTGGGCCCTCGTTAAAAAGATTTTAAGGGTCAAAGTTGGATGGGTAATTTATGTACTAGAAAAATTCAAAGTCGAATCGCCAACAAGCGGTAATCTCGTTGTAACGTGCTCGCCGGCGGGAACTCTGGTCTCGGGTTCGAGACTCGACAACTTATTTTTTTTAAATTATCACATTATTATGTAATAATTTAAAAAAAATTAAAAAACCCCAATCGACGTCCCTATCCCGGGACGTCGGTCGCCATCACACGTCCTGACCGTGTGACGGGTGACACACTAAAGTCCCCGGTTCGGTCACCCGCGGACTCGCCTAGGGCGACGTGAGGCGCGGATACTCGTATCTGCGCCGCCCGAGTCGCCGGTGGCGGAACGTGTGACCAAAGATTGATCACACACGAGCCGGCGTCTCCTTTCGTGAGATGACAGCCTCACAGAAGGCGGTGACCGCGTTCCAGTTCCTGACGCTGCTGAGCATCTCCCTAGTGATGGTCGGCAGGGTCCGGTCGGCACCGGTGATTGCAACGAGTTCACGGCGCTGCTCTGCCCACGAGGCACACACCTCGAGCCTGTGCTGCGCCGTGCTCACGTCGCAATCGCAGTGGTAGCAGGATGATGGTGTGCTCTCCCTCCTAACGAGCTTGCGCAGGTACATGGCTATCGTGACCCATCAATACCTGCACCAGTCGGAAGGAATGTACCCCATACTGCCGACCCAACCACCCCATCAGCACCAGCTGAAAGGACTCGACGGTCCTGATACCGTATTGAGGCTTCTCCAGTCCGATTGCCCAACGAGCAATGGCGTCTCGGCGGGCGTCGACCCGCCAGGCGGCAGTCACCTTGATTGAGGCTAATATGTGGCTCGCGTCTCTGATACTCGCAGGTAAAGCTCGGCGAGTACCTCCGCCTGCAGGTCTCACCGGAGAGTTCCGGCCAAGAGGCACGCTGCTTCCGTGGCTGCCGTGCAGTAGTCGAGTATGGCCCTAGTCGCCATGGCCATGGATGTCTAACAAGTCCAGTCAGAGATTTAAATCTACCCACTACAGAAATTAGTTATTAAATTTTGATCCACATTTTGCTACATATTTATTGCTAGTACAAGAAGAAAATGATTCTCTATGAAAAAATTATATTGTGTATGGTTAGTAATTATTAAACATTAAATTTGAGTTAGCTGATAATCTTCAGAAGATGAGGCTGCATAAATGTTCCGTTCGGATTTTTGATGTGAAATATTTATAGGCGGGGTGAACATGATCGTCGCGTGGCATTAAAAGCGGCGTTAACGCCACGCTTTGCGGTAACGACTTCCAAAATAATTTTGATTTTTAACATCTGCCAGGCGTCCTGAGTGACGGCTCACTTCTCTTTTCGTTTACTCTTTTGAAACTATAAGTACCTTACAGTTTTGTCGTGTGTTCTCTTTTTCCTTGCCTTGTAACCGATTTTGTTCCCAAGATACAATCTGCTTTTTCGACCCATCACCTAAAACGTAAAAAGATTCTATATTATTCTTTATAGAGATCGCATGAAAGTAATTAAAAGAATTAGGTAGTAATAAATACTTACGAATCAAAACCGATCAGTCGCAGTATACGCTCAAGTTCGTATTGTCGTCTTTTACGCTGTGAGCGGAGAGCTCGAGCGACGTGACCCTGCTCCGTTGAGCGCCAAGGCGCGACTGGCTTATGAACGTGTGTACAGCTATTGGCCGCAGATGGCCTTGACAGCTTGACGCGGACTATGGGTGAGCGCTGAGGGCTCTCAACCCGGAGAAAAGTATGCTAAGCGACATCGCCCAAGGGCTCCCCCTGTGGGGAACGGACCTCGGCTTGGGGCGTCGCTGGAGGCAAAGTGGGTGTGCCCACGTTTTTAGTAGTGACTTTTGCGCGGCGCGGTTTCGCACCTCGACGGCGAGGGCGGAACCGCGGATATTTATTTGTTAAGGCCTCGCGGGCCGTGTAGGCTCTTTGTTGAGCGAGTGTGATATTGTCGTCCTCTTCGTCGAGGACGTGACGAGGACGTCGGATGGAGGAGATTTTGGAGGGTCTATAGGAAGCCGCCCCAACCACTAGTTGGTTGGGGTTTGTCATGGCAGAGTCAAAGTAGCTCTGAGAGCACCGTTTCATAAACTGCTTGATGGTCGGCAGTTCGAGGTCGATGTGGAGATCGACATTTCGTATGAACCACGGTGCTCCCGTAGCTCGGCGCATGAAACGATTTTGTAGTGTCTGTAGCCTGTGGATCCTGTGTGGCTTAACATGCGCGAACACCACGCTGGCATAGGTCATGATAGGCCGTATGCAGGTGGTGTAAAGTCGGACTTTGCTACTCAGGGGCATACGCGACCTAGAGTTGAGTAGACAGTGGAGACGGCCCATCACAAAGGCTGCCCGTGCGCGGACTTGCTTTATGTGAGGGGCGAAGCTGAGTCGATCGTCAAGGGTCACACTCAAGTATTTGGCCTGCCTGGTCCAAGTGACCGGCTTGTTGAAAATTTTAAGGGAGGGAATGCTGTCGATAGAGTAGGAACGGGCAGTTCGTCTAGTGAACATGACCGCCTGACTCTTCTCGGGGTTGATTTCTAATCTCCATTTCCTAAACCAATTGGCTAGGGCGGTAACCGCTGTTTGGAGAGTCTTGGCTACTGTTGTCGGGGATCTACCAGCACAAAAGAGTGCGGTGTCATCAGCGTAAAGCGCTTTATGTACCCAGTTGAATTGGGGCATATCGCTAGTGTATAGCGTGAAGAGAAATGGGGAGAGGACCGACCCCTGAGGGACGCCGGCCTTGATAGGGTGGGAGGTCGACAACGTCCCTTCTACCCTGTAGCGAAAGCTGCGATGACTTAAGTAGTATATCATGTATAATGAGAATTAAGTAGTGAGGGATCTTGAGGAGATAGAGTTTGTAGATTAGGCCTTCATGCCAAACCTTGTCGAATGCTTTCGCTATGTCTAGGAATAATACACCCGTATATCTGTTCATGATGAACTGACTACTTGTGTATTCTACCAAACGGTGAACTTGTTGTACGCAGCTGTGTTTAGCTCGGAAGCCAAACTGTGCGTCGGGAACGAGGTTGTTAGCCTCGGCGAATGTACGTAGTCTACTGAGAACTATTCGTTCGTAGATCTTACCTAGACCTCTTAGTAGACTAATCGGGCGGTAACTACTAGGTTCGGTACGGCGCTTGCCGGGTTTGTGGATTCCTATTACCACGGCCTCTTTCCATTGCGCGGGAAAGATGTTATTATTTAGTGCTGCATTGAAGATGCAGCACAACAGAATTATCAAGTGGGCGGGGAATAATTTAATGACTTTATTTGAGATTCCGTCCGAACCTGGGGCTTTCCTGGTTTTGAGACCCCTGACTAACGATTCGACCTCATCGGTGGTCACTGCTGGGATTGGTTGATCGGGGCTGTCGTTTCCTAACGAGCGCGAGAGAGTGTTACGACGTTCCACTTCGTCGGCGATGAAGCGGTGATTCACGGCGTCGGGGTGTAGTGTACTCGGCGTACACTGAAGCTCCAAGCAGTCGGCCAGGCATTCTGACTTTTCATCGTCCATGAATGCCGGAGGCTGGTTGGGTCTGGTGAGAGGAGGGAGAGTGGACACGATGTCTTTTTTGAGTGAGCGGGAAAGCTGCCAAAAGGCTGTGTGAGAGGGTTCTAGCTCCTCGATCATGGCGTCCCATTTGCTCTGTCTCAATTTTTTAATTGCTTGTTTAACCTCCCTCTGGAGTGACCGTAGGCGGGTACGGTTGTTCTCCGTAGGGTAGCGGTCATAAGCGCGTGTCGCGGCGTTTTTCCGTCTCAACAAGTCACGGACGTCGTCTGGCAGGCGCCATTTACGATCGCTCGTATCTGGTACCGGCCGCGAGCAGTCGTCCATTATCGACTGCACGTGACTTGTGAGCGAGTCGATCGCCTGAGAGGTATCTTCCTTAGACGTAATGTCTTTGGGAATTTGATCAAGGTGGACCGACGAGGTTGACTTGAGATTTTTCTCTAGCCGTGCCCAGTCAGTCGCTATCTTGGTCCTTTCGTTGTTGTGGCCTGAGGGGCCGGGGGTGCGGGAGGCTAATTCCAGAGTCACCGGGCGGTGATCTGAGTCAAACTCGTGTTGAACTTCTATTGAACATAAACGAAGGTTTATATTTTTGAGAAGAAAGATATCGAGTATGTCCGGCCTGTGCGAAACGTTAAAGGGGAAGTGTGTCGGCTCTATGGGCGCTATGACATCAAATCCCAGTCTGTCAGCGAATAGCTCTAAAGTCTTGCCCCTCTTATTGGAACTTTGACAGCTCCAAGAGGTGTTCTTGGCGTTAAGGTCACCGCCAATGATGACGGCGCCTCCCAATTCTAGCAAGGCTTTTAGATCTTTTTCAACCAACTGTTTCGAATGTTCTCTATTGGGAGAGAGATATGCGGATACAAGGGTGATAGGCTGATGGCCTGAGAGGGCTAGCCTGCAAATTGAAGCTTCAATGTACATCAGAGGGGGCGGATCCACAGGTGTGCAATGCAGCGACCTTTTGTAGTAGATAAGCGTTCCGCCCATTGGTGAGGTTGTCCTATCGTTGCGAACTATATTATAGTTCGCGACTCTAGGGTCCTTGTTAAATGGTTTAAGGAACGTCTCTTGTACTAGCAAGATGTCGAGCTGGTGTTCCCGAAGGAATGTGCCTACTTCATCCCTCTGTTGGGTTAGGCTATTGGCATTGAATGTCCCTATTTTGAGGTGTCTGGGTTTAACTCTGCCTGGAGTGTACCTATCCATTTTATTTGAATTTAAGCGAGCCTAGACGCTCTAACGTGGGGGCAAATTTAATTGCGGTATTGAGAAGGGCGAGGTTGTTTCCCTCGTTCCTTTTTAATTCGGCTGCAATTTCGCGGATTTCCGTGAAATTGATTTGAGCTGCGAAGTTGGCCACCAGGGCTAGATCTGGATCTAGTCCTTGGGGGGCTTTTGGGGGCGCGCTTTTAGCGACGACGATAGGAAGGGGGGCGCCCTGAGGGGGCTTGGGATTACCACCGGTGGGCTGGTTTGGCCCGGTTGTTGGTGGTTTGGGTTGAGATGTTGCGGGTGGGGAGCGGGCTGCCTGTTGGGCAGGGTTGGGAAAGCTTCCTTGCTGGTTAGCAGGGGGCGAGCCCACGCATTGTGGGTTGGTAAGGGGACTGAGACGAAGGTCTTGTTATAGTACAAGGCCTTACCGTTTGTGTTGGGCTGGCGGACTAACCTCCTCGGCGCTCTTGGGCAGCCGCGGTAGTTAGCTGGGTGTCCGTATTCTCCACAGAGAACACACGCTGGTGGCTCTTTGCAGAGTGAGATGTCCTTTGGCCGTTCACACTGAGAGGTGTGATGGTCACCTAGGCACTTAACGCACCTAGGACGGGCAAAGCAGTTTTTGGACGAGTGTCCATACAGTTGGCACTTGTGGCATTGTGCCAGGTTGCCATTTTTGTGTGGGGGCTCAACCGAGACCCCAGATAGACCGCAGATGGTCTTAATTTTAAAAATACCTTTACCCTCTGCCTTATTTGTAAGGCAGACGAGTATCATGTTGAGGGGATAACGACCCCTACCCCGGATCATCCGGTGTACTTCTACAACCGGTAGATCCTGGGTTTTAAGAGATTCTAGAATCTCTTTGGTCTCAATTTCCCTCGGTATGTTGCGTATTACAGCACGCAGAAGTTTGGCTTCAGGGAGGGTGTACGTATGGTAGGGAATCTGTTGATTCCCTAGCATTTTTGATACAGAACGGTGGTCGGCTGACGAGTGAAGGTCCACTCGTATACCTTGGGGGGTGGATTTCGCAGATTTATACGAAATCCTGTTAGTGTTTAGCCATGCGGAGATGGCTAGCCACTTCTCCTTGTCCCTAATATATAGGGGCGGCGGAGCGAGTGATTTTTTGACCGTCGGTGGGGCGACGGTGTTGCTGTCCGTAGGTGGTGGGGCAGCGGTTAGGGCTGCCTGTGAGGCGACTGGGGGGGCCGGAGCGGCCGTGGCGGTCGTTGCAGGCGGGGCTGCGGCAGATGTTGTTGCAGAGTCAGTCTGCTTGATTTTTGGGGTCTTAGAGGGGGCATCTTTGGTGTTTTTGGTCCTTTTGCTCCGTTTGCGAGAGCGGACCTCGATGAATGAACCCTCATTGGGCGAATCTTCCGACTCGGAGGAGGAGGAAGACGAGTTTGAGGAGGAAAAGGCAGACTCTGTTTCCATCGCCGTACCGACGGCCGGTAGTTCCGGTTCGAGCGGCTGGGCGGTGGATCGAGCGGGTTTCGGTTGCGGAGGGAGGATTGTTATCGCTCCGAAATGTTGAGCGATATATGCTTTAATTTCTGGAATTGCCAGAAGGGCGTCAATCGTAATGGTTTTTTCCGCCATTCCGCCGTGGGCTAACGGAAAAACAAAAAACGATAATTAGGAGCGAGTGTAAAAACCTAGCGCCCTGGGTGGGGTACCCTGGGTTGTGTGTGGTGCGTGTCCCTCCCAACCGGGTGCAGGTCGGGAGGATGAGTACTTAATTAGTGTGCCCTAAGCTTGTAATCCTTCGCCAATCTTAATGTGCGATAGGTTCCTAGCTGCTCGGGCCGTTAGGCCTTCGCAGAAAAATGTTGAAAAGCCGTAGATTAGGTCCGACTAGGAGATCCCCCAAGGCCGGATGCTCTAACCCCTTCCGATTGTTAGCTCTGCCCTGAAGGGGCTCGGCAGGCAAATCGGGGCCTTGCCTCACCCGGCTTCGTTGACACCGTGAGGTTTCCGCCGGGGACCAAACAATATGGTTTTCTGCCCTGAGGGGGCCAAAATGGGTTGACTTTTTATCTACCAACGGTAGAAATCTGCACTCGACGTCTTGAGAAAGTCGACTCGTGCAGTTGGGATCCGGCAACACCTGCGTCCAAACAGCAAAACTGCCACAGACAACCGTATACACGGCCACCCGGAGCGGGCCACTGAAGTTGAACAAGATGGCGGCTTGACGCGACGCGTGGTTCGCTGCGAGAGCGAGTGAGGCGGAGCGAGACCGCACGACCGCAGGGGGCGGGTGCGGGGTGAGCGCGGCGAAATGGAGAGCAGCGAGGCGCACGTACGTGCGCTACGGGTCTCCGACGCGGAATGATGGCTTATGAACAATTATGCCGTTCAATTTATAGTAATATTTAAAATTTAATTACGAGGGTGACTATTCGTATTTCGATTTGGTTTTTTTTTACTGCTTCTACAATAGTCGAACAAATAGTGGATATTTTTTTAAATATTCCAAGGTTAGTATTATTCACAAAATTAAATGTTTTACAGGAGCCATTTTCGTCAAATTAATCTTAAGGAAATATTTTTTTTTTTAGTTTTAAAAGGAAGAAATTTTGAATTTCATTTTATACATACCCAAGAACAGTAATTTTCCTAATATCTACAATTTTTTTCGACCTGCAATGACTTATCGTTTATTCGTACCTGAATTTCAAAACTCAGCGTTTTCGTAAAATCTCATTAACTTAAGTTCAAAATACCCTTGCCTTTTAATAAAATAGTTACAATATTGAGTTATAATTCTGTACAAGCACAATATAAAGATGTGTTTAATGTAGTGGTTATATAAATGTTTAGTAAGATATTATGATGAACGAGTAACCAGTCCTCAAAAAACCACATTTTTGGGTTTACGGCCGCTTATTACCGATAACGCTCTTAATTAAAATTTTTTAAGATTTGTTTCTCTATTTTTTAGTTGGATATTTTTTAAAAGAGTATTTTTTTATTTTTTTGAACTATTATTTATTTAAACTATAATTTTCTATTAACTAACAACATGCTAAGATAAAGGCATTTTGTGAAGAGAAACAATTTATTTTATGTTATTTTTATTTTAGAGAACAATCTAACACATAAATACGCTCGTCGTGATAAATACAATTTCTTTCATTATTTCATCATTTCGGCTCATATACCTACGTCCCACTACTGGGCTCGAGCCTCCTCTACAATGGTAGGGAAATTGATCTTACTATACCATGCTGGTTTGACAGGATGGTATAGGGTTTTGTTTCAAATTTTCTTTCTCTTGCATAGATGTTATATGCGTATTATATCCCTTAGTCAACTTTTACGACATCCACGAGCAAGATAAAGAGCGGTGAATTGTATTCTTACTCCGTCACCACACGGATAATGCATTTTCTTTATTTCTTTATAAACAAAACTTATATTGATTTGATCATAAAAATCATAAAATATTAAGTTAATAGGCTGACATTTTCTTCATATTTTCCTCTTAGTCAGTAAGACAGATGTCAGTAAATACGCAATATCTAAAAAGCTGGCTGTTTGTCTTCAGAATAAATATTTTATTATTGCCAAAAGTAGTTTATTTACTCTGTAAAATATGAAGCGAATTCTTTACGCTACGATGTATTTTTGGCATTAAGGAAATGGTGCGCTATAGTAATTGCGACATTTATAAAATATAACAGCGTATAGTGAAAGAATGGCAGTTATTAAAACGTTTTATTTCATAAAAGTTTTTAACCCCCTACGCAAATATTGGTGTTATAAGTTTGATATCGATGTCTGTCGGTCTGTGGCGTCGTAGCTTTCAAACTGATGAAGCGATTGCGATGCGGTTATTTTCATTTGAAATCCAGTTTCCTTAACTATGTTTGGTTAATATCAGTCTAGCAGTGTAAAAGTATCAGCTTCAAAATGATTTAATGGCGTATGATCACTTGATTAATTTCTTCACGCGTGCCAGTACAATCGTTAAATGACAATTAATTTATAATTCCTGCTGAAGAGAACGTAATACTTTTTTATTATTTTACTTTATGTCGGAGGTTATTCAAAATTATCATTTATAATTATAATCAGGTATGATAATAATTTCCATGGCGAAAGAAGACAAAACCTCTTTCTAAAAAAAATATCGTTCACGTTATCCTACATTTGTAGAAAAACGACATTAATAATAGAATAAAGGGTATTTTATACATTGAAAGGTTTGTGTTAACGCCCGCGCATCGTAAAAAATATTGATTAGCTAACTTTAGGGTGTCGGTTTTTAGTGACGGTATGCGCGCACATCGTAAAAAAATACTCTAACAAAATATTTTTCTCTAACGTGCCGAAAGAAGTATAACTTCAATAATACCTTCGATTGCAATAGACGGTATTTGAAAAAGTAACTAATTCTTTTAATGACTTTAAAAATATAATTAACGGACACAAATTACACCCAGACTTAGGACGATAAGTAAATAAATAGGTATATAATAAAATAAATAGGTAATGTAGGCGACAAAGGGGCGGCGTGCGGCCCCATAACCCACCCGTAGCACGTCGCCTTCGGCGTTGAGCCGACCACCGGTGCCGAGTTCCTTGTCCCTGTCCTTGCCCCAACGGAAACAAAGTAAAGTCCTGCATGAGAATCGAATACTTACTTGGAATTTGGCTTAGTAAATCGATAACCATTTTTAATGGATATATCCATTTGTCCATCTTTAAAAGAGGTATACGAAGAGCTTTTCTGTCATGGTAGGCAGTGACTTGGTCATACTCCTGATGTAGCCGAGATTATGTAGTTATCACTTATCATCAGGCTTATCTGCCACTAACTGTCATTAAAAATAAACACATCCCCACGTTGGACAATATGCCATTCACAAATGATTTTTCTTATTCTAGACGTTTTATTTTGTTCTGTTTTCAAAAGACAACACTCCGCACTAAAGAAATAATCCTCCTGGACTTTACAAACATAGATATGTTTACAAACATAGATATGTTTGTAAAGTCGGTTATTTGCACGACACCTATGCCTAAAATAGCAATTAAAAAATTTTTGTCTGTCTGTCTGTTTGTTCCGGGTAATCTTCAAAACGGCTGGACCGATTTCAAAAATTCTTTCACCAATGGAAAGCTATAATATCAGGGCGTAAACTAGGCTATATTTTATCCCGGTATTCCCACGGGAATGGGAACTACGCGGGTAAAACGACTATAACCTATAACCGAAGCGAAGCGAGGGCGGATTGCTAGTAATTAATAAACGAGTACAAATTATACCCAGCCTCAAAACAACAATTTGTGGTTTGCACAAAATGTTAGCCTGCGTGGGAATTGGACTCACGACACTGGCCGGATAGGTCGGTATCTTAACCACTAGGCAATCTATGCAGTCAAAGTCGTAATATATTAGGTCCTTACCTTAGAATAATAACGTATAGAAGGATAGTATCAATACTTCGAAAGTTTGAAACATGAATCTAAAAATACTAATGGCGCGTAGACGATTACACACGCACACCACTATACGAATTATGAAATCAAATTTTGTTTTTATTAACATAAATCGTCGAAATACTTTTAAAAGTAATGTTAAAAACCTTTTTAAGTTTTTCAAATATGTTTTGACACCATTTGAATGCACAAACCGTCATAATTATCTATTTATTTTTTAAGAGTTGCGTACGTACGTGCAGTACAATAACTTGTACATTACGGAACGGTTTCAGCGTAAGCTCCATTAGGCTCCAATTGAAATGCTTCACTTTTTGTGCGCGAACTTACCTTCTATACGTTATTATTCTAAGGTCCTTACATATGAAATTGATGTTTTGTACGGGAGGAATATAGAGTTATTTTTTTTTTTGTAAAATATATTTAAATCAAAGTATCATTAATCCTTCGAGCATTAAGTACACATAATTAATCCTTCGAACTGTTTCTGCAGCACTGGTACCACGGTAGAACTCGTACTCGTAAATATACCGATATTTCATGTTTTTGATTGTGCGGTAAAACGCGACGCCAAAGAAAAAAATTATGAGGAAAAAACAACTGAATGACTGTTTTCAAAACTCAAATGTACCAGCTAAATTAATTTGTAAATTTGAATTTGGAATTCTTAACCAAAGAGGAGATATTTCAGATCAAAGTGGTCAGTACGACAAAACGTTAATTTCATATGTAAAGACCTAATATTAATTGAATATTTTGTAGTCTCTATCGATACAATAGTTTATTCTTTAACGCGACGTGTTGTCTTTAGAGACCACGTTTTATTCATTCATTCGTTCAACCTAGATTTTTATAGTCACAATCATCGTTGAAGACTAACTTCACATTGTACACGACATCTCTTAGACTATAGTGTGATGTCATTCCCAGCCCTACTCGACGTTTGTATGTAAATGTGTCTATATAAGATAACCTTGCGTAAACTATAGCTAGTGTTGTAACCAAATATGTTATATCTATCGATATTTTACTATCGTTTTAATTTTGATTTTCGTTACGAGACGCGGCAATCGTTATTTTTTTAAATTTAATTTCGACAATGATAATACAAGTATTAACGGTTTCAATCTCCTTCTTTTCAGCCCATATACGTACATATTACGCAAATTAGTACGTTGGTAACTTTAGATTAGGCTAATAAGTGTTTTTTATTGCTATTGTTGGTGAACGGGTAAACAGCATATGTTATGGTAAGTGATACTGCCGTCCATGGACCTTTGCTAGACCGCTGTCTACTGTGAAGAAAGTGAAGGGAATGTGAATGGATGCAATGAGGTTCGAAGATACTAAAGGTATCACCAAAACTCACTACACACATTCACCCTCAGAAAGTTGGACTGCCAACTCTTGCTCACCGAACGAAGTGCAGCAAAACATCGCCACTACTCAGACATGGATTGTCTGTGAGACTGTGGTACTATCCCGGACTGACCGGCGCGTGGTTATAGACAGAAGACTACCGATAGTGTGGTCCTACTATATCTAAGATGGATTTAAGTGCAATTTATCACCTCACCATCCCAAATTACCCGTGGTAGACCTAAAAGCCAGCTGGGAAAATAGGCAGCATAAAAGGTGGCCTTTTGGGCAACTATGATTGCCAACCCGCCTGACAAGCGTGGCGATTATGTCATTTATCATCTTCATCATCATCTCGGCTTATATACGTCGCACTGCTCGGCTCGCGCCTCCTCAATAATAGGAGGAAAACCGACCTTACTATATACTTTACCATGCTGGTTGGACAGGTTAGTATAAGATATTTTTCGAGGTGTTATGTCGCCTCTTACAACAAACACAGGCAAGACAGGGAGTGGTGAATTGTATTCTTATTCCTTGTATTGTATTGTCACTACACGGAAATATCAATGTTATGTCATTAGCCTTCCTTTAAGACCTGTGTACAGTAAACATGAATAAGCCAGATATATGTATTCTACACTAGCAACCCACCCTCGCTTCGCTTCGGTTTTAGTCGTTTTACCCGCGTAGTTCCCGTTCCCGTGGGAATACCGGGATAAAATATAGCCTAGTTTACTCCCTGATATTATAGCTTTCCATGGGTGAAAGAATTTTTGAAATCGGTCCAGCCGTTTTGAAGATTAACCGGAACAAACAGGCAGACAAAAATACAGACAAAAAAAGTTTAATCTGTATTTTAGGCAAAGGTGTCGTGCAAATAACCGTGTGAGCATGAAAAAGCCTATTATTTTGACATTACAAGCAGACATTCCAATTTTATTTATTGGTATAGATAAATGATTCTTATTAATTTTGATATGGTACGCTCTAAAAAATAAAACTCTCCGTAGATATAACATTCTTGCCTGAAAGCGAAGAAATCTTTTGAACAGAAATTAGACTTACATAATGGGCCAAAAATAAATACGTTGAATGGTAATGTAAAAATGTAAGAAAATAATTTTGCGAAGTGATCTTTAAGCTGTTTAGGGAAGTTGGAAATTTAACGAAATGGAAATATAATAAGGTCTAGATTAAATTTATATAAAAATTTTCCTATACAATATGAATTTATAAATTTTATTACCAACCCATTTGAAGTGAAAGAACAAATCGAATATTAAAATAATATAATAAAGGAAGAGAAAAATCTCAACCAGAGGCATCTTTTTATCGATAAAATATAACCACATCACTAGGTCGTGACAAACGAATTACGTTGCAAAAAGGCAGGGCGGTGAACTCCGCCAAAGGGACTCCATAAAAAAGGTTCCCATAAAACAAAGATTCTTACATTTTGTCCGTGACGCGAGGTCAAATTAATGATATTTTGTGTACTAGCCCGAAGGATATAATATTTATTATTTATTGTACAGTATAATAAAATAAACCCAAATTATTTACGATATGACTAAATTACATTTTCCGTTTGGTGAGAGAGTAATAATACAAATCACCATCACCTATCTTGCCTGTGGGTGTCGTAAATACGACTAAGGGATAAAATATGTATATAACATCTATGCAAGAGAAGGGAAATTCGAAACAAAACCCTATTCTAGCACGTTTGAACAGCGTGCAATAGTAGGTCGATTGCTCTCTCATTACGGAAGAGGCCTGAGCCCAACAGTGGAACATATATAGGCTGAGATGATGATCTAGACAAGCGGCAGCGTGTCAAGCCAAGTTCAAGCAAAGGAACTGGCTAGCCAGCGCCGAGTGTAATATTACACGAACCACTTGGTGCCACTTTTGACCCTTCTATAACTCAAAATCTCTTTAATGTAAACACATAACACTACGTGTGTTTAATTACATCCATAAGGTCATCTAGAAGCCCAAATTTCATGAAGCTAGCTCAAACGGTTATAAAGATATGAAGGTAAAAAATATTTAAATTTTAGCACTGACTAACTGACATATAGTACCAAAATCTAACCTACTTCCAGATGACCTAGAAGGATGAAATTTGGAATCCAGCTCGGTAATTGTGTGTAAGCTTAGGAAAGACTCTAAAAATAAATAAAAGTTTTTTTTTAAATTGTAGTGGAACCGTTACAACCTTACAATAATTATTAATTAATCAGTATAAAAATAACTACTATTATCCAAAAATATATAATTTTTGCAATAAATGTGGTTTCTTTAGAAATAAATGCTATTTTAATTAAATGCATTTAAATTAGCGCCAAAACGGTGCCTAGTGTCATGGCGTCTGCTTGTGACGTCACGTCTATTCACTTGAGTTGTAAGGGAGTTAAAGCAAAAAATCTGATATATTTTATTTAGACTTGAATTCGAAAGTTTATAAATGGTGTGCGGATCCTCAATGAGTTAATACATCAATAAAAACCCCTAACAAACTGTTTGTTTATGTGTCACACAATAAAACAATAAGATATAAGTTTCACGGCGAGATCCAAAAGCCATAAATTTAAATAAATAAATATAAAAAAATAAATAGGAGACTATTTATTTTTGTGAAGATCATTTTAACGTAAGTATGTCGTATATTTTATTGGGTGTGTGACTTTGTTTAACTGCAGTTTAATACCAATTTTACAAAAGCATTATTTAAATAATATAACCTGAAATGTTAGCATCTCAAGCGGAATTAGTTTTAAATAGATTTTAAATTATTGGTGTTAGAAGATTATTAATCAATATTTTATTTACATAGCTAAGCTAGCTTTGAGATTTCTAAATTCTGCTGAACAGAAAGAAGTCTTTGTTTAATGCTAGGTACTCTCCCAGCATTAACAAATAAACTCTAGGCAAATTAGAGCTGTTTGCCTTGGTGAATCCTTCTTCCATGACTTACATTTTTAGTAAGAACACAAAAGTAACCAAGAGATCGATAAAAACCACGATATACTCTTTAAATGCAAGTTAAAACAATTAATAAGTGTAACGATCGTAGAGTTTCGTACAGAATTTGCAATGATAATGACAGGTATACATAGGAGTGACGCAACTCGATTGGTGTTCAGCTGAGCATGGTGGACTTGCATATTTTATAGTTTTATTTTATTAAATAAATTAATAATCTCATCTTATAAAAGAAAATAAATATTTATTTCAAGATATATTCTTTGTGTTACAGTAGATAAACACATTATTTTAGTGATTTTTGTTTACTGTCATCATGCCTATTCTGATAAAAACTGGCCCAGTCAAATCTAACCCACTTTAAGATCTCACATTTTTTTTTAAATAACAGCAATTGTTAAGGTATCCAATAAAGCAATGAAATGGAGTTTAATACTTGTTCATAATGTTATTCTGTTCCTATAAATACATATTTGGATTTTGCATAGAACTTGGCACTCATTTAGATCTCCATTCTTTTTGCGCCGAAGCCCATAGCCAAGCATAATTTTTGTATTGAACTTGGCTCTCCTTTTTTACTTTTATGTTTTTGGTGGGATGATATCTTACCCGTGGGTATCGTGTAAAACAATTAAAGAATCATAATCATCGTCCTGCTCTTATCTCCATTACTTAGGGTGTACTCAATGTCTTCTTTCAAAATATAATAACGCAAAAATTTTGGCAACAGTGTTATGACTAACGTCAAGTTTCATTAAGAATGTGGATGATATACTCTTAGTGACCTTTTACGATAGCCATGTGCAATGTAAAGATTGATAGCATTCGTAACTGCCACCACACAGCTTATTAAGGGATATAATTCTATCAGTCGTTTTCCTCATAGCTGAGGGTCGTGTCTTTATGGACTTTCCGACGCTAAGATATTAATAACACTTCTCCATTGCACTCTGTCTTGGGCATGTCTGAGAGCATTATTAAATAAAAGCACTTGTGTTCTCGATTTTTCTATATGGAGTAAAAATGTGGACGTTGCGAAAGACCGAAGGGAGAAAATAGATGCCTTTGAAATGTGGTGTTGGCGCCGCATGTTCCTTATTTCCTGGACTGCAAAATGTATTAACGTATCTATACTGCAGGAGCTTAAGATCAAGACCAGACTTACCACCATATGTCTACAAAGAATACTCGTACGTCATAGCGTATTAGTAGATTATCTACACTAATATTATAAAGAGGAAAGACTTGTTTGTTTGTATTGCATAGGCTCTGAAACTACGGGACTGATTTCAAAAATTCTTTCACCAATGGAAAGCTATAACATCAGGGAGTAACATAGAATATACAGCTAGTACAATATGATAGAAGAAAATAATCATCATCATCATCTCAGCTCATATACGTCCCACTGTTGGTCTCGAGCCTCCTCCACAGTGGGAGGGAAATTGACCTACTACACCACGCTGGACAGTAGGTTGGTATAACTACACCCACAGGTAAAATGGTGGTGAATTGTATTCGTATTCCGTCACCAAATGGATAAAATAGTACAAGAACAATTTCTTTAGTTTAAAAACATGTGTGCCATTACACAAAAATCAAAATTTATCTACATGTTAAGGAAACTAAGCAAATAAATACAATGCTACCAACATTGACATAACTATCATATCTGCATGGTCCATATCCCCCACTTTATATCAAGTAGACCACTCGGAAAATGCCGACTCATTCAATAGATTGGTTTGAAAATATACGGACGTATATTGCATCCGTGTCCGAGATGTTTTCACTATATTTACGAATCATCGAATTGAAAACGAATTTGCAGCTATAACGGTTGATGAAAAAAGTTTAAGAAAATAACGTGTCACTGTTTTCTCTTTCCTGTGGAAGTTGTAAAAATCGCCTAAGGAAGGCCCATAGGTAGTCAACACCCCGCAGAGGAATTCATAATACTATTGCGATCGCCAACCCGCTCGTTAAGAGTGAGGCCTTTATATCAATTTGTGGAGGCCTACGTCTAATAATTGTCGTCTATATGCTAATCCGTGTGCTGAAAGAGTAAGAATACAATTCATCACCCCTTCCTCTTAAAAGACAACTAAGGCATATAATATGCATATAATATCTACACAAGAGAAGGCAAACTCGAAACAAAATCCTATACCATCACGTCTGACCAGCGTGGTATAGTAGGTCAATTTCCCTCCCATAGTTGATGAGGCCCGAGCCCAGCAGTAGGGCGTATGGGCTTAGATGATGATGATATGCTAATTCAAATTCAAATCATTTATTATGCATAAACCCCGAGAGAGCACTTATAAGTAAGTGCTCTCTCAGGGTTAATTTTAACCCAATTAAATTAAATTGACCCAATAAACTACTACCGGATTAGAACGCGACTGCAACTGAGAAGATCCGGCAATAATGTCGGCGGGCTTGTCTATTATTTAAATTTTTCCCTTAAAATTCTATACAACATATTTTGTAAGTACTAGCCCCATTATGATGCCCTTCAAACCACAAGATACGTAATATAATTCACATATATCTATACCAATAAATAAAATTGGAGTGTCTGTTTGTAATGTCAAATAATAGGCTTTTTTCATGATCACACGGTTATTTGCACGACACCTATGCCTAAAATACAGATTAAAAAATTTTTGTCTGTCTGTCTGTTTGTTCCAGGTAATCTTCAAAACAACTGGACCGATTTCAAAAATTCTTTCACCAATGGAAAGCTATAATATCAGGGCGTAAACTAGGCTATATTTTATCCTGGTATTCCCACGGGAACGGGAACTACGCGGGTAAAACGACTATAACCTATAACCGAAGCGAAGCGAGGGCGGGTTGCTAGTTTGCACTAAGAATACAACATGGAGTAAAAATTTCACAATAATTATTAATGTGTCAAAAAATAATCTGAATGCGCGCACTTTAATTTAGGATTTTAATAGGCCTAGCTTCTCGATAGTACTTACAAATTCCATTTTTGCAACATGACCATAACGGATGGATGTATACAAGGATATTGTTATATGGTGGCCATTACGAATAAGCAAATACATGATCATCATCATCATTTCAGCTCATATACATCCCACTGTTGGGCTCGAGCCTCTTCCATAACAGGAGAGAAACCTTACTATACCATGCTGGTCAGACAAGTCGGTATAGGGTTTTATTTTGAGTTTACCTTCTCTTGCATAGATGTTAGATGCGTATTATTTCCCTTAGTCGTCTTTTATGACATCCACGGGCAAGAAACGGAGTGATGAATTGTATTCTTACTCCGAAATACATGATACCAACATCAAAATTTCTTGTGATTATCATAAAATTCTACTGAAAAGTTTGCATAAAATTTGTTACGAGTTGTTATTCCACCACCTTGATATTTTTATTTAATGTACGCTCTTGTTTGCGTTGCACTATAACCGATATTTTTATTATTACGCTGATCTAATATTTTCCGTGTGGTAACGCAGTAAGAATACAATTCACCACTCCCTATCTTGCCCGTGAATGCCGTAAAAGACGACTAAGGGGATATAATATGCACATAAGATATGTGCAAGAGAAGGAAAACTCGAAATGAAACCCTATACTAACATGTCTGACCAGCATGGTATAAAATCAAATTCCCTCCCATTTCGGCGGAGGCCTAAGCCCCACAGTGGGACTATGTGGGCTGCAATGATAATGTAGTAGCGGTTACGAATACTAATCCCTGTTCGTAGGGATCGCGAAAGATGACTAAGGATTTTACATTGAGCCCACTCCATTTAATGCCGTTTGATCATCAATTATATTCCTATAGCAGGATTGAGGTTAAGCATCGGCCTTAAAAATTTCTTTGTAGGACTGATCATTCGTTCACCTAAACAAGAATGAAGAAACAAGGTCAGTGCGGAGCAATAATTAATTTTGTGACAAAGTAAGAATTTAATATGACATCACTGAGTATCATAAGATATGACTAATGGTCTTATAAGGAAATAACATAGCTACAGATATAAGCTCAAAATAAAACTATATATTATTCTGTTTAGCCAATGTGATGTACAAATATATGCTTTTTCTAAAGCGAGAATTCCTTTTTTTTAAAACAACATCTTGTGCCAACTCATATACTCGTCGTCATCTCAAATTCAAATCATTTATTGTGTACTGGCAACCCGCCCTCGCTTCGCTTCGGTTATAGTCGTTTAACCCGCGTAGGTCCCGTTCCCGTGGCAATACCGGGATAAAATATAGCCTAGTTTACGCCCTGATATTATAGCTTTCCATTGGTGAAAGAATTTTTGAAATCGGTTCAGCTGTTTTGAAGATTATCCGGAACAAACAGACAGACAGACAAAAATTTTTTAATCGCTATTTTAGGCATAGCTGTCGTGCAAATAACCGTGTGAACATGAAAAAAACCTATTATTTTGACATTACAAACAGACACTCCAATTTTTTTTATTGGTATAGATAAACCACACGGGGGCACTTACATATTGTCATTTTTTTACATTTTAACTTAAATTACTACCGGATCGGCACGCGACTGCACTGAGAAGAGCCGGCAAGAAACTCAGTGGGATTGCCTTCTTTTTAATTTTTTAAATAAGATTACATACAACAATATGCCTATTAATAGCTCCAGTGTGATGCCTTTCGAATCATGACATAGTTATTAAATATAATGAAAAAGTACTATGGCTGGACCAGATCTCGCAAGCTGCATCCGATCACAAGTTAACCACTAGAGCAGCCATCGCTCCTCTCAACTACAATGGAGGGAAAGGAGTGACCCGCTTATCGTAACTACCGCAAGCAGACCCTTCAGTGAGCATGACCAATACCATTTGCAATAAATATAAAACACAGATCAAATAACAAATTCGTTTGGCAAAACACGCTACGCTTTGCAATTATAATCATTCCATATGTCCTATTACTGGTTTCGCATCTCCTCCTTAATAGGAAGTTGAAGTTGACCTAAGTGTGCCACGCGATATAGACGGATTTTCATAGAGTTTTATGACAAGGACACTTCTCCTAGAGGTGACATCTAGTTATTATATCCCTTAGTCGCCTTTTACAACATCCACGGGCAAGATAGAGAGTGAATTTTATATCTCTGTCACCATATGGAAATAGGGCATTTTCCAGATAGAGAACGAATGGACATAAATTACACTCATACTCAGAAGAAAAATTTTTAGAACGCACAAAGTTTTGTTTTAGACAGAAATTGAACACGCGTACTGAGCACGATAGGCCGTCATTTTAGCCACTACATTTTCTGTGCAGTAATTTACGCTAAGATATTTTCTCTGGCATGAACTTTCTTCCTTTAATGGAGGCGAAATCTCGAACTGTAAAAATAAAGATAGAAAGGAAAGTATTACTATATTATACAGTTGATAAACTTAAATGAGAAATAATCTAAATCCAAGCCACGTAATACTAAAACTTTCAGACTAATAATGCGATAAAAAGTTAGAAATAAAAAATAAACAGACAAAAGTATAATAAACAGTCGCATTGTGTACTCACTCATTTTATGAACACAATTGGTGCTAATAAAATGCTTGCTAGACTATTATTCACGAAAAACTAGAACTTTTAATATCCAACATTTTATAGATGCCAGACCACAACCAGTATAAAGCGTATAAAATTCTACGGAACATAAAATTAAAGTGTTCTTTATCAGTTTTATGATAGACCAATAAAATTTATCTATTTCTTCGTAGTAACGGTGTATTTGCATGTCCGACCGCAATATTGTCCCGTGTATTTACACAAAGATAAAAATCCTAGAGCTTTTGCGCCGCATTTTATTGAATCTGTGTTTTTGAGGCAGCCCTATCCGAAATCCCGTAAGGACTTCCACTAAAAGTAACGTTTTATATTAGATATCTGGGTAGGCTATTTAATCTATGGGGAATAAAAGAAGTAAAGATAAGTGGAAGTTAGGGTTGGCACAATTAGTTAATTACATTGAATACTCAGTAGTTATTCGTTAGTAGTATATTATATTGATAGTATTTTACTATTTGTATCTTAAGGAAAATAATCACTATGCCTTCTTTTTTTTTTGTGGATAATGTAAACATTGATTAAGGAATTTACGTATGGTGACGGAGTAAGAATACAATTCACCGCCCCCTTTCTTGCCCATGAGTAAAAGACGACTAAGGGATATAATATGCATATAACATCAATGGAAGAGAAGGAAAACTCGAAATAAAATTGTATACCAACAGGTTTCTGTTCCGTTGTGGAGGAGGCTCGAGCCCAACAATGGGACGTATGTGGGCTGCGATGATGATTAAAGGATGTAAACATTACTATAAGAGAAAGAAAACTCAAAATAAAATTATATTCATCTTTTCAGCCCATATACGTCCCATCGCTAGGCTTGAGCCTCTTCCACATCATCATCTTGCTCTTATCCCAATTACTTGGGGTCGACGCAATATGTCATCTGTTTTGACATATTGCAAAAAGTTTTGGCAATGACTTTTATGACCGGCCGCCTGCCTGACGTCAACCCTCCTTGGGAATGTAATCGTTGACCCAAATGGTACCAGATGGAGTTGGTCCGGGTCAATCTAGGGCTCTTTGTCGTCTTTTACGACACCCACGAGCAAAGCAAGGGTTGGTAGTATTCGAAGCCGCTACCACACAGCTTGAGCCTCCTCCACAATGGGAGAGAATTTGAGCTATTACACCACGCTGGTCGGACGTGTTAGTACAGGGTTTGATTTCAGGGTTTTCTTTTTTGCATAGATGTTATATACATATTATATCCCTTAGTCGTCTTTTAAGATACACATGAGCAATGGTGGTACTTGTAGTATTTTTTTTTCAAAGCTAATCCTAACCTACTGCTTTTAATAATGTCTACAGCTGCTGGTTGGTCAGGGTATTACCACATTCTCGCAAAAGATCGACGTCTGAGTAGCAGCAATTTGTTACTGCACTACGTTCGGTGAACGTTACACTCCCTTCACTTCCTTCACGGTAGGCCGAGGTTTAGTAAATATCCATGAGTGGCAGAATCACTTACCATCAGGTGTGCTGTTAATTCATTTTCCACGAACAACAATAAAAAAAAAATAAGTTTACTATAATTAATTTCTTGAGAGAACACTTAAAGATCTACAAGCTATAAAAGAAAACACTCGAAGATCAAATATTAAGCAGTAGCTAATTTACATACAGTTTTAGTTATAAGCTTCCTTATTGGAGAAATATGTCATAGTCACAATTCTTCCTAACAATGTTAGGCTATCGCAGTGTTATACGTTTCTTAAGAAACTGCTAACAATTCTCATAGTGAATCCTTAAATAATTGTTACCATTAATTACTACGTAAAAATAAAGAGTTGATAATCAAGATATTGAAGACCTCAGCGCTATAAATACTGGAGCAATGAGGCAAGTTACAATTCTATACTTAACGTCAGAAAAAGCTTTCGCTATTTATAACCTCTTATAGAAACTTCTGAAAGCCTTATAAAACTTTTATTTGTAACACAATACAACTTACGAAATCCCCTTGCCAATCTTGACGGATTTTTTCCCAAAGACTATATGATCATTAAGCGTAACAAAAACTAAAGTAGGCCGAACATAACCGGAGTTAACCGAAGTTTACCGAAGCATGGCCCAACTAGCGAACATTTACTAAGAAAAACGAAGGATCTTCTTTTATGTACGTATTTACTAACTGTGCATATGGTTTTTCAAGAGTTCCTTTAATCATTGATCACTCATAGTGTGTATAAGAGTATTCCATTTGAAGTGAATATTATATTTTTGATGGGGAAGAGCAAGCAAACCTAGTGATATATCGCAAAGCAGCTTTGTTTTATCGCCCATCGAAAGGTGATAACTCAAAGTATGGTTTGGTAACATTCGTTGCTACGGATCGTTACACTTGAATGGTTTAATAGCGAAAAACGGGTATAAATAGATGGTCTCGATTGAGTAGAGGGCAAATCATTCCGCGTCGGAGACTCGTAGCGCACGGACGTGCGCCTCGCTGCTCTCTATTTCGCCGCGCTCACCCCGCACCCGCCCCCTGCGGTCGTGCGTTCTCGCTCCGTCTCGCTCGCTCTCGCAGCGAACCACGCGTCGCGTCAAGCCGCCATCTTGTTCAACGTCTGTGGCCGTTCAGTGGCCCGCTCCGGGTGGCCGTGTATACGGTTGTCTGTGGCAGTTTCGCTGTTTGGACGCAGGTGTTGCCGGATCCCAACTGCACGAGTCGACTTTCTCAAGACGTCGAGTGCAGATTTCTACCGTTGGTAGATAAAAAGTCAACCCATTTTGGCCCCCTCAGGGCAGAAAACCATATTGTTTGGTCCCCGGCGGAAACCTCACGGTGTCAACGAAGCCGGGTGAGGCAAGGCCCCGATTTGCCTGCCGAGCCCCTTCAGGGCAGAGCTAACAATCGGAAGGGGTTAGAGCATCCGGCCTTGGGGGATCTCCTAGTCGGACCTAATCTACGGCTTTACAACATTTTTCTGCGAAGGCTTAACGGCCCGAGCAGCTAGGAACCTATCGCACATTAAGATTGGCGAAGGATTACAAGCTTAGGGCACACTAATTAAGTACTCATCCTTCCGACCTGCACCCGGTTGGGAGGGACACGCACCACACACAACCCAGGGTACCCCACCCAGGGCGCTAGGTTTTTACACTCCCTCCTAATTATCGTTTTTTGTTTTTCCGTTAGCCCACGATGGCGGAAAAAACCATTACGATTGACGCCCTTCTGGCAATTCCAGAAATCAAAGCATATATCGCTCAACATTTCGGAGCGATAACAATCCTCCCTCCGCAACCGAAACCCGCTCGATCCACCGCCCAGCCGCTCGAACCGGAACTACCGGCCGTCGGTACGGCGATGGAAACAGAGTCTGCTTTTTCCTCCTCAAACTCGTCTTCCTCCTCCTCCGAGTCGGAAGATTCGCCCAATGAGGGTTCATTCATTGAGGTCCGCTCTCGCAAACGGAGCAAAAGGACCAAAAACACCAAAGAGGCCCCCTCTAAGACCCCAAAAATCAAGCAGACTGACTCTGCAACAACTTCTGCCGCAGCCCCGCCTGCAACGACCGCCACGGCCGCTCCGGCCCCCCCAGTCGTCTCACAGGCAGCCCTAACCGCTGCCCCACCACCTACGGACAGCAACACCGTCGCCCCACCGACGGTCAAAAAATCACTCGCTCCGCCGCCCCTATATATTAGGGACAAGGAGAAGTGGCTAGCCATCTCCGCATGGCTAAACACTAACAGGATTTCGTATAAATCTGCGAAATCCACCCCCCCAAGGTATACGAGTGGACCTTCACTCGTCAGCCGACCACCGTTCTGTATCAAAAATGCTAGGGAATCAACAGATTCCCTACCATACGTACACCCTCCCTGAAGCCAAACTTCTGCGTACTGTAATACGCAACGTACCGAGGGAAATTGAGACCAAAGAGATTCTAGAATCTCTTAAAACCCAGGATCTACCGGTTGTAGAAGTACACCGGATGATCCGGGGTAGGGGTCGTTATCCCCTCAACATGATACTCGTCTGCCTTACAAATAACGCAGAGGGTAAAGGTATTTTTAAAATTAAGACCATCTGCGGTCTATCTGGGGTCTCGGTTGAGCCCCCACACAAAAATGGCAACCTGGCACAATGCCACAAGTGCCAACTGTATGGACACTCGTCCAAAAACTGCTTTGCCCGTCCTAGGTGCGTTAAGTGCCTAGGTGACCATCACACCTCTCAGTGTGAACGGCCAAAGGACATCTCACTCTGCAAAGAGCCACCAGCGTGTGTTCTCTGTGGAGAATACGGACACCCGGCTAACTACCGCGGCTGCCCAAGAGCGCCGAGGAGGTTAGTCCGCCAGCCCAACACAAACGGCAAGGCCTTGTACTATAACAAGACCTTCGTCCCAGCCCCCTTACCAACCCACAATGCGTGGGCTCGCCCCCTGCTAAACAGCAAGGAGGCTTTCCCAACCCTGCCCAACAGGCAGCCCGCTGCCCCACCCGCAACATCTCAACCCAAACCACCAACAACCGGGCCAAACCAGCCCACTGGTGGTAATCCCAAGCCCCCTCAGGGCGCCCCTCTTCCTATCGTCGTCGCTAAAAGCGCGCCCCCAAAAGCCCCCCAAGGACTAGATCCAGATCTAGCCCTGGTGGCCAACTTCGCAGCTCAAATCAATTTCACGGAAATCCGTGAAATTGCAGCCGAATTAAGAAGGAACGAGGGAAACAACCTCGCCCTCCTCAATACCGCAATTAAATTTTCCCCCACGTTAGAGCGTCTAGGCTCGCTTAAATTCAAATAAAATGGATAGGTACACTCCAGGCAGAGTTAAACCCAGACACCTCAAAATAGGGACATTCAATGCCAATAGCCTAACCCAACAGAGGGATGAAGTAGGCACATTCCTTCGGGAACACCAGCTCGACATCTTGCTAGTACAAGAGACGTTCCTTAAACCATTTAACAAGGACCCTAGAGTCGCCAACTATAATATAGTTCGCAACGATAGGACAACCTCACCAATGGGCGGAACGCTTATCTACTACAAAAGGTCGCTGCATTGCACACCTGTGGATCCGCCCCCTCTGATGTACATTGAAGCTTCAATTTGCAGGCTAGCCCTCTCAGGCCATCAGCCTATCACCCTTGTATCCGCATATCTCTCTCCCAATAGAGAACATTCGAAACAGTTGGTTGAAAAAGATCTAAAAGCCTTGCTAGAATTGGGAGGCGCCGTCATCATTGGCGGTGACCTTAACGCCAAGAACACCTCTTGGAGCTGTCAAAGTTCCAATAAGAGGGGCAAGACTTTAGAGCTATTCGCTGACAGACTGGGATTTGATGTCATAGCGCCCATAGAGCCAACACACTTCCCCTTTAACGTTTCGCACAGGCCGGACATACTCGATATCTTTCTTCTCAAAAACATAAACCTTCGTTTATGTTCAATAGAAGTTCAACACGAGTTAGACTCAGATCACCGCCCGGTGACTCTGGAATTAGCCTCCCGCACCCCCGGCCCCTCAGGCCACAACAACGAAAGGACCAAGATAGCGACTGACTGGGCACGGCTAGAGAAAAATCTCAAGTCAACCTCGTCGGTCCACCTTGATCAAATTCCCAAAGACATTACGTCTAAGGAAGATACCTCTCAGGCGATCGACTCGCTCACAAGTCACGTGCAGTCGATAATGGACGACTGCTCGCGGCCGGTACCAGATACGAGCGATCGTAAATGGCGCCTGCCAGACGACGTCCGTGACTTGTTGAGACGGAAAAACGCCGCGACACGCGCTTATGACCGCTACCCTACGGAGGACAACCGTACCCGCCTACGGTCACTCCAGAGGGAGGTTAAACAAGCAATTAAAAAATTGAGACAGAGCAAATGGGACGCCATGATCGAGGAGCTAGAACCCTCTCACACAGCCTTTTGGCAGCTTTCCCGCTCACTCAAAAAAGACATCGTGTCCACTCTCCCTCCTCTCACCAGACCCAACCAGCCTCCGGCATTCATGGACGATGAAAAGTCAGAATGCCTGGCCGACTGCTTGGAGCTTCAGTGTACACCGAGTACACTACACCCCGACGCCGCGAATCACCGCTTCATCGCCGACGAAGTGGAACGTCGTAACACTCTCTTGCGCTCGTTAGGAAACGACAGCCCCGATCAGCCAATCCCAGCAGTGACCACCGATGAGGTCGAATCGTTAGTCAGGGGTCTCAAAACCAGGAAAGCCCCAGGTTCGGACGGAATCTCAAATAAAGTCGTTAAATTATTCCCCGCCCACTTGATAATCCTGTTGTGCTGCATCTTCAATGCAGCACTAAATAATAACATCTTTCCCGCGCAATGGAAAGAGGCCGTGGTAATAGGAATCCACAAACCCGGCAAGCGCCGTACCGAACCTAGTAGTTACCGCCCGATTAGTCTACTAAGAGGTCTAGGTAAGATCTACGAACGAATAGTTCTCAGTAGACTACGTACATTCGCCGAGGCTAACAACCTCGTTCCCGACGCACAGTTTGGCTTCCGAGCTAAACACAGCTGCGTACAACAAGTTCACCGCTTGGTAGAATACACAAGTAGTCAGTTCATCATGAACAGATATACGGGTGTATTATTCCTAGACGTAGCGAAAGCATTCGACAAGGTTTGGCATGAAGGCCTAATCTACAAACTCTATCTCCTCAAGATCCCTCACTACTTAATTCACATTATACATGACTACTTAAGTCATCGCAGCTTTCGCTACAGGGTGGAAGGGACGTTGTCGACCTCCCACCCTATCAAGGCCGGCGTCCCTCAGGGGTCGGTCCTCTCCCCATTTCTCTTCACGCTATACACTAGCGATATGCCCAAATTCAACCGGGTACATAAAGCGCTTTACGCTGATGACACCGCACTCTTTTGTGCTGGTAGATCCCCGACAACAGTAGCCAAGACTCTCCAAACAGCGGTTACCGCCCTAGCCAATTGGTTTAGGAAATGGAGATTAGAAATCAACCCCGAGAAGAGTCAGGCGGTCATGTTCACTAGACGAACTGCCCGTTCCTACTCTATCGATAGCATTCCCCCCCTTAAAATTTTCAACAAGCCGGTCACTTGGACCAGGCAGGCCAAATACTTGGGTGTGACCCTTGACGATCGACTCAGCTTCGCCCCTCACATAAAGCAAGTCCGCGCACGGGCAGCTTTTGTGATGGGCCGTCTCCACTGTCTACTCAACTCTAGGTCGCGTATGCCCCTGAGTAGCAAAGTCCGACTTTACACCACCTGCATACGGCCTATCATGACCTATGCCAGCGTGGTGTTCGCGCATGTTAAGCCACACAGGATCCACAGGCTACAGACACTACAAAATCGTTTCATGCGCCGAGCCACGGGAGCACCGTGGTTCATACGAAACGTCGATCTCCACATCGACCTCGAACTGCCGACCATCAAGCAGTTTATGAAACGGTGCTCTCAGAGCTACTTTGACTCTGCCATGACACACCCCAACCAACTAGTGGTTGGGGCGGCTTCCTATAGACCCTCCAAAATCTCCTCTATCCGACGTCCTCGTCACGTCCTCGACGAAGAGGACGACAATATCACACTCGCTCAACAAAGAGCCTACACGGCCCGCGAGGCCTTAACAAATAAATATCCGCGGTTCCGCCCTCGCCGTCGAGGTGCGAAACCGCGCCGCGCAAAAGTCACTACTAAAAACGTGGGCACGCTCACTTTGCCTCCAGCGACGCCCCAAGCCGAGGTCCGTTCCCCACAGGGGGAGCCCTTGGGCGATGTCGCTTAGCATACTCTTCTCCGGGTTGAGAGCCCTCAGCGCTCACCCATAGTCAGCGTCAAGCTGTCAAGGCCATCTGCGGCCAACAGCTGTACACACACAAAAAAAAAAAAAAAAAAAAAAAAGAGTAGAGGGCATTTGGTTGTCGGAGTCAGCAACAGCAAGGAAGCAGTAAAAGAGTTGTATATTGCAAATTCATATTATATACAGGGCGTATCAAGTTATGGGGCAACTGGTCAAACGGGAGTTAGGCAATGGTGGTAGGAACCCATGAAAAAAAATTCAAATAAAAATATCGAGTCGCGAGGACGGCGCGCGGGCGCATAACCCACCCGTACCCACGTCACCTCGCTGTTGGGCCGACCACCGGAGCAGATGTGAGCAGGGGGGGCCCCCATACATTTTTTTTTAATTGTAGCCTTGGAACCGTTACAATGTTACAAGCAGATATTTGAAACTACCCCAATATATGTATTATTATATTTGCTATTGTTATATAGATATATAAAAATAAAGTTAAGTCAAAAAATAAGTGGTGTCCGCATACAAAAAACTTGTAATACGCGCTAAACAACCGGTCAACGGTGTGTCGTCGGCGGCGCGCGGCACCGCAGAGAATGTAGACAATAGCATAAAAAAGAAAACCATGCATTGGAAACGCAAGAAAAAACATTAAATCTCAATACCTGCCTAGTTTTCTTTACAAAAAGTAATGATATCCTACCAAAAACATAAATGTAAAAAGGGAGCGCTAAGTTCGATACAAAAATTATGCTTGGCTGTGAGCTTCGCCGCAAAAATATATATATTTTTAATTCTGATAAAAAATGGCCAAGTCAAATCTAACCTACTTCAAGATCTCACATTTTTTTTTAAATAACAGCAATTGTTATAGGTATCCCATAAAGCAAAGAAATCGACTTTAATACTTGTTCATAATGTTATTTTGTTCCTATAAATACAAATTTGGATTTTGCATAGAACTTGGCACTCATTTAGATCTCCATTCTTTTTGCGGCGAAGCCCACAGTCAAGCATAATTTTTGTATTGAACTTGGCTCTCCTTTTTTACATTTATGTTTTTGCTAGGATATTTATTATACTACTAGAACCTACTTTTAACGATATAAATAAAGTAAATATATTTAATTTTTACGATTCAAAGTTCAATATAAAAGCCAGATTGTACTGATGAAGATGAATAGAACTAAAACGTGTTAACTTGGAACCCCCAATCTTCCCCAACCCCAGCTTATTTCTGAAGATCGCATCTTTGTAGTAGAAGACTAATTTCTTTGTAGTAAAAGCACTAGCTTTTAGCTGTATATGGACCTATGACTTCCACTATGGCAGTGCTGCCCCTGGGACCGAGCGGCGAGCGAGCTGACCTTGGCCCATCTAAAAAAAAACGGGGTGAGTTTACAGCATATTCCTTTTTAGATTGTGTCATCTTTGTTCTTATCCCAATAAATGCAATTTACTTGGCCATTAAGCGAAGTGAATATAGATTAAACCTTGGAAGTATACGTCTAAAACCTGATGAGTTGTTTATCATATAATAATTTCATAATAAAGGAGTTCTTCTTCACATAATTTATCAAACTGAATTAAAAGAAAATTTGTATTACACAGAGGCATCTTTAATTAATGTTAGCTGTACCAAAACAAACTTCTTGTTAAACTTTAGGGAAAGTAAGGCGTGTTTCTAATGTTCCTTCTGAACATCCTGATCAAATTTAATCACTCAATCACTCCTGATCAATATTTATTGCATATTGTTTACTATGATACAGAAAATAGTGTTATATTCTTCTCATTCTCAGTCTATAAAAATCCAACAGGTTTAAGCAAGGACTTCCTCTAGATTAAGTAAAATTGCCACCCACATGTATTTTTAAGGGACAAGTCCCATCATATATGCCCACCATTGTAACTCCTGTAAGCCAGGATCCATAATGGTTTTTATATATAACACCGAGGCAATCCGGGAAATGCTTGTAATTGTCTCGGGAAATTAGAAAAGTTAAAAAGGAGGAAGGAGTTGGCAAATAATGTATATCTTTATATTATACTACAATTTTAATGTAATATGTAATTTCTTTTTCTGAGCTTAAAGCCTGTCCAAAGTATTTTTATTGCCTTTTCGTGGCAGATGAGCCAGCAAATCTATCTGACGGTAAGTGGTAACATCTAATGGACCAAGCATACAGCCAATTTGCTGCTTATCGTGAGAGAAAAAGGCCTTCTTAACACGTTAAATGCTGGCCTGATTTATCTGTTTCCATTTGGGCTATGGGGGATACCCTATGACCGTGAACTAGGGGCAATTTTAAGCAAAATAAGGTCACAAATTACTTTTCTTCGGTGTTTACTACGTGATTCACTACATTTTAAAGTCACTAACGCAATAAAAAAAATATCAATGCAATTTTAGAAACAAGCGATTTTATGCTGGTTCCATATACTAAATGAGGGCCACATTGTGACCCCCATGGTGCTCAACGTATTAAACTACGTTTGAAGGTGGATATATACAGATACTTATACAAACAAAAGCCATATACTTTTATTTTACGTTCTGATTCCAGGATAAAATCGTTTACAAGTAGTGTTACGGGAACTATTTTATACGCGACACTTGTTTTTTACGAGGCAAGTTGAATTGCAGCCCTTATACAGATGATACTTGATAGGGCACGGTAACTGTGATTACTTTTGTAGGGGAAATGTTCTTAAATAAAACTACATTTAAGTATGGCAACATTTTGAGATAGGTTTTTTATTTATACGCAAATGGTTAAATGCTAATTTCAGTACAGGTAAGTGCTGGTAACCAATATTGCCAAACCTAAAATTCTCCGAATGGTGACGTAGTAAGAATACAATTCAACCCTCGTTATCTTGCCCGTGGGTGTCGTAAAATACGACTAAGGATAATACTATAACATCTATGTAAGAGAAGGAAAACTGGAAATAAAACCCTATACTAACACATCTGATCAACGTGATAAAGGAGATCAATTTCGACTACTACTGAATGCCTTGACGTCCCCGGCCAACCCGGCTGGATACCCTTTCCGATACCATCCGGTAAAGTTTTCGAGTACCGGGTATTATAGATAAAAAAAGAGCCAAAGAAGTTTCGCTTCTGACATGCGTACTTCGCACGTCAGAAGTGAAACTTCTTTGGTTCCACGTGTTTTCCTTTATCCTTTAGTGTTAATCGTAAATCATAAATCAAAATACGTAAATTCTTATCGTAAATCTTTACTCGTAAGTAGTAAATCGTACATTAGTAGATGATAGCAGGCACGCTACGCGAGTGTGTTCTATCTCATTCTCTCGCCGGTTGAATTCTATACATTTACGTGTTTGTGTCTCTATGGACTCGCTTTTTCGTTTCATCGAGTTTGGAATCACAACGATTTTAAAGAAGTTTCACTTCAAAAATATTTCAAACTAATGTGGAATCGGTGCAATGACGAAGGGGTGGGAATACGGTGGGTTATGGGTCCACGCCCCACAAGGAATGGACGACGTGTGCGTTAACCATGGTCTGTCAAAAAAAAGACTAAGGTGGAAGTAGTAATGCCTAGCATTTATATAAGAAATTATTCAAACGGAAAAGAAATATGCATTTTGGTATGTAATTTTACTAACTGCATCTTGGTTTTAAATATTGCAGGATCGGGTAGTTACTTCCAAAGACTTGCAGTTAGTTTGCAAAAGCAGAACAAACGAAATTACTCTTATATTCTTGAGTAGGGTGTGACAACTTTTAATATTATTTTCAGGATACGTGACTAGTTTATAATACATATATTTTATTCCCTGTAGATATATCGTGCGGTGACGCTGTAAGCTTTTACAATTCACCCCCAGCGCCCCCTCCCCCCCTTTACATGTGGGTGTAAAACTACTAAGAGATATAATATGCATATAACATCTAAGCATTTGCCGTGTGATGACGGAGTAAGAATACAATTCATCACTGCCTATCTTGCCCGTGGATGTCGTAAAAGACGACTATGGGATATAATATGCATATAACATCTAATCAGGAGATGGAAAACTCGAAATGATAACCAGCACGTCTGACCAGCAGGTCGATTTCCCCCTATTGTGAAGGAAGCTCTAGATAAACAGTGCGACGTATATGGGCGGCGATGATGAATTACACATATAGATTTTGCCGCAAAATTTATCTCAAACATTACAAAAATAATAATAGAAAATGTATGATTAGATCTTCTAAAGTTATATATACGGGCCACGTAGATGAACTTGAGACGTCTGTAAACTATTAATCACTGAGCTTTCCTATGAAAGTATATTTCCTATATTACCTTTCCTGAGCGTTCCTTAGTGGATAAAGTTGTAAATATAAAAAGAAATCCATAATAATTGTAAGCGTTTGTCACCCTACCAACAAGCCAGTTTGTTCGTAAAAGCCACTGAAGAGTTTCCTAAAACTCAACGTACATTCGAATAAATCCTAGCTAGACTGAATTTATAAATGTAAAAGGTCACTCAGTTGGGTCACAGCAGTCACTAAAGGCTTTAGCTACTTTCTCGATTTAACATATTATTGAAATATAAACATAAAGGTACTTACTTATATATAAAAGTTTGTATTTCTAATATGAGAAGCTGAGAATAATAACGTATAGAAGGTAAGTCTGCGCACAAAAAATGAAGCATTTCAATTGGAGCCTAATGGAGCTTACGCCGGAACCGTTTCGTAATGTACAAGGTCACTGTACTGCACGTACGTAGGCAACTCTTAAAAAATAAATAGGTAATTATGACGGTTTGTGTATTCAAATGGTGTCACAACACATTTGAAAAACATGAAAAGGTTTTTAACATTACTTTTAAAAGTATTTCGATTATTTATGTTAATAAAAACAAAATTTGATTTCATAATTTGTATAGTGGTGTGCGTGTGTACGTGTCTAATCGCCTGCGCGCATGACAGTATTTTTGGCTTCACGCTTTCGATGGGTCGAAATACCGACACTATCCTTCTATACGGTTTTATTCTAAGATGAAAAGTTTGTTTAATTCTATTCATTCAAGGAGATTTGTTGATGAAGTAAGTTTGAATTATTTAACAAATCATTTACAAATTTTACATACTTAGTGTATATGGGATATAAAAAAGTTATATGCTACATGTTGACATTGGACAAAATCTACATTAACCAGAGCGAAGCCAAGAGCTTAAGCCGGCAAACCATATAGCAAGGAAACCCGAAATAAATCCTTTTATCAATTCCACTTTTTTGGTAGCAAACCATGGTGTATCATGCACAGTCATAGCCCACCGGGTGCGTATATCTTTCAAGCGATAAGTGGATATGCTAGGTGAGAGGGTATGTCATCATAAGATACCAATGTTTCATAGTAAATACATCTTTTTTTCCTTTTTTGGAAAGGATATTAGCGAGAAAATGTTTAAGTGTTGAAAAACAGGAACATTGGAAGCCTTATATGAAAGTAACATCGAGATCTTAAGGACACTGTACTGTCCGCCCGGGTCGGCCACGGAGGACAAAAAACTCGGTACCGGTGGCCGGCCCAATAGCGAAGGAGAGGAAATACGGTGAGTTATGGGGCCGCGTACCGCCCCTTCGTCACCCCGGACGGAGCGGACGGCGTCTACGCTGACTATGGCATACCCCAAAAAAAATTAACCGTCCTAAATTTAGGGTCATCACATTATAAGATTTGAGACAAAAGAATGGCTGTGTTTAACTTAAGCACCGATGTTTCCACGCCCGTAAACTTATAATAGTTAAACAACTTACCAATATAGACAAAAAAAAAGTCAAATTGTTGCGATACCACGTAAGGAATCTCATAATAAATTCACGCAGATATCGTAACTTAAACGCGTTACCCATTTGTGTAGTCACAACAAAAAAATGGTTCAGGTGAAATAAGGAATACATATCTATATTTTCTTTGGAATGGATTGTATGAAGAAATATAAGGAAAATAACAGTGTAGTTCGGTGAATTAGCTGAAATGGGATCACGTTTTTATTTAATAGAAAAGCTGTTTGCTTTTCATTTTCCTTCTTAGTTGCTATATAGGTACGTTGCCATTTAGGCCGGATTTAAAACGTTTCTTATTTATAAAGATGTACTAACCTCCCTATATATAGGCGTTTCCAAGAATGGAAAATGGGATAAACGCCACGCTTGATAGTTAAGAGAAGGAATAATTCGAAATTAAACCCTATACCAACACGTCTGACTAGTGCGGTATAGTAATTCAATTTGCCTTCTATTGCGGAGGAGGCGCAAACCCAACAATGGGACGTGTATCAACTGAAATGACGATGATGAATGATGATTGACAGTTGGGCTGACGATTGTAATCTATACTAATACTAGCAGACCCGGCCACGCGTTCCTGTGCCTAATGTTTCTGTTATATTACATTTTATTAAACTATTTAAATGGAACTGTAAGAGAACATCTATCATGGAGGTCGTCATATTTGTTTACAAATGGCAGCTATGTAAAAAAGCAAGTTAAAATAGTATATGATACGTTTGTAGGTTTGACAGAGCAGCGCCATCTATTAATTAATTACTTAATCCAGTCAACAGATATCGCCATCAGTCAAAATCGTTTGGAGTTAAGAGATAATTGTGAATGTCTAATAATAGACAAATAATTTGCAATAAAATAATAAATTGCGACATAAATTAAGATGTAAGCTATTCTATCTTTCAAGTTGGATCAAACTGCACACGGTGTGCAAATTAGATTAAAATCGGTTAAGTAGCTTAGGAGTCCATCGCGAACAAACAACGTGACACGTAATTTATATATATTAAGAAGATTATAAAGAGGAAAAATTTCTTTGTTTGTTTGTATTGTAATAGGCTCTGAAACTACTAGGCCGATTTCAAAAATTCTTGCACCAATGGAAAGCTATAATATCAGGCAGTAAGATAGGCTACATTTTATCCCGGTAATCAGAACGGGAACTACGCGGGTAAGGCGCCTGAAACCGAAGCGAAGCGAGGGCAGGTTGCTAGTAGATAAGAAATACCGAACGTAATTTATATTATCTGTATGATAAGAAAACTGACATAGCATAGAATAAGCACGTTGAAATGACAATAGGTAGGCCATATCGCTCGTCGAACAACAACCGTTGGGAAAGAAAGGTTCTTGAGTGGCGACCACGAATCGGACGACGCAGCGTCGGACGACCCCCTAATAATTGGACTGACGACATCTTAAAAGTCGCAGGGAACCGTTGGATTCGTAGTAAGTGTAGGATCGTTCCGAGTGGCATTCTCGTGGGGAGGCCTATGTCCAGCAGTGGACGTCTATAGGCTGATGGATGAATGGATGGAAGAAAATAAAACAAAAACGCAGCAAAAGTCTGAAAATATTGTAAATAAAACTAAAGCTTTTATCGTGTTTGTATTTGATTTTGGATTGCCCCACGTTTCAAACACTCTGCAGCGTTCATGCTCACGGGCGAACTCGGGCAATCAAAAATGAAATATAAACGTGATAGATTCCGTAGTTTTATTTACAATAGGTAATACTTGCTTAAACATCAGAAATTATTGTCTATAAACAGTTTTATAACAAATAAATTAATCAAAATTTTATTACGAATAAACCGTGATTTTCAAAATTTAACTCATATATTAAATGTCAACTTAAACATTTATTTACTCATTTAATATCAAAATTAATTAGGAGAACAAATTTCATAGCAAAAATCTTACACAATAATCCTTTATTTCATAGTATTTTTAGGAGTGGTAGGACCACACTGTCGACAGACTGTTTACAGCCGCGGGCCGGTCCGTCCGGGGCAGTACCATGCTCTCGCAGAAAATCGACGTCCGAGTAGTAGCAATTTGTTACTGCGCTTCGTTCGGTGAGCGAGAGAGCCGGAAGCCCAACTTTCTGAGGGTGATTGCGTGTGGAGGGATTTGGTGGTACCCTTGGTATCACCGAGCCTCAATGCACGCATTCACACTCCCTTCGCTTTCTTCGCGGTAGGCAACGGCCTTGTAAAGGTCCATGAGCGGCAGCAACACTTACCATCAGGTGTACTGTTTGCTCGTTTGCCACCGTATGCAATAAAAAAAAAAAAAAAAAAAAAAGTACCAAAATGGGAGGGAACTTAATACTCATAATATACTCGGGTGCCGCTTGCGGGATCTGCTCCAGCCATAATCTTCTCATTATATTTGTGATTATTATTATATTTGTGATTTGTACTATATAATATTTCAATGGCATCACACTGGTACTACTTAATAAGCATGTTGTAAGATGTAATTTTATTTAAGTGGAATTAGAAAATCCCCCTAGTGCGGTCGCATTCCGATCCGGCGATAATTTTAAGAAAAATGTAAAAAAATGACAATATGTAAGTGTCCCCGCAGGGTTTATACATAATAAATGATTTGGCATCACTAAAATCCATCATACGCCAACAGCCTCACAAAATTTGGCTGCCGGCTCTCTTGCTCACTGAACGAAGTTTAGTAACAAAAGCTACTACTCAGACGTCGATTTTCTGCGAGTGTGGTTACTACCCCAGGCGGACCGGCCCGTCTCGGGTTCGAGACCCGACAAATTATTCCTGAGGGGGGGACGTCAGTCGATGGGAGGGTACCCCAAGTAGGGGGTATTCCGTCGGGCTGACCACTGACGACAAGTTAACTCTGCTCCGGTGGTCGGCCCAACGACGAAGGCGACGTGGTTTTCGGGTGGGTTGCGGGAGTTGCGTGCTTAAGCCCCTCTGTCGCCCCGGACGGATTGGTGCGGAGGCACGCCGACAGCAGACCACCCACAAAAAAAAAGTGAGCCGTCGCCCAGGACGCCTGACAGATGTGAAACATCGAAACTATTTTGTACGAGTAGAGACACGGTATCGAATATAAAGTATCGATACTAAACTCATGAATAGTATCGAAAGATAAGTAACGTACTGTTTAAAGTATCGAGTACTTTTATTTACTTTATCTTTAGGTATCGAGTACTTTTCCTTCGATACCGATACATTTGGATTTCGATATTTTAGTCAATAAGTACTTTTTGGTAGGTATCGTATCGAATAAATTATCCATTTTAAAATTGACTTTACGACTCATATTTATGGTAACGTCATTTAGTACAAACGAAATGAACCTTCTAAAACGTAGCTTGAAATAATTTGCGATTTATAAACCAAAAATAGCGCCATCAATCGGGCAAACGACCAACTCTAAGCTACAATATATTTTATAAAGAATGCTCTAATCCTGATATGACAATAAGACAAGCTGTTTAAAGTGAGTCAAAATCCAATTCTTAAGGAGTTGGTGACATACAAACAAATAAATATACAGCTGAAGCTAATAAAAGCCTATAAAAAATTAAATGCTTTCATCCGTTCACAGACATTCTTTCCGCACGAAGAGTGTGATTTAGGAAACAGAAATGGCGGCATTTATCGAGCTAACGACCAACTCTTCAATATATTTAATAAAGAAAATTTTAATCCTGTAATGATAATAAGACAAGCTATCTAAATAATTTTAACGTCATGGTCCTCCTTAAATTTTCAACTTTTAAATGAAATTTGACTGTTTAAAGTGAGTCAAAATCCAATTCCTATGAAGTCGGTAATATACAAAGAAATAAATATATATACACCAGAAACTAATAAAAGCCTATAAAAAACGGGTTTCGTAGCTGAAAGTAAACTAAATACCATACCTACTGGTATATTTATATTACTAAGTTAGAGAATTTTACATTAATTTATAAAACAAGTATATATGCATAAAAGAACATTAGATTACGACAGGAACTAATACGATAAAACTAAGGCATAAAGTATTAATAAAATATCGCGATTTTTTTCCAAAAAATGATGATTTTTATTCAACAAACATTTATTTTCATTAATATACATTATAAGTAACAATTTACTTTGAGTTCACTAGATGGCGTTGTACAAAATTTTAAATCGCACGATGGTTTCGTTACAAAAATGTAGGTATATGCATCCAAATATTTATTTAATATTTATTTAATTAATAGGGGACCGCGAGGCGTGGCGTTAAACGTCACGCGACGATCACGGTCACCCTCGCCTATAGATGTTTCACATCAAAAAAAAAAAAGAGGCGGACCGGCCCGCGGCTGTGGACAAACAACTGTCAAAGGTGTGGTCCTGTTGCTGTATATCATATTATTTAGTTGTCTTTTACGATAGCCACGGATAAGAGAAGGTGGTGAATTACATTCTTACTCTATCACCACATAGAAGGAATTCCTGATACTAACATGAAACCCTATAGTAATAATTCAGGTGTCCTGATCGAAGCAGTCTACTAGATCAAGTTTTCTTCTACACCAGATGAGGCTCGACAGAGTTCGATTTAAGTTGAACTGAGATGACGAAGGCTTAAAAATAAAATTGCCACTAACTGTGAGTTTCAATCAAGCTATTATCGTCAATGTGGGTCGGCCTATTTATGTTCAGCAGTGGGACTCTATAGGTTTTATTTTATCTTTAGGTGGGCTTTGGCCAGCTTACACGCCGTTCCCTCCGTCCGCGGCTCCCAAAACCCACTGTTTTCGCTCTCCTTCACCATTAAGCCGACCACTGGTATCGAGGCACGCCAGCCTGGTGGGCTACCTTTTCGGGTACCGGCTTTCCCCGGCGTCCCTTCTGGGACATCGTTCACACAAGACTCTATAACGCATCATCTATATCTAGCCCGGCTTAAAATAAATTTCAGTGCTATAAACATTACGAAATGTTATAAGCAAATAAGTAAATAAGAAACTCAATTTCGCGCCAATTTAAACTTGCGTCATCTTTATGACGTTACAGGTCTGAAGTTAATGTGATTTGACAGTAAAGTCGGCATATTCTTCCAAGTTGTCCAGTTTCAGATACGAATCAAATATAGACATGTGATTTATGAAGCGGTCTCTTGTGTGCTCAATAAAAGAATGGTCTGGCCAATGGGCTTACTCTTGAAATCAATTGTAATTTCGAATCCGATTCAATTCCAATCTCACCAAACTTATATTTGATACTCTTAAACACAATTGATGATGAGTTCTTCGCGTTTGCCGTTGTTATTTTCACCAAATGTGCCATATTTTCTTACTTTAAATTAATAACGTTACTGAACTCGATCACCGCAAAGACGCTTCCTTGAAATCGTGAAAAATTCACGAATTTAAACTCTAATGTCTACGTCAAAATCACGTCGGGAGTAGCAAATATTTGAATTAATCGACTAGAGTCGATGTCATTTAGTTTAAAAAAAATCCACTTAATTTGATTCCCATCGTGCGCTAGTGTCCCTTTCAAGAGTACCAAATTGCTCAAATCGAGCTGCGATTGGATTTAGAATCTAATTCGAGATTCAAGAGTAAGCACACTGGTCTTAAATTTTCACATAAGCTGACTTGCTTGTTTTTAGGCGATTACAGCGCCATAAGCAACAGGCGATGTGGTTTACCATGTGGTGATGTATTAAGAATACAATTCACCACCCCCTTTTCTTGCCCGTGGGTGTCGTAAAAGATGACTCACGAATTAAATATGCAAGTTATCATCATCATCATCTCAGCCCATATACGTCCCACTGTGGGGCTCGAGCCTCCTCCACAGTAGGAAGAAAATTGACCTTACTATAGGTACCATGCTGGTTAGACAGGTTTTTATAGGGATTTGTTTAGAGTTTTCCTTCTCTTGCATAGATGTTATATGCGTGTTATATCCCTTAGTCGACTTTTACGACACCCATTGGCATGAAAGAGGGTGGAGAATCGTATTTTTACACCAGCCGATATTAATATAAACAAAAAGGGAAATTATTTGTTTGTAATCTATCTTTCTGTTATTTGAAAATCAAAACGTAAAAATATTTTCCAAAGGCTTTTGTTTCAATAACATTTCACTGAATATTTTTGTTTTCATAAAATATATGTTTCCGCAATGTGACGGATTAAAAATGCAAGAAAATATAAACTCTAAATAAAACCCTATACCAACCCGCCTGTTGGTAGGGCAATTTCCCTCCCAGCAAAGGGACTTATATGAGCTGTGATGATGATGATGATATTTCTTTATCGTTTTTTAAGCCACAAGCAAGAAAGAGGTGATGAATATCATCCTTGCTCTGTCACCAGCTGGAAACCTAACTAACCTACTAATACTACAGCGTCTAGCTAAATAACCTTTTATAACGATGACTCGTTGAACAAGAGGCACCTTAATGCTGTGAACATTATAACGCTGAAAAGTATTTATATACATCCTACTGGTGGGCTCGAGCCTCCTCCATAATGGAAGAAATAATGTCCTACACGCACCCTGGTCAAACGGGTTGGTAGAGTTTTACTTCAAGTTTGTCTTCCGTTGCATAGATGTTATCATCATCATCATCATTTCAGCCTATCACCGTCTACTGCTGGACGTAGACCTCTCTCATGTTACGTCACAGAGTACGATCTTGTCGCGTGCATCCAACGACGCGCAGCAACTTTTAGTTTGTCGTCGGTCCACGTAGTAGAGGGCGTCCTACATTGCCTCGTCCGACACGTGGTCGCCACTCGAGAATCTGTCTTCCCCAGCGGTTGGCGGTTGTCGATTCGTCGAGCGATATGGCCTGCCCATTGCCACTTTAGCATGCTGATAGATGTTATATGAATATTATAATCCCTAATTCGTCATATACGACACCCGCTAAGAGAGGCGATGGTGAATTGTATTCCTACTCCGTCACCACACATTATGAAGTAAAAATTAAATAATAATGCTATCATCGAAGCCCACATACGTCCCACTGTTGGGCTCGGGCCTCCTCCACAATGGGAGGCAATTTGACCTACTAAACCGTACTGGTTAAATATGTTGGTAAACGGTTTCGAGTTTTTCCCCTCTTGCACAGATGTTATGTGCATATTATTTTCCTTAGTCGTCTTTTACGACATCCACGGGCGAGATAGGGAGAGGTGAATTGTATTCATACTCAGACACCACTAGGGATGCAAATATCGAAACCGATCGATCGTGCAAACAACTTTAATTTTGAAATACAAGATATCTTTATTATTTGTAACAATATTATCATTGAATAGGTGAGTCTTAAAACAAGGTAGATGTAGAGTTGAGTAAATAAAGTTATATTTAAAATATATTTCTCTATTCAGTAAAGTTACCACCAGCTTAACTGCAGCAAGTTACCTATTTAGAAAAGAGTTTAAAATAACAGTTTTTACGAAAAGTATATACGTAAGTCACTTACTCTGGTAAACAAATTGTCACGCAAGTTTTGCTTAAATGACCATACATTTCAAACAGATGTCAGGCAAAACATCGATGTTAAAACATCGTAGTAAATAACATCGTTAGAACTAAATAAATAAATTATTATTATTAAATAAATTATTATTATCGTTACATCGATGTTTCACAATAATAAACATCGAAGACAAACATCGATGTTATATCGTTTGCATCCCTAGTCACCACACAGAACGAAAATGCTATAGAATCCTGAAAAAATATTTTATTTCGAAAGCGTAATACTCAATTAAATATCAAATATCATTATAAAATATTATATAATAGTCTATAACATAAAAAGATATAGCTTATTGATCATTACTAAGAAAATTTGAGATCAATTAAAGGATAAAAGCTCTGCGAAAGCTTGGTAGAGTATTTTCTATTATAATCCATCTTATAATTTAAACTTGTTTAAATGAACATGACAAGTTTAATATTTGCCCTTTTGATATGACGACATTTTATCTCGACTTGTCTTTGCTGGTACTATGAAATAAAGGATTATTGTTTAAGATTTTTGCCATCTTTGTTCTCGTAGTTAATTTTGATTTTAAATGAGAAATATCTGTATTGCAAATCTTTGAGATGACATTTATATATAAGAGAAATTTTGTAAACAATTCTGATAAAAACTGGCCAAGTCAAATCTAACCTACTTTAAGATCTCACATTTTTTTTAAATAACAGCAATTGTTATAGGTCTTCAATAAAGCAAAGAAATAGAGTTTAATACTCGTTCATAATATTATTTTGTTCCTATAAATACATATTTGGATTTTGCATAGAACTTGCCACTCATTTAGATTTCCATTCTTTTTGCGGCGAAGCCCACAGCCAAGCATAATTTTTGTATTGAACTTGGCTTCCCTTTTTTACATTTATGTTTTTGGTGGGATATCCTTACTTTTTGTAAAGAAAACTAGGCTGGTACTGAGATTTAATGGGGTTTTCTTGCGTTTCCGCTGCATGGTTTTCTTTTTTATGCTATTGTCTACATTCTCTTGAATGTTAGAGATAATAGTGCGCATTGCCCATTCATTATCTGCTACCTTTTTAACACGCTTCCTGTTTATGCTTAAATTAGCCAAGTCCTTGCGATATAACGATCTCAAGCGGTTATATTCTACGATAGAACTATCTTGTGCTTCTGTAAGATAGCAAATATAATAATACATACATTGGGATAGTTGGGTGACCAGCTAAAAACAACACTCTGTTCCTGTCCTTCGGCTACGACGAAGTCATGGGAGCGTTTTCACATGCACCACAACTCCGCCGCAGTCGAGATAAGAACCTATGTCAACCCGTTTGAAGAATGTGTAGGAAGTCAATTATTCTCTTCTTATGAAGGAAGGTTTTGCCAGTAGGATATATAGGAGTTGAGATTGTTGTTTTATTTTTTTAAAGATATTATGCACTAAGAATATGATGTCATAATTCCCTGTGATGACGAGGTAAGAATACAATTCACCACTCGCTACCTTGCCCGTGGAGATCGTAAAAGACGACTATAGGATATAATATGCACAAAACATCTGTGCAAGAGAAGGAAAACTCGAAATGAAACTCTATTCCAACATGTCTGACCAGCATGGTTTATCATATATAGTTCATCATCATCATCGTTTCAGCTTATGTCTCACTGTTAGGCTCGAGCCACCTCCAAAGGTACGACTATTAATTGATTGCCACTCGAAAGCAAACTATTAATAGCAGTAGGACCACACTGGTCCGTCCGGGGTAGTACTACACTGAGCAGTAAAATCGACGTCTGAGTAGTAGCAATTTGGTACTGCGCTTCGTTCGGTGAGCAAGGAAGCCGGAAGACCAATTTTTGAGGGTGTCGGCGTATGGTGGGTTATGGTGATGCCTTAAGTATCACCGAATGTCATTGCACACATTCACACTCCCTTCACTTTCTTCATGGCAGACAGCGGCCTAGCAAATGTCCATGAGTGGCGGCGCCGTTTACCATCAGGTATACTGTTTTCTCGTTTGCCACCGACTGCAATTAAAAAAAATAAGATACCGTTTTTTAAGGCACTGTGGAATGTATATAAATATATGGGTATTTCGATAATGGGCCATCCATTAATCACGTGAGGCTTGAAAGAGGACGGAGGGGTTTGACAAAAATCACCAAATATCTCAAGAGGGAGGGGAGGTGTAGTAAGATATCACATGTCTTTATTTTTTCCTCAAACGCGCGATTTTTAAACCGATAGCGGTGTGTAGGTATTGTGACATATGATTACCATTCGTTTAGATATTTTTATCATGGTCTTTAATTTCAGAATAAAATAAGATTATACTTTATGCCTGTATTTAAAGATAATACTCTAAAAATTTTAAGATTCTTTGTAAAATACACGTGATGTTGGTTTGTAGTTTTAAATCTCACCACGTGTCACCAAGGTTGAGGTTAAAAATGCTTAAAAAAAAGATCACGTGATTAATGGACGGCCCCCTAAGCGGATACTTACGACAAATATTTTCGGAAGTTAATAAAAGTAACCATATTTCTTTGTACATTTTCAATAAAACTTGAACATACAAACTACTTAGTTTAAAGTACCTCTTTTGAAACATTTGGACATTGCAATTTTGGTACGACAAGCAGTTAAGAATAATTTATTGACAGTTTAGGAAGTGCAACCTTTAGTGATTTTCTGAGCCAAGATTGAAAATTTCTTTAAACATTAAGACAATTTCACTAGATCTATTTTCATGCTTTTTTAAGTTAGGTTTAGATGATAAGTACATCTATGTAAGTCGTCATGATCAAGTATCGCAACCCGTGAGTAGTTGTGATCACTGCTTTGTTTTTTTAAAGATTTTTTTTTTTAAGTATATATGTAATGATATACTTTATATATATACTAGAATAGACGTTGTTTTATTCAAATAAGCGCCACATACCGGCTCCAATTGTGAATCCAAACCATCCTCGAATCCCCTTAAATATGCACAAAAAATTTCATCAACATCCGTACAGCCGTTTAGGAGGAGTTCAGTGACATACACACGTACACAAGAAATTTATATATAAAGACAACAACGTATGTCATTGAAATCATCCTAAACGGCTGGAACGATGTTTAAACTGCAACATAGAATCTCAAGTATATAAAAATATAAGTAAAATTAAAAATTTTGAATAACCCCCGACAAAAAATAAAGCAATAAAATAAAAGTATTACGTTCTCTTCAACAGGAATTATCAATTAATTATAACTTAACGATTATACTGGCACGCGTGAAGCTGTGCAACCAATTAATCATACGCCATTAAATAATTTTGGAAAAGAGCTGATACTCATACACTACTAGACCGACAATAACCAAGCTAAGAACCACCGCAAGAAAACTGTCTTTCAATTAAAAAAAAAAACCGCATCAAAATCGGACCATCTGTTTAAGAGCTACGATGCCACAGACAAACACACAGACAGACATCAACGCCAAACTTATAACACGAGGGGTATTTTGTTTTTGCGTCGAGGGTTGAAAATAAAAATTTTCGCTATCATTAAAAAGTAGCTCCAAGTCAAACACTTATACGATCAGGGGAAAACACTAAAATCACTTTTGTTTATAACATCATAAGGTTGAAACTTGCAAACATTAATTTAATATCCATATCAATTTCTATCTGCCATAATGGTAGCAATCAAATGAATATTGAACACATTTAATTAAATAATAACAGTACATAATAATTATTATTCCTACCAAATCATCGTGTTCACGGGTATTATTAATATCAGTATCAGTTCTAAATATCGGTATTACAATTACTGTACTATAAACATTTATTAACAAATATAATCGATTCCCTAATATTTCGTACAAGTCTAAGTAACCATTATTACTTGAACTATCATATAAATACCTTAACATACATTTATTAAGAACTTGTAATCAAATAGGGATCCTGCTTCGGTGGTTCTGTATTAATCAAATTAAGATTATCTATATTAGGGACATGTGCTCCTTTCTGTATTCATTGAACCCAAAATTGGGATTATTGTGATAAAATAAGTGTTTAATTAGGGGTCCAAAGGGCTGGGACTCATACAGATTAAGTGGGAAAGGTCGTTTATTAAGGAATACGTGCAACGTAATTAGTAATTTCGTTATACAATTTATAGTTCGAGATCCCGCTGCAAAATTATTACAAACAATGAGTATTTTATATTATATTAGAGAATACAGAGATTAGATATTCTTTACATAGGCAGCTACTTGATAGCAAAATGTTATCAATATCGGTCCAATCATTTTGAAAATTACCCGAAACAAACAGATGAACAAAAAATTTAACAGTGATGGTTAGGCAAAGGTATCGAGCAGGGGGTGCACCGGAGAGGTTAATTGAATTCATACTCCGTCATCACAAGGAAAATATAATAAAATAAAATTTCTCAGTGTGGTCGCGTTCCGATCCGGTGGTAGTATATTAGTTTTGTTAGTTTCAAATCAACAAATTGTAACAATAATTGCTACAAATTTAATAATTAATAATTACTAACCATAAACAATATAATTCTTTCATATAGAATCATTTTCTTTTTACACTGGCAATAAATTTGTACTAAAATGTGGGTCACAATTTAATAAATTTATAACTAATTTTCTGTATCGGGTAGATAATTATAAATGTCTGTAATAACGATTACTTGTTGGACGTGAGACACCTTAGTCCGCCCGTGACCATGAATGCTGCAAAGTGTTCGAAACGTCGGGCAATCATAATTCAAATACAAACGCGATATAATCCGTAAAAGTAGTTTTATTTACAAATATAATATTTATAATGTGCCTACATAAAAAATAATTTTATTATACAATGCCGGTCAGATAGGTTGGTATAGTTTTGTATCGAGTGTGCCTTCTGTTGCATAGATGTTATATGCGTATTACATCACATATATTAAAATTATCTACTTTATTAGTTGCAAATTAAAATTGTTCTTTAATGTATTTTATATTTATTTATTATCATATAATTAAGTTAATATTAAACTACATGTTTTATGATAATGTTAAATTACTGTCTACTATATAAATGAAATGATTGGTTATATATTTGACTGTACTATAGATCTGACTTGTAAATACTATATTTACTAATAAATAGATATTCTGATTATTCTTAGTCGTATTTTACGACATCCACTGGCAAGTTACGGAGTGGTGAACTGTATTCTTATTTCGTCACCAAACGGAATATTTAAATATAGTAATTTTGCAACAGGATCTTGGTCTATTACTTTTTACTATGTAACGTGACAGAATAATAATAAAATATATCACCAACCATTTTTTAACCTCAAATGTGTCCTACATTAGACAGGACAGGACTGCCGTAGGCAAGGCATTGGTTGCGGCAGTCCGCTCAACAAGCAAAATAGGAATACGGCGGTTTAGGGGACTCCAGCCGTCAATTCGGTCGCCCAGGATAGTCGTGCGAAATGAAGCAATATCGTAACATATAAAATGGATGGATCACCAGATAATGTGTTTATTTAATCATTTCGGGTCTCATACGTCCCACTGCTGGGCTCGAGCCACCACCATAATAGGAGGGATATTGACCTGCTACACCATGGGCAACTTAAGAGGATCTTCTCGTCCAACATACCTCAGTGTCTGAAAACACAGGTCTACGACCAGTATGTGTTACCAGTGATGATTTACGGCACGGAAACGTGGTCCCTAAATGTAGACCTCATAACAAGGCTCAAAGTCGCTCGGCGTGCTATGGAATGGGATATGCTCGGGATTTCTCTGCGAGACAGAATCTGCAATACGGAAATCCGCAGAAGAACGGGTGTAACCGACATAGCATGAAGAATTAGTACGCTGAAGTGGCAATGGGCAGGCCACATCGCTCGAAGAACTGACAATCGCTGGGGAAGAAAGGTTCTCGAGTGGCGACCACGTATTGGACGACGCAGTTAAGGGCGCCCCGCCACTAGGTGGGCCGACGACCTGGTGAAAGTTGCTGGGCGTCGTTGGATGCAGGCGGCACAGGACCGCACTTTGTGGCGTAACATGAGGGAGGCCTACGTCCAGCAGTGGACGGCGATAGGCTAAAATGATGATGATGATTTAAAATTAGACCTGTAGTAAACTAAAATGGTGCAAAAACCTTTTCATAAAACAAAATGAAATGTGTAAAGAGTAAAATAAATGTAAAGAAATAATAAGTTAACGCAGGGAATTAAATTTTCAAGCGACACGAGAAATAAATTTGAAGGTAAAGCAAAATAAAATTAATGTTCCGCCATATTAACCGCTTTCATATAGTTTCGTAAATAAATATTAGAAAACAAACCCGCATTTCAATTCATTCGGCGAGTTGTTTACACTGATATTTATAATTAAAAACTTACTAATCTATACTAATATTATAAAGAGGAAAAATTTGGATTTTTGTGTGTGTGTATGCTTGTAATAAATAAACTCGAAAACTACTAAGCCCATTTCAAAAATCCTTCACCATTGGAAAGCTACATTGTCCCTGATTAAAATAATTTCGTTGTCAACGTCGCGAGTTACGATAGCTCAGATGAGAAGTGCATCCATTTCACCTGGAAACGTTATGGTCTTCAACTGTACGTTTCCAGCGATCATTTCTCCCACGTACGTGCAAGCTCTGGAATGAACTACCTGCTGCTGTGTTTCCCGAGCGCTATGACATGTCCTTCTTTAAACGAGGTTTAAAAAGAGTATTTCCTTCACGGTAGGCAGCGGCCTTGCTGTGCCCCTGGTATTGCAAAGGTCCATGTGCAACAGTTTCACTTACCATCAGGTGTGCTGCTTGCCCGTTTGCCACCGTTGGCAATAAAAAAAAAAAAAGTTGACGAGTTCTAATTTTGATTTTGTTGACATTCAAACAGCGTCGGTTCGAATCTCGGTGTTTCTATTATTCTCTTATTGTAATTTTTTATATATTTTTCATTATTTATTTTTTATTAATATATATCTAAATAAATTCGATAAAAATATGCCGTAATAAAAACAATAATGAGTACGAAAATCGCTGAACATATTACGCTGGGGTAAATGAACATTAGTAAAGTAATCGCCCACAAAATTAGCTCATTATTTCAATATCCGGTGAGTAATACTGTTAAGGCTTGTTGCATACCATCAAACTACACTTTCTATGGTATTTACGTGTGGTGGGTTTTAGCCATGCCTTTAGTATCACTTTCATCACGGTACACAGTCTAACAAAGGTCCATGAGCGGCGGTCTCAAACGCTCTGTCCCTCTTCTTGGACAAACACGCCCCACATTTTCGTGTCACTAAATTGCGTTTCATCCGTAAAAATTTTACCCACATGCGCGAAAAGAATTTTCACTTCAAAAAATTCTGTGCTTGCTAAATATGATAAAAATATCACAAACATCATTAAAGAATAGAACTTTAACAAAGAATACAAAAGGCTATGTGCTAGTGTTATTTCTGTTTAAAGAAATGCTTCTAGAATTCTGCCAAAACCTAGTATATACATATTAAACACTAGCAACCCGCCCTCGTTTCGCTTCGGTTTCAGTCGTCTTTCCTGCGTAGTTTCCGTTCCCGTGGGAATACCGGGATAAAATATAGCCTAGTTTACGCCCTAATATTATAGCTTTCCATTGGTGAAAGAATTTTTGAAATCGGTCCAGCCATTTTGAAGATTACCCGGAACAAACAGACAGACAGACAAAAATTTTTTAATCTGTATTTTAGGCATAACAAATAACCGCGTGAGCATGAAAAAAGCCTATTATTTTGACATTACAAACAGACACTATAATTTTATTTATTAGTATAGATAACTATAAAAAAATTAACGTAATTTGCACTCTTTTTCTATAGGGCATATTGCTAAAGATTTGGAAATAGTTTTAATAACGGCTCCATTCCTAACATCAAATCTCCTTCAAAATATAATTGTAGATCAGACAGAATCAAATGAACTTGGCCTAAGTCAATTTAAAGTCATAGTCGTCTTTTGTAATTTATGATCATCATCATCGTAGCCGACATACGTCCCACTATTGGGCTCGGGCCTCTTCGACAGTGGGAGGGAATTTGACCTTATATACCACGCTGGGCAGACATGTTGGTATAGGGTTTCATTTCGAGTTTTCCTTCTCTTGCACAGATGTTATGTGCATATTATATTATATCCCTTAGTCGTCTTTTACGACATCCATGGCCAAGATAGGGAGTGGTGAATTGAACATTCTTACTCCGTCACCACACGGAAATTATACGGTATTTTATGATAAAAATGCCTTATTTTAGTGGCAACGAACCTTATTTCACGCAACTAAACCACAAGATATTCTTCACGATAGGCAACGGCCTAACAAGAGTCCATGGGCATCAGTATCACTTACCATTAGGTGTGCTGTTTGCTTGTTTGCCACCAATGGCAATAAAAAAATGTATCATTTTTGAAAAGAGTTAATACATAATGATTTCTGATGTTTACGCGAATATTATACATTTTGAATAAAACTACTTTACGGATTTTATCGCGTTTGTATTTGTCAGTCCATCCGTGACCATGAACGCTGTAAAGTGTTCGAAACGTCGGGTAATCAAAAATCAAATACAAACGCGATAAAATCCGTAAAGAGTTAATACACTTCAAACTGCTGGATCAATTTTTGCTAAACATAGCTAAGAAATATCACAAGTAAACTCATTTTAGTTAAAAAAAATCGTATCAAAATTGGTCCACCTATTCGTGAGCTAAGATGCCACAGACAAACATTAGCGTCACACTTATAACATCTATTTTTATGCTGAAGGTTGAAAACTACGTAACCTTAAAATGTATTATTGTATTGTAAGGAACTACCCTCGTACGTCACCGACCAACGTCTCGACATTTTATAAAGAATTACCCTCATACGCCGCCGACCAACGTTTTACCGTCTATAAAAGCCGATCGAATTGACCAATGAGGGATTAAATAAACCTAACGTGGGACCTCCCACATTGCCCTCAGCAACGCCCCAAGCTCGTGCCCCACAGGGGGTACCCTTAGGCCCCGTTGCTCAAATATTTTGGGTTGAGAGCCCAGCCAGCGCTCACCACTAGTCCGCGTAAGGGTGTAACAGCCATCTGAGGCTCCTAGTCCGAACAAAAAAAAAACCAATGAGCGATAACAGTTTGCTGTTCGCTCGTAGTGATCGGTAGCCTTCTAGAATAAGTCGTTGGTCATCGGTCGCCATGACGGTCGTGTAAGCCATTCTTAGAGTGTAATTAATGTTGATTTTAAAAAGTAAGCAATTATTATTTTAATTGTGAATTTGAATTGTGTAAAAGTGAGTACTATTGTTGTTTAACCTCAGATTATTGCTGTAATCGACGAATTTATTGTTCATATTTGTATTTTTTAAAGTAAATCTATCTTCATGCTAAAAGTATTGTAATAATTAAATAAAAATTCTGTAAACTTAAATAGAGCCCGTTGTTCATCCCATTTTAATAAGGTCTCACGTCAGCGTAGATTCGTGGGCCGGGACTTAGATCTCTTTAATCGAGTTTTCTTTTAATCATGTTCGTCCACAGGGAACGTATATATTTCTTTCATAGCTGTATTAGTTCAATTTATTAGTAGTTATTTCGTGATCGGGTACTACTTATTCGATCTAATCCAGTCTTAATTTTTTGATTGTTATATTTTATTATTTGTATTATATTATAAAATAATGTAAGTTCAAAATCCATACAGTGGAGCTAAACATGTTATACAATTTCATTTAAAAGAAGTTATCTATAAAATGTTGTGGTAACGGAGTAAGAATACAATTCACCACTACTTATCTTTCCCGAGGATGTCGCAAAAGATGACTAAGGGACATAATAAGCATATGGCGGAGCGGGTCACTCCATTCCCTACATTATGGTTGAGGGGGAGTGGTGGCTGCTCTAGTGGTTAACTCGTGAACGGGTGCCGCTAGCGGGATCTGGTCCAGCCATAATCTTCTCACTATATTTGTGATTATTATTATATTTGTGAATTGTATTATATAATATTTCGAATGGCATCACACTGGAACTATTAATAAGCATGTTGTAAGATGTAATTTTATTCAAGTGAAATTAGAAAAAATAATAGAAAAAAGACATGCCCGCTGAGTTTCTTGCCGGATCTTCTCAGTGCGGTCGCGTTCCAATCCGGCGGTAATTTTAAGAAAAAATGTAAAAAATATGACAATATGTAAGTGCCCTCGCGGGGTTTATACATAATAAAGGTTTTGAGTTGAATTGAATATAACATCTGTGCAAGAGACGGAAAACACGAATAAAAACCCTGTACTAACCTGTCTAACCAGCATGGTATATATAGTAAGATCAATTTTTCAATCTAGACACGCGGCAGCGTGTCAAGCCAAGTTCAAGCAAAGGAACTGGCTAGCCAGCGCCGAGTGTAATATTACACGAACCACTTGGTGCCACTTTTAACCCTTCTATAACTCAAAACCTCTTTAACGTAAACACATAAAAGTATGTGTGTTTAATTATATCCATAAGGACATCTAGAAGCTCAAATTTCATGAAGCTAGCTCAAACGGTTATAAAGATATGAAGGTCAAAAAGTCGTAAATTTTAGCACTGACTGACTGACATATAGTACCAAAATCTAACCTACTTCCAGATGACCTGGAAGGATGAAATTTGGAATCCAGCTCGGTAATTGTGTGTAAGCGTAGGAAAAAATCAAAAAATAAAACAGTTTTTTTTTATCAGAATTAAATATATGTATATGTTGAATAACTTTATAAATGGCTGATGTAATAAAAACTGGCCAAGTCAAATCTAACCCACTTTAAGGTCTCACATTTTTTTTAAATAACAGCAATTGTTATAGGTATCCGATAAAGCAAAGAAATAGAGTTTAATACTTGTTCATAATGTTATTTTGTTCCTATAAATACATATTTGGATTTTGCATAGAACTTGGCACTCATTTAAATCTCCATTCTTTTTGCGGCGAAGCCCACAGTCAAGCTTAATTTTTGTATTGAACTTAGCTCTCCTTTTATAATATAAATTTATGTTTTTGGTAGGATAATTATAACATTTAAAAACACTTAATCATCTTTTACAACACCTATGAGCAACGAAAGATTTTTAGTTGTAACCGCTACCACACAGCAAGTTCTACGTGAAATAAATATAAAAGAAGGTAGATACATCCACTACAAATCTTGTCCAATTCTTTTATCATTTCCTACCTGATTTCCATTACCTATATTCGATTAATAAAGGTGAAATAACGCTATTTCAATAAAGTATTATTTCGTAACGCGTCAAAGAATACTGTCGATAATACTTCACGGTTTGTGATCCGCCTAACACGAAAGTGCTTCGAACTGGAAGCTACAAATGAAAAAAAAAGCTCGTGTAATCAATCAACATAAATAGATTTTCTTTGCTGCTCTAATAACCTTATTATTACCATTGTATACTGTAATAGCTGACTATTGAGGTTAAAATTATTTGCTTAATAAATAGTTCCGTTGAATAAGTTTTTCTTTGATATTAAAAATAAATGTATTTCTATTGTACTCTAACAATATTTGAATTCGTGACTAATATTATAAATGCGAAGGTAAATTTGTTTTTGTTTCATCAAATTTCTTTTATCAATATAAAGCAACATAATCAGGGCTACTATGCATCACCTAGGCTATTGCCCGTGTGGTGACAGAGTAAGAATATAATTAAAGGTGAATTATCTATCCCTATCTTACTCGTGGATATCGTAAAAGACGACTAAGGGATTACGTCATAATCTCATTAAAAATAATAATTTGCCTATTTATTTATTGCACACTATACAGGAAATTATATTTAAAAAACCATTTTTACAAAAAACAAATTCATCATCATCATTTCAGCTCATATACATCTCATTGTTGGGCTCGAGCCTCCTCCACTGTGGAAGAGAAATTGACCTACTACACTACGCTGGTCAGACGTGTTGCTATAAAGTTTTTTTCGAGTTCTCCTTCTATTGCATTGATGTTGTATGCATATTTAATAGCTTAGTCATCTTTTAGCACAGCCACGGGCAAGAGAGTGGTGAATTGTATTCTTAATCTGTCACCACAGGGAAAAATGAAATTAAAAAGATATAATTCTCAAATTAAACTTCAATTCCTTAAAAAGTTAAAAGCTTTGTAATAAAATTAAACCGAAAGTATAATATTCTTATAAAAAAAAACTCTGTCGTATTATAAAAGTACTTTTCTTCGTAAACACGGCTTAATAACCCTTTACCTTTTTGAATTAAAATACTGTAATGTCCCCTTTACAAATAGGGTGACCATACGTCTCTATTAACAGGAATACCTATATAAATACCTGTTAAATTTTGAAGACAATTTAGATGTACAATGTTGCTTGTTGAAAGTGATAGATTTATCATTATAATTGTAGGGCTCAAGCCTGGGTGACTGAATCAGGGTATATAATAGTCCATCACTCGCAAAGAGGCTGACGGCGTGAGGGCGAATGATGTCCCTGGAGGGGCGTTAGGGAGAGAGGATTCTCGAAAGGGTATCCCATCGGGCTAGCCACGGACGACAAGGAACTCGGTACCGCTGCTCAGTCGCCCCAATGGCGAAGGAGAGGGAATACGGTGAGTTACGGAGCAGCGCGTTGCACTTTCGTCACCCCGGACGGAGAGGACGGCGTATGCGCTGATTATAGCCTACCCAAACACAAACAAGACGTACTCAAGCCTCCTCCGCAATTGAAGGAAAATTGGCCTACTATATCACGCTGGTTAGATGTGTTGGCATAGGGTTTTATGTCAAGTATGGGTTGTGATGATAATGATGAATTAATTATATTATACCTGGATCCTTAAGCAATACAAGAATTAGTTCCTTAATGTAGGGCGTTGCCTTTAGAATAAAATAATAGCTATATGTATACATTCACAACGGATGTACAAGCATTCTCTGTAATTCCAAGGAGTGTGAGAATCATGGATATGATCTATAAAAATAAATAAAATTGAAGTGTTTGTTTGTAATGTCAAAATACTGGATACTTGTAATGTCAAAATAATTTTTCAAGCTCACGTGGTTATTTGCACGACACCTATGCCTAAAATAGAGTTTAAAATGTTTTGTCTGTTTGTCTGTCCATTTAAGTGTCTGTTTGTTTGAGGTAATCTTCAAAATGGACCAATTTTGATAATATTTTACTACCAGGTAGCTATCTATATAAGGAGTAATGTATTTTATCCCGGTAATACCACGGGAACTATGCGGGTAGTGCGACTGAAACCGAAGCGAAGCGAGGGCGGGTTGCTGGTCGTGAATATATAGTAGATTTAATTGAGTAAACAAATAATCAGAAATTCCGAGGAACCCGTGACTTATGGAGTTCATGGTGACCCTACCTAAAGTCCCTGATTATGGCGTTCTGAGTGCCCATAATCACGTGGGCTTGAGTTTTGCATAATTATGTAAAAACAACCCTTAAAATGTTACTTTAAAAGATAGAACATCTGTTAGATTGTATAATTTATAATGTTAACGCTTTATATATTTCGCTTCAGCTACGATGCTGAAAGAGTAAGAATAAAATTCTGCACTCCTTACCTTGTCCGTGAATGTCGTAAAAGACGACTTAGGGATATAATATGTATATAACATCTGTGCAAGAGAAGAAAAGCTCAAAATGAAACCCTATACCAACATGTCTGACCAGCATGATATAGTAGATCAAATTCCCTCCCGTGGAGGAGCCCCGTACCTAACAGTGGGGCTTCTGCTACGCTCAGGATTTCTCTGCGAGATACAATCCGAAATACGAAAATCTGTAGAAGAGCGAGTATAACCGACATAGCACGAAAAATTAGCACGCTGAAGTTTCAATGGGCAAGCCACATCGCTCGATGAACCGACAATCGTTGGGGAAGAAAGGTTCCCGAGTGGCGACCACGTATCGGATGCCGCAGTGTAGAACGCCAACTAGGTGGACCAACGACCTGGAGAAAATTGCTGAGCGTCGTTGAATGCCAAGGCAGCGAGTGACTGGACAGGGGATTAGACCATCATCCGAAAAGAGGCCCACTATGTAAGAGCGAGGCGACGAAAGCCGAAAGAGCATCAACTGGAGAAGATACCCGAAAAGATAACCCACCGAACGGACTACTGACGACAATGACGAGTTCTGGTGGCCCGCTAACATGGCAAATATGAGGTACAGCATGTTATGGGGTCGCGTTCCTTCTTTCACCCCGACGGTACGAACGGGGCGTTATCAGCTACGCTGTACCCAACAGGTGAACCTTTTTAACAACAGGTGAGCTGTTCACTCGTCTGCCATCAACAGCAAGGAAAAAGGCATAAAAGAAATGAACTACCAATTTAATAATATTTTTTAAATAAATTAAAAAGAAACAACACACCAGTACAATATACAAACGAATATAAAGTTGCGCGCTGGCGTAATTGAATACAAACAATAAATCTAGGCTACAGACGTTGAAAAAAAACCCGACTCAGAACTTAATGGCAGTTGCCTGAAAACCATATTTGTTTATTTGTCACTCAGGTCATTTAACAAAACTGTTTGGTGCGTATTTTTTGCTGTCACAATTTGGATTATATCTCTGCTCTATGCTGACATTAAGTATAGTGATGGGATTAAACGGGATTTGGAATACGGGAATGTTATATTATTAAAGAATTTTAATGGGATTTACGATGAATCTTTAATTCATTAAACAGTTTAATAGCAAAATCCTTATAAACGTAGAGGTCAAAAAACTTGCTAAAGTGACTAGGCGAGTAGGCAAGAGCGGCAAATTTGTCACACCGAATGCAATACCCAATCACCAAGCGTTGTTATCGTAGTCCGCTGTCCGTATCTTCCTCTATCGTAGGTAAACTTATGTCCAAGAGTGGTTTATTGGTTGATATGTGTTTCTTTTTGAGGATAAGTCACGTTCACACTGGAGTTCATGGTTAGATCATAGAATAATATGGAACGTTATAATACATGCTAAGTTATTCATAAAAAATGTTTTATTAACGAAAAACTAATTGTTACACATGAAACTTGGACGGCATCTATTCGATTCTCCTTCTTTCTGATAACGTTTACGTATTCTTCCGATTTAATTGTCCAATGTTTCTCGTAAAGAAGACAATGTGAGCGTGCATTTTGCTATCATACGTAACACCTACACTAATTTAATTGGTAAGACGATTGAAATGGCTTTCCAATAGATGCTGGTTCAAGTCCCACGTGTGGAAATAACTATTCGATAGTCAAATATTTTTTTTGTTACTACAACTTATACAATAGGTTTTCCTTAGGGTTTTATTTTGACTTTTCCATATTTTGCTTTTTTTTATTGCAAACGGTGGCAAACGAGCAACCAGTACACCTGCCCACCGCGAAGAAAGTGAAGGGAGTGTGAATGCGTGCATTGAGGCTCGGTGATACCAAGAGCACCATCAAAACCCTCCACACGCAAACACCCTCAGAAAGTTGGGCTTCCGGCTCTTTCGCTCACCGAACAAAGCGCAGTAACAAATTCCTACTACTGAGACGTCGATTTTCTGTGAGAGTGTGGTACTACCCCGGACGGACCGGCCCGCGGCTGTAGACAGATAGCTGTTGATAGTGTGGTCCTACCACTACTGCTGACACAATATTTGCTTATATTTGTTAATTAAGATTTGCAGCACTCACAAGAAAGTGGAGAGTGTTAACCATTGTATTCTCTCTATCACTACAAAGAGAAACACAATTATTACTCTGTTTATCATTATCATCATAGCTCATATATGTCCCACTGCTGCGCTGCAGAATGAGAGGGAAATTGACTTTAGTAAGTAACACGCTGATCAAACTTATGCTTCGAGTGTTTCTCCTGAATAAATATAATCTATACATTATCCCTTAGTCATCGTTTACGATACCCACGGGCAAGAAAGGGATTGATGAATTGTATTCTTACTCCTTTACCACACGTTATACTTTATTCATCATGATCATCATCATCGCAACCCACATACGTTCCACTGTTGGGCTCGGGTCTCCTCATCAATAGGAGGGAATTCAACCTACTATACCATGCTGGTCAAACATTTTGGTATAGAGCTTCATTTCGAGTTTTCCTTCTCTTACACAGACGTTATGTGCATATTATATCCCATAGTCGTCTTGTACGACATCCACGGGCAAGATATGGAGTGATGAATTCTCTCCATCACCACACGGAAATATACTTTATTAGAATATCTAAATTAGAATGTTTAAATGTAATTTTAAAATGGAAATAAACAATTTTAAATCCCGGGATTTGCGAGCAGCTGCCAACACTACAAGCTGATTTATACGTGGCGGCAGAGAATTCAAATTAAAGCCCATTACGTATATACGTGGTTAATGTTTAAAACGTAGAAGTGTGTGTTTTATCTTTGGCGTGTTTTCAAGACATGAAAAATGGTGTCGGTATAATCACCGTGCATTTTACTCTTGATATGTATCGCTTACGTGAAAATTGTACATCATTTAGCAAGGTCATGACAGGATTTATCGTCCATGCGATATTAGGATGAAAAAATAAGCTACGGCTTTATTTGACTTTATATCTTGTATTTAATAAAGGAAAATACTACATTAGAGATGACATTGATACGAGTTTATTAGTCAGATGTAGAAAGACTAATGTACAAGACTTAAAGTAGCTTGGCTTATATATTTAGTATTGCTGAATTTATTATATGTATTTTTTTTTTTTTTTTTTTTTTTTGGGTGGGTCGCGGTCGGCGCGCCTCCGCACCACTCCGTCCGGGGCGACAGAGGGGCTTAAGCACGCAACTCCCGCGACCCACCCGAAAACCACGTCGCCTTCGTCGTTGGGCCGACCACTGGAGCAGCGTTAACTTGTCGTCAGTGGTCGGCCCGACGGAATACCCCCTATTGGGGTACCCTCCCATCGACCGACGTCCCCCCCCTCGGGTAGGACGTCGGTCTTTCCTCACGCGGTCGGCCTCTCGGCGGGTGACGGACCAATCCCAGGTCACGTCACCCGCGGCCTCGGCTAAGGTGGCATGAGGCGCAGATAGTTGCGCCTGCGCCGCCCCAGTCGCCGGCGGCGGATCTCCTCATCGAGGCTGCGCTCCTCAAAAATACTACATTAGAGATGACATTGATACGAGTTTATTAGTCAGATGTAGAAAGACTAATGTACAAGACTTAAAGTAGCTTGGCTTATATGTTTAGTATTGCTGAATTTATTATATGTATGATAGAACCACGCTATCGACAGTCTTCTGATTACAGCAGTAGGCCGGTTCTTGCGGGTTATTACTACATTCTTGCAGAAAATCGACGCAATTTGTTATTGCACTCCGTTGGGTGAGCGAGGAGCAGGCAGCCCCACTGTTTAAAGGTTGCTTGCGTGTGATCAGAATTCAGAATTACCGAATCTTATTGCACGAATTTACACTCTTTTTATTTTCTTCGCGGTAGGAATTTGCTTAGGTAAGATCTATTGACCGGCAGTGCCACTCACCTTCAGTAGTGCTCGTTTGCCACAAACAGCAATAAAACAATTCAATGTACGCTAATTATCATAGCTGTACAATTCTTTAGTTATTGGCTGCCTGGAAAATTTTCTTCTCACCTATCATAGGTGAAAAGTGGAATCCTTCCTTAGCAACTGCTCTTAAACTTTTAAATTAAAAGCATTTCTTAGTACTGATAATCAAAGCTCTATTTATGAAGCAGCTATTATTTTTATTTACAACTAGTAGCGCCCTGCGGTTTCACCCGCAGTTCCTTTTCCCGTGGAAATATCGGTATAAATTATAGCCCATGTATTACTCGGATATATAAGCTATATTAGTGTGAAGTTTCATCAAAATCCATTCAGTAGTTTTTGCGTGAAAGAGCAACAAATATCTTTACATACAAACTTTCGCGTTTATAAGTAAGGATAAGGAAGCATGTATAATAAATTTCTCAAAATAAAAGCGTAAAAGAAAAGCGTCATAAGCAAGAAGATATCACGCATTTAACATCCTCTCTAAGAACTTCTACAGTTAATGATGATACCTGAAGTTGTTGGTAAGAACACTAGAACAAATGAAAAGTCATGTTAAATTGCCTGAAAATAGATTAGACTTATGAGGAAGCAGAACTGCTCGTTTCGGTAAAGTATGAACATAAGAACAACTACAGACTAAAGATTAGTCTTTATTACTCTTAATGGCAGACAGGGTTGTATCATTAACTTTAAAGATTTAAAATAAATTATATCCAAAATCAAGTATGTATTTGGGATTACGCGATTTAGGTCCATCGTAAAATCATAGTTAATACATGTCCTACTGTGGGTTCATATCTCTTCCTCAATAGAAGAGAAATTGACCTACTATGTCAGACATCTTGGTATAGGGTGTTATTTCGTAGTAGCCTTCTCTTTCGCGGATGCTATATGCATATTATATACCTTACAAGATGCACGGGCAAGATACGGAGTGATGAATTGTATTCTTACTCCGTCACCATAAGGAAGACGTTTGCGAACTCTTTTTAGCGTTCAGGATGGCGGGCGAAGTAAGATGCCTTACTGTTTGTGTATTATCATCAGTAAATCAAAAATCAAATACGAGTACAAGAGTACATACACGATAATATCCGTAAAAATATATTTATTTCAAATGTGTAATATTCGCGTAAACCACAGAATTAATTACCGTAATACATTTTTATCTTTTCATTATATCTTTTATTCTTAAAATAAACTCAAATAATTTGTATTTTATATTTTAAATTAGAATCACAATGGTTCTCCACATGTTACACCTTAAATAAGTGGAACTTAGTAAGTAAAATAGCTTATGTGTTGAAAAACATTCCCAAACAGCTGACGACGTGTCGAAATTGGAGCTCTTGTTCAACTATTGACGAGTCGACATTTGTTGGATATTCTCGCCGCTATTCCTATTGCCGAATGCCCAACCATTAAGCGATGAAAATGAACAGATTAGGCTGCATTCACATTGACGAATGTGTCATAAAATTGAAATATTTATGACATTTTACTGTTTATGAAGATTCATAGGTAATTTATTGTATCTATATATAGCTTTTTCTACGCCGTGACGGAGTAAGAATACAATTCACCACCCTCAATCTTATCCGTGGGTCCGTCCATGATCCGTGATAAAGATGAGTAAGGGATATAATAAGCAAATAACATCTATACGAAAGATGGAAAACTCGAAATAAAACCCTATGCCAACAACACATCTCAGACAGGCTTGGTATAATAGGTCAGTTTCCCTCTTGTTTTGAAGGAGGCGTGATATATTATCCAGTTATATCACAAAAACAGTATTGAATGTTTTCATTTTAAATTTCTTTTCTATGCTCTACTATTTCTGAAAATAAGATTATTTCATGGATAAAATATAGTTTAAACACAAATTACTGCAACTTTTCAATCTACTTTTGATTGTAAGCGAAAATTGTATTATTATTTTGTATTTTAAACTAGAAATAAAGAATAAATGAACTAATTATATGCTGTAATTGAGCGCGCAATCAGAACCTTTGATCGACACGGTGAAATTTGCTAAGGTCACACCTTAGTTTTGCCCCGACTGGTGTTTTCAGTTAACATGGCCGATGCCGTATATTACACTCTTAATTTGTTGAAAATCATTTTTATAATACCTTTAAGTTGTTTTTTAGTCCATTTATTTTTGATTCTTTGCTACTTCATAAAAGTATTTGATTATTTCTATAACAAATTTTACAGATTTTAACAGCAGACTAAATACCAAATTTAATTTACTATGAACTTGTTTGTTGCGAAACTGCAGACCCAGTTTTTGGAGACTTTGTTTCCCCTCCCACTTCGAAGACGGTTTAAGCTCAATATTGGAACAAATATGGATTTTTAGAAGCAAAAATGTGTTGTTTGGATGAATGCACCCTTAGCTACGGAGGTATGCGGTTCAACTGCCAATTTCGTTTCAAAGGGTTATTTTGAGTGTTGTCTAGTGGAGATCACACGAGCAGTTTTATTTTTGAACTTATCCATTTAAGCGCTGAATTTTGAACTAGATTAATTGTTCAGTCTGATAAAATCAAGTCTCATCTAGTAGTGGAATTAAATTCTCGTCTTTTTATGAGTTTAAATGTTCAACCTAATCATCATTTATAATCATAATCGCAGCCCATATGTGTCCCACTGTTGGGCAATAACCGCTTCCTTAATGGGAGGTAAATTAACCTACTATAATGCGCTGATGTAGGATTTTGTTTCGAGTCTCCTTTCTCTTACACAAACATTATCCTTCCTACTAATATTATAAACGCGAAAGTTTATATGTGAAGATGTGAAGATGTTTGTTGCTCTTTCACGCAAAAGCTACTGAATAGATTTCGATGAAATTTCACAATATTATAGCTTACATATCAGAATAACACATGGGCTATAATAGATCCCGATATTCCCACGAGAAGAGGAATTGCGAGTGAAACCACAGGGCGCTGCTAGTATGCAAATAATATCCCTTAGTTGTCTTCTACGACACCCACGGGCCTGCCCGTGGTAAGCTCTCTGACGGAGTAAGAATGCAATTTATTAACCCCAGTCTCACTCGTGGGTATCTCAAAGACGATCAAGTCATTTATATGCAAATAGCATTTACGCAAGAGAAGGAAAACTCGAAGTAACACCCTACATCAACGCGTCTGACCAGTATGATAGTAATCAGTTCAATTTACTTTTTTTTTTAAAGACAGACGCCCTGCACTAAAGAAATAATCCTTGTGTTGCTGGGGACTTTACAAACATATAATTAACGGAGACAAATTACATTGAAACTCAGTACAATAATTTGTGGATCGCACAAAGTGTGTGTGTGTGTGTGTTCTGCGTGGGATTCGAAGCCGCGACACTGGCGCGGTAGACGCTGTATCTTAATCGCTACGCCATTTGTGCAGTCAGTTCAGTTCTATTCTCAGTTCTCCAGCACAACAATGGAACGTATAGGAGCCGAGATGATGAATAATAAGACTACGAGAAGTAGTTTTAACAATCATACATATTTCCTTTACTGAATAAATGCCATGAGAAAAAAATCTATTCCTATCCTGCCGATCTCTGTAGGAAAACATATTGCATAACAAAATGATGGTTTTGCCGCGCAATCTGGTCACCCCTTCGATATTGTGAATAATGTTACCATATTGTAATATTTGGGTAAGCTATCTGATATTGTTCTACTGAATGTGTAGTATTTTTTCAGTTGTCTTTTTAAACGTCCCATTGTTGAAGTCCGAATGGTGACGGAGTAAGAATGCAATTCACCACCCTTTCTTTTGGCCATGGGCGTCGTAAAAGACGACTAAGAGATACAAATATGCATATAAAATCTATGCAAGAAAAGGAAATCTCGAAATGAAACCCTATGCCAATACGTCTGACCAGCGTAGCAAAGTAGGTCAATGTTCCTCCTTTTGTGGAAGATGCTTGAGCCCAGCAGTACGACGTATAGGAGCTGATATGATGATTGTTGAAGTATTTCAACCATTCTTCAATTCATTCACACTTGATTTATTTTCTTGAAATTTTCTTCAAGGACAGATAACACCAAAATCAACGGCACACGGGTTGGGTTAGGTTAGGTTGGGTCGTCGTTTAAATACCGAATTGCTAACTCGAATTTCACTTGTGTCCTGCTAATGGCAATATTTTATATGAGTAGTGCGGTTATTCAATAACAGCATTAAAAATTAAATATATTGACATTTCTTTTTTTTCTCAGCATATATGCGTATTCCATGTGGTGACGGAGTAAGAATACAATTCACCACTCCCTATCTTGGCCGTGGATGTCGTAAAAGACGATTAAAGGATATAATACGCATATAACAGCTAAGCAAGAGAAGGAAAACTCGAAACAAAACCCTATTCCAATAAGTCTGACCAGCGTGGAATAGTAGGTCAATTTCCGTAATGGAGAAGGCCTAAGCCCAACAGTGGGATATGGGTTGAGATGATGAAATATGCGTATACCTTGTGGTGATGGCATAAAAATACAAATCCGTCCGATAGGAAATAGAAATTATTGAATAGGTGGTCGTTATTGTACGTTATTCGTCATTACACAGAAAATCTACATTTAAATTCGTTATAAACACGCTATGTGGTTTAATTTTTAAAAATATACAAAATGCGTTTAACGAGAAAAGCCCTTTTTTGTAGCTCTCGAATTCGCGACACGTTTGGTCGAACCAGCGCTTCGGTTTTAGGGTGTATACACATTAGAAATTTAACCAAGTATAGCAATCTACTAGCATTCTAGTAGTGTGGCAATTATACACATTTATGAGTTATTAATTAAAATAATTTTGTAACTCAAACTTGACTTCTTAATTTGTTATTCATATTGAAGAAATGTAAATAAGATTTATGATCTCAAAGTTTATGAAATTTTGTACCAAGTATTATTATCATTCATTTGTAGTATATTTATAGATATTGCGCATTGCTGTTTATCTACTGCCCGAAGGAGATAAATAGCTCGCGTCACATATAGAATGCTTTTAGACGGCATACTGATGCCTTTATCTAACTTATTATCCTTTATCTTTTTTATATATCTAACTTATTAGCCTTTATCTAACGTATTAGATTTCTTTCTAGACAATGGCGTTAGTATTTTTATGGTTCGTTTAATAAAAAAGGAAATTCTATTATTCATATTTAAAGTAAATAGATACATTATCTGCGTGGTGACGAAATAAGATTGCAATTCACCACCTCCTCTTTTAAACAATTTGCAAGTGACCTCTGGAGTAGTATACTATATGGACCTTGTAGCAAGTCGAGAAAATTTCCGTGCATTCAGGTGTTTCTGCCATACCTACTATAGCGATCAATCTTAAGGCTCACATATAGGCCCCGTTAGTTCTCCTATATCCCTGGTGCTGAGCGGCTGCGCTTATCGTAACTGCACGTCTTCTTATTTATTGACTAACTAGTCAATTTTGCTTCATGTCTCCCGTATTGCGTAGGAGGGAAGTGGAATCAATCTCTTCCAACCGTTTAACTTTTTTGAATTAAATTCGTTGCGGGTCTCAAGACAATTAAAATATTTCCCTGGACTGCCCGAGGGTGAAACCTCAGTGTGATCTATGGAGACCATTGTGGATCCTGGCTTACAGGAGTTACAATTGTGGGAATGTGTGGTGGGATTAGTCACTATCTCCTCTCCAGCCGTGGGATCGTAAAAGACGACTAGGGGATATTATATGCAGATAACATCTATTTAAGAAGGTAGACTCATAAAAACCTATACTAACACGTCTTATTTCTTTTTTTACTTTATTGTAATTTCAACTAATTTTGATTTAATCACCTGTAAATTATTAATAAATATAATAAATAAGGTCATAATCCACTTATTCATTCATTTTACTGTTTCCGTCATACAGGCATTTTGTATTTTAAAGTGTTTTGAAATATCATAGTTACTAGGGTCTAGTAACTATCCCTTAATCTGTACGTACCCTTAGCTGACAACACAACTGCCAATACAAATCACTCTGTGAGTATTGCATAGCTACCTTAAATGTTGACGTCCAAATATATTCCCGGAGGTAATAAAAAAGGGTATAAAATGCTGATATCCTTTTTGGATGCTTATAGCATTTACTATTCATCAAGCGATCCTGATGTTTATGTGAGTAAACGAGGTATAAAAAAAATACTAATTCCTTGGATTTTATGGTACTTAATTTGATTTTTATGAAGGTACTTTGAATGCACAGATATAGAATGGTTCATATATCATTCCGTGCAATGTCGTTTGTTCGATTTTCATCATTATTTCAGCTCATATACCTTTCACAACTGGGCTCGAGCCTCCTCCTTAATGAAGGAGAAATTGATCTACTATAACATTCTAATCGGACGTGTTGGTATAGGGCTTAATTTTGAGTTATCTATTTGTTGCATAGACATTATATAGATGTTATATTCCTTAGTCGTCTTCTACGATATCCACGGGTAAGAAAGGGAGTGCTGAATTGTATTCTTACTCTGTCACCATACGGATCGCAACTAGGGACACGAAAAAAGTATCGACACTTTTAGGTATCGAGTACTTTTCTTTCGATACCGATACTTTTGTACTCGACACTTTTACTCAATGAGTACTTTATGGCAGGTATCGTATCGAATAAATTGTAGAAATTATTAATGTTAAACTTGACCTTACTTCTCACGTTTATGGTAACGTCATCTAGTTCAAATGTAATGAAATTTCTAAAACGTGGTTCGAAATATTCGCAGACGGTCAAATTTCCAAAAAAAAAGCTCGTCACGACATAAATTCTAGGAAAAGTACTCAGTACTCGATACTTTTGTTTCGATACTTTATTGAGTACGATACTTTTTCTTCAATATTACTCATGAGTAAAGTATCGATCGATACTTTCTGTTCGATATCGTGTCCCTAATCGCAACCGTTACCATCAGGTAAAGAAGGAATGATTGCTGTCGTTAGCAATAGTTAGTATGAAATAACACATCTCCTTGATCCTCTCTTAATCTATTTATATAATTCTCAGGGTAAAGTAAGGCCTGATGACAAATTATATTTTTGAATCAATCATCATCATTCAGTCCACTGCTGGGCCTAGGCCTCCCTCGTAGAATAGTGTATAATACGTTCATATGCCACCTGCATCGAACCACGCCCAGCAACTTTCAGCAGGTCGTCCATTCATCTACTCGTAGTCGCATCTTACACTACGTCATCCGATTCGAGGATGTCATTCGACAACCTTAATTCTCTAGCGATTGTCGGTTCGTCAAGCAATGTGTCCTACCAACGATTTCAGCGTCCTAATTCTTTGTGCTATGTCAGTTACTCCCAATCCAATACCACATAGAAAAAATGTGGCTGAACTTTTTTTAAAGTAAATGTACTCACAAGTCGTTTGTTTACGGGAGCCATTAGCGTCAACGTTACCTGCAATAATAAAAACAAGTTATAATGTAAAAAGTCTGGTTATTAAAGTGTTAGATATAACAGGGAAAATATAATGTTTATATAAACGCTTAAATATGTACTTCACCTCATTTTTGTTTGGAATAGCAGTTACTGTTAAGAGAAAGAAAAGGGCATATTTTTGTAATGTGTTTAAAAGGAATCAAATCGGTTGGTTATTATCCGTGTGGTGATGAAATAAGAATACAATTCACCCTATCTTACCCGTGAATGTCGTAAAAGACGACTAAACTATATAATATCAGTGATGAAAAACTTCAAATTAAACCCTATATCAACATGTCTGACCAGTATGGTAGGGTAGGTCAATTTCCCTCCTATTGGGGAGGAGGCTCGAGCCCAATAGTGGGACACATATGAGCTGAGACGACGACGAATTAAGAATATGATTCTCCAGCCTGTGTTTTGCCCAAGAGTGTCGTAAAAGACGATTAAGTGATATAATATGAATATAATGTTTATATAAGAAAAGAAAAACTCAAAAACCTATACCAACCCCAGTGACATCTTTTTATTCTCAGCGAACATAACTCCTACTATTGGGTCCTACGTTTTGTCGAGTTTTACTTCTCTGGTATAGATATCATCTGCATATTATATCCCTTAGGCGTCCTTTACGACACTTTAACTCAATATTTACTCTCATTTCACATATTGCAAAAGTTATTAGCAAAAGTTTTATGACTGGTCGCCTTCCTGACGTCAATACTCCTTGGGAATATAATTGTTGACCTGAGGGCATCAGATGGATTTGGGTAAAGTTGATGAAAAATTCTTATTCATCTTTTACGACACCCTAGAACTATGTAAAGGTTGGTAGTATTCGTAGCCACATAGCTTTACCGTTCATGTTATTCATCGTTATTTATATTGCAATAAGTGAAATAAGAGTAAATACTGAGTTAAACTCAAGTAATTGGGATAAGAGCAGCATTTTTCATCTAATATACTTGAATAACTAATTGAACGTAGTGCTGGCAACTAATCGGATTAATCCCAATATTCACTGATGTACATATATGCGAAAGGTCTGTGTTAACGTAAGTCATCGCCCGTAAACAGTTCTTGCCGATCGACCTTGAATATCTTGTATATCGATTGACCTTGAATAGCTAAATGTAACATAAGCCCAAAATAATTAATAGTGTAACTTGAATATTAGCAAAACACATTTACCTTGTATAAACAATACAGTAATGAAGTTGGGCTTATTCGACAAAATACGAATTTGCCGGTGGATCGAACCGCGTCTGTGCTCAACCGATGTATGGGATATAGCCATACTGTTAGCGTTTTAATGAATATTTTTTAGTTGTGGTATCGAAAATAATTAGAAAGTAGAGAGAGAGAGAGAGAGAATAGCGAACGAGAGACGTTGTTTTTTTTTCTCTTAAGGGAGAAGAAATACAATTTATATGTCGCAAAAGATGGATTAAGAGATTAATTAATATGCATATAACATATTTGAAGGAAATCTGGTAATAAGACCGCACGCAAACCTTGTTTGACTAGTGTGGTTTCCACCAACATTGTATCCCCATAGAAAGAAGGAACCTACTATAGGCTTCCTCTTCTTGAGGAGGAGGCTCAAGCCTAGCAGTAGCTGTGACGATTATGAGCTGAGATAATTATTGATTTGTTAAAATAAATGTTATGATAATGGTGATAAATAAACTAAGCTTTTACAAAACATATTTGTGCTTTTTTTTTATAGCAAACGTTGGCAAACGAGCAAACAGTACATCTGATGGTAAGTGTTGCTGTTGCTCATGGACCTTTGCAAGGCTGCTGCCTACCACGAACAAGGTGAAGGGATTGTGAATGCGTGCAATAAGTTTCGGTGATACTAAAGGCATCACTAAAACCGCAACAGCCTCAGAAAGTTGGGCTTCCAGCTCTTTCACTCACTAAACGAAGCGCAGTAACAAATTGCTACTACTCGTACGTCGATTTTCTGCGAGAGTGTGGTATTACCCCGGACGGACCGGCCTGCGGCTGTAGACAAACAACTGTCAACAGTGTGGTTCTATCACATTGAAAAGTGTATTAAAACCCACATAGTCTATATGGCGACGCTGTACCAATCCATACGTGCATTGCGAGAAACAACTAAAAACCGTTAAGAAAGAAGACATGAAATTAAATTTTATCATTCCAAATGCCATATCATTACCCTTATCTCGGCACATACACGTCCCACTGCTAGGCTCGGGCCTTCTTCATTATGGGAGAGAATTTGACCTTGAATATGTCATGATGGTCAGGCGTGTTGGCATAGATTTTCATTTCGAGTTTTACATCTCCTATATCGATTTTATTTACGTATTTTATCCCTTAGTCGTGTTTTACTACACCCTCAGGCAAGACGGGGTAATGAATAGTATTCTTACTCCGTTACCACACGGAAAAAAAACCATATATAGCAGAATATTCCCATTGTGGATAACTTAAGTTCAGTGTGACTTGAGACGTTTAAGGAAAAGGACGGAAGGAAATCCATACCTACCATAGACTTCTTAGTTCTACATTCAGGAAAGATGGAACGTTTATGATGACACAGATATTACTAACATTAAGTATCATTTGGTCAAAACTTTGCTTGATAAATATATTCTCGGCCTTATCTTTAGATGTAATGTTATCCGTAGAACATACCTAGTGAGTACGTAAGATAAGCTTTATAGAAGGAAGATAAGATATCATACGGAGTCACACTGAAAGCGATATTTGCGATCTTAAGTATTTATTTTTAAAGACAACATCCTGTACTAAGGAAAACAATCATTTTATTGTTGATCATCATTATTTATTGACCGCACAGATTGTGTAGTTAATAAGATACCGATGTATCGTGCCAGTGTCGTAGGTTCGATTCACACGCACGACAATACTTAGTGCGATTTACGAATTCTTGTGCTGAGTTTGGATTAAATTTGTGTTCGTTAGTTATATGCTTGTAAAGACCCCTGAAACACAAGGGTTATTTCCTTAGTGCAGGGATTTGTCTAAAAGAAAAACCATGATTTCAGTGCTATTATACGGTTTTATTTCGAATTTTTCTTCTCTTGCATATATGATGTTATACATATTATACTCCTTAGTCAACTTTTACGATACTCTTGGCCAAGAGGTGGAGTGTTGCATTGTGTTCTTACCCCGTCCACACACGAAAAGAGGATTGAGAGTATTTACTTATATCTAATGACATAAATACTCATATTAAAATAAGCCGAGGATTATCTAAGATTGTGTGCTAGATTCCACATCTTCTCTTTAGTCACAAGACGATATATAGCTGATGTCACGTACTTATTAAAAATAATCAATGGATCTGTTGACTGTCCTACACTTTTATCAAAAATAAGTTTTAATATACCAAATACCAATTAGAGCTTTGAGACATCACACCCCCTGCCATCTCCCGTTAGTATCTACTAATTACCGTCAGAATGCGTTTTTGTGGCGAGCGAGCAATGCACTTAATAAGCAATATATAAAACATAAATTCGATATATTTAACGCTAATACGGATGCGATAAAACGGACACTCAGTCTCGATTTTTTCACAACACATCAATAGGCAAATTTAATGTTCTCCATTGTATTGTTTTATGTGAAGCATAATAGTGAAGACCTGTTATTGGCTTTATGTATCTTAAATATGTTTTCCTATGTTTTTATTACTTTTAAGCTGTTGGTCTCCCGATAAATAAATAAATATTAATGGGGCAAGACGTCGTAACCTATTTACCGACTTCACACTTCTTCAAGAACACATTTCCATAGTATTCTTTGTACATAGATGTTTCCTTTGCTGTTGACGAAAGCAATAATTCATTATACATATAGCTTCAAATATTAAAGAATCAGACCTACGACGAAGTGGTTTTGAACAAGAGATTTTTGCAGGCAATCTATTTTTTATCCATAAAGTGATATGACGGACATAGTTCTTTGTAAAACATAAAACTTTAATGTAATTTTGTACTCGCTTACAATTGGACCAAATCTTTTCTATAAAACGCGTGAACCAAATCTATGCTAAAGGTTCACCTATATTGTTCATCTGTTTCGCTACCATTGTGCAAATGTAGCCTTTCTTCCCCTCAATCGAACTTGAGGAGATAAGCTATTTTGTGATGGACTATTTCGTTAAATAAATGGAAAGTAAAGGTACTTTGTTTTCTTTGACTTCGTTTATCAACACCTTTGCTTATTATATACCCTTATTTATCGATAAGTCTTCGCGCTACGGCGTAGCAAAACGTAGCAGTTAAGAAAATACTGTAAGCATTTATAATATAGATTTGACCCACAATAATAGTTATTTTTAAAGCAAAAAACTTTTAGTAAGATATAGTATGCCGCCTTATAAAAATCAAAAATAATTTAACATTATGCTCTCTGAGTTTTCTTGCCAGATCTTTCTCAGTGTGGTCGCGTTACGATCCGATGATAGTAAATTGGATTTATTAGATTTAATAATTTATATAATATAATATTTCTACTAATTTAATCTATATATATATATATATATATATATATATATATATATATATATATATATATAAAAGAAAGTCGTGTTAGTTACACTATTTATAAGTCAAGAATGGCTGTACCGATATGGCTGAAAATTGGTGGGGAGGTAGCTTAGAACCAGGAGATGGACATAGGATACTTTTTATACCGTTCGATCGCGTTCCCGTTTTCCGTTCGATAAAATGTCAAAGAAACGTAGTATTTATTTATTTAAAACGCATTTGATATGTAATAACAAAACGCAAATGACAGCTAAACGTAATTTTGTTTATTGTTAAGTATTGTTGAAAATTTGATAATTATAATTTTGTCAGATATCAATAATCAGTAATTTGTATTCTCTTTGACCAAGACGATTGAATCTTGCCGGATAAAGCTGTAATGGTTCTTCCAGAGACTATATTTTTCGAAATTTAAAAAATATATTTATGAAAAAAATTATGGCGGTACGAAGTTCGCCGGGTCAGCTAGTATTTAATAATTAATGATCAATCTTTTTTTTTTCATATAGAAGAATGATTTTCTTTTTGTACTGGCTATAAATTTGTATCAAAATGTGGGTCAAAATTTAATAACTAATACTGTAGCGAGTAGACATAAATCTCTGTTACAACGATGACTTGTTGCACTATAAGCTCTTGTTTACTTATGTTTACATTTTATTAGTTTTAACGAGAACAGAATAAAGGTTTTTTTTCTTCTTCCTTTTTTTCATTTGAAACATTTTTGTCCGCCCGTGAAGATGAACACTGTAAAGTATTCAAAATATCGGGCAAACAAAAATCAAATACAAACGCGATAAAATCCGAAAAAATAGTTTCATTTACAATGTGTAATACTCGCGTAAACATTAGAAGTCGTAAATATAGATGTTTATTTTCACCATTTCATCATCATTTCAGCTCATATACGTCCTACTGCTGGGTTTGAGTCTCCTCCTGGATACAAGTAAAATTGACCTTCTATACCACACTGGCGAGACGGCTTGGTATATATCGAGTTTTTCTTCTCTTGCATAGATATTATCCATCCATCCATCAGCATATAGACGTCTACTGCTAGACATAGGCCTCCCCACGAGAATGCCACTCGGAACGGTCCAGCGCCACTTGCATCCAACGGTTCCCTGCGACGATGAGCCCGTGGAAAGGTGGAACTGCCAGGCCGTCCATTTTTATTGCATCCATTTTTTTTTTATATAATGCCATAATCGCCACGCTTGGTAGACGGGTTGGCGATTACCGTAGGTGTAATAAGTTTTCCAAGGAGATAGCTGCTGCCCATTCTCTTGGTGAGTTCTATCCCGTCGCCACACGGATATGGGATAGATATTATATGCATGTCATATCCCTAAGTCGTCTTTTACGACACCCACGGGCAAGAAAGAAAGTAGTAACTGATTAATGAATATTATTCTTACTTCTCCGATTTCGAACAAACAGCTCATCATATCCTTTGGGAGTGCATTCTCTGGCGTAACAAGCGGGATCTCATGTTAGACAATCTGCATGTCACGTCTGGGGTAATATACTATTCGGATCTTGTAGCAACTCGAGAAAATTTCCGTGCGTTCAGGCCCTTTTGCCATACCTACTATTGTAAGCAAACCTAACGCTCACAAATAGGTCCATTAAGCTCTGTTTAATTCGTGGTACCGCTGCGTTTCACGTAGTTGTGCAAATTCTTATTTACTGGCTTATTAGCCAACTTTGCTTCATGTCTCCCGCTTTGCATAGGAGGCAAGTGGAATCTTTCAAACTCCTGATTTTCTTTTCTAATTAAATTTGTTGCGGGTCCCAAGACAATTCAAAGCGTTTCCCGGGACTTCCTGAGGGTCAAACCTCGGTGTCTCTTATACAGAGACCATTGTGGATCCTGGCTTACAGGAGTTATAGTGGTGGGAATGCGTGGTGGGATTAGTCCCAAAAAAAAAGTATTCTTACTTCAACACCGGAAGGAAAATTTTATTTAAGAGAACATTTTACGCTAAGGGTTTTATCTTAACGAGTTTATCTGTTTGGCCCCAGATAACACTTTTTCATGTTCAAATTTATAGGTTCGATGAATTTAAGGTTGGTAGGTACATGTTATTTATATGGTTCGATGACCACAAAGGACAAGTCTGTAAGGTTGGTTATTTTCACGGCCATTGTCTTTTTCAATTTACAAAAGCCTTCACGTTTCAGTAATTTTAGTCATGTGTACTTTGAGAAAAAGTCAGCATTTATGTGTGCTAAATATCCGTTTTCTGTGTGGTAACGGAATTAGAATACAAATCACCACTCCCTATCTATGCAAGAGCTGTTAAACTCGAAATAAAGGCAACCTGTCTGACCATCATGGTAAAGTAGTCAACTTCCCTCCTATTGTGGAGGAGGCTCGATCATAACAGTGGGACGTATATGAGCTGATGAATGAAAATGAATGAAAAAAATATTCGTATATGTACATTGTTTATTGTGTTAACATTTTAAAAATATTGTTCTTGATTGTATTATGATTTAATTTTTTTCCAATGGAAGATAGTTTATTTTACTCAACACGGCTGCCATAAGAGCGTCACTGCAGGAGGTGATGTAAGCCAAGCGGCAGCAGTGTTCAGTCAGTCGTTGTTATGTCGTAGTGAAGTAAAGTTGTTTAAATTCAAATAAAGTGGTTTGTGAAGAAGTTTGTCGTTTTTATTGAAGAGTTTACAATTGTGTGGTGGAACGAATACTACCAATCCTTACATTGCTCGTGAATGTCGTAAAAGATGACAGAATTTTGCACGACTTAAATTACCCGATCATAAGCAATTGGGATAATAATGATGCTTAATTATAATAGTATGATCTTAGAATAATAACGTATAGAAGGTACGTTCGCACACAAAAAGTGAAGCATTTCAATTGGAGCCTAATGGAGCTTACGCCGGAACCGTTCCGTATTGTACAAGTCATTGTACTGCACGTACGTACGCAACTCTTAAAAATTAAATAGGTAATTATGACGGTTTGTGCATTCAAATGGTGTCATAACACATTTGAAAAACTTAAAAAGATTTTTAACATTACTTTTAAAAGTATTTCGACGATTTATGTTAATTAAAACAAAATTTGAGTTCATAATTTGTATAGTGGTATGCGTGTGTATGTGTGTAATCGTCTGCGCGCCATTAGCATTTTTAGATTCATATTTCGAAAGTTCGAAGTAGACATTATCCTTCTATACGTTATTATTCTAAGAGCATGATTCTATATTTATGGTTTCGACAGTAAAATGATAGATTAAGAATGAATTTGATTTTAGATTCACAAAAAAAAAAAAAAAATTAATAGAATTATAAGTATAATAGTAATTTAAATTTAATTACAATTAAATAGAGTCCGAACAGCTATACAAGAGAAGGAAAACTCGAAATAAAACCTATAGTAACACGTCTGACCGGTATATAATATAAAGACCAGCATGTAGTAGGTTAATTTTCCTCAAACTGTACTACCTAAGGAATCGCTTTTTTTTTTGGGGGTGGATTGCGGTCGGCGCACTCCTCGCACCACTCCATTTGGGGCGACAGAGTGGCGTAAGCACGCACACCTGCAACCCACCCAAACACCACGTCGCCTTCGTCGTTGGACTCACCATCGAAGCAGGGTTACTTGTCGTCAGTGGTCGGCCCGACGGAATGCCCCCTGACGAGTACCCACCTTAGGAATCGCTTGGAGATGGGCAGCAGTATTCTATTGGAAAAACTAATAACACTTACTGCCGATACCAAACCGTATTATTAAGCGTGACAATCCTTTTTTGTGACTATAGTTGTTAGCCATAGGTAGCTATAACAACTTTACCCGGACTGTTGGGTGATCGCTGAGGCCTCTCAACACGGAAATGTGTGACAGTTTTTTTTTATGGATGGGCTATGGTAAGCACACGCGCGGTCCAATCCGTCCGGGGCGATGAAAGGACGGCGCGCAGGCTCATAACCCACCCGTACCCACGTCACCTCGTTGTTGGGCCGATCACCAGAACAGTTGCTGTGTGGTGCAGCAGTTGCAGCTGTGTGACAGTTACTGGTTCTTTTCATATTTGGATAGACTTTCATCCAATAGCAGACACTTTAATAGACAGAATGATCAAATATTATTAACATCAACTCAGCTGATATACGTCCGTCATTGTTGGGCTCGAGCCTCTTTTATAAGAGAGAAATTGGAAAATTTACCAACTATACCATACTAGCGCTAAAAAACTGAAATAAACCCTATACAAAGTTTCTGACACGTTGGTATAGGGTTTTATTTTTTTTTTTTTTCTCTTGCATAGATGTTGTATGCATATTAGTCTGTCGTCTTTTACGACACCTATGAGGATGATAGGGGTTGGTGTACTGCAAAAGAAAGGGAACTTGAATTCTAAGCTAATCTAGAAGGTCAAAGTATTATGATAGTTTAGTTTTATTTATTTGGACGAAGAACCTTGTGGCCAATTCCGCTGTATATACTGTTTATAAAAAGGGAACTAAAAGATAAAGGATTCTCTGCAGTAATAAACTAAATATTAAGCAATATGAGGATTACTTTGCAAGTAATGTAAACTAGTAATGAAACGCTTAGAGCCTTTAGATAACCCCCCCTCACAAATGTGTCAGAAATCTTTCTCAAAGGTATGCAAATGACAGTTGAAAACTTTTTCCACCAAACTTCGGGAGTTGCCAAACTGTTTTAACCCTTGAGAAGTTGCTGTGTATGGAAAACAGGGTGATGGGTATTTAAAAGCCCTTTCAAGGTAATTGAGGTATCAAATGGTCGTAAACTAAAGTTTTATAATGAGCAATGAGTTTGGAAATTGATTTAAGACGTTGAGTGACATAGATTGATGGACTAGATATTCTATCAAAATCGTCCTTCAGATGATAGGCATCAACTACTGCTGAATTAATTCGAAGTCACAATTGATTTTATTATAAGTTTTTCAAGAAAACGCCACTGTCTCGTCCCTTGGTCAAATTTAGGCTCCCACGGCAAGTAAGAGATACTGACAATTTACATTTTTAACTCGCCAACCAAATAGGGAATTTTGATTGATTTTAAAATCATATGGACACTAAATATAAAAGGTGCGTACCTCATAGGTTAGATTAGATAGGATAAGATAGCCAACCAAATAGGGCAATTTTGTTTGATTTTAAAATCATATGGACATTGAATATAAAACAGGTACGTACCTCATAGGTTAGATTAGATAGGTTAACACAGTCTAGATTTACCTTCAATAATTCACAAACTAAGCACTTAAGGATCAAATATGTGGTAGACTGAGCGGTATATTTTCTTTGTAGATTATATTTTTAACGAACATATTTTAGACATATATCAATAAAAATTATGAAATAATGAAAAAAGTATTAACAATAAAAAAAACAGAATTATAATAACACTAAAAGCCGATCTCAGGATGTTTGAATACGACTGAACAACTTCCCAACTGAACTTATTGTCATTCTAACGGCAACGGCTAAATTTAAATTTCTATTTTAATGAAATTTTATTGATTAGCTAAAAATATTGACAAGACGACAATTTTTATAAATAAAACCTAGCTGGATCGTTTTTTACCCCCGAAACCGCTAGTAGACTAAAGTTCATAAAAATCATTGGGGCCACGCAGCGTGGTAATACTTTCATCATTATATATATATATATATATATATATATAACTAGCAACCCACCCTCGCTTCGCTTCGGTTATAGTCGTTTTACCCGCGTAGTTCCCGTTCCCGTGGGAATACCGGGATAAAATATAGCCTAGTTTACGCCCTGATATTATAGCTTTCCATGGGTGATAGAATTTTTGAAATCGGTCCAGCCGTTTTGAAGATTACCCGGAACAAACAGACAGACAGACAAAAATTTTTTAATTGCTATTTTAGGCATAGGTGTCGTGCAAATAACCGTGTGAGCATGAAAAAAGCCTATTATTTTGACATTACAAACAGACACTCCAATTTTATTTATTGGTATAGATAATAATACATATATATAATAATACATTCATCATTATCATAATTTTCGCTTATACAGGGTGCGTCAAAATCTGGACTGAATTCAATTTGAATTTCCCGTTTAATTATACCACTTCGAGAGGTCGCGATTCGCGTTCAAATAGCTCAATGCATGTAATAAACAGTCATAACCTCCAAAAACCCATGATGTTGACGCCATCACAATTAGTAAGAAGTCGGTGTAGTGACGGAGTAAGAATACAATTCACCATCCGTTATCTTACCCGTGGATGTTGTAATAGAAACTAAGAGACCTAATATGCATATAACGTTTATGCAAGAGATGTAAAACTTGAAATAACCAACATGTTTGACCAGTGCGGTATTGTGGAGTAAGCTCGAGACTAGGATTGAGACGTAAATGAGCTGTGATGATGATGATGATATATTTTCCTGAAAATTAACTAATTAACCTTGCCGTTGACTAAAATCAGTGGCTTTGTATAGATCGGGTTAGATTGGAAATTAATGAGATTATATTCGGCCACATTGTTTCCTGGAAGTTTAATGGGGTGGGTATTTGTCGGGCGGGTTATAGGGTCTCAAACCGCACTTCTAAGTTGGTTGGATGGAATACGGTGACTATAATGAGTACAAATAAGGTCATCAAAGACTTTATTATAACTAAGTTTTACATAATGATTTCTGGTATTTACGCGAATATTACACATTCTAAATAAAAATATTTTTACAGATTTTATCGCGTTTGTGTTTGATTTTTGATTGCCCGACGTTTCGAACACTTTACAGCGTTCATGATCAGGGACGGACAGTGCGCGTTTTATTAATACCTTATAGTAATATAAGGTTGTTAAGTATTAGTTTTTTGGCTAATTAAGTGAAATTGAAAATTTTGAATTACCCCTGACACAAACTAAATAATAATAAAAAAGTAATACGTTCTCTTCAACAGAAATTATCAATTAATTGTCATTTAACGATTATTGACATACGTTAATCCCTTAATCGTGTAATCATACGCCATTACATCATTTTGAAAAAGAGCTGATACTGTTACACTGCTGGACCGATATTAACCAAACATAGCTAAGAATCACCGCAAGGAAACTGGCTTTCAAATGAATAAAACCGCATGGAAATCAGTCCTTCCGTTTGAGAACTACGATGGTGGAAAACACACACACACATACACACATCAACGTCAAATTTATACCACCCTTTTTCTGTGTCGAGGGTTAAAAATAATACATTCAAAAGCAAAGCCACAATTGCAGATAAATTTTAATAATTATTTGGTTAATTAAAATAATGTTCAGACATCGCAAAACACAGAACACCTACAAAGAGTTCGTGCCAAAAAATCCACATTAAAAAGACCATGTTTCAAAGGTGGACAGTGAATAAATATGAGGTAGCCGTTTAAATCATTTTTAGTACACCCGTACAGCGAAATTGGAAGAGGAATGCGGATTTCATTGAATTTTTTATCTCTCCTCGTTTTTGGCACTTCATTTCTGCAAGATGAGGAATATTTTTGCTGGCTCTCCCGTTCACTATTCCACTTGTTTCGTTTTATATTAAAAACTGGCTGATATTCATTCCTTTCGCTTATTGCGAGTGTGATAAAAACGAAATTATGAATGTTGACTTGAATTTTAGCCAACAAATTTAAGTACCACTAGACTTATATTTTTTAATAGCGGCCCGCTCTCTCTTCGCTTCGGTGCCAGCCACTTTGTCCGCACATTTGAAATCTGCAATTCCTTCTAAGATATGGACGCCGATTAGAGTCCCGGACCGGGACAATTTTTATAGATTTTTTCAGAGAGGAAAAATAGCCTAAGTTACTCCTTATATTGACAGTTACCAAATAGTAAAATATTATCAAAATCAATCCAGCCATTTTGAAGACTACCCCAAACAAACAGACAGATAGAAAAAATTTTAATCTAGTTTTAAGGCATATATATATTGCAAATAAGTGTGTGAGCATGGTCAAAACTTATTATTTTGGCACTACAAATATATACTTCAATATATTTATCTGTATAGATAAATAAACATATTTTACATTGCTATTTAAACGTCTTTCTATACAATACTTAAAAGTTCAGTTATCTATAAAAATAAATAAAATTAAAGTGTTTGTTTGTAAATGACAATATAATAATGGGCTTTTTTCACGCTCACACGGTTATTTACACGATACCTATGCCTAAAAACCAGTTTTAATTATTTTTCTTTGTCTGTCTATTTGTTGGGGGTAATCAAGTAGGGGGTATTCCGTCGGGCCGAACACTGATGACAAGTAACCCTGCTCCGGTGGTCGGCCCAACGACAAAGGCGACATGGTGTTCGGGTGGTGCGTACTTACGCCCCTCTGTCGCCCCGGACGTAGTGGTGCGAGGAGCGCGCCGACCGCAGCCCACCCCAATAAAAAAAAAACAAAAAAGGGTAATCTTCAAAACAGCTGTACCGATATCGATAATATTTTACTAGCAGGTAGCTGTCTATATAAAGAATAACTAAGGTTATATTTTATCCCAATACGGGAACTGAGCGTGAAGGTGAATGAAACCGAAGCGAAGCGAGGGTCGGTTGCTAGTCCTTAATTAATCCTAATCTATGACACAGAATTCTCGACAACATCTTTGACCATTCAGAATCTAGCCGATACCAACGTGAAATCAAATAAAACCGTAACCAAAAGACGTTACGAGTCATTCAAACATGGTTCGGTCTTCATTGATGGACATTTTCACTGATATAAGACCGACATCATAGCCATATCAGTTGAGACGGATAAGCCACTTTTGACAGTGACTGATCTGCGAAGATTCTAACAATATAACTTAAGAGTCGTTGTAATTCAGGTCATAAGGTTTTTTTTTTACGTCATTTTTCTGTTTTTACTACTCGAGTTTGAGATAAAATTTACGATAGCTTTGTTTTATAGACGTAAAATGTTCGCAAGTCAAAATAAACTAGAATTGTGGATTATATAAAGATGAAATGCTTTTATCTGTTCTCATTGTCTTTTTATTTTATTATCAATATCATCGTAGCCCGCATACGTCCCACTGTTGGGCTCGAGCCTCCTCCACAATAGGAAGGAAATTGACCTTAATACATCATGGTGGTCAGACAAGTTGGTATAGGGTTAGGTGTGGTGTAGGTGACGGAATAGGAATACAAATCACCACTCCCTATCTTGCCCATGGATGTCGTAAAAGACGATTAAGGGATACAATAGCATATAACATCTATGCAAGAAAAGGAAAACTCGAAAAAAAAACCCTATATCATCCTGTATGACTAGGATGATAAATAGTTGCGGGTGACGTGACCGGGGAATTAGTCTGTCACCCGCCTAGAGGCCGACCGCGTGAGGACGTCCTCCCCGAGGGGGGGGGGGGACGTCGGTCGATGAGAGGGTACCCAACTAAGGGGTATTCCATCGAGCCGACCACTGACGACAAGTAACCCTGCTCCGGCGGTCGGTCCAACGCCGAAGGCGACATGGTGTTCGGGTGGGTCGCAGGTGTGCGTGCTTACGCCCTTCTATCGCCCCGGACGGAGTGGTGCGAGGAGTGCAATCCAACCCAAAAAAAAAGGATGATAAATAGTAAGGTCAATTTCCCTCCTATTGTAGAAGAGGCTCGAGCTCAGCAGTGGAACGTAGATGAGTTGTAATGATGATGATATCTTGCCGCCGAAGACTAAGGGATATATATATAAATATAACGAATTCAAATCATTTATTATGCAAACCCCGGGAAGCCACTTACTTATTGTCAATTTCAACACAATTGAATCAAAAATTATCCAATAAACTACCACCGGATCGGAACGCGACCTCTATTAAAAAGATCCGGCAAGAAACTCAGTGGGCTGGTCTATATTTTTTGATGTGAAACATCTATAGGCGAGAGTGACCGCGATCGTCGCGTGGCGATTGACGCCACGCCTCGCGGTCCCCTCTTAATTTATTATTTACTATAATATAAAATAAATATCTGGATATACATATCTACATTTTTGTAACGAAACCATGGTGCGACTTAAAATTTTGTACAACGCCATCTATTGAACCCAAAGTAAAGTGTTACCTATAATGAAAATAAATGTTTATTGAATAAAAATCATGTTTTTCTGGAAAAAAATCACCATGTTTTATTAATACTTTATGCCAGACTAGTTCCTGACGTAATCTGTTCTCTTATGCATATGTATTTACTTGTTTTATAAATTAATGTATAATAACTTCATAATATAAATATACCAGTATGGTATTTAGTTTACTTTCAGCTACGAAAAATGGGTAACAGTTTTTATAGGCTTTTATTAGTTTCAGCTGTATTTGTATATATTTATTTCCTTGTATGTCACCGATTTCTTAGGAATTAGATTTTGACTCACTTAAAACAGTCAGATTTCATTTAAAATTTGTAACCGTTGCAATTTGTAAAATTGCAAGGATCAATAACGCTAAAATAATTTAGATTGCTTGTCTTATTATCATTACAGGATTAAAGGCTTTTTTATTAAATATTCAATATATTGGTCTGAGAGTTAGTCGTTAGCTCGATAGATGCTGCTATTTATGTTACCTAAATCGCGCACTTCGTACTTTCCATCCGACGTCCTCGTCACGTCCTCGACGAAGAGGACGACAATATCACACTCGCTCAACAAAGAGCCTACACGGCCCGCGAGGCCTTAACAAATAATTATCCGCGGTTCCGCCCTCGCCGTCGAGGTGCGAAACCGCGCCGCGCAAAAGTCACTACTAAAAACGTGGGCACGCCCACTTTGCCTCCAGCGACGCCCCAAGCCGAGGTCCGTTCCCCACAGGGGGAGCCCTTGGGCGATGTCGCTTAGCATACTCTTCTCCGGGTTGAGAGCCCTCAGCGCTCACCCATAGTCCGCGTCAAGCTGTCAAGGCCATCTGCGGCCAACAGCTGTACACACACAAAAAAAAAAAAAAAAAAAAGCACTTCGTACTTGTGCTCGATGCTGCATAGCTCGATAGAAGCCGCTATTTCTGGTTTATAAATTGCACCTATCGTGCAAAAAAACGTCTCTCGACGTGACCGGGAATTAGTCCGTCACCCGCCGAGAGGCCGACCGCGTGAGGAAAGACCGACGTCCTCCCCGAGGGGGAGACGTCGGTCGATGGGAGGGTACCCCAAGTAGTAGGTATTTCGTCGGGCCGACCACTGATGACAAGTAACCCTGCTCCAGTGGTCGGCCCAACGACGAAGGCGACGTGGTGTTCGGGTGGGTTGCGGGAGTTGCGTGCTTAAGCCCCTCTGTCGCCCCGGACGGAGTGGTGCGGAGGCGCGCCGACCGCAGCCCACCACAAAAAAAAAAGTCCAAAGGCTAAGATACCTAGACCAAACCATTTATACCGTTTGACTCTATTACTATTCATTAAATTAATGTTTTACAAAGTTCAAATTAAAGAGACATCCAAGTTATATATTTTTAACATAAATCTATATTCTATATATATATATATATATATATATATATAGAATATAGATTTATGTATTTATATGGGTTTTGCGTGCGATATATTGACTCATCACCATATCTCTGGAACCATAAGGCGTACAGACTTGAAATTTGGCATAAATATTCCTTTCGACGAGTAGAGGTCAACTAAGAACGGATTTTACGAAATTCCATCTGCAAGGGGTGTTGCGGGGGCGTTAACAATAATATATATATTAAGGAACAGGGTGAGCAGAAGCTACTGAAGCTAGAAAAATGAAATTTAGACCGTAGTTTCATTTTGTGACGTAGGTACCCATTAAGTAAAGATTTTTTGAAATTCTACCCCTAAGGGGGTGAAACACAACGGTAAAGTCTGTATGGAAAGAAAAAAAATCTTTAGCTACTGTCTTCAAATTAAGCACAAATACTCTTTAATAAAAATAAATAAACACGTGCTTCAGCGTTTGTCCATTTTCATCCTCTAAGGGTGTAAAATAGGTAGAAAGATGTCAGTTTACTGACTTATCACAGAGCCGAAACTACAGAAGCCAGGAACTTGAAATTTTGACTTTAGTTTCTATGCATGTCGTAGAAACTCACTAAGAAAGGGTTTTTTGAAAATCCATCCCTAGGGGGTAAACCACAGTAACAAAGTTTGTATTAGGAGAGAAAAAATCTACATCGATTTTCTTCAAATTCTCCGAAAATACTCTTTAGTAAAAATAAATAAACCCGTGTTTCAGCGTTTTTTAATCTTCACCCTCTAAGGGTGTAGATCCACACTAATATTATAAAGAGGAAACGTTCCTTACGAATAAACTCAAAAAATCCTGGACGAATTACGATAATTCTTTCACCATTAGAATGTTACAGTATCCCTAAGTAAGATAGGCTATATTTTATCCCAGTATACCCACGGGAACGGGAACTACGCGAGTAAGGCGACTGAAACCGAAGCGATGCGAGGGCGGGCTGCTAGTAATAAATATAATAATTCAAAAAAACTAAAAAAATACGCTTATATCGCTAATCCTGATTATCCTAGTAAGGATAACGGGTCAAACTGTTTAAAATATTGAATTGTCATCAATCCTTAATAAGTATGCCAAATTTAGAGTTAATCCGACGTTTTGAAGGGGGTCAAAATCATGTTCAAAGATTCCATTACATACTAACATACATACGTCTGAAGCTAATAAAAGCGTGTTAAAATGGTTGTTAATATTAAATAAATTGTGGTTAAGAGGCAAGCGACATCATCACGGAAGAGTGTTCTTCCGTTGTTAAAGATACGATACCGAGATATGGAAGACCATTACAGACCATACCACTAGTATTATGGAAGACACGTGAATGCTAAAATCATCATCATCTCGGGCTATAGAAGCCTCACTGTTGGACTCTGGCCCCCTCCACACTGAGAGGATAATTGCCTGCCATACTGCACTGGTAAGACGTGATGATTTCTGATGTTTACGCGAATTTTACACATCTATACCAATAAATAAAATTGGAGTGTCTGTTTGTAATGTCAAAATAATAAGATTTTTTTCATGCTCACACTGCCATTTGCATGACACCTATGCCTAATATACAAATTAAAAATTTTTTGTCTGTCTGTCTGTCTGTCGGTCTGTCTGTCTGTCGGTCTGTCTGTCTGTCTGTCTGTTTGTTCCGGGTAATCTTCAAAACAGCTGGACCGATTTCAAAAATTCTTTCACCAATGGAAAGCTATAATATCAGGGCGTAAACTAGGCTATATTTTATTCCGGTATTCCCATGGGAACGGGAACTACGCGGGTGAAACGACTATAACCTATAACCGAAGCGAAGCGAGGGCGGGTTGCTAGTTGAAAATAAAACTACGCCAACACTGCAAAATTTTCAAAACGTCGGACAGTTTAAAATCGAATACACACGCAACAATAAATCCATAAAAAAAAAAACAGAAATTATTTAAAAAAAATATTTTATTTAAATGCTGCTTGTTAAGACTATTCAAACGAGTCCAAACTCGACGGTTATATCTCGTTTAATTTAGGAGTTCCTATGGCCACCTTCCGACGCCATCTTGAGACCAGCTTCATGGTACTATATTATTGCATTGTCACCGAAGTTACGTAAGTAAACCAAATTGCAACCTAATTTAACGACAGGAAGAAGTTCTAATTTAACTCGCAAGATTTGTCCCATACTAACAGGGCAAGTTAAATAAAAGCTTTTAAAAATAGTATTATACATATACAGTAAATTCTGTTCACAATTTTTCTTCACTTAATAAACATAGGTAAATTATACTTTTTAATGTTCAACTTAACTTAAAGAGTAATATTTCTTAAAATATTTCGTTAAGTATATATCGTTCCTTCAAACTCAACAAGATGAATATAAAGACCTGTCTTTAGACTTCAAATTCTGCTCTTGACAGAGTTAAACAGCCGTAATAATTTTAGCAAAACTCCACAACTAAGTTTTCCATTGAGTACGTATATTATGTTACTGTTATGTTGAATAATAAGTATAATAACTAAACGACTATCTGTATAAAAAATAATATCTGTACTAATATTTCTATACTAAAATATAAAGCTGAAGAGTTTGTTTGCTTGAACAAGCTAATCTCAGAAATTACTGGTCCGATTTGAAAAATTATTTTAGTGCTAGATAGCCCATTTATCGAGGAAGGCTATGGACTATGCATCATCACGCTTAAAATAACAGGAGCAGAGCATTAATGACGAATGTTTCAAAATCGGGTTTTATTATTTCTTTTGAGAGCTTTCGCTACGTGCGCTGCGTAAACGGTTAATGTTTCACAAAAATCATGTGTGATAGAATCGTATTATTTAAAAATAATTTCACTTTCTAAGTAAACAAAGTCACCGCTTAAAGTTAGCGTCAGCCCAAAGTAGTTATTCCACACGGACGAAGTCGCAGGCAGCAGCTAGTTGATAATAAAAGTTCCTTACTACATGTTTGTTTTTGGGCAATTGACCTACTAAATCATGCTGGTCGGGCGTGTTGGTACAGGGTTTCATTTTAAGATATTCTTTTCTTGCACAGATGTTATATGCATATTTTAGCCTTAGTCTTTTACGACACTCGCAGGCAAAACAGAAGGTGGTGAATTGTATTCTTACTTCGTCACCACACGAAATTATACGAACTATATTGCGAATATACGAATTCTACTGTAGTCATATCGTTTTATTCCTGCCTCGAAATAAATATTTTGCACTTACAGAAACATTTACTAAATATCCAACCCTTTTTTTTTCTATACTAATATTATAAAGAGGAAAGATTTGTTTGTTTGTATTGAATAGGTGCCGAAACTACTGGACCGATTTCAAATATTCTTTCACCAATGAAAAGCTATAATATCAGAGAATAACATAGGCTATATTTTATCTCAGTAATCCTACGGGAACTACGCGGGTAAAGCGACTGAAACCGAAGCGAAGCGAGGACGCATTGCTAGTCTGTAATATAAATCCCATAAATTTCTATATGTTAACGAACTCCGTGTGGTGACGGATTAAGAATACAATTTTCACCCCTTCTATTACCCGTGGGTATCGTAAAAGACGACTAAGGGATATAATATGCATATAATATCTATGCAAGAGAAAGAAAACTTGCAATAAAACCCTATACCAACACGTCTGACCTGCGTGGTATAGGGTCAATCTCCCTCCCATGGTGGAGGAGGATCGAGCCCGCGATGATGATAATTAACGAACACAAATTACATCGATTTTTTTTTTGGGGGTGGGCTACGATCGGCGCGCTCCACGCACCACTCCGTCCGGGGCGACAGAGCGGCGTAAGCACGCACACCCGTAACCCACCAGTGACACGTCGCCTTCGTCGTTGGGCCGACCACCGGAGCAAGGTGACTTGACGTCAGTGGTCGGCCCGACGGAATACTCCTTGAGGAGTACCCTCTCCTCGACCGACGTCCACCCCTCGGAGAGGACGTAGGCCTTGCTTCACGCGGTCAGCCTCTCGGCGGGTGACGGACTAATTCCCCGGTCCAGTCACCCACGGCCTCGGCTAGGCCTGCATCAGGCGTAGGTAATCGCACCTGCGCCGCTCCAATCGCCGGACTACTGCCTCGCAGAAGGCTGCGACCGCGTCCCAGTTCCTGACGCTGTCGAGCATCGCCCTGGCGATGGTCGGCAGCGCCAGGTCAGTAAAGTGTTGCCCTGCGTGAGATTTGAACCCACGACACTGGCACTGTAGCTCAATATTATAACCACTATGCCATCTCTGAAGTTAATATTTAGTATTTTTCTATGCATTCAAATATTATATAACTCAATCCTATTGCGAAATTCTTAGAAATCATTATGTTAAGCTTTTCCTAACCTCAAAACGTCCGAGCAAAATAATAATCTGGGTCAAGATAAGAAGAAAAGCCGGCTTAGTGTAAATAAATTCGGACGTCTGATAACCCCAATTACAGCAAAATATATACATATGAGATGTGATTACAATTTGCCTTGCGCAATGTTGTTGGATGAGTCTTTGTGTTTTGGTCAACTGTTAGTTTTTTTCCGTGTACTGACAGAATAAGAACACTATCCACCATGCGCTTTCCCGCCGTTTAAATATTTTACGTTGCGATTGAACATGAAACCAATTTCCATGTGAGAGATCTATCTGTTTTTGGTACAACGCTATGATACTTTTGTGTACCTGTGATCGTTTTAGCTCGAGAATAACGTATTTATGTACGTACTAATAACGTAACATACTTTGTGACTTCAAAAAATTCCAAATTAAAATTTTGTCTTTAACTGTCAATTATTTTCTCTCTTTTAGCTCTGTTCGCCTTTCATCTTTCTTTTGGGGTGGGCTATGGTCAACAGTGAAAGGTTTTTTCTGCTTCCAAGTGCAATGTCGTCTTACGTGTAGAACTTTTAAACTTTAAAATTTATACTTAAAATTTTTGTTATGTCCGTGTGGTGACGAAAAAAGAATACAATTCACCACTTTCTATCTTGGCTGTGGATGTCGTAAAAGACGACTAACGGATATAATACGCAAGTAACATCTACAAAAGAGAACGACTACTCGAAACAAAACCCTATAACAACCTGCTGACCAGCATGGTATAGTCAGTCAGACAGGTTGTTGTAGGAGTTCACAATAAGAGGGCGATTGACTAAGGCCAATCGCCGAGGAATCTCGAGCTCAGCAGTGGGACATATATGAGTCAAGATGGTGATATGAAAGTTGAAATGGTGACCTAATGATTTCATGTTTATTACAAATCCTTCTGAATTTAATATAAATTGAATGGCTAGAAATTTTACAAAAGAACAGAATTATTATTTTAGCAGTGACATCGCTATATGTCTGTAGACAAACTTAAGGAATTCCGACCCAGTAGGCTGAAGAGGAATTTTAGACAATCCAAAACGGAATATCCTAACAAAGTTTTCTAAAGCTCAAATTGGAATGGCGTACAAGTCAAACACGAAGGAACAATTATAAGCAAGCCCCTGGCGTTCAGCCAATATTTCAAAAGTATGTTAGTTTTATGAATATTGAAGAGTTATTGACTTTAAAGAAATAAAGTATTGACTTTATTTCTATAAAGTCTATCAATAATTGGATAAGAAAAGCTGTCGAGTTAATATTCGAACACAATTTCAAACAAAATCGGCTTTCTGAGCATGTAACGAGATAGGAGGACATTACGAAAGTTTTAAATATGATAAATTCTGATGTTTACGCGATATTACACATTGTAAATAAAATTATTTTACGGATTTTATCACGTTTTTATTTGATTTCAAACCGACGTTTCGAACACTTTAGAGTGTTCATGGTCACCGGCAGACTTTATACCCGCCGCACATGCCTACACTCGCATTGGCCGTCACGAGCCATCTGCGAGTGGCAGTATTTAAAACCTAGAGCTTATGGCATACACGCTCATGTACGTGCCTGCGTCGACACATGAGAGCAAATCGGCAGTTTGGTACTGCGTCATAGGTTTTAGGTAGACGTTAGGTAGGTAGACGATAGGTAGACGATCAAGATACTTCTAACGATACCTCATTTGTCCCGTTCTAATAAGTACCTAGTTGAGAAGCTATGAGGGTACAGATGAACATACATACATACATAGCCTGTCAAAATCATAACCCTCCGTAGTTGGGTAATAAAACAAAACACTGAAAAGAGACTTCATTTATTTTGTATATATTTACGAAATGTTTTGAACATTTGGTAAATATATACAAAATAAATAAATAATGTTTAATTCAAAAGGGATACGACGTACCACTCTTCGTAACCTGAACATACAAAATATACTTTATCTCCCTCACAACTCTTACGAACTTAGTATTACTATTTAGTTTTTGGGTGTATCCGCAAACATCCTTTCACGTAATTGGTTGAGATTGAATACATGGACTCTGTAAATACTCTTAATATAGCTAAAAGTTTCTATAGAAAAAAGACATTTGGCAACATTCTACAACATATCATTCAAGTGGTTCTATTTGGTACAATGCCAAGGGTATATAGTGAACATAAAAGCTTGCAGTTTTTGTGTATAAAACCCAAAATTTTGCGGGCATCTCTTTGTATGCTATATATTTGGGAGGAGTACAAAATGGGGATGTTGACAAATTTTTGAAATTCATTTTACCTTATAGATCCTAAATAAACATAAAAATATTGACCTTACGAGAACATAAGAATAATAATATAACATAGCAAATTTCAATAATAAAATACGCAAATAAAAATATTTTTTCAAAATTGCCGCTAAAACGTTGATTTACGTCACAATCCAATACACAAAGGCCGCGACTATTTTACAAAAGTGACCACAGACTATTAAATACCTATTAAGTCAAAATAACGACCTTACTAACTCAAAATAGCGAGTTCAAGTTAAAATTGTGTCAAAATAACTCAATCAAAAATAATGTTGCCGTTTTTAATTCGGCTGAAACTTAAATTTAGATTTGATTAAATTTAGATTTGATTAGCTTAATTTGAGCTTAAATACTGTTTAGACAGGATAACAGGTAATGGATATTCTGTCTCGATATACATATATTTTATCTATTAATTGTTTTAGTTTCAAATAACACACCATCACTGAACGGGAAATGTAAGTCAATTTTAATATCCATACACGTTCCGTGTGGTGAAGGAGTAAGAATACAATTCACCACTCCCTATTTTGCCCGTGGATGTCGTAAAAGATGACAAAGGGATATAATACGCATATAACATATATGCAAGATAAGGAAAACTCGAAATGAAATCCTATATCAACATGCCTGACTAGCGTGATATAGTCGGTTAAGTTCCCTTCCTGGAGGCCCCCAACAGTGGGGATGCTAAGGTGATGAGCATGATGATGAGAATGAGAAAACGTATGTCATTTATATTTTAATATGACGTTAAATGTATCATCATCATTTCAGCTCATATACATACGTCCCACTGCTGGGACATGCTGGTTAGAGGTTGCTAGAGGGTTCTTTCTCGAGCTTTCCTTCTCTTGCTATTTGCGTATTGTTTTTAATACAAACGGTAACAGACGAGCAAACATTACACCTAACGAGGTCATAAACGTTGAAAAGTAAGCGATAAAATTCGCAAAAATGGTTTTATTAATAATATTAGTGGTCGCCGAGTGGTCGAAATTCGGCCATAATCCATTTCAATTAATTTTTCTGCTACACAATTTTCTTTTAACTTTATTTATGTATAATTGTATATTGAGAAAGCTCTATTCCACTAATAATTAATATATAAGTGCAAATGCCTATTAGACATTGTCATCATAATTATGATTGTTTGACATTCGGTTCGACCAGAGAATTTAACCGTAAACAAAAGTGTATTAAAGGTGTGTGTGTAACGATCGCATGATAGTGTGCGTAACGCCTTTTTTAATGAATTTAATGTATTTCTAATCCATTATTATATGAAATTTTAGCTTTATGCACTTCTCCTCATAATATACTTCAACTGTGCCAAATCTCATACTTGTCCATCCAGGTAACTTTTGTAAAAAGCGGTGCAAAGTTTTTGCTGCACGCATATAGATATAATACATACGTAAACATCAGAAATCATTATTTAAAATATTAATTAGATTACGGCATACTATTCTCGCTTCCCACTAACAAATTATAACAATATTAATCATAAAAAAATAGGCATACAGAGGCAGAAAGCAAAACAAAAACATGAATACATAAACAGTATGCCGAGCATTGTTTTACGACTCTTGTTATTCTGTTTCATTTGCGCAGTAAGTTAGCACAAAAACAAAGTACTTATCTAACATTCACAATTATTTTAGTAGGGTTGTGCTTTACGGTTTTGTAGGCGATGAAATAAAACATTAAATGTGCATTTACGAGCGAGGGGGGGGTCATGCTGTTAAATTTGAGAATTACTGTCCTTTAAAATTTGTTTCAAAATGGATTGTGGCATATACGTACACTATCTACTCCCTATCTTGGCCGTGGATTTCGTAAAAGACGGTTAAGAAATATAATATGCACATAACATCTGTGCAAGAGAAGGAAAGCTCGAAATAAAACCCTATACCAACATGTCTGACTAGCATGGTATAGTAGGTCAAATTCTGTCCCATTGTGGAGAAGGCCCGAGCCTAACAGTGGGACTTATGTGGGCTGCGATGATGATGTACATATATCGGATTACCGGATCAGGGAATAGTCCTTCACACGCAGAGAAACTGACCACGTGCGGACATCGGGAAGTGAAGGTACCCGAAAGGGTATCACGCCGGGCTGGCCACAGACGTCAAGATTTCGGTACCAGTGGTCGGCCTAATGGTGGAGGGAAGGGAACACGGCGGGTTATGGAGTCGTACGCCACCCTTTCATCACCCCGTTCGTGACAGGCGGCGTTGGGCTGCAACATATTCTGGCACAAAAATAAAAACAAAAAAGATGGCATAAATATATAAAACGTGGTGCAATTAATACTTTCAACTTTTATATAGAGAAGAAATAAAATACTAAAATTTTCAATTGATATGAAAATAAGGTATGTGAGATTACATTCAATGCATTATTATATTAAAATCTTCAATTCGTATTATTATAAAAAACTAGCTGACCCAATAGATGTTGTTCTGTTCGAATTTGAAAATATAATAAAAGGAGTTCTCCTTGAAATCGATCGCAGCGCCACCTACCAGGTCCAATTGTAATCTATACCATTCTCAAATCCCCTTTCGAACACACCCAAAAATTTCATCAACATCAGTCAAGCCGTTTAGGAGGAGTTCAGTGACATACGTACACAAGAAATTTGTATATCTCCCTACAATGGTAAAACCCTATACCTGTACAATGGTTTATTTCTCTGCTTTGTGTAATATCATCGAGGAAAAAAATTTGTGTGGGTTATTTAGTGTCTTTTAGCTCTTAATATTTCAATGATTCAATCGTGTATTTACATATAGACACTCCGAACAAAAATAAAAAGAATCGCCATAAAATAATATGTCATTGCTCACACACTCTCTATAATATCATCCTTGACTGACTTTATCTTTTTCTTCTTACAGACATAGCTAGTTCTTATCTAGCAATATTATTCTTGTTATGTCCTATCACATATTACACTAGACATACTATCTACAATATCAGGTTGACCGAGCTTCGCTCCCAGTATTTTTGTAGCATTTATTCAAATATATATTAATAAAAAATAAATTAAAAAATGGGTGCGTGTACTTATGTACGCGCGTGAGAAGTTATACTTCTTTGGCATCATTAAAATATATATATATATAATTATTAAAAACCAAATTTAGAGAATAATCTAAATAAAAAAAAAATAAAAAAAATAAAAAAAAATAAATAAAAAAAAGAAAAAAAAAAGAAAAAAAAAATAAAAAAAATAAAAAAATATATATAAAAAATATAAAAAAAAGAAATAAAAAAGAAAAAAAAACTACTTTTACGGATTATATCGCGTTTGTATTTGATTTATGATTGCCCGATTGTAGTGCTCGCGTAAACATCAGATATCATTAAGAAAAAAAAAATAAAAAAAAATGAAAAAAAAATAAAAAAAATATATAAAAAAAATAAAAAAAAATACTAAAAAAAAAAAAAGAAAAAAAAAACTGATCAGAGGTGACGAGCGTACCAACATGCGCGACTAATATCGAGGTTCAATTTCTATTTTGTTGGTAGCTTTTTTTTCGAGACTTAATGAGCGGTTAAGCAGACAACTTCATACTGTTAATTTTGTGTCACATAATTAAAATTTCACTCTCATAATTTTTTCATAACGCGCCTAAAGAAGTATAACTTCAAAAAATAAATAATGAAAATTATATAAAAATTACAAAAAGAGAATAATAATAAAACCGAGATTCGATCCGACGCCGTTTGTCGCCGATGTCAAAAATAAAATGAAACCTGACTGCTTCGCCACTGAGCTATCGCAACTCATGACATTGACGGCAAAATTTGAATTCATATTCTTTTAAAATTTAATGTCATTATATTCTCTGCCAAAAACACTGACAAAACAACATTTTCTATACATAAAACCTAGCTAGATCGATTTTTTGGGCCCGAATCCTCTAGTATGCCAAGTTTCAACAAAATCGTTGGAGCAGTTTCCGAGATCCTGAATATATATATATATATATATATACAAGAATTGCTCGTTTAAAGATATAAGATTAAAGTTATTGGTGTCATTTGCAGAGTACATTATTTTTCTGCTTCATTTTTGTCATCCCACTTATTCAAGTAGCATGGCATAGCGTTTGCGTAACATTCAGTCGTCTCTCGTATCGCGAGAATACGAAAATAAAATCAAAATTTCCTTTCAAATATATTCCTGCTCTTAAGAGTTATATAAGACCGAATCTCTTAGGTTTATGAAGTCACGTTTTCCGCGTCCTATGTAATATTAATTTCGCGTCATTTCTTCATTAACTCGAACTCCGAAAGGGAAAGTTTGAAAAGGAAATGTACATATATCTACTTAAATACAACATTGATAAAGTAAATTTCGCTACAAATAAAGCCTCTAGCAACACGTTGCCAAAGTTTTAACAACACATTGACGACGATACAAAAGTGTCTTCATTTGAACACACCATTACATTAACTCGTAAGACTAATTTTGTGTGCGTGAACCGTAAAATTTGGTCGCCAAAGTTTGAGACTCGATGAAGATTCCTTAGAAACTTTACTTACTAACTTCTGTCCAGTCATTTCCAAAGTTTTTAATGACACCTCTATTTTGGTGATGTGGTAATTATTTGCGTCCTAGAACTAACTTAATGTTGCTTTGATATCAGTTTGTAAACACAATTCGGTATTATTGAACAGAATAGTTATTGTAAATAAAACTAATTTACAGATTTTATCGCGTTTATATTTGATTTTTCATTGCCCAACGTTTCGAACAGAGTACAGATGCAATGAACATGCTGCACGTATGTAGATTGTATCGTGAGCGATATCCGAATACTGAACGCTATCCAGACCATCAAGTGTTCATTCATGTTCCTCGAGCATATTCGGAGGGACATTTACCTAGTGCTCAATAAAATACAATAGGCGTCACTCTCTGTCTCTCTTTCACACACGCAATAAGATTTTTTAATAAAATAGAACAAAAAAATATACCTAATCATTTTTCATAAAATTCGTTGTCTGTCACATAAACATTTTTTTTCTAAAAGTTACGATAACATCTAGAAGGTACCATTTTGGAATAATGAATAATGTGGCCAACTTTTGAAATTACTTGCCACTATGGTTACGGTACATTTTTTTACAGGGTGGTGTGTTAAGTCAAATGATTTAACGTTTTCTTCGAAAAAATTAAGTAATAGCCATAACAAATGTATATTTTTTTTATGTTATTGTAACATGTCTAGCTTTAATTGTACTTGTGGTCGATAGTGCAGTTATCTGCGCTTCTAACAAGAAATATCCGATGCGAAAACTAGCCTATTTGTCGTTATAGTACTTGAAAATATCGTACAAGGTCTGATTTTTCACCGTTTCTAGTAATATGCTCATATTAAAAAAAAAGTGAAATGGATTATTTTTTTATTTTTTTCATAGCTGTCATAAAGTCATCTACCACCCACTTTCCGTTGGACGTTTAATTTAGGGACACCCTGTATATAAATGAAAGTCGTGTTAGTTACACTATTTATAACTCAAGAACGGCTGTACCGATTTGACTGAAAATTGTTGGGGAGGTAGCTTAGAACCAGGAGAAGTACATAGGATACTAACTCAAGAACGGCTGTACCGATTTGACTGAAAATTGTTGGGGAGGTAGCTTAGAACCAGGAGAAGTACATAGGATACTTTTTATTCCGTTCGATCGCGTTCCCGTGGGACGTGACATAAGACGTCAAAGAGAATACAAGTCACTATGAAACGTGGAATAACAAAAACGCATTTGATATGTAATAACAATTAACGCAAATGACAGCTAAACGTAATTTTGTCTATGATTAAATATGGTAGAAAATTTGATAATTATAATTTTGTCAGAAATCAATAATCAGTGATTTGTATTCTCTTTGAATTATCATAAACAATGCCGCGACTAAGACGATTGAATCTTACCTGACAAAGCCGTAATGGTTCTTCTATTAGAGACTACGAGTAAATCTTCGGCAATTTAGAAAATATATTTACGAAAAAAAGTATGACGGTACGAAGTTCGCCGGGTCAGCTAGTATTTACTAAAAATGAAGCTTTCATAAAAGAAAAAAATATATGTATACAAATGCAGGTGATATTTTTTTCTGCAGAAGGCTACTTTTAATACAAATTGTCCTATAGGTGCACAATAAAAACTCATGAAAATAGTTTTTATTGAGTTTTCCTTCTCTTGCATAAATATTATATGCATATTATATCCCTTAGTAGCCTTTTACGACCTTCACGGGCCGGATAGGGAGTGGAGAATTGCATTCTTACTCCGTCACCATACGGAATATAATAACTTAATGATTATTTACTATTATTTTGCTGTTATTATTTGTCATATACTAATCTTTAATGTTCACAGAGGAATCTATATTTAAATACGTGAAGCAAAAACTTTGTAACCCTTTTTACGAAAATGACGTGGATGGACATGTATGAAATTTGGCACAGTTGAAGAATATAATGAGGAGAAGTGCATAAAACTGAAATTTCATACAATAATGGATTACAAATACATTAAATTCATTAAAAAACATTACGCACACTACAACGCAATCGCTACACACACGCACACACGCACACACACACACACACGTTTGTGTGAGTGTGTTGCGTAGCAACGCTTATACACTTTTGTTTACAGTTAAAATCTCTGGTCGAACTGAATGTCAAACAATAATAATTATGATGACAATGTCTAATAGAGATCTGTGCTTATAAAATATATTACGTATTAGTGAAATATAGCTTGCTCAATTTACAATTATACATAAATAAAATTAAAGAAAATTGTGTAGCAGAAAAATTAATTAAAATGAATTATGGCCGAATTTCGACCACACGCCGACCACTAGTAAGTTTAAATATGAATGGTTCAGTATGGGTGGCACCCATATTACCCTCATGGTACACTCTACTGTTAGCATCATCATAACTAGTTGTAATCTGTCCTTTAATCTATTGTAATATTGTACCGATATTGGATATAGAACGTATATAAAATCATAACACACAGATATCAAACATTCTTAAACTATTTATTTTTTTTCACTGGTAGTAAATTTTGGTATCGATATGCAATATCGATACAATAAAAGTATAATGTGCGGGTAACACAGTGTCACGGAACATTCGATCATTCGAGCGTTGTACGCTGCAAGCGTTGGTCGAATAGTATTGCTATATTGTGAAGTGGACATTAAATCAGTTTATATTACAATCATCCTGTGTTTTTCTGAGCTGGAGATCTCTGATCTTTCATCTCAGAAGTGGGATAGACTAAGCCCACACCATATTTTTGGAAATTAGTTGTGATTCATTTATTTTTTGCTACTTTCATCTACCCACAAAATTTAAAAATATTTTTCTATAAGACGATCAAGAGATAGTTGATAAAATATGGATAAAACTACGTCACCGACCCGGCGTAGATCGAATCATGAATCACATTCGCAGAAAAGAAAGGAAAATAAATCTCGAGGAAAAAGAAATCGTGCAAGTCGTCGTCGCGACCCATCGTTGGAGCTGCTTAACGATTCTAGAGGAAGTTTAAGCAGTCATGAGCATAACCGTCAACGTAGTGATTCACGCGGCCGTCTAGACAGCTCCTCTCGCGAACAGCGGAGTAACTATCGCCGTAGGCGTCGAGACAGGCACCGTCGCGAGCGTCACAATCGTGGATCATGCAGCTCACGAAGTCGTAGTGGGCGCAGTTGCAGTCGGACGAGCAGCCGAAGTATAACACCGAAGCGTAAGCATGTAGGTAGCGAACGCGAGGATCAGGTGAGTCGTTCCAATGACAGTAATGACACTTCAAACCTGTTGACTGAATTATTGAAATCGTTGGTGAACGGTCGATCTGAGGGTCATAAATTCCCAATGCTGGGCAATGTCATACCGGAATTTGACCCTATGGTTAAGGGCCAGTCTATTCATACCTGGCTTAATAAGGTTGATGAATGTGCTAGACTATATAAATGGGGTGAGGATCAAGTGATTCATTATGCTTTACCTAAATTATCAGGCGTACCAAAGACTTGGTATCAAGCCCTGCCTACTATGTCATTTTCGTGGCCGGAATGGAAAATTAAACTAACTGAGTCTTTTCCTAGTAGTGACGACTACGCGGAGTTATTAACAGAAATGCTTTCTAAGCGTGTAAAATATAACGAGTCTTTGGAACTGTACTATTATGAAAAAATTAATTTGCTTAACAGATGTGAGATAGGAAGTAAAAGGGCTGTTGATTGTTTACTTTACGGTATTGACGACAGGTCATTAAGGTTAGGTGCTAAAGCGGCCAAATGCCAAGAACCCGAACAGGTATTGGCATATTTTCAATCAATTAAGCAACAGCCACGTGACTTGGACAAGATAAAATCTTTTCATACTGACAAACGAGGTAATGTGCCTGCCGGTAGTAATACGTACAAGCATTTTTTTTTTTTTTTTTTTTTTTTATGGGTTGGCTATGGTAAGCGCACGCGCGGTCCTGTCCTTCCGGGGCGATGAAAGGACGGCGCGCGGGCCCATAACCCACCCGTACCCACGTCACCTCGTTGTTGGGCCGACCACCGGAGCAGATGTGACTTGTCATCAGTGGTCGGCCCGACGGAATACCCTTTCGGGTAACCTCTCACCTCTCGACGTACTGGGACGTCGGTCGCCATTGCGCGGTCAGCCTCCCTGCGGGTGACGGACAATTCCCCGGTCCGATCACCCGCAGCCTCGGCTAGGGCGGCATTAGGCGCAGATATTCGCGCCTGCGCCGCCCGAGTCGCCGGCGGCGGAACGTGTCGCCGAATAGGAGCTCTACTCGCACACGATCCGCCGCCTCCTTCCGTGAGATAACGGCCTCACAGAAGGCGGCGACCGCGTCCCAGTTCCTGACGCTGACGAGCATCTCCCTGGCGATGGTCGGCAGCGCCAGATGGGCACCGATAATTGCGACGAGTTCACGGCGATCCCCCTCCCATGCAGCACACTCCTCGAGCGTGTGCTGCGCCGTGTCCTCGTCGCAACGGCAGTGGTGGCAGGACGGTGTGCTCTCCCTCCTGACAATCTTGTGCAGGTACTTCCCGAAGCAACCGTGCCCCGTCAGCACCTGCACCAGTCGGAAGGAAAGCACCCCGTGCGTCCGCTCCAACCACTCCATCAGCACCGGCCGGAGAGCCTCGACGGTCCTGACACCGTACCGAGGACTCTCCAGCCGGACTGCCCAACGGGCAATGACTTCTCGGCGGGCGTCGACCCGCCAGGCGGTGATCTCTTTGATGGAGACCATGCCGCCGCGGGCGCGCGTCTCCGACACCCGCCGATAAATGTCGGCGAGCATCTCCGCCTCCAGATCCCACGGGGGAGTTCCGGCCAGGAGGCACGCTGCCTCTGTCGCCACCGTGCGGTAACCCCGTATGGCCCTGATCGCCATGACCCTCTGTGGTCGCCACAGGAGGGCCCTAAGACGGACGGTCAGGGACCCCGCCCACACCGGTGCTCCATACAGGGCCATCGACCGGATCACCCCCACGTACAGCTGTCGGCACGTAGCACTGGGTCCGCCCACATTCGGCATCAGCCGCGAAAGGGCGGACGCCGCGCCGACAACCCGGGGAACAAGTCGATGGAGATGCTCCCGGAACCAAAAATGCCCGTCAAGCACCAGGCCCAAGTACTTCATGTGGGCCTGGATGCTGATGGTGACCGACTTCACGATGATCGAAGCGCCGGTGGGAGGCCCGGCGGTACGGAGGCCATGGAACAAAAGGGCATCCGTCTTTTGCAGGGCTACTCTCAGCCCCAGTGCTTCGATCCGCCTGACAATCTCCTCGGTGCCGAGAGTTGCCAGGCGTGCCGCCTCCTCTAGCGTCCCACCCCGGGCTGTGACGAGTGTATCGTCGGCGTAGCAAATTACGCCCAGCCCGGGTGGGAGGCTTCCTCTCAACGCCCAGTCGTAGCCGATGTTCCACAGGGTCGGACCCAGAACCGACCCCTGTGGGACACCGCACGTCATGGGCGTTCGCACAACGTCCCCTACTCGGTCAACGTAGAGGACGCTGCGCCCCTCCAAGTAGTCTGCCACCAGCCGCCTGAGGTACACGGGCACCCCGTGATATCTCAGTCCCTCCCTGATGCAGCTGAATGGCAGACTGTTGAAGGCATTGGCGATGTCCAGGGACACCGCCAACAGGACTCCTCCGCCGGTGACGGCCTCCGCAACCACGGCCTTCAGGCGCAGCAGGGCCGCGATCGTCGAACGCCCTCTCCGAAAACCAAACTGGGCGTCCGACAGATCGGGCCCGACCCCGACGAGGTGCCGCTCGATGCGGGCAGCCAACACCCTCTCCAGCAGCTTGCCCGCATCTTCGAGCAGCACGATGGGCCTGTAGGCCGAGGCCGACTCGGGAGACCGTCCCGGCTTCGGCAGGAGAACCAGCCTCCCCTCTTTCCAGCATCCAGGGAACTGCCCGGACGTCAAACAGGCGTCGAACAGTCCCCTGAGGCGTGGTCCCAGGTGCTCGAGGACCAGGGCCAACACACGGTTCGGAATACCATCGGGCCCGGGGGCGGTAGATTTCACTCGCATACGCGCCACCGCCGCCCCCATTTCCGGCTCCGTGATGGGCGGATCACTTTCATCTTCGGCCTCCCGGTCGCTATCCGGCGAAGCCATGACCGGAGGCGTGTGCTCCGCCCGCCGTGGAAAGAGGTCCTCGACAACTCTGGTGAGGAGGCTGGGCTGGAGAGTCTCGGTGAGGGGGGGGCCCCGCCCGCGGAGCTTGTTCAGCGCTGCGAGGTAGGGGCGACCCCAGGGGTCACGCTCGAGACTGTCCAGCATCTCCCACCGACTAACGTCCTTGGCGGTACGGACGGCCAGCCTGAAGGCAGACCGCGCACTGCGGCAAGCCTCGTACAGCTGGCCCTCCCGCTCAGCGTCGCGGTGGCGCGCTCGGCTGCGGGTATAGTCCCTCCGGGCACGTATGCACGCGGCCCGAAGGTCCGCCAATTCTCGGGACCACCAGGGGACCGCATTCTTCGGGGGCAGACGCCGCACACGGGGCATGGCCGCATCGCAGATTTGCGTTAACGCACAGCGGATGCGGCCAGCCTCGGCATCCACCCCGTCCGCCTGGGGCGGTGAGGACAGCCACGACTGAAAATACGTACAAGCATGCGAATAACACTGATCATAAAATTAAATCTCAGTCACGTGGTCCTATAGTGTGTTACAATTGTAATGAGCCAGGTCATTTCAGTTTTAAATGTACAAAAAAGATCTTGAGGTGTACTATTTGTAATAAATTGGGACATACAGCCATAAATTGTGAGAAACTACCTAATGACAATACTTCAAGGGATGGTAAATCCAATGAAAAAAATGTTTTGCAGGTTAATGTAGCTCAATTGAATGATAGTAAATATGTGGTATGTTTGAGTTTGAATGGATATCCCATGACAGGATACATAGATCTAGGTAGCCAGTGCACGCTGATACGATGTAGTGATGCCCAAAGGTTAGGGATCAAGTGGAACAGTGATGATCAGTTGCCAATTATGCGAGGTATTGGTGATAATATTGTGGTTCCTCTGGGAGTTACCACTGTAGAACTAAACATTCAGAATATTGTAGAGCAAACCGAAATCTTCGTAGTACATGATAGCGTTATAAAATATCCGGTATTGGTAGGACACAGTTTTACGGAAAAACCTAACATTACTATAATGAAAACTAACGATCGGTTGATTTTCAATAATAATAATATAAAAAAGTACCGTCTGCTATTAATTGATGATATAGTGTTACCACCGATGAAAACGTGTGTTGTACGAACTTATTGTCCCGACATATATTCTGGTTCAGTGTATGTTAGCGGCACGTTACGGGGTCACTTGGGTTATGAGTTTTATCTGTTACCAGGTGAATATGATGTCATAGGCGGACAAATTTCATTGCTTATTCAAAGTGTCACTGATAGGCCGATTTGTTACGCTGCACCTGTATGGGCCGATAGGGCCACCATAGGGGCGGCTCGCCTTAAATTACTACAGAGCCAACGATTGGCCCTAATATTCTTATGTAAAGCCTATAGAACGGTTAGTACCGAGGCCTTACCAGTACTCGCGGGTGTACTTCCGGTTGATTTGGAGATTCAGAGACGAGCGTCAATGTATTACACCACAAAGGAAACTATGAATACAGATTTCCTTCTACCGCGCGACCGAAATAAAATTGCTAGATTGTTTGCACCACAATCCATTGTTTATGAGGAACTTTTAACTGAATAGCAAGAAAGATGGGATTCATCATCGAAAGGTCGTCATCTTTATCTATTTTTTCCATGCATCCGGGAGCGCCTGGAGAAGGTGTGGTTGGAGGTTGACCACTTCGTGGCCCAATTTTTAACTGGCCATGGCAACTTTAAAAGTAAATTATTTTCTTTTAAACTCGTACCATCACCATTATGTCAATGTTCCACATCTGACCACGAGTATGAACAATCAGCACATCACATTCTCTGGGAGTGCGATCTCTGGCGAAACGAGCGTAACCTTATGTTAAACAGTTTGCAAGTCACCTGTGGGGTAGTATACTATACGGACCTTGTAGCAACTCGAGAAAATTTCCGTGCGTTCATGCGTTTCTGCCATACCTACTGTAGCAATCAATCTTAACGCTCACATATAGGCCCCGTTAAGCTCTTCCGTATCCGTGGTGCCGTACTGCTGCGCTATCGTAGCTGTACTCCTGTTTACTTATTGGCTGACTAGTCATTTTGTTTTCCTGTCTCCCGCTTTGCCTGGGAGGGAAGTGGAATCTCTCTTTCCAACTCCTCCTCTTTAATCTTTTCTAATTAAATTTGTTGCGGGTCCCAAGACAATTAAAATCATATCCCGGGACTGCCTGAGGGTCAAACCTCGGTGTCATTTATGGAGACCATTGTGGATCCTGGCTTACAGGAGTTACAATGGTGGGAATGTGTGGTGGGATTAGTCCCAACAAAACATGATAGGCCGATCAAATTACAGAAGGATAGCTTATTGACGCGTGCCCGACAGGTAGAGTTTATGGATGTAAATAAATTGAATTTAGAGAGTTCCGAAACAGCGGATATAATTAATTACGATAGTTCATTGACCATGCAGGAGGTTGATAAATTAAAAACATTATTGAAGCGTTATGCAAACTGTTTCTCAAGTAGCTTGAAAGACTTAGGTTTAACAAATGTGTCAGAGATGGTGATCGATATGGAAGACAATCTACCAGTTGTATATCGTCCATACAGACTTTCGTTTTCTGAACGTGCAGTAGTGCGATCAATGGTACAGGATATGATGGATGCCGATATAGTTAGTGAATCAAAGTCATCATACGCTAGTCCTATTTTACTAGTTAAGAAAAAGACTGGCGAGAAGCGATTGTGTGTGGATTATAGGGCTCTTAATAAGAAAACAAAGAAGGAACACTATCCACTACCACTGATTGACGACCAATTAGTCATGTTGGCTGGCAATTCTTTATTTACTACACTTGATTGCGCATCAGGATATTACCAGATTCCTGTTGCGGAATATTCCCAGGATAAAACTGCATTCGTCACCCCTGACGGCCAGTACCAGTTCAAACGTATGCCATTTGGATTGGCCAATGCCCCGTCAGTTTTTCAGAGAGTGATAAATAAAATACTGCCTAAGTCCAAGGTTGATTTTGCTATAATATATATGTATGACATTTTGATCCCTGCAAGGTCCTTTCAGGAAGGGCTTAATAGACTAGAGCAAGTACTTGGGCTTCTATCAGACGCGGGGCTCACATTAAATATTAGTAAATGCCATTTCTTTCAGAAAGAGATAGACTTTCTAGGGTTCCAAGTAAATAGCCAAGGAATTAGGCCAGGGTCCCGCAAGACCCTTGCCATTTCCAATTTCCCTCAGCCGCAAAACGTACATGATGTTAGACGTTTCATTGGGTTAGCCAGTTTCTTTAGACGGTTCGTACAGAATTTCGCTCTTGTGGCGCGACCTTTAACTGACCTACTAAGATCTAACTTTACATGGAAATGGGATGAAAGTCATACTAAGGCCTTCGAATCACTTAAACATAGACTAGTGGAACGACCGATCTTGTCGCTATACGATGTGACGTTAGAAACCGAACTCCATACAGATGCTTGTAAACTAGGCATTGCTGGTATTCTGATGCAGAGGCATGCTGATGGAATACTTAGACCGGTGGCTTATTACAGCCGAAAGACTACAGGCGATGAACAAAAATTACATTCTTTTGAATTAGAAACTCTAGCAGTCATCGCTTCGCTTAAACGTTTTAGAGTTTATCTTTTAGGATTAAGATTCAAAATTATTACTGATTGTAATGCCTTACGGACTACTTTAACGAAAAGAGATCTTATACCACGAATCTCTCGATGGTGGATTCAGTTACAGGAGTACGATTGTGAAATTGAGTATAGACCAGGGAACAAAATGTCACACGTTCGCGCTCAGTCGTGCCCCCGTAACTGAACCCGTTTCTGGTGATGAAGACTGTCAGATATTTGATGTCTTGGCAATAGAGTTGAAGGACTGGATTTCAACGGTGCAAAGTAACGATGATGAGATAAAGAGAATTAAGGAAATACTTCAGGATCCACAAACTAAGCAGGTAGTAGACATTTATAAGAATTATCAGATAAGAGGTAGTTATGTGTACAGAATTACTGATAGTGGATTGAGATGGGTGGTTCCGCACGCAGTGAGGTGGCAGGTACTGTGAATGAACCATGATGACGTTGGACATTTTGGTTTCGAGAAAACTCTTAATCGCTTACAGAGCACGCTATGGTTCCCTAAAATGCGTCGATTCACAAAGAAATATGTATCCGCATGCTTAGAATGTGCTCATCATAAGGCACCCGGTGGCCCTAAAGAAGGTTTAATGCATCCCATTCTCAAACTAGAAATTCCTTTCCATACGTTACACGCGGATCACCTTGGTTCATTTGTTCGCTCTAGGAGAGGCAATACGTATATACTTGCTATTATAGATTCTTTTACCAAATATATCAACATTAGACCAGTAAAAGACACAAAGAGCACTACGGCAATTAAATATTTTAAAGAACACGTTAGTTATTTTGGCGCGCCATCTCGTCTCATAACAGATCGCGGCACGTGCTTTACGAGCGCAAGGTTTAAATCTTTTACCAAAAGCTTAGGTATTAAGCATGTAATGAATGCGGTAGCAACCCCTAGGGCGAACGGACAGATAGAGCGCTACAATAGAACCATCTTAGATGCCTTAAGCACTAAATGTCATGGTAAAAACGATAACATGTGGGACGATTGTGTAGGTGACATACAGTTGGGCTTAAACACTACGATAAATAAAACTATAGGCAAGAGTCCCTCAGAGCTGTTATTTGGGTGTAGATTAACTAGTACATCCGAAAATATCTTAAATAACGTAATTTCCGAAGTTAATGAACGTATAAGTGGCGAGGATATGGTTGAACTGAGAAAGGAAACTAGGGATCGTATAGAGAAACAGCAGTTAAAGGCGAAACAAAGGTTTGATAAACATAGGAAGGTGAGTGTAACATATAATATCGGAGATCTTGTTAGGGTTGAAAGAAATATTTATGACAAGGAGAATTCAGGTAAATCTAGAAAGCTTCTACCAAAATTCCATGGCCCGTATCGTATAATTAAAATATTAGATAATGATAGATTTTTAGTTGAGGATACACCATTAACGCGAAAAGGTAGTAAGAGATATGAAAATGTTGTCGCAATAGATAAAATACAACCATGGCTAGCGTTTAAAAATATTTCTAGTGAGATCAGTGAAAGTGATGGTAGCGACAATGAGGATACAGTAGAGGAAAATGAGAGAAGTGATGATTGAAAGTTATCGATGATTGGGTGCAGAGTGGTTCGTGACGGTTGGACTGCAACTGCGAAATGTATGTAACTTAACACGATTTAAGAAATACGATGATTATGTGATGATGATTGTGAGAAGATAGTAATTATGATATAGGGATTATGAATCGACTGACAGATCATTAGCTAAGAGTGATTAGAACTAAATCATAAAAGAAAAGAGACGAATAGGCTGCATTGGCCTGTTAAATTACAATTAATGTACGTAATGAATTGTGATTGATAAATTATAAGTTACATATGATCATAGAATGAAAAGATTGTTTACTCTCATAGCATGGTACGAGTTATGAGCGGGCAGAACTCCGATATAGATGGTTGCAAATTATAGCAGACCGTGTTAACGGAAGACCGTTACATGGGCTATATGCGCCCAGTATCGTTGAGTGTCAATCGCAGATCATAACAAGATAGTATTAACCTCGGACATGAGCTATGAGTGATCAGCGTGTAGAGCACGTAGATGGTCACAGATCATAGCAGATCATGTTGATTATCATTATAAGATTAGTATATAGTATTAACCTCAGACATGAGCTATGAGTGATCAGCGTGTAGAGCACGTAGATGGTCATAGATCGTAGCAGATCATGTTGATTATCATTATAAGATTAGTATATAGTATTAACTTCAGACATGAGCTATGAGTGATCAGCGTGTAGAGCACGTAGATGGTCATAGATCATAGCAGATCATGTTGATTATCATTATAAGATTAGTATATAGTATTAACTTCAGACATGAGCTATGAGTGATCAGCGTGTAGAGCACGTAGATGGTCATAGATCATAGCAGATCATGTTGATTATCATTATAAGATTAGTATATAGTATTAACTTCAGACATGAGCTATGAGTGATCAGCGTGTAGAGCACGTAGATGGTCATAGATCGTAGCAGATCATGTTGATTATCATTATAAGATTAGTATATAGTATTAACTTCAGACATGAGCTATGAGTGATCAGCGTGTAGAGCACGTAGATGGTCATAGATCATAGCAGATCATGTTGATTATCATTATAAGATTAGTGTATAGTATTAACCTCAGACATGAGCTATGAGTGATCAGCGTGTTGAGCACGTAGATGGTCATAGATCATAGCAGATCATGTTGATTATCATTATAAGATTAGTGTATAGTATTAACCTCAGACATGAGCTATGAGTGATCAGCGTGTTGAGCACGTAGATGGTCATAGATCATAGCAGATCATGTTGATTATCATTATAAGATTAGTATATAGTATTAACTTCAGACATGAGCTATGAGTGATCAGCGTGTAGAGCACGTAGATGGTCATAGATCGTAGCAGATCATGTTGATTATCATTATAAGATTAGTATATAGTATTAACTTCAGACATGAGCTATGAGTGATCAGCGTGTAGAGCACGTAGATGGTCATAGATCATAGCAGATCATGTTGATTATCATTATAAGATTAGTGTATAGTATTAACCTCAGACATGAGCTATGAGTGATCAGCGTGTTGAGCACGTAGATGGTCATAGATCATAGCAGATCATGTTGATTATCATTATAAGATTAGTGTATAGTATTAACCTCAGACATGAGCTATGAGTGATCAGCGTGTTGAGCACGTAGATGGTCATAGATCATAGCAGATCATGTTGATTATCATTATAAGATTAGTGTATAGTATTAACCTCAGACATGAGCTATGAGTGATCAGCGTGTTGAGCACGTAGATGGTCATAGATCATAGCAGATCATGTTGATTATCATTACAATAGATAAGGATATTTGCTAAGGAAATATGATATGTATAATATACATATACTTCAACGCTTAGTTTATATAATTCTTACGCAATAGTATCAGATTTTTTTTTTTTATAGTTGTAGCGAAATAGTAATTAGATAGTAGATGGAGTTAATATTTAAATATGCTTTGGCTCATCTCGACCACAGTGAGAGGACTCACTGTTGGAAGGATGGCCGAGCTGTTAGCATCATTATAACTAGTTGTAATCTGTCCTTTAATCTATTGTAATATTGTACCGATATTGGATATAGAACGTATATAAAATCATAACACACAGATATCAAACATTCTTAAACTATTTATTTTTTTTCACTGGTAGTAAATTTTGGTATCGATATGCAATATCGATACAATAAAAGTATAATGTGCGGGTAACACAGTGTCACGGAACATTCGATCATTCGAGCGTTGTACGTTGCAAGCGTTGGTCGAATAGTATTGCTATATTGTGAAGTGGACATTAAATCAGTTTATATTACAATCATCCTGTGTTTTTCTGAGCTGGAGATCTCTGATCTTTCACTACGAAGACAGTTTATAGTTTAGTTCCAAATAGTTTATAGTATTATTTAGAATTACTTGATAAAAGATCCATAACACTCGGTCTGTCCAAGACTCAAGAAGAAAAGAGCTTTCCAGTTAGTAGTCAGTTGGTTCCATATTTAATGGCAAGGTGGCATCCATCCACCAGCCTATCGATGTCCACAGTTATCATAAGCCTCTTCAAGATGCGCTTAAGACATAATTTAAGTTTGGCATCTAGATTGGCGATCGAATCAGATGTTGTTAGTTTTCTAGTAAACCCTTAGCCGGCTATTACATCTTGCTTGGGAAATTATGATGTTAACATGTGTCTTTTAGTCACAAGAAGGGTATGTTAAAGAAAGAGTATGTTTTAATTTGAATAAAACAGTGAATTATTTCGACATTTTAATATTGAGGGATATATTTTAAATTTGTATGTTACAAAGAATTATTTTCGCATTTACATATATTTAATGACTGCTCGGGTATCTATTTAATTGGTGTGCGGTTTTAATTAAAGATACAGAACCACTAATTGGTAAGGCAGCAAAATGTAAAGCCCGCAGAATTTACGCCAAACAAGCTTGTTTAATATATTATAGATACTCAAATATTTATAATTATGGGTTAATAATATAATTCTTAGCCATATTTCTTTCAAAGATATAAAAATAATATATTCTTCACTGCCCATTTGGACACAATCCGCTCAATCCATCCAGATCGCTCGCTACACGCAGAAACATATACGCGTATATACTCGGTAGCTATATATAAGAATTATTAATCTTAAAGTTTATTCAAATGTTTGCGAATTAAGACACATCTTTTTGGCTGAGCACTGTTTCCTATAATACAGGCCATGGCCTAATTTAGGAAGGAGTTTCAGTATCTTTTGCAACAACCTTTAGTTCCTTAGTTTTAAATTATAATGTGTAACATTAACTTTGTATTAAATAAACTTTTTTATTTTGATTTATTTATTTTAGATCGATGAATGAATAGCGAGCGGCCTGACAACCTGCCCTATTCCCTCGCCAATGCCAATGGATTAACCACTGACACCAATTCAGACAGTTTAAAATATCAGTTCTTATTACACATACTTTGATAAGACTTATCACCATATCAGCCCATAAACTTTACCCTGCTGGGCTCGGACCTCCTCTTCGAGGGTAATTAGCCTACTATACTACTCTGGTCAGACGTGTTGACATATGGTGTTACTATGAGTTTTGCTTCTCTTATATAGATGCATAATATCCCTTAGTCGTGTTTTACAGTACCCACGGGGTAGATTCTTATTGCGTTATAGGGAATATGAATATACTTTAAGGTAAACTGCACATATGGCGTCGTGGGTTCAATTTCCACGGTTAAAGTGAAGAGATAACTTCCAACAGACGATTGGGCAATCTATAATTCTTCTTCCGAGTCTGGATGTAATTTGTATGCGTTAATAGTATATTCGTGAAGTCCTCTACAATCCAAATAATATTTCCTTAAAACAGGATTTTCCGTGTAGTGAGTAAGAATACAGTTCACCACTCCCTATCTTACCCGTGGATGTCGTAAAAGACGAGTAAGGGATAAAATATGCACATAACATCTATACAAGAGAAGGAAAACTCAAAATGAAACCCGATACCAACATGTCTGACCAGCATGGTATAGTAGGTCAAATTCTTTCTCATTATGGAGGAGGCCCGAGCCCAACATTTGGACGTATGTTGGCTGCGATGATGAAAGCAGGATGTTGTCTTCGTCAAGAAAAAATGATTTTTATTCCGTCAATAAACAGAAATTATTAGTTTACTTCGTCAATTTTGTAAGCCAAAATACCAATCTATAGCCGAAGTAGGCTTTATCAAGGTCAAATATTTAGGCCCTTATGGATAATTGGACGTTACATACTATATACCTTTAACCGACTTTGCCCACTCAACCTCTATTGTATATTTAATAACTGATCTGGGATATACAGTAAATCGTTGTAAGTATTATGTGGCCTTATTATCTAGATAGTGAAATAATCTTAATGCCTAGTGCCGAAATTCGAGTTTCGATCCCTACGTTAGACAATAATGTATAAGGAAGGATGAAAAGCATGTGACAAGGAGGGTTATCAATATGATCGTTGATGGACGTAAGAAATATAGGAGATCCAAAAAGAGATGGATGGATTGGGCGAATGAGGATACACAAGAGAAAGAAAACTCGAAATGGAATCCTAAATAAAGTAGTTTGACCAGTGGGTTATTATTATAGATCAATTTTCCTTTCATTTTGGAAGAGACTCAAGCTCAGGAATGGAATGTGTAAAAGCCAAGATGATGCAATAATTTAGAATTTGAGTCAGGTTTTTTTTTTGTTAGCTTGCTGGCCAAGGTCAAGGATTCGGTGCCAGTGGCTGGCGAAGAGGAGAGAATTTGGTGATTTATGGGGCCACGCGCCCTTGCGTAGCCCCTGACGGAGTGGACAGCGCGTGTGTTGCCCATAGCTAAGTTAATTTTATGTTTGTAAAGTCCACTAGAATATAAGCATTGCGTGACGATGACTTATAGCGTCACTTTATGAAAAAAAAAACGAAAATTCATGAGTCATAATAGACGTACATTTAAAAGTTTGAATAACTTAATAAAAGTCCATTAAACTGACAATTAAAACTAAATACGAGGTCAATGGTTCACAAATTGAGTTGCACTAACAAGCGACTGACCCCTTAACATAAAATAAAACTAGTAAAAACAAGATTATGTTTACTGTGAGGCAAAATGTCGCGCCAGGTGGGTCTCGAGGGAAATCAAAATAACAGCGAGCATGTCACCTCAGTATGAGTTTTCATTTTCACTAAATTCCGTTTTAGTGCGTATAAAATTGATGTTGTACTACTTTTAAAGTCACGCTCGCTTTTAATAGTAAAAGTTTTTTTACGATTGAAAAAAATAACATATGTTTATTCATTATTATCTCAGCTTATGTAAGTCCCAATATTGGGCTCGAACCTCCTCCACAGTGAGAGGGAAAATTGACATATGTACCACGCTTGTCAGACGTGTTGCTTTAGGATTTTATGTCCAGTGTTTCTTTTTTGCATCAATGTTACCTGCATATCATATCCCTAAGCAGTTTTTTACGACATCCATGGGTAAGAGTTCTCTTTTTTTTTTTTGGGGTGGGCTGCGGTTGGCGTGCCTCCGCACCACTCCGTCCGGGGCGACAGAGGGGCTTAAGCACGCAACACCCGCAACCCACCCGAACACCACGTCGCCTTCGTCGTTGGGCCGACCACTGGAGCAGGGTTACTTCTCATCAGTGGTCGATGGGTAAGAGTACTCTGTGACGATTTTTTATAATCCTTACTTTTAATATGGTCTTTTGAAAGCAGTTTATGTCAGATCTATAGTAAATCTAATCATACACTGTTATGTTAAACAGTAACTAAACTACACATTATTTTTGCTTAGGAAGAAGTTGGCTGAGTCAGAAATTCAAAAATAGCTAGATATGGGGGGCTTATTAATGTTGAATTATGAAAAAAAATTTTCACCGATTCTTTCCGCATACGCTCCGCTAAAAGATGATGCACATCTTCTATTTTGCCATAGACCTCGCAATTAGGCAAATTTACTTTTTCTTTAGAAATGCAAAAGCTCTCAGCGGCATGCGTCCGGAACGAATCCTGTTAGCAGTGACGAGCATTCTACGACTGACCTCGCGACTATTAAACCGAGGGATACGATTAGCTCATTTTCGGATAATTTTGTACCATATACCTTTACATTGTTTGTTAATGTTTCCATAAATTAAATCAGTGATTTTTGTATTTTCTAGTAATTTATAGTGTACTAGCAACCCGCCCTCGCTTCACTTCGGTTTCAGTCGCTCAAACCCGCGTAGTTTCCGTTCCTGTGGGAATACCGGGATAAAATATAGCCTATGTTACTCCCTGATATTATTTCTTTTCAGCTTTTCATTGGTGAAAGAATTTTTGAAATCGGTTCGGTGGTTTAAGCATGAAAGCGTTACAAACAAACAAACAAACAAACATCCTTACTTTCGCATTTATAATATTAGTATGGATATACACTATGTATGTCTCTCGTATCTCTCGTGTGTGGGGAAGATAAATTTGCAAAGCCGATCTGCTCGCCATCATTTCTCGTCCAATCGATGTGAGAAGGCAGAAGTTATAGCAGTATGTTGAAGTTGCTTAAAGGAAGAGAGTGATAGAGTGATACGATACTTTATTATGCATGGCAACACATGACATAATAAGTTACCAAATCGATTTAATCGTCGGATGCTTTGGAATGGTTTTCATCTTATCTTCAGGGTCGTCAGCAGTCCATTCGTATCGACGACACTATGTCCGATTGGTGCGATTTGGGCTCTGGCGTTCCTCAAGGCGGTATACTTTCTCCTCTTCTCTTCTCTCTCTTTATTAATCTTTTAACCCCTGAACTTCAGTGCGCGTATCATTTGTATGCCGATGATCTACAACTATACTCTCACGCCAAGCTGGATGATGTACAGTCAGCAATTGCTAGAATCAATTCCAATCTTTCAACTATAAGCGTTTGGGCTGCTAGGTTTGGCTTGGCAGTGAATGTAGACAAGTGCCAATCCATTATACTCGGTAGTCCTCGAATAATCAGCAGATTTGATTCTCTTGCTCTACCATCCATCGTGTACAATGGAACAGTGATCCCTTACAGTCAACATGTCAAGAATCTTGGCCTAATTCTAGACTCGACGATGAAGTGGCAAACGCAGATCTCTACCATATCAAATAAGGTCACAGGTACGCTTCGCTCGCTATATCGCTTGAAGAACTTTCTTCCAATAAATACCAAGACAGCGCTGGTTCAAACCTCCTTCCTATCATCGATTATGCTGATGTGTGCTACCTCGACCTGAATGCAGATCTACTCAATAAACTGGACCATCTTCTCAATAATTGCATTCGATTCGTTTTTAACCTTCGTAAATTCGACCATGTCTCCTCATTTCGCTCTCGTCTTAATTGGTTACCGATTAGGCAAAGACGAAGCTTGCGAACTCTCTCTTTGCTATACTCTATTTTAAACTCTCCTAATGCTCCCCCCTACTTAAAACTTCACTTTCAATTTTTATGTACCACTCACGACCGTAATCTTCGTTCCTCCAAAAATCTTATTCTTCACTGTCCTTCTCATTCCTCTAATCTAGTACACTCTTCGTTTTATATCCAGGCTATTCTTCTCTGGAATGCGTTACCATTAAAGATCAGAATGGCCGCTAGCCGTGATGGTATTAAAGCTAGGGTAAAACGTCTATACCTAGACTTTCTGACGGAGTCAACTCAGCACTGATGGCTCTCCTCTACTTTTAATAAAATTTATATGTATGTATATATGTATTTCTATGTATATATATATATATATATATATATGTGTGTATTGTTTGTGTGTATAGTGTATAAGAATATAATTGCTATACTGGGATAACCAAATTTTAAAAATTACCCCCTACAATCTATTGCACCTGCCTAAATAATTTCTGCTCCACCCGTGGTTGACTGGCAGAAAATGCCTAAGGCATTAAGTCTGCCATGTACCTTATTTTTGTGTGCCAAAGTTTAAATAAATAAATAAATAAATTTAAGGTATTTAATACATTAGGGACTTATAAATTACAGCTATTTAGATTATTATTAGACAAATGTTATAATTGTATAAAGGATTTCTTAAATGATATGGAACTATGACGTGTAACGAATAAATGTTTCATGGGACCATTTGGGCAGTATACCCTTTCCAACAAAAACAATTTTTAAATTGGTTGGGAAGCGAAGGAATTATGCGCAAACAAACATAAAAAAACATACAAACAGCCGAATTGAGAAACCCCTCCTTTTTTAGAAGTCAGTTAAAAATCAAGTTAGGATTTTCGTGCATCAAATAAAAAAGAAGTGTTATTTTTTATCAAATCCCAACACTAGTTATGTTAAACTAACATCTATCAAGAACAAATTTTCTTAGCGTCCGAACAGTACAACTGTTTTATTTTCACCTAAACAGACATCTTAATGTCTAAACATAAACATCTCCATTCTACGAGGTCACACAAAAATATCAGATGATATAAAACACGAGAAATCAAATCAGCTCAGATATATTGAGGCGTGGTGAAGAAGCTTTTGTTCTTTTAACATTACCTCGATGTCTAATGGCTCCCTTGCGCACTTTGAGAACTGCTGTCTCACTATTTTTAGACAAGGAGTCGTAATTCCTTAGAGACATTATTTTTAAAACATTTTCTATTTATACTCTTTAATGAAATAGCTTTTCCGTGTAGCGACAGAGTAAGAATACAATTCAACCTATCTAACCTGTGGGTGTCGAAGAAGACTACTAAGGGATATATTATGCACAAGCAACCCGCGCTCGCTTCGCTTTGGTTTTAGTCGCCTTATCTGCGTAGTTCTCTACTGCGTATTCTAAAATATATCCTAAGTTACATACGTTATAGACAGCTACTGAAACATTATCAAAATCGGTCCAGTCGTTTTAAAGATTACCTAAAACAAACAGACAGACTGACAAAAAAAATTAAACTGGCTTTTAGGCATAGGTATCGTGCAAAAAACCGTGGGAGCATGAAAAAAGCCGAGTATTTTGACATTTCAAACAGACACTTCAATTTTATTTATTTGTATAGATAAACAACTGAGCAAGAGAAAAAACAACTCGACATAAAACCCTATATCAATCTCTCTGACTAGCATGGTGCAGTAGGTCAATTTCCCTCCTATTGTGGAGGAGGCTCCAACCCAACAGTGGGATCTTTATGAGCTGAAACGGTGACAATCGATCAAATAACTTCGCCATGTTTTGACGGAGTCATAGTACAATTCATCAGTCCCTACCCTTTCCGTGGGTGTCCATTAATATGGCTAAGGGGTACGATATGCATAGAACATCTATGTAAGAGAAAAAAAAACTCGAAATAAAACATTACACTCTTCACTAGTGTGATATAGTAAAGAAGGTTGAAGGAGTGAGCCCAATTATGGGCCGTTTATGAGCTAAAATGATAATACAATTAGGTAGAGATTATAAATATTACCTTCTACAGTAATGGCTTTTTTTAAGACGCTACATTAAGGGAATAATCCTTGTAATATGGGGAACTTACATCATCATCATCATCATCTCAGCCCATATACGTCCCACTGTTGGGCTCGGGCCTCCTCCATAATGGGAGAGAATTTGACCTACTATACCATGCTGGTCAGACATGTTGGTATAGGATTTCATTTCGAGTTTTTCTTCTCTTGCACAGGTGTTATGTACATATTATATCCCTTAATGGTCTTTTACGACATTCACGGGTAAGACAGGTAGTGGTGAATTGTATTCTTACTCCGTCACCACACGGATAACGGGCAACGGGGAACTTTACAAAGATATAATTTAACGGATAAAAACTATACTCTGTTCCGTGTGGTGACTGAGTAAGAATACATTTCACCACTCCACCTTCTTGTCCGCGAGTATCGTAAAAGACGACTAAGAGAATAACATGGAGATAACATCTATGCAATAGACGAAAAACTTGAAGTCCACCTACCAACCCGTCTGAACATCGCGGTATAATTAATTATTATTTCCCTCCCATTATAGAGGAGACTGGAAACCAGTAGTGGAACGTATATCAGCTGTGATGATGAAGATGAAGTTATACCCAGACTCAAAACAATAATTAGTGGATGGCAAAAAGTATTGTGTTCCGTGTGGTGACGGAGTAATAATACAATTCCCCACTCCCTATCGTGCCCGTGGATGTCGTAAAAGACGACTATGGAATGTAATATGCACATAACATCTGTGAAAGAGAAGGAAAACTCGAAATGAAACCCTATACCAACATGCCTGACCAGCATGGTATAGTAGGTCAAATTCCCTCTTATTATGGAGGAGGCCCGAGCCCAACAGTGGGACGTATCTAAGCTATAATGATGATAATTAAATTATACAATTAGTGGATCGCATAAAGTATTATTCTACGTGGGAATCAAACCTGCGTCGCTCGCACGATTGAACAGAATCATAACTAGTAAGCCATCTATGTAGTCTTAATATTAATGAGGTCAGATTTGGGCTCAGTAATGTCAAAGAGAATATTATAGTGAACGCATTATTGAACAGCAAGCTCCCAAACTATTCTGTAATGGTGTAATGCTTTCGATATCTAATTCCGAATGCGATTTCTCTGTTTGTTTAAAGGTGGCTTATTCCCGTAGGTTTATTTGGATATACGTGTGACCTACGTGTTTGTTTTTCGAGTAAATAATGTGATATTTTTATCTTTTATTTTGTGTAAATGACAACGGCGTTGTCGATCTTTTTTTTTTGGGTGGGTTATGGTCAGAAGATACGTCATCAATTCCAACCGGGTAAAAGTAGAACGCGACCCCATAAACCACCTTATTCTTTCCTCTTCGCCTGTGGGCCAATCATACCGAATCTTGGACGACGTGGTGATTATGTAGGCCAAGCCAAGTTGGTAATGCATCACTTATTAAAGTTCTTACTTCTTTTCGGGCTACATACCTTTATTCTTTCAGCCTCACTGTCAAGCTTGGGCCTTCTCCATAATGGGAATGAAATTAACCTACTATGTTGGCATGGAGTTTTATGGCGAGTTTTCGTTCTCTAGTAAAGATGTTGTGTGTATATCATATTCCTTAGTCGCCTTTTACGACAGGGGCAAAAGAAGGTGAATTGTATTCTTACTCCGTCATCACAGGGAAATTATAAAAATAGTTCGATATAAATCTAAAAAATTCCCGCAAACAATTACTGTTTGGTAAAAAAATATTACTGACTATAGATTTTTTCAAAAGTTATCTCGACAACAACCAAGAAATTTGGAACTATATGACGTTTAGAAATATGTATGATAGATAGCTGAAAAATTAAAAAATATTGAAATTATTATCGCGTTTAGAGATTTAAAAAAGATTCAGAGTCATGAAGATTTACATAAAATACGCAAATCCAAGCAAAATTCGGCATCTGAAGATAAAAATATATATAATGAGAATCGGATCGTTGCGGTGAAACATTTGTTATCAGCGATAACGTCAGTTACAGGCAAGTGACGTCATCAATCATCGTGAACACGTCATTAATATTAGAATATTTGTACGAATATGTCGATTATAATTATTACAAATAGATACTTGTTAATCACAGAACATTGTTTTTTTATTAGTTTTGTTAGCAGACGCGTAAGTAGCATTCCTAATAGTATGTGGAAGAGAGATTTTGGTCTCCAGATCTTTCGCTTTCCAAAAGCAAATACAGGCTTCTGTACTTCTTTCGGAAAGCTTACTATCACAATTTAGCCGTCGATTTTCTAAGACAAATTTAGTTTTTGATGGCTATATATGAATACCTGTGAAGCGCGTAGCTTTTTTTTAGATGCAATTGCGATCCCGGTCTAGGCAAACCATCGTGTCTGACGGATGGGAAAGCTTGCAGCCACATAAATTGGCATACAATTATATTTCAATCGCCATTTGAGAGGATTACCAGTGGGTTTAGCGCAAATAATTACATCAAAGTATACATAACGTTATTGAGCCTCATCGAATTGAATAGAGATTAATTGAGGTAAGAGCAGATAATAAATTCCGTGTTTGTGAAGTCCTCTGCAACATATGAATTTATGTCTTAGTGCAGATTTATTTTTTCTATCCAGCCATCCATCTCAGTCCATAGACGTCCCAGCCTAGCAGCTCGAACCTTCTTTCTAATAGGAGGGCAGTTGACCTGCTATACCATGCTGCTCAGACATGTGGGTATAGGGTTTTATTTCGAGTTTTCCTTCTCTTGCACAGGTGTAATGTACTTATTATATTCCTTAGTCATCTTTTATGACATCCACGGGCAAGATAGGGAGTGCTGAATTGTATTCTTACTCCGTCACCACACGGATTTATTTTTAGTATTAAAAAAAATTAAAAAAGAACAATTTCTATTACAAATTATTCAAGTCACCAAGGTTAAGAGATCGATTGATCTATATTAAGTAGGTATATATTATGCCGAAGGATGGCATCTTATTTTATAATTTATACCAAGGTTGACATTAACCAGCAACGTGTAGGCGTAAAAAAGTTACTTAAACTATAATTATTACATAGTTAATGGTAAGTAGCTTTTCCTGTGGCGACGGAGTTAATTCAACGTCGCCTTTCTTGTGGGCGTTATAAAAGTTACTGACGGGTTATAGCTGACTTACACGACCTCGTTCCAATAACGCTCCAGCTCGCCATAAAGGGAGATAACAGTTTGCTGCGCTCGCATTGACAGCTAATAGGCCATTAGCTGTCCACGCGCTTTTGTTTTTTGGGGTGGGCTGCGGTCGGCGCGCTCCACGAACCACTCCGTCCGAGGCGACAGAGGGGCGTATAGCACGCAACATCCGCAACCCACCCGAACACCACGTCGCTTTCGTCGTTGGGCCGACCACCGCTGCAGGGTTACTTGTCATCAGTGATCGGCCTGACGGATTACCCCCTACTTGGGGTACCCTCCCATCGACCGACGTCCCCCCCTCGGGGAGGACATCGGTCAGCTGTCCACGCTCTTACAGGTATCAGGCAACTAACTGTGTCCACTCTTACAGCCAGCAGTCACTTACTGCACTTAACGCTGAAGATCTTAAATAATAATATGTAATGAAGATTTTGGATGCATGAAGTGCTAAAGGCAAGGTATGTGCTTTAAGCGAGCAGTCTGTGTTCGTGTGGGTTGCGCGCTTAAAATGCATGGTAAGTATTGGGTAAGCGAGATGTCAACTATCAACTGGTGTAATGACGTTAAGCTCGCTTACAGCAAACTATCGGCTAGTTGTTGTCAACATCAAGTATATCTACAGAGGACTCTGAAGTTCGCATTTTGATTACTCAAACCTGATTTCGGTAACACCTATGTTTAATAAAATCACAGCAAAATAAAAAACACAGCATTGATCAGTATTTAAAGAATAGAAAGCAGCAATCGACTGAGCAATTTGCAACACCAGCTGATCGTTAACCGTTGGTAGATGATTAAGAGTGGCGAATATCATATTTAGGAAGATCTTTGACTAATAATAGGTTATTATGGGTTAACATTTATACCATCTATCCATCCATCAGCCTGCAGCCACTCGGAACGGCCCTGTGCTACTTAAATCCAACGGTTCCGTGCGACTTTCAATATGTCGTCAGTCCACTTAGTAGAGTATTGTCCCAGGCTGAATCGTTCTATTAATGGTCGCCACTCCAGAACCTTACTTCCCCAACGGTTACCCATTGTCATTTTAACATGTAATTCTTCGGGTTATGTAGATTACGCTCTTTCTTCAACGGATTGTCGTATATCGGATTTTATTTGAAAATATAAAGAAAAGCCTTTAAGAAGCCGATATTTAGACATCACCTTTCACGTTTCACATTTTATACATTTTTCAAATATTATAAGATTCATTTTTGGTACAACAACATCGTTCACAAAACGCCTCTGTTTATGGCACATATCCAAAACTATATCAATACTTAACCACGTCTTTCAATCGATCTCATTCACTGACCTCATTTTCTTTAAGTACGAGCGACTTCAAAACTGTCATTCAATTTCCTAGATATCAAATTTTCTCAAAGCTCTCGTCAGTTCACTGGAATTGAAAACTAAAATATATTTATTGCTGCCTTTTTGGTTTTAAGCTCTTGGGATGAGAGATAGATTTATTTATTTTCTTGTAACGTGAGATCTAAGACGGTTGACCTTAGACCTATCAAGACCCTCTAAAGGCTTACCTTTTACTTATAATAAGACTTATAAGCCCTGTGATTTGGATAAAGAATATAATAGAATAGATTAGCATTTATTGTCAGATAACAACAATTATATTACAGTATTTTTTATAGATAAAGTTGACAACAGGGGAATGCTCGGCGTTGTGCTGCAAAGAAATAGTTTCTAGCAGAGCTGGTTTTCAGTAAACCCCTTTCATTTGAAATATACAGGGAAGAGAAAATAAAGGAAAGAAATAATTAATAATAAGAATGATAAATAAAAAAAATGAAATAATTCAGTGAGTTGGCGAGTTAAAGTTAAAGGTGTCTGCCAACGTTAAAGACATTATGGTATTGAAGGTAGACGAAAGTTTTTAAATCAATAGCCTTAAGTTAACCAGTCCATTCAACCTCAAACCCCATAATCATATATTAGATACCATCATCATGGCATAGTTTTACACCTACTGTTGGTAGTCCACGAGTGTTATGTACAGGCTTGGAGTGTCATCGGTAGATGTACCATCCCCTTTTTAAATTAGATTGCCCCAAAAGACTCTGCGTATTGGATCCATATCCCCATGTAAGCCTTTCAAAAGAGCGGTTATAAAAGATCTCTCTTTTTTAGTACGTGTATGTATTTATAAGAACAAACCCTTCAACTACTAGAATCGAAACAAATACCTGATGATTACCCACTTCTGAAGTATTACTTTTTATATGAAATAATATATAAAACTTTTTGTAAGTTTCAATTAGATTAAGTAATTCTATATAACGATTTTTGATGTTTGCGCGAGTGTTATGCATCTAAGTAAATAAAATGTTATGTCAAAATAATAGGTTCCTTTCATGCTCACACAGTTAATGCACGATCATCATCATCATCGCAGCCCAGATACGTCCCATTGTTGGGCTCGGGCCTCCTCCACAATGGGAGGGAATTTGACCTACTATATCATGTTGATGAGATATGTTGGTATAGGGTTTCATTTAGAGTTTTCCTTCTCTTGCACAGATGTTATGTGCATATTTTATACCTTAGTCGTCTTTTACGACATCCACGGACAAAATAGGGAGTGGTAAATTGAATTCTTACTCCGTCACCACACGGAAAAACTGTGCTGTGTATTTGCATTATACCTATGCCTAAAACCAGTTTAAATATTTTTCTCTGTCTGTTCCAAATAATTTTCAAAATGGCTTACAAAATATTTGTTAGATTTCTATTCAGATACTATTTTCCACCTCGCCTTATTGTTCTAAAATCGGTAAACAAATTGAATTTTGCAACCCTATTTAATATCGGGCTTGCGGTGAACGAGATGAATTGAATCATGCCGCGTGTTATCACTTTATAATTATAGAGTTAGTAAAGCTTCAAGTTTCCATATGGTGACGGAGTAAGAATATAATTCACCATCCCATTTTGCTCATAAGTATCGTAGAAAGCGACTAAGGGATATAATATGCATATAACACTATGCAAAAGAAAGAAAATTCGAAACAAAACCCTCTGCTAACATTTCTGACTAAAGTGGTATGCTAGGTCGATTTTCCGTCTAAAGTGGAGGCCTAAGCTCAAAACTGGGCTGAGATGATGATGATAATTATTTAAGGTATTTTTTTTTTTACTTAATATTTTAGTCACCAATGGTATACTGCGCTTTTTGTTAGATAATACGCATATTTTTATTTATTGCATTATTAGTAAATGTAATTTGCGTCTGTTAATTACATGTTTGTAAAGTCCCCTGCAACGCAAGGATTATTTCCTTAGTACAGAGTGTTCTTTTTCATTATAAATCCAAATTACGTCATGACTGCCGTTTTGCATATGATAGAAGCAGAATTTACCAAATCCCCCTGCTTTTTATTTCTTATTTGTTGCGATTCCAACCACAATTAAAAGCGTTTCCCTGAACATTCTATTCTTCAAACCTCAGTGTGATTGATGGAGACCGTTGTTGATCCAATATCACTGAAGATAATAGTAAGAATTTACAGTCATATTAGATCCAAAAAAAGTTATTATTTTAGTGTCAGACAGCAGATCGAAACTCCATATTAGACAGTTACCATGACATTTTACTTATGCCACTGCCTGTGGCGTCAAAAAGACGGCATACCACCTAACCTAGATCTGGCAGCGTACTGAGATGTTGCTCCCATGGGGCTCAATAGAAGATGAATTAGTTACAGCTACTCGCGCTTGTGCCTCGCACGTGGCCCTTTGTTTGGAGGACTATGGTCAGCAAACACGGCGTGCGTTTCGTCCGGGGTGATACAAAAGCGGCCCCATGACCCATTGTATTCCCTCCCCTTTCTCCCATTGGCCGACCACTGGTATAGAGTCTTTAACGTAGAAGCCTAGTGGCAAGACTAAAATACTGTCACACTGAAGTCTGAATTCTAACATCCGCCACTCGGTTCCACTAAGATTTAAGGATTTAACACTCAATAATTCTTCTACCCAAAAGGTGAAAACGTTAACTACCCTACCTACATATTTTATAAACGATACATATAAATCGAATGCCGATACATTTTCAGCACTTCCTTTATCGACACCTGAAAGTATATTTACAAAGCATATCTATAGTTCAATGGCTAATCAAAAACATACTTTATTTCTTTAAAATAAGGTTAAAAATATAGTCGAAGAGTATTCTGTAAGGGCCCAAATGACAGTGAATTCCTTAGTAAGATAACAAATGATCTTTGTTAGGCAGCTTTTGTATATTCAATCTCGTTCTTTTAAGGCGTCAGAGAATGTGTAGAAGGTCCTTTCATTTGTTGTATTTATTTTTCATCTGAAAGAAAGGAATAGAGCGTTGCGTTTGCCCGATGAAAGAAGAGACAAGAAGATGTTTCTAAAATCTAGTCTGCCTTAAATGATAAACGAGGACAGCATCTATATTCGCATTCGCTATAAATAATGACTGTTATTAATGGAATGTTATTTTAAGTTTTATTTTTATTTAAGAATTATGACGGACGTTTAATTGTTACTCCAATATATTTCGAGAACAGTATTTTTGAAAGCTTTCATTTAACTTGTCCTGTTAGTATGGGACAAATCTTGGCAGTTAAATTAGAACCACTTCCTGTCGTTAGATTAGGTTAAATTTTTGGTTTACTTAAGTAACTTCGGCGACAATGCAATAATATAATACCATGAAGCAAGATGGCGTCGGAAGGTGGCTGTAGGAACTCCTAAACTAAACAAGATAAAACCGTCGAGTTTGGATTCGTTTAAATAGTCACGACAAGCACTCTTATGCTACACTAATTGTGCCAGGGTCTCAAAAAGTCGTTTTTAAATAAGAGCTTGTTTTTTTTTACACTAATTAATATTTTATCGACGGGGGGACGTCGGTCGATGGGAGGGTACCCCAAGTAGGGGGTATTCCGTCGGGCCGACTACTTCAAAATTGACATTTTAATACATGTATAAGTTTTTGAAAAGTGACATCACGGAACTTAGGACCCCTTATATCCCCTTATGTAAACAATGTCGCACTTCATTAACCCCGTCCCTTCTCCATAACATTAACATACTTTATGGATACTCCCTTACATCCAACAAATTGTGGATCACACAAAATGTTTTCCTGGGTGGGATTCGAAACCTCGATACTGGCACGGCTGGTCGGAATCGCTATGCCATCTGTGCAATCATTTATGAAGAAACGTTTTACGAATTACGAAGAAACTACGTGGTGTGTCCGTTTTCTTCATTATTCCTTTAACTGACAGCATGAGGTTATAAAAGTATTAATGTTTAACTTAAAATCATTATTATAAGTCATTACGTTGAGTAGTTTTGAATTCCAGTGTTATTTCATTTTAGTTAATATTATACTAGCTGACCCAAGAAATATTGTTCTCTTTAAATAAAATAAAATGATTTCAGCGCCACCTACCGGGTACAATTAGAAATCTAAACCATTCTTGCATTCCCCTTTTTTTTTGGAGTGTGTTCGTGGTCGGCGCACTCCTCGCACCGCTCCGTCCAGGGCGACAGAGGGGTGTAAGCACGCACACCCGCAACCCACCCGAACACCACGTCGCCTTCGTCGTCGACCACCGGAGCAGGGTTACTTGTCATCAGTGGTCCCCTAATTTCCCGGTCACGTCACGTGTGGCCTCGGCTAGGGCGGCATGATGCGCCGTTAGTCGCGCCTGCGCCGCCCCAGTTGCCGGCGGCGGGTCGCTTCGTCGAGGCTGCACTCCTTTCTGCGAGACCCGCCACTTCTTTCTGCGAGATCACTGCCTCGCAGAAAGCTGCGACCGCGTCCCAATTCCTGACACTCAGGTCGCTTCAGGTCGGCACCGACGATTGCGACGAGTTCACGACGCTGTTCTGTCCAGGCGGTACAAACCTCGAGCGTATGCTGCGCCGTGTCCTCGCCGCAATCGCAGTGGTAGCAGGACGGTGTGCTCTCCTCCTCTCTCGCGACCGTGTACAGGTACTTGTCGAAGCATCCATGCCCCGTCAAGACCTGCACCAGTCGGAAGGAAAGCACCCCGTACCGCCGTTTTAGCCACTGCATCAGCACCAACCGGAAGGCCTCCACGGTCCAGACACCGTATCGAAGCCTCTCCAGCCGGAGTGCCCAACGGGTAATGACGTCTCGGCGGGCGTCGACGCGCCAGGCGGTGAGCTCCCTCAAAGAGACCACACCGCTCTCCGCTAACACCCCCGACACCCGCCGATACAAATCGGCGAGCATTTCCGCCTCCAGGTCCCACGGGGAAGTCCCGGTCAACAGGCACGCCGCCGCCGTCGCCACCGTGCGGTATTCGCGGATGGCCCTGATCGCCCTCTGTGGTCGCCACAGAGTAGCCCTGAGTCGGGCGGTTAGGGGCCTCTCCCACACCGGTGCGCTGTACAGGGCTATCGACCGGATGACCCCCGCGTACAGCCGTCGACATGCAGCGCTTGGTCCGCCCACATTCGACATAAGCCAGGATAGAGCGGACGCCACGCCGACGAGCCGCAGAACGAGCCTGCGGAAATGCTCCCGAAACCACCAATGCCCGTCGAGCACCAGGCCCAAATACTTCATATGGGCCCGAATGCTAATCGTAACCGAATGGATGGTGATCGAGACACCGATAGGAGGGCCCATGCGGGGCCCATGGAACAAGAGGGCCTCCGTCTCGTCCAGGGCCAACCTCAACCCCAACGCCTCGATCCGCCTGACGATTTCTTCGGTGCCTAGAGTCGCCAGGCTTGCCGCCTTTTTTAGCGTCCCACCGCGGGCTGTGACGAGCGTGTCGTCGGCGTAACAAATCACGCCCAGCCCGGGTGGGAGGCTCCCCCTCAACACCCAGTCGTAGCCGATGTTCCACAGGGTGGCACGTCATGGGATTCTCGAATCCTCTTGAACAGACACAAAACATTTCATTAACATTAGTGCAGCCGTTTAGGAGAAATGCAGTGATATACACACGTACAAAAGAAATTTATTTATAAAGATTCTTTGTCAATCCTAACTTTGTGAGGTTGTTTGCATGTGGTGGATTTTGATAATGCCTTTAGTAGCACTTGAGCTTATTGCACGTATTTACATTCCCTGCAATTTCTTCGCGGTAAGCAGCGCCCTAGCCAAGGTCTATAAGCGACTGTGTCACTTACCATCAGGTGTGCTGTTTGCTCGTTTGCCACAAACAGCATTAATAAAATGCTTTTTTTTTATATTTTTTTTATAATTCGTTTTTTTTTTATTTTCTCCGTTTTAGTGACTAGGCTTTTACGACACTCGTAAGCAATATAAGGAAAATTAGTATTCGTAGCCTAGTATCCAACATAGAACAAACAGGTGTCTTGTATCTTACCATAAAAAGAAGTCAATTACCGCACAACGCGTTGCCCGTACCTGTAAAAATTAAAATAAACGTAAATAGTACATACTATTTTTATTTATGAAGGAGGCACAATTCTAGCAGTGGGATGTTTATGAGCTGAAATAATAATAATAATGTACATTTAAGTAATATTATTATCTGAGTAATTGCCCGTGTGGTGACTGAGTAAGAATACAATTTACCACTCCTTGCTCGTGGATCTCGTAAAATACGACTAAGGGATATAATATGCAGATAACATCGATGCAAGTGAAGGAAACTCGAAATGAAACCCTATGCCAACACGTCTGACTAGTTTGATATAGTAGGTCGAATTTTCTCTCATAATAAAGAAGGCCTAAGGTCAATAGTTAGAATTAGCACGTTGAAATGGCAATGGGCAGGCCACATCGCTCGTAGAACCAACAACCGTTGGGGAAGAAAGGTTCTTGAGTGGCGACCACGAAGCGGATGACTCAGTGTAGGACGACCCCCCACTAGGTGGACTGACGACATTCTCAAAGTCGCAGGGAACCGATGGATGCAGTGGCGCAGGACCGTTCCAAGTGGCATTCTCGTGGGGAGGCCTATATCCAGCAGTGGACGTCTGTAGGCTGATGGATGGATGGAAGCTCAATAGTGGGACGTATATGGGCTGTGATGATGACGTAGATGATTGCATTTTATATCCGTTATTAAATCGAGTTTTGATATCTAATATCATCAGTTCAATTCTCATGCAGCATGCCTCTTCTTTTTGCACCTGATATCGCGGAACCGAGGAATAGTCCGTCACCCATAGAGAGGCTAACCGCGTGAGAGTGACGGCCTGAGGGGTGACGAGGAGAGACTATAATCAAAAGGGTAATCTACTGGGCTGGCCACGGAAGTCAAGAATTCTGCACCAGCGGTCGGCCATACGACCATAGCTCGACCCAAAAAGAATTCTTTTTAAAATACACCAATGGCATGCCAGTATCTAAAAAGTCGCCGCCTGGGCAGAGCAACGTCGTGAACTCGTCGCAATCATCGGTGCCGACCTGACGCTGCCGACCATCGCTAGGGCGATACTCGACAGCGTCAGAAACTGGGACGCGGTCGCAGCCTTCTGCGAGGCAGTGATCTTGCAGAAGAAGGCCGCGGGTCACGCGCGCGAGGAGCGCAGCCTCTACGAAGCGATCCGTCGCTTGGGACTGGGGCGGCGCAAGCGCTACTACCTGTGCGCCCTAGCCGAGGCCGCGGGTGTCGTGACCGGGGAGTTAGTCCGTCACCGGTTAGTCGTCCGGCCGAGAGGCCGACCGCGTGAGGAAAGACCGTCGTCCACCCCGGAGGAGGGACGTCGGTCGATGGGAGGGTACCCCACTAGGGGGTATTCCGTCGGGCCGACCACTGAAGACAAGTAACCCTGCTCCGGTGGTCGGCCCAACGACGAAGGCGACGTGGTGTTCGGGTGGGTTGCGAGTGTGCATGTTTACGCCCCTCTGTCGCCCCGGACGGAGTGGTGCGAGGAGTGCGCCGACCGCAGCCCACCCCCAAAAAAAAAGTCCATAGCATTAAAAATAAATATTACTCAGCCTTTCTTTTTACATTTCCCACGCATACTGATTACTTATTTATGTTGATTTTACAAGTTATGTTGGTATTCAAAGAATTTATGGTAAATTGAGAGCCTTTCAATTTATAAATAATACCAATTAACAATATTATTGGTTAAAATTTAATCCCTCTTTTAACTTTTAATTTAATGAAGTATTCGACTTATTTCCATAAAGATTAAACGTAATATAATGCAGCGGATTTTACATATTAATTTTCGTTCCTATTGTGAGGCAAATGACTTTATAATACATTCATCAAGAGAATTTCACCATGTATCACAAAGTGATTCTATTCATCCATTAAGTGATGGATTAAGTGAAGTCATGACCCCTTCTTACCCCCCCCCCCCCACCCCTTTCTTCCCTGGGAGTATAGAAATTGCGCCTGATGCCGCCCTAACAGAGACTGCGGGTGACCGGACTGGGGATTTAGTCTGGCACCCGCGGAGAGGTTAGCCTCACGACGGCGATTGGCGTCCCGTCCCTATATGGGTGGGTTACAGGTGTGCGTGCTTACGCCCCTCTGTCACCCTGGACGGAGCGGAGCGAGGAGTGCGCCGACCGTAGCCCACCCCTAAAAAAAATGGGAATATTAAACGCCAGCTAAGAGATCACCAGAAAAATGAGCAATTGCAAAGCATGCTGAGCGAGTCATGATGATAAATTACTCGGCGTATTCTTAACTCGCCGCAGTACTTATAGTGTCTACCAAAAAGAATAATATGACGAAGAGGACTTCGTTAATAGACGTAATCATCATCATCATCACATCATCACAGCCCATATACGTCCCACTGTTGGGCTCGGGCCTCCTCCTCAATGGAAGGGCATTTGATCTACTATATCATGCTGGTCAGACAGGTTGGTATAGAGTTTCAGTTCGAGTTTTCCTTTTCTTGCACAGACGTTATATGCATATTATATCCCATAGTCGTCTTTTACGACATCCACGGGCAAGATAGGGAGTGGTGAATTGTATTCTTACCCCATCACCACACGGAAAATAGACGTAATAATCGTAATAATTTATGTTATAGGTTTGAATAAAACAACTTTATGGCTTTTATCGCGTTTATATTTGATTTTTGATTGCTCGACGTTTTGAACATTTTACAGCGTTCGTAGTTACGGGCGATCGGAGTAAGAATATAATTTGCCACCCACTTTCTTGCACGTGGGTGTCGTAAGAGACGACTAAGGGATATCTTGTAAATATAACAACAATAAAATAGAAGGAAAACTCGAAATAAAACCCCATACCAACCCGCCTGACCAGCGTGGTATAGTAGGTTAAGTTCCCTCTCAATATGGAGGAGGCTCGAGCCCAACAGTGGGACATATATCAGCTGAAATGATGACGATGATGACGATTCTACTTAATCATCTAGTTAATTATAAAGGCGCAAATCTTATGCACTAACTCTACGATTTCAGCTATTTCTCACCTCCATAAATCTAGTCTTTACTTTCCATATGGTAAAGATAAAAAAGAAAATATATAATAAAAATCTGTATCATAACATTAAGATGCCAAAAGCTACAAATACAAACATAAATCCGCCCCAATGATGTATACTACACCTAGACTACACAAGGATAAATAAAAACTGTCGCTAATAAAATATACCGTACACATTGTAGGCACAGCCCTAATATATTTGATCTAACAAAAAAATATTGTGTAGACGTCTGCAGATTTATATGGACGAAGCGAATAATTTGCCAACAATGTTACGCTTAGTACTACCCTCTTGCAGAAAATCGACGTCTGAGTAGTAGACATTTGTTACTGCGCTTCGTTCGGTGAGCGACCGAGCCGAAAGCCCAACTTTCTGAGGGTGTCTGCGTGTGGTGGGTTTTAGTGGTGCTTTTAGAATCACCGAACTTCATTGCACGCATTCACACTCCCTTCAATTTCTTCGCGGTAGGCAGCGGTCGTGCAAAGATCTATGAGCGGCAGCTACACCAACCATTAGGTGTAGGTACTGTTTGCTAGTTTGCCACAGTTTGCAATAAGAAAAAACATGCTATAGAATTACAGAAAAAAAAAAAATAAAGCGAAATATAGCGAATTGAAGTTTACGCTAATACTATTTATATTTATTTATTTTTAATTAGCTGTATGCTGGCGGCTACTAATACTACCAACTCTTATATAGCTCGTGGCTATCGTAAAAGACGACTAAGGTTTTTTCATCCACTTAGACCAATTTTATCTGAAGCCATCAGATCAACAATTACATTCCCAAGGAAGGTTTATTGTCAGGGAGCCGGATAAAACGAATAACCAATAACGTTTACAATAAGTACTATGAAAGAAGAGTGTATATTCAGTCGACCCAAATTAATTGGGATAAAAGTCGGGCGATGATGATGATTTATTTCTTTTAAATCTCTACATATACGTATTGTAATAAATATTACACTGACAGCGAGCTAACTATACTTCACAAACGATACGCCAAATGTGGAAAAGAAATATAATTTACCGAAAAACCTTTTCTTTCTCGAGTCAATATACGTTTGGGTGTCGATAACTCAAACTACATATATTACGTGCGACGGATCGGACAAACGACGTCATCAATCCGAGGAAGCGGCACGGCCGATACTGCGTTACTACTTACTATCGCATCAAACGGATTTTGTTTATACTGTCACTAAGGATATTAGCCGTCATGTATTACTCCCGTATAGTGACAAGCTAAGAGTGAAATAACACCTTTACTTTCCTAGAGGAATCATAAATGCTAATAGAGCGCCTGGATATTTGCCGTATGATCACAGAGTAGACGTTTACCAGCCACTATCTTGCATGTAAATACTAATCCCACCACACATTCCCACCAATGTAAATCCTGTAAGACAGGATCCACAATGGTCTCCGTATAAGACACCGAGTTTTGACCCTCAGGAAGTCTCGGGAAACGCTTTTCATTGTTTTGGGACCGGAACAACTTTAATTTGAAAAGAAAATAGGAGGTGTTTGAAAATTCCACTTCTCTCCTATGCAAAGCGGGAGACATTAAGCAAAGTTGGCTAATAAGCCAGTAAATAAAAATTTGTAAAGCTATATGAAACGCAGGGGTACAGCACTACGGATTGAACAGAGCTTAATGGACCTATTTGTGAGTTAGTGGACCTATTAGTGAGGTTTGGTTACAATAGTAGGTATGGCAAAAGCGCCTGAACGCATGGAAATTTCCTCGAGTTGCTACAAGGTCCGACGTGACATGCAGACTGTCTAATATGAGGTTCCGTTCGTTATGCCAGAGATGTAAATACTATAAAAGACGACTAAGGATTATAATATGCATACAACATGAGTGGGAATACTCACAATAAAACTCTATATCAATCCGTCTAACTGGTGGGGTTTAAGAGAACGAATATCCTTATACTATGGCAGAGACATGAGCCGAAAAGTAGGACGTATATGAGCTCAGATGATGAGAGCACTAGGAAAGTGGGATATTTGAAGCGGCAACTATTAACTCGCTTGCCAATCGTGGCAATTATGACGTTTTAAATTTCAGAAGGAAGGCCTATCTCTAGCGGTGAACCATCATCATCAGCAAAATCACAGCTCACATAACGTCTCACTGGTGGGTTCGAGTCATGTCTAAGACGGCAGAAAAATTTACCTACGCGCTGGTTAGACGTGGCAGTAAAGGTTTTAATAAAAAACAATATATTTTTTCATATAGTATATTTTTCTTTTGTACTGGCAATAAATTTCTATCAAAATGTGGGTCAAAATATTTAATAACTAATTCTCGTCGGGTAAATAAAATTCAGGGTACCCTCACCTCTCGACGTCCTGGGACGTCGATCGCCGTCGCGCAGTTAGCCACACTGCGGGTGACGGACAATTTCCCGGTCCGATCACCCGCGGCCTCGGCTAGGGCGGCATTAGGCGCAGATACTCGCGCCTGCGCCGCCCGAGTCGCCGGCGGCGGAACGTGTCGCCGAATAGGAGCTCTACTCGCACACGATCCGCCGCCTTTTGATGTATGCGGTATTTTGTTTAACCGATATTTGTTAAATTGTTTGAGTCTCCCTTCCTATTCCATGTTAAATTTGATAAGAACAATAGCCCTCAGTCATGTTTCCTTTAATTCACTTATTTATAGTGGTAGGACCATAATGTTGACAGTTGCCGATCTACAGCCGTAGGCTGGTCCATCCGGAGTAGTACCACACTCGCGCGGAAAATCGACGTCTGAGTAGTAGCAATTTGTTACTGCGTTTCGTTCAGTGAGCAAGAGAGCCGGCAGCCTAACTTTCTGAGGGTGCCTGCTGAAACTCATTGCACGCATTCACCCTCCCTTCAGTTTCTTCAAGGTAGGCAATCGCCTAACAAAGGTCCATGAGCGGCAGCAACACTTACCATCAAGTGTACTGTTTGCTCGTTTGCCACCGTTGGCATTAAAAATTAAGAATGATGTTAATAAGATGAGTATGTTACTCTCCAAAATATTCAACCCAAAATCTATCAGTAATAATTGATAACTAGGTCAAATATGAACCGCGCCATAAACTAAAATTTAATATTAATTAAATTAAAATACTTTTATTAACAATCTCAGTAATAAATTGTCGTTGGAAACCCTTAATATAATAAGTTCAATTTCCATTGACGTGAAAATAGAGTTGGGAAGCTATTAAAATAGTTTTAATGGCGTCCATGCCACCCGATACCATAGCATAACGGAATTGATAGACGAAGTTGGTTAAGGAAGATTATCTGATATGGTGGTATGGGCCTTTTCGCTTATTGCTGTTGTTGATAAATGACAATGTATGAGGTTATGGACTGGTGTTTTGATTGCTGATATTTATCACTATGATTAAGGGTTACGAGAAAACACATAACAGTTTCTCATTGTTGAGTTATTGTAGCGTATACAGTGTCGGTTGCCGATTTGTTGACCAATATCGATTACTAGCTTCTGCACGCGATTTCGTCCACGTGGTATAGATACTTTGGGCTAATGTTTCTAATCTAAGACTTTTTAGGTAGAAGGTGAAAATATTTTTTAATAACACGATTCTGTCACCAAGTGATTTTTATGAAAATTCAGCCGTTTACACAGCAGAAGCTCTCAAAAGAAAAAAAACCCCTATTTTGAAACATTTTTCATTGGTGTTCCACTCCGCTGTTGGTCTTAGCGTGATGATATATAGCCTATAGCCTTCCCCGATAAATGGGCTATCTAACATTGAGAAAATTTTTCTAATCGGACCAGTAGTTTCTGATATTAGCGCATTCAAACAAACAAACTTCGGCTTAATATATTAGTATAGATAGTGCACTAGCAACTGAAGGCACTGATGGTATAGTGATTAAGATAACGACCTACCGTTCCAGTGGGTTCGAATCTCACGTAGGAAAACACTTTGTGCAATCCGCAAGTTATTGTTCTGAGTTTAATTTTTAACATATAACGAATGCAAATTAATTTCTCCTGCAATACAAGGATTGTTTCATTAAAGCAGGATGTTGTCTTAAAAAAAAGAATCACGCGATTTGATACGCGTAGTTTATGTTCCTGTGAGCATACTGGGATAAATATGCATGTATCAGAGATGCGAACGTTGAGATGGATGTGTGGTGTGACAAGAATGGATAAAGTGAGAAATGAACACATTAGAGGAAGTTTGAAAGTTGCGCCAGTGACGGAAAAGTTAAAGAGTGAACGGCTGACATGGTATGGACATGTGATGAGGCGGGATGAAAGTAATGTTGTGAGAAATGTTTTAGGTATGAATGTTGAAAGCGTTTTACATGCTACACACGGAATACCGAAGAAAAGATGGATGGACTGCGTGAGGCATAACATGGATAGTCTGGGAGTGACTGCAGAGATGACGTCTGATAGGACCGTATGGAAGAAGATGACATATTGCGTCGACCCCAAGTAATTGGGATAAAAGCAAGATGATGATGATGATGATACTGGGATTAAAAATCGAGTCGAGTCTCCTACATAATGGATGGGCAATTGATCCACTATACTACGCAAGCCAGGGCAGCCGTAAAGGATTTTATTTCGAACTAGCAACCCGCCCTCGCTTCGCTTCGGTTTTAGTTGTTTTACCCGCGTAGTTCCCGTTCCCGTGGGAACACCGGGATAAAATATAGCCTAGTTTACTCCCTGATATTATAGCTTTCCACTGGTGAAAGAATTTTTGCAATCGGTCCAGACGTTTTGTAGATTACCCGGAACAAACAGACAGACAAAAAAAATATAAAGTGATTTTTAGGCATATGTATAGTGCAAATAACCGTGTGAGCATAAAAAAGCCTATTATTTTGATATTACTAACAGACACTCCAATTTTATTTATTGGTATAGATTTACTTTCTCTTGCATAGTTGTTATCTGCATATTATATCCCTTAATCGGCTTTTACAACACTCATGGACAAGAAATGCTATAGTGAACTATATTCTTACACCGTCACCATACGGATGATGCAATACAATAAATGTATTAATTAAATCATTAAATCATAGGTTTAGGTTTGCAATAGTTGCTGGAATGTACTTCAACTCCCTTTATTGCATTCAAAAACTACAAGGGTTTTCCAAAAAAGACTTAAGCTAATCCTACTTGAAAATCAAAAATTGATAGCTTAATACTCTGTATACAGACCACAAATTTACTGTAGTTATTTCTCGTTCGATTTCATCAAGGACTCATTCTAGCTAACCACAAGATTTATGTACTTTCGATTTCTTCTTTATACTTGTTCGGTACCAAACATTTTTATATTAGTTTAATAATTAAATCCATGTAGGGTAGTTCTGAATTTTGTGGTTCGCGGTTGGCTCGGAGCCGGCCGACACTTGCGTTAGAAGTAACGGTCGCGTACGCATATATTTTGTAATTGCTATGTCGTTTGTGGACTAAAGCCGTGAAATCGTGGTATTTATAATATTGCGCGCCACCTTTTTGTTTTGTGTGCCGCTTATGTACGCGAGTTAATTAGAATCAAATATATATTTGTGAACATTAAATTGTGTGTGCAAGTAGCAAGCCTGAGTCCTTGAGGTGTACGAGGCCGTTGTCGTCTTTGGATACAAAGCTAAGTAACCCCTCAGTTAGTTTCTATTTGTCTGGCCAGACCGAACGCTGAGTTAGGTTACGTTATAGCTACCTCCGCGGTATCTACTCGTAAGTGTTAAAATCGGTTCTTGTACTATCATTTAAGAGAACTTAAAACAGCCTTGCGTAATCGCAAGCCAATGTTATTACCCATTTGGTATCCCTCACTGGCCTGGTGTTCCCTTCCACTGCGCATCCTAGGTCAGTAGGGAACGGTAATGAACATATTTTCTGGTAGCAGAGCGTGGTTCTAGTGAATCTAGTAATTTAGTTTGATATTGATATCTACAAGTGTCCGTGTTGAAAAATAAATCGATATATAATTACTTGAATTTTACGTATTACGGCCCAGTTTAATAAATAGTCTGGTGTATAAAGATACACATTAAATATTTGTGTGATTGATCATTTGTGTACTTATTGTTATTAGTTATTAAAAATATCTTATAAATAACTTCAATGCAACATTTGAAATTTTGAATATCATTGTTTACTTAATGTGCCACAGAGTAATAAAATAATTTGCGTAGTACATTGTGCCACAGAGTAGTGCAGTCTCGTGATTGAATGAACGAATGAATTGAACTATATAGACAATTAGTTAAATATTATTTTTGCGTTTTGTTTATGGTACTTATACAGTAAAATATTAACGTTTCCCTTAGCGCAATAATTTAAATATTGTTCAATTTTGTAATTTGTATTTTTTGATTGTTGTTTCAATTGGTTGATTTGTTTAGTTGATTATATATATATATTTTTTTTTTGTTGGAATTTAATTATTTTATTCGATTATTATGGCTGCTTTTGCTAGCGCTAAGGACTCGGCAGGTAAGCTGCGCTCTGAGTTGAGATGGTTCTCGACTGCAACCGCCTTGGTTGATAGGTCTGATCGAAATGAGTCTCTCCTGGATAGGTACAGCAAATTGGATACGCGCTTACAATTTGTTGATGATGTGTACCGTAACTTCAACACAAAAATTTTAGATATTTCTGATGAAGATTACCCACGAACGTATCGTGACTTGGTACACGCGGATTATGACCAGATCATGGATTATGCAGATCGAATCTCACAGCGTGCTAGGGAAATTTCCGCGCCGAAAAGGGGTGAGTCTCCCGCGTCTAGGGATGTGAAACCTTCTACGTCGGGCTTATTGAGTAAACTGCCCACTTTGGACCTGCCGCGTTTTGATGGTCGTTTGGACCAATGGCTAGGTTTCATAAATTTGTTTGAGAGCTTAGTCCACGCGTGTTCTGACTTAGGTTCCGCTCAAAAATTGGCCTACCTGTTCTCCGTGTTGGAAGATGAGGCGAGAGGTTTAGTTCAGCACCTGGAGATCAATGATGGAAACTACCTAGTGGCACGTAACCTTCTCATAAAGCGTTACCAAAATAAGCGTCCTGGCAGATACACACATTGGTCAGCTCTTGGGTCTGCCAGTGGTATCTAGGGTCTCGGCTTTAAGGTCCGACTTATTGAACCCATTGATGATTGCGATCAACGCACTGGAAAGGTTAGACCTTCCGGTGAGCACTTGGTCATATATGCTGGTGCATATTGTTTTGAAAAAGCTTCCTGCGGAACTTAGGGCTCGTTTCGAGCAAAAATATGGAGGTGATGATGCAACTCACTTGCCTGCTTTTGATGACCTTAAGAAGTTTTTGGAAGACGAGTGTAGGATGGTAGACATGACGGTCGTTGACAGGTCATTTGGTCAACAGTTGCCGCGGTCATCGGCTCCGACCCGCAATCACGCCTTTAGAAGGCCAGAGGTTCGTCACCCACCACGTTTTGCTGCTGTACAGTCGCGACCTGAGTGCACCTATTGCAAGTCCCCGAGTCATAAAGTTGCCAGTTGCTCAGATTTCACTGCGCTGCACGTGGCCTCACGTAGGCGTTTGGCTAAGGCTCGAGGTTGGTGCTTTTCTTGCTTGGGAAACCATTTCCAGCGCGATTGCCCTAATCCTCGCCCATGTACGTACTGCGGAGGCCAGCATTTGAAACTTCTTTGTGCGAATAATAATGGGATTGGTCGTGAACATGAACGTCAAGGCTCACCTACGGGTAGTTATGAGCGAAGGCACCGGTATGAAAACCGCAGTTCGAGACCTAGTCGCTCACCCCCGCGCGTCGTAGATTCTGCCGCAGCGAGGCGCCCACAAGGTCAATGCTCGCCGTCATCGGAAGCCCGTGGTAAGAGTGATAACCACGATTCGCGCCCGTATCGTCACGGGCGGGTACCTACCTTTGATGACGCTTCCCGTGAACATGAGAATCACCCGCTGCCTAGACGACATTAGGAACACGGCGCCTGCCCCCGTTATGCACCACCCCCGTTTGAAACCGTACTCCTACCCACTGCTTCTGTAAGGGTCTGGGGACGGATAATTCGGACGGCAATTCTGGACATAGGCTCTCAGGGGTGTATAGCTTCTTCTTGGTTGGTGGGGCAGGTACGCCTAAGTATGCGTGATTTTCCTCACGTCACTAGAGGTGTTGGCAACGTAGTTGTGGCCAATGTTGAAGGCCAAGTATTATGTGCGTTCTCTCCTATAAACTCGTCAAGCCCATTGTTTGAGTGTTCAGCCATTGTTATGAACAATATTTTGGGCACCCATCCAGAGAAGCAGTTGTCTCCGTATGCTATTGGTTTAGCGTCGGGTTTGAACTTGGCAGACCCCAAATTTGGTATACCTGGATCGGTCGATTTGTTGCTAGGCGCCGATGTTCTGGGAAACATATTCTTGGGTAGCATTCAGGTCATGCAACCAGGAGGCATGGTAGCCATCCCGACCATATTTGGCTCTGCACTGATGGGACCAGTCCTCACGGATACCCGTCTTGACATTGGCTTGATGGTAGGCTCTGCTCTCTCTGATGCGGTTCAGAGGTTTTGGGAAGTGGAGGAACCACCACAGGCTCCGCGCACTGATCCGGAGCATGAGGAGTGCGAATTGTTTTACCAAAACAATACGAGTCGCCTACGTACTGGTCAGATTATGACTCGATTGCCGTTTCTCGCCGTACGGCCACCACTTGGCATCTCGCGGCCTGCTGCTGAGAAACGACTATTGGCTATGGAGCGCCGAATGGCTCGAGATGCTCTCCTAAAGGAGAAATACATTGATTTTATGCGTGAATATGAGGAGTTGGGACACATGTCTGTGTCGAAATTAGATTGGCAAACAGTGGATTACTTCTTTCTACCGCATCATGCTGTAATTAAGGCATCAAATGGCAAATTGCGTACAGTATTCGATGGTTCTGCGCAAACTTCAACGCGTGTATCGTTGAACAATTGTTTGTATGCTGGTCCTAAATTGATCAAGGATCTCTGTGACGTCATCACTCGGTTTCGTCGACATCAGGTCGTATTTGTGGCTGACATAAGGATGATGTTCAGACAGACGATTATTCACCCGGATGACCGTCGGTATCAGTTGATTCTATGGCGTGAAAGCCCCCAGGATCCCATGGTTGTTTATGAGCTCAATACAAACACGTACGGGTTAAAGTCAAGCCCCTATTTGGCTATACGGTCTCTGTGGGAGCTCGCGGACCTGGAGCGCTTAAAGTTTCCTCGCGCAGCCGCGATTTTGAAAGAGGATTTGTATAAGGATGGAGGAGGAGGAGGATGTGTATATTGCAAATCATTTATTCTGCTTAAGCCCCTTAAGGGCACTTACATATTGTCAAAATAAGGGGTAAGATACACATCGTTTAAACACAATACAATAATCTACCACCGGATCGGCACGCGGCCACACGCTGAGAAGATCCGGCAAGAAACTCAGCGGGCTGTAATTTTTTTAAATCCTTTAAATATATAATATCTGGTTAACCGAGCTTCGCTTGGTATATATTTTTTTTGTATTTTTGCCGAACTTATTTATACCTATAGGATTTATGAATAAAAAATAAAAATGGTGAAATAATGAAAAAATTTCAAACATTACAAAAAGAGAATAATAAGAACACCGAGATTCGATCTCACGCTGTTTGAATGCGACTGGACAACTTCCCAACTGTGCTATTGTCACTCTTGACGACGACGGCAAAATTTGAATTCTCATTCTATTGATATTTTATGCTGTTGTATTGATTAGCTAAAAACACCGACAAAATAACATTTTCTATAAATAAAACCTAGCTAGATCGATTTTCTGGCCCCGAAACCTTCTAGTATGCCAAATTTCATGAAAATCGTTGGAGCCGTTGCCGAGATCTTGAACGTGTGTATATATATATATATATATATATATATAATTTAAAGGTATAAGATAATTTTATACATCGTACAACATAGCTCCAGTATAATGCCCTTCGACCGATCAGTAAGTACTGTCGTATATCTTTATATGATACACGCGAAATTTTCAATATTTAATATTAAATCCCTGATCAGCGTTGTCAAATAACGAATGATAGGAAATATTGATTTTCAAACATTTTAATATGAAAAAAGTCATTCGCGATATCAATCCGACTTTCAATATTCGGCAAATGGATTTCACGGTATAGTTATTTCAACATATGAAACTTTTTTTTTAATTTTAAACGCATCTTTTATTTATGATTACTGCATAGATGATTTAATATCCTCTTTTTCTTTTCTAATTTAATTTGTTACGGGTCCCAAGACAATTAAAAACGTTTCCTCGGACTTTCTGAGAGACAAACCTCGGTGTCTTATACGGAGACCATTGTGGATCCTGGCTTAAAGGAGTTACAGTAGTGGGAATGTGTGGTTGGATTACTAGACGATTTAATATGCCAAGTGACGCGTTCGATTCCTATATTGAAGCAAGGGCTTCTTATTTTCTAAGGGTGAGTGTAATTTGTGTCCATTAATTGTGTGTTTACAAAGACGTTCGCAATAGGGCTTCCAATCCCGCAGCCTAAATTCAATCTCAGTATTTGCGGGACTATGAATTTTCAATCCCGCGGGATCCCGGCATTTGCGGGATCCCGCAAATTGAAAATATTCACATTTATATAAGGCAAATAAAACGATGAATTAATCAACTAACACATTTATTAAAGTATTACTATTAGTATGAGATCAATGAAATTACTCAGTTGATTTATCACACAAAAAGAGTGATTTAATCAATTAACTAGACAGTTAATTATGTATTAGTATGAAATTAACAAATTACACCGTTTTTCTTCACAAAAAACAGTAACAAATACTGAATAAAAAACAAATCAAAACAAAATCTTCTTCAAAAAATACACAAAGATAATTAAAACTGAATAACCAAAAATAACCAAATGATAACACACTGTAAATTTATATAGCATATGTTACTGAGTTTGAGAGTTTATTAAGTTTGAGGTTGCATGCACGTTTTTTGTCAGTCCGGCGAATCCCGCGCCCGTAATCCCGCATCATGCGGGATTGGAAAATGGCGCGGGATCTCGCAATACCGAGATCTCGGCCGAGATTGGAAGCCCTAGTCCGCAATACAACGATTATTTTCTTAGTGTAATATTTTTAAAAAATAATAAAATGAAAAATAAGAACCATTTAGTGACAGTTTAAGAATGCAATGTCAGCAATATTTAATGCTCGTGGGAATTGTAAAACTCGGGTAAGTGAGTATAGTATAGCAAGGATCAACAATCTTGGGATTCTCTGTACACCAATTTGGAGCACTAACGCCCCAGCCAATCTAGTAATTAGGGCATTGTTCCCTATTCCGTGTGGTGACGGAGTAAGAATACAATTCACCACTCCTTATCTTGGCCGTGGATGTCGTAAAAGACGACTAAGGGATATAATATGCACATAATATCTGTGCAAGAGAAGGAAAACTCGCAATAAAACCCTATACCAACATGTCTAACCAGCATGGTATAGTAGGTCAAATTCCCTCCCATTGAAGAGGAGGCCCGAGCCCAACAGTGGGACGTATGTGGGCTGCAATGATGATGATGATGTTCCCTATTCAATAGTCTCTTTATATGTCCAATAATGGATGCACTAGAGAAATATTCTAATTCTCCGAACGCTCAATCGCATTAGATCTCGGGTTTTTTGTCCCGTCAGGTTTTTGTATCACTTGTTAAGCATAGAATAAGATTATATAGTATGTGCGTGTGGTGACGGAATAAAACTACTCTGTCTTACCCGCGGATGTCGTAAAAGACGACTAAGGAAAATAGTAAGCATATAATATCTCTAAATGAGAAGAAAAACTTGAAATAAAACAATAAACCAATCTGTTTGACCAGCAGTAAGGTCAATTTCCCTCCTATAATGGAGACGGCTGGAGCCTAGCAGTGGGACGCATGGGAGCTGTGATGACGATGATACGGTAAAAGAGAACAAATTAAACAAATTTTTATCTTTAAAATCATCATCATCACCTTGTATTCCTTCATAAAAATCATCATTACGAAAATAATAATTTTCACAAAGAGTATAAACTTTATTTTATGTTTATTATATATGTGTGGTGACCACGTATCGGACGACGCAGTGTAGGAGAACTAGGTGGACCGACGACCTGGTGAAAGTTGCTGGGCGTCGTTGGATGCAGGCGGCACAGGACCGCACTTTGTGGCGTAACATGAGGGAGGCCTACGTCCAGCAGTAGACGGCGATAGGCTGAAATGACGATGATGATATCTGTGTAATATGCAAAATACATTTAACCATCACCTATTTTTCACAGTGATAGCTTTATATGGCTCATTGATCGTCTACCCATCAGTCCATCTGTTTCCAATGTTCCCAAACAACAAACTTTGTAGCTTTGTAAATTAATTCTAATTTAAGTAGTGGCATTTTTTAATTTAATTCTTTAAAAAATGAAAAATGTTAATTTTATGTTATTAAAATAATCTAATGCTGCTGTTAATTTACTTAATAGATGTTTATATAGTTAACGACGTTGTTATATTAAATTATAGTTGTTAAATTAATTTAACCAATTACATAGGTGTTATTTCTATAGTGCTGTGTGGTAGCGGCTTCGAATACTACCAACCCTTGCTTTGCTCGTGGGTGTCGTAAAAGACGACTAAGAGCCCTAGATTGACCCGGACCAACTCCATCTGGTACCATTTGAGTCAACGATTACATTCCCAAGGAGGGTTGACGTCAGGCAGGCGGCCGGTCATAAAAGTCATTGCCGAAACTTTTTGCAATATGTCAAAACAGATGACATATTGCGTCGACCACAAGTAATTGGGATAAGAGCAAGATGATGATGATGATGATGACATAGGTGTTATTTCTGTGCTGTGTGGTAGCGGCTTCGAATACTACCAACCCTTGCTTTGCTCGTGGGTGTCGTAAAAGACGACTTCTTCTAGATTGACCCGGACCAACTCCATCTGGTACCATTTGGGTCAACGATTACATTCCCAAGGAGGGTTGACGTCAGGCAGGCGGCCGGTCATAAAAGTCATTGCCGAAACTTTTTCCAATATGTCAAAACAGATGACATATTGCGTCGACCCCAAGTAATTGGGATAAGAGCAAGATGATGGTGATGATGACATAGGTGTAATTTGTGAGTATTGTTTTTTTTTTATTGTAAACGGTAGCGAATGAGCAAACAGTACACCTGATGGTAAGTTGCTGCCGCTCATGGACCTTTGCTAGTCCGCTGCCTACCGTAAAAAATCAAGAGAGTGTGAATGCGCGCAATGAGGTGCGGTGAAACTAAATCTATCACTAAAACCCACCACACACAAACACTCAGAAAATTGGGCTTCCTGTTCCCTCACTTACCGAACTGTTATACAGATCTGGCCGAGAGTCTTTAAAAAAAAAAGCACTGGACTTCACACTTATTTATCTATACCAATAAATAAAATTGGAGTGCCTGTTTGTAATGTCAAAATAATAGACTTTTTTATGCTCACACGGTTATTTGCACGACACCTATGCCTAAAATAGCAATTAAAAAATTTTTGTCTGTCTGTCTGTTTGTTCCGGGTAATCTTCAAAACGGCTGGACCGATTTCAAAAATTCTATCACCAATGGGAAGCTATAATATCAGGGCGTAAACTAGGCTATACTTTATTCCGGTATTGCCATGGGAACGGGAACTACGCGGGTAAAATGACTATAACCTAGAACCGAAGCGAAGCGAGGGCGGGTTGCTAGTTTGAGAATAAAAATTATTTAAAATAAGATATACGTTAATATTTGAGTCTACAATAATTATATTTAAGAGACGAGTTCTTGAGACGGCGGTTGGAGGTAGACTGACTGCGCTGCATGGCCCCGCCAGGGAGATCAGGAAGAGAGGGCTGACGCTGCGGTCTTTGTCATCATCTTCCCCATATATTTAAATATATAACAGCCCCCCGTTAAGAGAAAACTCGTCCTATTGGTGAGTTTACGGGATATGATTAATCAACCCGGAGTTGAGGTTGAGTTTCAGTTGAGTTCATGACCTTCTATATTTTCAGAGTTTTGGGCGATATCTCAAGAACATTCCTCTCTTACAAATTATGACGATTATAACAATTATACAAGTTATCATAGATAGAATACTAATTATTGGAGCACAGTATCAAATTGCTATTACTCAAACGTCGATTTTCTGCTCTCAACAGTGTAAGTCTCTCTAAAGTTGTTGTTGAAGTTTTAAATTCTTCTTATGTTATTTTGATATACCCAATGTCACTATCGCTTCAATGTGTAATCATATATTTTTCCATTGAAGTTATAATAACTGGCTAGTGCATACCTAATTACAACACCAATTGCAATTGACATTCTGTTTGCACGACGTGGCGTAGAAATTAGACGAAGTTAGATTGAAAATAAATGGAAATCGTCGGTAATTGCATCATCATTTCAGCTCATATACGTCCCACTACTTGGCTCGAGCCTAGTTAATATTGGGAGAGAAATTCACCTACTTACCACGCTGGTCAAAAGGGTTTAATTGTGAGTTTGTCTTCTCTGATATAGTTGTTATATGCACAAGATACCCTTAGTAATATTTAGGACACCCATGTGGTAAGAGAAGAGGCGGTGAATTGTATTCTTACTCCGTCACCACACGGAAAAAACATCACTGAATTTGAGTCGATCAGAGAATGTAAATGACGGCGTTTTAAAACAGTAATAGCAGAAATAGCAGCAAAAAGGACTTAATCATTTTCATCATACATTCAAACTTACAAAGCATAATTAGTCTTGTAAACAATCCACGTACCAATGTATACTTATGAGCATTAGTTACGTCTGTATTACGAAGAAATTGCCTTATATAAGACGTGTTAGCACAAAATTACGTTTAGAGTTTGAGCAGTCAAATAATAAAATTGACTTCTTTATAATATAAAATGTACCGTTTTCACACGGAAACCAAACGGTGGTGGAATAAGAATGTGAATTAACCCATTTCCTGCCCGTAAAAATCGACTAAGCGATACAATATACAGATAACATCTAGAAAAGAAAAAAATTAAATAAAGCCCTAGGTCAACCCGTCTAACTAGCGTGATACAGGAAGTCAATTCTCCCTTTATTCGGGACAAGGATCGAGCCCAGCAGTGGGATATATGAGCTGCGAAACGAACGTAAAATAGAAGCATAAACTTTTCGCAATAATAATAATGCATTTCAAAGTAAATCTCATAAACAAACGCTTTAAAGCTTTTCTTGATTATCAAAAGGAATAAAAAAATATCTTTTCTCGGGCACACACACATTTATAGCTAAAAGCTTTTCAACTTGACATGTCACAACATAAAATAATGTAGAAATCCGTTTAGCATTTCTGCAAAGGAAATAATAAAATCTCTTTAGAATGTTTTACTTAAATTCCTCTGCGATTAATCCATTACGCTTACAGAAAACGTACTCGTATGTATAATAAATAAAATACTAAATACATTTTCTTGAAAAACATACTGAGAGTTGTAATAAAAATCGCAATTTATTTCGTTGAAATACTTTCTTGAGTATCGAAGCGTGAATTTGTAGCGGCTCTACGAACGCCGTAGCAGTCTCGTAGACGAGCGTAGCTATACTTAAATATATCATTATAGAGATTACCGTTCAAAGAAATTTGAAGTTCATATAATAAAATTATATTAATATGATATAATTTATGATTATATTTGTTCGTATGGCATTTTGAAAATTTTACTTAATCATAGTGTTATTTTGAAAAGAGGAAAATAGATACACGCCTCAAGAAAGCGAAATAGGATATAAATAGACTGCCTAATTCTATTTCAATACTGATCACTGAAGTCCCCGGAACTTCGACCTGCAAATTTTTCAGGATTTAGAACCAATATTTGATTAACTTTGCCGTGTGGTGATGGAGTAATAATACAATTCATTACTCCCTATCATGCCTGTGGGTGTCGTAAAAGACGACTATGTGGATATAATATGCACATATCAAGTATCATCTCATCTGTGCAAGAAAAGGCAAACTCGAAATGAAACCCTATACCAACATGTCTGCGGGTGATCGGACCGAGGAATTGTCCGTCACCCGCGGAGAGGCTGACCGCGCGACGGCGACCGACGTCCCAGGACGTCGAGAGGTGACGTTACCCGAAAGGGTGTTCCGTCGGGCCGACCATTGAAGACAAGTCACATCTGCTCCGGTGGTCGGCCCAACAACGAGGTGACGTGGGTACGGGTGGGTTATGGGCCCGCGCGCCGTCCTTTCATCGCCCCGGACGGATTGGACCGCGCATGCGCTTACCATAGCCCACCCATAAAAAAAATAAAAAAAAAACCCAACATGTCTGATCAGCATGGTATAGTAGGTCAAATTCCTTCCCATTGTGAAGGAGGCCCGAGCCCAACAGTGAGACATATATGGGCTGTGATGATGATGATGATTTGATTAACTGTGGGCAAGTGGTGGGTTTACCTTCTTTCTCAGTATTTCAAAATAATAATGTATAGCCTAATGATTTCTGATGTTTACGCGAGTATCTATACCAATAAATAACATTGGAGTGTCTGTTTGTAATGTCAATGGCTTTTTTCATGCTCACACGGTTATTTGCACGACACCTATGCCTAAAATAGCAATTAAAAAATTTTTGTCTGTCTGTCTGTTTGTTCCGGGTAATCTTCAAAACGGCTGGACCGATTTCAAAAATTCTTTCACCAATGGAAAGCTATAATATCAGGGCGTAAACTAGGCTATATTTTTTCCCGGTATTCCCACGGGAACGGGAACTACGCGGGTAAAACGACTATAACCTATAACCGAAGCGAAGCAAGGGCGGATTGCTAGTTGTAAATAAAACTACTTTACGGATTTTATCGCGTTTGTATTTGATTTTTGATTGCCTATATTACTAAATAGGTAATTTAAAGAATATAATTATCTCATATAGAATCATTTTCTTCTTGCACTGGCAATAAGTTTGTAACAAAATCGTAGCAGGGTTCATCCATTTCACCTGGAAACGTTAAGGTTTTCAACTGTACATTTCCAGCGATCATTGCTCCCACGTACGTGCAAGCTCTGGAATGAACTACCTGCTGTTGTGTTTCCCGAGCGCTATGACATGTCCTTCTTCAAACGAGGTTTAAGAAGAGTATTTCTTTCACGGTAGGCAACGGCCTCGCTATGCCCCTGGTATTGCAAAGGTCCATGTGCGGCAGTATCACTTACCATCAGGTGTGCTGCTTGCTCGTTTGCCACCGTTGGCAATAAAAAAAAATGTGGATCAAAATTTAATAACTAATTTCTATAGCGAGATTATGAGCGTAGATTATAAATATCTGTAATAACAATGACTTGTTGAACATCAGACATCTTAGTCCGCCCGTGACCATGAATGCTGTAAAATGTATAGCCTAATTTAACAGATTATGATCACAAGTTTATTGCTTGCCCGTGGGAATCGTATAAATCGGCAAAGGGCTAATCAATACAATGGGTAAAGGGAAACCCTTACTGCGATCACCAACCACTTGCGAAGCGTGGCGATTATGGCTGTAACACTACCATAGATTGACTGTACCGTGTAATACTCAACGTGGACGAGCTTCGTCCAGGAATGAAAAAAACGACGAAAAGCTGCATGGCAATGATGATAACAAGTTTATTCGATGTATATTTCATCAATTCCTCCATTAGCAAATCGACAACTATTATAGAAGATTACATTACTATAATAAGCTGTTAATAGCAAAACCACCGTATGTGAAAGGCGGATCAGTGATTGAAGCTGTTGCTAAATATTTCCATGAGAGTGATTTCCCATGCCATTAGTAGCCACAACATCAACATGCCATTATTAGTGGTAGGACCACACTGTCGACAGTTATCGGTCTACAGCCGCGGGCCGGTCCGTCCGGGGTAGTACCACGCTCTCGCAGAAAATCGACGTCTTACTCAGACGTCTGAAATCGACGTCTGAGTAGTAGCATTTTGTTACTGCGCTTCGTTCGGTGAGCGAGAGAGCCGGAGGCCCTGAGCTTCTGAGGGTGTTCGCGTGTGGAGGGTGTTGGTGGTGCCTTTGGTATCACCGAGCCTCAATGCACGCATTCACACTTCCTTCATTCCCTTCACGGTAGGCAGCGGCCTTGTAAAGGTCCATGAGCGGCAGCAACACTTACTATCAGGTGTAACAAAACAGAAAAGATTTCTTCAAAACTAAATAATCTTATTAAAATCCGAGCATCTCGGCGAGCCCGGATGGCCAAATTATAACAAGATGAGAAAGTTCTGGTAAATTAAATTTCAGTGACCTTAAAATTTCACAATCTGAGGTACTGTAGTTCAATAGCTTAATTTAGTCGATATAGCTGTTAAATTACTTTTTTTTCCAACTGTGACAAAAGAGCAAACAGTACACCTGGTGGTAAGTGTTGCTGCCGCTCATGAACCTTTGTAAGGTCGCTGCCTACCGCGAAGAAAGTGAAGGAAGTATAATGCATGCAATAAGGTTCGGTGTTAATAAAGACATCACTAAAATCCATCATACTTAAACACCTTCAGAAACTTGGGCTGCCAACTCTCTCATTTACCGAACGAAGCGCAGTAACAAATTGCTACTACTCGGACGTCGATTTTCTGCGAGAGTGTGGGTACTACCCCGGACGAACCGGCTGTGAATAGGGCGGTCCTACTACTAAAAGATTTTTTTCACAATGTTGCGAATTATTTATCTGAAATTGAAGCGAGTATTATAAATAGTGCCAAATCGCTCGACGAACCAGCGGCTGCTGGTGAAGAAATATTCTCGAGTGGCGACCACATCGGACTACGCAGTGTAGGACGCCTCCCAACTAAGTGGACCGACGACTTGGTGAAAGTTGCTGGGCGTCGATTGATGCAGGCGGCACAGGACCGTACTCTGTGGCGAAACATAAGGGAGGCACGTCCCGCAGTCGAAGGAGATAGGCTGAATGATAACAATTTTTCCCTCCTTCGCTTCCGTGAGTCACTGCTGCTAAAATTTTAACTCCAAGATTTAATAATATTTTATATACTTTTTTTTTGTAAAAGGACCACACTGTCAATAGTCGTCTGTCTACAGCCGTGGGCCAGTCAGTCCGTGGCAGTACCACATTCTTGCAGAAATGAAAGAACTTATTGGACGTGAGATACCTTATTCCGTCTGTGACTATAAACTCTGAAAAGTGTTCGATAAAATCAAACACTAACCCAATAAAATTCGTAAAAATAGTTTTATTTATAGATCAAATACTGTTAATTTATAGAATTAGGCGACATCCGGCATGATTTCATCATAATTTGAAACATGCGCTGTTGTCAATAGCCGAAAAGTGGTGAATTTTCTTATCTATCATTCAATCCAAAGCAAGAAGATTTGTACATTTCTTCTGAGCCTGAACCTACTCCGAAGTTGAGTAGTAATTACTCTTATGTATTAGAAGAGTTTTTGTGTAGTGACAGAGTAAGAATATAATTCATTACTCCCTTTCTTGTATGTGGGTAATACAAAAGACTGCTAAGGGATATAATATTAGTGGGGTCGACCACTAAAGTCAAGGAACTCTGCTCCGGTGGTCGGCCCAACGACGAAGGCGACGTGCTATACGGATAGGTTACGGGTGTGCGTGCTTGCGCCCCTCTGTCACCCCAGACGGAGCCGGGGGAGGAGTGCACCGACCGTAACCCGTCCCAAAAAAAAAAAAACAGGAATATAATATTTAGACGACATCTATGAAAGAGGAAGAAAACTTGAAAGCCAACCGAACTACCCATCCGAACATTGCATTATAACAGGTAAATTTCCATTCTATCGTGAAGGAGGTCGAGCAAAACAGTAGGACGTGTAACTGAAATTAGCCTATATGTAATGTATTATGCAAAACGGATTGGCAAAGAGGTAGGAAAGTAGGTTTAATGAAAATTCTTTCGAGTTAGCGATAACATAATTTGTACGAGAAAAGTCACCTCAACGACAAACAAGTAATTATCCCTAACCTTTGTCATACTTTTTAACTTAATATAATTTGCTGATGCCTAAAGTTCTAAACAATCTTTCTAATTAATTTCAGAGGGTTGTCAATTATCTGACCGTTCTCTTTATTTCAATAGTCGTAGGATCACTCTGTTGATAGACAACTGTCTCCATCCGGGGTAGTACCACACTCTCGCAGAAAATCGACGTCTGGGTAGTAGCAATTTGTTACTGCCCTTCGTTCGATGAGCGAGAGAGCTGGAAGTCCAACTTTCTGAGGGTATTTGCATGTGGTGGGTTTTGATGATGTCTTTAGTATCACCACACCTCATTGCACGCATTCACACTCTCTTCACTTTCTTCACGATAGGCAGCGGCTTAGCAAAAAAAGTCCCACCTAAGTGGTGCTGCTGCACATAGACATCAGGTGTACTGTTTGCCAACGTTTGCAATACATAATCTCGATTATCATTATCATGCGTCCAATGACATCCACTGGGAAAACTTATTCGCGAGCGAAAAATTATTACCATATATTACACTTATTTTGATCCAAATATACTGCAAATCCATTTCAGTCCATTCAGGCTAGTGTGGGTGGTACGTACGATAACCATTCATCGATAGATAGCATAGGCCACATTTCTGGCGAGATCCTTAAGCAATTTTTACGACTCCCACGGATAAGTAGGGATGGAAATTATTCTTATTTTCGTGTGTTGAAGGAGTTAAGAATACAATACACTTCCCCCTATCATGCCCTTGGGTGTTGTAAAAGACGACTAAGGGATTTAATATGTATTTAACATCTATGCAAGAAAAAAACTCGGTATGGAACCCTATATTAACCTGACCAACACGACATAGTAAGTCAATTGCCTAGTATAGAGGAGGCTCACGTCCAACAGTGGGACGTACATAACCTAAGATGATGATGATATTTCTTCTATCCTTTCGCCATACGAAAAATCTTAACTTTGGTCACCCCTAACTTGAAGGTAATACATAATATAATTATATTTCATTCCATACACTAAGTGGACTTGTTATACGTTCATACTAACTGAATTAGATATTACTAATGGCCACATTAAAATAATTAGTCTAATTAGCTTGTTACAAAATTTTTATGTTATATTTAATTATAAATTATTTTTCCGTATGGTGATTGAGTCTGAATACAATTCACCACTCCCTATCTTGCCCTTATAAGACGAATAAAGGATCCATCCATCCATCCATCAGCCTATAGACTTCTACTACTGGACATAGGCCTCCCCACGAGAATGCCACTCGGAACGGTCCTGCAACCACTTGCATCCAACGGTTCCCTGCGACTTTGAGAATGTCGTCAGTCCACCTAGTTGGAGAGGGGTCGTCCTACGCTGCGCCGTCCGATTCGTGGTCGCCATTCAAGAACCTTTTTTCCCCAACGGTTGTCGGTTCGACGAGCGTTGTGGCCTGCCCATTGCCATTTCAACGTGCTAATTCTGCGGGTGTAACCGATACACCCGTTCTTCTACGGATTTCCATGTTCTGGATTTTATCACGTAGAGAAATGCCGAGCATAGCCCTCTCCATAGCACGCTGAACGACTTTGAGCTTTTTATGAGGCCGTTATTTAGAGACCATGTTTCAGTGCCGTAAGTGATCGCTGGTAACACACACTAGTTATAAAACTTATAAGGGATATTATACATAAAAAAACACTGCTAGTGAAGAAAGAAATCAACGTGGTTAGATCAAGTTCTCTCTCATAGTAGCGGAGGCGCGTGCCCAATTATGGGATCTATATCTTGAAATGATGATGATTTAATTATATTCTAAATAAACTTAATGTTATAGGTTAGTGTGTAAATAACGATTGCAAAAGAAGGACGACGAAAATCCACCCAGAAAAGTCCAGAAGAGACCTATGATTGTTAAGCCATAATAGGTCTTTTCTAGATAATAATTATGTTCGCGCCAAAGATCGCGACGGATGTTATACGTATAAATCCGCCTAGATTCGTCGTTGGTCATGCACCCGCGCCTGAGCGCGACGCTGCCCGACATTTTGACACACTATCGTCAAGTAACCTTGGACGTGCACACATAATTATACACTCCCGTAACATAATTGGCGGTGCGCGCACATAATTATACAGACTCTAATTAAGTTCCTCCGCTTAAGCACCAAAAGCGTTCTACATTATCGCAACGTACCCCGCCGCGCGCTCAAGAGTATCGTGAATCTGCACCGTCTTAGTGTTTAGTGTAACAAACTCTAATTAGGTACCTACCGTTTCAGCACGCGTGCTCGCGTTCGGCCCAATTGATTATACCAGCTCATCGGGTACATACCTTCAGCACATCCCAACGGGCAACACCATCAGCCCAGCAAATTATTAACTCCACGAACACAAGAGAAGCTAGGTAAGTTCTCCAAATACTTCCCATAGCTTTTCTGTCTCACTTCCATTTTGTGGGAATCGGTCCCACCGGTGGGATTCGCTTTCCACTGGTCCTTCGAGAACACCCACGTCGAATGTTGCTGGCATAAACCCACTACAGTCCACTACGCCACAACAAATTACATATTACAAGGTCAACGATAAGCCTCTTCATTTATTTCGTAGCAATAAAGATTGTATAAGCATATATTGTGATATATACTTCTCTGCGTTCCACTTTTTTGAAAAGTTGACCACACCCCGCCCAAAGATCATATGTGACAAGAGGTTAGCGTGCGATCTCACAAACTGCCGTAATACTCCTTACTCCCAATTAAGTAGAGCACTGGGACTAATTAACTAAGTAACTCCCTTTTTCTTGACAAACAAGTGGACAAACAAGTTTCATCCGGAGACGTAGACAGATGGTATACACCATTCCATCTCCATTACAATGAACGCTGGTAACGATTATATGACCTCGGTGGCCCCTGCTAACTTTAGTGAGCCCTGAGGGGTTTAGTCGTGAAACTATACCAAAACATAACAAGCCAAACATTTCATTTCCATAATAAATTATACAGCTGAATGAAAAATTAACAAGACTAGCTTTATCTTGTATAACGGACGAAGCAAGCACAACTTGTGTTTGTTTTTTCAAACTTAATTAAGCACGGTCGCCATTTTGTACTGGGGTTTAATCTACACACTATTTGTTGTCGTCTAATTGGAACCGGTTGTGTAAACTATTGTTTATAAGCGGTCACGCACATTTGCGGTTGCTTGTGTAGACTACGACTAATTATTTTATAAATAGAACTTGTTTGACAAGACTACTTTAAAATTATGTGCAATAAAAGTATAATCTATTTTTAAAGCCCATAATCTACACTCTCAATGTGGTGACGGAGTAAAAATACAATTCACCACCCCGTATTTTGTCCGTGAGTGCCGTAAAAGACGACTGAGGGATGTAATATGCAAACAACATTAATGCAAGCTTGAAATAAATTCCACTACGTCTGACCAGCGTGGTATAGAAGTCAAATGTCCTCTCATAAAGGAGAATGCTAATCATCATCATCATTTCAGCTCATATACGCCCACTGTTAGGCTCGAGCCTCCGATTTAAAACATATTATAACATTTTTTTATCCGGGAAGATGTTCCCTTGGGATAATATTTAAACATCTAGAAAGTTTAGAAATTATTTACCTTGTTGAAGCTGCAAGCAGAAGCTAGTTTAAAATAATACCTAAAACCACAGTGACCTATTCACTCCGCATCGCTTCGTAAAACGCTTCACTATGTGTAAAACTGGACCCTAAGGGTTGATATTCCGTTGAAAATATACACCCTTACCTTAGCTCCCTATTGACCGTACTCGGCTCTGACGATTAATGACCGCAGACCAATTTGAAATTCAAATCAAAGTCCGTGGTCGTGTCAAAAGATTCAGTACCACCCGTGTTACTAAGGTTGACACAGGGAACTGTAAGTATTTTAAGGTTAGTGGTGAAATATGTGGAATGGATGACGTTTGGTGAGAAGTGTGGAAAGTAAAGATAGAGAGTAATTACATTAATTTTGGATGACGAGGGTTTTCGCTAAATAGGGATTGCTCTTTTAGTGAATTTTATGACAGTTATTATATTTACTTGGACAAAGGGTGTAGTGATAAAATCCATACTAATATTATAAATGCGAAAGTAAGGATGTTTGTTTATTTGTTTGTTACGCTTTCACGCTTAAATCACCGAACCGATTTCAAAAATTCTTTCACCAATGTAAAGCTATAATATCAGGGAGTAACATAGGCTATATTTTATCCCGGTATTCCCACGGGAACAGGAACTACGCCGGTTTAAGCGACTGAAACCGAAGCGAAGCGAGGGCGGATTGCTAGTTGTAAATAAAACTACGGATTATATCTCGTTTTTACGGGCGGACCATGACGTGAACCCTGTAAAGTGAAAACGTAAAGTAAAAACCTACAATTAGGCGTACTGTTTACTCGTTTGCCACAGATTGTATTATAAAAAAAATTAGGGTGTATTTATTGTATTCTTACTCCGTCACAACAAGGAGCAAGCGACGAATTTCAATAAATTTTGATAGAAAATAATGTTTTTTTAAGTATTTAAAATAATTTGTACAACCCTGACAACAATAGGTTCAAACGTTCGGATCTATAAAGGTACCCGTCACTCTTACTTCCTTGCTTCGAGGTAAAATACGGAATTATTTAGTAAATATTATATTCTACTAGTTATTATACAGGACATTGTTAGCTACGTGATCTGTTGCTGATGTTTTACGGAAATTGCCTGATACTAGTGGCAAGAATACTTTAGTAGGCATACCCTTTACCTAAATACTGACTTGTCGATTTAGTTTGATTGAGTATTTTAGTACAATTTATTTCAACAGCCCATCGACGCCTACTTTAAGATTTAGTTCTCGGTAACAGGGAAAAAGTTATATCAAAATCGCCACGATTCGAACCTTTGCTTGCGATTAAAAGTGCCGCTGCTTTCTTTTTTTTATCTTGACAATCGGCTCTTGATACAAGGTATTTTAACCAGTCGGTTAAAATGCCTTGTATGCCTCAAAATAGGAGGCGGTTTCTCAATTCGACCGTATATATGCTTTTTTTATGTTTGTTCGCGGATAACTTTGTTTTTATGACTCCCAAGTCCCTTAGTATTATACATCCTTACTAGTCCTTACTTAATATTATAAATGTGAAAGTGAGTTTATTTGTTTGTTACGCTTTACGCTTAATCCACTGAACCGATTTTAATAATTCTTTCACCAATGAAAAGCTATAAAATCAGGGAGTAACATAGGTTACATTTTATCTCGGTACTGTCAGGGGAACGGGAACAACGCGGGTAAGGCGACTGAAAGCGAACCGTGGGCGAGTTGTTAGTTAAAAATTAAACTATATGAATTTAATGATATCTGATGTTTACGCGAGCACTACACATTGTAAATAAAACTACTTTTACGGATTATATCTTAGTCCGCCCGTGACCATGAATGCTGCAAAGTGTTCGAAACGTCGGGCAATCATAAATCAAATACAAACGCGATATAATCCGTAAAAGTAGTTTTATTTACAATCTATATGAATTTTATAGAGTTTGTATTTGAGTTTAACTGATTTTTAAAAATGGGAGGAGGTTCTCAATTCGGATGTTTGTATTGTTTTTTATGTTTGTTCGAGCATATCTCCGTCGCTTGCCAACCGATTAGAAACATTATTTTTTTGTTCGAAAGCTTGGTCCAAAGGGTCCCATGAAAATCTTATCTAAGTAGAACAAGCTGTTTTTGAAAAATCAACAAAAACCTAAAAATATATCTACATTGTCTACATTAACGATCTTTTTTCTTTGAAGTCGGTTTTTTTGTTTAATTTTTTTGTTACTGATTTTGCCCGAAATTTCGAACACTTTTCACTGTTCATAGGCGGACTGAATAGTTTAAATTGATCCACGAACTATTTCACGTTCACGTCGTTGAAAGGAAATATTGATGAGTGAATACAAAATGATCCTGTGTAAACAAGATAGGGAAATTGAAGGACAACTAAGGTTGATTTGTAATTAGCATATTATTGTTCCATAATATAAACTAAGTTTGATTACTCGACTTTGTGAAACTTCCTGGGGGTTAATGAATGCAGACGGCACAAAACCGCACATTGTGACGAAACATGAGGGAGGCCCTTAGAATAATAACGTATAGAAGGTAAGTTCACGCACGAAAAGTGAAGCATTTCAATTGGAGCCTAATGGAGCTTACGCCGGAACTGTTCCGTAGTGCACAAGGTCACTCACTGTACTGCACGTACGTACGCAACTCTTAAAAAATAAATATGTAATTATGACGGTTTGTGCATTCAAATGGTGTCATAACACATTTGAAAAACTTAATAAGGTTTTTAACATTACTTTTAAAAGTATTTCGACGATTTATGGTAATAAAAACAAAATTTGATTTCATAATTTGTATAGTGGTGTGCGTGTGTACGTGTGTAATCGTCGGCGCGCATGTAGTATTTTTAGATTCATATTTCGAACGTTCGATGTACCTACCGACACTATCCTTCTATACGTTATTATTCTAAAGGGAGGCCTATATCCAGCAATGAACAGAGAAAGGCTGTATGATTGATCAATTGAATTAACTTTAAACCAGACTTAATTAAATACTTTTACAGATCATTCATTAATTTCAGCTCATATATCTTCCACTGTTGAGCTCGAGCCTCGTCCACAATAGAAGGGAATTTGACCTTACTATAAAATGCTAGTCAGACAGGTTGCTATTTTTTTTTTATGGGTGGGCTATGGTAAGCGCACGCGCGGTCCAGTCCGTCCGGGGCGATGAAAGGACGGCGCGCGGGCCCATAACCCACCCGTATCCACGTCACCTCGTTGTTGGGCCGACCACCGAAGCAGATGTGACTTGTCGTCAGTGGTCAGGCCGACGGAATACCCTTTCGAGTAACCTCACCTCTCGACGTCCTGGGACGTCGGTCGCCGTCGCGCGGTCAGCCTCTCTGCGGGTGACGGACAATTCCCCGATCCGATTACCCGCGGTCTCGGCTAGGGCGGCATTAGGCGCAGATACTCGCGCCTGCGCCGCCCGAGTCACCGGAACGTGTCGCCGAATAGGAGCTCTACTCGCACACGATCCGCCGCCTCTTTCCGTGAGATTACGGCCTCGCGACCGCGTCCCAGTTCCTGACACTGTCGATGGCGATGGTCCCTGGCGATGGTCGGCAGCGCCAGGTCGGCACCGATAATCACGACGAGTTCACGGCGCTCCCCCTCCCACGCAACACACTCCTCGAGCGTGTGCTGCGCCGTGTCCTCGTCGCAACTGCAGTGGTGGCAGGACGGTGTGCTAGATAGGTTGGTATAGGGTTTAATTTCGACTGTTCTTTCTCTTGCATGGATGTTATATGCGTATTATATCCCTTAGTCGTCAATTTAATTGCCATATACGTGTCACTGTTGGGCTCGGGCCTCCTTCAAAATGGGAGGCAAGTTGACCTACTGTACCATGCTAGTCAGACATGTTGATATAGGGTTTCATTTCGAGTTTTTTCTCTCTCGACTAAGGGATATAATATACACAAAACATCTGTTGTTTTGTGTATATTATATCCCTTAGTCGTTTTTTTTTGCTGTGTGGTAGCGGCTTCGAATACTACCAACCCTTGCTTTGCTTGTGGGTGTCGTAAAAGGCGACTAAGAGCCCTAGATTGACCCAGACCAACTCCATCTGGTACCATTTGGCTCAACGATTACATTCTCAAGGAGGGTTGACGTCAGGCAGGCGGCCGGTCATAAAAGTCATTGCCGAAACTTTTTGCAATATGTCAAAACAGATGACATATTGCGTCGAGCCCAAGTAATTGGGATAAAAGCAAGATGATGATGATGATGAGTCGTCTTTTACGACATCCACAGGCAAGATGGATAAGATAAGATAAGATAATATTTATTTGTTTGAACATGGTAATTTACACATTAATGCAAGATGTTACATGGTGTACAAAGTCCAGTCATGTTCAGCCTCATGTTAAGGCGTACAAATTTGTGTATAAGTTATTTGTAATTAATTGTAATAAATTAATTGTAATGAATTAATTGTAATAAATGTCAGATACAGAAATTAATTAGAATTAAAAACATAGTCATTAGTCATGCGGATATATAACAATATTAACATTTTAAATACCAGCTATACATATTTACATTTCTTTATCCAATAAGAACTGTGTAACATTATAATAAACTTTCTCAGTTAAAAATTGCTTAAGTTTCCTACCAAATGCTATTTTATTTAGTTCTTTCCATGATTTTGGCAATTTATTATTATTATTAAACAATTGGGCTCATGCAGAAAATACTTTTTGTCATTAATGCTGTTTTGGATTCCTGTAAACAAAGCTTACTATTATCTCGTCTGTTTCTTGAATAAGTGTCTGCCACTCGCGCAAATAAATTTAAGTTTGACTTGACAAACATAGCAGTTTCATATATATACAACGAGGGAAGCGTTAAGATATTGTACTTCTTAAAATATGGTTTACAACTGTCAGTTCTTGCAATATTAAACATGGCTCTTATACAACGCTTTTGAGCCTTGAGTGCTATAGTATTATCGGTACTATTTCCCCAGAATATAACTCCATATCGTAGGACTGACTGAACCAATCCATGATAGGCATTAAGTAAAGCATCAGTATTGAGGACTCGTGACAGTTTATATAAGGCATAAGCCGACGAACTTAAACGCGTGGTAACCGATTCGATATGTGTTTTCCAATTAATTTGTTTGTCAATAATAAGTCCAAGAAATTTTATATTATCTACTTCATTAATATTTATGTCATTATATTGAATATTGAAATTAGTTCTTGTTTGTCTACGTTGACTGAAATGCATTATTTTAGTTTTGTTAAAATTAATATTTAAATTATTATCATGTAATCAGTTTATAATCGATGTCAAGGAATTATTAATATCTTGTTCATATGAATCTCTATGATTACAAGTTATTGTTACAGTGCAGTCATCCGCAAATAGTGTTATGGGATTTTTCGTTACTTTAGGCAAGTCGTTAATATATAGATTAAATAATAGGGGTCCCAAAATGCTACCCTGAGGCACTCCACAAATAACGTCACGTTCATCGGATCTGAAAATATCTTCTCTCCTGTTTATTGTATTTATATTACAAATTTCGGTGATCTGTCTCCGATTCTTTAAATACGATTTGATTAAGTTAAATATGTTTCCTCTAATGCCATATGCTTCTATTTTATGTAATAGGATGCTGTGTTGAACACAGTCGAACGCCTGTGTCATATCACAGAAGATAGCAGAGACAGGATTTCTTTTATCGACGTTCACCATGACGTTGTGTAGAAAATTATAAATAGCCATGTTAACATTTTTATTTTTCTAAACCCATGTTGCTCTTCGGATAAGATATTTTGTTTTTCTATATATGTATAAATTGCATTATAAATGATTTTTCAAAAATTTTCCCTATATTAGATAAAAGTGCAATTGGTCTATAATTTTCTATTAACTCTCTATTGTCTTTTTTGTGTAAGGGCTTAATTATGGATAACTTTAGAGCCTCTGGAAATATGCCTTCAGTAATACAGAGGTTAACAATGTAACTTAAGTGGTTAGATACTTCGTTCGCTACTGCCTTAATTATTTTAGTGGCAACGTCATCATAACCCACACTATTCGTATTTTTAAGGGACTTGATAGCTCTATTAAGATCGAAAGGCGTACAGGGGGGCATAAACATTGACTTTAAATTTGTCGAGATAAGTGATGTAGTGTTTTTTCCAGTGTTTTTTCTGGCCTGTATTTTTTCTATAAAATATTTATTAAAAACGAAGGCAATATCCCGAGGATGAGTATAGCTAGTGTTTTTGTATTTAACTAAAGATATGATATTTCTTGGTGTATTAACTTTGACTTCATGTATTACTTTCCATGTAGCTTTTAACTTATTTTCAGAGGTTTTTATCTTATAACTGTTTTGTGCTTTTTTTGTTAAATTAATTATTTTTCTCAACAATTTGGAATAACTTTTGAACTTGACTTTATTACTGTAATTTGACCTTAATCTATATTGCCATAATAGCCTTCTTTTATTCCTACTACATTGTTTTATACCACGTGAAATCCACGTGGGCTTCTTTATAGCATTAAGTGTGATTGTTTTAATTGGAAAACACAGATTATACATTAAAAGAAACATTTCATTGAAATTCTGGTACGCTACATTAGGATCATTAGTTTCATATATATTAGAAAACAAGAGGCTATCAATATAAGATCTAAATTTCTCTACATAGTCCAGAGAATAGTCTCGTATGTTTTTCTGCCACTGTTTCAATATACACACCTTCATGACGGGGAGTCTTAATAATTGATGATGGTGAAATATATTCTTTCGCCGTCACCACACAGAAATTGATTAAACTTTAGAAAATGAATCGATTAATCTTTATAAAAACCTAATTGACGACATCTAAGAACGCCCAAAGTATTCAGAAAAACCAATTGTAGTTGGTTAAAGAAATATCTTTTTGGCAGCCTTTGGTCAGGACACACACACCAAAATTCGTCCAGGTTGACGGTACGGCGCTGCGTGGCTTCATATCCTATCATATTGTTTCTCAATCACAATTCGGCTGGCCACTGTTACCGAATCCTTGACTGCCGTGGTAAATTCGTGAAAGTAGTAACATCATCACCGTACTTGGCAGACGGATCACGAACGCAATGAGGTTTTCAACCTTTCCCAAAAAAGGACTGCTGCCCGCTATCTCATCGTATTTTTACGACTGCCATGGACCAAGTAAAAGATGACGATAATTAGAATAAGACAATTCTTATCTTTTCTTCACTCGAAAAAAAAAATTCATCATCATCATCATCGCAGCCCACATACGTTCCACTGTTGCGCTCGGGCCTCCTCCACAATGGGAGGAAACTTGACCTACTATGCCAAGCTAGACAGACGTGTTGGTATAGGGTTTCATTTCGAGTTTTCCTTCTCTTGCACAGATGTTAGTTGCATATTATATCCCTTAGTCGTCTTTTACGACATACACGGGCAAGATAGGGAGTGGTGAATTGTATTCTTACTCCGTCACCACACAGACAAAAAAACTTAACCTGCACAAACGCCACCGAAAATTGCTATTTAGATTACAGCTTTGCGCGATCAAAATTCACTATCAACTTGCGGCCATAGTAACACGGAACTATATTCTCAAAGTCCTAATCATAACTTTCAGTGAATCCTTGTCTGACTTAGTGGGAAGTATTCTCTTATCTATTGTTCAAAGGAGCATTTCCATATAAATGAACTTCCCTCATAATTAGCTTAGTCTAACTTCATTTGAATAGTGCTAAATCTTGAATGATCACAGGGAGATAATTTATGAAAATTATTTAACCCAAAAAGTTTGTCTACCGCGGAAACTACCAGTTTCACAAATAATATATATTTCACATAATATATAGGGACTGCACAGATGGCATAGTGATTAAGTTAGCGACCTACAGCGCCAGTGTCAGGGATTCGAATCCCACACGGGACAACTCATGGTGCGATCCACAAATTGTTGTTCTGAGTTTGGATGTAATTTTTTAAATAAGGCCGACCACTGACACCGACTTCCTTGTTATCGGTAGCCATCCCAGCTAGATACGCTTTCAGATACCCTCCCTATCTAATGCCCCTCTGGGGACGTCGGTTGCCTTCGCGCAGTCAGCCTCGTCGTGGGTGACGGACTGTTCTTCGGTCCGGTCACCCACGGCCTCGGCTAAATATACAAACATGGTGAAAATTCTGTGGTGAGCACTGTCTGTATAGGACTATTTACCTGTCTCATTTCTTTAACCTAACTCGTTACACTAAATAAAGTTTTAATCAGGATCGTTCGATTGTAAGATACCAGAGTTATAGCATAATTAACAGCTCGTATTCTTAATCGGTTACCTAAAAGGTAAGAAGAAAATATCGAATACATACCGAATAGATTTAAAAGAGGGAGGACCGCACTTCGATAGTCGTCTGTCTACAGCCGCGGGCCGGTCCATCCTGGGTAGTACAACATTTTCGAAGAAAATCGACGTCTGAACAATTTGTTGTTGCACTTAATTCGGTGAGCAAGAGCGCCAAAGCCCAATTTTTCTAAAGATGTTTGTGTGTGGTGGGTTTCAGTAATGCCTTTAGTATAAACTAACCTCATTGCACGCATTCACGCTCCCTTCACTTTCTTCATGGTAGGCAGTGGCCTAGTAAATGTCTATGAGCGGCAGCAGCACTTACCATCAGGTGTGCTATTTGCTCGTTTGCCATCAACAGAAATAAAAATAAAAGTATACTTTTCTTAATGATTTCTGATATTTACGCCGGTATTAAACATCTATACCAATAAATAAAATTGGAGTGTCTGTTTGTAATGTCAAAATAATAGGCTTTTTTCATGCTCTCACGGTTATTTGCACGACACCTATGCCTAAAATAGCAATTGAAAATTTTTTATCTGTCTGTCGGTTTGTTCCGGGTAATCTTCAAAACGGCTGGACCGATTTCAAAAATTATGTCACCAATGGAAAGCTATAATATCAGGGCGTAAACTAGGCTATATTTTATCCCGGTATTCCTACGGGAACGGGAACTACGTGGGTAAAACGACTATACCCTATAACCGAAGCGAAGCGGGGGCGGGTTGCTAGTTTTAAATAAAACTACTATACGGATTTTATCGCGTTTGTATTTGATTTTTGATTGCCTGACGTTTCGAATACTTTGCAGCCTTCATGGTCACGGGTGGACTAAGGTCCAACAAGTCATCGTTATTACATTATATCGCAATCAAAATTCAAATACAAACGCGATAAAATCCGTAAAGTAGTTTTATTATAAAACATTTTACTTTTTAAATATAATAAAATTTAAAATAAAACTGTAATACGTAAATTTATTTATATAGTATATTTATAAGGTACTAAGAACTACATTTCTATTATAAAACTGAAACAAGTAACATCACCTTTCAATATAACTTTAGCGAGAAAAGTTTAGCCCAAGTTTTCGTCGTGTAACTGAAAGTATATAGAAAATATACTTAATATTTTGTATGTGGTAAACCTATCTTTTTCTGTGCGGTAAAGGAGTATTAATTCATCATTCATTTCAGCTCATATGCGTCCTACTGCTCTGCTCTGGGCCTCCTCCATAATAGGAAGAAAATTGACCTTACTGTACCATGCTGGTCAGACAGGTTGGTCTGGGTTTTATTTTTAGTTTTCCTTCTCTTGCACAGATGTTATATGCGTATTATATCCCTTAGATGTCTCTTACGACATCCGCGGGCGAGATAGGGAGTGATGAATTGTATTCTCACTCCGTCACCACACGGAAAAGAGTACGAATAATAATAATTACATAAATAATTGTCCGTGTGATTATGGAGTAAGAAAACAATTCACCGCACCCCATCTTGCGCGTGGATATCGTAAAAGACGACTAAGAGACATAATACCTACATAATATCTGTGCAAGAGAAGGAAAACTCGAAATGCAACCCTATACCAACATGTCTAACCAGCAACCATGCTCGTCAGACATGTTTTTTTATTTTTTTATTTATTAATCTTCATGGAACAAGTACAATGGCGGACTTAATACCAGAGGCATTCTCTACCAGTCAACCATAGGTGACGCAGAGATGAAAAAAGGTAAGTGCATGTTCGGAGATAGTTACATTGTTCTAAAATAACATGTTGGTATAGGGCTCTCCATAAGAAGGGAAATAGAGCTACTATGCCAATAGTAGATCTATTTCCCATTTTATGGAAGCTCAAGCCCAGCAGTAGAACGGGTACAAGCTGAGACAATAAATACAATTTGTCATCGCCCCTTTTTTTGCTGGGTGTACGAAAGAAATTATTAAGAAACTGAAGAATATATCATCACTACAGGCGAAGGAAAACTCATATTACTTACACGAATTTATATGAGCCGAGATAATGATGATGATGTTGAAGTAAATTCCCCCTAAAATAAAGATTCATGATCGTTATCATCGCTGCCCACATATGTCCCACCGTTGGGCTCGGGCCTCCTCCACAATTTGGAAGGGAATTTGACTTACTATACCATGCTGGTCAGACATGTTGGCATAGGGTTTCATTTCGAGTTTGTATATTATATCCCATAGTCTTTTACGACATCGACAGGCAAGATAGGGAGTGGTGAATTGTATTCTTACTCCGTCACCACACGGATGAAATAAAGATTGTGGCTAAAAAATACAATCAGCAATTTTCTTTTTTTTAAAAGCCTTGTTAAAAAAAGAAATCTGCCATTTCCTTCATTATAATTTCCTATTAAGCTAGCCGTTAAAATTTCTAATTTTAATTTTGGCAACTTCAACGTATATTTTGTTAACTTTTAAAAATCTTTTTCAATATTATCGTTTGATAATTAAGCAATAATTAATTTAACGTTTTTTTATTTACCGTTTGAATCGAAATCGTGCCGGCGTTTTAATTTTCTTCCCCCTTTTAAATATCAAATTGTAATCTGTGCTCCAATTACACGAGACGCGATTATCAAAGATTATTTTCGTTGTAAGAAAGTAAGTAGTTAATTGAAATGGCTTTTTATAAATGAAGTTGATTTTATATTTCAATAAACCTCAACAGCGGGAATATTTTCCTTCACGTGGCGAGATATCAACAGGAGGAGAAAGATCTTTCTCAGCATGGTGATTAGGGCATTGCATCTCTTTATAGGTGAGCCTATGTACGAGTATAACAGTAGATGTCGAAATGTTTTTTTTTTTTATGAGTTGTCTATGGTAAGCGCACACACCGTCCATTCCGTCCGGGGCGACGAAAGGAAGGCGCGCGGGCCCATAACCCACCCGTACCCTCGTCACCATCGTTGTAGGGACGACAACCAGTACCGAGTCCTTGTCCTCAGTGGTCGGCCCGATGGAATACCCAGTCCCCGATCCGATCACCCGCCGCCTCGTCTAGGGCGGCTTAGTAATGATGAAATTTATATTGACAGTTCGTAATTAGAATATTTTCGTGGCGCAGGACTGTTCCGAGTGGCATTCTCGTGGGGAGGCCTATGTCCAGCAGTGGACGTCCATAGGCTGATGGATGGAGAGGAGGCTCGAGCCCAGCAGTGGGACGTATATGAGCTGAGACGAAGACGGATGGGCCATCGCTACTCAATTTTTGTATCAAAGTGATTCCCTATCCCTCTTTTAGCATTCCCATGGGTGAATAAAGGATAGTGACCATTTGTGTATTCTGAAATCCGTTACTACACTGGGTATTTCAAATGTTATATTCCGAAACCCTTTCCAATTTATCTACAGCCTTTAAATCAAAACCCAGATCAACTGTCCTAAATAAAATATAACAATAGAAAATGTGATTTATATCTTCAGTAATAAAATATAAACTGAATTGTGTAAAAACAATTCAACAAAGATTTATTTACAAGAGGAAAGAAAACGAATATTTATTGTTGTTTTAATATTTCCTAATAAAATTAATCTCTAGGGCAACTGGAAATGGGTAGGTAAATTCTGATGATTTTTTTTTTTGTATTGAACTTGGGAGTGGATTATTATTTCAAGAGACTTTTGTAAGTGGTAGGACCATGCTGTTGACAGAACTTATCTGTCTACAGCCGCGGGCCGGTCCGTCCGGGGTAGTACTACACTCTTGCAGAAAATCGACGTCTGAGTAGTATTTTGGTAATGTCTTTAGTTTCACAGAACCTCAATGCACGCATTTACACACCTTTCACTTTTTTCGAGGTAGGCAGCGGCCTAGCAAAGGTCCATGAGCGCCAGCAACACTTACTATTAGGTGTACTCATTGCTCGTTTGCCACCGTTTGCAATAGAAAAACAAAGATAACATAGAGACGCTACAGTTTACTGATGCGAATTCTCTAATTTATATTAATCATTATGAAGAAGAAAACGGTAATTTCTCAGGAAAATATTTAAGCATTCCCCCGGGCGGTGACTAGTCTTCCATACTAGTTAGCAGTGTATTATGGCAATGATCATTTGCTACCGAATGATATGATAAATTGTAAATTTTAATTTGTAGTTTTCATGAAAATATTAACCTCGAGATAATTATTTATTTTTCGTTATTAGAGAGGCAAATAATATAAAGAATAGTTATAATGTTTAGAACCCGAATGGCCATGCTTAGCTTGGTATTTCTTATTTAAGGAATTGTGCTCTTTTAGGTAATGTAGTTAGATAACATTTGCACTTCCAAAATATCTTGAGAAAAAGGGGAAAACAAGGATTGAATTGGGGCTATCTCGATTAAGGGACAGTTCGATTTCCCAAATGATATTTTATACTCAATGGCAGTGTTTTAATACACCTTCGTATTCTGATAGTAATTTTTTTCATTGTCTTTCATGCAAGCAAACACTTATAGAGTGAGATTTTCTATGAATCAAATCTAGTTACATCGAAACTTCGTGGTAAATAAAATTCCTTTCATGTAGCCGGCTGTTAAAATACAATTCAGTACTCCCTGTCTTACCCGTGGGTATCGTAAAAGATGACCAAGGGAATAAGTTTGCATAGTTATATCAGCAAGAGAAGAGAAACTCGAAATAAAATCCTATACTAACGAGTCTGACCAATTTTCAGTACGTCAATTTCCTTCCTACTGTAAAAGGGACTCGAGCCCCATCAGTGGGACGTACATGAGGTGCAAATGATATTCTTAATCCGCCACAATACGAAGAATAATGACGTATTTATTTTATGTACATATTATTTAGAAGTATATACATACATAATGGAAATACACAATCCGATACACAATACAATACAGGAAATAAAATAGTGATGAAATGTAACAAGGGGAACCCTCGTCAGGCTTACAATAGTCCAATCGAACGCGTCAGTAGGTGATTGCCATTAAATATATTGTGGTATTATTTCATTGATAGAGAATTTGTAGTGTTATTTTCGATTGCATAGATGGCCTAGTAGTCTAAATATCCTCTTTGCGAAGTATCGCGAGTATCTTACTTATCATTATTTCAGCCTGACATAGGCGTACCTCATGTTACGCTACAGAGTGTAGTCCTGTGCCGCCCTCATCCAACTACGGTCAACAACTTTCACCAGGACGTCAGCCCACCTAGTGGGGCGGCGTTCTATACAGCGTCGTCCGATACGTGGTCACCACTCGAGAACTTTTCTTCCCCAGCCGTTGTCGGTTTATCGAGCGATTTGGCCTGCCCATTGCCACTTCAGCGTGCTAATTCTTCGTGCTATGTCGGTATCACCCGTTCTTCTGAGGATTTACATATTTCGGATTTTATCTTGCAGAGAAATCCCGAGCATAGCCCGCTCTTGAGCTTGATTATGAGGCCTACATTTAGGGACCACGTTTACGTACGAAAGTCATCATTGGTTACGCTACACACACTGGTCGTATACCTGTGTTTTCAGACACTAAGGTAACCTTACCTATGAAAGAATGAAATTCTCTAATACGTCTGTATTCACCTTTATTTATACGCTCTACATTACTTGTGTAAGTTTGTGACTTGAGATAACTTTGCTCGCGGTTAACCGACAATATTGTTGTAAATAAAAGTATTTTTACGGATTTTATCGCGTTTATATTTAAGTACATGGTCAAGGGCGGACAGTCCGCCCGGACCCTGTAAAGTGTAGACGTCGGATAATCAAAAATCAAATACAAACGCGATAAAATCTGTAAAAATAGTTTTATTTATAATGTGTAATACTCGCGTAATCATCAAAAATTATTAAATATTATGCTTGTGTCCGTTAAGCATTCAATAAATCTTCCTCTGTTTTTTTTTTTATTGGCTTGATGGCAAACGAGCAAACAGCACACGTGATGGTAAATAATACTGCCACTCATGGACCTTTGCTAGGCCGCTGCCTACCGTAAGAGAAATGAGTGTGAATGCGTGCTATTAGGTTCGGAGATTTTAAAGGCATGACCAAATCTAACTACACGCAAACACCCTCAGAAAGTTGGACTGCTAGCTATCTCGATCATCGAATGAAGAGCAGCAACAAATTGTTGCTACTCAGACTTTCTGCGTGACTGTGGTACTACCCCATATGGACTGCCCTACGGTTGTAGACAGAAGTATGCTATACGTTTGTCATATCATTTGGCACTAGGATTTAGTCATTAAAGCGGGACGTACCTTAATAAAAAAAAAAGTTCGTGTAAATAATTGGGAATAGCAGTGCTAGCGATTAGAATTAAGAATGTTTTTATTTTTACTCCTCAGTCTAATGTTTCGTTTCCCTGTCACAAATATTTCGTTCAGCATATGGGTTTGCGAATGGTTCTCTTATAGATAATTACTCTATACTCCACAGACGACAGAAATACATTTCCCTTCGGTGACTGTTTTCAATCACGATCCAATTCAATCTTAAAAAGCAAATTCTATTTTGGGATTTTATTTTATCTATACTCTTAAAAACATGAATTCAATATAGAGACTCTGCCCTCAATAGTGTCCATTAAAAGTCTTTTTATATGGTTTCATGGCTTCAAAGATACCTTACGGCCTTTAGAAATAGTTCCATAACGGGTCAGGTCAAGCTAACAAATAGGGCAATAGCACCGATGCTATTTTTATTATTCATTTTTAAAATAGCTTTTAACATGAATAGAGAGAAATGAGGAAAAAGTTAAATATTTAGTAATGCTGGTATTTAAATTATATATATTTTATATATCATCGTCAGTTAAACTCATATACGTCCCACTGTTGGGCTCGAGCCTCCGCCACAATAGGAGGGTAACTGGCTTAAAATTATTCGGTACTACAGTAATTAAATTTAAAAATAAATTACTATACCTCGCCTGTCAGACGGGTTGGTACCCTATGGTTTTATTTCAAGTTTTCCTTCTCTTGAATATAACATTCAAAATATTTTATGCATATATGTTCTTAGTCGTCTTTTACGACACACACTGGCAAGATAGGGAGTGGTGAATTTTTGTTTCTTATTCTGTCACCACACGGCCATATATCATAATACATATCGTATTAGAATTTAAATATTTCTGTAACAGATAGTATACAAAGACTGCACAGATGGCGTAGTGGTTAAGATACCGACCTACCGTGCCAGTGCCGTGGGTTCGAGTCCCACGTAGGAAAACACATTGTGTCCACAAATTGTTGTTCTGAGTCTGGATGTAATTTGTGTACGTTAATTTATGTTTGTTTAGTTCCTCGCAATACCTTAAGAGCGTTATCGGTAATAAGCGGCCGTAAACCCAAAAATGTGGTTTTTTGAGGATTGGTTACTCGTTCATCATAATAGCTTACTAAAAATTTATATAACCACTACATTAAACACATCTTTATATTGTGCTTGTACAGAATTATAACTCAATATTGTAACTATTTTATTAAAAGGCAAGGGTATTTTGAACTTAAGTTAATGAGATTTTACGAAAACGTTGAGTTTTGAAGTTCAGGTACGAATAAACGATAAGTCGTGGCAGCTCGAAAAAAATTGTAGATGTTAGGAAAATTACTGTTCTTGGGTATGTATAAAATGAAATTCAAGATTTCTTCCTTATAAAACTAAAAAAAAAATATTTCCTTAAGATTAATTTGACGAAAATGGCTCCTGTAAAACATTTAATTTTGTGAATAATACTAACCTTGGAATATTTAAAAAAATATCCACTATTTATTCGACTATTGTAGAAGCAGTAAAAAAAAAAACCAAATTGAAATACGAATAGTCACCCTCGTAATTAAATTTTAAATATTACTATAAATTGAACGGCATAATTGTTCGTAAGCCAGTCGCGCCTTGGCGCTCAACGGAGCAGGGTCACGTCGCTCGAGCTCTCCGCTCACAGCGTAAAAGACGCAATACGAACTTCAGCGTATACTGCGACTGATCGGTTTTGATTCGTAAGTATTTATTACTACCTAATTACTTTCATGCGATCTCTATAAAAAATAATATAGAATCTTTTAACGTTTTAGGTGTACCTTGGGAACAAAATCGGTTACAAGGCAAGGAAAAAGAGAACACACGATTTTTTTTTTGTGTGTGTGTACAACTGTTGGCCGCAGATGGCCTTGACAGCTTGACGCGAACTATGGGTGAGCGCTGAGGGCTCTCAACCCGGAGAAAAGTATGCTAAGCGACATAGCCCAAGGGCTCCCCCTGTGGGGAACGGACCTAGGCTTGGGGCGTCGCTGGAGGCAAAGTGGGCGTGCCCACGTTTTTAGTCGTGACTTTTGCGCGGCGCGGTTTCGCACCTCGACGGCGAGGGCGGAACCGCGGATATTTATTGGTTAAGGCCTCGCGGGCCGTGTAGGCTCTTTGTTGAGCGAGTGTGATATTGTCGTCCTCTTCGTCGAGGACGTCGGATGGATGAGATTTTGGAGGGTCTATAGGAAGCCGCCCCAACCACTAGTTGGTTAGGGTGTGTCATGGCAGAGTCAAAGTAGCTCTGAGAGCACCGTTTCATAAACTGCTTGATGGTCGGCAGTTCGAGGTCGATGTGGAGATCGACGTTTCGTATGAACCACGGTGCTCCCGTAGCTCGGCGCGTGAAACGATTTTGTAGTGTCTGTAGCCTGTGGATCCTGTGTGGCTTTACGTGCGCGAACACCACGCTGGTATAGGTCATGATAGGCCGTATGCAGGTGGTGTAAAGTCGGAATTTGAGAACACACGACAAAACTGTAAGGTACTTATAGTTTCAAAAGAGTAAACGAAAAGAGAAGTGAGCCGTCACTCAGGACGCCTGGCAGACGTGAAACATCAAAATTATTTTGAAGTCGTTACCGCAAAGCGTGGCGTTAACGCCGCTTTTAATGCCACGCGACGACCAGGTTCACCCCGCCTATAGATATTTCACATCAAAAATCCGAACGGAACATTTATGCAGCCTCATCTTCTGAAGATTATCAGCTAACTCAAATTTAATCTTTAATAATTACTAACCATACACAATATAATTTTTTCATAGAGAATCATTTTCTTCTTGTACTAGCAATAAATATGTAGCAAAATGTGGATCAAAATTTAATAACTAATTTCTGTAGTGGGTAGATTTAAATCTCTGACTGGACTTGTTAGACATCCATGGCCATGGCGACTAGGGCCATACTCGACTACTGCACGGCAGCCACGGAGGCAGCGTGCCTCTTGGCCGGAACTCTCCGGTGGGACCTGCAGGCGGAGGTACTCGCCGAGCTTTACCTGCGAGTCAGAGACGCGAGCCACATATAGCCTCAATCAAGGTGATTGCCGCCTGGCGGGTCGACGCCCGCCGAGACGCCATTGCTCGTTGGGCAATCGGACTGGAGAAGCCTCAATACGGTATGAGGACCGTCGAGTCCTTTCAGCTGGTGCTGATGGGGTGGTTGGGTCGGCAGCACGGGGTACATTCCTTCCGACTGGTGCAGGTATTGATGGGTCACGATAGCCAAGTATCTGCGCAAGCTCGTTAGGAGGGAGAGCACACCATCCTGCCACCACTGCTATTGCGACGTGAGCACGGCGCAGCACAGGCTCGAGGTGTGTGCCTCGTGGGCAGAGCAGCGCCGTGAACTCGTTGCAATCACCGGTGCCGACCGGACCCTGCCGACCATCACTAGGGAGATGCTCAGCAGCGTCAGGAACTGGAACGTGGTCACCGCCTTCTGTGAGGCTGTCATCTCACGAAAGGAGAAGCCGGCTCGTGTGTGATCAATCTTTGGTCACACGTTCCGCCACCGGCGACTCGGGCGGCGCAGATACGAGTATCCGCGCCTCACGCCGCCCTAGGCGAGTCCGCGGGTGACCGGACCGGGGACTTTAGTGTGTCACCCGCAGAGAGCCTGACCGTGTGACGGCGACCGACGTCCCGGGATAGGGACGTCGATAGGGGTTCTTTAATTTTTTTTTAAATTATTACACAATAATGTGATAATTTAAAAAAAATAAGTTGTCTAGTCTCAAACCCGAGACCAGAGTTCCCGCCGGCGAGCATGTTACCACGAGATTACCGCTTGTTGGCGATTCGACTTTGAATTTTTCTAGTACATAAATTACCCATCCAACTTTGACCCTTAAAATCTTTTTAACGAGGGCCCAGTTGACCCTAATATTTGGTAGTTGTGATACCCTCGTGCCCCCTCTACCATCCCACCAAAAATCATGGAAATCCCCGACCCACACGTCTGAGGGTCTCCTTGTAAGTTATACTCTGTGCCTATATTTTACTATTTCCTGTACTTTGCATATTAAAAATACAATTTTAACCGTTTTACTGTTATGAGATTTGGTTTTTAATTAAAAATTTTAAAATTTACATCATGTTGATTTTTGAAAATCTACTTCTCCGAAGAATATATTAGAGATTGATTATTATAAGCGCCAAGGCTCAAGACTGGTCATTCTATGAACTCGCGTGTGTGTAGTGCATTAGTGTGCGTCGATATCGGACCGTAGCAAAAAACCAAAAATGCGAGAAGTGCCGATTACCGATAACGCTCTTAATGCAGGATGTTGTCCTAAAAAAAAAACCAATGTGATCGTTGTGAATTCATTTAATTTGCAATAGAATATATCAATGTCCTCTTAAATATAATATAAAAGTGCCAATTGCACGCATGGTTTTTCGCTTAGATTTGCGCGCTCTACCAACTGAAGTGCCAAGTGCACGCGATAGAGACGCCTCGCGCAGTAGGTATGCGCGCACTACCTACTGCCGTGACTGTCATCTTCGCAACATATATCTATCAGGCACACAAACCCGTAAAATCTCGGCATTGTATATTTTACTATTGTTTATTTTGTAGGACCGCATTCTCGACAGTCATCTATCTGCAGCCGCTTACCGGTCAGTCCGAAATAGTACCACACTCTCGCAGAAAATCGACGTCTGAGTAGTAGCAATTTGTAACTAAACATAGTTTAATGAACGAGCCGGCTGAAAAAAAACCACTGGAGAAGAAAGGATCTCGAGTAGCGACGTATCAGACTACGCAGTGTAGAACGCCCCAATTAGGTGCACCAACGACGCACCAGAAAAAGTTGCTGGGCATCATTGAATGCAAGTAGTGGTAGGACCACATTAGTAGTGGTAGGACCACACTGTCGACAGTTATGTCTACAGTCGCGGGCCGGTCCGCCCGGGGTAGTAAAACGCTCTCGCAGAAAATCGACGTCTGAGTAGTAGCATTTTGTTACTGCGCTTCGTTCGGTGAGCGAGAGAGCCGGAAGCCCAACTTTCTGAGGGTGTTCGCGTGTGGAGGGTGTTGGTGGTGCCTTTGGTATCACCGAGCCTCAATGCACGCATTCATACTCCATCCCCTTCGCGGTAGGCAGCGGCCTTGTAAAGGTCCATGAGCGGCGGCAACACTTACCATCAGGTGTACTGTTTGCTCGTTTGCCACTGCTTGCAATGAAAAAAAAATCACAGCACAGGAACACACTTTGTGGTGACACATGAGGAACGCCTACGTCCAGCAGTGGACAGCTATAGGGTAAATGACGATGATGATGATTATAATGAACCAGTGCAATATATAATGTTGTAATCGCTATACTCCTATTAAATTCACGTATATTACGTAACATAAAAACTAAATTTCTTAAATATATATATGTTTGGACAGAAATATATTTTTATTCTTTCTTGCCACCCAAACATAATATTTAATAAGATAAGGCGTGTCGAACTGATATGGGGCGTCGATCTATCATCATTGATGACGTCATTTGTCTCACTGACCCTTAGGTTGTACGCCAAGGGAATGTATAGGAGGGGCGGTTTCCAATTGATAGGCGGAAGGCGATTTCACAAATATTACGATTATTTTCTTACTAAGTTTTATAATTGAAAATAATATTCATAAAATGATATTATTTTAAGACCCCAGCACTAAAGAACTGATCTATGTTGCGGAGGACTGTGTAAACATATAATTAACATACACACATTACACCCAGGCTCAGAACCGCAATTTGTGGATCGCATATAGTTGATTCCGGGAGACTACTGCCTCACAGAATAGCGGCGTCCGCGTCTCAATCAAATGTTGTCCTGCGTGAGAATGTGGTCAATATCTCTCGTCAAGAGAAAAGGCAAAATTTTAATATCTCGTCACCCTATACTTTCCCGTGAAAGACATTAAAATAGCTCTCTTAGAGCACAAAGGAATTACGCATAAAGATTTTCTAGGAAAGTCTTAACGCTCTAGATTACTCAAAGAACCCTTGCCGGTGGTCCATAGAACCGATAATCGCTGGGGGAAGAATAGTTCTCGATTGTCGACCACAAAAGGAGCGACACAATAGGTGGACTGGCGACAAATTAAAAGTCGCAGAAAAACGATGAATGCAAGTACTTTGGGTATTTTGGGGAGATCTATACACTGCAGTAGACTGACGTAGGCTGACAGATGGATGACCAACCCAATAGGCGAAGGGGAAGTATTACGGCAGATTATGTGGTCATACCACCATTCCATCGACTCCGACGGTCCAGATTATAATCTGTCAAAAGAAAGAAGAGAAAAAGGAAACTTAACGATTGCACACCCGACTGCCTACTGCGACAATAATAACATTATCCTCCTTTCAGGATATCCATATCCAATAATAGATGTCTATCGACGCTGATGGAATGGATATATTCATCATCATCATTTCGGCTCATATGCCATACGTCCCACTGCTGCACTCGAACCTTCTCAATAATAGAAGGGAAATTGACCTTACCATAACATGCTGGTCAGACAGGTTGGTATAGGCTTTTATTTCGAGTTTTCCTTGTCTTGCATAGATGGTATACGATTATATCCCTTAGTAGTCTTTTACGACATCCACGGGTAAGATAAGGAGTGATGAATTGTATTCTTACTCCGTTACTACATAGATATATTGATTGCAAGTTAAACGATCATAAGTTTTATAAAACTCGATATTTAGTGTGAACTAAGAGAAAACGCTTTAAGCTTATAGTTTGTACCAATCGCTATTGGTCACGTATCTGATATTTATGGTAAAGGTTGGTGAAACTCTGTCGCCAACCCTGTCGTTTCCATAAGTAAATCACAACAACTTTACTCTGTGTTGTATTTTCAGGATATTGTATCCCTTTATTCTGCCTACATATTTTATCATCATTTTCCTTATTAAGGATGGTGTTGCCTTTGAGAGATTTACAAGGCTTTTGTTTTTTTTTCACATTCACCGAGAAAGAAAGGAATTGATGTGCAATTTAAAAAACGAATCTTTATCTACATTATAACACTATAATATGGTATATTGATGAAAAACTAATATCGCGGACGGCGTGGTCTCTATTGGAGCTACAGAAGTCAAAACAAACAATTATAAGAATTTTAGCCTGTCTATCTATTTATAGATTTATGCACGCATCACACGAAAATTGCAGAATGAAATTAAATGCAGTTTAACGTTACCTCGCTTTTTTCAAATTTATTATTTATTTTTATGCAATTATAAAAGGTAGAGTCTCCAACTTAAGCCACCACCAGGTTTCGGCGGAGTTCTGACGCATATAAAAACGGGCCTATGACTTCACCGCAACCGAGGCACAGGAACAGCATGTGGTTTTTAGCTGGTAGTGGCGCATACATCGACGCTAAGCCGGGCATACTCCATCTATCAGAGGTGAGCACGCGTAAAGACTGCATTTTTCAAGGCGAAAAAAAGGACCATCACTAGATGAGGGCAATAAGCTTATACCGCGTCGGTCAGACAGATTAGCACAGCTTTTATTTACAGCTTCTTTTCTGAGTGATTAGCAGAGAAGAAAACGATGGTAAACATTATATTCATACGGATAAAATAAGTAGTAACAATAAAAAGTAATCTAAAAAAATACAGTTAACATTTTTCTTATATCCACTACACTTCGCAAAAAAAAATAAATTACAATTTATTTCTGCTCTATAAGTAGGAGGTATCATAAATTATAATATCCTCTTTTCCTCTGCGACATATCTAATGATATATGTTTTACGTTGTAACAATTTTCGAGATAGAAATGAGGTATGCTTTATGTAGGAACAGTATTGTTACCTTATAATCTCATAGAGAAGTCACATCCTGTTTAATAAAATTAAAAATTATGAATTCTATACTACATGGTATTATTTTTTGCTACTACTATTACCTACTGTGTGGTAGCGGCTTCGAATACTACCAACCCTTGCTTTGCTCGTGGGTGTCGTAAAAGACGACTAAGAGCCCTAGATTGACCCGGACCAACTCCATCTGGTACCATTTGGGTCAACGATTACATTCCCAAGGAGGGTTGACGTCAGGCAGGCGGCCGGTCATAAAAGTCATTGCCGAAACTTTTTGCAATATGTCAAAACAGATGACATACTGCGTCGACCCCAAGTAATTGGGATAAGAGCAAGATGATGATGATGATTATTTTTTGCGTGTGGTGACGGAGAAAGAGAAGGAAAAGATAGGAAACAACCTCTTTTTGCTCGTGGGTGTCGTAAAAATAACTAAGGGATGTAATATGCCTATAAAATCTATGCATACGTAGGAAAAATTTCAGTAAAGATTTATAATAACTCATCAAATTTGGTATTGTAAGTCAATACTTTGACTACACTGATGGCATGGTGACTAAGAGTGCCAATGTCGTGGGTTCGAATCCCATGTAGGAAAACACTGTACAATTCACAAATTATTGTTCTGAGTCTGGATGGAATTTTTTTTTTAAAAATTCCATGTATTATCCATCGCCATATACTTCTTAATCTTACGCAATAAATTTTAAGCCGTAGGATTTTATTTCAAGTTTTATTACTCTGGTAGTGGATATTATTATATTTCTTAATCGTATCTAAATACTGTGATCGTCTACTTATGAAGAACAATTCCATTATATACTAGCAACCCGCCCTCGCTTCGCTTCGGTTTCAGTCTTTCCTGCGTAGTTCCCGTTACCGTGGGAATACCGGGATAAAATATAGCCTAGTTTACGCCCTGATATTATAGCTTTCTATTGATGAAAGAATTTTTGAAATCGGTCCAGCCGTTTTGAAGATTACCCGGCACAAACAGATAGACAAAAAAATATAAAGTGTATTTTAGGCGTATGTATAGTGCAAATAACCGTGTGAGCATGAAAAAAGCCTATTATTTTGACATTACAAACAGACACTCCAATTTTATTTATTGGTATATATGGTACGAGCGCATTAGCGACAGTCGTGTGTCTACAGCCACTGGCCGATCTCTTCGGAGTAGTACCACGCTCTCTCAGAAAATCGTCGTCTGAATAGTAGCAATTTGGTACTGAACTTAGTTCAGTGAGTGAGAGAGCCGGTAGACCAATTTTCTGAGGGTGTTTGCGTGTGGTGGATTTTAATAACGCCTTTAGTATCATGGCACCTCATTGCACGCATTCACATTCCCTTTATTATCTTCAGGGTAGTCAGCGACCTAGCAAAGGTCCATGAGCGGTGGAATCACTTACCATCAGGTATTCGCACCAAGGGTTCTTTAGCGGTCTCCACATAGTATACGGTATAAGCTATCGGAGGTCGTCTCCGTGTCTGTAATAAGTAATGGAAGATCCAAATAAGAGATTAACGTAACGGTATTTACTTTTATTTTAGTCATTTAGTATGTAAATATATGGTTGACCAAGCTTCGCTCGGAATATTTTTGTTGTATTTTTGTCGAATTTATTTAGATAAAGAATAAAAATTAATAATGAAAAAATTTTAAAAATAATACAAAAAGAGAATAATAATAACACCGAGATTCGATCCAACACTGTTTGAATGCCAAAACAATACAAAAAGAGAACTGAACAACTTCCCAACTGAGCCAACGTAACTCATGAGGTTGATAACGAAATTTGAATTCATATTCTTTTAAAATTTAATGTCATTGCTAAAAACACCGACAAAACAACATTTTCTATAAATAAAACCTAGCTGCATCGATTTTTGGCCTCGAAACCTCTAGTATGCCAAGTTTCATCAAAATCGTTGGAGCCATTGCCGAGATCCTGAATATATATATATATACAAGAATTGCTCCTTTAAAGCTATAAGATACTTATTTCGTGTGGACGGAGTGAGAATACAATTCACCGCCTCTTTTCTTTTACATGGGTGACGTAAAAGGCAATAAGGAATTATAATATATAGATAACATCTATACTATATATAGAGGGGGAAAATTTGAATTAAACCCTATACAAAACCCATCTGATCAGTGTGGTATGTTAGGTCGATTTTCCTCTCATTTTAGAGGAGGCTCAAGCCCAGCTGTGGGACGTGTATAGTCTGAGATGATGATGCCTTTACAGTATACTTCATCATTTTTGTGACTTATACAATTTTAAGAGTCTTACCTTAGTATACTTCTACGGTGGGCAACTAAAATCAGCTGCATTCCTAGTTTGTTACAGTACAAAGAAACTACAATAATAATGATATCTGATGTTTACGCGAGCACTACACATTGTAAATAAAACTACTTTTACGGATTATATCTCAACGGATATCTTTTACGGATTGTCTCAACAAGTAATCGTTATTACAGACATTGTCTGTAATAACGATTACTTGTTGGACGTGAGACACCTTAGTCCGCCCGTGACCATGAATGCTGCAAAGTGTTCGAAACGTCGGGCAATCATAAATCAAATACAAACGCGATATAATCCGTAAAAGTAGTTTTATTTACAATGTGTAGTGCTCGCGTAAACATCAGATATCATTATTATTGTAGTTTCTTTGTACTGTAACAAACTAGGAATGCAGCTGATTTTAGTTGCCCACCGTAGAAGTATACTAAGGTAAGACTCTTAAAATTGTATAAGTCACAAAAATGATGAAGTATACTGTAAAGGCATCATCATCTCAGACTATACACGTCCCACAGCTGGGCTTGAGCCTCCTCTAAAATGAGAGGAAAATCGACCTAACATACCACACTGATCAGATGGGTTTTGTATAGGGTTTAATTCAAATTTTCCCCCTCTATATATAGTATAGATGTTATCTATATATTATAATTCCTTATTGCCTTTTACGTCACCCATGTAAAAGAAAAGAGGCGGTGAATTGTATTCTCACTCCGTCCACACGAAATAAGTATCTTATAGCTTTAAAGGAGCAATTCTTGTATATATATATATATTCAGGATCTCGGCAATGGCTCCAACGATTTTGATGAAACTTGGCATACTAGAGGTTTCGAGGCCAAAAATCGATGCAGCTAGGTTTTATTTATAGAAAATGTTGTTTTGTCGGTGTTTTTAGCAATGACATTAAATTTTAAAAGAATATGAATTCAAATTTCGTTATCAACCTCATGAGTTACGTTGGCTCAGTTGGGAAGTTGTTCAGTTCTCTTTTTGTATTGTTTTGGCATTCAAACAGTGTTGGATCGAATCTCGGTGTTATTATTATTCTCTTTTTGTATTATTTTTAAAATTTTTTCATTATTAATTTTTATTCTTTATCTAAATAAATTCGACAAAAATACAACAAAAATATTCCGAGCGAAGCTTGGTCAACCATATATTTACATACTAAATGACTAAAATAAAAGTAAATACCGTTACGTTAATCTCTTATTTGGATCTTCCATTACTTATTACAGACACGGAGACGACCTCCGATAGCTTATACCGTATACTATGTGGAGACCGCTAAAGAACCCTTGGTGCGAATACCTGATGGTAAGTGATTCCACCGCTCATGGACCTTTGCTAGGTCGCTGACTACCCTGAAGATAATAAAGGGAATGTGAATGCGTGCAATGAGGTGCCATGATACTAAAGGCGTTATTAAAATCCACCACACGCAAACACCCTCAGAAAATTGGTCTACCGGCTCTCTCACTCACTGAACTAAGTTCAGTACCAAATTGCTACTATTCAGACGACGATTTTCTGAGAGAGCGTGGTACTACTCCGAAGAGATCGGCCAGTGGCTGTAGACACACGACTGTCGCTAATGCGCTCGTACCATATATACCAATAAATAAAATTGGAGTGTCTGTTTGTAATGTCAAAATAATAGGCTTTTTTCATGCTCACACGGTTATTTGCACTATACATACGCCTAAAATACACTTTATATTTTTTTGTCTATCTGTTTGTGCCGGGTAATCTTCAAAACGGCTGGACCGATTTCAAAAATTCTTTCATCAATAGAAAGCTATAATATCAGGGCGTAAACTAGGCTATATTTTATCCCGGTATTCCCACGGTAACGGGAACTACGCAGGAAAGACTGAAACCGAAGCGAAGCGAGGGCGGGTTGCTAGTATATAATGGAATTGTTCTTCATAAGTAGACGATCACAGTATTTAGATACGATTAAGAAATATAATAATATCCACTACCAGAGTAATAAAACTTGAAATAAAATCCTACGGCTTAAAATTTATTGCGTAAGATTAAGAAGTATATGGCGATGGATAATACATGGAATTTTTAAAAAAAAAATTCCATCCAGACTCAGAACAATAATTTGTGAATTGTACAGTGTTTTCCTACATGGGATTCGAACCCACGACATTGGCACTCTTAGTCACCATGCCATCAGTGTAGTCAAAGTATTGACTTACAATACCAAATTTGATGAGTTATTATAAATCTTTACTGAAATTTTTCCTACGTATGCATAGATTTTATAGGCATATTACATCCCTTAGTTATTTTTACGACACCCACGAGCAAAAAGAGGTTGTTTCCTATCTTTTCCTTCTCTTTCTCCGTCACCACACGCAAAAAATAATCATCATCATCATCTTGCTCTTATCCCAATTACTTGGGGTCGACGCAGTATGTCATCTGTTTTGACATATTGCAAAAAGTTTCGGCAATGACTTTTATGACCGGCCGCCTGCCTGACGTCAACCCTCCTTGGGAATGTAATCGTTGACCCAAATGGTACCAGATGGAGTTGGTCCGGGTCAATCTAGGGCTCTTAGTCGTCTTTTACGACACCCACGAGCAAAGCAAGGGTTGGTAGTATTCGAAGCCGCTACCACACAGTAGGTAATAGTAGTAGCAAAAAATAATACCATGTAGTATAGAATTCATAATTTTTAATTTTATTAAACAGGATGTGACTTCTCTATGAGATTATAAGGTAACAATACTGTTCCTACATAAAGCATACCTCATTTCTATCTCGAAAATTGTTACAACGTAAAACATATATCATTAGATATGTCGCAGAGGAAAAGAGGATATTATAATTTATGATACCTCCTACTTATAGAGCAGAAATAAATTGTAATTTATTTTTTTTTGCGAAGTGTAGTGGATATAAGAAAAATGTTAACTGTATTTTTTTAGATTACTTTTTATTGTTACTACTTATTTTATCCGTATGAATATAATGTTTACCATCGTTTTCTTCTCTGCTAATCACTCAGAAAAGAAGCTGTAAATAAAAGCTGTGCTAATCTGTCTGACCGACGCGGTATAAGCTTATTGCCCTCATCTAGTGATGGTCCTTTTTTTCGCCTTGAAAAATGCAGTCTTTACGCGTGCTCACCTCTGATAGATGGAGTATGCCCGGCTTAGCGTCGATGTATGCGCCACTACCAGCTAAAAACCACATGCTGTTCCTGTGCCTCGGTTGCGGTGAAGTCATAGGCCCGTTTTTATATGCGTCAGAACTCCGCCGAAACCTGGTGGTGGCTTAAGTTGGAGACTCTACCTTTTATAATTGCATAAAAATAAATAATAAATTTGAAAAAAGCGAGGTAACGTTAAACTGCATTTAATTTCATTCTGCAATTTTCGTGTGATGCGTGCATAAATCTATAAATAGATAGACAGGCTAAAATTCTTATAATTGTTTGTTTTGACTTCTGTAGCTCCAATAGAGACCACGCCGTCCGCGATATTAGTTTTTCATCAATATACCATATTATAGTGTTATAATGTAGATAAAGATTCGTTTTTTAAATTGCACATCAATTCCTTTCTTTCTCGGTGAATGTGAAAAAAAAACAAAAGCCTTGTAAATCTCTCAAAGGCAACACCATCCTTAATAAGGAAAATGATGATAAAATATGTAGGCAGAATAAAGGGATACAATATCCTGAAAATACAACACAGAGTAAAGTTGTTGTGATTTACTTATGGAAACGACAGGGTTGGCGACAGAGTTTCACCAACCTTTACCATAAATATCAGATACGTGACCAATAGCGATTGGTACAAACTATAAGCTTAAAGCGTTTTCTCTTAGTTCACACTAAATATCGAGTTTTATAAAACTTATGATCGTTTAACTTGCAATCAATATATCTATGTAGTAACGGAGTAAGAATACAATTCATCACTCCTTATCTTACCCGTGGATGTCGTAAAAGACTACTAAGGGATATAATCGTATACCATCTATGCAAGACAAGGAAAACTCGAAATAAAAGCCTATACCAACCTGTCTGACCAGCATGTTATGGTAAGGTCAATTTCCCTTCTATTATTGAGAAGGTTCGAGTGCAGCAGTGGGACGTATGGCATATGAGCCGAAATGATGATGATGAATATATCCATTCCATCAGCGTCGATAGACATCTATTATTGGATATGGATATCCTGAAAGGAGGATAATGTTATTATTGTCGCAGTAGGCAGTCGGGTGTGCAATCGTTAAGTTTCCTTTTTCTCTTCTTTCTTTTGACAGATTATAATCTGGACCGTCGGAGTCGATGGAATGGTGGTATGACCACATAATCTGCCGTAATACTTCCCCTTCGCCTATTGGGTTGGTCATCCATCTGTCAGCCTACGTCAGTCTACTGCAGTGTATAGATCTCCCCAAAATACCCAAAGTACTTGCATTCATCGTTTTTCTGCGACTTTTAATTTGTCGCCAGTCCACCTATTGTGTCGCTCCTTTTGTGGTCGACAATCGAGAACTATTCTTCCCCCAGCGATTATCGGTTCTATGGACCACCGGCAAGGGTTCTTTGAGTAATCTAGAGCGTTAAGACTTTCCTAGAAAATCTTTATGCGTAATTCCTTTGTGCTCTAAGAGAGCTATTTTAATGTCTTTCACGGGAAAGTATAGGGTGACGAGATATTAAAATTTTGCCTTTTCTCTTGACGAGAGATATTGACCACATTCTCACGCAGGACAACATTTGATTGAGACGCGGACGCCGCTATTCTGTGAGGCAGTAGTCTCCCGGAATCAACTATATGCGATCCACAAATTGCGGTTCTGAGCCTGGGTGTAATGTGTGTATGTTAATTATATGTTTACACAGTCCTCCGCAACATAGATCAGTTCTTTAGTGCTGGGGTCTTAAAATAATATCATTTTATGAATATTATTTTCAATTATAAAACTTAGTAAGAAAATAATCGTAATATTTGTGAAATATGTGTGTTAAAAATAATACAAAAAGAGAATAATAATAACACCGAGATTCGATCCAACACTGTTTGAATGCCAAAACAATACAAAAAGAGAACTGAACAACTTCCCAACTGAGCCAACGTAACTCATGAGGTTGATAACGAAATTTGAATTCATATTCTTTTAAAATTTAATGTCATTGCTAAAAACACCGACAAAACAACATTTTCTATAAATAAAACCTAGCTGCATCGATTTTTGGCCTCGAAACCTCTAGTATGCCAAGTTTCATCAAAATCGTTGGAGCCATTGCCGAGATCCTGAATATATATATATATACAAGAATTGCTCCTTTAAAGCTATAAGATACTTATTTCGTGTGGACGGAGTGAGAATACAATTCACCGCCTCTTTTCTTTTACATGGGTGACGTAAAAGGCAATAAGGAATTATAATATATAGATAACATCTATACTATATATAGAGGGGGAAAATTTGAATTAAACCCTATACAAAACCCATCTGATCAGTGTGGTATGTTAGGTCGATTTTCCTCTCATTTTAGAGGAGGCTCAAGCCCAGCTGTGGGACGTGTATAGTCTGAGATGATGATGCCTTTACAGTATACTTCATCATTTTTGTGACTTATACAATTTTAAGAGTCTTACCTTAGTATACTTCTACGGTGGGCAACTAAAATCAGCTGCATTCCTAGTTTGTTACAGTACAAAGAAACTACAATAATAATGATATCTGATGTTTACGCGAGCACTACACATTGTAAATAAAACTACTTTTACGGATTATATCTCAACGGATATCTTTTACGGATTGTCTCAACAAGTAATCGTTATTACAGACATTGTCTGTAATAACGATTACTTGTTGGACGTGAGACACCTTAGTCCGCCCGTGACCATGAATGCTGCAAAGTGTTCGAAACGTCGGGCAATCATAAATCAAATACAAACGCGATATAATCCGTAAAAGTAGTTTTATTTACAACTACAATAATGTTAAGAAAATTTCGCCAAACAAATCTATTTTAATCTAGCGCGGTTATAACTAGTTCATTTGAGAAATTGTGGGTAAAATATAGGCGAAATGAAGCTTATCTGCTGACGTTAGTTTCCGTGTAATCACATAGAAAATATGACGGTAATAAACAAGAAATGTAATTTGAATTTGAAACGGGAGTACGACGCGGCGGTCGGTTTGCAAGAACTGTTGCTTAAATTGCTGCAATTAGAACAATGGAATACCTAGTTATGATCACAATCTATTCGGATGGATGTTATGATGGTATTGCGCAATACTAGAAATATCTAATTGCTAACAATAAATAATAAACCTCAGTCGTCTTTTACGACATCCATGGGCAAGATAGGGAGTGGTGAATTGTATTCTTATTTGACATGGAAAGTAATACGCATATAACACCTATGCAAAAGAAATAAAACTCGACAACAAAACCATATTTCAGCCTGTCTGACCAGCATGTAAGGATAATTTTCTTCCTATTGTGGAGGAGGTTTGAGCCCAACAGTGGGACGGGACGTCTAAGAGCCGAGACGAATGAATGATAAATAAATAAATCCAGAAAGGTGTATGGCACCATTATTGCCACGCTTGTCTATTATCATGATACTAATATCCATCGTGAGTAATGACACTTGAACCTTAGGTAAAATCTAAAGCTTGAACATCATTGTATATCTTGAATAAAACATTACATCAATTTTTCATCGATGTATAAATTCCTTAGATTGGACCTAAAAATAAGAAGTAATTGATAGTAATGGGTATAATCCCATAGAAGTTTATTTAAAAACATAAAAACTGCCTATAATTTGCAGGTGGATCCAGAATGGAGATAAACGAGCCTTTGGGAATAGGCATCCCCTATTATCCAGCCAGTACAAACTGGCTTTTGACCAAATCAGCATGAATTTGGACGCCGTTCAGTCTATTGATAACGCAATCTATTTTCAGCTGATAATTTTCCAAGACTAGAATTTTCCATTAAAAACAATGACTATTCTATTTTTAATGATTTAGTAACATTTTTATTAATATTTAGTGAGTGATTTCTTATGTTTCTTGCGTAAACATTACACATTTTAAATAAAAATACTTTACGGATTTTATTTGATTTTTAATTGCCGGACATTTCAAACACTTTACAGCGTTCAGGGTCACGGGCGGACTAAGATGTCTCAATGGAAAGCTATAATCTCAGGGAGTAACATAGGCTATATTTTATCCCGGTATTTCCACAGGAACGAGAACTACGCGGGTATGGCGACTGAAACCGAAGCGAAGTGTGGGTGGGTTGCTAGTATATTTATAATTACAGACATTTACAATTGTAAATATCTGTAATAACGATGACTTGTTGGACGTGAGACATCTTAGTCCGCCCGTGACCATGAACGCTGCAAAGTCGAAACGTCGTACAATCAAAAATAAAATACAAACGGGATAAAATCCTTAAAGTAATATTTAGTTGACATGGTAGACTTAACCTTATGTTAAATTTTTATTTATATAAATACTGAGATACACGTGTGGTTACAAAGTAAGAATATAATTAACCACCCCCTTACCCGTGGGTGTCATTTCGACCGTGGTTGTATTTCTTTTATATAATCTTACCTTGTGATGACGGAATAAAGATACGATTCACCCCCTATCTTGGCCGTGGATGTCGTAAGACAAGAAATGGAAAATACTACCTTATTCCAACACGTTTGACTAGCGGGGAATAGTAGGTCCTCTCCCAATAAGGAGGTGGTCTGAGCTCAACGGGAAGAGGTAGATCAACTTAAGGCTGAGATGAGATGACTGAGATTTAAGATACTATGTTATTTATAAAAACTTGTTTATGAACGGAAAATGATTGCCACACGTGGGAACCAGTCAGCACACTTCAGGAACCCACACCTATTTGGAAATCCATTCAAGTCGTTCTACCAATTAGACCTGTATGGGCTGACGTATGACAATAAAATGTTCACTTGTATTGTACTGTCATCATTATAAGTCATCGTTTTATATCTTTCGGTGGCAAAGGAGCGTACAGCACACCATTAAGTTTGTTGTAAGTGATACTCCGTTTATTAGATCGCTGCCTACCTTGAAAAAAGTGTGAATGCGTGCTATGAGTTTTGATAATACTAAAGACATCACTTGAACTCATCACACGCTGGACTTACTGTCACGCTCACCGAGCGAAGAGTAGTAACAAATTGCTACAACTCAGACGTTGATTTTCAGCGAAAATGTGGTTACCACGCCGGACGGACGGGCCAGCGGCTGTAGACAAACGACTGTCGACAATGTTGCCCTACCATATATTCATCTCAATGTAAGGGAAAGAAAACTAAAACAAAATCAGGCGACTTAACTGAGCAGTATATATATAAAGGAAAATATATCCACAGATCAAAGTTAAATACAACATTAATCAAAATTCCAACAGCCTCATAATACAAAGGCTAATTGAAATGGGTATGAAGCATTTACGTGGCCAGCTCATTGCAGAGCAGTGGGAATAGGCATATCATCAACACAGCAGTAGCATTTCGACGAAATTAGCTCGAAATTTCAAGCATTGGCTCGTTTGATAAAATACCATTTTACTATCATAACTAACATTTTCATAAAATATCTTGTTATACAGATTATTTTGATTCCGTTTAATCTAAAAGGCATTAAAATAATGGGTCTTAATGCTTTTTGAGCGAGAAGTGTTTTAAGGAGAAATGTTTTAGGATTATTTTTAGTTTTTCAAATGGTATGTTGTATTTCAGAACAAATATTTCCTTTTTTTTTTTGGAGTGGGCTACGGTCAACCCACCTGCCGCTGGCTCCGTCCGAGGCGACAGGGGGCGACGCGCGACCCCGTAACCCACCCATATAGCACGTCGCCTTCGTCGTTGGACCGACCACCGAAGCAGAGTTCCTTGACTTGAGTGGTCGACCCGACATTTTATTCCGTTCTAGAGACGCGTCAGCGTATCAAGCAAACTGCTGTAGGCCTCCCCACGGTAATTCTGTAGGGAACGGTCCTGTGCCACTTGCAACCAACGGCTCCCTGCGTATTTTCTAGATGTCATCAGTCCATCTAGTAGGAGGATCGTCTTGCGGGCACTATGCATTTCCAGAGTATGGAAAAAATAGGAAGTCGTCCTTCATTCTTCGTTCGTCCTTCTTCCTTCCGTGTCGTCCAATACGTGTTCGACACTCAAGAACCTTTCTTCTCCAGTGGATGTCGGTTCGTCGAGCGATGTGGTCTGCCCATTGCATGCTATATTAGGTGGACCGATGACCTGGTGAAAGTTGTTAGGCGTCGTTGGATGCATGCGGCACAAGACAGCAGTTTGAGGCAAATCATAATGGAGTCTTATGCACAGAAATGGACGGCGATAGGCTTGATGATGGTTCTTATTCCTTCAACATACGAAAACTTGACCACTGAAATCAAGGATCTCTGCACAGGTAGTCGGCCCAACGACGTAGGCGACGTGCTATATGGGTAGGTTACGGGTGTACGTGCTTTCGCCCCTCTGTCGCCTCAGACTGAGCCGGGCAACGAGTGCGCCGACCGTAGCCCTCTCCCAAAAAAAAAAAACAAAAAAAACACACGGAAACTTAAGAATATATTTTAAACTAGCAATCCGCCCTCGCTTCGCTTCGGTTATAGGTTATAGTCGTTTTACCCGCGTAGCTCCCGTTCCCGTGGGAATACCAGGATAAAATATAGCCTAGTTTACGCCTTGATATTATAGCTTTCCATTGGTGAAAGAATTTTTGAAATCGGTCCAGCCGTTTTGAAGATTACCCGGAACAAACAGACAGACAGACAGACAGACAAAAATTTTTTAATTGCTATTTTAGGCATAGGTGTCGTGCAAATAACCGTGTGAGCATGAAAAAAGCCTATTATTTTGACATTACAAACAGACACTCCAATTTTATTTATTGGTATAGATATGGGCATAATTGCAATTGCTCAGTAGGATATTTAATAATATTATGCATAACACAAATAATTAATTTCCAAGTCGGGTTTCGTATTTCATGCAAACGGATTTCCATATCAAAGTTATACGCATTAGTTTATGCAACGCGCCGCAAATGTGGAATGGATATTCTGACATAGCTCTTTCGTGACGTACTGTTGAGCAGAATGGCGAGCAAATTTCAAGAGATCTTTAAATTACAAATATCTTTAAATTGTTTATTTCACAGAAAATTAAAATTTCGACTGATTCATTTATCTTGCCTATATAGATATCATGGCATTAATTTAATTGTCTGTGAGGGTGACGGGGAGGGACGTTACCTGAAAGGGTAACCCGCCGGGCTAGCTATGGGCGTCCAGATTCTTGGAACGAGTGGTCGGCCCAATAGCGAAAAAGAGGGAAAACGGTGGTTTATAGAGCCGCGCGTCGCCCTTTCGTTACCCCGGATGAAATGGATGGCCTGCGACCAGACTATAGTCCGCGTCCAAGTCCGTTCCCAAAAAAAAAACAATTTAAAGGTCTAAAATAATTAATAAAATGATTTACTAAACATTTTTGTAATTTGTATACATCTCATCATCATCATCTCAGCCCATATACGTCCCACTGTTGGGCTCGGGCCTCCTCCAAAGGGTAATTGACCTACTATACCACGCTGGTCAGACGTGTTGATATAGGGTTTTATTTCAAGTTTTCCTTCTCTCGCATAAATGTTATATGCGTTTTATATCCCTTAGTCGTCTCGTACGATCACCCACGGGTAAGAGGTGGTGAATTGTATACATTGCATACATCACACACAATCGTACACAATTGTATACATCTATATCTTATCAATAATCATAAGGCCACTCCTTTTTTTAATTGTTAAAATGCAAATCATATCTACGACATAAATACATACATGTATTTTTTTAAATATATATACTTTTTTGTTGAATGGTAAGATGAACATGTGAAGTTACAAGATTAAATAAAAATATCTGGTTGACCGAGCTTCGCTCGGCATATTTTTATTGTATTTATTTAGATATATATTAATAAAATATAAAAATTAAATCATGAAAAAATATAAAACAATTACAAAAAGAGAATAATAATAACAGAATCTCGGATTCGAACCGACGCTGTTTGAATGTCAACAAAATCAAAATTAGAACCTGTCAACTTCTCATCTGAGCCATCGTAACTCATGACGTTGACAACGAAATTTTAATTCATATTCTTTTACAATTTAATGTCATTGTTTGTTTTGCTAAAAACACGTACAAAAAACATTTTCTATAAATAAAACCTAGCTAGATCGATTTTTGGACCCGAAACCTCTAGTATGCCAAGTTTCAACAAAATCGTTGGAGCCGTTTCCGAGATCCTGAATATATATATATATATATATATATATATATATATATATATACAAGAATTGCTCGTTTAAAGATATAAGATAAGAAATGAATATATTAGAAGAAGCCTGAAAGTAGCAACCAGTGATAGAGAAGATTAGGAGCGCGAGATTGTCTTGGTATGGACATGTGATGAGGTGAGATAAAAGGCATGTGACAAGGAGGGTTGTCGATATGATTGTGGATGGACGTAAGAAGCGTGGGAGCCCCAAGAAGAGATTGATGAACTGTGTGAATGAGGATATACGTATGAAAGCAGTGAGTGCAAATATGACGGCTGATAGAAGGCTATGGAAGGTAAAAACATGTTGTACTGACCCTACTTAGCGTGGGATAAGGGCAGGCAAATGATAAATGAATGATGATAATACATTTTTTTTTTGTTGAACGATATTTGTTTATCTGTATATACCTATACTTTCTTGTATTTTTACAACGCATATTTTATGCCGTTGAAAGCGCGCCTAACTTTACAAATAAATGTATACAAAAGTCGGTTAACCTTTCTGTTAATGTGTATCTTCCTCATATAAAACACGCTGAATGACGCTCCCTTCAAGCGCTTACTCTAAGCTATGCTGCAAGAGAAGTTTTTGATTGAGCCAACATAACTTCATACAAGTTTCCTCATTCACAAACGGCTTTGATAAATGTGGAGTTAACAAGACGTGACTAGTGGAAACCTTAAGACATTCATGTATATTAATGAATATTTCTTTAAAATATAGTTACAATAATTACTATTTACGCGATTGCAAATCATCCTCTTCATTATTTAAGTGGCAATGAGCAGGCTACATCGCTCGACGAACTGACTACCGCTGGAAAAAAAAGGTTCTCGAATGGCGACCACGTATCGGAAGACGCAGTGTAGAACGCTCCTCACTAGGTGGACCGAAGACCTGACGAAAGTTGCTGGGCGTCGTTGGATGCAGGCAGCATAAGAACGCGCTCTGTAGCGTAACATGAGAGTAGTCTACGTCCAGCGGTGGACGGCGATAAGCTGAAATGATGATGAAAATGATGGTCATTATTTAACCAATAGCCGTCCACTGCTGGACATAGGCCTCCCGCACGTTTCACCACAAATTGCGGTCCTGTACCACCTACGTCCATCAACATCCATCAACTTTCACCAGATCGTCGGTCCATCTAGTCGGGCATCCTACACTGCATCGTCCGATATGTAGTCGCCATTCGAGAACCTATATTATTAACATACTAGCACCGCCCTGCGATTTTACCCGCATAGTTCTCCTTCTCGTCAGAATATCGGAAAAAACTAGAGGCTATGTGTTATTCTGATATGTAAGCTATATTATTGTGAAATTTCATCAAAATTCATTCAGTAGTTTCTGCGTGAAAGAGCAACAAACAGCCTCAATACATACAAACTTTCGCGTTTATAACATTAGTAGGATAGTATTATATGGGCGGCGTAGGCGCAACTATCTGCGCCTCATGCCGCCCTAGCCGAGGCCGCGGGTGACGTGACCGGGGATTAGTCCGTCACCCGCCGAGAGGCCGACCGCGTGAGGAAAGACCGACGTCCTCCCCGAGGGGGGGACGTCGGTCGATGGGAGGGTACCCCAATGGGGGGTATTCCGTAGGGCCGACCACTGACGACAAGTTAACGCTGCTCCAGTGGTCGGCCCAACGACGAAGGCGACGTGGTTTTTGGGTGAGTCGCGGGAGTTGCGCGCTTAAGCCCCTCTGTCGCTCCGAACGGAGTGGTGCGGAGGCGCGCCGACCGCGACCCACCCACAAAAAAAAAAAAGCATAGTATTATATTAAACATTTTGTGTGCTGACGGTTTAAGAATAAAATTCACCACTCCCTATCTTACCCGTAGATATCGTAAAAGACGACTAAGGGATACAATAAGCGTATAACATATATGCAAGAGAAGGAAAATTCGAAATAAAACCCTATGCCAACACGTCTGACAAGCCTGGTATAATCAAATGCCGCATTCATAACTCAGGCCTAACAGTGGGACATACATTGGCTGCAATGATAACGACTAATGGTTACGCGAGAATTACATATATACAAACCATTTTTGACTTATTTCTTACGGCCTCTTTTCAATTTAAAGGCACTGACGTTCTGACCTGCCTTCATTCAAATTCGCCACACTGGCACTGAAGGTCTTGACTCTTGACCAACGCTATCTGTGCAATTAAAAATTTTGAAAATTATTCATTATACTAAAGGCATAATTTATTACTATTAATTATTACTATTATATTATAGTATAATTTATTACTATTATATTAAATTCGCCGAAAATTACTTGGCTATGGCTTATGTCTTCACAAACCAGGTTAATCTAAGTTGAAGTGGACGGCCGGGGGTGAGGGAGGAAGAAGAGGGCGGCGCGTGATATAGCAAAGCATGAATTCAGCACATCGCCAATTATAGCGTATAGTAAGCCAATAAAATATAGTACAGTACAGTGTGAACGTGTCCTTAACAATGTATGGTGCGCGATATTGTTGTGCTATGAGGTATATACTATATGCTGTTATACAAGCGTAGGCTGAAACCCGCTTGAGAGAATGAGAGAAGAGTATCTTATTTTTCATATTTTTTTTAATATTGACAAAAAACACGTGGCACCAAAAAGTTTCACTTCTGACATACGTACATTGTACACACGCTTTTTTTTAATGAATTTTGTAGCATAGAAACAAAGGCTATTCGTTCTTTATTTATGAATTGACGGCGTAAAAAACGGACGGCTGTGTTTAACGATCTGTTCTGTTATCCTCGTTTCATATAAGCTGTACATATACCAAGAATTTCTCAGGGTAAGTGAATTGTTATTCTTTTGAGAAATAAATATCTTAAACCATTAAACCATTAAAAATACAATTCACAACCCCTCTATCTTACCCGAGGGTGTCCTAAAATATGACTGTAGGATATAATTTGCATTTAACACCTACACAAGAGAAGGAAAACTCGAACTGAATCCCTAGAGCAATCTGTCTGACCACTAATAGGTTATTTTCTTTCATACTGTCGAGGAGGCTCATGCCGACAAGTGGAACGTTTATGAACTAAGATGATGATGATGGGATACAAGTATGCAATTCTTTTTTTAATTTATTGACAAAAATTTCGCTTTCTATGATTAGTTAGGTCAAAACCATATAAAAATATTCATTTTCATTAATTTCGGCTCATAATTGCCTCAATGCTTCTAGTCTCCTCCACAATATGAGTGAAATTGACCTACTATACCACGCTTTTTTTTTTTCACGCTGTGGAAATGCATTTACGCACTATCCCCCGCCGGTTACAGACAAGGGAGTATGTGTGGGACTTGCCGGCCACAGAAGTGACTGAAATATCCACTAAAACCACAGCGGCCCCTTCCGCGCTTTTACGAGGTGCCGGCGAGATCGTCTGACGACATTCTATCCCCGACACCCCAACGCTTGGCCGTCTGGCCACGTCCTGTCATCATTCAGAGCGGTGGGTGGAGGAACGCATAGTGGCGTCTCCTCCTCCCTGGTCGTCGCCGGCGGAGCGAGTCAGCTGACGCAAGCGCCTCGCGTCCCCGCTCCGCGGCCTCCTTCCTTGTCATGACAGCCTCATAGAAGGAGGCCATCGATGACCAACAGCTGTCGCTGCCGAGCATCTTGGAGATGATGGTCGGCAGCGACAGGTCTGTTATTCCCAGTTCCGTTGACAGTACGTGACGCTGAGGCCCCCAGGCAGGGCATACTTCCAGTGTGTGGCGCGCATCGTCGATTAGCGCGCCACACTCATGACATCCTGGGGCCTCTTCTCTTCCAATTCTGTGCAGGTACTTACCGAAGACCCCATGTCCGGTAAGCACCTGACCTACTATACCACGCTGGACAGAGGTGTTGGTATAGTTTTTTTTCGAGTTTTCCTTCTCATATATGTTATATGCTTACTATATCCCTTAGTCGTCTTTTACGACATCCACGAGCCCAATAGGGAATCGTGAATTGTATTCTTACTCCATCACCTCACGGAATATAAAAATACATATTTAAATAATAAAAAAAATTAAAGTCAAGAGTAACTGAAGTCACGCGTAGCAGTAAGTATCGCAATAAAAAGTAGACTTTACGACTCACAATTTCTATATATTTTATGAGCACATTAAAGGTGATTACAAAACATTTTATTTGCGGGTAGGCAACAAAATTTCAATAATCGTCGGGCCACAGTTCGCGATATCATTGGACAGCTTTGAAATTATTTTACTCAACGAGTTTTATTTTACGTTATCTCAACGAGTTTTAGGTATATAGGCGTTTTCAAAACTTTATATTCAGTAATACTATTAGGTTAGAGATTTCTCTGGACCGCGGAGGCCTTCCGGCCGGTGCTGATGCAGTGGTTGGAAAGGCGCCACGGGGTGCTCTCCTTCCGCCTGGTACAGGTCTTGACGGGGCATGGATGCTTCGGCAAGTACCTGTTCACGGTCGCTAGGAGGGAGAGAACACCGTCCTGCCACCACTGCGATTGCGACGAGGACACAGCGCAGCACACGCTCGAAGTCTGTGCCGCTTGGGTAGAGCAGCGTCGTGAGCTCGTCGCAATCATCGGTGCTGACCTGACGCTACCGACCATCGCTAGGGAGATGCTCGGCAGCATCAGGAACTGGGACGCGGTCGCAGCCTTCTGCGAGGCAGTCGACGAAGCGACCCGCCGCCAGCGACTGGGGCGGCGCAGGCGCGACTACCTGCGTGCCATGCCGCCCTAGCCGAGGCCGCTGGTGACGTGACCGGGGATTAGTCCGTCACCCGCCGAGAAGCCGACCGCATGAGGAAAGACCGACGTCCTCCCAGAGGGGGGGGCCTCGGTCGATGGGAGGGTACCCCAAATAGGGGGGTATTACGTCGGGCCGACCACTGATGACAAGTAACCCTGCTCCGGTGGTCGGTCCAACGACGAAGGCGACGGACGTGGTGTTCGGGTGGGTTGTGGGTGTTGTGTGCTTACGTCCCTCTGTCGCCCCGGACGGAGTGGTGCGAGAAGCACGCCGACCGCAGCCCACCCCCCCAAAAAAGAAAAGGTAGAGATTTCTTAGATATCTGGAAGTTTTTGAAGTTATGGGTACCTCTTTTGGCGGGTTAGAGAAGAATGATGAGAGTAACTTTTTACGAAAAACGGACACTCTGAAGTTAGCTAGTCAACATTTTTTAAGATGCGCGCGCATACCGTCTCAAATGTCATCTAGATAATTCGTTTAATAATAATTTTTCTATTTTTTTTTGACGCGAATGGCAAAATGGTACGCTTTTATATTTTTTTTATTATTTTTGCGTTTTATAGTGTTATATTGAATAATTTTGCTGGTATATTATGAAGTATAATGTCGATAAAATGCTGAAATGTAGTTAATAAATACAAAATAATTATTCATTTGAATCACGTTTATTTCATATATATTTTTCTTGATGTGTCAACGCTGACATGTACTTAATTTAAATTATATTTATAAGAATTAATGTTGTAAATGACATATTGCAAAAAGGTATATATCAGTAGTGAATATGATATAATAGCAAATTGCGTGTATTTTCACATTCTGCCAAAATACCCAGAGGAAGCTGATTTGGTTGTAAGCACCAAATCAGTGGTAACGACTGACTAAACTACGAAGACTGAGGACGTGAATAATCCATAGCTCATATTATTGCAGCTTATTGCCATTTAACAAGAAGAAGAACTTTCATTGTATTAAATAGCTTTTTTTTTATTACTAGCATCGTATTTTTCTACAAACGTAGGATTAACACGAAGAATAAAATTTTCAGAAAGATTTTTATCTTGTTACGCCAAAGAAGTCACATTTCCTACGGGGGTACACACATAAGTACATACTTTTTATAACCTTTTACTGCTCTTAGCCTCGCTGAACAATGGATAAGTAGGAGGCAGTAACATAATAACCCTCCAATAATATTTAATTTCTTTCGATAGCTAAAAGATAACATAAAACATTTTTTACCCTTATATCTTTTACGTATGACCCCTAAATAACCACTAAATGGCCTCATCGGAAGTATGCGTCAAGCATTTCATGATAAGTCCATAGTTTTCAACAGTAATGGCTATAACGTGATCTGATTCATGATCAAATAGATAGCAATCGAAGTGTTTAGTGGGCAATATCACGCTATTGATGGCGTAAATTTCAGGTGCTATATTATCAGAAAATAAAAATGAGGAGCTCAAGGTTGATTTTATTTAATGGAATACCTTTAAACGAGCAATTCTTGAAAATTGTTATATATATAACATACTAGCAACCCGCCCTCGCTTCGCTTCGGTTTTAGTCGTTTTACCCGCATAGTTCCTGTTCTCGTGGGAATACCGGGATAAAATATAGCCTAGTTTACTCCCTGATATTATAGCTTTCCATTGGTGAAAGAATTTTTGAAATCGGTCCAGCCGTTTTGAAGATTAACCGGAACAAACAGACAGACAGACAAAATTTTTAATCTGTATTTTAGGCATAGGCGTCGTGCAAATAACCGTGTGAGAATGAAAAAAGACTATTATTTTGACATTACAAACAGACACTCCAATTTTATTTATTGGTATAGATATATTCAGGCGACTTCTACGAATTCTGTGGAATAAAGTTTGCAAAATTAATGGGAGCAATAAATTGATCTAAACTTTCTTTTTTTTTTGTTGGGGTTTTGTCGGCGCACTCCTCGCACCACTCCGTCCGGGGCGACAGAGGGGCGTAAGCATGCACACCCGCAACCCACCCGTAACACCACGTCGCCTTCGTCGTTGGACCGACCACCGGAGCAGGATTACTTGTCGTCAGTGGTCAGCCCGACGGAATACCGCCTGAGGAGTACCCTCCCATCGACCGACGTCCCACTCAAATTGATCTAGGCTAAATCTCATTTACAGAAACTCCCGTTTTGTTAGTGTTTTCAGGCATTAAAAAAAATTAGAATATAAAGGTGATTTTTTTTACAATTTTGATTATCATCATCACAGTTCATATATGTACAACCCCGACTGACTAGTGGTATATTAGGTCAATATCCCTCCCACAGTTGAGGAGGCCCGAACCCAATACTGCGACGTATGTACGACGGCAGTCCGATAAGTACTTAGCCTCACCGCCTGATAGCGCCACTGTCGTAAGAAAAATTTATTATCGTGTAGTACATTCTCTTAGATGGCTGCTGTCAAAATTTCAGCCATCTTGGATTTGTAGTTTTGTTTTGATCGCGTGTGAAAGCCGGCGTGTACGCGGCTTTTGCAATAATGGACAAAGAGGAATATCGGTCGATGATTTGATTCTTGTTTTTGGAAAGGAAATCCCGCAGCGAAATCAAGAGCGTTTGTATGTTAAGTACGGTAACTCTTGTTACTGACTTGTCTTGATAGCGACTGTCAAAAATTGGTTTAACGAGTTTCAACGTGGTCGCACTTCGGTCGCACACGGAGGATAACGTGACAAAAGTCCATGATCTCATATTGGCAGACAGCCGACTGAAGATGCGCGAGGTAGCTAAGACAGTAGGCATCACAAAAGACCGTGTGGGTTATATCCTGCATGAAATATTGGGCATGAGAAAGCTTGCAGCTCGATTTGCTCATTCCGGATAACAAGCGCATCCGTGAGACCACTTGAGAGCATTGTTTGACGCTGTTTAAGCGCAGTCCGAAAGAGTTTCTACGTCGTTTTGTGACTGTCAACGGAACGTGGATCCACTAATTCACACTAGAGACCAAGGAACAGTCAAAACAGTGGACTGCGCCCCGCGAATGTGCTCCGACGAAGGTGAAAACTGTCCTATCAACTGGCAAGGTGATGGCCACCGTTTTCTGCAAGCTTCACAAGATGTGATCTACGTTGACTACCTGGACAAGGGCAGATCAGTCACAGGACTGTACTATGACGAATTATTGAGCCGATTTCACGCCGAATTAAAGACCAAAACGGCCCCATTTGGTGACGAAAAAGTACTTTTTCACCATGAAAACGCACCGGCTCACCCCTCCGTCACCACAGCCAAATTGGTTGAATTAAGCTAGGAACAGCTACCCCATCCACCGTATTCCCCAGATTTGACCCCGTGTGACTTCTTCCCAAATTTGAAAAAGCCACTCGCTGGACAGAAATTTGAATCGGAGGAGGAGGTTATCGCCGCCACGGAGGACTACTTTGCAGACCTCCAGAAAACGTATTTTTCAGATGGGTTAAAGAAGTTGGACCATCGATGGGTCAAGTGTATCGAGTTAAAAGGAGACTATGTTGAGAAATAAATCGTAATTTTTTTTAAATTTTCGTTTTTCTTTTGCTCGTATATATGGGCCGACATGTCTCTGCCGACCAAATTCTCTGTGCGAAAAGCAAATAGTTGTTCAGAATCTAGACGTAATTTGTTACGGTTATTGTTCGTAAAGTCCTTCGCTATAAAATTATTATTATTTAATGCAGTGTTTTTAAAAGAGATTATAAGGAACTTCTTAAGCTGTATACTCGTGAACGCGTTCCGTATTTACTAATTAAGTATACTTCGTTAAGTAAAATATATATTTAAGAAAGTTTAAGTATTAAAAAATAGATCATCTTATATCTCATCTCAGCTCATATTGGTACCACTGTTTGACTAGGGACTACAACCTTTACGGGAGAAAAATTGATCTACTATACCACGCTGGCCAAACGGGTTAGCATAGGATTTGTTTCGACTTTCTTTCTCTTACATAGATGTTATGTGCATATAATATCATTTAGTCGTCCTATATGACGCCCACGGGCAAGACAATGGTGGTGAATTATATTTTTACTTCGTCACCACATTGTATCACTACATATTTTACAACAAAATCGCTTCTCGCTGTCTGTCTATCCCTATGTGAGCTTAGATCTTTAAAACTACGCAATGGATTTTGATGCGTTTTATTTAATAAATACAGTGATTCAAGAGGAAGGTTTATATGTATAATACATGCATAATATGTCGCTCTTTCAAGAGTAACCTCTAAAGAAAACATGTTTGTATTGTGTAATGACAAAATAGCTGTGAACGTCGTATATAAAGACATTCTGTAGTATATTTTGTATCAGCATTGGACCCGTGCGAAGCCGGGTCGCTAGTTATGGATAATATATCTAAAATTAGAGTGTGAGTTTTCTTTCTCTTACATAGATATGTCTTTAGTTGCCTTTTACGAAACCCACGGGCAAGAAAGAGGATGGTGAATTATATACTTCGTCACCACTCGAAAATAAAAACTAACTATGAAACATTATTTAGGTTGGCGCCCTTTTAAGATTAAATACATTTTAAAGTTACGAGTTCTTAGTTTAATGCACGATGAAGTTTCAAAGGTACCTACCGACCTTTGTTCGCAGTCCATCTGTCGTTAAATAAATTAGCAATTAACTTTTGCGTCATAGTAGACTGTTTAGACTCGTAGCACTTACTGACTCATGGCCTTTCCTTTTAATCCTTCTATATAAATGTCTTGGGTAGTTACAGAATTCACCTACTTTTAGCAAGCTCGCCAACCCCAACCCACACCCAAAAAAAAAAAAAAAGATGTGATATAACAAAAAACAGCACTGTATTTAATAAAAATAACAGATGCAACTCAAACTCCGCGCCAAAATGGAAAACAGTTGTGTGAATCTAACAACAAAAAAAAACAAAAATTTGAATTTGGTACCATAAACAAATCATCAATTCCCAATACTTTCTTGACTGAATGTACAGCGCTGATCAGAATTGTTGATATAGGGCTTCATTAGAAGTTTTTCATATCTTTCATAGAGGTTGTATGCATATTATATTCCTTAGTTGTCTTTTATGATACCCACGGACAAAATATTGATGTGATGTATTGATGAATTGTTTTCTTACTCCATCCCCAAACTCAAAATCGAAAGAATATTGTAAATAAAACAACTTTTACGGATTATATCGCGTTTGTATTTGATTATATGATTGCTCGACGTTTCGAACACTTTGCAGCATTCATGGTCACGGGCGGACTAAGGTGTCTCACGTCCAACAAGTAATCGTTATTACAGACATTTATAATTATCTACCCGATACAGAAAATTAGTTATAAATTTATTAAATTTTGACCCACATTTTAGTACAAATTTATTGCCAGTGTAAGAAGAAAATGATTCTATATGAAAAATTATATCGTTTATGGTTAGTAATTATTAAATATTAAATTTGTAGCTATTATTGTTACAATTTGTTGATTTAAAGCTAACAACACTAATATACTACCACCGGATCGGAACGCGGCCACACTGAGAAAGATCCGGCATGAAAACTCAGGGGACATGATGCTAAATTAATATTGATTTTTAATTTTAGAATCATATAATCAAATACAAACGCGATATAATCCGTAAAAGTAGTTTTATTTACAATGTGTAGTGCTCGCGTAAACATCAGATATCATCATCGAAAGAATACTCTGTTTTAGATGACTACACAAACAGCCAATCAAATTACTGTTCTTTTTAATATGTCTACTCTACATATTTTCTAACCGCGTGGTTATTCACAATAATACAATTGTTATCCAATCGAAAAACCGTAAACCGATACTATTACGGTTTTTGTGCAATAAAAAAAGTAATTTTCAATCGGAAAGTGCTTTCCTCTGTAAAGATTGCATTGTTTTTTACCGATTTGATTTTGATTGGAAATAATATTACCAGGGATAGTGGTTACATGCTGCAAATTGCTTTTTTTATTTTGTTTTTTAAATTCGACTGTCATAAAATTTTGGTCAAGATGTAATGTTATAGAATTTTTCTATTGAAATTATTTTTTTTTACTTCATCATCTCAGCCCATATACGTCCCGCTGTTGGGCTCGGGCCTCCTCCATAATGGAAGGGTAATTGACCTACTATACCACGCTGGTCAGACGTGTTGGTATAGGGTATTTTTTTTTACTTATGGTAAAACATTTACGTGATTAGGTCTGTCAGGTTTTCAAGTATATCCCATGCTCATCATCAGGGCGAGTGCGCAGCGGCGTCTATGAGCCTATGTCATACACAGATTACGCTGAGGTTCGCAGACGCCACTCGAGAACCTTTCTTCCCTAACGCTTGTCAGTTTGACGAGCGATCAGCGACTGCTTATTGCCATTTGTTCGTGGTAATTCTTCGAGCTATATGAGTTACACGAGTTCTTCTACGAATTCTCGTAATACCAACTTCATCTTGTATAGAAATACCAAGTATTCCCCTTCATAGTACGCTGCACGAGTGTGAGTTTCTTTATGATACTAGGTTTCAGTGCCATTTCTATCAGCATTATTACTCTATCGTAATTATAATATTATCTCCCCTCCAAATTTATCTGCAGCAGTGGATTTGATAGGCTGGCAAATGAATAGATACTAGTGATCGCCGTTGTAGTGTGGGTAACGCCTTTTTTAATGAATTTAATGTATTTCTAATCCATTATTATATGAAATTTCAGTTTTATGCACTTCTCATTATATACTTCAACTGTGCCAAATTTCATACTTCTCCATCCACGTAATTTTCGTAAAAAAGGGGTACAAGACAGCATGGTTATTATCCTCGTTTCCCTCTTCGACGGGATGACTTGCGTCTTCACTGGAGGTGGGGAACGGCGGCAGTTTCAAGCAGGTGTGTTCTTTACTGCGGTATCTAGCGCTGCCACTAAAATTAGTGGCAAGTGGTCGGGTTATGCTTCTTGATTTGCGGCAAGTTGGCCGGAAGTCAGAATCTAAGTGTGGTGGGTGCAGCACTACGACATATTTCGGTAGGTTGGGGTGATCAGTGATTCGTTGAGGGTAGCGGCCGTTCTTCACCGCCTCGGGGCGGTCTACCTGAGCAGAGTGAGACCCCCGGTAGCCCCGGGGGAGGCCCCGCTCCAGGCGACACGCATCCCAAGGCGGACTTAGGGGCCACTGGTCCCGTCTGGTAGTGGAGATCTTGTGTGCATGGTTTCATTGTGGCAAGTGTTCTTGGTTCTCAAGTCCGAGGCCGTGGTGTGGGTCGCGACGGAACTAGTCGTGTACTTGGATAAGTACGCGGGAGTACCGTGCGGGTCCAGGTTGCGGCGTTGAAGGTCCGTGAGGTGATAGTTGGGGTGTTAGCTGGTTTGTTGAGAAGTTGAGGTTGAGGTTTCCTCAACTGGAGGGGGGGAGATTAGGTCCCTTGGCAGGAGTCTTCTTTGTAGGGCTCTGCGGCGGTCTGGGGGTCGCGAATGGAGACGCGCAATGTCCTTTAGAAAGGAGTGACGAAGGTTTTTTCCTCTTGACGAAGGTTTCAATGGATTCCATCTTGAGGTCGCGGCTTAGGGTGGTGTTTCTCACGCAGCGTGGGGCTTTGGTTATCGTGCGGAGGGCCAGATTTTGCTGGGCTTAATTTTTGCTTCACGTATTAATATATAGACTAGTGGTCGCCGAATGGTCGAAATTCGGCCAGAATTCATATAAATTAATTTTTCTGCTACACAATTTTCTTTTATTTTTATTTATGTATTTATGTATATAATCAAATACAAACGCGATAAAATCCGTAAAGTAGTTTTATTCTTTAGTATATTTAGTATCAGAATTGGACCCGTACGAAGCCGGAGTGGGTCCCTAGTAATGGTACATTAGAAAGTACGAGAGTAAGCCAAGTTTACAACACCCATAGGACCTTGGCAAGCCATAACATATATCTAATAACACGAAGCTGCAAATCACTAAACGTACGTGATTCAAGTAAATAATTACTTTAACATAATAGTTTATATACCGTTTGTCTTACAATCGAAGGCTTTATAGTGTAGATAAAATTGGATTTAGTGTAGCAGATAAATTGGCTGCACAAACACAGTTTTTACGAGACCACTTTATGTCACAACTATTTCCTACTTTATGCCCTTGGAATACTTTTTTTTAAACCAACACCCTACATTAAGTCGTAAATGTGTAGCTAAGAACTTAACAATTATACATTTGGTTATATTAAAATTCCGTGAGTGAGAATACCATTCACCACCCTCTCTCACGGAGTGAGAATACCATTCACAACCCCTTTTCTTGACAGTGGATTTTTTTTATTGCTAACGGTGGCAAACGAGCCAACAGCTACACCTGATGGTTAGTGCTGCTGCCGCTCATGGACCGTTGCAAGGCCGCTGCCTACCGCGAAGAAGGTGAAGGCAGTGTGAATGCAAAAAAATATAAAAATTACAAAAAGAGAATAATAATAACACCGAGATTCGAACCGACGCTGTTTGAATGTCAACAAAACCAAAATTAGAACCTGTCAACTTCCCATCTGAGCTATTGCTATACTCATGACGTTGACAACGAAATTAGAATTCATATTCTTTTAAAATTTAATGTCATTGTTTGTTTTGCCAAAAAACACGGACAAAACAACATTTTCTATAAATAAAACCTAGCTAGATCGATTTTTTGGACCCGAAACCTCTAGTATGCCAAGTTTCATCAAAATTGTTGGAGCCGTTTCCGAGATCCTGACTATTATATATATATACAATAATTGCTCGTTTAAAGATGTAAGATATATTTCTGGCCACACCACGTTACTACAAGAACAATTCTATAACATAAAAGTTTGAATGATGAATAGATTTTTCACCTTACACTCATGTGACGGCAGTGAAATGGCCAAGCCAAATATTTTGACAAAGTTTCTAGAGTTGGAGCTTGTAGAGTTAGTACCTTGGCTCCTCATAAAATCTGATAACTTTTTCACAATGCAAATCATCTCTTTTTGGCATCATTTTACTTGAAAATATTTTTGATGGGGTTCTAATATTCTACTTTCCGCTAACAATATAAATTTTTAATAATAACGATGACTTGGTAGTCGTGAGAGATCTTAGTCTAGAGATGACTATAAACGCTGAAGTGTTCAAGACATATATAAGATATGTCCCACTGTTCCATTGAAGGGGAAATGATCTACAATTCCACGCTGGTCAGACGTGTTGGAACAGGTTGGACACACGGATGCTATATGCATCCGTTATCAAATCAAATCAGTTATTCTGCATAGGCCCCTTAAGGGCACTTACATATTGTCAAATTTCACAACGTTTGAACACAATACAATAATCTACCACCGGATCGGAACGCGGCTACAAACTGAGAAAATCCGGCAAGAAACACAGCGGGCAGTAATTTTTTCTTTAATCTTTTAAATATGCATAATTTTATGCTTCGTACAACATATATGGTATTAGCTCCAGTGTGATGCCCTTCGAAATTGTATATATGTATAAATTTTCAAAATTTAGTACAATACAAAAAAAAAATAAAGAAAGTAGAAAATATGGCTGGACCAGATCCCACAAACAGCACCCGTTAGTTGTCTTTTACAACATCCACGTATTACGATCTCCAAAATAATGGACATAATTATATCGCCATGATATTAATAATAGGGTACTTTTGTATTTTTATATTTTTCTAGTGGCGGTGTTTAAATATTTGTCAACGCGGCTATGACCTATAAAATAGGATCACAGCTGGGGTTACCACCTTTTTTTCGAGTAAATAAAGAACATCGGTTAATGAAATTAGAAAAATAAAGTACATTGTGTCAAAATAAAGTACGACTGATTTTATTTCATAATTTTCGTCAAAAACATAATTACCACAAATAAACATCTGCACAGCATCTTTGCCCTATTAATTTAAGTGAAACTAAATAATATATTGTACATCACATGCAAATCTCTCCATATGAACGCTGCTGTGGCAGGAATCGCCATTAAATATGTAACTATTTTATACAAATTTAAAAAAGTGTCTTTAGTTTTTATCTCAAGAAATCAGTTCCTTCGAATTAAGTATTTTCGGGTACTTTATTCCCTACATAAAGTATAAAGTACAATTAATAAAAATAAAATACAATACTTTGTAATAAAGTATGGGTGGCAATCCTAATCACAGCCGCGGTTAGAGCTAAGGCGATCGACGGCCAAGGAACAATACGTTGCAGTTGTAAAATGTCGTGTTAGACATTCAATTGTTATACGTTTAGTGTAATGGTAATTATATGTGATATCGGTGGTTTATTGGTAAAGTTGGCGAAAGTGTCATCAAAGTGAGGCTAAACCACGGTCATGACAGGGAGTGGTGAATTGTATTCGTACTCCGTCACTACACGGATGATCCGATGTATATTAATTTAAAATTAAATAAGACTTTTATAAAACCAACGATATAAAGTTCAAAGTTAAATAATATCATACCAGAATTAATATTTTAATTAAATCACAAAATTTAAACTAATGGACTTTGTTTTTGTGAAGTACAATTACTGGACTTCAAACATTACCTTTTGATTTGAGAAAATTTGATTAGTTCTCGGCTCAAAGAAGTCAATTTCGCAGTTGATGGAAATGTCAAGGGAGTTTCGCTACGAAGTCCATCCCGCGGGGAATATCTCAGTTTGTTTGAGAGGGATTTTATTATCATGATTTTCGTATATTATAGTTAAATGTAATGGACCTCGAAATAGATTTATTGTGATATTGCGACATTTTCTGTGTGGTGACGTAATATAACACCTGTGCAAGAGAAGGGAAACTCGAAATAAAACCTTATACTAACATGCCTGACCACAATAGTATAGTAGGTCAATTACCTTCCTATTGTAGAGGACACTCGGGCTCAGCAGTAGGACGTTTATGAGCTGAGGCGTGGAATCGTTATGGTCTTCAGCTATACGTTTCCAGCACTCATTTCTCCCACGTACGTGCAGTCTCTGGAATGAATTACCTGCTGCTGTATTTCGGAGGCGCTATAACAGGTCCTTCTTTAAACTGGATTTAAATGGGAGGGTACCCCAATTAGGAGTATTCCGTCGGGCCGGCCACTGACGGCAAGTTAACGCTGCTCCAGTGGTCGGCCCAACGACGAAGGCGACGTGGTTTTTGGGTGGGTCGCGGGAGTTGCGTGCTTAAGCCCCTCTGTCGCCCCGGACGGAGTGGTGCGGAGGCGCGCCGACCGCGACCCACGCACAAAAAAAAAAAAACTGGATTTAAGAAGAGAATTTTCTACAAAGTGGGCACTGTGCCCCTGGTATTGTAAAGGACCATGTGCTGCGCTATAATTTACCATCAGATGTGCTGCTTGCTCGTTTGCCACCATTGCTACCAACTACACTGCCGATAGAAGTGAAAACTTAAAACTTTTAATATTAAAATTTGAAATTCCATAATGTTTGGATTACAATTATCAACATCATTCTGGTTTTCATATCTATTAAAACTTTGAGCGTAATTTTCAATGGCCATAACACCGAAATTTTGAAACGCCGAAATAAATTCGAGTATTTAAAATATTTTTGTTATACATTTTATATCTTAAAATATTAGTATACTGATAGCACAATATTCATATGTTAAATCAACTTGTGCTCTGAATCCCAAGACACAGGCCTTTTCGCCTAGTTTGGGGATCACTGCTTAATGTAAATTAATATGTAATGAGTTCTTTGGTAAATGATTCTTCAATTAAACGATTCAAATAATAATCCAACAAAACATTATTTCAATAATGCACAGTATGTACCTACATATTGAACTTTTCATTAAATTCATTCAATTTTATTTGTAAGATGTACACAGCACTATACATCAACTGTAAAACTACAGATGTATTGCTATAAGCATGTCGGTGACGCGACCCCTTAACAATTTCCCCTACCAAAAGGCGCACAACGCAGCTGAAGAAGATTTCACTTAAAAGAAAGTGAGCTATCGCTCACGACGTCTTTTTTCTTTTTTTTTTAGGGTGGGCTGCGGTCGGCGCGCTCCACGCACCACTCCGTCCGGGGCGACAGAGGGGTGTATAGCACGCAACACCCGCAACCCACCCGAACATCACGTCGCCCTCGTCGTTGGGCCGACAACCGGAGCAGGGTTACTTGTCATCAGTGGTCGGCCCGGCGGAATACCCCCTACCTGGGGTACCCTCCCATCGACCGACGTAAATCAATGATTACGTTCGCATAAGCAAGACAAACTTCGCTTTAAAACAGCTGATCGGCCGATGACCGTTGACGGCTCGCCGTTGTTACCTACGCTCACTGAAGCGTTTGCGCAATTCTAGGTATGAATGAATGAAATTATACTGTCGAAGCTTTACATGCCTACATGTATTCTGTCTGTACATGCCTACATAATACGTAACATTTAAGGCATAGACTCTTAGATACCTACATTTTTTTGAAATCACCATAACTTTTATGTTATATTGTTTTTTGTGTAATGTACATTCTAATTACGATCTACGACCGTTAAACTACAACATATTCGAACAGTTGTCCCATAAACTGATACACCTGTATATTGAAAGTAGATTAACTTCACTCATGTGTTACAGTTGATCAGTTGTCAATTGTAAATAAACGGCTCCCCCAACAAACTAATTTATTTTGTTCGCGTTCTTTCAACCGTTCAGGCAGATTCAATTGTGTCAAATTTATGATACTGACATTTCTTTTAAGTCGCGGTTCAATATATGTAACTACATGTTGCTTTTTATACGCTGGGCACTTTTAGGATGAAAAAAAAAGAGCGTGTGTACAAAGTGCGCATGGCAGAAGTGAAACTTCTTTATCCTTTATCCCTTTATTTCCTTATCCCTTTATCCTTTATCTCATTCTCTCATCGGCTAAATCCTATACATTTACTTGTTTGGTCTCTATGGGTTATCTTTTTCGTTTCATCAAGTTTGAAATCACAACGATTCTAAAGAAGTTTCACTTCAAAAAGTGAGTTAATAATTATTCTTTTTCATAAATTAATACGACCCACTGTTGAGCTTGAACCTCTTCTATAATAGGAGGGAAATTGTTTTACTATACCGCAATGCTCAGACGTGGTGGTATAAGAATTATAATTAGTATTTAGGATGCAAAGACACGTGCTGATGGATGCTTGTACCATTTATTACGCTTTTTTACATCATCAAATCTAGCCGTGTGGTGACGGAGTAAGAATACAATTCACCATTCCCTATCTTGCCCGTGGATGTCATAAAAGATGGCTATGGGATATAATATGCATATAAAATCTGTGCAAGAGAAGGAAAAAGGTGTAGTAGGTCAAATTCTCTCCCATTGTGGAGGAGGCGCGAGCGCAACAGTGGGACGTATGTGGGCTGCGATGATGATGATGATGAAACTTATTTTAGTTTCTTCCTGGTCAGATATATGTTGATATATGGTTTTATTATGAGTTTTGCATCCCTTTTATAATAAATAAAAACGTATAAACCCTGATACAGCATTATTTAAGTGAAGTTTTTCACATTCAATCCGAGATTACTAAAGAAATGTGTCGGTAGACACCATTTTGAGTTTAAATCCTCATCTTATTAAGTCGTAAAGGACCAAGTTGCAAACTCTATTTCCCCGAGCTTGTTTTTCTTTAAATTAAATTGCGCAGGTTGGCAACACCTTGACTTTCATTTGTTTAAATTACTGTAGTTGTTCGGGAAACTCATAATTACTGAGATTGGATTTTCATGGTTCTCTTTTTTCTGTCTTGAACTTTTGCTTCGTGCAAAAAGAATTTACTGAACTTTTTTAAATTATGCTTCGTTTTGAGGCATATTTATGCAATATACAGTGTCTATTTCTGAGATCTCAAAAGATTTTTTAAATTCAAATTCAAATTATTTTATTATGCTTAAACCCTGAGAGGGCACTTACATATTGTCAGGTTTACAATTTCCAAAAAAAATATACTACCACCGGATCGGAACGCGACCGCTACTGAGAAGATCCGGCAAGAAACTCAGCGGGCTTGTCATTATTTTTAATTTTTTTTTTTCTTCTTACTAGTTATACAATTGTGTTTAGATTTTAAAAGACTGATTTTCAGATATTCTTTTCTTTCTAAGAAGTAAACGCGTCATAAAACCCTACATCAACGTCTAACCAGCGCGGTATATTAGATCAATTTCTCCCATGTTATGGAGTAGGGCCAAGCCCCACACTGGGACTTATATGGGTTGAGATGATTAAAAAATTATATTGTAACTAGCAACCCGCCCTCACTTCGCTTCGGGTTCAGTCGCCTTACCCGCGTAGCTACCTTTCTCGTGGAAATATCGGGATAAAATATAGCCTAAGTAGCCTATGTAACCTATGCCTCGATGATATTAATAGATGAGATATAGCTTTTCATTGGTGAAAGAATTTTTAAAATCGGTGGGCCATTTTCTTAAACATTAAAATGGGTAGTGTACATTATCCGTAAAAGATATGCTACTGCGGATTTTTTGTAGACCTGTAAAAGATACACAATTGCACCATACATTGTTTTGATATATCTCTAACGGATCAGACAGCGTTTTCGATAAAAGCGCCCGGGCAGCTTGACTTTTTCCGACCTCTTCGACATTTATCGTCATATTTCAACCAATTTACACAAAACATTGATGTATTATACATAAAAACCTTCCTTATGAACCACTCCGTCATTTGGTGGAAACCGCATGAAAATCTGTTCAGTAGTTTTTGAATTCATCGCGTTCAGACAGACAGACAGAGACGGCCGAGGACTTTGTATTATAATATTTAAAGATGCACACATTACTAAGTAACAATATATATGTAGAATATATATATCATCATCATCTTGCTCTTATCCCAATTACTTGGGGTCGACGCAATATGTCATCTGTTTTGACATATTGCAAAAAGTTTCGGCAATGACTTTTATGACCGGCCGCCTGCCTGACGTCAACCCTCCTTGGTAATGTAATCGTTGACCCAAATGGTACCAGATGGAGTTGGTCCGGGTCAATCTAGGGCTCTTAGTCGTCTTTTACGACACCCACGAGCAAAGCAAGGGTTGGTAGTATTCGAAGCCGCTACCACACAGCACATGTAGAATATATATATATGTATAACAAGTATGCTGTACCGGTTTGGAATCCATTCTATTTAAAATATCGGGATGAGATCGAGCGAGTTCAGCGTAGGTTTCTACGTGGATAATGTAGTTGGCTACAATATTGTTTATATATTGTAGCCAAGCCCCAGGCCTGCATTTATTTGTATTGTGTATATTGTAGTTGTTTATTGTCCCATAGCAAATAAAATAAAATAAAAAACAATAAAAAGTAATAGGTTTTCACGATGACAGTTAGAAACGACGTCTTAATGTCGCTCTCCTAATGAGATTATAAGCGATACATTTTTTTTATCAATTTCAATCCACATTACTGCTCATATGTGTTTCACTACTAGGCTCGAACCTACCTCATAAAAGGAGGGTAATTGACCGCTGGTTAGGCGGGTTTGTATAGGGTTTTATTTCGGTGGTCAATTTTCCTCCCAATATGCAGGCTCGAGTCCAGTATTAGGACGTATATGAGCTGTAATGATGATGATTCCACGCCGTTAAGACTTGTTGGTAAAGGGTTTTGTATCGAGTTTTCCTTCTCTTGCATCGATGTTACCTGTAGTCGGCTTTTACGATACCCACGGGAAGAGAGGGGGGTGGTTAGTTGTATTCTTACTCCGTAACCACAGGGCAATATATATAAATATATTCAATATAAATATAATACAAAAACTTCCACCAATGAGCGACATAATTTTGCATTTTTTACACGCCAGTCTTTTTTTTTTAATATCAATTAATTAGCACAACAAAAGACGGGTAAACAAAAAGGCTAAAAGCAATTAATTTTGTGAAGTAATAAATTAAAGAATACAAAGAGAATTACAGAAATTAAAAATTAAATAACATCGCTTAATAGTGAATGCGATTGTTTGTCGTAACTTTGGACCTTTGAGGATACAACACAGGGCGGATGTTCATCATTTATTTTGCTTTAACTGCAATAAAAAAAGCATAACGCAGTCAAGAGGGCTGCCGACAGAAGTGAAAACTCAAAACTATGAATATACAGTTTCATAATCATGACAGCTCATATACGTCCCACTATTGGGCTCGAGCGTCCTCCACAAGGTGAGGAAAATTGATATAGTATACCACGCTGGTCAGACGTGTCAGCATAGATGATGAATACTCAGAAACATCGAACTACTGCCTTCCGCGGTAGCTTTAGGTTTGCAGCAAGTCGTTGCTGGAATGTACTTCAACCCTCTTTATTGCATTCAAAAACTACAAGGGTTTTCCAAAAAAGGCTTAAGCTAATCCTACTTGAAAATCAAAAATTGATACCTTAATATTCTGTATGCAGACCACAAATTTACTGTAGTTATTTCTCGTTCTATTTCATCAAGGACTCCTTCTAGCTAACCACAAGATTTATGTACTTTCGGTTTCTTCTTTATACTATTAACGTTTATTTTATTTTATATTCTATATACCTTTATTAAATAATTTGTTTCTTTTACTTAAGCTATTCTATGTGATAATTATGATATTTTTTACAAACTAGAATATGATATAGTATAGTATTAATTTATTTCATTCTTAATTTAATGTTACTATTTCAAATATTACTGTTTAACTATTTTAAAATATATTTGTTTTGCATATATTGTTGCTTCCGCGACTTGATTGTACGGCTCCATCAGAATATCAGCGGTGTAGTATCATATTTACTGTACCATAAGCTGAGATGGACACCATATTTTGGCCTCACATATTTCAACTCCTTGTTTTTAGTTAGTAGTTCTTATTTCTTTCGTTGTTGTCTATATTGTGTGAGGTTTACAAAATAAAATTTCTTTCTTTCTCTTTCTTTCATAGGGTTTTGTGACAAGTTTGCCTTTTCTTGCATAGATGTTATATGCATATGATATCCCTTAGTCGTCTTTCACGACATCCATGGGCAAGATAAGCAGTGGTGAATTGTATTCTTAATCCAAATTCACCGTTATGGTGGAGAAGAATAGAGCTCATGATGAGATATTTATTTTCATATTCTTCAGTACTTCAGATAAATAGTCTACAATACTACGCTGGTTAGACATTATTGCAGAGGTTATTATTTCAAATTTTTCTTCGCTCTCAACGATTTTCTTCGCTTATATCTCGATTTCTTTAACAACTACAGGAAAAGAAATAATAGTGTACACAATGGCCACTATCATTCTTACTCCACACCTTACATATGGTCAAAAACGATCTTAAAGTTAATTCATCATCATCATCATCTCAACCCATATACGTCCCACTGTTGGGCTCGGGCCTCCTCCATAATGGAAGGGTAATTGACCTACTATACCACGCTGGTCAGACGTGTTGGTATAGGGTTTTGTTTCGAGTTTTCCTTCTCTCGCATAGATGTTATATGCGTTTTATATCCCTTAGTCGTCTCGTACGATCACCAACGGGTAAGATAGGGGGTGGTGAATTGTATTCTTACTCCATCACCACACGGACAAAATTAATTATTTTTGCAAAAAAAGAAACCGTCTTCAATAATATAGATAACTAGCAACCGGCCCTCGCTTCGCTTCGGTTTCTGTCGCCTTATCCCTGTAGTTCCCGTTCCTGTGGGAATACCGGCATAAAATATAGCCTAGTTTACTCCCTGATATTATAGCTTTCCATTGGTGAAAGAATTTTTGAAATCGGTCCACCCGTTTTGAAGATTACCCGGAACAAACAGACAGACAGACAGACAAACGGACAGACAGACAGACAGACAAAAAAATATAAAGTGATTTTTAGGCATATGTATAGTGCAAATAACCGCATGAAAAACGCCTATTATTTTGACATTACAAACAGACACTCCAATTTTATTTATTGGTATAGATGTAGATACATTTTTAGATTTTTGGTGATTTTTCAAAAACCGCTTCTCCGATAGCGATAAAAACCCTTTGCATCAAAACATAATCATCAAAATCGGTTCACAAATGGCGAAGATATTTGCGAACAAACATAAAAAAAAAAAACATATATACGGTCGAATTGAGAACCCTCCTTTTTTGAAGTTGGTTAAAAAGGATTAAAATAAAAATTAAACCAACAATAGTTGAGCTTTTCAACATAATTCCGTATCAAACCGTTTGAAATATAATGCACAGAAAGCTCATGTTACGGTACATTTCATAACTTTTCACTTAACTTCCGACGTAAGCGTATACCGTTCCCTGTTTGAGTTGCGTAAAATTATGAATTTCTCTGCGCTTGGAAATTGAATATCTGTTTCCTTATAAAGTTTGCGAGACTTGATGCTATTATTATCAGAATCGTTCTTCGCTCTCTCAAACCTCCCAAACATTAATATTACCTTTATAAATAAAACTATTAACTATTTTTACGGATTTTATTGGGTTTTTATCGCGTTGGATGCAAGCGGCACAAGACCGCGCTGAAAGGGCGAACTACGAAGGAGACCCACGTCTAACAGTGGACAGCGATGGTCTCAGGGCCAGAATAATGCGGGTGATGTGACCGGGGATTAGTCCGTCACCCGCCGAGAGGCCGACCGCATGAGGAAAGACCGACGTCCTCCCCGAGGGGGGGACGTCGGTCGATGGAAGGGTACCCCAAGTAGGGGGTATTCTGTCGGGCCGACCACTGATGACAAGTTAACTCTGCTCCGGTGGTCGGCCCAACGACGAAGGCGACGTGATTTTCGGGTGGGTTGCGGGAGTTGCGTGCTTAAGCCCCTCTGTCGCCCCGGACGGAGGCCAGAATAATCCTATCAGGGCCCCTAGGCAATGCAATTCTCGGGTCCATAGTCCATAAGCAGCAGTATCACTTACCATCAGGTGTACTGTTTTCTCTTTTGCCAACAACAGCAAAAAAAAAAGGAATACTAATGGGGGAGTATACAAATTAAAAAAAAAATCGTTCGATGTAAATTTGCAGCGTGCTCGGTGCCCTTAGTCTGTGCGGGACCTTTGGACAGTTGCCTAGTCTGCTTAATGGATAATCCGGCCATGGATGGACTGATTAATGATGATGATGATTATATTAATAACTAGCAACCTACCCTCGCTTCGCTTTCAGTCGCCTTACCCGCGTATCTCCCAATCCCGTGGGAAGAACGGGATAAAATATAGCCTATGTTACTCTCTGATATTATAGCTTTCCATTGGTGAAGGAATTTTTAAAATCGGTTCTGTGGTTTAAGCTTAAAAGCGGTACAAACAAACTTATTTTCGCGTTTATAATATTAGTAAGATTTTTTTTTATAAAAAATTGTCAATTTACTCATTTATCATATGTGTTACAAAATTCCTCTTAGATGGAAAGATGATATTTAAAAAAACTCAGGGAGCCGTTTGATGCAAGTGGCGTAGGACGTAATGATTTCTGATATTTACGCGAGTACTACACATTATAAATAAATCTACTTTATAGTCTTTATAGCGTTTGTATTTGATTTTTGATTGCCCGACGTTTCGTACACTTTGCAGCATTCATGGTCACGGGCGGACCATGTCATGTAAAAACGCGATATAATCAGTAGTTTTATTTAAAATGGCGTAGGACGTTTCTGAAAGGCATTCTTGTGGGGAGACCTGTGACCAGGAGTAGGCGTCTACCGGCTGATTGATGGAAAAAAGTACAACTATTAAAGAAGGTACAGAACACACTGTTTCGAACATTTATTGAATTATATTCTAATTTACATAATGTCTTATTGAAGTACAAATCTTTATAAATAAATTTCTTGTGTACGTGTGTATGTCACTGAACGCCTCTTAAACGGCTGGACCGATGTTAATGAAATTTTTTGTGTGTATTCAAGGGGATTCGAGAATGGTTTAGATTTACAGTTGGACCCAGTAGGTGGCATTAATTTATTTGAACAGAACAACGTCTGTTGGGTCAGCTAGTTTTTATAAATTTCTATTCAGTCTTTCTAACAGCTGTTCTACTCAGTTGACAAATTAACAAAATTAAATCAAATTTATTTAATTAAATAATATTATAACCGGCTAGGTGCGACTCGGAGTCGCGTATGAAGGGTTCCGTACCATTATCCATAAAAAGCGCAAAAAAAAATTACGTTTGTTGTATGGGAGCGAAAATTTCAACTGTCTAGATATCGCGGTTCTTGAGATACAGCCTAGTGACAGACAGACGGACGGACAGACAGACAGCGAAGTCTTAGTAATAGGGTCCCGTTTTTACTTTTTGGGTGGGGAACCCCAAAAAGATTACAAACCCAAATGTTATTCCTTGCATATAGCGCGTTCAAATAAAATTTTTAGATATATAAATACGTAGTTTTAGGTAGCTGAGTATATGCGTAGTTCATGCAAGCGTACTCGGGCAAATATTTCAAAATAACTCTCAAATATATATTCTAAGACAGAATCAGTTTGACTCAAAGAATTTAAAGACATTTTAAACGCAAAGCAAGATTGTAGAAGTTTTCTACATAAAGTTACTATAATGCTACGCATGAAGGGGTTTGTAAAATTATTTTGTTTGGCCCAAGTTATAAGAATTGTCGATATGTATCAAAAAATCTCCGTGTGGTGACGGAGTAAGAATACAATTCATCACCGCCTCTCTTGCCTGTGGCTGTGCTATCGTAATAATAATATATAATAAACCGCAGGGCAGCTTGTGGCGCGCTGAATATGAGTGGCGACACTGCGGTCCTGAGTGCCCCAGAGACTCGGCCAGGGCCTTGTATCCAGGTCGCCTTTATTGGCTGGCTGGAGTGGAAACCGAAGTGTGCCCACAGGATTCTCAACTCTGGCTTGCCTTAAACGACTGGTCAGAGAGGGGCCGCCAGAGCTATATGCTCGGGGGTGGAAGTGTCATTTTCAAGGGCATAACTACGCGGAAACCACTGCGGGTCTTCGTTTATCGCGGACTTGTGATGGTAAAACTGGCGCCGCACTGCTCGACACCCCAAGCCACTTGCACCAATGTTGCCCCCCTTTTGCCTGTATGGCCTGCGTGTCTGTGGCGACCGTTTGGAGGGTGGGGCGGGGGTCATCCAGTGAGTTGGCGAGTCACCGTCTGCCAAAGTTCAAGACGATAAAGGTATTGAAGGCAGACGACAGTTTTAAATCCATAATATTCAGTTAATCCAGTCCATCAAACCTCACAACCCCATAATCAGGTTTTAGATATCATAATTGCACAATAGTTTTACACCTACCGTTGGCTGTCCACGAGTGTTGTGTGCAAACGTGGAGTGTCATCGGTAGATGTCCCATCCCATTTTGACATTAAATTTCTCCAAAGGCCTCTGTGTGTTGGATCTATATCCCCATGTAAGCTTTTCAAAGGACCGGGTATCTTCCCTAGGAAGATCCGTGAAAAAGGAGAGATATATAATAATAATAATAAATAAAATAGTACAGAGTAGTAAAATTCGAAATAAAACTATACCAACACCTCTGACCAGTGTGGTATCATCTCATCTCAGCTAATACTCACCCCACAGCTGGGCTCGAGTCTCCTCCTCAATAGAAGGGAAGTTAACCTACCATGATGGTCAGACGTGTTGTATAGTTTTATATTGAGTTTACCGTCTCTTGTATAGGTGTTATTTCCATATTACATCCCTTAGTCGTCTTTTACGACACCCATTGGTAAGATAAGTGTAGTAAATTGTATTTTCACTCCAACACCACACGGAAAATTTGACATAACATAAAAATATTTTATATCTAAACAAATTACATATAATACATATGTATGAGGCGGAACTCTCGAAACAAAGCCCTATACCAACACGTCTGACCAGCTTGGCATAGTAGGTGAATTACCCATAGTGAGGGAGGCCCGAGCCCAATAGCGGGACTTGTATGTGCTGAGACTATAATGGTGAGAAAATAAATTAAAAATAAAATGTCCTCACGTAATTAATTCAAAAATATTGGTTCTATATCAATGTGATTAGATAATCACTTTATCTCTACTCCATTATGGCGAAGTTGAAATACTTTTAGTTCCAATTTTATTAAGCTACCTTTTTAGCTCCATTCAAAAAGCTTTTTAGTTCATAAAATTTTCGAACTTTTTATGTCTTAAAAACTTTCTTTACAGACAAAATGTGAGTGAATTTTACTGGGACCATTGAAAATTCTTTAGAGTTACAATACAGTTCGGTTAGAGTATGACGAGACCATAGTCTATCAAAAAGAAGGTTAAAATGTAATTGAAAATCAATTTATTCGGCACTTTCAAAATATTATACCAAATGAGTTCATCATTCAGAAAGAATCTTTTAAGTTACGAGGAATTTTTTTTTTTTTATTGCAAACGGTGGCAATCGAGCAAACAGTACACGCACGCGCAAGATGGTGGATTTTTTTATATGATTTTTATTGACATTTTAAGAATATAAAAATAAAATTAAAATACAACAAAATCAAAAACTCGTTTAATTTCAGGCCGGTGAAGTGGGGCTTGCAAAAAAAAACGGTGCTTCCTGGTTGTCATGATGTCAACCCTTGTAGTGATCCAAATTAAACAAATTAAGAAAATTCTTCATTAGTAAAGATGTCGCTATGACCTTGACCTCTGCCAAAGAAAAAAAAGAAAATACAAAAAATGGCGTCGTATTAAAAAAAAAAATTAACCTCCTTTTTTCGACATTTATGATTTTTTTTTAAATTACTTAAAATCAATTTTATTTAACTTCCAAGGCAGGGGTCATAGATAAATACATAAAGAAGATTTATATAAAATTTCAAAGAAATCAGTCATTTAGAACTTGTGATATCATGTCAACCATCTCGAAAAAAGTAGTTTTGAAAAAAAACGTGTTTAAGAAACGTTTTCTGTAGATAACTCCGATAATAACATTTATTACTCACTTTGGATTAATCGGCGATTCCAGATCCGATAGTAAAAAGGTTTTTTATTTTTTTTTTTATCTTAGTTTGAAAAATGCCTAAAATTTAGGCTTTCTAGACCAGAATACCCCCTTAAGGATTTTATATTGCTACAAGCTGATCTAACACACGCTGGTCTGTTCAAATTAAAAAAAGGAATTATCTTTGAAGTCGAACGCAGCACCACCTACCGGGTCCAAATATTAATCTAAACCATTCTAGAACTCATACAAAACATTCATCAAAATCGGTCCAGCGGCTTAGAAGGAGTTCAATTACAAAACACACGAACATAGGATTTATATTATTATACATAAATCTCCTGTCACGATGTTTGTCCGCGATGGATTCCTAAACTGCTTAACCGATTTTAAATTAAATTGGCACACCGTGAGCAGTCTGGTCCAACTTGAGAAATAGGATAGCTTAGATCTTTAATTATAGTCGCAATTTTATTTTATTACAAATTATTTGCCTATAATTAATTGACAGTCACAATTATCTGTTAACTCCAAAAGATTCTAACAGATGAAGTAATTTGTGTGTGCTCAATGAGATTCGAGAATGGTTTAGATTCACAATTAGACCCGGTAGGTGGCGCTTTATTTGAACAGAACAACGTTGGGTCAGCTAGTATATTATATATTTAAAGATCAAGTTTATCATCACCACTGAATAAGGTTCTGCTTGTAGTAGATACGTGGAGCGGGTCGCTCCCTAGCCTCTAATGTAGTTGAGAGGAGTGATGGCTGCTCTAGAAGTTAACTTGTGATCGGGCGCTGCTTATGGAATCTGTAGAAGCCATATACTTTACTTTCTTTATTTGATATGTATTAGATCCTGCAGAGTAAGAGTTCGTTTCATTTCAATCTATATTTAATTACACTTATAGTAGAATTTATACGAGTTATTAAAAGGTTTTATAAAAGTTACGCTTGCTAGAGCGATACAAAAAGGTTAGCCCATTATTTATTTTAACGATATGCGTCATTTCTATTATCATTATGAAAGTGAAAGCTTTGTTTTCTTAGGAATAACTCATTAGCTACAAATTCTAAAAATACAAGCCATTTTTAGAATTAATGAAAAAGATTGACTTTAAAAAAATATATCGTGTGATCATTTTTCGTGCCGATTCTTTTTTAATAAGCTTGAATATGATACGTTGGAATATACAAGAATCTATTGTTTTTTTAAACATCATAATCTCGGCATATACGTCCTACTGTTATGCTTGAGGCTGCTACACAGTGGGAGGGTAATTGAGATACAAGTGTTTTCCTTGTAGTCGTATCATCCAAAAGACAGAAAAGTTCAACTTTTACTTAAAATGAATTATTAAGCTATTGCATAGCTTTTATCGCGGGCTTGGCGCCACGACCGAATCAAGAAATTCCGTAACGAAAATAAAACCTCACACCCCCCTACCATGTAGCTACATGGTACGCGGGTGGCAGCAGCTCGACCGAGCGTAAGGTCGCCGACACTTTCTGCGTTCGTCCGTCTCGGTGCGCACACACGCCACTGCTCTGCGTAGCTTACGTCACAAAAGTGTTATCGCGCGTTTTCTAACGGTCCCAACGATCTTCAGCGGACGACAGTGGTAATCCAAACCGCCTTTATTGTTATACATATAATACATTTGTTTTCTTATCGGTCACCACGCTCAAAAAGTGTAACTTGAATTAATATCAAAGAAAAACTTGAATTAATATCAAAGGAAAAGATACTTCATAAATAAAAAATAAATAAATAATTATAATTGCATAAGTTGATAAAAAATGCTATGCAATAGCTTTACCGCGGCAGTCCCCGAGTGCCACATGTTTTTTTTTATTCCATCACTACAAGCAATATTTATATAACTAATTAAAAAATAATTGTAACAAGTAATCTAATCTGATATTAGATCTATTCAGAAAAAAAATACTCGTAGGTTTTAAGAATTTTCGAGTCAAAATATTTTACAAATCATCATTATTATCACAGCTCATATACATCCCAATACTGGGCTCAAGTTTCCGCCATAATGGGAAGGAGATCAAATATCATACTGGTCAAAAAAGTTGGTATTTTTTTTTCTTTTATGGGTGGGCTATGGTAAGCGCACACGCGGTCCACTCCGTCTGGGGCGACGAAAGGATGGCGCGCGGGCCCATAACCCATCCGTATCCACGTCGCCTTACTCTAAATAATACCCTATATCAAAAAAGTTGGTACTAAGTAAAGTTGCTATACGAGTTTTCATTCACTTACATAGATGTTATTTGCCGTAATCTCCTAGTCATATTTACGACACCCATGAACAAGAAAGAGAGTAGTGAATTGTATTCTTACTCCATCATCAAACGGCTACGCTATCGCTTATGACTTGTACAATAATACGTAGCGTTTTACGATACTCGAATCGCTGTGGCGAGTTCTCGAATTTCGAAGTACCCTCACAGTGTACGCTTTAGCACGTATGTATTTGCGAACAGAACATTACACACGCTCTCAAACGATTATGTGCGGAAATCTATAGGTTTTTTATAGGTACCTTTTCAGAGCAAGGCACTTTTAACCAGTCCTCCGAGAATATTCCAAGATATTTGTATAAAAGAAGCGAATGGACGAATACGATTTTTATGGTTCATCGATTTGGTACAATTTATGAGATGAAAGCTATTGTTACATTACAACTGGACTTTAGGGGTATAATGAGGGTAGGTACTAAAAAGGTGACTTAATAGTACTCTATCCAGATGGAAAGAAGATTATTTGCAACAGAGGACTTCGATATGCTCATGTATGCATAGATATGCACACATGAGCATATCGAAGTCCTCTGTTGCAAATAATCTTCTTTATAACATAATGCGATAATCGCCACGATTGGCGGGCGGTTTGACGACTGCAATTAGTGAAATATCTTCCTAAGAAGTGTCACCTGTATATCGATGAATCAGTTTTTACGACTGCCACGGGAAAGGAAGGGATGACGAAAGGGATAAGGGGTGACAAATACCTAATGTGTCACCACAGAAGTGGGTCGTATATAATATATGCTAAGCAACAGATCAATGATACCTTTAATGCCTTTGAAATATGAAATATAATTAAAATATAAAATAAAAAAATATATTTAAAAAACAATAAAAGTAACGGTGTACCTATATAAAATTTGAGATGGAAAGTGTGTAACATTTGACGTGTAAAATTTACTTAACTATTGGGGAATAAATTAACCTCATCTTTGTAAAATAACATACATATAAGTATTGTCACTATACATCATAATTCAAGCATCATTATTATTAAGCCTTTCGCCATCCACTGCTAGACGAAGGCCACCGGAATATTTTATTATTAAATGACATAATATGAAAAATTATAAAAATTGTAATAGTAAATATAATTCATTTTTTTTTTTTTTTTTTTGTGGGTGGGTCGTGGTCGGCGCGCCTCCACACCACTCCGTCCGGGGCGACAGAGGGGCTTAAGCACGCAACTCCCGCGACCCACCCAAAAACCACGTCGCCTTCGTCGTTGGGCCGACCACTGGAGCAGCGTTAACTTGTCGTCAGTGGTCGGCCCGACGGAATACCCCCTGTTGGGGTACCCTCCCATCGACCGACGTCCCCCCCTCGGGTAGGACGTCGGTCTTTCCTCACGCGGTCGGCCTCTCGGCGGGTGACGGACTAATCCCCGGTCACGTCACCCGCGGCCTCGGCTAGGGCGGCCATGAGGCGCAGATAGTTGCGCCTGCGCCGCCCCAGTCGTCGGTCTCCCCATCGAGGCTGCGCTCCTCACGCAGGCGATCCGCCGCCTCCTTCCGCGAGATCACTGTCTCGCAGAAGGCTGCGACCGCGTCCCAATTCCCGACGCTGTCGACCATCGCCCTAGCGATAGCCGGCAGCGTCAGGTCCGTATCGATGATTGCGACGAGTTCACAGCGCTGCACTGCCCAAGCCCCGCAGGCCTCGAGCGTATGGCGCGCCGTGTCCTCGCCGCAATCGCAGTGGTAGCAGGACGGTGTACTCTCCCTCCTAACGACCTTGTGCAGGTATTTGGCGAAGCACCCATGCCCCGTCAAAACCTGCACCAGTCGGAAGGAGAGCACCCCGTGCCGCCTCTCCAACCACTGCATCAGCACCGGCCGGAAGGCCTCCACGGTTCAAACCCCGAACCGAGGCCTCTCCAGCCGGACTGCCCAACGGGCGATGACGTCTCGGCGGGCGTCGACGCGCCAGGCGGTGAGATCCCTTAACGAGACCACGGTGACAGGCGGTGACGGGGGTGCGAGTGGAGGGCGGCTCCACTCGCACCCCCGTCACCCGCCGATATAGTCCGGCGAGCATCTCCGCCTCCAGGTCCCACGGGGAAGTCCCAGCCAATAGGCACGCTGCCTCCGTCGCCACCGTGCGGTATCCGCGGATGGCCCTGACCGCCGTGACCCTCTGTGGTCGCCACAGAAGGGCCCTAAGTCGGGCGGTCATGGACCCCGCCCACACCGGTGCGCCGTACAGGGCCATCGACCGGATGACCCCCGCGTATAGCCGTCGGCACGCAGCGCTCGGTCCGCCCACGTTCGGCATAAGCCACGATAGGGCGGACGCCGCGCCGACGAGCCGCGGAGCGAGCCTGCGGAAATGCTCTCGGTACCACCATCGCCCGTCGAGCACCAGGCCCAAGTACCTCATATGGGCCCGGATGCTGATGTCGACCGAGTGGACGGTGATCGAGACGCCGATGGGAGGGCTCATAGTGCGCCCATGGAACAAGAGGGCCTCCGTCTTGTCCAGGGCGACCCTCAACCCCAGCGCCTCGATCCGTCTGACGACCTCCTCGGTACCCGAGGTCGCCAGGCTTACCGCCTCTTCTAGCGTCCCACCGCGGGCTGTGACCAGCGTGTCGTCGGCGTAACAAATCACGCCCAGCCCGGGCGGGAGGCTCCCCCTCAACGCCCAGTCGTAGCCGATGTTCCACAGGGTGGGTCCGAGGACCGACCCCTGTGGGACACCGCACGTCATGGGCGTTCGCACGACGTCCCCTGCTCGGTCGGTGCAGAGGACGCTGCGCCCCTCCAAATAGTCTGCCACTAGCCGCCTCAGGTAAACTGGCACCCCGTGATACCGGAGCGCCTCCCTGATGCAGCTGAATGGCAGACTATTGAATGCGTTGGCGATGTCTAGGGACACCACCAACAGCACTCCCCCGCCGGTGACGGCCTCAGTCGCCACGGCCCTCAGGCGCAACAGAGCCGCGATCGTCGAACGACCCCTCCTAAACCCAAACTGGGCGTCCGACAGATAAATATAATTCTAGCCGAGTCGCAGCTCAAAGAATAAAATTAACGTTCGACGTGGAGCTGTTCTAATATTATTTAATCATCATCATCGCAGCCTACATACGTCCCACTGTTGGGCTCGGGCCTCCTCCACAATGGGAAGGAATTTGGCTTGTCAAACATGTTGGTATAGGGTTTCATTTCAAGTTTCCTTTTCTTGCACATATGTGCATATTATATCCCTTAGTCTTCTTTTATGACATTCACGGGATCCAGGGAGTCGTGAATTGTATTCTTGCTCCGTCATCACACGGCATATTGTCCATTATTATTTAATATTGGCCAGTATTGGCGCCAATACAGACAGACACACAGACAGAAAACGGAACGTAAATGATAATAAATAGAAACTTGTAATCTTAGAATAATAACGTATAGAAGGATAGTGTCCATACGTAAGCCATCAAAAATATGAAGTAAATAATACTACATGCGTGCAAGCGATTACGTACACACCACTATACAAATTATGAAATCAAATTTTGTTTTTATAATCATAAATCGTCGGCATACTTTTAAAAGTAATGTTAATATACTTTTTATATTCAAATGTGTTGTGACACCATTTTAATGCACAAACCGCCATAATTACATATTTATTTTTCAAGAGTTGCGGCGTAAGCTTCATTAGGCACAAATTTAAATGCTTCACTTTTTGTGCGCGAACTTATTTTCTATACGTTATAATTCTAAACTTGTAATATAATAATCCGTGTGGAGACAAAATAAGAGTACAATTCACCATCTTTGCCTTGGATATCGTAAAAGACTACTAAGGGATATAATACTCATATAACATCTACACAAGAGAAGGTACCTACTTGAAATTAAACCATTTTTTTTTTGGGTGGGTTGCGGTCGGCGCGCTCCTCGCACCACTCCGTCCGGGGCGACAGAGAGGCGTAAGCACGCACACCCGCAACCCACCCGAAAACCACGTCGCCTTCGTCGTTGGGCCGACCACCGGAGCAGGGTTACTTGTCATCAGTAGTCGGCCCGACGGAATACCCCCTACTTGGGGTACCCTCCCATCGACCGACGTCGCCCCCTCAGGGAGGACGTCGGTCTGAAATTAAACCCTATACCAACCTGTCTGACAATAATATGGTTAATTACCCTCCTATTTTGGAGGAAGCTCGAGCCCAACAGTGGGACGTATGTAGGCTGCGCTGATAATGATGAATACAGAATACTTTTCTCTGTGTTTGCTGTCACACTAAAATGTTACTCCATTTTATTTTGATCGTTTTCTAAAAACTAATATTATACCAAACAAATGCTATAAAAAGTCCGATCAAGTACGCTACACCCCGAATCTGGGTTCCGTATCATTAATTCGAAACGTTCCCGTATTCGATCACATTATTTTGCGTCATTCAATCGAATTTATTAACCACAAAATTGTGTTTGTTGATGGTAACATAGTTTTGTATAGAATATTTGATTACATATGCATATTAAACATTTGGCTGCGCAGATGATTAGAAGACGGATCAAAGTGTCGTGGGTTCAAATCTCACACAGGCCAATACTTTTTAGCCGAGGCCGTGGGTGACGGGACCGGGGATTTTGGTCCGTCACGCGCAGAGAGGCTAACTGCGCGACGGCAGCCGATTTCCCGGGAAAAGGGACGTCGATAGGAGCGGTTACCCTCTCAGGGTATATCATCGGGCCGACCACTTAAGACAAGGAACTCTGCACCGATGGTCGACCCAACGACGAAGGCGACGTGGCTACGGGTGGGTTATGGAGCAGCGCGCTGGCCCTCTGTCGCCCCGGACGGAGCTAGACTGCGGATGCGCGGACCATATCCCACCCAAAAAAAAAGGCAAAACTTTATGCGAACCAAATCCAAATTGCTGTTCTGAATCTGGATGTAATTTTGTTTCGCTAATTATGTTTGTAAAGTCCCCCTGCAATACATTGATTATTTTCTCAGCGCAGGATATTGCTTGAAAAAAAAACTAGAAATAGTCTGCAATTTTTTTTTTATTTTAAAAAATAATACAATCGTTAATAAACAAATATATGGTTGGCCAAAGCCCACAAGCGCCCCTGATCATGAGTTAACTACTAGAACAGCCCTTACTCACCTCAACCACATTGCCAAGCTATTCTACATAGTTACCACTAACTCACAATCCTATAATCAACGTGAACGTCAACAGGCTGATGGTTGGATGAAATAGATAATTTTAGAACTAGACTCATCATCATCTTGCTCTTATCTCAATTACTTGGGGTCGACGTAATATGTCATCTTCTTCCATACGGTCCTATCAGACGTCATCTCTGTAGTCACTCCTAGACTATCCATGTCATGTCTCACGCAGTCCATCCATCTTTTCCTCGGTCTTCCTTTACCCCTAAAACCTTCAATATTCATACCCAAAACTTTTCTCACAACACTACTAAAGAGGACTTGCAGATGGCACCAGCGATAATAAATGCACGAGGAAGATTTTAAATTGCTAATTTATTCTAGCGTATATGATATACGCTGCAAAAGTGTTCGAAACGTCAAGCAATTAAAAGTCGAATACAAACGCGATGAAAGTAGTATTTTTTTTTAACTCATTCCTTTTTAAATTTAAATATTGAAAGGTGTTTGTGTTCTTAAAAAAAAATAAGAAATTGTTATATGTGGAGATTCAGGCTTTATATTGCTATTTAAGTCATCCATGTAAATCTTTTAGCTGTAAGTTTCTTTTAAAATAAATAAATAAATAAAATTTGTTTTATTTCCAATAAAAATATTTTTGCTTTAATATTGATAATAACATTTTCCTTGTGGTGACTCTTGCCCGTGGGTGTCATAAAGGACGACGAAATAAAACCCTATTTTTTTTTTGGTGTGGGTTGCGGTCGGCGCGCTCCTCGCACCACTCCGTCCGTGGCCACAGAGGGGCGTAAGCACGCACACCCGCAACCCACCCGCGATGCACGTCGCCTTCATCGTTGGGCCGACCACCGGAGCAGGGTGACTTGACGTCAGTGGTCGGCCCGACGGAGAAATAAAACCCTATTTTTTTTTTTTTATGTGTGGGCTATGGTAAGCGCACGCGCGGTCCAGTCCGTCCGGGGCGACGAAAAGACGGCGCGCGGGCCCATAACCCACCCGTACCCACGTCAGCTCGTTGTTGGGCCGACCACTGGAGCAGATGTGACTTGTCGTCAGTAGTCGGCCCGACGGAATACCCCTTCGGGTAACCTCACCTTCTTCGGGTAACCTCACCTAAAATAAAAAAATAAAAAACCCTATACTAATACATCTGACCAGCGTGGTGTAGTGGATCAGTTTCCCTCTCATTATGGAGATGGTTCGAGTCAAACAGTGGGACGTATGTAAGCTGACAAACCAGACCTATCACAACGACTTCGTCTTTCTATAAATTGAAATAAATTAGTATTGGGTTTGATAAACATTCTAACTTCGTATATACAGGATGTATCAGGTTATGGGGCAACTGGTCAAAAGGGGGCTAGGCAATGGTGGTAGGAACTCATAAAAAAAATTTGAACGAAAAATATTGATTCGTTTAGAAATTAGAGACGTGTAAAGTTTTCAATTTTGTCATCGCTTTTTCGTTTAAATCTGATTAAAATGTATAAAGTCAATGATACTTAATACGCAACATATTCATACTTTGTTAAATATTCATTAGAAATTGAAGATATCAATGATTACGTTCACATAAGCAAAATAAACTTCGCTTTAAAACAGCTGATCGGCCTATGGCCGTTGACCGCTTGCCGTTGTACCTACATGTCATTGAAGCGTTTGCGCAGTTCTAGGTATAAATGAATGAAATTATACTGTCGAAGCTTTACATGCTTACATGTATTCTGTCTGTACATACCTACATAATACGTAACATTTAAGACATAGACTCTTAGACACATTTTTTTGAAATCACTATATTTATGTAAAAATTTTTAATTAATTCACAGCGTTTAGTTAATTAATTTTAATCATTTATATTTACATGCCACGAATTTCATATCCGTTAAGCGTATGTAAATATTACACAAGTTAAACTTATTAAATACTAGCAATCCGCCCTCGCTTCGCTTCGGTTATAGGTTATAGGTTATAGTCGTTTTACCCGCGTAGTTCCCGTTCCCGTGGGAATACCGGGATAAAATATAGCCTAGTTTACGCCCTGATATTATAGCTTTCCATTGGTGAAAGAATTTTTGAAATCGGTCCAGCCGTTTTGAAGATTACCCGGAACAAACAGACAGACAGACAGACAAAAATTTTTTAATTGCTATTTTAGGCATAGGTGTCGTGCAAATAACCGTGTGAGCATGAAAAAAGTATATTATTTCGACATTACAAACAGACACTCCAATTTTATTTATTGGTATAGATTTCATAAAATTCACATTTGAAAGGTATTTAATTAAAGCTTTCATAAATTTCACATTTAACAGCGATGTTTCATTTTCTACAAATAATCCGCGCTGCTCATTAAAGGTATTATATTTTTTTTTAATAAAATTTACACTAATATTATAAAGAGGATCAATTTCTATTTTTGTGTATGTTTGTAATTAATAAACTCAAAAACTAATGCGCCGATTTCAAAAATTCTTTCACCATTAGACATTAACATTCACCCTTACAAGGAGACCCTCAGACGTGTGGGTTGGGGATTTGCATGATTTTTGGTGGGGTGGTAGAGGGGCCCGAGAGTATCACAACGACCAGATATTAGGGTCAACTGGGCCCTCGTTAAAAATTTTTTAGCGTCAAAGTTGGATGGGTAATGCACTTGTATGTACTAGAGAATTTCGCATACGACCCTCAAGCTAATGGTAGCCTCGTGGTAACATCGGTCGCCTGCGGAATCTATGGTCTCGGGTTCGAGACCCAACAATTTGTTTTTTTTAATTATCACAATATTGTGTAAAATTAGTTTTTTTTTTCATAATTTTACGCAGAACGATACGCATGTACGATAAATGTTGCTCGATGATGCGGGCAAGCTGCTGGAGAGGGTGTTGGCTGCCCGCATCGAGCGGCACCTCGTCGGGGACGGGCCCGATTTGTCGGACGCCCAGTTTGGTTTTCGGAGAGGGCGTTCGACGATCGCGGCCCTGCTGCGCCTGAAGGCCGTGGTAGCGGAGGCCGTCACCGGCGGAGGAGTCCTGTTGGCAGTGTCTCTGGACATCGCCAACGCCTTCAACAGTCTGCCATTCAGCTGCATCAGGGAGGGGCTGAGGTATCACGGGGTGCCCGTGTACCTCAGGCGGCTGGTGGCAGACTACTTGGAGGGGCGCAGCGTCCTCTACGTTGACCGAGTAGGGGACGTTGTGCGAACGCCCATGACCCTGTGGAACATCGGCTACGACTGGGCGTTGAGAGGAAGCCTCCCACCCGGGCTGGGTGTAATTTGCTACGCCGACGATACACTCGTCACAGCCCGGGGTGGGACGCTAGAGGAGGCGGCACGCCTGGAAACTCTCGGCACCGAGGAGATTGTCAGGCGGATCGAAGCGCTGGGGTTGAGGGTAGCCCTGGAAAAGACGGAGGCCCTTTTGTTCCATGGCCTCCGTACCGCCGGGCCTCCCGCCGGCGCTTCGATCACCGTGAAGTCGGTCACCATCAGCATCCAGGCTCACATGAAGTACTTGGGCCTGGTGCTCGACGGGCATTTTTGGTTCCGGGAGCATCTCCACCGACTTGTTCCCCGGCTTGTCGGCGCGGCGTCCGCCCTTTCGCGGCTGATGCCGAATGTGGGCGGACCCAGCGCTACGTGCCGACAGCTGTACGCGGGGGTGATTCGGTCGATGGCTCTGTACGGCGCACCGGTGTGGGCGGGGTCCCTGACCGTCCGGCTGAGGGCCCTCTTGAGGCGACCACAGAGGGTAATGGCGGTCAGGGCCATACGCGGTTACCGCACCATGTCGACGGAGGCAGCGTGCCTCTTGGCCGGAACTCCCCCGTGGGACCTGGAGGCGGAGATGCTCGCCGACATTTATCGGCGGGTGTCGGAGACGCGCGCCCGCGGCGGTATGGTCTCCCTGCAGGAGATCACCGCCTGGCGGGTCGACGCCCGCCGTGGAGTCATTGCCCGTTGGGCAGTCCGGCTGGAGAGTCCTCGGTACGGTGTCAGGACCGTCGAGGCCTTCCGGCCGGTGCTGATGGAGTGGTTGGAGCGGACGCACGGGGTGCTTTCCTTCCGACTGGTGCAGGTGCTGACGGGGCACGGATGCTTCGCAAAGTACCTGCACAAGATTGTCAGGAGGGAGAGCACACCGTCCTGCCACCACTGCAGTTGCGACGAGGACACGGCGCAGCACACGCTCGAGGAGTGTGCTGCGTGGGAGGGGGAGCGCCGTGAACTCGTCGCGATTATCGGTGCCGACCTGGCGCTGCCGACCATCGCCAGGGAGATGCTCGTCAGCGTCAGGAACTGGGACGCGGTCGCCGCCTTCTGTGAGGCCGTTATCTCACGGAAGGAGGCGGCGGATCGTGTGCGAGTAGAGATCCTATTCGGCGACACGTTCCGCCGCCGGCGACTCGGGCGTCGCAGGCGCGAGTATCTGCGCCTAATGCCGCCCTAGCCGAGGCCGCGGGTGATCGGACCGGGGAATTGTCCGTCACCCGCAGTGTGGCTAACCGCGCGATGGCGACCGACGTCCCAGGATGTCGAGAGGTGAGGGTACCTGAAAGGGTATTCCGTCGGGCCGACCACTGACGACAAGTCACATCTGCTCCGGTGGTCGGCCCAACAACGAGGTGACGTGGGTACGGGTGGGTTATGGGCCCGCGCGCCGTCCTTTCATCGCCCCGGACGGACTGGACCGCGCGTGCGCTTACCATAGCCCACCCATAAAAAAAAAAAAAAAAAAATGTACGATAAATGTAAATATTGATTTGTTCACAATTTTATAATTATTTATTTTCATGCCGTAATTACTCAATTTTCATATTGAAGAGTTGATACATGGGAGAGAGCGAGAAAAGGAGGAAATCGTGAAAAAAGCAAAATAATTTATAATTCTGCATAAAATTATAAAAAAACAACAAATTTTACACAATATTGTGATAATTTAAAAAAAGTAAGTCGCCGGGTCTCGAGCCCGAGACCATAGATCTCGTAGGCGAGCGCGCTACCACAAGGCTACCATTAGCTTACGAAACGAGTGCCAATTTCTCTAGTACATAAATTACCCATCTAACTTTGACCCTTAATATCTTTTTAATGAGGGGCCCAGTTGACCCTAATATTTGGTAGTTGTGATACCCTCGAGTCCCTCTACCACCCCACCCAAAAATTATGGAAATCCCCGACCCACACGTCTGAGGGGTCTCCTTGTTAGTAATATACGCCATATTTTATACCGGTATTCGCACGGGAACGGGAACTACGCGGATAAGGCAATTGAAACCGAAGCAAAGCGAGGGCGGGCTGCTAGTGAAAAATAATTCTAATAAATGACTAGAAATAATACGTAGAAGAGGGGTGTAACTGACATAGGTCACAGAATCAGCACGTTGAAATGGCAATGGTCAGACCACATCGCTCGTCAAACTGGTAACAGTTGGGGAAGAAAGATTCTTGAGTGGCAATCACGAATCGGACGACGCCGCGTAGGGCGACCCCCTACTGGGTAGGCATGTAAGAATTCACCACTCTCTATTCTGCCCGTGGCTGTCGTAAAGGACGACTAAGGGATTATATATGTATATAACATCTATACAAGAGAAGGAAAACTCAAAACGAAACTATACCAACACGTCTGACCAGCGTAGTATAGTAGGTCAATTACCCTCCTTTTGTGGAGGAGGCTCGAAGCCAACAGTGAGACATGAATGAGCTGAAATGATGATGATCACTTTCCTTGTGGTGACAGAGTAAGAATACAAATTGCAACCTCTCTACCCCCCGTTTATCGTAAAATATGACTAAGAGATATGATGTGTATACAATATACATGCAAGATAAGGTAAAACCCTATCATCATCATCATCTTGCTCTTGTCCCAATTACTTGGGGTCGACGCAATATGTCATCTATTTTGACATATTACAAAAAGTTTCGGCAATGACTTTTATGGCCGGCCGCCTGTCTGACGTCAACCCTCCTTGGGAATGTAATCGTTGACCCAAATGGTACCAGATGGAATTGATCCGGGTCAATCTAGGGCTCTTAGTCGTCTTTTACGACACCCACGAGCAAAGCAAGGGTTGGTAGTATTCGAAGCCGCTACCACACAGCAAAGGTAAGGTAAATCCCTATACCAGCATAAAACCCTATGCCAACACGTCTAACCACTGCGGTATTGTAGGTCAATTGCCCTCCTACTATGGAGGAAGCTCGAGACCAATAGCTTATGTGAGCTGACATATTGATGATGATTCTTTTACATTACTTTTAATTTTTTACCTTCGATAATTTGCTTTTAAATCCAATATATATTTTTCTTTTATCATTTTAAAATTTGACTTTAATAATATAAAAACAGTACACCTTTTAAAACATCTTAAGGATAAACCGAATTTGTTTTGAAAGCTGCTTTAAATCAACTTAGAAATAAAAAAAAACAAGTATATTTTTGCAGTCTGACATTATTTTAACCTTGATTAATACTATTTTTATTTATTTTTACTCAACAGCTGTTTATTAAGCCTGACCTTCAAAGTACGAATAATAAGTTATACACGAAATGTAATTTATGAACGTACACAGTTTCAATTCACAAACCAATTTTATTTTAGTAATAGCCGAGCATGTCAAATGCTAAATCGACAAAAACAAAAATAAAAATTCACAATTTATAAGTATAATTTATTTTTTATAATTTAAAAATAGTGTTCAATTTTTAGTCTATTTCGAATCATTAATCCGCCTATGAAATAATTATTACATTTTTACAAATAAAACTATATTTAGGGATTTTATAGCATTTGAGAAATCCGGCAACTAAAAATCAAATACACTCATTTGCAAAAAAAACGGGCACCTAAGCAATGAACCATTTCAAATGTTAATATTTCTTTGTTTGATAATTATAGGTAGTTTTATCCACACAATTTGCTAAATTAATAAGAAAATAATCGTTTTCATCAGTATTTCATAAAATTTAGATACAATTTATGGGAAATAATGCTAAACCTCGCTAGTAGTGTATATTCGCTAGTAGTGCATATGCTCATGAAGTAAAAATAAAAAAGTTTTTTTGTTTGTTTTTCTTTAATAAAGTAAAAGCAGATAAATGTTTAGTATCGAGTGTGACCCCCTCTAGCTAAAATCACAGCTTGAATTCGTCTGGGCATGCTAGCGAGTATATCCCGGATACTTGCTTGCGGAATACGTTCCCACTCCGCAGTAATCACATTCTTCAGCTCTCTGATGGTCTGCGGAGCCGGGTGTACTGATCTCACACGCCGTTTCAGAACGTCCCAGACATGCTCTATGGGATTGAGGTCGGGACTTCGAGCTGGCCAATCCAAACGACGAATGCCGACCTCTTGCACATACGCATTAACATCGCGGGATCGGTGGGCGCGAGCATTGTCGTCCATAAAAATCGAGTCTTCACCTAGAGCGGCCAATGCGGGTTGTGCATGAGAAATTAGAACTTCCGTTATGTATCGATGCCCAGTCAGTGAGCCGTTTTCAATGAAGACTAACTCTGTACGATCCATTGAATTTATTCCTGCCCAAAACATAACAGAGCCCCCACCATAAGGTGTGATTTCTTCGAAACATGCCTCTGCAAAGCGTTCTCCTTGTCTTCTTAGCACTCGCCGACGTCGATCTTCACCGAACAGAGATATCCTGGCTTCATCAGAGAACAAAACCCTATTCCAATCGTCTTGAGTCCATGATTCACAATTTCTAGCGAACCTAAGCCTGTGAACTCTGTGCTCACGGAGTAATTTGGGGCCGCGGGCCAGGCGGTGACTGCGTATATTGGCAGCGAGAAGCCTCCTCCTGACCGTCCATAGACTAATATGCACATTTCTTACTTCTTGGAGGTTGTTCTTAAGATCCACATACGAAGATTTGCGATTTCTCAATGCGCGACTCACAAGAAAACGATCATCCCGTGGTTGGGTACATGGTTTTCTTCCAGAACCAGGCCTTCTCTCGACGGAACCAGTCTCCTGATATTGCTGCCAGGTCCTTTGGACTGTCGAGCGACTAACATTTAGCCTCCTAGCCACGAAACATTGGCTGCAACCCTCTTCAAGCAGCGCGATAATTTTGGTAGCTTTTACCACTTTATCTACCATTTTTGATACAGCCAAACAGCATTAAATAAAGCTTTGACAGTCAAGGATATGAAATTAATCGATAAAAATTGAATAAAAGTTATGAAAGTCGATGTTAACTTCTGGAACTTCGCGCCAAAAATGTAGGATAAAAAGGGGTTTTCTGTAAAAATGAACATCAAATGAAAAATTGAATTTAGAACGTACTTTTTTAAATACCACAGCATTTTTAAAACCGGCCAGTAACGTGTACAAACGATTGAAACCTTTTTGGTATTGTATCTTTTTAAATATGAATGAAAATCAAAACCGCCCGTTTTTTTTGCAAATGAGTTTATAAACGCAATATAAGGCGTAAAAATAGTTACTTGCCAAAACATCAGAAAACTTTATTATAGGTTTGCGCGCCTTTATCCCATAATAGTTTAACATAAGTTGTAAGATAGGTGGGGGTAGTATCTTTGCGCGTCATGCCGCCCTAGTCGAGGTCGCGGGTGACCTGACCGGGGAATTAGTCCGTCACCCGCCGAGAGGCTGACCGCGTGAGGAAAGACCGACGTCCTCCCCGAGGGGGGGACGTCGATCGATGCGAGGGTACCTCACTAGGGGGTATTCCGTCGGGCCGACCACTGATGACAAGTAACACTACTCCGGTGGTCGGCCCAACGACGAAGGCGACGTGGTGTTCGGGTGGGTTGCGGGTGTGCGTGCTTACGCCCCTCTGTCCCCCCGGACGGAGTGCGCCGACCGCAGCCCGCCCTAAAAAATAAAATAAAAGGGGTAGTATCTTACTATTCTGACTGATAGGACCACACTGTCAACACTCGTCTGTTTACAACCGTCCGTCCAGTGTAGTACCACATTCTCGCAGAAAATCGACGTCTGACGCGAAATTGCTACTAGCAATTTGGTTGGCGTTTGCGTGTGATAGGTTTAAATAACTACTCAGAAGTCGATTTTTTGCGGGAGTGTAGACAGAAGACTACCGACAATGTGGTCCTACCACACAAAAATAATGAACAATGACCTAAAATACAAAAAAAAAACAATAGCAAGTAACGAATTACCAGCTTCCAAATTTAGTCAACAATAATAGCTCTTCTAGCAACAAATGCTTACTAAGGAAACGTAAATAAATCTACAAAAGGCAAAATGACAACAAAACAAATTACAGCAACAGACCGTGTAACACATTGGAATTTCGCTTACAATGTGTAGTTTCTGTCCGGAAACGGAATTCACGTGAATCGAACACGTATTCAGTCAGAAAAACCATGCAAACGTTTTCGATTCAAATTCCATAGATCGCTTGGCGTAAAAAAGTTATGATTTATTTTATCTTCAAAAAGACAACACCCTGCTAATGAAATAATCTTTGTATTGCAGACTTTGCAAACATCCTACTAATACTATAAACGCGAAATTTTGTGAGTATGTTAGATGAGTATGTGATGGATGCTCTTTCACGCAAAAACTACTGAATGGATTTTGATGAAATTTTACAATAATACAGCTTACATATCAGAATAACACATAGGCTATAATTTATCCTGATATACGGAAGGGGAACTATGCGGGTAAAACCACAGGGCGCTGCTAATATAATATAATTGACGGATAAAAATTATATCTAGACTCGGAACAACAATTTCTGGTTCGCACAAAGTGTTGTCCTGCATAGGATACGAACGGCACTGACAGGGTAGATCGGTACCTCAACCATTACGCCATTTGTGGAATCAACTCGGATGTAAAAAGGTCACAGCCTCATATATGTAAATAGCCTGGGTGTCCAGGGAAGTCAAGGATTTGGTTCCAGTAGTCGGCCTAATGGCGAAGGGGTGAAAATAAGGCGGGTTATGGGGTCGTAAGCCGCCTTTTCATCAGCCCGGATGGGACGGACGGCGTGCGTCCGCATCATGGCCCGTCAAAAAAAGCCACATAAATAAGCCAGGCCGTTGCCTACCGTGAAGAAAATACTCTTCTTAAACCTCTCGTTTAAAGAAGAACATGTCATAGCGCTCGGAAAACACAGCAACAGGAAACATCAGAAGTCATTAACTTTAATAGATTTAGAAAATAACTATACAAAATTTGGAAATAAATTCTCAAAACGTAATGACACAATCGTTCATTTTGACTTTCAATATAATAACGTCGAACATTTTTTTGAAAATAATATTTTCAAGTCTAACAATAATTTGTATTCTGTTGGAATATTAAGAAAATGAGAATTTTCTGTTCGAGGAGACGAAGCGAAACGTAGATGGGAAACAGACTGATTGGATTCAAATACAACGTTATATAGAGCTTCTGATAAAAAAATGTTTTAAATTTATATTTTAAAATCGCCTTAGTGAAATGAACGAGTTTTCACTCGAATGCCCAAAAGGCCAATGTTTTTGCTAAATACTTTCTCGTAATATTTTTTTTTGAGGCGGATACTTCTATAGGCAGGTTAGGATGGGGAGTAAATTCATGTAAGTCGACATGGTCACGAGACGTGTTAACCGAAATATTATATCTGTAGCTATAAGTATAATTTATTACATTGAGATATCTTGATATATGTCAAAATGAAAAATTTAAAAAAAACATTACAAATTTTAATTTAAGTTCCGTGTGGTGACGGAGTAAGAATACAATTCACCACTCCCTATCTTGCCCGTAGATGTCGTAAAAAACGACTAAGGGATACGCATATAAAATTTATGCACGAGGTGGAAAACTCAAAATTAAAACTTAAACCAGCATGTCTGACCAGCACGGTCAATTTCCCTCCCATTTTGGAGGAGTCACGAGCCCAACAATGGGACGTGTATGAGCTGAAATGATGAATTTAAATTCAAGGAATTAATTTGTATGCTATGCTGATCAGACAGGTTGGTATAAGGTTTTATTTTCGGCAACTGGGGCGGCGTAGGCGCGAGTACTTGCACCTCATGCCGCTCTAGCCGAGGCCGCGGGTGACGTGACCGGGGATTAATCCGTCACCCGCCGAGAGGCCGACCACGTGAGGAAAGACCGACGTCCTCCCCGAGGGGGGGACGTCAGCTGATGGGAGGGTACACCAAATAGGGGGTATTCCGTCGGGCCGACCACTGATGACAAGTAACCCTGCTCCGGTGGTCGGCCCAACGACGAAGGCGACGTGCACGTGGGTGGGTTGCGGTTGTGCGTGCTTACGCCCCTCTGTCGCCCCGGACGGAGTGGTGCGAGGAGCGCGACGACCGCAACCCACCCCAAAAAAAAAAAATGGGTTTTATTTTAAGTTTTCCTTCTCTCGCATAGATGTTATACATATGTGTATTATATCCCTTAGTCGTCTTTTACGATATCCACGGGCAAGATAGAGAGTGGTGAATTGTATTCTTACTGCGTCGTCACACGGAAAATTAATTATTAATTAATTTGAATATACAACATAAACTAAAATTTTCACTTTCTCTGAAATTACCATGACTGTTTTTTTAAATTATATAGTTACATCTCCTCCCAGTGCAGTTACAATTGCCATGTCTACTCTCTACCATTAACTATCCCTGAGGAATCATAATACAGTACTCTCCTGGTTCTTCAAAGCCATAACGCCAACTGCGATCGCCAATTCACGTGATAACGAAATGACATTATATCCGCTACGGGGAGTCCAAGACATTACAAGATAGGTGGAATGGACGGATGGGGAGAAGTATTCATTATCATCCTTTTTTTTCTATTTGCCGTAGGCTCAAATTTGCACAAATCGAAATTCTGTCCAATATTGTAGTCTTAGAATAATAACGTATAGAAGGATAGTGTCAGTACTTCGAACTTTAAAAATTTGAATCTAAAAATTTTAATGGCGGGCAGACGATTACACACGTACACACGGAAACCACTATACAAATTATGAAATCAAATTTTGTTTTTATTAACATAAATCGTCGAAATACTTTTAAAAGTAATGTTAAAAACCTTTTTATGTTTTTCAAATGTGTTGTGGCACCATTTGAATGCACAAGCGGTCATAATTATCTATTTATTTTTTAAGAGTCGCGTACGTTCGTGCAGTGCAATGACTTGTACATTACGGGACTGTTCCGGCGTAAGCTCCATTAGGCTCCAATTGAAATGCCTCACTTTTTGTGCCTGGACTTACCTTCTATATGTTATTATTCTAAGATTGTAGTTTATATGTGTAAAAGAGAAGGAAATAAATATAAATTGGCTTAATATTCATTTATAAGGTAATACAACTGCTGCAGCGAAGAAAAACTTAAAATAAAATACATCTAAATTATATTTTACAATTTCAAATTGAAATATAAATTTAATATAAAATTTCGAAAATAATTGAATTTACGCATCACGTCACAATTTAACAATCAATTTAGAAATTCCATTTTCAAAAAGCGGTAATAAAAAATAAAGCAAAATGAATAAGACAATGCTCGTTTTGTCTGAAAACTGTCACGTTTAAGTAAATATCCGCACCTAATTCAAAAGGCGACGGGTAAAAAAATGTCCTTTCTTTTATAAAATAGGGCAAAGGCGATACAGGATGAATGTTGATGAGAAAACAGGATACAGGCGAAAATGTATTGGTTGGGCAGAAAGTGTGTGGAGAATAATTAGTTATTATTCTTTGACAAGTTGAAGAAAGATCATAAAATATCAACAGAATATGATGATATCAAAAGACTGACAAACTGAGAGAATTAAAGTAAATGATATATCGTCGTTTCAGCTCATATACGTCCCACTATTGGGCTCAAGCTTCCTCCATAATAGGAGGGAAATTGACCTTACCTCACTGGTCAGACATGTTGGTATAGGGTTTTATTTCTAGTTTACCCTAAGGGGACGTCCATAAATTACGTGAGATCTTTTTTAAATTTTCTGTTACTCCGAACCTGGTGAGATTTTATTCAACTCCCTCCCCTATTCCCCAATCTCACGTGAGATTTTCAAAATGTGGGTAGGTACTCAGATTACAAATTTAAAAACCTCAGTTGCACATCTATCTTATTTTATAGTGAATTATCTATGGTATAACGTCGAAATAGGAATGAAATTATTTCCTTTCGAACGAATTAATGAATGATCTTAATCGTATTACGATTACGCTTAAGATTAAATCTTAAGCACGTAAAATCTGAATTACATGGACCAAAATAGTATAATTTTTTTTTGTTTCAATCAGAAAAAAAATTGCGTGTTATTTGCAGAGACCCTCCCTCCGCCAACGTAAGATTAGATGAGATTTGAATCGACCCCCTCCCTCTTTAACATCTCACGTATTTTATGAACGCCCCCTAACTTGCATAGATTTTATATGCATATTATATCCCTTAGTCGTCATTTACGACACCTGGTGGGGGTTGAGGGGGTGGTGAATTGTATCCTTACTCCGTCACCACACGGAAAAAATACACTATTCTAACACGTTACCTATAGTAAATGAATTGCCCTCTCATTGTAATAAAGGCCCGAGCCCAATAGTAAGAGTTATGTGGCCTGAGATATAATCTATACCAATAAATAAAATTGGAGTGTCTGTTTGTAATGTCAAAATAATAGGCTTTTTTCATGCTCACACGGTTATTTGCACGACACCTATGCCTAAAATAGCGATTAAAAAATTATTGTCTGTCTGTTTGTTCCGGGTAATCTTCAAAACGGCTGAACCGATTTCCAAAATTCTTTCACCAATGGAAAGCTATAATATCAGGGCGTAAACTAGGCTATATTTTATCCCGGTATTCCCACGGGAACGGGAACTACGCGGGTAAAACGACTATAACCTATAACCGAAGCGAGGGCGGGTTGCTAGTACATAAATACAATTAAAGATAATTGTGTAGCAGAAAAATTAATTAAAATGAATTATGGCCGAATTTCGACCACACGGCGACCACTAGTGAGATTAAAAATCTAAAATAATATTAGTTTCGAATATTAGTACAGTCGAGTACAATAAAAACAATTATTATTGCGCTTTTTGTTTCACGTACAAGGGGTAACAAGAGAGATTAAAATTAAAAAAAAATGTTACTTTTTTACATATCGGTACAGACGAATACAAAAAGAAGTTTGCGCATTTCGCTTCGCTAGTACGCACAAATGCGGAAACAAGCGAGATGAGATTAAAAGATATTAGTTTTTAAATATCGGTATAGTCGAATACAAAAAAAAATCGGTGCGAGTCGAGTGCGAGTCGGACACGCGCACGAAGGGTTCTGTACCATTGACTAGGTAAACAAGTGCCTCACAATTGCCATTATCGATATTGAGCAAAAGAGTCAAGTTTTTTGTACGGGAGCCCCCCTTAAATATTTATTTTATTTTATTTTTAGTATTTGTTGTTATAGCGGCAATAGAAATACGTCATCTGTGAAAATTTCAACTGTCTAGCTATCACCGTTTTTGAAATACAGCCTGGTGACAGACGGACGAACAGCGAAGTCTCAGTAATAGGGTCCCGTTTTTACCCTTTGGGTACGGCACCCTAAAAAACGTATTTCATTTGGCTAATACAGTCGCGGCAACGAGCGAATTGAGCTGAGATTCAAAATTTAGAAAAATACTAATTTCAAATATTGATACAGTTGAGTATAATAAAAAAAATATAATTGCACATTTCGTTTCGATAATACAATAGCAGAGACAAGAGAGCTGGAATGAGATGAGATTAAAATTAAAAAATAATATTAGTTTTTAAATATCGGTACAGTTGAGTATGAAAAATAAATCGTGCCTTTCACTAGTACAGTCGCGGTACCAGGGGAACTGAAATCAGACACAAAATCTAGAAAAACACTAGTTTCAAATATTGGTACAGTCGAGAACAATGCAAAAAAAAAAATCAAAATAATTGCGCATTTCGTTTCGTTAGTACAGTCGCGGAAACAAGTGACACTTCAATGACTTTATGCGCACAATGAAAAGAGACGATAATAATGAAAATAAATGAAACATCGGATGTCAATACATTTTGAGAGTCAAACGAAATACAACCTTCAATATAAAACAATTAAGTCTAAAATCCTCAATTAAAATAAATAGTACTTCGTTTGTAAAATAAATTCATATCAAAAATAAATTGATACGATTTTATTTTAGTTTTTGGCGGTTTGTATATTTCGTGATAGTCAGAATTTATTACCTCATGATTGGAGAAAGGACTATACAGTTTATTTATTCTTTTTAAAGTGAAAACTTCTATAGCCGGGTTTCAATAGGGATAAAATATGTCATCGACATGGTCACGTGACGACGCTAACACTATATGTAGCCATGTCAACATCGTTATATTTGTGACGAAAGATAGAACCGGATAAATGTTAAATATTTTAATTTATATATTTTAATTTACGAAGAGAGAATAAAGAGAAGGCAAACTCGAAATAAAAATCTATGCAAACACGTCTAACCAGCGTAATTATAGTTGGGGCTCGAGGAGGTTCGATTTTGACAAACTTTTTCGAGATAAATCGAAATAGCTGTACTGACCGCAACACACGAGCAGCGGCCAGCAAGGAATGTAAGAAAATCCCTATCTATTGTATTTTAGCGGCCAAATAAATACATATATATGTAAATTCATATCTATACCGTATTTTAAAAATGGAACGATTTGTTACTCCAAAACATGGCAATCAATGAGGCAACTTATTAGTTTTATTTAAATTTAGAACTGGCTAGAAAAAAAACCTGTTTGATAATGAAAAAAAAAAAAAAACAAATGAACCCTTTGGCGCGTAAAAATGTTGATCGTTATTCGTCATTGATTTTTAATTGTATGTGACTTAAAATGAGTTCAAGTAAAAACAGTGAGTATAATGAACTATGTAATTTTAACGCCACCTGAAATTCAAAAGGCGACAAGAGCTATAACAGAAAACTTGTAAATGTAATTCGTATCTATTTTCAAATAAAATGCTCTTCCTAGTATTACTCCTCGTCGATTCGTATTCCCCATTACTGGGGGTCGTGATCCCTGTCCGTCAGGATGCAATTTTGTATGATGGAGCGCCATTTGGACCTGTTGTTAGCAATCCTTAGAGTCTCGTGTATTGGAGTCTTAAGAGCGGTGCGGATCTGGTCTGACCAACGCATCGGGTTACGACCACGAGGCCTCTTTCCTTCTATCTTGCCTGTGAACATTAGCTTTTCCAGATTTGCATCTTCCTTTCTTGCTATATGGCCAAAGTACTCGAGTATCTCTTAAGGTAAGTTGTTGATAGCCTGGGCTTGATTTTGATTTGATGCGTTCGTCCTATGTGCAGTCCAAGGTATACGCAATATTCTCCTCCAGCACCACATCTCAAAGGCGTCAATGCGGTTTCGGTCAGCTGCTGTCAGTGTCCATGTCTCAACGCCGTAAAGGAAAATCGAGAACACCAAGGAGCGCACTACTTAGTATTACTTAGTTTTAATTGCCGCGCACTATTTGAGAAAAGTACTATACAAACCTAGGTCCTTAGAATAATAACGTATAGAAGGTAAGTTCGCACACAAAAAGTGAAGCATTTCAATTGGAGCCTAATGGAGCTTACGCCGGAACCATTCCGTAATGTACAAGGTCACTGTACTGCACGTACGTACGCAGCTCTTAAAAAACAAATAGGTAATTATGACGGTTTGTGCATTCAAATGGTGTCACAACACATTTGAAAAATTTAAAAAGGTTTTTAACATTACTTTTAAAATTATTTCGACGATTTATGTTAATATAAACAAAATTTGATTTCATAATTTGTAAAGTGGTGTGCGTGTGTACGTGTGTTACCGTCTGCGCGTATGTAGTATTTTTAGATTCATGTTTCGAACGTTCGAAGTGCCGACACTATCCTTCTATACGTTATTATTCTAAGCCTAGGCCACAACTAGGCATTGATGGACTTACGTATGTGTTCGCCTCGGCCCACATTTACACGTTCGTCCATGAATGTCTCTTTAGTAAGTAGTCTGCAGTAATTATTTCACAAGAGTGAATCGTAATTCATACGCTAGAAAATAACATAAAAAAGCACATCACCGAACTGAATATCCAATAATACTTATTATATAATACAGTTATGACGTATACAATTTTCTCTCTCATAAACCACATTTCGGAGTTCAAACAAACATATCCAACTGACCTACTTATGAAAACACATGAAAAAAATGGAAATTAATTTTTATTATGTTTACCAGAAAATAATTTTGAAAGGACTCCGTACATATTTGTCCAGTAACTCAAATAATTCAAATGGGAAAACGCCAAGCGTCCGAATTCACTCGGTATCCATGACAATAGGTTTTAAAAAATGCGTATAAAAAAAGTTGAACTATCACCTATATAATTCTGATGTTTTGTTCAGCGATATATCTTTAAAGTCTGTTCTTGACATAACAAAAAGCTTAAATGTGTACAGATATTACGTTTAAATAAAATTTTAGTAAGGCAAAATAAATTACGCTCGTCTCCTATTATTATTGTGGTGACGGAGTAAGAATACAATATCCCAACAAGAGAGAGGCTCTTGCCCGTGGGTGTCGTAAGAAACGGCTAAGCGATATAATATGTAGATAATATCTAAGCAAGAGAAGGACAACTTGAAACAAAACCCTATGCCAGCCGTCTGACCAGCGTGGTACAGGTCACACATTTGTTAAAACCCTTTAACGAGTTATCGTAGCAAATAACGCCTAGCCCGGGAGGGAGGCGCCCTCTCAACGCCCAGTCGTAGCCGATGTTCCACAGGGTGGGTTCCAAGACCGACCCCTGCGGAACGTCCACATCCGTACAACATCCCCCAGTCGCTTGGTGTTGAGCACGCTGCGCCACTCCAAGTAATCTGCCACCAGCCGCCTCAGCCTTCAGACGGACACCCCATGATAGCGGAGCGTCTCCCAGGTGCAGCTGAATGGCAGTCTATTGAATCCTATTTATTGAACATGTCTGACCAGCGTGGTATAGCAGGTATATTTCTCTCTCAGCGGAGAAGGTCCATGCCCAACAGTGGGACGTATATGGGCTTAGATGATGATGATGATGTCTCCTAATAGGGAACATACCCTTATTCATCATCATCATCATCGTTTCAGCTACTACACAACCCACTGTTGGGCTTGAGTTTCCTTCACAATCTATACCAATAAATAAAATTGGAGTCTGTTTGTAATGTCAAAATAATAGGCTGTTTTCATGCTCACACGGCTATTTGCATGACACCTATGCCTAAAATACAGATTAAAAAATTTTGTCTGTCTGTCTGCCTGTCTGTCTGTTTGTTCCGGGTATTCTTAAACGGCTTCACCGATTTCAAAATTTTTTTCACCAATGGAAAGCTATAATATCAGAGAGTAACCTAGGCTATATTTTATCCCGATATTCCCACGGGAACGGGAACTGCGCGGGTAAAATGACTGAAACCGAAGCGAAGCGAGGGCGGGTTACTAGTAGGAAATAAATTGACCTACTTTACCATGCTTGTTACACGTAGTGTTTCATTTCATGTTATCCTTCTAACATAATTATATGGAGATTAGATGCTTTTACGACACACATGAGCAAGAGATAGGGATTGTGGATTGTATTCTTAACTACGTCACGACACGGATAGCTTACCTTATGTGGTCTATTTTTTACAACTTTTAAATGCCAACTTCCTTCAATGATCGTCCATAATATATACGATAGCAATATAATCCATAGCATTCATAGGTTTTAAATATTTTTTTATAAGGAGATGTTATCATCATCATTATTTCGGCTCAAATACGTCCCACTGCTGACCTCGAGCCTCCTCCATAATAGGAGGGAAAAAGACCTTGCTTTACCATGCTGGTCAGACAGGTTGGAATAAGGTTTTGTTGTTGCAGTGGTGAATTGTATTTTCACTCCGTCACCACACGGAGAAAGATAGAAATATAAATTTTTCTATATATTTATTATAATTAATACGACGCCAAGTGACGTCAAGATATTCATAATTAAAATGAAATCAGTTTTAAATTAGCTGACATTTCACTTTATTAAATTTATTAACGAAGTACGTCATCTACGTCAGTATTGCCAACCTAAAAGTTTTAAAAGCGCTAACTGTGAGTACTATAGCTATTTGAACATGACACAAATATATGACGAAATTATTTGACATTTTTCGTGTGGTGACGGAGTAACTTGATTGAATCCGTGTGGTGACAGAGTATGAATACAATTCACCATCCCCTTTCTTGCCCGTGGGTGTCGTAAAATAAGAGTAAAGAGATATACGCATACAATTTCTAAGCGTGAGAAGGAAAACGCGACATAAAACCCCTTCAACCAATCAAACCGTCTGACCAGCATTATACAGTATAACTAAACCAGATAGGTAAGTTATGATATAACATTTACTTTAAAGCCAACATCATGATCATCAATCTCAGCCCGCACAGGTCCAACTATTGGACTTGGTTTTCATCCAATGACTTGAAGTTAATTGGTCTGTAGCAAGGTAGTGAAGCTTATGGAACAACTGTTTGAGTATGTTGTAGTTTAACAGTCATGGATCATAATTAAAATGTATATTATAGATAAAATAATAAAATATAATAATTATAGTGATTTCAAAAATGTGTGTAGGCATTTAAGACGCGCCGGCGATAAAAATAGTTACGAACTAACGCGCCGTCGCGTGCGACTAAGGGTCATTGGCAGATTAGTTGATTTTAAAGCGAAGTTTGTATTCCTTGTGCGAATGTAATCGTTGTAAATCAACGTTAAATCGTTGTAAATTTTTTTCATGGGTTCGTACTACCATTGCCTAACTCCTGTTTGAAGTTGCCCCATAACCTGATACACTCTATATCTATGTATGTATATATATAGGTAAGTATACATTAATAATATTAATATAGTTATTGGAGAAGAGACGGATTGTTGGAGAATTTCTAACTAAGTTATAAAGGAACTATTGAAGTTGGGTCGAGAACAGATTGTTCTGATGTAATAGATAATGAATGATCGATTTTCTTAACAAATATTATCCTAACGAGAATTTTGTTCCCGTGTTATAATTTTATAATACGTATCATAGCTTATTTCATAGCTTATTTCCAGCTCCATACTTCAAAGCATATTATGAAAAAAACTCATCATCATCATCTTGCTCTTATCCCAATTACTTGGGGTCGACGCAATATGTCATCTGTTTTGACATAGTGCAATAAGTTTCGGCAATGACTTTTACGACCGGCCGCCTGCCTGACGTCAACCCTCCTTGGGAATGTAATCGTTGACCCAAATGGTACCAGATGGAGTTGGTCCGGGTCAATCTAGGGCTCTTAGTCGTCTTTTACGACACCCACGAGCAAAGCAAGGGTTGGTAGTATTCGAAGCCGCTACCACACAGCATATATTATGAATATTATGGAAAAAACTATTTTTACGAATTTTATTGCGTTTGTACTTGATTAGTGATTATTTGCCGTTTCGAACACTTTTCAGCTTCAAGGGCGGGTTTCTGTAAGAAATAAAATTCTCTATAATAACAATAGCTTGTTGGACGTGAGACATCTTAGTCCGTCCGCGACTCGGCGCGTTCCAAAAGTCGAGCGATCAAAAATCAGTTACAAAAGTGATAAAATCCGTAAAAACATTTTATAAAATAATGTGGAAAACTCGCGTAAACATCAAAATCTTTACGCCTAAATAAGTATTCACTTCAATAATACACCCCAATCCATTCGAATTATCATATTCAAGGAAATAGAAACATATTAAGTGCATTATAAGCAAAAGTTGGCACTTGAAAACGCACTTATATGTAGTGTTACATGAATTATTCCAAACATGTCCTTGGAAGGAATCCATGGATTTATGAATCTACGTGCCGAAAGATTCCGAGGTCCATTTTGTAGAAAACAGCGTTTTGAAATATTATCGATTGGGTATTTACTACAGCCATTGCGTGCTGATGGAGTTAAAATATAATTCACCGTTCCCTTGCCCGTGGCTATCATAAAAGATTTATTATGCAGACAACATCTATGTAAGTGAAGCAAAACTCGACATAAAACCCCCATGTCAACTATCTGACCAATGTGATACTAGAACAATTGCCCTTCCATTACAGAGAAGGCTCGAGCCCAAAATCGGACATTACGTGGTCTGAGATGATAATTGTGTGATAAGATATAAGGATGCTAACAATAAGCCCATAAAAAAAAATCCAGGTAATATTTCCAAGATATATTATAGAAAATAGTCAAACCAGAACAAATACTTAGCACCTGATCACAAATTACAGGCATCATTCTCCTCAATCACTTTCGAGGAAAGGATATATACCATGTACACAATATACGGAATTATTAGATTAGACTAGATAATACTTTATTTGTACACCATATTACAAGAAAACTTAAATAATAATTATAACCTAGAATGTACAAAGGGCGGCCTTATCGCTATAAGCGATCTCTTTCAGGCAACCTTAGGATGGATAATATAACAGAGAAGGGAGATGGTAGGTAATTTGTTGCTGGTGGTACTGAAAATCAATTCTAAATAACATTATGACTATGTAACTAATAAATATTATGTGTTAATATCTGTAACTCTAATACTGTAAAAATAAAACAATATAAATTAGTAAATAGTAGATAATTGTATTTATGTCTTAAGTATATATAATATATAATATTTAGTCCTTCATCCAACGGCCTATCGATATTCCCTATTAAAGGTCTATTATAGGCCTCGGCGAGAATAGATAATGCCATAAACGCCTTATTTGGCAGACAGATTTAGCGATGGTAATTGGTTTGCATTCTCCCAGGGGGAGCCTATTATTCTTGTGGTTTCATAGCTCGTTTTCATGTCTTCTATGAGACATTTAGAGGGGATGGCATAAAGTTTTTTATACCTGTCATTACACTGGTTCTGGTGGAATATAACTCTTAAATAAACCGCTTCTTTTTTATAGTTTATACCATACGTAACGTCCAGGATTGTTGTACGAGTACATCCCAAAATCAGCCCCAAAATTGTAGTCGACAGGGGATTCCAAATCTTTAAGATAAATGTCTACACCTAACCTTTATTTTAGCCTGGGTGTCAAATAAATTGCGGAATTACGTTTATCTAGTATTTTTTTTTTCAGAAGAACTCAAGCCTTGAGTTTCGCATGCTCCAAGGATAGAAGGTAATCTCCAATCAATATTGAAATTGGATTGGTTTCTGTAGATTTTTTTCTGAGGATACGCTGGATACTTTATAAGTTTAGCAGCTTAGATATATAATTGTGAAAATCCCATAAAGCTTGTTGCTTATTTTCACGTGGACATTGTAAAAACCGTACAAGGGAGATGTGGTTTCCTGAAAAATTTGTAACACCATTTAACCGACACTCCAGTAAAGAATGATATATGGAAATAAAGTTTAAAAAGAACGCTACCGCTATTGGAATCAATGTCAAGATGTTGAAAAAGGCAACAGCGGGACATAGGTATCGCGTGACTATCTTTCAATCAGTAGGTTAATTTGTTTATTCATCATAATCATCGCAGCCCACATACGTCCTGTTGGGCTCGAGCCTCCTCCACAATGGAAGGGAATTTGACCTACTATACCATGCTAGTCAGACATGTTGGTATAGGGTTTCATATCGAGTTTTCCTTTTCTTGCACAGTTCTTATGTGCATATTATATCCCTTGGTCGTATTGTACGACATCCACAGGATAGGGAATGGTGAATTGTATTCTTACTTCGTCACCACACGGCAAATTTGTCTATTATTTTACTTTAAATTTAATTCTGATCATACCCGCTCAAATCGTCAGAGGTGACAGAAGGGCGGCATGAGGCCCACAACATACAACATTACACCTTTCCGCCAATTGAGAGAACTAGAGAAACCGAAATACGAAAATAAGCTGCCTCATTCATTTTTTACGCTTTCACACTACTCGACCCATTCTCGTGAAATTTCAGAGATACTTTGTCAAAGATTCAGAAAAGGATTCCCTCAATCCAAAAGAAAGTACTATTACCATGGAATAGACAAATATTATTTTAGGCAAGGGGGTGGTGCTAAAATTATTGCAATTACTTTTGCTATACAGAGTGTATTATGGGGCAACTGGTCAAACGGGAGTTAGGCAATGGTGGTAGGAATCCATGAAAAAAATTTGGCGGAAAAATTTATTCGTTAATAAATTAGAGACATGTAAAGTTTTCAATTTTGTCATTGCTTTTTCGTGTAAATCTGATTGAAATACATAAAGTCAGTGATACTTAATCTGCGACATATTCGCACTTTGTTAAATGTTCATTAGAAATTGAATAACTCAATGACTACGTTTGCATAAGCAAGAAAAACATCGCTTTAAATCAGCTGATCGGCCGATGACCGTTGGCGAACCGCTTTTGTACCTACGTTATCATTGAAGCGTTTCCGCAATTCTAGGTATGAATGAATGAAATTATACTATCGAAGCTTTACGTGCCTACATGTATCCTGTCCGTAAATGCCTACACTATACGTAACATTTAAGGCATAGACTCTTTAGACACACATTTTTGTAATCACTATAACTTTTATGTTTTATTATTTTTTGGCTAATATACATTCTAATTATGATCTATGATCGTTAAACTACAAGATACTCGAACAGTTGCCCCATAACCTAATACAGCCTGTAGGTATATACGTTGGCAGAGAAGTACATCTTGCGTGAATCACAAACAATCGAGTTAAAAATAGGATGAAGGTGACCATCCCCATAACAACCCCCTATAAACTGCACCTATAATGTACTGTAAAATAGAAAAAAAACGGACCTGTGTTATCCCTGAAGAAAATCTGATATCACAAAAATAACCCTCGTGTTCAGCAAAGTTTAGTAATAAAGAAAAATATAACAAGATTTTAGCAAAATAATTTGGTACACGATGTTTCCAAATAAGTCTTGTATAACAAGGTTAGATTCCTTTACGTCCAAGGTCACATAAATATAAGTGAAATATAAGATAGTAAATAATACATATCCCTCCACCCACACAATGACGGACTACAGCGACCATTTCATCAGTGAACCCTATCTTTATTACATTCGCAGCTTGTTTGTTCTTGAGAATATGTCTTGTTTCTATTAACGGGAAAATAAGGAGAATTCAAAGCGGCCTTTTGAATGATTTCCGGATAAATGTAACAAAATATTTCGGTCCCTTCATTTTCAATTAAATACAAGGATGAGTTTCGTAGTTATTGCTTCGCGGGACATGAATTGAAGACGAATAGGTTTTGTTTTTTGTTTCATAAATAAATCTGTTTTATGATTGAAGTCATTCGACGTGTCTGTTTTTGGATTTGTTTGTAAATGTTTAACGTAATGTTTTAGGAAAGCATCTCCTATAATATACATATATATATGAAATACCAAATTATTTCGATAATAACCTTCAAAAATCGTAATTTTTTTTTTGTGTAGGTGACTGACATATAGATCAAAAACCGGACCCACTTCCAGATGAACTAGAAAGCACAAATTTGGCATCCAGCTTGCTATATATGTTTGTTTGCCGTGAGGTGAAGGAATAAGAACATAATTCACCCGTGGATGTCATAAAAGACGACAAATGGGATAAGCATATAACATATTCTATGCTAGAGAAGGAAAATTCGAAACAAAACCCTATACCAACCTGTGACTTACCTTGTACCATGATGCCGGCATCATGGTACAAGGTAAGGCCAATTTCCCTCCTATTGTGGAAGAGGCTCTAGCCCAACAGTGGGATGTATATGAGCTGTGATGATAATGATATAGATCAAAAACCTAACCCACTTTTTATTTTTTGGGGTGGGCTGCGGTAAACGTAACCCACTTACAGATGATCTAGAAAGTGCAAATTTGGCATCCAGCTAGCTATTTTATGTATACAAAGGAAATAATCCTAAAACAGTTAATTTATAAAATTCTCCAAACAATCGATTTTACTAAGTATAAAACATAGTTGCTTAAATAATGATAACAGCAAAAACTTAGAGATGAAAATATATCATTAGTTATTTGCGGTATGTAAATAGTTTCACAATTATAATTTAAAGAGTCGTATTTATTAATAGCAAACACTTTTGTAGTAGAAGCAAAACAAGAAATTATGTTTTAAATTTACCTAAAAATATTATATGTAAAAATCGCAGGGTTACCATAGGATGCAAGTGGCATAGAATTGTTCTAATTGGCATTCTCATGTGGAGGCTACCGTTGGAGGTCTATGGGCTGATAGATTATACGTTTTCTATATACGGATATCTACAGAACCTGGCACCCATTTATATCTCAAGCCTTTTGTCGGTAAAGTCGACGACCACACCATAATTATCACAAAGTTGAACTTGACTGTCTTTTTCACATTTGTGTTTTTACTAGGATATTACCAAATTGAGTAAGATTAGTTAATAATGGAACATAACACATCAAGAGTCTGCGAAACCGCCGTCGTCATAACAACTGGTGAGATAACAAAAACGGTGATTGATATACTGTTGACGATATTATTATTAATATAAGAGACGACGTGGTGATTCAAATCCAATAATAAGAATAAAATTGCTTTTGATGCAGTTTTTGTAAAAGATATTAGCATTTTGATAAAGAAAATGAAAATGTATTTACCTAATTATAAATTGGCTGTCCAATTTTTATAAATAACCTTAGAATAATAACCTATAGAAGGTAAGTTCACGCACAAAAAGTGAGGCATTTCAATTGGAGCCTAATGGAGCTTACGCCGGAACCGTTCCGTAATGTACAATTCATTGTACTGCACAAACGTACGCAACTCTTAAAAATAAATAGGTAATTATGACGGTTTGTGCATTCAAATAGTATCACAACACATTTGAAAAACTTAAAAAGGTTTTTAACATTACTTTTAAAAGTATTTCGACGTAAATCGTCGATCGTTGTTAATAAAAACAAAATTTGATTTCATAATTTGTATAGTGGTGTGCGTGTGTACGTGTGTAATCGTCTGCGCGCCATTAGTATTTTTAGATTCAAATTTTGAAAATTCGAAGTATGGACACTATCCTTCTATACGTTATTATTCTAAGTAAATAACTTTAAGATGCAATTATAAATTGACTCCATAGCTTTGACTCAAGTTTGTTTAAAGCAATAAATATCCTATTTTCACCAATGCAGGTTATAAAAGAAATACGATTCGAAAAGTATGTGTTCGCAATAACATGGTATTGCTAAATGTATGGTCTAAGTTACAAGATATAGAGTTACGACGTAATTTAAATTTAAAATGGAGTTTATCATCATCGTCCTCATTTCAGTCTATCGCCGTCCACTGCTGGACGTAGGCCTCTCTCATGTTGCGCCACAAAGTGCGGTCCTGTGCCGCCTGCATCCATCGACGCCCAGCAAACTTTACCAGGTCGTCGGTCCACCTAGTGGAGGGGTGATGGATTCATATACAATATTTTCTAATAGGATATATTTGAGCCCAAAAGTGGAACGTATGTGGGCTGCGATGACGATGATGTGGATTTATTTCATGTTAGGAATATTGATAACAAGAGCATTTATAATTTACTAGCAATCCCTACTCGCTTCGCTTCGATTTCAGGCGCATTGCCCCTGCATTGTAAATCTCCAATGTCTTTTAAAATATTACGATACGCGAGTGCAGTCCATGAGGCTTGAGTTCGATTGTAGGACCAGGCAAATTTTGTAGGAGTTTCTTGAAATGAAAAATAGCCTAAGTTACTCATTATAAAAAAAGGTACCTGATAGTAAAATATTATTAGAATCGATCCAGCCGTTTTGAAGATTAACAGACAGACAGACCAAAAGTGGTTTTTAGGCATATTTATAGTAAAATCTAAATAACCCTGTGAGCATTAGAAAAACGAATCATTTTGACATTACAGACAGACACTTGATTTTTTTTTTATTTGTATAGATATAATCTATAATGCGAGTAGAGGATACTAAGCTGTGTGGTTGCGGCTACGAATACTACTAATCGTTACATTTATCGTAGTTGTCGTAAAAGGCAACTTATAGCTTTACCTGGCTTTACCTTTACCAACGGTATCCGTTTGGTCAACGATTACATTCCTAAGGAGGGTTGACGTCAGGCAGGTGACAGGTCATAAAACTATTAGGGACCAATAACTCTTGTAATATATATAGTACTAGCAACCCGCGCTCGCTTCGCGTCGATTTCAGTCGCCTTACCCGCGTAGTTCCCGTTCCCGTGGGAATACCAGGATAAAATATTGCATATGTTACTCCCTGATATATCTTTCCATTGGTGAAAAAAATTTTAAAATCGGTTCAGTGGTTTAAGCGTGAAAGAATAACAAACAAACTTAATAATAATAAAGCTTTATTTACTTCCATGCATAATACATAATAAACGATAACAATAATAAAAGATAAATTCTTCTATAAAATCTAGACTAAGTGAACATTTCTCTGTTTATGGAAGTGTCAGTGGTAGCATTCTTTAGTATAAGTATTCTGTATTTCTTTTTCATTTCTTCAATCTTAGTTTGATTGGTTTCTCTTCACTGTCGACTGATGAATTTCCTAATGTAATAAGTTATATCTGTATATATCTGTAAGAACTTATAATTGGCTATCTGTTATTATTTTGCTGTTAAATATTATATATAAGCTATTGGTTCTTTTTAAATAAATAAAAAATAAATAAATTTCTATAATTTAAATAAATAAAAAATTATTAACCGTGTGGTGAAGGATTAAGAATACAATTCACCACTCCCTATCTTGCCCGTGGATGTCGTAAAAGACGACTAAGGGATATAATATGCATTTAAGATCTGTGCAAGAGAAGGAAAACTCGAAATAAAACCCTATGCCAACATGTCTTACCAGCACGGTATAGTACTTAGGTTAAATTCTTTCCCATTGTGGAGGAGGCCCGAGCCCAACAGTGGGACGTATGTGGGCTGCGATGATGATGATGATGAAATAAATTTCTCATATTATGAAAAAGTCTCACTCTTATTAGCGATCTTATGAGCTAAGATGATGATGAATATAACTTAAGATAAAGATTTATCCGCGAAAGTTTATAATTTAAGTCTAAGGTACGTCACAAACGTTCATAAAGAATATTATATGACTTAAAGTGTTTGGATACGAGCAAACTGGGAATTATAACTGCGAGTGGACGGCGTAATATATATCATTTGAGATTTAGCACTTCATGAGGGTGAATCGTAAGTTTTAACGGTAAAAATGTAACATCAGAAGGGGGTGAACTGTTTAATCTTCCTTTAGGGAATCTCCTATGGTAAGTGCATCTTTTAAAATGTTCTTCAGGAAACAAAAAGTTACTATTCAAGAATGTTGTGCATATTTCGTCAATAAGCATTGTCGACTACAGAATTTATTAATAAATAAAAACTACTACAATTGTAAGCAATATTTAGAAGATAAAATCGAATACGAATTAACTGAAATTTAAACTGACATTTATAATTTAAAAATATCATCAAATATACCTATGGACAATAAAAATTTTATAATTAACTGTATGTAACTAAATCTTAAATATATTTTTTTTTTTTATCTTTTTTATACATATTATATTACTGACATTAAAATTATATTTTTGACATGTAATTAATATAAAAATAGCATTATATAACCATTTGCACGCCCCACGGGGCAGAATATGATGTACTCTATCGATTTGTAAACACCTGTAATAACCATATTTTAGCAAATTAAATGAATTGAATTGAAAATATTATTTGATGACGTATATGAGCTGTGATGATAAATATTATTGATATTAGGTATTATTATCTACTAGCAACCCGCCCTCGCTTCGCTTTGGTTATAGGTTATAGTCGTTTTACCCGCGTAGTTCCCGTTCCCGTGGGAATACCGGGATAAAATATAGCCTAGTTTACGCCCTGATATTATAGCTTTCCATTGGTGAAAGAATTTTTGAAATCGGTCCAATTGTTTTGAAAGATTACCCGGAACAAACAGACAGACAGACAAAAATTTTTTAATTGCTAATTTAGGCATAGGTGTCGTGCAAATAACCGTGTGAGCATGAAGAAAGCCTATTATTTTGACATTACAAACAGACACTCCAATTTTATTTATTGGTATAGATTGGTGGTAGAAGCACACTATTAACAGTTGTCTGTCTACAGCCGCGGGCCGGTCCGTCCGGGGTAGTACCACACTGTCGCAGAAAATCGACGTCCGAGTAGTAGTGTTGAGTCTAAGTGTTGCTAAGGTATTGCGTGTCTAGTTCGGGTGGTATATGTAGAGAGAAACGACAGAGCAGATTTCACGTGTTTATTGATTCGCGACTCGACCCAGACTAATTAAATACATCTTTTTTTTGTGTGTGTGTAGCTGTTGGTCGCACATGACCTTGACAGCTTAACGCGGTCAATGGGTGAGCGCTGATGGCTCTCAACCCGGTTTTAAATACATCGTCGTGTCGTCATTATATATACCGCTACATCATTCCCCCCCTTAAAATTAAACATAAAATGGGAGAACAATTTTGTATGCGCTTCGTTCGGTGAGTGGGAGAGCCGGCAGCCTAATTTTCTGAGGGTGTTTGCATGTGGTGTTTCGGTGATGCCTTTAGTATAACCATAATCAGCTGTACTGTTTGCTCGGTTACCATCGTTTGCAATAAAAAAAAAATATTAATAGGATGGGATAGGTGTGCGGAATACTACCAACCAAGAGGTTGGCTATCGTAAGAGTTTTTATCGACTTAGGCCAACTCCATCTGATATCGTCAGGTCAACAATATTTTCCCAAGGAGAGTTGACAACATTCAAACGGTCAGTCATAAAAGTCAAGCCAAGACTTTGCCAATATGTCTGAAAGAAGATTAAATATTGCATCGACCTCATGTAATTGGGGTAAAACTAGGGCGATGATTAATGGGATAGTGTGGGTATTCAAAGAAAATATTTTACGAATTTTATCGCGTACCTATTACTAATTTTAACAACTACTAACCATCTATACAAATAAATAAAATTAAAGTGTCTGTTTGTAATGTCAAAATACTGGGCTATTTTCATGCTCAAACGGTTATTTGCACGACAGCAACGCCTAAAAACTGGTTTAATTTTTTTTGTCTGTTTGTTTGAGGCAATCTTGAAAACGGTTGGATCGATTATGATATGACTATACTATATACTTATACTACCAAGTAGCTGTCTATATAAGGAGTAACTCGGACTATATTTTATCCCGGTATTCCCACGGGAACTATGCGGGTAGGCGACTGAAACCGAAGCGAAACGAGGGCGGGTTGCTAGTAAACAATATATTTCTTTTTATATAGAATCATTTTCGTTTTGTATTAGCAGTAAATTCGTACCAAAATGTGGGTCAAAATTTAATTACTAATTTCTGTAGCGGGTAGATAAAAATCTCTGTAATAACGATGATTTGTTGGATGTGAGACATTTTAGTTCACCTATGACCATGAATGCTGTAAATTGTTCGAAACATCGGGCATTCAAAAATCAAATACGAACGCGATAAAATCCGTAAAATAGTTTTTTTTTATTTACAATATGTAATACTCGCTTTAACTTTTGATTGCCAGATATTTCGAACACTTTACAGAGTTCATGCTCACGGGTGGACTGTCCATAAAATCTGTAGTATTCAAAAATTAAAAACAAACGTTATAAAATCGGAAAAAAAATGTTTTATTTGCAATTACTATTTAAGTGATCCACGCAAGTGAAGTTTTAAGTTAATACTAGCTAATATATACTGCAAATAGCTAGTTTTTTAGTAATACTCTTAAAGTACTATACTGAGTATTATTCTTATCACGGTAACCCTTTTCAATACTGCTCCGAGGTTTCGCCCAGAGTCACTTTTTGTATTTATTTTTTAGGGAAAATCCTATCTGTATACGGTTTGACGACGCAGCCCATTTTATTCCTTTTTATTTCTTTTTCTCGGTAGAAAAAATAATGATTTATTCAGGGACAAAATTATATTAAATTTTATAAAGTTAAAGTTGTTTTGGGCGAGATAGTTTAATTCAATTTAGTCGAGTTTCCTTCACGTCCGTGTGGTGCGCCTCAGGAACCTGTACAATGCGCGTTTAGCGTCTGGGCCGTTCCCTAGGTGTTGGAAGGAGGGGAGGCTGGTGTTCCTGCTGAAGCCGGAACGGTCTCCCGATTTGGCAGCATTCTAAAGGCTTATCTACCTCCTGGACGATTTAGGAAGGCCGTCCAAAAAGATCCTAGCAACCTGCATCGGCCAGCACCGAGGTGGAGGCGGAACGAAATAAAAATCTATATAACCATAGACATGTTGATATAGAATTTTAATCCAGGCTAGGCTAGCCTGGAATTGTAGGTCAATACACCTCGTATTGCGGAGGAGACTTAAGATCGGTCAGTGAGACCGTATATTTATTTATTTGAACTTCTGCACATAAAAATATGGTATAAGGCGGACTTAATGCCTTAGGCATTTTCTACCAGTCGCCTTAGGGTGGAGCAGAAATAATTTAGGCAAGTGCATTTCATTGTAAGCGATTATTTGTAATGAGATTATTGTGGGTACATATTATAATCGCCATATTATAAGTCACTCGGTCCTTATTGAGAGACTATGGAAGAAGCGATAAAAAATAAAATTAAAACAAGCATTGTCCTTAACATTTAAGTCGAATAGTTACCTTTTCATCGTAGATTAGATCTCCATTTGCTATGATGCTGTCTATTTTTGTGAAAAAAAAAACTCTAAAACTACTTACGATCTGCAAAATGTTCGAAACGTCGGGTAATCAAAAATCAAACACAACCGCGATAAAATCCGTAGTTTTATTTACACTGTATATTTTCTTTTCGTAATTATCGACTGGAGCGAAAAGATTCCACCTAACGATATCCATTTTTGAACATAAGCCAGGAGGGGAACGGGAATAATGTAAACGTCAAACTCAGCAGATAAAGCACAATAGTAGAAAAATTTACCTATAATTCCACGCAACGGTTTTGTTTTTATTAAGACGACGTTCTGCACTAAGGAAATAATACTTGTGTTGCGCGGGACTTTACAAAGATATAATTAACGGACACAAATTACATCCAGACTCAGAACAACAATTTGACTGGGATTCGAACCCGCGAGACTGGGACGTTAGGTCGGTATATTAACCACTACGCCATCTGTGCAGTTCTTTCTCTTGCATTCATATCATATCCCTTAGTCGAACTTTTGCGACATTCAAAAGCAAGAAATACTCTTAATCTGTCACCACACAGGCAATCTCTGTAACAGAATGGACTTGAATCTGTGTGCCAAGAGTTGTCTTCAAAACAATATTGAACAAACGGCCTCATACATCCATAACGCGATCTATAAATTCGTTAAATAAAACGACCTATTTGCAAAAAGCAATACAGTTAGGTCTTAAATCAAATTTTGTGAATTCGCCTAAAGCTATATATGTATAGTCTATTGCTAGTATTAAATTTTGTTAGTATAGTTATGTTTGTTGAAGGATTATTAAGTTATTTTACTAGAAAAATTCCTTTGATATACATCAAATGTTTTATGCTACATAAAGATCTTACAAATAAGGGTTATTAATTTATAGCAAACAATAAGTATTGATAAATATCGTCGTTGTCTCAGCTTATACGCGGTCCACTGCTGGGCTCGAGACTCCTACCCAATAAGAGGGAGACTGTTCAACTTACTATGCTGGTCCGACATGTTGGTATAGGGTTTTTATTCCGATGGTTTTAAGTTGTTGGTATAGGGTTTTTAAGGTTTTTATTCGAGTTTTCCTTCTCTTGCACGTATGTTATATACCTATTATTGCCAGGGCGATGGTCGGCAGCGTCAGGAACTGGGACGCGGTCGCAGCCTTCGGCGAGGCAGTGATCTCGTAGAAGGAGGCGGCGGATCGCCTGCGCGAGGAGCGCAGCCTCGATGAGGCGATCCGCCGCCGGCGACTGGGGCGGCATAGGCGCGAGTACTTGCGCCTCGTGCCACCCTTTTTTTTTTTTTTTTTTTTTTTTTTTCACGCTGTGGAAATGCATTTGCGCACTATTCCCCCGCCGGTTACAGACAGGGGAGTGTGTGTGGGACTCGCCGGCCACAGAAGTGACCGAAATACCCACTAAAACCACAGCGGCCCCTTCCGCGCTTTTACGGGGTGCCGGAGAGATCGTCTGATAACATTCTATCCCCGACACCCCAACGCTTGGCCGTCTGGCCACGTCCTGTCGTCATTCAGAGTGGTGGGTGGAGGAGCGCATAGCGGCGTCTCCTCCTCCCTGGTCGTCGCCGGCGGAGCGAGTCAGCGGACGCAAGCGCCTCGCGTGCCCGCTCCGCGGCCTCCTTCCTTGTCATGACAGCCTCACAGAAGCAGGCCATCGACGACCAACAGCTGTCGCTGCCGAGCATCTTGGAGATGATGGTCGGCAACGACAGGTCTGTTGTTGCCATGTCCGTTGACAGGACGTGGCGCTGAGGCCCCCAGGCGGGGCATACTTCTAGTGTGTGGCGCGCATCGTCAATTGCCGCGCCACACTCATGACATCCTGGGGCCTCTTCTCTTCCAATTTTGTGCAGGTACTTACCGAAGACCCCATGTCCGGTAAGCACCTGCACCATTCTAAATGTAAGGCTGCCGTGCCTTCTCCTGAGCCAGCGGTGGAGATGTGGCGCGACCGCCTCCACAGTCCCCCGCCCTGCTACGGGGGACTCCAGCTCTTCCCTCCACCGCCGGACTACTTCCCTTCGGGCCACTTCCTGGGCTCTGCCCAGTCCCCTTATGGACACTTGCTCTCCGTTGGCTCGTGCTGTGGCGCGGAACCGGTACACTTCCGCCAACGCCTCCGCCACCAGTGGCCAAGGCGGGTCGCCTGCCAGCAGTGTCGCTGCAGTCCATGACACAGTACGGTAGCCCCTAATGGCCCTCACCGCCATAGCCCTCTGCGGTCGTCGCAAAAGGGCTCTGTTGCGGACGGTGAGGGACTCCGACCAGATAGGAGCACCATACAGTGCCATGGAACGCAGGATGCCGACGTAGAGACGTCGGCATGTCGACCCGGGACCGCCAGTGTTTGGCAGAAGTCTTCCCAGCGCCGCGGCCGACTTGACGAGCCTAGGGACGAGCTGGGCAAAGTGTGGCCCGAAATTCCAGTTTGAATCTAGGTGCAGACCCAAATATTTTATATGGGCCTGCACCGGCACGGCAACCCCAGACACACTGATGTGTGCTCCTCGGGGGGGACCTCGACGTGGGCCATGAAAAAGGAGGGCCTCGGTTTTGTCCAGCGAGACCCTCAGACCCAACATCCCAATCCGGTCTACGACGAGCGCTACTCCTTCCTCTGCCAATCGGACAGCCCCCCGGAAGTCCGCCCTCTTCACCGTGACGAGGGTGTCATCCGCGTAGCAGATGATCCCCATCCCAGGAAGGAGCTGACCCCGTAGGAGCCAGTCGAACCCGACGTTCCACAGCATCGGACCGAGAACCGAGCCCTGTGGGACGCCGCACTCCACCCGATGGCGATGTATACGCCCGTCGCCCCCCTCCCAGAGCACGTGCCTTTCCTCGAGGTACGCTTCCAATAGCCTGCCAAGATACGGAGGCACTCCATGGTACCGGAGCGCCTCTTTTAACGTCTCGTGAGGGAGACTGTTGAAAGCGTTTTTAATATCGAGCGAGACTGCCAGGAGGACTTCCTTTTTGGCCACTGCTTCGGTGGCCAGGGACTTCAGAGCGGCCAGCGCGTCAATTGTTGACCGACCGCTCCTGAATCCGTATTGTCTCTCTGACAGTCCCGGCCCAATTTCATCGAGGTGCTGGACGAGACGGTCTGCGAGCACCTTCTCGAATGATTTAGCCATCTCATCCAGCAGCACCAGTGGTCTATATGCGGAAGGGGAGTCAGCTGGGCGACCCTCCTTCCGCAGTAGACACAACCGTCCACACTTCCATTGCTCCGGAAACTGCCCGGACCTCAAACACGTATTGAGCAGTTCCCGGAGTTCACCCTTGAGGTATTCCGCGGCGATGCCGAGTACGAGTCCCGGGACCCCGTCCGGACCAGGCGCCTTCCTTTTACCACGAAGTCGGGAGAGAGCCACTTCCATTTCTTGGTCGGTAATGGGTGAAATAGGGGTTTCCACCTCCACCGCCGACCAAGAAGCCATGCTGGGGGGTACGTGCCCTACAGAACGCGGAAACAGTTCCCCCATTAGCCTCGACAGGAGACCCGGGTCCATTGATTCAATGATGGGGGCGCCACAGGCACGGAGCTTGTTCCGCGCCCGTTGGTATGGGCGCCCCCACAGATCCCTGTCAAGGCCCGCAAGGAGTTCTTCACGGGCCCTCTCCTTCGCCTGGCTGATGGCCAGCTGCAGTATCTTCTTCCTTGTCTTGTATTCTGTTCACAGCTGACCCTCAAGGACGTCATCCCGGTTGATCCTCTGACGGCATCGGACGTAGGCACGCCGCGACCTGTTGGAGGCCACCCGCAGATTAGCAATCTCGGGTGACGACCAGTACACCTGGCGACGCGGCGGCATCCGCCGAGCTCTGGGCATCGCCGCATCACATACTGCCTCAAGGGCGTTCCTTATTCGACCTGCGAGCCCCTCCACATCTGTGGGTAGCTGTCCTGCTATACCCCAGCGCTGTACTATGGCGGACTCCCGGACCATTTCCAGATCAAGTTGGCCAATGGCCCATTTCGGAAGTCCACCTCTTCTTCCGCGCCGGGGCCCTAGTGGTCCTCGAGGGGTGGAGATCTCGAACCGTATATATCGGTGGTCCGAAAGAGTCTCCACTCCTTCTTCAACTCTCCAGCCATTCACCTCACGGGCGACACCGGGGCTGGCAAACGATAGGTCCACCACGGACCCACCCCGATGTCGCACGCAAGTGTGGACCCTCCCTTTATTAAGAAGGGACAGACCGGAGAGCAAGGACCACTGCTCAACAGCCGTACCCCTGGCGTTTGTGGTAGGGTTCCCCCAAGCGCGAGACTTCGCATTAAAGTCGCCGAGAACTACAATTCTTCTCGGCGACTGACGACGAACCGCGGCACTGACAGAGTCCAAAAATAATTTAAACTCTGCCAGGCCGCGGTTGGGAGAGAAATAAACGCCAATAATGGCGAAATCACGCCACCCCACCACAACATATCCATTGCCCCTCTCGAGAGAAGAGAGGGGAGGGCCGGCACATCCTCTTGTCAGGACAGCTACATCTTCCCTAAGATCCCCCACCCAATTGGATGATTGGGGAATAAAGTAGGGCTCGCTGGCCACAGCAACATCGGTATTCCACTCCGCCATGGACTGCAGCAGCAGGTCCTGAGCCCCGGCGGAGTGGTTCAAATTCGCCTGGAGGATGCGAAATGTGTCTCCCATTAGGTGGACATTTCGAGCTCCTCCTGGGCTCTGCGGCTACTGCTTAATGTAGTGGCCTGAGGTCCTTGGGCCACCTTGCCTTTCGATGAGGGGGCTTTGCAAAGCCTACCCCCCATTGTGTGCTCTGCTGGGCGGCCAGCAGCGGCGCAAACCGCACAGTGCGGCATGGCCATACATGTAGCCGACTTGTGTCCACTGCTGCCGCACCGAAAACAAAGTTCGGAGCGGTCTACAGTAGACGGGCATAGCGGAGCCGTATGCCCTAGTTCCAGGCACCGGTAGCACCTCAGTGGAAGGTTCTCCAGCACCTGAATGCCAGCCGAGCTCCAGCCAACCAGAAGCCTTCCTGCATCAGCGAGCATTTTAGCGGCGGCGACGGGGCAACGCACCTTCACCATGCCCATACCACGCGGTCCGCGTTGGATTTGTCCAACTTGAACATCCGCGGCGTCACAGCTACATGTACGGACTACAGCCGCTCGCACTTTCTCTTCGGTAGCGGAGTCATCCATCCCGGTTACCCGAATATCAGCACGTTTGACAGGTCGGATGACATCCGCCATACCCGTCAATGCCGTACGCAAATTGAGCGCCAGCTGATCAGCAACTTCCATTGACTGAGACTTGGGCAATTGTAGGACCCTAGCCCCAGTCACGGAGCGCCTAACTTTAAGACCCTCCTTAATCCCCATCTCTTGGAGATTAACTTCCTGCTCGGCGCGAAGCATTGCATCGGCGTATGTGACCCCATTTTTTTCAGCCTCCGGCTGCAATTTCAGGATTACAGCCGGGGAGCGTGGGGCTGCAAGCGCCGCCTTCAATTTCCTCTGCGCCAGAACAGCTGGGTTGGGAGGCGTGGGGAGCGCAACAGCCGCAGAGGGTGGTGCAGAGGGGGAAGGTTTTTTCTTACCCTTCCTAACAACGGTTGCCCAGGTATCCGCAATCGTGGGCTGGACCGAAGGGGCGACTGCCGGAGGAATGACTACGGAAGGAACGTCTGCTGTAGGAATAACTGCTGAGGTACTGGGGACTGCCTGAACAGATGCAGGCACCGATGCAGTCGTACGAACGGCGGCTTTGGCCACGGCAGCTGCTGCATTTCTTTTTTTATCTGCAGCTAAAGGTGGACGGTTCATCTTAGCGGGAAGAAGACGATCCTCTAATCCCGCAAACCGGGCGTTCATCATCTCCCCAACTGACCTAACGATAGAGGATTTTATTTCCTCTATTGTGTCTGTCCCTATTGAGGACGAAGAGGCCCTCATTTCTGAGAACTCTCGGCGGTATGCTTTGAGTTCCGCCCTGAGGGCTTCTACTTCCTGGCGCTGCCTTTTGTTTTCCGCTCTCAGTCGGCGGGTTTCCTCTCCCTCCGATTTAGAGGTACACAAAGCTTCGATCAGGGCTTGCATATCCGCTGCTGCATCCCTTAATTTTTTTATAAAAGGACCCTGAAGATGGCCAGATTTTCGGGTTACCTCCATGATTACTGCCGCGTTGCGGCCCCCGCGGACGCGTATCTCCTCAGGCCCTATGCTGGAGAGGTTCTCTGTTATAGGGCACTCTGATGCTGAAGTTTCCGCTGAATCCATTTGTGATGCTACGACTTCTTTACGGAAAGCACGAGATCTAAGTACACGCTCATACTCAACTTCTTCGGCTTCGGCGTCTCTGCGTTTGAGATCTGCCTTGGCACGTGTGAGCCCTACGTTATGGCCTCTCTGCATTGCCTTACCCCGCCGTGAGGTATTCACCTTTGATATGGGTTCCGCTTCAGTATCGGAGCCCAAATCCTTCCGTTCAATGTTGGTGATTTTTAAAAAGTGCCTCTTCCTCCCAGTGGGGGTGACATCCGTTTCACATGTGTCACATTCAACAGCTGATGCTGTATCCGACTCTAATTCCGAGTCGTCCTCCATTTAGTAGCTAAGTCAGATACTAAAAGTGTTGATTCATTAACCTAAGAGAACGGCTAAATCGCGATATTAAGTTTTGTTAACAATGTTAGTACGGCTGAATCGCGATATTAAAGTTATTTTTAGATTTTATATATACAAGCCGGGCACGACCAGCAGGCTGGTCGCAAATTTTTTAACACCGGTTGAGCGCCTCCACAATGTGGTGGCAATCCCGGTACCTAAGCGACCCCTCCTCTCCCTTCCCCAGACACGACACGACACGACACGACAAGACAAACGAACACGACAAGACAACGACAACAACCCGCCAATGAAATCCGATGCTAAAGACCGACCTAAACCAACAATTCATCCCAATGCACACGTCCGACCTGTACGAGTGCAAACACCTATCTCCCCGCCTCGTGCCACCCTAGCCGAGGCCGCGGGTGAAGTGACTGGGGAATTAGTCCGTCACCCGCCGAGAGGCCGACTGCGTGAGGAAACACAGACGTCCTCCCCGATGGGGGGACGTCGGTCGATAGGAGGGTATCCCAAATAGGGGGTATTCAGTCAGCCCAACCACTCAAAGCCTCGATGGTAGAATGGTACGCGAGGCTATTGAAATCAAAAAACACAAAAATTTCAATAGAGAGGATGGCTGGGTATTACCATCAAGCTGGGATCCTGTTATAAACATAATTAAAAATAAATCCAAAGAGACCACCACAAGACTGCATGGTACTGTGAGCACTTATTGTATAGATTTGACCCACAATAATAATGGTTAAAGATAATTTTATAAATCAAAAATCTTTTAGTAAGCCGCATCTAAAATTAAAAATCAATATTAATTTAGCATCATGTCCCCTGAGTTTTCTTGCCGGATCTTTCTCAGTGTGGCCGCGTTCCGATCTGGTGGTAGTATATTAGTTTTGTTAGTTTTAAATCAACAAATTGTAATAATAATTGCTACAAATTTAATAATTAATAATTACTAACCATAAACAATATAATTTTTTCATATAGATGCATTTTCTTCTTACACTGGCAATAAATTTGTACTAAAATGTGGGTAACAATTTAATAAATTTATAACTATTTTCTGTATCGGGTAGATAATTGTAAATGTCTGTAATAACGATTACTTGTTGGACGTGAGACACCTTAGTCCGCCCGTGACCATGAATGCTGCAAAGTGTCCGAAACGTCGGGCAATCATAAATCAAATACAAACGCGATATAATCCGTAAAAGTAGTTTTATTTACAATGATCAGAGGTATTTAAGGTTTTATTGTAAATTTGCCATATTTCTTTATTTCTTTTCTTAGGCGTCCTTTACGACACCCACGGATTAGATAGAGTGGTGAATTGTATTCTAACTTCGTCAGCAGACGGCAACTATTACGGTTTCAAAACTTTGTAGAAAAAAATAAGATACTGCAATACGGATTTTATCGCGTTTGTATTTGATTTTTGACTAGCAACCCGCCCTCGCTTCGCTTCGGTTTTATTTATTTATTTTATTTTTATTTATTTATTTATTTAAATAATTACATAAAAATTACATAAACCATAACAAAGGAAAAGGAATGTTTTAACTTACATGCTACATTGCAAAACTGAAATTAAGGTTTTAGTCGTTTTACGCTCGTAGTTCCCGTTCTCGTGGGCATACCAGGATAAAATATAGCCTAGTTTACTGCCTGATATTATAACTTTCCAATGGTAAAAATTTTTTGAAAGTGGTCCAGCCGTTTTGAAGATTACTCGGAACGAACAGACAGACAGGCAGACAGACACGAAAAATATAAAGTGATTTTTAGGTATGTGTATAGTGCAAATAACCGTGTGAGCATGGAAAATAGCCTATTCTTTTGACATTATAAACAGACACACTCCAATTTTATTTATTGGTAGATATAGATTGTAATACTCGCGTAAACATCAGAAATCATTATCTAAGACTAAGATAGACAGTGGTACATTGTATTCTTACTTCGTCAGCAGATGGCAACTATTCATCATCATCATCATCTCAGCCCCTATATGTCCCACTGCTGGGCTCGGGCCTCCTCCATAATGGAAGGGTAATTGACCTACTATACCAAGCTGGTCAGACGTGTTGGTAAAGGGTTTTATTTCGAGTTTTCCTTCTCTCGCATAGATGTTATATGCGTTTTATATCCCTTAGTCGTCTCGTACGATCACCCACGGGTAAGATAGGGGGTGGTGAATTGTATTCTTACTCCGTCACCACACGGAAAACTATTAGGCAACTATTACGTTTTCAAAACTTTTTAGAACAAAAATAAGATACTGCAAGTAGAGAAAATAAATTCTTAATATTAAAATTTACTAACTAAACACCAAAACCCAACCAGCCTTGAAAAGATAAATAAGCGTACCTTTTCTGCGACGACGTGCCGGTTAATATCGGCGACATTAGGCCGCCCCTTCAACGAGGAACCCCTTTAACTTGAATGTATTGAAAATACCTGAAAAAGAAAAGATTTAATATATAAGACATTTTTGTGATAAAATGTATCGAATACGTTTGTTCTTGACATTATATTCATCTCATCATCATCTCAGCCCAAAGACGTCCCATTGTCGGGCTCGGGCGTCCTCCATTATGGGAAGGAAACCTACTATACCACGCTGGTCAGACGTGTTGGTATAGGGTTTTGTTATGAGTTTTCCTTTTCTTGTATAGATATTATACGTATATTGTTTTTCTTTTTTTAATAAATAATAAGAACGCGTAGAATGATTTGAGGTTGACGTTGGTTCTAACGTTTTATTAATATCACTGGATGTCACATGTGAATGTTGACATTACACTATTTTTTTACTGAAGGAAAAGAAGGGAGACTTGGTAGATGTCTCTAGCGCATTTTTTTTTTTTTTTTATCTAAGACAACATATTATATCCCTTAGTCGTCTTTTACGACACCCATGGGTAAGAGAGGGGGTGGTGAATTGTATTCCTACTCCGTAACCCACGGAACAACATTTTATTTATTTATTTATTAAATTACCAATTACAGCTATATTATTACTGGTTTGCAATGCAATAGTGTTAGTCAACATAAACCATTAATAACATTATCTGTTAATGTCAACATAATAATTACATAAACAACTAATTAATTTATACATTTTATATTGTACATAAGTTAAAAATATTATAATCTACAATTCTTAAATCTATGCTAAAATAGGATATTATTAAATTATCAACGAGAGTCATTGTATAAAATTATACATTATTATAGCATATTTCAAATAACGTTGCTCTTTTGAATTCTACAATTGAACAAACGAATAGATCAATTTTGTCGGCCAGCACATTCAATGTTCGTAGCTTTCGCGTCAAGGGTGCCATAGTCGGTGCTGGACGTCGATGGCCTCTTTCTGTGAGGAGGTCATCACAAGGAAGGAGGCCGCGGAGCGGGAACGCGAAGCACTTTCGTCCGCTGACTCGCTCCGCCGGCGACGAGTAGGGAGGAGGAGGCGCCGATATGCGCATCTCCTCCCGCCGCTTTGATTGACGACAGGACGTGGCCAGACGGCCTTGCGTAGGGGTGCCGGGAATCGAATGTCAAAAGACGACCTTTCCGGCACCCCGTAAAAGCGCGGAAGGGACCGCTGTGGTTTTAGTGGGTATCCCGGAAGCATAGCCGGCGAGACCCACACTCCCCCTCGTCTGACACCGGCGGGGGATAGTGCGTAAATTGCATTTCCACAGCGAAAAAAAAAAATAGGGTGCCATAGTCAAAAGGTTGGTTTAAGGTTGGTTGGTTTTAAGGTTTTATTAGTAACTAGCAATCGGATCTCACTTTGCTTTGGTTTCAGTCGCCTTTTTCCTGCATTTTAAATATCTAATATCTTTTAAAATATTACGAAACGCAACTGTGTCTTTCGTCTCGGGTTCGATTCCCAGACCAGACCAGACCAAAATTTTAAAAGGGGTTTCCTGAGAGGTAAAATAGCCTAAGTTGCTCTTTATACAGGCAGGTAAATTTAAACTGTTTTTAGGCATAGGTATAATAAATTTGGGGCGGCGTAGGCGCGAGTACTTGCGCCTTATGCCGCCCTAGCCGAGGCCGCGAGTGACGTGATCGGGGAATTAGTCCGTCACCCGCTGAGAGGCCGACCGCGTGAGGAAAGACCGACGTCCTCCCTGAATCGTCGGTCGATGGGAGGGTACTCCAAATAGGGGTTATTTCGTCGGGCCGACCACTGATGACAAGTAACCCGGTGGTCGGCCCAACGACGAAAGCGATGTGCACGTGGGTGGGTTGCGGGTATGCGTGCTTACGCCCCTCTGTCGCCTCGGATGGAGTGGTGCGAGGAGCACGCCGACCGCAACCCACCCAATAAAAAAAAATAGTTATAATAAATAACCATGTGACCATGAAAAACCCCACTATTTTGACATTACACACAGACACATCAATTTTATTTCATCATCATCATAATCGCAGCCCACATACGTCCCACTGTTGGGCTCGGGCCTCCTCCATAATGGGAGAGAATTTGCCCTACTACACCATGCTGGTCAAACATGTTGGTATAGGGTTTCATTTCAAGTTTTCCTTCTCTTGCACAAATGTTATGTGCATATTATTATTTATGTGCAAACATTTTATTGATAATTGGAAATCGTATGATTTTATTGACCGATCTACATACAGGGCGTATGCATATATTTAAACACATGCTGTATACTAGAATCTCAAAACTAATTTTACGTAACGGTATTAATATTACATGTTAAACAGCTTCTGGCTGTGTATCCTCGTCTTCATTCTTCATACAACTCACAAATGGCAAGGGGATGTCAAGAACCAAAGTATGCCTTTGGGCTAAATCGTTTCCTTGGAAAAAAAAGGGCAGTGTATTAAACGTACAATTACGAAATTCCTTTACACATTTAAGATTTCTGATTGACTGATAGGCAATTTTTTAAACTTTTACGAAACAATAAAATTTTAATGATTTCTAAGTATTACATACATTTACATTAAACTATTTTTAAGCCCCCACACAAAAAGAGGGGAGTTATATTCTATAGTATTTCTCTGCGAGATAGAATCCGGAATACGGAAATCCGCAGAAGAATGGGTGTAACCGACATAGCACGAAGAATTAGCACGCTGAAGTGGCAATGGGCAGGACACATCGCTCGACGAACCGACAACCGCTGGGGAAGGAAAGGTTCTCGAGTGGCGACCACGTATCGGACGACGCAGTGTAGGATGCCCCTTCGCCAGCTGGACCGACGACCTGGTGAAAGTTGCTGGGCGTCGTTGGATGCAGGCGGCACAGGACCGCACTTTGTGGTGTAACATGAGGGAGGCCTACGTCCAGCAGTGGACGGCGATAGGCTGAAATGGTGATGATTATGATGATGATGATACGTTTGACGTCGATGTCGGTCTGTCTGTGTGTGTGTGTCTGTGGCATCGTAGCTCTCAAACAGATGGACGGATTTCGATTCAGTTTTATTGTGGTAGTTCTTAGCTATGTTTGATTAACAACTTAACTGTCCCCGTACAATAAAATTTACGACTCCCCACGTCCATCATATTTTCTTTTCTGTTCGATTAAAGAACATTCACATTGCCTAAAAAAACAGTATTTCATAAAAACAGTTATTGTTTTTAATTTGTTTTATATATTTGATTTTGTGACCCATATATGACTCATGGGCGTAGGATAAAAAAATATCTTTCCCAAGTTCAATGAGTCACATGTGCACATACCGACTATAGACAATACATTGGATGACAAATAGTCAATAATATTATATTATCTATTACCGCCATTAAATATTTGATAACCTACCCGCGCAATATTTTCATTAGTATTTGAGGTTGTAATTGCATTTGATATTGTCTAAAATGGCTAGAAGAACTGTCACCATGGAAGAATTAGTGCATTTTTTAGAAAATTCTGATGCCGATGAAGACCCATTCACTAGCGTTCCGCTGGCAACATACGTAAAAGAACGGAGAACGGACCTCTGTAGTACCTTACGTAAAAACAAAAGAAATCTACCAGGGGAAGTTGTTAATAAAAAATTAAAAAGAGGAGAGCAAATTGCAAGGCAAAGAGATAATCTATATACAGTTATGAAATGGCGCGATAAGCGTGACGTTCTAATGATCTCTACTTGTCATGGAGATGACATGTCAAAGGTGACAAAGAGAGGCGATGTCATAAAACCTGACGTTATAATAGATTACAATGAGGCAAAAAATGGCATAGATATCTCTGACCAACTTGCATCCTTTCAGTCACCTTTACCGAAGAGCCTAACCTAGTACAAAAAATCACCGTAGATATTTTATTTCAAGTTGCTGTTATAAATTCTAGGTGCATTTATAATGAGTTTATAATGAGTTAGAGTCAGAATATCATAAGTTATCTGTTTTGCAAGTTCAAGAACAATTAGTGCGATATTTTCTCGGGCCAGCAGCAACTACTACAGAACTGAACGTGCCCCATAGACCTTCGCTGTCTCTGACTGCAAGACTTTCAGGTTCTTCTTTTTCTTCTGATCACAGTCTTCAAGAAATTCCGTGTAATACAATAAACAATAAATTAGTTCGAAAGAGATGCAGCGGTTGCTATGCTAAACTCAAAATTCAAGGGCAGTTGGCTCGCAAAGCCAAACAAGTGCATACAGAGTGCAAAGCATGTAAAAAAGCCTTTTGTTTGAATTACTACAACGAAAAACATGTTTGATTAATCAGTTCATGTAATATTTTTTCTAATAAAACGTTTTCTTTGTATTTTATTTTAATTTTATTTCATACAAATACAAAACCCGATGCCGATGGACTACGCATGATTATTATTCATCTTTAGTATAAAAAAAAACTTTTGCGAAATTTTATTTAATTTTCTTAATATTCAAGCTTTTCGCTACAAGTTCACGTAATTTATATTAGTACATTATGCCACATTCATAACAAAAATTTATCCCCAAATTGCATCAAAAAAAGAGTCACATGTGACTCATGAACTTATTCCTAAAGCTCACCATGAGTCATATGTGACTCATTGGACAGTCAAGTTGTTAATATCGGTCCAGCAGTGTAAGGGTATCTCTTTTTCAAAATGATATAATGGCGTTTTACCCGATTAAGCCAGTATAATCGTTAAATGACTATTATTTAATCATTTCTGTTGAAGAGAACGTAATATTTTTTAGTATTTTATTTTGTGTCGAGGGTTTATTCAAAACTAGCAACCCGCCCTCGCTTCGCTTCGGTTATACGTTATAGTCGTTTTACCCGCGTAGTTTCCGTTCCCGTGGGAATACCGGGATAAAATATAGCCTAGTTTACGCTCTGATATTATAGCTTTCCATTGGTGAAAGAATTTTTGAAATCGGTTCAGCCGCTTTGAAGATTACCCAGAACAAACAGACAAACAAAAATTTTTTAATTTCTATTTTAGGCATAGGTGTCGTGCAAATAACCGTGTGAGCATGAAAAAAGCCTATTATTTTGACATTACAAACAGACACTCCAATTTTATTTATTGGTATAGATTTTCAATTTTACTTATTACATTGGTGTAAACTACGTGAAAAAGAAATTATATAAATGAGTCAACGTTCATATCCATAGAATGTTGAATACATCCCTTCCCGCCTTTAATTAATAATGCTGAAGATGAAAAGTAGTATTCAATTTGCATCTTCAGAGATCAAAATGCAGTCGTTTTATTTAGTACATTCCCCTTGCATTCCCTGAACCAGCTTAGGGACTGGGCGGACTAAGACATCCAACAAGTCATAGTTATTGCAGAAAATTTATAATTATCTACTCGATATAGAAATACCTGTGACCATGAACGCTGCAAAGTGTACAAAACGTCGGGCAATCAAAAATCAAATACAAATGCGATAAAATCCGTAAAGTAGTTTTATCTACACCAATAAATAAAATTGGAGTGTCTGTTTGTAATGTCAAAATAATAGGCTTTTTTCATGCTCACACGGTTATTTGCACGACACCTATGCCTAAAATACAGATTAAAAAATTTTTGTCTGTCTGTCTGTCTGTTTGTTCCGGGTAATCTTCAAAACGGCTGGACCAATTTCAAAAATTCTATCACCAATGGAAAGCTATAATATCAGGGCGTAAACTAGGCTATATTTTCACCCGATATTCCCACGGGAACGGGAACTACGCGGGTCAAACGACTAACACCGAAGCGAAGCGAGGGCGAGTTGCTAGTTGTATTATATAATTTTACAAACAAAGCTCTTCATACATACCGATTTCAAAAATTCTTTTACCAATGGAAAGCTGTAATATCAGGGCGTAAACTAGGCTATATTTTATCCTGATATTCCCACGGGAACGGGAACTACGGGGGTAAAACGACTAAAACCGAAGCGAAGTGAGGGCGGGTTGCTAGTTTAAAATATACCAATTTTTTTTTAGGTGAACTATGGTCAGCGCACACGTTGTCCATTCCATCCGAGGCGACGAAAGGACGGCGTGCCTAGCCATAACCCACCCGAAGCTTGTCGCCTTCGTCGTTGGGCCGACCACCGGTGCCGAGTTCCTTGTCCTCAGTGGTCAGCCCGACGGAATACCTTGCTAGGTACCCTCTCCTCTCGACATCCAGGACGTCGGTCGCCATCGCGCGGTTAGTTTCTCTGCGGGTGACGGAATAAAATCCCCGGTCCGGTCACTTGTGGCCTCGGCTAGATTTATTATACCCATAAGCGATATTCATAATTTTGATCATTTAAGCTCATAATACGTCTCACTGTGGGCTCGAGCCACAATAGGAGGGTAATTGACCTACTATATCACGCTGGTCTTCTTATAGATGTTATATGCGTAATTAATCATTTAGTCGTCTTTTATGACATCCACGGGTAAGATAAGCAATGTTACTCTTACAAAATACGGCAATCCGTAGAACGGGTGTAACCGACATAGCACGAAGAATTTCTTGACGAACCGACAACCGGGAATAAAGCCCGTTGGGCAGTCCGGCTGGAGAGGCCTCGGTCCGGGTTGCGAACCGTGGAGGCCTTCCGGCCGGTGCTGATGCAGTGGTTGGAGAGGCGGCACGGGGTGCTCTCCTTCCGACTGGTGCAGGTTTTGACGGGGCATGGGTGCTTCGCCAAATACCTGCACAAGGTCGTTAGGAGGGAGAGTACACCGTCCTGCCACCACTGCGATTGCGACGAGGACACGGCGCGCCATACGCTCGAGGCCTGCGCAGCTTGGGCAGTGCAGCGCTGTGAACTCGTCGCAATCATCGGTGCAGACCTGACGCTGCCGACTATCGCTAAGGCGACGTGGTTTTAGGGTGGGTTGCGGGAGTTGCGTGCTTAAGCCCCTCTGTCGCCTCGGACGGAGTGGTGCGAAGGAGCGCCGACCGCAGCCCACCCACAAAAAAAAAAACCGGGAATAAAGGCTTTCTAGTGGCAGCTACGTATCGTACGACGCATTGTAGCACGCCTCCACTAGGTGAACCAACGACTTGGTGAAATTGAGTATCGTTGGATGCAAGTGGCACAGGACCGCAATTCGAGGGATCCAGGACGGTGATAGACTAAATGATGATGATTTTTATTTTGTTGGGCTATGGGCAACGCGTGCGCCGTCCCCTACTTCCAGGGTGACGAAAGGGCAGCGTGCGGCCCCATAATCCACAGTATCCCTGCCCTTCGCCGTTGGGCCGATCACCGGTCCCAGTTCGTTGTCGTCCGTGGCCAGCCTGAAGACGATGCTGTTATGCGATGTTTGTAATATTCATATTCTAAAGACGAAATTCAAATTACTTCAGTAACATAATATTTCATTAAATGAAACAAACGTGATCTGTGAATTAGGAACCTGTTACATCACGGTTGTGACATTAGATAGGATTTAATTAATCAAGCAATTCCGCGACGTGTCACTTCCGTTGAGGATGTGGAATTGATATGCAAAAGACTGGATTAATATATTGTTAACGGATTAATATTGATTGATGTAAATTATAATGTTGATAGGGAAATGGATTGGATTAGCATATTTAATTATATCAATAACTAGCAACCCGCCCTCGCTTCGCTTCGGTTATAGGTTATTGTCGTTTTACCCGCGTAGTTCCCGTTCCCGTGGGAATACCGGGATAAAATATAGCCTAGTTTACGCCCTGATATTATATATATATTATAGCTTTACATTGGTGAAAGAATTTTTGAAATCGGTCCAGCCGTTTTGAAGATTACCGGGAACAAACAGACAGACAAAAATTTTTTAATTGCTATTTTAGGCATAGGTGTCGTGCAAATAACCGTATGAGCATGAAAAAAGCCTATTATTTTGACATTACAGACACTCCAATTTTATTTATTGGTATAGATTTGTAAATTGCATATTGGTTGCTTATTTTTGAAGTTATACTTTCTTGACACATTATGAAAAAAAGTGAGTCATAGCTCAGGACGCCTGGCAGATGTGTAACATCGAAATTGTTTTGTACAAGTATATATGCATAGAACGGATTACGGCAGGAACTAAAGTATTAACACTTTAGCTGCGGGAAAATGTTTTAATAACACACGCATTGAGGCTCGGTGGTACCAAAGGCACCACCAAAACCCTCCACACGCAAACACCCTCAGAAAGTTGGGCTTCCGACTCTATCGCTCACCGAACGAAGCGCAGTAACAAATTGCTACTACTCAGACGTCGATTTTCTGCGAGAGTATGGTACTACCCCGCCCGACTCTGTCTGGGGCGTCAGAGGGGCGTAAGCTCGCACACCCGTAACCCGTTGGGCCGACCACCGGTGCAGAGTTCCTTGACTTCAGTAGTCGACTATCTATTGGTATGGGCATACGACTGTTGTGAAGTCCCGGATTCAAGACTCAGGCAAATATAAATTAATTGTAATATTGACGTCGACTACTGGACCGACATTCTACCGACATGTGTGCGATTACCTAATATCTTTTATTTAATGTCTTTCTTTTTATTTTTGAAGGTAACTGATGACTTTTTTAATTTATATGTATGAAACACAATAAATGCCTTTGTTCGCTTGCGGATGGGATTACGGCTCTTTTGTTTATAATTTTAAATTAATTATGCGAGGGAGAAATAAATCATTTTTCTTTCTTCTATTTTCTGTATAGCAAACGCTTAAGTTCTTTTTCTGGTGAACTTTTCGTCATAGAAAATGGTGCAGGTTGCTTTTTAAATTCTCCCATAAAAACTGTCACTTCAAAGAACATATTCTTATTTACTTCATCATCATCATCATCCTGCTCTTATCCCAATTACTTGGGGTCGACGCAATATGTCATCTGTTTTGACATATTGCAAAAAGTTTTGGCAATGACTTTTATGGCCAGCCGCCTGCCTGACGTCAACCCTCCTTGGGAATGTAATCGTTGACCCAAATGGTACCAGATGGAGTTGGTCCGGGTCAATCTAGAGCTCTTAGTCGCCTTTTACGACACCCACGAGCAAAGCAAGGGTTGGTAGTATTCGAAGCCGCTACCACACAGCACATATTCTTATTTACTTACATCACAAAATAAACGATTTAATATCATTAACCAAATGTAATTCCATCATTTCCGACAACGTCTTACATTGCCAATCCAACTGACATCACTTAAAACCAGATAAATTTAATTAATACCTGAGTTTGAGAACATGGCGGAATTCATACTTAATTAGCGCGATTGTCACGTCATAATACATAAATATAGCATGGATATTGATTGGAATTTAATGGGAATTAGTTCAAATTGGTGTTGAATTTCTCGAATTTGGAGAGTGCTATTGCTTACGTGAATTGAAACATGTTTAGTAGCAATTACTACTATGTACTTGAAGATTTAGGGGAAGCCTGAAAGTGGCATCAGTGATAGAAATTCAAATTCAAATCGTTTATTATGCACAAACCCCGAGAGGGCACTTACATATTGTTATTGTATTGGCAGTTTACAAAATTAAAAAAAATATCCAAAAAAAATAAACTACCACCGGATCGGAACGTGACCGCTACTGAGAAGATCTGGCAAGAAACTCGGCGGACTTGTCTATTGATTTTATTTTCTTTTTCTTCTTACAAGAAGAAATTGTGTGCAACATGTTTTGTAAGAACTAGCTCCAGTGTGATGCCTTTCGAACCACAAAATACGAAAAATAATTCAAACGATTATGGCTGGACCAGATCCCAGAAGCGGCACCCGATCCCGAGTTAACTACTAGAGCAGCCATCGTCCACTATGGAGGGAAGGGAGAGACCCGCTCCACGCAGCTACCGCAAGTAGATCTTTCAGTGTACAGAAAAGATTAGGAGCGAGAGATTATCTTGGTATACACATGTTTTACTAGTGGTAGGACCACACTGTCGACAGTTATGTCTACAGCCGCGGGCCGGTCCATCCGGGGTAGTACCACGCTCTCGCAGAAAATCGACGTCTGAGTAGTAGCAATTTGTTACTGCGCTTCGTTCGGTGAGCGAGAGAGCCGAAAGCCCAACTTTCTGAGGGTGTTTGCGTGTGGAGGTCTTTGGTGGTGCCTTTGGTATCACCAAGCCTCAATGCACGCATTCACACTCCCTTCACTCTCTTAGCGGTAGGCAGCGGCCTTGTAAAGGTCCATGAGCGGCAGCAACACTTACCATCAGGTGTAATGCATGCTCGTTTGACACTGTTTGCAATAAAAAAAAAACGTGATGAGGACGTATGAAAGGCATGTGACAAAGCAGGTTATCGATATGATTGTGGATGGACATAAGAAGTGTGGGAGACCCAAAAAGAGATGGATGGACTGTGTGAATGAGGATATGCATATGAAAAGATTGAGTGCAGATATGATGGACGATAGGAGGTTATGGAAGGTAAGTACATATTGTGCCGACCACACAGAGAGAGATGAGGGCAGGCAAATGAATGTAGTTGATGATTTAAGAATACTAGTGGTCGCCGTGTGGTCGAAATTCGGCCATAATTCATTTTAATAAATTTTTCTGCTACACAATTTTTTTTAATTTTATTTATGTACTAGCAACCCGCCCTCGCTTCGCTTCGGTTATAGGTTATAGTCGTTTTACCCGCGTAGTTCCCGTTCCCGTGGGAATACAGGGATAAAATATAGCCTAGTTTACGCCCTGATATTATAGCTTTCCATTGGTGAAAGAATTTTTGAAATCGGTCCAGTCGTTTTGAAGATTACCCGGAACAAACAGACAGACAAAAATTTTTTAATTGCTATTTTAGGCATAGGTGTCGTGCAAATAACCGTGTGAGCATGAAAAATGCCTATTATTTTGACATTACAAACAGACACTCCAATTTTATTTATTGGTATAGATAATTGTAAATTGAGCAAGCTATATTTCACTAATAACTAATATATAAACACAATTCTCTATTAGACATTGTCATCATAATTATGATTGTTTGACATTAAGTTCGACCAAAGATTTTAACCGTAAACAAAAGTGTATAAGCGTTGCTACGCAACACACTCACACAAACGTGCGTGCGTGTGTGTGTAGCGATTGTGTTGTAGTGTGCGTAATGCATTTTTTAATAAATTTAATGTATTTCTAATCCATTATTGTATAAAATTTTAGTTTTATGCACTTCTCCTCATTATATTCTTCAACCGTGCCAAATTTTATACATGTCCATCCACGTAATTTTCTTAAAAAAGGGTACAAAGTTTTTGCTTCACGTATTTAATATATAGATAATTTGACCGCAATGTTTGTCAATTAATTTTTGTGTCGGTAGATTTGGTTTCCGTGTCGTAACGGAGTGGGGATACAATTCAGCACTCCCTATCCTGCCCGTGGGTGTTGTAAATGATGACTAAGGGTAATATGCTGATAACATCTATGCAAGACAAGGAAAACTCGAAATAAGACTTTTCTTGCATAGTTGTGATATGTACAAGATATCCCTCAGTCGTCTTTTACGACATCCACGGGCAAGATAGGGGGTGGTGAATTGTATTCTTTTTCCACCAACGTGTAAAATGGGGGGGTAATGAATTGTATTCTTACTCCGTCACCACACGAGAAATAATAATGATAATTTATTTTCTCTTTCACAAAGATAGGTATAGACTAGGGATAAGACTTGGAGGGCAAATAATCGATTTTTTATTCTTTAAAATAAATCGATTATGAAATAATCGATTATAAAAAAATCGATTAATTAAAATTAAATAATCGTTTATAAAATAATCGATTTTTCGCCCAACAGGATTATGATGGCCTTTTTTTTAGGAAATGTGAGCTTTATTTTCTAATATAGTATGAATCAATCGTGATGACCTTTCTTTTTTTTTATTAGGAAATCTGGCAGTGAATAATCGATTAATTTCGACCGAATTTCGAATAATAAAAAATCGATTAATAATCGATTTTTATTATTTTGATAATCGATTGTAAAAATCGATTATTAATCGATTATTTTTCACATCCCTAATATAGACTATACAAGTATAGTATGAATAAGATTGCAAACTTTCCTTTCTGAGGGGCTGGTGTCTACAATAAGAGACCCTGAATCAGATCACCAGAATGATGTAAATATAATCTATACTAATATATAAAGCGGAAGAGTTTGATTGAACGCGCTAAACTCATGAACTACTAGTCCGATTTGAAAAATTCTTTCAGTGTTAGATAGCCAATTTACTGAGGAAGGCATAGGTTTATAAGCTACATCATCAAGCTAAGATCAATAGGAGCAGAGCAACAATAAAAAAAATGTTTCAGAATCGGGTTTTTTATCCTTTTGAGAGCTTCCGCTGCGTGCACTATATAAACGGTTAGGTTTCGCAAAAATCATGTGTGAAAAAATTGTATTATTTACAAATATTTTCACCCTCTAGATAAATAAAAACGCGGGTTAAAGTTAGCCCAAATTAAATGTTTCACGCGGACGAAGTCGCGGGCTTAAGCTAGTTGTAAATAAAACTACTTTAAGGATTTTATCGCGTTTGTATTTAATTCTTGATTTCCCGATGTTTTGAACACTTTACAGCGTTCATGTTCAAACCATTACGGGCTGGAATTTATAAATAAAATACGCCGGGTAGATCTTCATATCAAGCGCGTAACATCATTAAATTTCTTGAAGATATGCCGAGACCATGCTCTTATTCCTATGTGTATAAAGATTCCTTGCAAGAAAAATATACGTGAAAGCGCTAAGATCTTAGAAGAGGCGAATAAAAGGGTATAAAGGGTATTAAAAGGGTATTAATTCACGACACAAACCCTTGACCACGAATGCTGTGGAGTGTTCCAAAGGTCGGGCAATCAAAAGTCAAATACAAATGCGATAAAATCCGTAGTTTTTATTTACAACTAGCAACCCGCCCTCGTTTCGCTTCGGTTTTAGTCCCATTATTCGCGTAGTTCCCGTGGGAATATCAGGATAAAATATAGCCTAAATTACTCTTTGTATAGACAGCTACCTGGTAGTAAAATATTATTAAAATCTGTCCAGCCGTTTTGAAGATTACCTCAAACAAACAGACAGACACAAAAAAATTTAAACTGTATTTTAGACATAGGTGTCGTGTAAATAACCGCGTGAGCATGACAAGGCCCATTATTAACCAGCTTCAAAAAAAGGAAGAGGTTTTCATCGACATTACAAACAGACACTTCAATTTAATTTATCTGTATAGATGTGTCTGTCGGAGTAAGAATAAAATTCATAACCGCCCCAAGCCCGTGGGTGTTGTAAAAGACGACTAAGGGATATCATACGCATATAACATCTATGCAAGAGAAGGATAACTCGAAATAAACCCCTATATTAACACGTCTGATCAGCGTGGTATGTTAGGTGGATTTCCCTCCTACTGTGGAGGAGGCTCGAGCCCAACAGTGGGATGCATAAGAGCTGAAATGATGATTAATATTAACAAATTTTATTAATTATCGAACTATTGTATTATATAATTTTACAAAGCTCTTCATATATTAAGTACTAGCAACCCGCCCTCGCTTCGCTTCGGTTATAGGTTATAGTCGTTTTACCCGCGTATTTCCCGTTCCCGTGGGAATACCGGGATAAAATATAGCCTAGTTTACGCCCTGATATTATAGCTTTCCATTGGTGAAAGAATTTTTGAAATCGGCCCAGCCGTTTTGAAGATTACCCGAAACAAACAGACAGACAGACAGACAAAAAATTTTTAATTGCTATTTTAGGCATAGGTGTCGTGCAAATAACCGTGTGAGAATGAAAAAAGCCTATTATTTTGACATTACAAACAGACACTCCAATTTTATTTATTGGTATAGACTAGCAACACGCCCTCGCTTCGCGTAGTTCCCGTTCCCGTGGGCATACCGGGATAAAATATAGCCTAGTTTACGCCCTGATGTTATTTCTTTCCATTGATGGAAGAATTTTTGAAATCGGTCCAGCCGTTTTGAAGATTACCCGGAACTAACAGACAGACAGACAAAAAAAATATAAAGTGTATTTTAGGCAATGTATAGTGCAAATAACCGTGTGAGCATGAAAAAAGCCTATTATTTTGACATTACAAACAGACACTCTAATTTTAATTATTGGTATAGATTTGTATGTAAATCGCACAAGCTTGACGTGCTAATTTTGATTATAATTGGCATATTCGGTTGCGTGAATTTCTAATGTGTTAATAATATATTTAAAAGCCTTCAGGCGCAAGAATGATTAGATAATGACGTGCTGATTATCTATTTATACTAGTAGACACACCCGAAGTTGCTCGGGTTATAATTAATTCTGTTCATATCAGACGTGATGGATGATCGAACTTTGAACTTTGAATTTTGTAAATAAAAATCCTATAAAATCTAATCATTCATATATTCAGCCTATTGCCGTCCACTGCTGGACGTAGGCCTCCCTCATGTTACGCCGCGAAGTGCGGTCCTGTGCCGCCTGCATCCAACGACGCCCAGCAACCTTCACCAGGTCGTCGGTCCACCTAGTGGGGGGGCGTCCTACACTGCGTCGTTCGATACGTGGTCGCCACTCGAGAACCTTTCTTCCCCAGCGGTTGTCGGTTCGTCGAGCGATGCGGCCTGCCCATTGCCACTTCAACGTGCTAATTCTTCGTGCTATGTCGGTTACACCCGTTCTTCTGCGAATTTCCGTATTTCGGATTCTATCTCGCAGAGAAATCCCGAGCATAGCCCGTTCCATAGCATGCTGAGCGACTTTGAGCCTTGTTATGAGGCCTATATTTAGGGACCGCGTTTCTGTGCCGTAAGTCATCACTGGTAACACACACTGGTCGTAGACCTGTGTTTTCTGACACTGAGGTATGTTGGACGAAAATATCCTCTTAAGTTTCCCGAACGCTGCCCAACTAAAACCAAATAAAATCTATATAAGCAGAATATTCACAAGTATCCAGTCCCAGCTCATAAACGTCCCACTGCTGGGCTTGGGTTCCCTCTCCAATAGGATGGCAAATTGATCTTCTATACCATGCTGTGCTGGTCAGACATGTTGGTAAAAGATTTTATTTTGAAGTTGTTTTCTCTTGTATTGATGTTATATGCATATTTAATCCCTTAGTCGTCTTTTAAGACACCCACAGGTAAGTTGGAAGAAGATGGTGTATTTTATTCTTACTCCGTTACTACACGGAGAAGATTTTGATTATAAATAACATGAAGATATTTTTATATCGTAAGTAGGACTAGCAACCCGCCCTCGCTTCGCTTCGGTTTTAGTCGTTTTACCCGCGTAGTTCCCGTTCCCGTGGGTATAGCGGGATAAAATATAGTCTAGTTTACGACCTGATATTATAGCTTTCCACTGGTGAAAAAATTTTTGAAATCGGTCCAGCCGTTTTGAAGATTACCCGGAACGAACAGACAAACAGACAAAAATTTTTTAATCGCTATTTTAGGCATAGGTGTCGTGCAAATAACCGTGTGAGCATGAAAAAAACCTATTATTTTGACATTACAAACTCCAATTTTATTTATTGGTATAGATGTACACACGCCCACGCAAACAAAGAAATAGACACACACACACAAGAACACATACATACGCACACACACACAGACACATACACACACACGCGCACACACTCACACACACAGGCGTACACGCACGCACACGCACACATACACACTCTCACAGACGCGTACACACACAAAATCATTTTTTTTTTGTTTGGCTATGGTCAACGCATACGCCATCCATTCTGACCGGAGCGACGAAAGGCATGGCGCGCCCCCTAAACTCCTCCTTCGCCATTGGCCCGACCACCGCTACCAAGTTCCTAGTCGTCCGTGGAACGCAATAACATCTGCGTTACACTTTCAAAAATCTAAAATTCACGCCACAATTCGATATGTTTACAGATAACCAAAACTCCGTGTAGCTATCAAGCTCTCGTTTATACGTAACGGTAGTAGTAAATCCTAATGTGCTGGAAAACCTATCCGAGCTTTGATGGGCACGATTCCAACTAACAGCTGTAAAGATTTTATTCAAATTTCAAGATTTTATTCAGTTAAAATGGTTGGTTTGATGTCTATATACTTTAAAGACGTAATCAAAACTATTTTAAGGATTTTATCGCGTTTGTATTTGATTTTGATTGTCCGACGTTTCGAACTACAGCTGTTTCAATCCGCCCGTGACCATGAACGCGCGAATACAAGCGCGAAAAAATCCCTAAAATACTTTCATTTACAATGTGTATATTTACCCCAGGTAAACATCAGGAGCTATTATTATCATCTTAGTACAAATACGTCATATTGCTGTCATCGAGCTTCCTCCACGATAAGAGTGAAATAAATTTATTGCGTTAGTTAAACGGATTTTATTTAGAGTTTTTCTTTTCTTGCATAGATGTTATATACATATTATCTTATCTTATATCTTTAAACGAGCAATTCTTAATATTCAGGATCTCGGAAACGGCACCAACGATTTTGATGAAACTTGGAATACTAGAGGTTTCGAGGCCAAAAAATCGATCTAGCTCGTGCCTCCTCCAAAATGGGTGGGAAATTGACCTTACCATGCTGGTCAGGCAGGTTGGTATAGGGTTTTATTTCGAATTTTCTTTTTCTTGCATATATAGTATATGCATATTACGTCCCTTAGTCGTCTTTTACGTCATCCTTTTGCGTCATAATAAGTGGTTAATTGTATTCTTACTATGTCACCACGAGGATAAAACGACATATTTACTTCAAAAGAAATCAAAGCAAATCATTTATTCTGCATAGGCTCCTTGTGGGCACTTACATATTGTCAAATTTATACATCGTTTGAATATAATACAATATCTACCACCGGATCGGAACGCGACCACAAGCTGAGAAGATCCGACGAGAAGCTCAGCGGGCTGTCATTTTTTTACTATCTTTTGAATACAATTACGTATACAACATTATAGCCTTAGCTCCAGTGTGATGCCCTTCGCGATAGGATATAACAATTTTTTTTAATGTAGTTCAAATAAAAAAGGAAAGGAAAACATGGTTGGACCAGATCCCACAAGCAGCACCCGATCACGAGTTAACTACTAGAGCAGCCATCACTCCCCTCAATCACATTGGAGGGAAGGGAGTGACCCGCCCCACATAGCTACCGCAAGCAGAACCTTATTAAATACTGTTGACTTACTTGTATATCACTGTTACTTCAGAAATCGGTATGCAATTATTCAATCAAATAAATATATACCTGATTCTACTTAAAAGAAAACTAGTAAAAAAGCTGAAGATTCAAAGAACACGCAAACAAAAGTGTTGAAAATAGCCGTTAGCTATAAACCCTAATCACTATAATCAACCAAACAAGGCATCGGAGACTCTGGTAAGTATGAACTTAAGTGTATTGTAAAATTAAGTTGACGTCGAAATGCTCGAAGGCTTATTTAATGTGTAATTTTTTAGTCACTTGGAATTATAAGAAAAATATCTGACACGCAAACAATAACAATATTGTAATATTTTACGGTATTTTCGTTACTATGGTAGTGAAAACTATAGACAGGTTTGAATTGGAAGTCAATTCATGTGAGTCATTTTCGATATGATCACGTGACGTGTTAACGTTTTTTTTTTATCGGTGGGCAATGGTAATCGCACACGTCGTCCATTCCATCCGGAGCGACGAAAGGACGGCACGCGGGGCCAATACCCACCCGTACCCACGTCGCCTTCGTCGTTGGGCCGACCACCAGTGCCGAATTCCTTATCCTCAGTAGTCGGCCCGACGGAATACTCTTTTGGGCACACTCACCTCTCGACGTCCCTGTCCCGGGACGTCAGACGCCGTCGCGCGGTTAGCCTCTATGCAGGTGACGGACTAAAGTCCCCGGGCCGGTCTTCCGCGGCGTCGGCTAGGGCGGCATCAGGCGCATGTTAACGCTAATATTATATCTGTAGCTATGTCAATGTTACTATATCTGTGCCGCTAGATGTCACTAGATAAATCTAAAAAGATTTAGATACACACTTTAATTCAAAGTCAAACAATTCAAATATACCCAATAAGTGTTTCTTCATAGTTTTTAGTTTTTACTTCTACCGGCAATCCACATGACTGCTTTGCGTCTATTTTTTGAAAGACCATGAGCTAGTTTACACAGCATGTATGGCGTGATGAGAATGGATAAAATAAAACCTTATTATATAAGATAATGTTTAAATATTGCGCCAATACTGGAGAAGAACATGTGATGAGAGAGGACGAAATCATTTCTGAGAAAAGTTTTGAGTATGAATATTTAAAGCTTTAGGGGTAACTATGACCAAAGAAAAGATGGATGGACGGTATGGAGCATGATGTGGATAGACAGAGTGTGATGTATGAATGGAGAGGACATATTATCCCACATAAATCAAATCAAATCAAATCATTTATTCTGTATAGGCCCCTTAAGGGCACTTACATGTTGTCAAATTACAGTTTTGAATACAATACAATAATCTACCACCAGATCGGAACGCGGCCACAAACTGAGAAGATCCGGCAAGAAACTCAGCGGGCGGTCATTTTTTTCTTAATTTTTAAATATGTATACATAATATTATGCTTAAGTACAACATATATGGTATTAGCTCCAGTGTGATGCCCTTCGAAATTAAATATATGTATAAATTTTCAAGATTTAATGCAAGACAAAAAAAAATTAAAGCATAAAGAAAGGAAGAAAATATGGCTGGACCAGATCCCACAAGCAGCACCCGATCACGAGTTAACTACTAGAGCAGCCATCACTCTCCTCTCCTCATATGAAATTGGGATAAGAGCAGGATAATGATGATGGTTGTGAGCTGGTCACATCTTAGCCATTGCACCGAAACAGACGGCATGTAACCCCATAAGCTGCCATATTTTACCTAGCAGTCGTTTTTTGGGTTGACCAGCATTGCTGAAGCCTTTTCTATTTCACTAGGCTATAATCACTAGAGATGGTAATTCGGTACCAGTGGTTGACCCAATGGCGGAGGGGAGGGAATACGATGAGTTGTGGGATCGCGCGATGCCCTTCCGTACCCCGGACAGATCTAACGGCGTGCATCCAGACCATCCAAAAAGCAGCCACGCCAAATAAAAAGGTTACTATTTCTAAAGTCAAGGTATTGCTACAAAAAATCCGCATATCTATGCAAGTGAAGCAAAACTCAAAATAAAATCCTATACCAACCCGTCTGACCAGTGTGGTAGGTCAATTTCACTCCTATTCAGGCGGCCTCAAACCTAGGAGAGCGACGCATATAAGGTAAAATGAATGAAAAAAAATGGAATATAACTTATATGAGCTAAAATAAATGAAAAAGAGATTACAGGAACAGATAATAACGTCTACTGCGCAGCATAGGCTGAATGAAATACGCTATCTAATAAATACATTCTTCAACTTCATAACTTTCATTATCATCTTCAGTCATCATCACCTAAGCCAGGGATTCCCAAAGTGTGTTCCGTGGAACCTAAGGGTTTCGTAGAATAGTCATCAGGGTGCTGTTGTAATTGAATAACTTTAATTTTAGTAATTTGATTGTGAAATATTACCACAGTTATAAATATTATTTTGAATTAGTGCAAGATTAGTGATGAGAACTCATTACTATGATGTAAGTAGGTAAATAGTAAGAACTCAGCTCCGACTAAGCCAGCAGCGCAGGTAGCCAGCGACAATGCGCGACGTTGCGCGGCGGTTACGAGTTCTCTCACGCATTCCATATTATCATTTGAAATGGGGTTCCGTAAAATAAAACGTATTTAGTTGATGTTCCGTTATCTTTAAAGTTTGTAACATCTGGAGTGGTAGGACCACACTGTCGACAGTTATCTGTCTACAGCCGCGGGCCGGTCCGTCCGGGGAAGTACCACGCTTTCGCAGAAAATCGACGTCTGAGTAGTAGCAATTTGTTACTGCGCTTCGTTCGGTGAGCGAGAGAGCCGGAAGCCCAACTTTCTGAGGGTGTTTGCGTGTAGAGGGTTTTGATGGTGCCTTTAGTATCACCGAGCCTCAATGCACGCATTCACATTCACATTCACTTTCTTCGCGGTAGGCAGCGGCCTTGTAAAGGTCCATGAGCGGCAGCAACACTTATCATCGGGTGTACTGTTTGCTCGTTTGCCACTGCTTGCAATAAAAAAAAAAGTTTAGGAACCCCTGATCTAAGCTATACGTTTCATTGTTGAGCTCGAGCCTCCTCGACAAGTAAAGATGCCATGCTGAGATGGAGACGTTTGTGATGAACAACAATTTCAAGCACTTGTTATGCTATTCCTATGCTTACATCAACTGTAAAATATGTTCATCACAATAAACATATTTTCTGTCTTTCTTCTAAAGAGAAATTGATCTAATATAATACGCTAGACGGATTTGTAAAAGTTCTAAGCTTTAGTAGTTGTATAATAGCTTCAATAGAAACCTAGGCTGGGAACTAAAATGAAACGAGTAATAAGTGCCCGGACTTGTGTGCTTCTTAGAAATTCTGAGCTTTAAATTTTGCTTTCAACAAGCTTTTATTAAGTTGAATTAAATATATTTTTCTATCTATCTATATAGACGACATATTCTAAGTTCATTATATTCATATTTTTACTGAGTTCAAGACGTTAAAAAAAGGTAATATTAATTTTATTCAATTAAGCGAAATTAAATTTGCTGGATTAATTTTTTAATTAAAAGGCAACATAGAAACTTATTCTGTAAGAACGATATTCTAATAAAATGATATAAGTTTGCAACTTAATTGCGTTAAGTCTATTCCCCTTTTATCGAAGAAGTACTATGTAACAGCTAATTGCTCAGATGCAAGTTTGTAGAAGCCATGGAAGGGAACTCTTAATTAAACGGCACTTAAGAACTGTATTGCTCCTTATTTAATTGTATATTTACTATGAATATTAGAATATTTAAATGCACAGATTTTATAGTGGTTTAGATATCACCTACTACCATTTTTTGAAGTGAAACTTCTTTGCGTTCATGAGAATAAAATATTTACGGACGAAACGCAATTTAGTGACACGAAAATGTGGGTGTTATTGTCTAAGAAGAGAGAGAGCACGATTGCGACCGATTGAGAGAGTGAGAAAGGGCGAACATAGCACAAAGCACATGGCTATGGAGCGAGAGTAGGGAGCAAGCGAGTGAGAAAGATTGAGAGAGAGAGTGAGAGTACAATACTCTTTCTTTTTTTTTAATATTGACATAAAACACTTGGCACCAAAGAAGTTTCTGAGATGCATTCTTTGTACGCACGGTCTTTTTTTTTGGTGGCCTAATGTCAACTCCCACACTGTCCGCGCCGTCCGGGTTGAAGAAAGGGCGGCGCGCGGGCCCATAAACCACTGTATTCCCTACCATTCCCCAATCTCTTACATTTCTATGGGAGTCCTAAAATTCACCTAAAGAAGTATCGGCAAGAAAAGGCGCTATCCATTTTATTCTTGTTGACAGGTCATGGTCTAACACAGTGTATCCAAAATGGACGGAGGGGACAAAATTGCAAGTAGCTGGTAAATTCGGCAATTATAGATAAAATTATTGGCAAATGGCAATAATCATCATCATCTCAGCCTATATATGACCCATTGTTGGGCTCAAGCCTCCTCCATAACGGGAGGAGAATCGACATACTATTCCACGCTGGTCAGACGTTTTGGATTTTGTTTAGAGTTTTCCTTCTCTTGTACAGATTTTATATGTTTATTATATCTCTAAGTCGTCTTCTACAATATCCACGGGAATGATAACATTCTTACTCCATCACAACACGGACATCGGACACATATCATAACCAGATCCAAAACAACAATTTGCGTATCTCGCAAAGTCTGCCTGATATTCGAACCTATGATAGTTTGAAGATCGATTTATTAACGACTTCGCCATCAGTGCAGCCATAATCGTTATAATAACAAAGTATGTATTACATACTAGAATATTTGACAGCTTTTAACCTAATACATTTTAGTAGCTCAACGTAAACATGTTCATAAATAGTTTAAGAACATTAGTGGAGATCCGATGTGACGTCATATTTAATTAACAGGTACTTAAGCTTGCGGTTACTCAGGGTTTTCGACTAGTGTCTGGGGTTAATAGAGCAGTTCTCTTTGAAATTTATATTCAAAGTCCTTCTATGAGGTGACGGAGGAAGAATACAATTAAACTCTTTCTATCCTACCCGTGGATGTATAAAAGACGACTACGGGATATAATATGTATAGGCGATGTATCGCCTATATATATTATAATAAAAGTCAATTTTAAGTTAAACGGAGTGTGCTAAGTTGGTTGTTAAGCGTACAAGTGAACGATTCATCGTCGATTGCGTTGCAGTGTGCAATTGGCGATATGTAGGTACCTTCATTAGGAGGTATCATTAGGATGAGGTATAAGTATCTATTTACATTTGTACTTATATTAAGTATAATATATAAGGATACGAAAAAGTAACGATACTTTGCAGTATCGAGTACTTTTCTTTCGATTATATTGTATTCAACTCGTTACTTTGTATTTAATATTTTTACTCAATGAGTACTTTTTGGCAGGCATCGTATCAATTAAATTTTATTAATTATCCATTTCAAACTTTACCTAACACCTCATGTTTATGGTAACACCATTCAGTTCAAATGTAATGAACCTTCTAAATCGTGGCTCGAAATATTTTCATCCGTTTACAGACGTTCATACCTAAAAAAAAACGTTCATCACGACACAGGTTCTATTATAAGTACTCAGTATTCGATACTTTGATGTATCGATATTTTTGTGAGTACGCTACTTTTTTTTCGATACTACTCATTAGGACAGTATCGATACTTTCTATTCGATACCGTGTCCCTAATAATATTTACTAACTATATGTTAAAAAAGAAAACAATATTGTTTTCTTTTTTAACATATAGTTATATTATTTTTTTTCCATCCCTATTGTGGACGAGGCCCGACTCAATTATGGGACTGAAGTGGGTTAAGATGATGATGAAATTCATTATTCCTAATACAGTCTATTCTAACACTATAAAGCTGTAGAAAGAAGAATTTCTTTGGTAGAACACTCTAATATAGGAACTATTCGATCGAATCGAAAACCCATATAGGCCATTTATTGAAGAATTTTAAAAGCTACATAACATCGTACTACGATCAATAGCAACAGGGCGTTAATGAATAATGCAAAAACCGTGAAAATGTATTCCTTTTCAAAGCTTCCGTTGTGTTTGATGCACGTTATAAGTGCCTATAACATTCTCTCTAAACTATTCTCTTATGTGACGCAAACAATTGCGCAGGTCAGCTAGTCTCTAGCTAGTCAGGTGAGAGTACCTGCGCCTGATACCACCAAAGACGAGCCCATGGTTGACTGGTCCGTGGAATAGACCACCATCCACAGAGGCTGACCGCGTGCGGACCGTCTCCCGGGAGGGGCCTGTCATTTTTTGAAGTGAAAACTTCTTTAGCGGCGTTGTGCGCTTTTTTTGGGTTTGGATAAAAAATGTTAATCTCGCGTCAGGACACGTGACTTGATCGAAAACTCGTAAGAACACGCAGGGCGCTTGCACTAATGTGTGTATAGTGCGTGCGCGCCTGCTCTTCGCTTTCAAATCCAAAAACACCAAGCACTTTTGAAATATTGTTTAACTTTTGTTCAAAATATTGCACTACGTATTTACTAATAAATATAAGCCATAACCTATTAACTTAGATTATTATTTTCAAATTAATTTGGTTTATGAAGAAGTGTTTATGATCAAGCAATAAATTTAGAATTAGTCATTAACAGTTCTTTACATACCAAAACATAATTAAATAATAAAAATCTAATAGCTCGACGATAGAATTACTTAGTTTTCACTTCTATCGGCAGTTCCCAAAGACTGTCCAGCATTTTTTTATATATGCAGGTGACAACGACGCCAGAGAAGAAAAACTCGATATGAAACCCTATTCAAACACGTCTAACCAGGATGGAATAGTAAGTCAATTTTCCCTCCATTGTAGAAAAGCCCTGGGCCCAGCAGTGGGCATATACGAGCTAAAGTCATGATGATTAAACCAGTTAATAAACTGTTTTCCTCTAAATAATTGTTTTCCGTTTTTACATCAACAACAGCCAAATGTACATAGATAGCTATTTCCTTGACGGTTCGTAAAATATGCTTTGCTTTTAATGTTTAAGGAAAGATTGTGTAATATTAAATATATACTACTACTAGATACTCTTACACTGCTGACCGATATTAACTAAACATAGCTAAGAACCACCGCCAGGAAACTGACTTTCAAATGAAAAAAAACGGCCAAGTGCGAGTCGAAGTCGCGCACAAAGGGTTCCGTACCATTATCTTTAAAAAAGCGCAAAAAAATCGCGTTTGTTAAATGGGAGGGCCCTTTAATATTTATTTTATTTTGTTTTTAGTATTTGTTGTTATAGCGCCACTAAAAATACATATTTTGTAAAAATTTCAACTGTCTAGCTAACATGGTTCTTGAGATACAGCCTGGTGACAGACAGACGGACGGACAGACAGCGAAGTCTTGGTAATAGGGTCCCGTTTTTACCCTTTGGGTACGAGATCCTAAAAAAACTGCATCAAGATCCTAAAAAAACTGCATCGAAATCGGTTCACCAGTTTGAGAGCTACGATGCCACAGACACACACACAAACAAACACACACACAGACTGGCGTCGACTTCAAACTTTTAACACCCCTCTTTTTGCGTGGGGGGGTTAAAATAGTTTTATTTATAACGTAATACTCGCGTAAATATCAAAAACGATAGCAATAGTTATATGTTTGCTATTTAGCCTCATTTAATAAGTAATAATCTCTTTGTGTAGAACGTAAAAGAAAGAGAATATAAACCATAAAAATAATTCAAAAGATGAGAAATTCTCTTAGTTATTCAATTTGACATTGTGTAAAATTCTCATAAATCTTCACAAATTGTATAGTAAAGCGAGACCGACAATCGCTGACGTCAGCACCCGTTTTGTGACGTCACATTTATATTTCAAGACCACTACGTAAGAGCATATTTATATTTACTTATTTTTATTTAAAAACAACACTGCACTAAAATAATGCTTGTATGCTTAATGAATTTTGATGTTTACGCGAGTATTACAAATTGTAAATAAAACTACGGATTTTATCGCGTTTGTATTTGATTTTTAATTGCCTGAGGTTTCAAACACTTTGCAGCGTTCATGGTCACGGGCGGATAAAGATGTCTCACGTTCAACAAGTCATCGTTATTACAGAAAATTTATACCTAATTATCTACTCTACCCGATACAGTTAGTTATTAAATATTGACCCACTCTCTCTGGTCGTTCCCTCATGACTGAGGATCGTGGTCATCATTGGCGAATGCCGGTGCAATGGTGCACCTAGATTTTATAATTTGTCTCCATCGGTGTGTATCCATCGCGTCTCTTACAACCGAACAGAATTTGGCTGAAGATTATTCCTTTACTTGATCGCTCCACCTAGTTGGAACCGTCCACGGCCTCCTTCCCAACAACGATGACTTTTTCTAGGCATTCATCTCCTCTCCTCATTTTGATATAAATTTATTGCCAGTGTAAGGAGAAAAAATGATTCTATATGAAAAAATTATGTTGCGACGACGAGAGAAATTTCCCGGTATTAATTTGGTTAAGTTATATGTATATCTGGCCACCAGCCTGGCGTCAAGCATAGTAAAGAATCATAAATTTTTATAAAATAAGTTCCGTGACAACGTCATCGAAAGACATCATAAAAATGTCAACGGGAACCGAACTCTAACACGTTACAACCACATAAAAGTTGCCATTATACATAAATTATGAAATTTTATAGTTTTTTATGCTTATAAGACGTTTATTGTGTGCGATGGTAAAATAAATTAGTTTAAATAACCACAGGATTGGATTAAAAACGATGTTAAAATAATTTTATTAGTGATTTCATCTATAAAACTACTTCGATATTTTAAATTCTTTAACTCTTTGCATTGGAAGGGGGTAAGCAAATAAAGTCGCTAAGATAAAATAAGTACCCCAAAGATATCTCGGATCTCGTAAACGGCTCCAACGATTTTCATGCAATTTAGCATACTAGAGGTTTCGGAGCCAAAAAAAATCGATCTAGCTAGGATTTATTAATAGAAAATGTTGTTTTATCGGTGTTTTTAGCTAATCAATACAATGACATAAAATGTCAATAGAATGAGAATTCATATTTCGCCGTCGCCATCAAGAGTGTCAATAGCTCAGTTGGAAAGTTGTCCAGTCGCTTTGAAACAACGTGAGATCGAATTTCGGTGTTATTATTATTCTATTTTTGTAATTTTTGATATTTTTTTTTATTATTGCATCATTTTTATTTTTTGTTCATAGATATTTAAATAAGTTCGGCAAAAATACAAAAAAAAATATACCCAGATCAACCAGATATTATCATTATAATAGCTCATATTCGTAGGTGTTGGGCTCGAGCCTCCTTTACAATCGGAGGAAAAATACCTACTGTCCCACGCAATAGAATAGGATGGAATAGAATAGAGCAGAATAGAACAGCACAGAATAGCATAGAAAAGCATTTTTTGCCACATAACAATTATGTTACAGCAATTGTTATAGATAAAGTTGACAACGAGGGAATGCTCAGCGTTGTGCTGCATAGAAACTTTACACGGCTGGTTTTCAGTAAATCCTTTCGTCACAAATATATAAAAGATTTAAAAAAATTAACAATCATAATAATATAAATATCAATGAATTAATGATTTCTGATGTTTACGCGAGTATTATACATTTTAAATAAAACTAAACCGGATCGGAACACGGTTACACTGAGAAAGATCCGGCAAGAAGTAGATCGTAGATAGAAGTAGTCGGTAGAAGAAGAAGATCCGGTAAGGTAGTATACTAGATTATTAGTTAGTTTTTAAATATAATTACTATTAATTTTAATGTTTAATTATTACTAACCATAAACAATATAATTTTTTCATATAGAATCATTTTCTTCTTACACTGGCAATAAATTTTGTATCAAAATGTGGGTCAATATTTAATAACTAATTTCTGTATCGGGTAGATAATTATAAAATTTTCTGCAGTAACGATGACTTGTTGGACGTGAGACATCTTAGTCCACCCGTGATCATGAACGCTGTAAAGTGTTCGAAACGTCGGGTAATCAAAAATCAAATACAAACGCGATAAAATCCGTAAAGTAGTTTTATTTAAAATATCAATGAATTGATTTATTATACAAAGCTAGCTCCCTCCATTGTATTATATGCCATAGAATGTAGAGGTCTTTGTTAACTGGAAAGTGTGGACGTATCTAGTTTATAATATTACTACCGAATCAGACATGACGCTTTATCAAAGCCTCCAATTACCCTAATGGCATAGAAGACGGCTTTTAATGCACCTACATTAATTATACCTATATTATGTTTGGTTTATATACAGGCTGGTGTTATAAAAGCAGTGCATTACAATTTATTACAAAAAAAAGTTTCCTTCAGCTTCAAATCAGGACTTTGTCGCCTCATATTACCGCGGTTCTTCAATAGATGTTTATGTAGTCGACAATAATAGCAAAACAAATTTTATAAATATATAAGATTGTTTTTTGTTATACTCCTTTTTTAGTTAGTGATATAACCAGATGTGAACGCGATTACTTTCCTCTAGGTATCAAATTCCGTAATAACATAATTTTTTTGTGTTTGGGCTACGGTCAGCCCGTCGCCCGGTTTCGTTCGAGGCGATAGAGGGGCCGAGCGCGGCCTCGTATCCCACGCGCGACACGTCGTTGGTCACACGCGTTGGGCTGACCACCGATGCAAGGTGACTTGTCGTCAGTGGTCGGCCCCACGGAATACCCCTTGAGGAGTAGGCTCTCCTCAATCGACGTCCTCCCGCTGTTCGGGGACGTCGGTGGTCGTCGCGCAGTCGACCTCTCGGCGGGTGACGGACTAACTCCCCGGTCCAGTCACCCACGGCCTCGGCTAGGGCGGCATCGGGAGCAAAAAAAAATCATATTTAACTGGACAGAGTAAGAATCCAGTTCACCACCTCCTCGTCCTCATTATTTTTATAACTACTACTTTCTCACGCCTAAGGCACCATAAATTATATACAAAATCGAAAGCGCAGCATTGCTTTTTTGTTTGATTTTCTCTAATGACCACCAAATTTTAGATAACACCTTAAATGATAAATAAAATAGAATTTCTATTCAAATATGTGCCCCTAGATTATAGCTCAAATTACAACAGAATTTAACTGAAGTTAGATGAGGTGCCCTTAGATGTAATCTAATACTTGAATAGCGTTGCAAAACTTGGTATGAAACTATCATAAATCGAACATTAATTATTAATATAGTAGAAACTCGATTAACTGGACAAATTGTTGTCGGTAGGCATTCGGATAATCAAAAATTCGGATTATCGAATGTGTAGTATGTACATAATTTTATGCGTTTATTAAAATACGAATACATATCCCGCGGGGCATGCTACCAACTAAAACAATAATGAAACGCATAGGGTAGCAATCCCGCGAGACATTCCATTTCACACACGTTCATGTTTACATAAATTCGATTTGTAGGTACCATATATAGGATGCGGTTGTTAGTCCGGATAATCACGACTCCGCATAATCGAGAACCGGATAATCGAGTTACTACTGTAATAGCTTAGATAGTAATTTTCACTTTTTCACATAAATTGACATCTTTGGACGCTTGTTGCAGATTTAATATTGTTGTTTAAAATTATTAATAATTTAACTGCTTCTCCACATCTGTTAAGCCAAATATTATTACGTTGTAAAAGCTCAACATAGCGTTTATTGTCTCTTTTTGATATTCCTTATCCGAGAACTTCGTATGGACAAAATTGATTTCTAAAACAAGCTTGTAGCTATAACAATATAAAGTAGAACAGTACTGATACTTTTAACAAAATTTTTATTACTTTTAGATCTGAAGTTTTAAAAATAGTGGCATAACTTGGTACCTTTGTGTATTTCTTCTACTGTGGCGATTTATATACCTAATATATCAACAATGAACTCGTTATTTATTAATTTCTTAATGTATTTTAGAAATTGGCGACAGCGTTTTTAATTTGTTATCCTTGTAAATTAGATAATACTCTGTTTCATTGAACACAATAAATAAATCATCATTATCGGAGCCCACATACGTCCCACTGTTGAGGTCGGGCCTCCTCCACAATGGGAGGGAATTTGACCAACTATACCGTGCTCGTCAGACATATTGGTATAGGGTTTCGTGTCGAGTTTTCCTTCTCTTGCACAGATGTTATATGCATATTATATCCCTTAGTCATCGTTTACGACATCCACGAAAAAAAAAAAATATTCAGTTACAATTTATAGAACAACCTGTACAGTTGAATGCTCAAGTTGGCTCGAAGTAACATCGTGCATTCAATGAATGGGCTCTTCGTTCGCATTGATCTAATAGCGACTTCAAAGGGCCATATGTACAATATATTAAACGGGCATTATGTAATATAATGCATATTCTTATACATAATAATTGGAATGCACATATAGTCTTTCCGTGTGGTGACGGAGTAAGAATAAAATTCACCCATTTTCTTGCCCGTGGGTGTCGTAAAAGTTGACTAAGGGATAAATTACGCATATGATATCTATACAAAAGATACAAAAGTTTTGTATCTCTTGTATACATCTTGTATAGGGAAGTCAAAAAGTAATCGATTTTTATAAAAATCGATTAATAATCGATTATTTTTTTGTAATAATTAATTTTTACAATCGATTATCAAAACAATAAAAATCGATTATTAATCGATTATTTACTATTCGAAATTAATCGATTATTCACGGCCAGATTTCCTATAAAAAAGGTCATCACGATTGTTTCATACTACATATACTATAAAATTTGAAAATAAAGCTCACATTTCCTAAAAAAAAAGGTCATCATACTCCTGTTGCGAAAAAAAAATCGATTATTTTCCCACCAAGTCACATCCCTATACAAAACTCGAAACAAAACCCTATCTATGCAATATAATACAATATGCAAGAGAAGGAAAATTTGAAATAAAACCATATACCAAACCGCCTGGCTAGCGTGGTACAGTAGATCAATTTCCCTTCTATTATGGAGGACGCTCGAGCCCAGCGGTGGGACGTATATGAGCTGATGATGAATTTTCCTAGCTATTTCGGTTACACCCATTCCCCTACGAATTTCCATATTCCGGATTTTATCACGTAGAGAAATACCGAGCATAGTCCTCTCCATAGCACGTTGAGCGACTTTGAGCCTTTATATGAGAATGGCGTTTATAGACCACGTTTCAGCGTCCTCATGTGGAGTACTGCTCACATCTCTGGGCAGGCGCGCCTAAATATCAGCTAGATCCACTTGACTCCCTCCAAATGCGTGCTGCAAATCATCGGGGATCCCAATCTTACGGACAGATTGGAGTCACTGGAGCGGCGGAGAGACTTTGGGTCACTCTGTGTACTCTATCGGCTCTTTCATGGGGAGTGCTCTGAGGAACTGTTTGACTTGGTACCACCGTCACCGTTTTACCAACGTACCACTCGACACCGCAGCAGGGTTCATCCATTTCATCTGGAAACGATATGGTCTTCAACTGTACGTTTCCAGCGATCATTTCTCCCACGTACGTGCAGGCTCTGGAATGAACTACCTGCTGCTGTGTTTCCCGAGCGCTATGACATGTCCTTCTTAAAACGAGGTTTAAGAAGAGTATTTTCTTCACGGTAGGCAACGGCCTGGCTGTGCCCCTGGTAATGCAAAGGTCCATGTGCGGCAGCATCACTTTCCATCGGGTGTGCTGCCTGCTCGTTTGCCACCATCGGCAATATAAAAAAAATATGTCATCGGTGGTAACACACACTAGTTATAAACCCTTGTTTTCAGACACTACAGCCAAACCAGAAGATTCTATTAAGTTTCCGTGTCTTTCACGAATGTTATTTGCATATTATGTTAATTAATCATCTTTTACGATAGCCACGGGTAAATGATGGGGTGATTATATTCTTACTACGTCACCACACAGAAAGGTATTTTGAAAACTTATAATACTAACAACGATCCCTTTATTTGGCGTGTGGGTTGCGGTTAGCGCACCCGTCGCCCCGGATGGAGCCGGGCCGTGTCAAACCCGAGGGAGTACTCTCTCCTCTCGACGTCGACTTACCGCAACGTCGGTCGTCGCCGCGCTGTCAGCCTCTATGCGGGTGACGGACTAATTCCCGGTCCCGTCACCCGCGGCCTCGGCTATGACGGAATCAGGCGCAACAACGATCGCTAAACGGCTTTTCGTGTAAAGAAGTGAAGTTTGAACAGGTGATGTATGGATAAACAGTGTCTGATCTTACAAATAAAATGTCACCCCATCCTTCGAATTTGCGGGTGACGTGACCGGGGATTAGTCCGTCACCTGCCGAGAGGCCGACCGCGTGAGGAAAGACCGACGTCCTCCCCGAGGGGGGGACGTCGGTCGATGGGAGGGTACCCCAATAGGGAGTATTCCGTCGGGCCGACCACTGACGACAAGTTAACGCTGCTCCGGTGGTCGGCCCAACGACGAAGGCGCCGTGGTTTTCGGGTGGGTCGCGGGAGTTGCGTGCTTAAGCCCCTCTGTCGCCCCGGACGGAGTGGTGCGGAGGCGCGCCGACCGACCACGACCCACCCACAAAAAAAAAAAAAAAAAAACCCTTCGAACTTACCGCACAATAAATAAATTTAACTTACAATAAATTTTATTGCTCGAGAACTTCATTATGGAGTAATAAAATGTTATTAAACTAATGTTTAACGTTTTTTACGACATCGCAACGACGACATAACCGAATACGTAAAATGAATGCTCGGGTATAACGCAGCTGTTACTCAATATAAGTAGATTCGGCTAGCGTATAGTTTGCTGCTAATTTTTAGCGCAATGTTATTTAATGCAAACAGTTTGTTGCTAATTATATATACTTGGTATTGAAATATTACAAAACTACGATTACATTCATCAAAGACTGCACTTTTGGGCAAGAGTATCTTCTGCATGGCGCCTATAATTTATAATAGATTGCCAAAAAAATGGAGAGATGTGAATGCCAATGAATTAAAAATGAGACTAAAATCGTATTTATCTGGCAGAGCCTACTATGACATAACGGAATTTTTGGAGGATCCAAATTTAATTTAAACATTGCTGTATTACTATTTTGGCTTATATATTGACTTATTTGACATACACATATATTACTAATTGACTTCATATTGATTATTACGACTGTTTTTCATTTACATTGTTTTGATTATGCAATTATATATCTTGACTATTGTTTAATATTATTATTCTGTTTGCGTTGATTATTATGTTTTTTTAATTGATTCTCATGTTGGCTGCTATTATTTGACCATTTACTTTTCTTTCTTAATTACATTTTTAGTAGCTGGCCAGATTGTTATAATATACTTATATTTGTACGCCACACAGTCGGCAAACATGTCTGAACACCTTAACTGTAACATCTTGCATACACTTAATAGTTTGTATGTATACACATGTTTTACAAATAAATGTTTACTTTACTTTACTTTACTATTATTAAATCGGTCAGCCATTGCGAATATATACAAACAAAATATTTAGTTATTTTCCTACTAATATTATAAACGCAAAAGTTTGTGCGAGTATGTGAGGATGTTTGTTGCTCTTTCACGCATAAACTACTAAATAGATTTTGATGAAATTACACAATAATACAGCTTACATATACAGAATAACACATAGGTTATAATTTATCCCGATATACCCGCGGGAAGGGGAACTATGCGGGTAAAAGCGCAGGGCGCTGCTAGTATTTAATATTCGGCTAGCGTATAGTTTGCTGCTAATTTTTAACTCGGAATCATTTAGTAGAAACAAGCAGTAACAACAACAGTTTGCTGCTAATTATTTGCTGGTAAATAATTGATTTCATCATCAATCAGCCTATCACTGTCCACTGCTGGACGTAGACTTCCCTCGCGTTTCGCGGCAAAGTATATTCCTGTGCCGCCTGCATCCAACGACGCCTAGCAACTTTCACCAGGACGTCGGTCCACCTGATTTTTAACTTTAGGCTTTAACGTTTAACATATAATTTCTTCCATTGATAACTGATTTGCAGACTAAGGTTCATCATCATCATCATCTCAGCCCATATACGTCCCACTGTTGGGCTCAGGCCTCCTCCATAATGGAAGGGTAATTGACCTACTACACCACGCAGGTCAGACGTGTTGGTATAGGGTTTTATTTCAAGTTTTCCTTCTCTCGCATAGATGTTATATGCGTTTTATATCCCTTAGTCGTCTCGTATGATCACCCACGGGTAAGATAGGGGGTGATGAATTGTATTCTTACTCCGTCACCACACGGAACGGAGTAAGGTTATGGGCCATAAAATATGATATAACAGGCCATAGAAAGGGTATGGTGACCATGACTATCAGCAAATGTCTCTAATATAATAATCCAATCATATACCTACGTTTGCGAGAGCAGTGGTCAAACGATAGTCATATTTTATAGATTTTATTTCAAGTTTTCCTTCTCTTTCATATATGCTATACACATATTATAACCCTTAGTAACCTTTCACGACACACAGGTAAGACGGAGAATGTCGATTGTATTTTTACACTATACAAAATACATACATAGCCTCACGCCTGCTTCTCAGAGGGGTAGGCAGTGACTACGGAATGCCACAAGCCGCGATGCTGTCATACTTCCTTCGCTTCACTCACAGTCATGAACGTGTTCATGCACTCTCTACAGTTACGCGTACTAAGAGTATGACATGACCTTTCACCAGCACATCTTCAATTCGATCCAAAAACGTACGGCTTGGTATTCCTCTTGCAAAATACACAATCACAGAAAATAAGTCTTACGACAATATATCTTTTAAAATGCCTCCGAAATACGGAAATCCAGAGAAGAACGGGTGTAACCGACATAGCACGAAGAATTAGCACGCTGAAGTGGCAATGGGCAGGGCCCCATCGCTCGACGAACCGACAACCGTTGGGGAAGGAAGGTTCTCGAGTGGCGACCGCGTATTGGACGACGCAGTATAGTCCGCCCCCCACTAGGTGCACCGACAACCTGGTGAAAGTAGCTGGGCGTCGTTGGATGCAGGCGGCACAGGACCGCACTTTGTGGCGTAACATTAGGGAGGCCTACGTCCAGCAGTGGACGGCGATAGGCTGAAATGATGATGATCTTTTAAAATTGTCGCTGCAATGACTATGAAATATAATACTGATAAAAATGATAATTATGTAAATTTTGTATTATAGTTTTATCCCGCTGTGAATGTAATGTATTAAGTGAATCTGTTTTACCGACAAAGGTTAACTTTCTACAGATAACACTTAAAAAACTGTGTTTATACTTATGTAGTGAGAAGTTAAACTTTGGAGTAACAAGATAAACATATTTCTAAAATTTTCTCCTTCCTGTTATCCTACGTTTGTATAACAAAACCACACTAATAATAGAAAAAAAGGTATTTAATAATAAGTTTTATTATAACGCATTATCTAGTTGACATTAGTGTCGGTGTTTCTTTTTGGGGTGTGGGCCATAGTCAGAGCTATCGCCGTCCGGGGCATCGGAGTGGTGCCGCGCGACCCCACGACCCGTGGTACGTGGCATTCGTTGTTGGGCCGACCACCGGTGCAGAATTCCTCGTCTTCAGTGGTTGACCCAATTGGAATACCGCGGTCGAGAGGTACCCTTCTCTCACGACGTCCCTGGGACGCCTCGGGGACGTCAGTCGCCGTCGCGCATTTGTGTCCATGTGCGAGAGTATCGTAAAAAATGTTGATTGGCGCTGTCGTTACGGAATACGCTAAAACACTTCATACAGTAGTCGCTTAAACTCTTTTTCTTGTAAACTTTTCATAATAGAAAAGGTTGCGACTCAGTATTTCAAATAATAAGTTCATTTCTATAAATCACGCAAAATTTAATATTGTTCGTAAAAAATCACCGTTCAATGATATCACATAACAAGAATTCATTTAATAACATCCGTATACTCAAGTAACAAAGGAATAGAATTTCAAGGTAATATAATATTTTGAATATAATTATTTCCGTATGGTGAAGGAGTAAGAATACAATTCACCATCCCCTCTTTTGCCCATGGGTGTCGTAAAAGACGACTAAGGGATATAGTATGCATATAATGCTTATGCAAGGGAAGCAAATCTCGAAACAAAATAATATACCAACTCGTCTAACCAGCGTGGTATATATAGTAGGTAAATTTCCCTTCCATTGTAGAGAAGGCTCGAGCCCAACAGTGGGACGTGTATGGGATGATGAATATGAGGTAAATTGTAAACTATTAAGTCTTGTTCAAATTCTTGGTAGCTATGAGGAACGGGGCAATCCCTTCCCTCCATTCTGGTTGCTGGCTGCTCTAGTGGTTAACTCGTGATCGGGTCCTCGGATCTGGTCCAGCCATGTTACTTTTTCATTATATTTAATAACTGTATTATATCATGGTTCGAAAGCCATCACACTGGAGCTATTAATAGGCATGTTGTTGAATGTAATTTTATTGAAATAAAATTGGTAAGTGAATAAAAAATAAGATAATCCCGCGGAGTTTCTTGCCGGATCTTTTCAGTGCGGTCGCGTTCCGGTCCGGTAGCAATTTAAGGTATAATATAGAAAAAAATTACAATATGTGTTTTAAAAATGGAAGGAAGGAAGGGAGAATTCAATGCACATTTGAAGCCGAACCGTCCTGAGGGCATCCTCGGGACGGTTCGGCGTCGGTTCGTTTAGAGGTGAAACACGTATTGAATGAATATTCGAAGTTCTGTGGAAAATTGCAAGTTGATATTCTGGAAGGTGCACATCACGTGAGAGTAGGATTTACTTATTTCCTAGTCCACCTTAATCCTATCCCTGAAGTGACAATGGGCAAGCCACATCGCTCGACGAACTGACAACCGCTGGGAAAGAAAAGTTCTCGAGTGGCGACAACATATTGGACGACGCAATGTAGGACGCCCCCCACTAGGTGGACCGACGACCTGGTGAAAGTTGCTGGGCGTCATTGGATGCAGGCGGCACAGGACCACACTTTGTGGCGTAACATGAGGGAGGTCTACGTCCAGCAGTGGACGGCTATAGGCTGAAATGATGATGATGAGTGGTTTAATAGCGAATAATAAGTAAAATTGAAAATTTTGAATAACCCCCGACACACTTTACCTTCTCTTCAACAGGAATAATCAATTAATTGTTATTTAACGATTATATTGGCATGCGTGAAGCACTTCATCGGGTAATATGATTACGTCATTACATAATTTTGGAAAAGAGCTCATACTCTTACACTCCTGGACCAATATTAACCAAACATAGATAAGAGGCACCGCAAGGAAACTGGCTTTCAAATGAAAAATAAAACGCCTCGAAATCGGTCTATCCGTTTGAAAGCTACGATGCCACAGATGGAAATTGATGTCAAACTTATAACACCGCTCTTTTTGCATCGGGGGATTAAAACATAAATATCTAAACGTAATATAACTATGCAAAATATGTTATTTATAATCCGGGAAACGCCACTTTAATCCGTAGTTTGGGTACGAAAATAACTCACGGAGAAGTGTAAAATTGTTGTTGGAAAACAACCATTGTATATGATGTATGAAGGGTTAACTTACACATTAGGGAAATAGTCGTACATTTGTGAAAGATGCCTTGCCTTGAATGTGATAAACATTCAAACTTTCAGAGTTATCAGTTAGAAAAATGTCTTGGCTTGAAAAGTTTTCAGTTATTACTTTTCTGGGCAGTGAACGTAACGGCCTGGCCACGACTTTGGTCTTAGCGGCGAGCGGCGCGGCATGCCGAGCGGTGCACGCTGGTAAAGCCCCATACAAAGCCATCTCAAAACCGTTTCATGTGAAAGTCGTTGTAATGGAATAATAGAATAAGACAATAATATAACACAAATAAGAGTGGTAGGACCACACTGTCGACAGTTATCTGTCTACAGCCACGGGCCGGTCCGTCCGGGGTAGTACCACACTCTCGCAGAACATCGACGTCTGAGTAGTAGCAATTTGTTACTGCGCTTCGTTCGGTGAGCGAGAGAGCCGGAAGCTCAACTTACTGAGGGTGTTTGTGTGTGGAAGGTTTTGGTGGTGCCCTTGGTATCACCGAGCCTTAATGCACGCATTCACACTCCCTTCACTTTCTTCGCGGTAGGCAGCGACCCTGTAAAGGTCCATGAGCGACAGTAACACTTACCATCAGGTGTACTGTTTGCTCGTTTGCCACCGTTTGCAATAAAAAAATATATATATCTTTATTATTTATTTTAATGTAATTTGATTGATATAATATAAAATTATGATTAATATTTTAATATTATATTTAACAGAGGACGTCTATAGGCTGATGAACGGATGGATAGATGATAAAATCTCCTTAACATGACATGTTTGACACCAAACACCATAATAATGTTTCATGACCATTACCTCTTCAGACTTCTCATAAATTCTCAAGTGTCTCATACGTTTAAATAATTATTTGGTTAACTTTAAAATATATTTAAGTAAAATGTCATTAACTATATAATTCTGTAAAAATATGAAACATCTCTGTACTTACCACATTATATGCAAATAAATAAATAAATAAAAATAAATAAATTTATTTATTCTTTTTATTTATTTAAGACAACACCCTGCACTAAGGAAATAATCCTTGTATTGCGGGGGACTTTACAAACATAATTAACGGACACAAATCACATCCAGACTCAAAACAAATAAATAAAATTCACATCTTAAATATTAGTATAGTTTTTATATAAACTAAATATTATTCCATTATCAATCAAGGATAATGATCTATCTGTACTTTCAGATAGCTTCTTCAAATCAGTAGTTAAAACTACTCAATCTAGCTTTATATTTCATCGAACAATAAACCTATTCAAACAGATTACAACCAATAAAATACTTTATGAATTTCCATTAAAAACGGCTCAAACAAATCCCTACCTGTCTTATTTCATCATCATCATCATCTTGCTCTTATCCCAATTACTTGGGGTCGACGCAATATGTCATCTGTTTTGACATATTGCAAAAAGTTTCGGCAATGACTTTTATGACCGGCCGCCTGCCTGACGTCAACCCTCCTTGGGAATGTAATCGTTGACCCAAATGGTACCAGATGGAGTTGGTCCGGGTCAATCTAGGGCTCTTAGTCGTCTTTTACGATACCCACGAGCAAAGCAAGGGTTGGTAGTATTCGAAGCCGCTACCACACAGCTACCACACTCCGTCCGGGCGAGAGAGGGGCGAAAGCACGCACACCCACAACCCACCCACGATGCACATCGCCTTCGTCGTTGGGCCGACCACCGGAGCATGGTGACTTGACGTCATTGGTCGGCCTGACGGAATACCCCCTATTTGGGGTACCCTCCCATCGACCGACGTCCCCCCCTTCGGGAAGGACGTCCATCTTTCCTCACGCGGTCGGCCTCTCGGTGTGAACGGACTAATTCCCCGGTCACGTCACCCGCGGCCTCGGCTAGGGCGGCATGAGGCGCAGGTTTTCGCGCCTACGTCACCCCAGTCGCCGGCGGCGGATCGCCTCATCGAGGCTGCGCTCCTCGCGCAGGCGATCCGCCGCCTCCTTGCAATTCATCCTCTAACGGAGTTAAAAAGGGGTTGAAAGTAATTTTGGGGGCGCTTTGCTTCGAAATGGATATCAATTCTTTTTAGTGCTAATAGTTTAAATTACATTGGTCCTATTAGAATCATTTTTGATCTTTACGTGGACAAATTCTTAGACCAAAGCTAGTCGGGCCGACCACGGAGGACCAGGAACTCGGTACCGGTGGTCGGCACAACGACGAAGGCGACGTGCTACAGTGGGTTATGAGGCCACGCGCCGCCTCTTTGTAGTCCTAGACGGAGACGGGCGGCAGGTGCGTAGACCATAACCCACCTCAAAAAAAAGACCAAAGTATAATAAGTTTAATACACAGGTTATAAAACACGACATTACACTCATTCCGATATTATTCTAAGGTCCAATCTTTCACCTAAAACTAACTATTAGTCGCAAATACTCCATTTAAAGTACAAATGTCGCATAAATATTCCAAGAACTCAAATTGAACCGCGCCTGGATACCCAAGTATCTCAGTTGAGCATTAATAGGCAGTTACTGAGATGATTCTATGCGAATTTATTGCTCAGATATGGGCATAACGTGGATATTATTAAGCCAATTAAGCTTGGTGAGACCATTCGTTAAGCGAAGGTCGGGAGTCAGCTTATTAAAGGAATTCCGCCATGATATTTAAGGAAAAAGGTTGTGTATTTTGTTCTATCGTGTTATTAGATGCACAGTGGTTTATTGTTTAAATGGATTAGCATCACAATATGAGGTAAAAAAAACGAATATTGGTGTGCGCGTATAACTACACGACAGAAGTGAAAACTTCAAGGTGATCTTCATTTCAACTCATACACCTCTCACTGCTAGGATCGAGCTTTCTCCACAATGGAAAAAAGATGGACTTACTGTACTTGCTTGCTAAGGGATATAATACGCATATAATATCTATGCAATAAAACAAAAATTCAAAATAATGGCATGGTATAGTAAACAGGAGGCAGTAGCACTGGTCGTAGATCGGATTGGCATGCAGACCCAGCAGGGTCTGAGGGTCACGTTCAATAAAGCCGAGGCCCTCCTATTACATGGCCCACGTCGAGGTCCCCTGAGGAACCCATATCAGTATGTTTGGGATTGCCGTGCTGGTTCGCGCCCAGATGAAATATCTGGGCCTGTATCTCGATCGTAAATGGAACTTCAGACCACACTTTGCCCAGCTTGTCCCCAGGCTCACCAAGTCAGCCGCGGCGTTGGGAAGGCTTCTACCAAACACTGACAGTCCTGGGTCGTCCTGTCGGCGTCTCGACGCTGGAATCCTGCGGTCCAAGGCACTGTATGGTGCCCCTATCTGGTCCGAAGCACTCACCGCCGCAACAACACCCTTCTGCGTCGACCACAGAGAGTTATGACGGTGAGGTCTATCAAGGGTTGCCAAGCACTGTACGCCTTGGACTGCGGCGACAATACTGGCACGCGACGCGCCTTGGCCGCTTGTGGCTGAGGCGTTGGCAGAAGTTTACCAGATGAATGTCTTCAGACGATCTCGCCGGCATCCCGCAAAGGCGCGGAAAGGGCCGCTGTGGTAATGCATTTCCACAGCGTGGACAAAAAAAAAATAGCATGGTATAGTAAGTTCAATTGCACTCCTATCAGGGAAAAGGCTCGAGCCCAGCAGTGGGACGTATATGAGCGGAGATGATGAAGATGATGAAAGTTAGTTACAACTTACCACCAGCTGAGCTTTACTTTGCCAAAAAAAGTCAATTAAAAAAGTAAAAGCAGGTTTAGATGTTTGACTATAGAAGCTTACATGGCAATCGAAGGCACGGCTCCGCATGAAAGGTCAATAAGAAATAATAAATAGAAATACATTTTTAGAAATTAAAATTACTAGGTTAAACACGGAACAATAAAGCATTTTCATATTTATGACCCACTTTCTCAAACAAAGACATTTTGCCTACATCAGAAAACACTGAATCGCTGCGTAAAAATGTATATTCAAGAATAGTAATCTTCCGAAGGATATCGTAATTTCGGCATCACAAAAATATCTCGAGCGTAGCAAAACAAAAAAATATATTTTATTACTATTTTTTACGAGGTAAATGTAACTGCAGCGATGGAATATGTACATATCTTGATGGAATTTCTAATTTAATACTGGACTTCGTTATGTGGACGTGTTAATAAACAATGTGTTGTTTATTCCATCATCTTCTCAGCCCACTGTTGGGCTTGGGCCTTCTCCACAATAGTGGGGAAATACATACATACATATATTCACGCCTTTTTTCTATAGGGATAGGCAGAGACCACTTCCCTCCACTTGCTACGATCTTGACATACCACTTTCGCCTCCTCCACATTCATTAATCTCTTCATGCATATTCTTCAGTTTAGGGTACTTCTAACCTGGCCTTTCTTAAGAACGTCCTCGATTTGATCGTGGAACGTCCGCCTTGGTCTTCCTTCTAATACTTCCGCTCAGATTCGCCTTATAAATTCTTCTTGTTAATCTCCTTTCATTCATTCTCTCTACATGACCAAACCAATTTAACATACCTTTCTCAATCCTCGTCACTACATCAACATTCATACCACAACGTTCCCGGATTACACTGTTCTTAATTCTATCACTCAGTTTCACACCAATCATGCTCCTCAGCGCTCTCATTTCCACAGCATTTATTCTACTTTCGTGTTTCTTCTGCCATACCCTGCTCTTACTTCTATACGTTAGTGGGCAAATTGCTCTTAATATGCCGTGCTGATCGGACGTGTTATAGGGTTTCATTATCTGCATATTTAATTCCTTAGTCTTTTATAAAACCCACGGGTAAGACAAGGGGTAGTGAATTTTATTCTTATTCCGTCGCCACACGAAAAGTTATTTATTTATACTTAATTGCAAATTTTAAATAAAACCACTTTACGGATTTTATCGCGTTTGCATTTGATTTTTGATTGCCCGATGTTTCGAACACTTTGCAGCATTCATGGTCACAGGCGGACTAAGAAGTCTCACGTCCAACAAGTCATGGTTATTGCAGACATTTATAATTGACCCGATTCAGATTAGTTATTAAATTTATTAAATTTTGACCCACATTTTTTAACAAATTTATTGCCAGTATAAGAAGAAAATGATTCTATATAAAAAATTATTGTTTATGGTTAGTAATTATTAATTATTAAATTTGTAGCAATTATTATGATAATTTATTGATTTCAAAAACCTAACAAATCTAGTATACTACCACCGAAACGGAAATTAATTGCACACCTAGATTAATAAATTTATGTAATAATTCCAAGTATAGATAGAACAATAGCCTTGTGGTTAAAAGCGATTTCTACCAAACAATCTGAATAAAATCCTGCAAATAAATAGCGGTAGTTGGAGATGTACTGTTTATGTATAAAATGCATTACCATCATCTTCACAGCTTATGTGTATCCCATTTCTGGACTCCGACCTCCTTCGTAATGGGATGGAATTGATCTAGTATACGACACTGGTCCGACTCGTTGGTATTAAATTTTATTACAAGCTTTCCTTCTCTTACATACCACTATGCCAACAACATTTGACAAGCGCGGTATAATAGGTATCAATTTCTCTCCCATAGTGGAGAAGCCCCTAGTTCATAACTGCGACTTATGGAGGCCGAGATGATGGGGAAGGTAATTATGATTTTTAAGTTCTAAACATAGCTAGGGTTTTTGAAGGCTCGAAATAAAACGCTATGCCTACCAGATTTACTTTAGTCCGTCACCCGCAGAGAGGCTGACCGCGCGACGACGACCGGCGTTCCGGGACAGGGATGTCGAGAGGTGAGGGTACCCGAAAGGGTATTCCATCGGGCCGACCACAGAGGACAAGGAACTCGGCACTGGTGGTCGGCCCAACGACAAAGGCGACGTGGGTACGGGTGGGTTATGGGTCCGCGCGCCGTCCTGTAGTCGCCCCGGACGGAATGGACGGCGTGTGCGTTTACCATAGACCACGCATAAAAAAATAATTAAAAAAAGCATACCCGTCTTGTCAGAGTAGTGTAGATTGTTTTACGTTATCTAAAGCACATGCCCCACAATATGACTTTATGGTCTCCAAAGAAATAATATTATTGACGGGATAACCTCTTATAAATCGATGAATGCCGGCTATACGCACGAAAAGCATGATTTATTATCATGTTCTGCCTGAGCCGAGCGTGTGAGCGAGAGCGCGGAACAAGCGATAGAGAGGCACGATCGACCTAAGCGTTTGGCTTGTGACATCTATCTCTTGCCAAAATATTCGAATTAACGAGTGCAAACACTTAAATGTCCATTTATCGAAAAAATTGTAATTTTCAATTAACTCCTTTGTAATATCATCATCATTTCAGCCTATCGCCGTCCACTGCTGTAAGGTCTGTCATGTTACGCCACAGAGTACGGTCTTGTGCCGCCTGCACCCAACGACGCCCAGCAACTTTCACTAGGTCGTCCACCTAGTGGGGAGGCGATTTACACTGCGTCGTCCGATACGAGGTCGCCACTCGAGAACCTTTCTTCCTTTCTTACAAACTTACATATTTCAAAAATATACATACAAGAGAGTGTAAGGATTTTTAAGGTCTGAATATGAGGTCTACAACTGTCTAAGTTTTCAATGTTTATTAAGATTCTTATTCATTTCTTTTGCATGGTGTAGAGTGAGGGTGCATCCGTACTGTTTGTTCTTCGTGCTATGTCGGTTACATCCGTTCTTCTGCGATATTCTTGTAAAATACAAAATGATAATTCAGTGATAATAATTCAATTCATAAAAGTATGTAGTTTTTCATCAATGTTTTCTTACTAGTTTATCACCTAAAATTATCGTTATTAAACCGTCTTTCATCATCATCATCATCGCAGCCCACATATGTCCCACTGTTGGGCTCGGGCCTCCTCCAGAATGGGAGGGAATTTGAACTACTATACCATGCTGGTCAGACATGTTGGTATAGGGTTTCATTTCGAGTTTTCCTTCTCTTGCACAGATCTTATGTGCATATTATATCCCTTAGTCGTCTTGTACGACATCCACGGGCAAGATAGGGAGTGGTAAATTGTATTCTTACTCCGTCACCACACGGATAATAAAATAATCAAACCGTCTTTACAGGCAAGCAATTTTTTGAGATAAATTTTATCTCTAAAAATATTATTCTTATAAAGAACACCTATTCGGATAATTTTCATTTCTGAAACCAGGTGAGGTGAAAATAAGAGCACTTGATAAGATCTTGTGAGCCGTGAAATTAGATGCCGAAGTAATTAACTTTGTAGGTTGAAGGTCAACAAAACTTAGTAACTCCGATTATCCTTGATGCGTATCAGATTTTATAAAATTACTAGCTTTGCCAGCAGCTTAGTGAGTTAAGTAGCTATGTTTAATTTTATTGAAATAAAAACTTGTTTAGGTGCGTTGACCACTTTTTGAGTGAAAAAAAAATCATGGAACTCATCGTCACTGAAAAGCCAATGATATAGAGTGCATGCACGCCTCCTCTTTGTTTTTAAATCCACAAACAAAGCTTAGCGCTTGTGTTTGTGGATCATATGTTATTCAACTTTTGTTGAAAATATCTCACTACACATTTTCTAATAAATTATTAGCTATAACATATTAATTTAGATGATTATTTTTGAATTATTTTTGGTTTATAAAAAAGTGTTTATTATCAAAGATTATCTATATATTAAATTAGCAACCCGCCCTCACTTCGCTTCGGTTTTAGTCGTTTTACCCGCATAGTTGCCGTTCCCGTGGGAATACCGGGATAAAATATAGCCTAGTTTACTCTCTGATATTATAGCTTTCCATTGGTGAAAGAATTTTTGAAATCGGTCCAGCTGTTTTAAAGATTACCCGGAACAAACAGACAGACAAAAAATTTTTAATCTGTATTTTAGGCATAGGTGTCGTGCAAGTAACCGTGTGAGCATGAAAAAAGCCTATTATTTTGACATTACAAACAGACACTCCAGTTTTATTTATTAGTATAGATACGTGAAGCAAAAACTTTGTTCCCCCTTTTTACGAATATTATGTGGATGGACAAGTATGAAATTTGGCACAGTTGAAGTATACAATGAGGAGAAGTGCATAAAACTGAAATTTCATACACACACACACTACAGACACACACACACACACACACACACACACACACACACACACACAAACACACACACACACACACACACACACACACACACACACACACGCACGCGCGTAGCGATTGCGTTATACACTTTTGTTTACGGTTAAAATCTCTGGTCAAACCGAGTGTCAAATAACCATAATTATGATGACAATGTCTAATAGGCATTTGTACATAGTACTTTATGTATTAGTTATTAGTGAAATACAGCTTGCTCAATTTACAATTATCATAAATAAAATTAAAATAAAATGGTGTAGCAGAAAAATTTATTAAAATGAATTATGGCCGATTTTCGACCACACGGCGACCACTAGTAAAGTTTAAATCGGTCATTAACACTTCTTTACAAACCAAAAATAAATTATAATTAATAATCTAATACTTCGACCATACAATTCACAAGTCACTTAGTTTTCCTACCGATAGACTACGGGGCATTTTTTTAATTTTCAAGTGAAATCTTGGCCGATTTAGATGTGGAGTAAGTTCATATGAGTTGTCATCGATATGGTCATGTGACGTGTCAAAGCTTTTTTTTTTGGGAAGGTTTGCGGTCGGCGCACTCTTCGCGCCACTCCGTCCGGGGCAACAGAGGGACGTAAGCATGTATACCCTCAACCCACCTGAACATCACGTCTAGTGTTGCCCAAATGCAAGACCAAGACGAGACTTGGACTAGTCTTGGTCTTGCAACATCACGCCTGGTCCCGTCTTGGTCTCGGTATTGCACACTCGTGTCTTGTTCTTGGTCTTGGTATTGCAGCAAGAGTCTCGCAAAGTCTTGCAAATCTTGCAGTTGGAATAACGTAACAGTCTTTTATCATGGCAAGGAAAAATCGGACTAAATTAATCAAATATCTTCCTATCCTATCTATCCATCTGCTAGCCTATAGTCCACTATTGAATATAACCCTTACTACTGAGGAAAATTAGTCTCCTATTCCCCTGGTGTTACATTAGATAGCGTTACTGCTCTTATGGCAAAGGAAGGTATTTCGACCCTGTTTTCTTAAGACGTAACCACACGGGGCAGTTGATACAATAAATTTTATGTCATTCTAAATATTTTTATAATAAATGGGAATGTTTCTATTCGCCTTCAAGTTAACAATATCCGCCATACCTAATAGTTACGCTATAAAAAAGAATGTGTTAATGACGATTTTAATACCTATAATTCTACCTACCTACCTCTAGATATATTTAATACTAGCTGTTCCAACAGCTTCGCTTGTTTGACTTACTTATCCATATAATGTTATTATTTCGTTTAAATAACCATATTACCCCCTGGCATTAAAAACAATATCACCATTTATAATATCCATAACATAACCTACTTTAATCACAATTTTTGTTATCTAAGTAAGTAGTAGGTAGTAACAACGGCTAATACGGAGAACGCTTAACAGCTTTAAAATTTTGTCTGGTTTGTTAGTCTTTATAGACACTGTTCCGGACCAATTTACCAATATGTATGTCGCAGTGTTATGTATTAGAGTCTAAAACTTTTCTGGATAAACAAACTATCTGACAAAATAAATGTTTTTTGGAATATTTTCTGAAATTAGGGCGTTCAAATAAATAATTTCTCCCGATTTATGATAAGTAGATAAAGTATAGATAATAATAGTTTTTAATAATATACCTATGAAGGGGGTCACCAAATGTATGATATTCATCGTCATCGTCTCAGTTCATAAAAGTGCCACTGCTGTGCTTAATCTTCCTCCTAATAGGAGGAAAATTAAGCTACTATTCCACACTGGTCAGACATGTTGATATAGGATTTTATTTCTAGTAGTTTTACTTCTCTTTCACATTATTATATTACGATCTTTATGTACGCACACCGATTTACGCATAATAATTCTTTTTGCGAGTCTAGGTGTTGTTTATGTAGATTAATTATAATATACGGATATATAAATATAATGGGCAAGATCACTCTCGTGTGAAACTTGACTAACTAACAAGGTGACGATTATGGTATTTTTGTCTTTAAGCCTTTCCAAAGAGTAATTCTGAAAAGCCAACACCAACATTGGGAATCGATTGGCCAATAGATGGATTTTTCAAGACTGATTTGACTTGCCGTGTAGTGACGGACTAAGAATACAATTCATCGCCCCCTATTTTACCCGTGAGTGTCGTAAAAGACGACTAAGGGCTATAATATATAGGTATATAACATCGGTACAAGAGAAGGAAAACTTGACATGAAATCCTGTACCAACACGTCCGATCACCGTGGTATAGTAGGTCGATTTCCCTCCTATTATGTAGCAGACACGAGCTCAACAGTTGGACGTATATAAGCTGAAATGGTGATTTGACTTAAATGCAAGTCGCGAGACACTTGCAGGCTCAGTCTTGGTCTTGCTCAAGTCTTGCAGGGCCAGTCTTGGTCTTGGTATTGCAAAAATTAAGCGGTCTTGGTCTTGGTCTCGCATTTCTCGCAAGATCAAGACCGTAAGACCAAGACTTTTTTGGGCAACACTAACCACGTCGCCTTCGTCGTTGAACCGACCACCGGAGCAGGGTTACTTGTCGTCAGTGGTCGGCCCGACGGAATACCCTCTGAGGAGTACCCTCCCATCGGCCGACATCCCCTCCTCGGGAAGGACGTCGGTCTTTCCTCGCGTGGTCGGCCTCTCGGCGGGTGACGGAATAATTCCCCGGTCACGTCACCCGTGGCCTCGGCTAGAGACGTGTCAACTCTGACACTATCTGTAGCCATGTCAATGCCACCATATCTGAGACGATACATGTTAAAAGGAGATAAATGTAAAAAGTTTTAATTTACAAACACTTAATTTGGATCTCAAAAAATAACAACTGCTCACAGTTTTAAGTTTTTACTTTTGTTTGCAGCGCTCATGGCTGCTTCGTGCCTTTTTTTAATATTATCAATGCAAGTCCACGTGCTTTGATAATATTATTAAAAGTATATTAAAAATAAACATTTAACAAAGTAGGAATATGTTGCAGATTAAGTATCACTGACTTTATACATTTCAATCAGGTTCACACGAAAAGGCGATAATAAAATTGAAAATTTTACATGTCTCTAATTCATTAACGAATTGATATTTTATTCAAAATGTTTTTCATGGGTTCCTGCCATCATTGGCTAACTTTCGTTTGACCAGTTGTTTCATAACCTAAGACACTTGTATATTATATATCGCAGAAATATTGGAATCGAGGAACCACTGGTTCTCAATCAAATCAAATACCTATCACTAAAATCGGAAACATCAATATTTTTTACCTGTCGGCTTTAAGTGGAATGTCGCCTATGTCATTCGCTGATAATGGAGCTTTTTATGGGTGAAAAAAATTTTTTGTTAAGTGTTCCCGTGGTTTCACCTTCGTAGTTCTCGTTTCTGTAGGAAAATAGGGATAAAATATAACCTTTGTTACTCACTAACAATGAAGCTTTCCTTTCGTAAAAGGATTTTTAAAATAGGTATTGGTGTTCACGTGCTTCCATCCGAATAACTCCCGTTCCCGTGGAAGTATTCCCACGTATGTAGATAAAATATAGCTACTTAATGATTAGCTTTACATTGTTGAAGGAATATTTAAAATCGATTTAAAAATGTAAGCGTCAAAGTGTAACAAACACACTGACATTCTCATTTATAATATTAGATTAGAAAACCATGCTTCTTCAGAGAGTTTACGAACTCAAAGTATTAACCACCCTCCTCTACCCCTAAATTATGATCATCTTCGCACAAAATATGACTATATAGTACTCCACAGGGTGTTTCTATGGCTTTCATTACTTATGACAGCAACCATTATCTCGCGGGGGAGGGCTGCTACTCTTATTAATGAAGGCTTTTTTATACGACGATGTTTTATATGATTCTCATGGTAATTTTCTTAACAAAAGCCAGCTCGAATATTTAATTGATTAAAGGCAAGAAAGTTTAAGGTAATTTTCGTCCTGGATGTAAAACGGATGTGATGAATTTTGGTATCGCGGGTACCATAATTGTATGATTTGTTATAATTATCTATGGTAAATTACTCTCCTTTGCTAAGTTTTATTATAATAGAAACTCCTAATTTATGATGTTTACGCGAGTATTACACTGCATGTAGCAGAGATGCGAATGCTGATATGGATGTGTGGCGTGACAAGAATGGATAAAGTGAAGAATGAACACATTAGAGGAAGTTTGAAATTTGCGCCAGTGACGGAAAAGTTAAAGAGTGAACGGCTGACATGGTATGGGCATGTGATGAGGCGGGATAAAAGTAATGTTGTGAGAAAAGTTAGGGTATGAATGTTGAAAGCTTTAGAGGTAAAGGAAGACCGAGGAAAAGATGGATGGACTGCACGACATGGATAGCCTGGGAGTGACTGCAGAGATAAACTCTGATAAGACCATATGGAAGAAGACGACCCCAAGTAATAGGGATAAGAGCATGATAATGACGCGAGTATTACACATCATAAATAAAATTATTTTTACGGATTTTATCGCGTTTGTATTTGATTTTTGATTGCCGACGTTTTGAACATTTTCCAGCGTTCATAGTCACGGGCGGACTAAAAGTATTCACAGACGATCGAACTTGGTTCGGAACGGACCACGAACATGGTGCGCTTTGAACCAAATTCGATCGTGTGGCACACGGCCCGCCTGACATTATTATTATTAATATCGGTACGTCTGGTTCGGAGCGCTTGCACATCGAACGCGGTGCGTTTCGAACCGAATCGGTCGCGTGGACAGCGCACCGAACCATATGTCGGCCTAGTCGCTATTGTGCCACCATACGTGCAACACGTCGCAGCATGTTCACAGACATGGATTCGGAGCGACGCCAAGAAGTTCTCTGAATTCTCTACCTGACGCTAGAAATTTTAAAGTAGCTACCAATCTCTCTTCAGCACTCACAGCTTGTCGCATAACTGTATGGGATTTAGTTATACTCGTATGTGGTTTCACAAGATCTAACAATTCAATAAATGTTTCGGAACTCATTCGAAGATCTATACGAAATTTTTTATTGAGATTAGATCTTTAATGAGCTTCACATGACTGTATTGTTGTCTGTTTCTGAGATAAAATTTTGTCTATTCTTTTCTTTTTTCGTTGGTTATGTAATGGCGATGTAGCAACGATAGTTACCGCAACTAATGCAATTTTGGCCTGTTTTGATAGAATAGGCGGCATGTCGAGGCAACGTATTCACGCAATGCTAGCACAATACGACTGGACGATTCGGAGTTTGGTGCGCTTGTCTGTTTTGTAGACCGCACCGTACAGTTCGTGGTCCGTTTCGAACCAAGTTCGATCGTCTGTGAATACTTGTAGACGTCTCACGTCGAACAAATCATCGTTATTACAGAGATTTATTCCTACCCGCTATAGAATTAATTATTAAATTTTGACCAACATTTTGATGTAAATTTGTTGCCAAGGCAAAAAGGAAATGATGAAAAATTACATTGTTTTTGGTCAGTATTTGTTAAACATTAAATTTATAGTAATTATTACACTGTTCCGTGTGGCGACGAAGCAAGAATACAATTCACCATACCTCTCTTTCCCGTGGGTATCATAAAAGGCTCAAGGGTAGTTGTTATATATGCATAACATCTAAGCAAGAGAAGAAAATCTTAAAATGATACCCTATACGAACCCGTCTGACCAGCGTGGTACAGTAGGTCACTATCGCTCCTGAAAGGGTGGGCTGAAATGATGATGATGAATATATTATTACAATCGAGCCTCTTCCACATTAGAATGGCAATTAAACTTGCTATACTAAACTAATCGAACGATTTAAGCGTTTTATTTCGTGGTTTGTATAGATATTATCTGTATATTAGGTATCATCATTTCAGCTTATATACGTCTCACTATTGGGCTCGAGCCTTCTCCACATAAGAGGGAATTGACCTTACCATGCTGGTCAGACAGGTTGGTATAGGGTTTTATTTCGTGTTATCCTTCTCTTGCATAGATGTTATATGCGTATTTTATCCCTTAGTCGTCCTTTACGACATGCACGAGCAAAAAAGGGTAATGATTTGCATTGTTACCCCGTCATTACACCAACGGAAATCATAAAATAATTGTATTAACGTAACTTCCACGCGGTGAGGGAGTATAAAACTTTCTCTTCATTGAAAACCAGCCCTGCATTGTTTCTATGCAGCACAACGCTTAGCATTCTCCTGTTGTCAAATTTAACTATAAAAAACTGTAATATAATTGTTGTTAAGTGCCACTAAACGCTATTCTATTTTATACTTTTCTATTCTATAATATACAGACACCATCTACGCAAAAGAATTAAAACTAAATAATATCGTATACCAACTTCTTCGTCGAGGGAGGTATAGTTGGTTCATTCTTATCAAAATAAAAATGGATTGCCGCAATGTATCGCCCAATTCAATCAATTACCTTAAATGACCCACTGCTAGGCGTAGATTTAGGAATAAAATTTCTGAATTAATTATTCATTATTAACGTGGAATTACGATTACCAATCCACCTAGCAAACGAGAATATGGTTATGGTTACCCAGTCTATGGATAGCCCAAAATATAATTGTGGACGTTGCCTATAAACTCTACGGATAAAATGTTGAGAATAAACGTTTATTAGCTATAAAAACTGCTAAACTGAAGCAAAATTTATTAATTATGCATAAGCCCCGCGAGAGTGGATACATATTGTCTTTTTTAAATAACGTCTTAAAGTTTATTTAATAATATACGGGTTCGGACAGCTGCCTCCACTGCGAATATCCGACAAGAAACTCGCCTTGCACGAAATTTAAAATTAAATTTTCTTCTTACTTATTCCAAATAATACTATTTGAATGTATACACATTCGGGCTAAATTATAAACGCCACTTAATTTTAAGAAAGCTTTTAAACAGCTATAATAAAAAATATTTAAATGAAATATTGTTAAGTGTTAACTTAAAGTTTTCGTCAAAATAGGGAGACGTTTACACGAAAGAGTTACTACGTTAATTGAAGACTAGTAATTTCTCGCTTCGCTTTGGTTTCAGCGGCCTTGCCCTGCATTTCAAATTTTTTAAAACGCGACTGCAATCTATGAGGGGTGCATCGGGTTCATTATACAAACAATTATGTGTTTCTTTCTTATTTAAAAGTTTCTTAAAATTAAGAAGCGTTTATAATACAGCCCGTATGTTACACAACGTTACACTATAATAAGTAAGGAGAGAATTTTATTTAGAGAATTAAATTTGGGACGCATATGAGCCGAAATGATGATGACGGGATCCTGTTGTGTTCGAGACGTCGGGCAATCAAAAATCAAATACAAACGCGATAAAGTCCGTAAAAATAGTTTAATTTATAATAAAATTACTGTCATAGTTGTGTACAAAGTGCAAATACAAATACTTTAGTGTATTAATAACTGTTCCCATGCATTAATTGATACTTGAGACAAGTTATATCTTGATATTAATTAATTACTCTCCACTTGTACAGACTATTACTTGATACATGTTTGACCGAGTTCAAATAACATTAAAATTGCAATTATAGTCTGGATAACCGAGTTTAACTGGGTATTTTTATTTATGCCTCTTTTCCACAGGGGTAAGCAGAGACCGCTTCCTCCACTTGCTAAGATTTTGACATGCTACTTTCGCTTCTTCCACATTCATTAATCTCTTCGTGCATTTTCTTCGGTTAGGATACTTATAACCTGACCTTTCTTAAGGACGTCCCAAATTTATGGAACGAAACCCTAAAAATTTCACTTGTTAACTTCTTTCATTCTTTCTCTCTACATGTCCGAACCGACTTAACATACCTTTCTTTATCCTTGTTACTACTTCAATTTTCATAACACATTGTTCCCGAATCACTCTGTTTGTTTTTTTATTAAATAAATTAAAAATAATGGAAAGATTAAATGGGAAATACAACAATCGAATTGCAGCTGTTTGGATTTGAGGAGTTGCTCGATTTCCTAAGTAAGCTATTTTTATTATTGTGTATTAATCTATCTTCATATTCTAATAATATTTATTTTCGCTGCTTGAGAACGCTGATAAAACGAATTTGTCTATAAATTATGTCCTTTTTTGGATAGGCTAAGGTCAGCATACTCTTCGTGTAGTGACGAAATAAAATTCACCATCCCATTTCTCTCCCTTGGGTGTCGTAAAAGTTGCCTTGGCAATTACAATTAGCGAACGTAAAGTGTAATTGCCATACTCAGAACAGCAATTAGTGGAACCCACGACATCTAACCCTCGAGGTCTACATAAGAACCACTACATGATCTAGTCAGTATATATCTAATATATTACTGAGTTAGGATCAAATTTTGGCAAAAACAAATAGTGTCTAAAATTAATGCACGATTTGTATTATTACCTGACTACGGCTGGAGGGGGGTTATGAATTTGACTGGCTATGTATGTATGTATGTTCATCTGTTCCCTCATAGCTCTTCTACTACTGATTGGAACTGTACAAATGAGGTATCGTTATATGACGTGTCACTAAATCTAATGTGGCGCTCTCCAGCGGTCATAAAGTACTGTGTTAATATTTTTCTTGTGTACGTCTTTGAACTCCTAAACGGCTGGACCGATGTTGATGAAAATGCTTGTGCGTGTTCAAGGGGATTCGAGAATGGTTTGAATTAATATTTGGACCCGGTAGGTGGGCTGCTGTTGATTTCATTAACTTACTGAAATTCCTACTTTTTGCCAAATCTCGATTAGACTAGAGGCTACTCATTATCTGGAAGCGCATTGCACATGCACTAGACACAAAAGGCGCTGGACCTCTCCGGCCATGGTAAAGGCTGGCCTAAGGGTATAGAATCAAATCCCTCCATCGCTTCAAAAGAAACAAGCTCGAGAAGACGGCGAGTACCATTTTCAGGTGCCCTTCCGTAGAGGGAGGAGCTATCTCTCCAAAATTAAATGACAACTTCAGAAACAAGGCAATAAAGGACTACGATGAACTTAAGCCTCTCATTGGAATTAATTAGGCGAAAGAACACCGCAAGATGTTATTTAGTAAGTATACAGTGACTAATACAGAGAATCCGCTTAAAGTCTTCTGCCTGCTTCTGAGGTTCAAGGGTTGTTTTTTTTTTTTTTATGGGTGGGCTATGGAAAGCACACGCGCGGTCCAGTCCATCCGGGGCGATGAAAGGACGGCGCGCGGGCCCATAACCCACCCGTACCCACGTCACCTCGTTGTTGGGCCGACCACCGGAGCAGATGTGACTTGTCGTCAGTGGTCGGCCCGACGGAATACCCTTTCGGGTACCCTCACCTCTCGACATCCTGGGACGTCGGTCACCGTCGCGCGGTTAGCCACACTGTGGATGACGGACAATTCCCCGGTCCGATCACCCGCGGCCTCGGCTAGGGCGGCATTAGGCGCCAGATACTCGCGCCTGCGCCGCCCGAGTCGCCGGCGGCGGAACGTGTCGCCGAATAGGATCTCTACTCGCACACGATCCGCCGCCTCCTTCCGTGAGATAACGGCCTCACAGAAGGCGGCGACCGCGTCCCATATCCTGACGCTGACGAGCATCTTCCTGGCGATGGTCGGCAGCGCCAGGTCGGCACCGATAATCGCGACGAGTTCACGGCGTTCCCCCGGAGGTTAAAGGGTAAAGGTTTTTCTCGCGTTAATAAATAACGTGTTATTATACCACTTAATCTAGGAGTAATTTAAAATAAACTGTAAGAAGGTTGGCTTTCCGTGTGGTGACGGAGTAAGAATATAATTCACCACCCTCTTTTTTTGCCCAAGCCGAGACTTAAAAGACGCCTAAGAGATTACATTATACATATAATATCTATACAAGACAAGGTAAATTCGAAATAAAACCCTGTACCAAACTGTCTGACGTGGTAAATCCATTTCCCTCCTATTGTGGAGACTCGAGCCCAGGAAGGGGACGTATATAAGCTGTGATGATGACGTAGGAAGGTTGTAACCATTCCTTGTGTGGCAATATTTAACGAGTTGAAACCATAAAATATTAATCTTTACGGTAGTCCAATTATTGCCAGTTATAAAAATATTAAAACTATACAATGTTTATAAGAGAATTAAGGCGTTAAAATTAATTGATGCTTACAAAGTGGAAGCAGAGGTACTAAGAGCTATAAAGAGATTAGGAGATTACGTGGGTGTTTTAAATTTAATTTAGCGATATTTTTACTGCCGTATGGGGAACTGAATCGAGTTTTATAAAACTTGAGTTTAATTGATGTCGTGCTGTTTATGTTAAACTCGATTCAATGAATGCCTTGCCGCTGTATTTTAAAGGCGTTTATTAAACTTAAGTTTACATATAGATTAGTTTATGCGAAGATTAGTGCGGTGACGGAGTAAGAATACAATTCGCCTTCCACTATCTTAGGCGTGGGAGTTGTAAAAGACGACTTAGAAATATCATTCATTTCAGCTCATTTACATCCCACCGCTGGGCTCGTGCTTCCTCCATAATAGGAGGGAAATTCACCTACTAAACCATGCTGGTCAGACAGTTTGGTACAGGATTATTTCGAGGTTTCCTCCTCTTGCATAGATGTCATATGCCTAATATATCCCTTAGTGGTCTCTTAGAAATATAATGTGTGTATAGCAATAATACAAGAGAAGGAATTCTTGAAATTAAACCCTATAGGGACCCATCTGACCAGCGTGGTATAGTAGATCAATTTTATTCCCATTGTGAAGGAATCGGGAGCCCAGTAGTGTGTTGTGATGATGATATATGGATATTTGCTTTTTATTATTGGTTTAATGAAATTTGAAGCCCAATTTTTATCATTACTGATAATATTTACTGGGGTCCATAAATAAATTTATGTCTTCAGAGTTGTATGGTGAATAGGACGTATCCTATTCACCATACAACTCTGAAGACATAAATTGGAGACAATAAATGGAGGCGTACCTCCAGATGTGATTTTCCTACAAATATTTATATGTTGAGTGAAAATACTGTTATCGTGAATTCTACCGACAATTGACAACTGCGAGTGAGCAAAGGAATGCATACATCATTAACCCAATTTCTGGACCCAATTTTTTATTTTCAGAGTATACAATGTGTATCAGGTTATGGGGCAACTGGTCAAAAGGAAGCTAGACAATTGTCGTAGGAACCCATGAAAAAAAATTTGAACAAAAATATCGATTCGTTAAGGAATTAGAGACATGTAAAGTTTTCAATTTTGACATCGCTTTTTCGTGTAAATCTGATTGAAATGTATAAAGTCAATGATAATACGCAACAAATTCATACTTTGTTAAATGTTCATTCATCATCATCATCATCATTTCAGCCTATTGCCGTCCACTGCTGGACGTAGGCCTCCCTCATATTGCGCCACAATGTGCGGTCCTGTGCCGCCTGCATCCAACGACGCCCAGCAACTTTCACTAGGTCGTCGGTCCACCTAGTGGGGGGGCGTCCTACACTGCGTCGTCCGATGCGTGGTCGCCACTCGAGAACCTTTCTTCCCCAGCGGTTGTCGGTTCGTCGAGCGATGTGGCCTGCCCATTGCCACTTCAGCGTGCTAATTCTTCGTGCTATGTCGGTTACACCCGTTCTTCTGCGGATTTCTGTATTCCGGATTCTATCTCGCAGAGAAATCCCGAGCATAGCCCGTTCCATAGCACGCTGAGCGACTTTGAGCCTTGATATGAGGCCTACATTTAGGGACCACGTTTCCGTGCCGTAAGTCATCACTGGTAACACACACTGGTCGTAGACCTGTGTTTTCAGACACTGAGGTATGTTGGACGAGAAGATCCTCTTAAGTTTCCCGAACGCTGCCCAACCGAGTTGGATTCGTCGGCTGATCTCTTTCTCGAAATTGGATCTACCTAACTGGACTGTTTGTCCTAGGTAAACATAGTGATTGACAACTTCGAGAATCGCATTGCCAACTAGGACCGGTACAGGAATGACATGGGTATTTGACATGACTTTCGTCTTGTCCATGTTCATTCGTAGACCCACTAGTTGGGATACCCTGCTGAGATCATTGAGCATAGTGCCAAGGTCCTCCATGGATTCTGCCATAACGACGATATCGTCTGCGAATCGAAGGTGAGTGATGTATTCGCCGTTAATGTTGATGCCGAGTCCAGTCCAGTCTAAGAGCTTGAAGACATCTTCCAGTGCAGTGGTGAACAGTTTCGGAGAGATGACATCTCCCTGTCTCACGCCTTTCTGCAACTGGATCGGTTTCGTACTCTTATCCCGGATACGGACTGACATTGTGGCGTTCCTATACAAACACTTCAGCACTTCGATATAGCGATGGTCGATTTGGCACCGCTGAAGGGACTGCAGCACCGCCCAAGTTTCGACTGAATCAAAGGCTTTCTCATAGTCCACAAACGCTAAGCACAGGGGCCGATTATACTCCTCGGTCTTTTGTATAATCTGCCGAAGCGTGAGGATATGGTCTATGGTGCTATAGCCTTTTCGGAAGCCGGCTTGTTCGGGCGGCTGGAAGTCATCGAGCTTGCGCGTGAGTCGATTGGTAATGACCCTCGAAAACAACTTATAAACATGGCTCAGGAGTGAGATGGGTCTGTAGTTCTTTAAAAGAGCTTTGTCACCCTTCTTGAAGAACAGCACCACCACACTCCTGGTCCACGACTCTGGAACGTCGCCCCCGAGGATAACGGAATTAAATAGCTTCTGAAGGGCTATTAATACCGGCTTGCCGCCCGCCTTCAAAAGCTCTGCCGTAATTCCGTCATCTCCCGGTGCCTTACCGTTACGTAGTTGTTTGAGAGCCATTCTGATCTCGTACAAGCTGATGTCCGGGATTTCTTCGGTATAGTGCCGAGTTAGCTTGGATCTGGGATCTTGGACCAAGCCGACAACAGGATTTCGGGATGATTTGTATAACTGTCCATAGAACCTTTCGACCTCTCCCAAGATCTCACTTTGGGATGAAATGACAGTGCCGTCATCGGTCTTCAGCTTAGTCATTTGGCTTTTCCAAATAGACAGATCTTGTGCGAACACTTTCGAGCCACGATTCCGCTCTATCGCTTCTTTAATACGGAACGTATTAAATCGGCGAATATCGCGACGCACAGACCTGGAGATCTGTCTATTTAGCTGCCTATGTTTGGACCAATCGGCTGCAGACTGCACCGTCATCTCTTTTCTCCTCTCCATGAGCTCGAGAGTCTGGTCAGAAAGTTTTTTAGGTCTATTAGCGCGGTGAGCCTTGAAAAATTTCGACCCAACCGCGTGGACAGTTTCCACGAACCTGTTGTTCATATCGTTCGGCGATTCGCACTCGTCCAGACATTGGAAGCGATTATGTAGTTCGAGTTGAAAGTTTTCGAGGTTCTGGTATTGGACAGATGTAGGTCGGAGTGTAGACTTCATCAAGCGTGACCGCTCGACTTTTGTATGGATATTCAATGTGCCTCGTACCATCCGGTGATCGCTCCCAGTTTTAATTCTGCTGATCACTGAGACATCATTGAATATCTGTCGTTTGTCTGACAAGATGAAGTCTATCTCATTTTTTTTTTTTTTGTTTTTGTAATGTTCATTAGAAATTGGATAAATCAATGATTACATTCACATAAACAAAACAAAGTTCGCTTTAAAACAGCTGATCGGCCTTGGACCGTTGACCGCTCGTCGCTCATAGGTACAAACCTACACTGTCATTGAAACGTTTGCGCAATTCTAGGTATTACTGAATGAATTTATACTGTCGAAGCGTTACATGCCTACATGTATTCTGTCTGCACATGCCTATATAATACGTAACATTTAAGGCATAGACTCTTAGACACATTTTTTTGAAATCACTATAACTTTTATTATATTGTTTTTTGTGTAATGTACATTCTAATGACGATCTATGACCGTTAAACTACAACATACTCGAACAGTTGCCCCATAACCTGATACAACCTGTATAAGTGATTGAAAGTTTGTCGTTCACTCGTCGAAAATATTAAACTACTGTAAACATATAGCAAAAAATGGTGCTTGTAGTATAGTTTTTGGTAACTATAATATTTTTAATCGATGACAATAAGTTGTGGTTAAGTAAAGTTTTGTTTTAATACCATAAATAACAATATAAGTTATATCCTCAATTGTGCACAGAGAGTCTGAAAGGGTTGCAACACAAAACCAAACAAAAATAATAAAGAAAAACTACTTTTACGGATTTTGTCGTGTTGTATCACTATGGTCAGATATGTTGGCATAGGGTTTCATTTCGATTTTCCTTCGTTTTCCTTCGTTTTCCTTCTCTTGCCTAAATATTATATGCATCCTTAGCTTATTTATCCCTTAGTCGTTTACGACGCTCACGGGCAAGAAAGGGAGTGGTGTTTTGTATTTTTACTCCGTCATCGCACGGAATATGAAATGAATTAATATATCTACTAAATCACATGAAATGTTTTGGTATTAAAAATAATTCCATAAATTTCAATATAGCAAAGGAATTCATTTAATATTTAATAAGCCTTTGATAAAATGTCGCATCCCATTTACTTATTAGCGAACCTTGGAAGATTCGAATTCCACTTTCTATATAAAGCTTTAGACCCGAAATTAAAAATTAAACTCATTAAAGTGGATGGATTCCGAAAATATCTTTCTTTGAATTATAAATAGATAACTCCGCAACAGGGAAAATTAACTCTCAAAAAGGTGTTTCTCAAAAATAATAGCAGTCACAAGGACTGCCGACAGAAGTGAAAACTTAGAACAAGTAGTTCAGAAGTTTTTACTTCAAAAATATATAAAAAAAAACATGGTTGTCTGTAAAGTGGCTTTACGGACGATAGTTTAACGTGACAACGTCATAACAAAACATTGATGAAATGATGGCATACTTTTATGAATAAAATTGAATCAGCGTTACGGGACAAGGAGCGTAACGGGACACTTTTTCGTGCATGCAGCCAGCGTTCATCGAGCAGCATGTCGGTGACGCGAACGCACGCGATGTCACAAATACAAAAAGTGTCTAAGCGAGTGCGCGAATCATGAGCATGTCAGTGACGCGCCCCTTTAAATTATTTCCCTACCAAAAAGAGCCTAATGCGACTAAAGATGTTTTCACTTCAAAAATTTTAATGGTGGACTGATTGTAAAACAACTTTGCGTCTATTCAAATCGACTTCGAAGCTATCAATCAGCATTACTTCCACTACTTCCGTGAACTGGTGTTTTGTCTATGCAGTGACAGAGTAAGTAAGAATACAATTCACCCCTTCCTATCTTGCCCGTGGATGTCTCAAAAAACGACTAAGGAATACAATATGAATATAACCTCTATATATAAGCATATAACATCTGTGCAAGAGTAGGAAAATTCGAAACAAGACCATTCCAACACGTCTCACCAGCGTGGAATAGGACTACAAATTGCCCTCTCATTATGGAGGAGGCCTGTAGGACATATATAGGCTGAGATGATGATGATGATCATGATAACGTCTGTGCTCTCGGAAAATTCTAAATAAAACTTTAAACCAACTCATTGTTCAGTGTGGTAGACCCACTATGGGTCAATATCCCTTCCATTATGGAGGAGGCTCAGCAGTGGGACGTATAAATAAGCCGAGATATTATTCAAAATCTTTGTTGTTTATTGGAGTGAAGTTCCTTAAGCCTGTCCTGCGGTAGGAGTTAACTGTATAACGCCTCTGACCACGAGCGTATAGTAGATCAATTTGCCTTCCATTATGGTAATCCACCGGACCTAAGAAGCCCACAATCGGGCCTAAAAATAGGCCTTATATGAGCTGTAATAAAAGAATTATTCGCAGTAGAAATCGAACTTATGACAGAAGATACTAGTAATGGCTATTTAAATCATTCCACCACAACGCCAGTCGTGAATTTCTCTCCCCAACGCAAAATAATTTTCATAATATATTTTTAATTTTCCCTTCTTCCCCAGTATACAGTAACGTACGTCAACATTTTTATTTAACTAAGCCCCAAATTGTTGCCTCGACAAATAAATTGTAGCATAAAAACGTATAAACAACATAAAATCACTTTTCTGTTTACTCAAGCCATACGCAAACCTGTTATCGTCGATCAAGTTCGCAAATTACCTTTAAAAATAAACATATTCCAGCATCACGCATCGCTTGTTGGTACTTACGGTTGCGTACCACAATTACTTTTAACCAACGGACCTAAGCAAATATTAACTTCAAACTCTGTGGAAAAAAATTACAAGTTTTACCATGTAGGTATTTTTATCTAGCATTTTTTTCCGTGTGGTGACAAAGAAAGAATACAACTAGCTTCTCTCTTGTCTGCGGGTGTCGTAAAAGACGACTAAGGAATACATTATGCAGATAAAATCTAAGAAAGAGAGGGAAAACTCCACACAAAACTATGGCAACAGATTTGCGTGGTAAATTTTCTTCGGAGAAGGCCACACAAGTCACACAGCAAGTTACTCAATATAACGAATATTTAATAAGCAACTTATTACTTGATATAACGATTTTTTTTTTTGTGACCCTCATATTCTTTATCTTAAGCTCGCATTGTATAAATATTTACATTTTTGATCCTCCCATCGTAGTGGGTCATACAGGCCACACAAGTTACTCGATATAACAAATATTTAATAAGCAACATTACTTGATGTAACGATTTCTTTTAATTACCATCATATTTTTATATCAAGCTCGCATTGTATAAATATTTAAATTTTTTTAATGAACATAATATTTGCAATGAAATTATTTTGCTTGTTCCAGAGCAATGGATAATATTTGTTTTATAGTCACTACGATAATAATGTTTATTTGTAATAATTAATTAGCCGCATCAATTAATACGATCAAGCGTTAATGCATATTAATTATATTCCTATCATGAAACGATATCTATAATTACCTATCTAGAATAATCCCATTGTGAATCTAAACCATTCTCGAATCTTCTTTAACACACATAAAAATTTCATCAACATCGATCCAGCCGTTTAGAAGGAGTTCAATTACAAACACACGAACAGAAGATTTCCGTGTGGTGACGGAGTAAGAATACAATTTACCACTCCTTATCTTGCCCGTGGATGTCGTAAAAGACGACTATGGGATATAATATGCACATAACATATATGCAAGAGAAGGAAACCTCGAAATGAAACCCTATACCAACATGTCTGACCAGCATGATATAGTAGGTCAAATTTTCTTTTTTTATGGAAGAGGCTCGAGCCCAACAGTGGGACGTATGTGGGCTGCGATGATGATGATGATGATGCGCGATGTTGATGTCTAAATATGTTCGTCAAAGATATAATTAACAAAAAATAAATTATAGCGAGCCAAGCTCGGTCAACCAGATATTAATAATTAAAATGATACAGATCATGCATAGTGTCAATCTTTTGCCGGTTCTAACTCAGCAATATGTTAGCAAAAGTTAATTAACTTTTTACAAGTGGTGAGCCACGCTATTGAGTTTTTTGCCTGCCACTCATCTGGAGTATTTCCAAACTCTCGCAAATAAACGAAGTTTGACTACTCTACTACTACTAGCCTATTAAACTAGCGATTTGCTACAGCCCTTCGATTGATAAGTGAGAGAGCCAACCCCAACTTCAACTTAGGATAGCACCAGGCTGTGGCCCTGGTATTGCTAAGTTTAGTGGCAGTTACCATTTACCATCATTTGGGTTACTTATTATCATCATTTGAGCTCAGCAAAGCTGGATTTTAATCTACTGATCTACTGTCATACGACGCTATTCGCATGGTGACAGAGTAAAAATAAAATTCACCACTTTCTTTCTTGCAAGTGGTTATCGTAAATCGTATCAGCATATTATCCCTTAGTCGTCTAAGGGACAATAAATAGATACCATCTATGGAAATGAAAGGAAACTCCAAACAAAACTCTATATTAATCCGTCTGACCGTGGTATAGTCCACCGGTCAGTTGAGCTGGTACATCAATTTTATAATTTTTCTTCGTCTCTTGCAGTTACATCTCTCAGTTATCTTTTATCATCTTTTACAAACACTAATAGGTAAAGACTGGATAGTGACCAATGTAATTCGTACTATGAAATCACTTTATTGCTGCACTAGAAATACGTCATACAATTTATGGTCACAATATCAAAGCAACAAACGCAATTTTGCATAACTGTTTAATGAGTCACAACTCAATTTGCCGCGTTTGCTGAAATGATACTGCATTTCGTGTATCAACTCAATCATAGTTAATGACCGCATAGATCTGATATTTGTCCACATATTGTACCACAATGTTTTGGAAGTCGATCGGTTACATTAAAATATATGCATGCAATAAAATTCTAAAGCACGTTGGACTGGGTACATTGAAGATTAGTCCACCATTTTTAGAGATTAAACTATTATCGATTAAACAATTATAGAAATATGTATGATAGGGAATAGAATGAGGAGGGATTGGGATGTCTTATCCCACCACTAACAGATACTGCTACAAACCGTGTCATGAAATCATAAGGCGGGTGTAAAAATTAGAGATTTTAGGGTCAGGCCTGCAATCCCCACACCTAATGCGCTGCTTGGCGAGCTTTTTGACGTCCGATCCGTCCGGGGCAACGAGAGGTGGCGGCGTACGAGCCCATAGCCCGCTGAGTGCGTAACTTCAAGCGCCAAGAAACGGGCTGGCCACCGGTTCCCGGCCTGATAGATAGATGGATATAGAACTACAATAATAAATTTCAAATTTCAACATTAATCCAAAAATAAAGGCATGGAATTAGATATCGTGAAACATTACCATCAGTGGTAAATGGCATGCAAATGCAAATGGCAATGAGAGTTTTTTATCCTATCCGTACATGTTCACGTCAAACGTAATTTTTACGGCATAGTTTTAAAAAGGCAATGCTAGGTAGCGCTGATCTGATAAAACAAATTACAGTTAACCCGTTTGGATGGATGGAAAACCTTTGTTTAGGCGAGTTTTTTACGTACGTTGCTTAGTAATATAAATTGACGATAGTTGGATTAGACTTAACAGATGGTGCAGTAGTTTTACTACCGGCTTTTTCGTGGTAGGGCCGCCTAAGGGTGGTAGCTCATTTACACGGACCCGCTTCTAAACCGCTCCCGCACAACACCGTCTTAAACAGATATGACTACTCGCTGTGCAAGCGCCGACAACTAGCAGACCACTAGCTGTACACGCGCTTACAACAGTCGGACAACTAGCTATCATCGTGCTTACAGCAGTCCACTACCTTACTCGCGCACCAACCGCTTTTTCTTTTGCGTCAGAAACGTGTAGCGACGGAGTAAGAATACAACTTACCACCCATTTTCTTGCACATGGGTGTCGTACAAGACTAATAAAGGCATTTAATTTACATCTATGTAAGAGAAGAAAAATTTTGAATAAAACACTATAACCAATCCATCTGACCAGTATGATATAGTGGATAAATTTTACTTCTCTTGTGCAGGAGCCTCGAGTCCTACTGGACTCTTGGAACGCATGAGCTGATATCATCACAACTCATACACGTCGCACTGTTGGGCAAAAGCCTCCTCCACAATGAGGAGGGAGGGAAATTGACCTACTGTACCATGCTGGTCGGACGTGTTAGTATAAGGTTTTATTTCCACTTTACCTTTCCTTGCATAAACGCTATATGCATATTATATCCCTTAGTCGTCTTTTACGGCACGAACGGGCAAGAAAGGGGGTAGTGAATTGTATTCTTACTCCATCACCACACGTAAAACAATACTACTAACGGATTATAATTAACATATACGTGTAAGAGAAGGAAAAGTCAAAATAAAACCCTTTACTAATCCGTCTGATCAGCTTGGTATAGTAGATACCAATTATTATTCTCCTACGAAGGAGACTCGAGCCCAGCCGTGGGATACACAGAAGTTAATATGATGATAATGATTTAATCTTTCGAACGTTTTGACATAGTTCTGTGCACCCCTCGTAAAACGTCTTGTCACAGATCTGTGCCCGCTTTCAAATTAGAATTTAGTATATATAACTCGTCAGTGTTATACACATCCACTGATATTAATAGAATCGAAAGTATAGAACAATTTATATACTAAATTCTAATTTGAAAGCGGGCACAGATCTGTGACAAGACGGTTTAAGAGGGTGCACAGAACTGTGTCAAAACGTTCGAAAGGTTAATAAACAATAATTCATCACAATACATTAAAAAATACTTGATGATCTCAACAACAACTTACATTATTCTTAATATCTCTTTAAATATTCGAGACACATCAGTAGCGAAGTATAACTTCGGAAGTTATTTTTCAACAAGTTTTTTTTATCTTCGCCAAACACGCGGCAAAGTTTCGGGTACTCCCTTGAGAGGTTTCGGCACACTGAAGACACGAAAGAAACGTTTACCTGGAATCCAAAGATGAAAACATATTAGATAAATTATCGTTATTTATCTGCTTAAACTTATTGCTTCCATACGTTAAGATGTAATAAGTTTAAGCTCTGTGGCAAAACATGAGGAAGGCCTACGTCCAGCAGTAGACGGCGATTGACAGAATGATGAATGGAATAATAGGTGTAGATTAGGGTGGTCGTTAAAAATTAAATTTCTTGCGGCGCCCCCTAAAAAGCTTCCTTTTGATGAAAAAACACTGGGAAATTTCTTTATAATTTTTTTAAGTCAAAACAACACGTGCCTCAAGATGATTTAAGTTAATTTTTAGGTATAATCACATTTTTTGAAGATTTTTAATAATAAATAAAATTTCATACAAAATATAAACACCCACAGAACCAAAACTCATGAGAATACAATATTTAATCAAAATAACAATAGATTTTCTTAAAATAATTATTACTTCATACTTAATAAGAAGTTTCCTGAAGAAACATGATAGTACCCAAAAATTAACTTGAATCGTTTTGAGGCACGTGTTGTCTTGAAAACATTATAAAAAAATTCCCAGTGTTTTTTCATTAAAAGGAAGCTTTTTAGGGGGCGCCGCAAGAAATTTAATTTTTAACGACCACCCTAGTGTAATTCATCCATCCATCCTGATGGATGTAGGCTGATGCCTACAGACGTCCACTGCTGGACATAGGCCTTCCCACGAGAATGCCACTCGAAACGGTCCTGCGCCACTTACATCAGTTACATCCAACGGTTCCCTGTGACTTTAAGAATGTCGTGAGTCCACCTAGGGGGGGGGGGGTCGGTGTAGATAGATACCTAGATATAATTGTTCAAAGGTAACTTGTGAAATGGTCAATCAAAGGAATGATGATGATGACGATTTTAGGATGTATTCAGGTACGCAATTGTTGATGAAATTCGAAATGATAGTTCATTTGGCGCGAGTAAGGAATTACCAAATACTCTGAACGACTTCTATGCAACGCAAATGCGTTACAGCGATGACATGTTTATCAGCTTTTTTTGTAACAAAAAATCGACCGGCTGACAGGATGGACATGTCATTCGAGCCGACCACGGAGGACAAGAAACTCGGTACCGGTGGTCGGCCCAACGACAAAGGCGACGTGCTTTCCGTAGGTTGTAGGGCGGCGCGCCGTCCCTCTGTTGCCCCGAACGGAGCCGGGCGGCAGGTGCGCTGATCATAGCCCACCCAAAAAAAAAAGGGAGCCGTCGCTCAGGACGTCTGGCAGATGTGAAACATCGAAATTATTTTGCACAAGTAAATATATATGCATAAATGAACAGATTACAACAGGCATATGGATATGGCATAAAGTATTAATAAAATATTACGATTTTTTTTTCGAGAAAATTATGATTTTTATTTAATAAACATTTATTTTCATTAGTATACACTATAGGTATGTGTTTAAGTTAATAATTTATTTTGATCTCACTAGATGGCGTTGTACAAATTAATTAAAAAAAAATCAAACTGATTATGGTTTCGTTTCTTTTTTTTTATTGCAAACGGTGACAAACGAGCAAACAGTACACCTGATGGTAAGTGTTGCTGCCGCTCATGGACCTTTACAAGGCCGTTGCCTACCGCGAAGAAAGCGAAGGGAGTGTGAATGCGTGCATTGATGTTCGGTGATACCAAGGACATCACCAAAACCCTCCACACGCAATCACCCTCAGAAAGTTGGGCTGCCGGCTCTTTCGCTCACCGAATGAAGCGCAGTAACAAACTGCTACTACTCAGACGTCGATTTTCTGCGAGAGCATGGTACTGCCCCGGACGGACCGGCCCGCGGCTGTAGACAGATAACTGTCGACAGTGTGGTCCTACCACTCCTGAACACAAATGTACATAACGTAACACACATGTCCAAGCGAGGCGTTAACGCCACGTCAATAGTCAGGCTCGCTCTCGCTTATATGTTGACATCAAAAAGGTGACACGTCATCATCATCACCTTGGCTCATATACATCCCGACACTGGGCACCAGCTTTCACTATATTAGGAGGCTAAATTACCTACTGTATAATTTTATTTAGACAGGTTAGTAAAGCGTTTTATTCAAATCAAATCATTTATTCTGCATAGGCCCCTTGAGGGCAGTTACATATTGTCAAATTTATACATCGTTTGAATATAATACAGTATCTACCACCGGATCGGAACGCGGCCACAAGCTGAGAAGATCCGGCAAGAAACTCAGCGGGCTGTCATTTTTTTTACCATCTTTTGAATATAATTACGTATACAACATATAGTCTTAGCTCCAGTGTGATGCCCTTCGAGGTAGGATATTACTATTCTTTTTAATTTAGTTCAAATAAAAGAAAGAAAGGAAAACATGGTTGGACCAGATCCCACAAGCAGCACCCGAACACGAGTTAACTACTAGAGCAGCCATCACTCCTCTCAACCACATTGGAGGGAAGGGAGTGACCCGCCCCACATAGCTACCGAGCTTTCCAAGTTTTCCTTCTCTGGCACAGATGTTATTTACATATTAAATCCCTTAGTAGTCGTTTACGGCAGTTATGGGCAAGATAGGGGATAGCGAATTGTATTACTTCCACACGAAAACGAACGAACGAAAATGTTTTGGAGTATTTCTACGTTCATGACGTACACACTCGGTGTTAATGTCAAATATGAGATATTGTTTTTTTTAAATAGGTGGTACTCCAAAACATTACCTGTTTAGACCTGGCTGCCAAGTAGTTGCGGCCAAATGTGCAATGGCACCCATCGATTTTCCGCCGGCGACTGGGGCGGCGCAGGCGCAACTATCTGCGCCTCATGCCGCCCTAGCCGAGGCCGCGGGTGACGTGACCGGGGATTAGTCCGTCACCCGCCGAGAGGCCGACCGCGTGAGGAAAGACCGACGTCCTCCCCGAGGGGGGGACGTCGGTCGATGGAAGGGTACCCCAATAGGGGGTATTCCGTCGGGCCGACCACTGACGACAAGTTAACGCTGCTCCAGTGGTCGGCCCAACGACGAAGGCGACGTGGTTTTCGGGTGGGTCGCGGGAGTTGCGTGCTTAAGCCCCTCTGTCGCCCCGGACGGAGTGGTGCGGAGGCGCGCCGACCGCGGCTCACCCACAAAAAAAAAAAAAAAAAAAACCCATCGATTTTCGAATTCTTTACATACATTGCTATGATGTGGATGATATTTTATTTAAAAAACAAGTGAACGTAATTTTGTTCCAAAAATTTATAAACAAAAATTTTATTAAAACTACTTGCGGCCACTTATTGACTGGCAGCCTGTTATCAATGTATTCTCCTCATCATAAATGTATGTAAGAATCTGAGTTTGATTATGTACGCGATGAACGTAGTGATCCTGCAGTCGGATCTCGTTCTATTACGGATGAATGTTAATATTGTTCTGTAATGTATTTTCCGTGTGCTGACGTGGAGTTAGAAATTTACCACCCTCTCTCATACACGTAGGTGTCGTAAAAAACGATTAAGGGATATATTAAGCACTAGCAACCCGGCCACGCTTCAATTCGGTTTCTGTAGCCTTATCCCCGTAGTTCCCATTCCCGTAGGAATACCGGAATAAAATATAGCCTAGTTTACTCCCTGATATTATACCTTTCCATTGGTGAAAGAATTTTTGAAATCGGTCTAGCCGTTTTGAAGATTATCCGGCACGAACAGACCGACAAAGAAAAATATAAAGTGATTTTTATGCATAGGTGTCGTGCAAATAACCGTGTGAGCATGAAAAAAGCCTATTATTTTCACATTACAAACAGACACTGCAATTATAATTTATATGATAATATGCACATTACATCTATGGAAGAGAAGGAAAACTCGAAATGAAACCCTATAACAACATGTCTGACCAGCATGATATAGTAGGTCAAATTCCCTCCCATTGTGGAGGAGGCCCGTGCCCAACAGTGGGACTTATTTGGGCTGCAATGATGATGAACTAAATATTGTATTCTAATTAGTGATTACTATATATGTTATGTTCATAAATGGAAAGATATTTATAATGATTGTAATACCTGCCACAACTGTACAAAGTTTTACTTTCACCGCTCGTAAAAGTTACACGCATATTTTTTCTACAGAGCAACTTGCAAGGGCTCTTATAACGAGAGATTGATTATAGTAGTTTTTAGTAAGAATGTAAAAATATAACGTAGCTCATCATCATCATTCATCATCATTTCAGCCTATCGCCATCCACTGCTGGACGTTGGCCGGGAGGGAGGGATCATGTTGCGCCACAATGAGCGGTCCTGTGCCGCCTGCATCCAACGACGCCCAGCCACTTTCACTAGATCATCGGTCCACCTAGTGGGGCGTCCTACAGAGCGTCGTCCGATATGTGGTCGCCACTCGAGAACCTTTCTTCCCCAGCGGTTGTCGGTTCGTCGAGCGATGTGGCCTGCCCATTGCCACTTCAGCGTGCTAATTCTTCGTGCTATGTCGGTTACACCCGTTCTTCTGCGGATTTCCGTATTCCGGATTCTATCTCGCAGAGAAATCTCGAGCATAGCCCGCTCCATAACACGCTGAGCGACTTTGAGCCTTGATATGAGGCCTACATTTAGGGACCACGTTTCCGTGCCGTAAGTCATCACTGGTAACACACACTGGTCAAAGACCTGTGTTTTCAGACACTGAGGTATGTTGGACGAGAAGATCCTCTTAAGTTTCCCGAACGCTGCCCAACCGAGTTGGATTCGTCGGCTGATCTCTTTCTCGAAATTGGATCTACCTAACTGGACTGTTTGTCCTAGGTAAACATAGTGATCGACAACTTCAAGAATCGCATTGCCAACTAGGACCGGTACAGAAATGACATGGGCATTTGACATGACTTTCGTCTTGTCCATGTTCATTCGTAAACCCACTAGTTTGGATACCCTGCTGAGATCATTGAGCATTGTGCCAAGGTCCGCCATGGATTCTGCCATAACGACTATATCGTCCGCAAATCGAAGGTGAGTGATGTATTCGCCGTTAATGTTGATGCCGAGTTCAGTCCAGTCTAAGAGCTTGAAGACATCTTCCAGTGCAGTGGTGAACAGTTTCAGAGAGATGACATCTCCCTGTCTCACGCCTTTCTGCAACTGGATCGGTTTCGTACTCTTATCCCGGATACGGAGTGACATTGTGGCGTTCCTATACAAACACTTCAGCACTTCGATATAGCGATAGTCGATTTGGCACCGCTGAAGGGACTGCAGCACCGCCCAAGTTACGACTGAATCAAAGGCTTTCTTATAGTCCACAAACGCTAAGCACAGGGGCCGATTATACTCCTCGGTCTTTTGTATAATCTGCCGAAACGTGAGGATATGGTCTATGGTGCTATAGCCTTTTCGGCTTGTTCGGGGGGCTGGAAGTCATCGAGCTTGCGCGAGAGTCGGTTGGTAATGACCCTCGAAAACAACTTATAAACATGGCTCAGGAGTGAGATGGGTCTGTAGTTCTTCAAGAGAGTTTTGTCACCCTTCTTGAAGAACAGCACCACCACACTCCTGGTCCACGACTCTGGAACGTCGCCCCCGAGGATAACGGAATTAAATAGCTTTTGAAGGGCTATTAAGACCGGCTTGCCGCCCGCCTTCAGAAGCTCTGCCGTAATTCTGTCATCTCCCGGTGCCTTACCGTTACGTAGTTGTTTGAGAGCCATTCTGATCTCGTACAAGCTGATGTCCGGGATTTCTTCGGTATAGTGCCGAGTTAGTTTAGATCTGGGATCTTGGACCAAGCCGACACATCTTGTGCGAACACTTTTGGGCCACGATTCCGCTCTATCGCTTCTTTAATACGGAGCGTATTAAATCGGCGAATATCGCGACGCACAGACCTGGAGATCTAGGCAGATCTCCAGGTCGTCCAGACATTGGCAGCGATTGTGTAATTCGAGTTGAAAGCCTTCGAGGTTCTGGTATTGGACAGATGTAGGTCGGAGTGTAGACTTCATCAAGCGTGACCGCTCGACTTTTGTGTGGATATTCAATGTGGCTCGTACCATCCGGTGATCGCTCCCAGTTTTAATCCTGCTGATCACTGAGACATCATTGAATATCTGTCGTTTGTCTGACAAGATGAAGTCTATTTCGTTTTTTGTTGAACCATCGGGGCTAATCCAGGTCCATTTCCTTTGTGGCTGCTTCCTGAAGAAGGAATTCATAATAAAGAAACTTTCCTTCTCCAGAAAATCAGCCAGTTTCTGGCCCCTCTGGTTTCTCTGTCCATATCCATGTTTCCCCACTCTCAACTCATCATCACTCCCTTTGCCTATTTTCGCGTTAAAGTCGCCCATGACTACCGTGAAGTGGGTTTTGGACGTGTGTATGGCTTTCGAGATGTCCTCGTAAAATGCCTCCACCTCGTCGTCCGAGTATGTCGAGGTCGGTGCGTATACCTGTATAACCTTCAGCGAATACCTCTTGGATATTCTGAGTATAAGGTACGCTACCCTTGTCGACACACTCTCGATCCTCTCCACGTTGTCTACGAGAAACTTACGAACGATAAACCCTATACCACCTTGGGACGGGTGATCGCCCTCCCGGTAGAAGAGCAAGTTTCCAGACTGGAGGATTATCGTGCCCTCGCCCTCTCTTCGCACTTCTGATAATCCTACAATGCCCCAGCGGATTTTGCTTAATTTCTCTTCCAGCTCGATGACCCTCTCGTCAGTCCTGAGTGTCCGAATGTTGTGTGTTACCAGGGCCAAGGGTCGTTTTTGTTGGTAGCCGGATCGCTGCCGGAGATTCCTCGCACCCCCCGCTCCACCCCTACTGGGCCCGCCACCAAAATGAGCCCGTAGAGTACCGGAGCCGCCGTGACTGGGGGCCATTTTTTTATTGTACGCCATTTCTAGAAAAAGGGCATATTGCCGTAATCGCCACGCTTGGCAGGCGGGTTGGCGATCGCAGTATAGGTGTTTTACGTTTCCCAGCTCTCCTGGGCTGCTGCCCTGCTCTCCTGGTGAACCCTCAGCCAATTTTTACGACTCCCACGGGCAAGTAAGGGGTGGCGACATATGTATTCTCAGCCTGTCGCCACACGGGCAAACGTAGCTATATTATCATAATATATTATTATGTTACGTTAATCCATCCTTCCATCAGGCTATCGACATCCACTGTAGGAAGTCTTCCTCAAGGAGAAGGACATCCACAATATATATCCACGATACACAATTTCAATAGTCTATTTCATGGCACTAGTGGTCGCCGAGTGGTCGAAATTCGGCCATAATTCATTTAAATTAATTTTTCTGCTACACAATTTTCTAATATGACTATTATAATCCTTACTAATATTATAAATGCGAAAGTAAGAATGTTTGTATGTTTGTTTGTTACGCTTTCACGTTTAAACCACTGAACCGATTTAAAAATTCTTTCACCAATGGAAAGCTATAATATCAGGGAGTAACATAGGCTATATTTTATCCCGGTATCCCCACGGGAACGAGAACTACGCCACGGGTAAGGCGACTGAAACCGAAGCGAAGCGAGGGCGGTTGCTAGTTATATAATAAAGACGTCACTGGCACCAATAGCCCATATTATTGTAGCTTATTGCCAATAAAAAAGAAGAAGAAATGTAAACAAAAGTGTATAAGCGGGCACGCGAGTTTTTGGCGGGAATCTGAAGTGTCATGTGGTGTTCTTGTATTATATTCAATATCTTAGTGTTTTAACGTGTTATGTTAAATAATCTTGATGGCATTTTATGTAATATATAGCGACAGAACTGCTGAGGTGTAGTGAATATGATATAAAACTGCTATACATACCTTTGTATTTCTACCAAAATTCTCAGAAGATACCCTTAACAGTGGCCATTACACTGTTGAGGCCGACACTTTGACTTACTGACAGACCATTACTGACATGAAGAAACTGAGAACTTGAAAAGATAATTATAACTCGACACTGGCAAAAATGGCTCGTATTTGTAACTGATTGCCAAGACAAAAAAGAAGAAGAAGCGGGCGCGCGTGTGTGTGTGTGTGGGTGTGTGTAGCAATCGAATGTTAGTGTGCGTAATGCCTTTCGTAATAAATTTAATGTATTTCTAATTCATTATTATATGAAATTTCAGTTTTATGCACTTCTCCGCATTACATACTTCAAATGTGCCAAATTTCATACTTATCCATCTACGTAACTTTCGTAAAAAGGGGTACAAAGATTTTGCTTCACATATTAATATATAGATACCAATTTTTTTTTCGTTTCTAGCCTACACGCCGTTCAATCCGTATGTTGCAAGTCAATTCAATAGTAGTAAGTCAATTTCATTCCCACTTTTAAGGAAACTCGAGTCCAACAATAGGACGTATATTAGCTAAATGCAATAAAGCGCTTGAAAGCAAACTTTAAAGTTATTTAAACCTACTTTACTTAAGTAATTCAAATGTCTCCAGCTAGTGACAAACAGAGCGTGTACATACAAGACAATTTCAGGACTAACTTTAAGCGTATAATATAAACAGACATTGTAGAGACTTATCCACGTCAACGAAGACGCCTTTGCATAATTGAATTATTCTAAGAACCAACTAAATGGGTAAAATGCAGTCGGCGTAAGTTTCCCTTTTAGTTTTTAAGTGAGACTAAAGACTGCAAATATTTTAATTTTAGAATAGAATTGTTGTCCGTGTGGTGACGAAATCCTTACTAATCCTTTCTAATATTATAAATGCGAAAGTAAGTTTGTTTGTTACGCTTTCACGCTTAAACCACCGAACCGATTTCAGAAATTCTTTCACCAATAGAAAGCTATAATATCAGGAAGTAACATAGGCTATATTTTATCTTGGTATTCCCACGGGAACGGGAATTATGCCGGTGAGGCGACTGAAACCGAAGCGAAGCGAGGGCGGGTTGCTAGTAAGAATATAATTCCCTATCTTGCCCGTAGATGTCGTAAAAGACGACTGAGGGATATATTAAGCATATAATATCTATGCAAGAGAAGAATAACACGAAACAAAACCCTATACCAGCCTGTCTGACCAGCATGGTATAGTAAGGTCAATTTCCCCCCTAATCTGGTGGAGGCTCAGCCCCCCTATGCGCGACACGTGTTTATATCGCCCCACGCTGTGATGACGATGATGATGGTTATTGGAAAGTGAACTAACTATTGTATTGCAGGAGACTTTACAAACATATAATTAACTGAATCAAATTACATTCAGAATCAGAATAATATAATTTGTGGATGTCACAAAGTCTTGTGTTGTATTTTTCTATTCTCTTTGCGTAGGAATTAAATGATTTTCTTCCTTACTAAAAGGAAAAGAAATACTAAACTATGAATAGCATATTTTTCGCTAAAATGCCATCCACTGAACATAATCATAGTTCAAAGATCATAAACATAATTATTGCGTATAATTTTGCACTTTTCATTCAAGTCTTGAAGTATGACGTGTACCGCATTCATAGTATGAGCCACATAATGAGACAGCTCATGACTATGAATACCACGGCGTCGTATCATTAGAATTGACGGGTACTTGCTTTACATAATTGAATATATTCTGTAATGCAAAGATTTTATCACAATAAAGCTTTTGTGTGGTGTTAGAGTAAGAATAGTATTCACCACCCCTTATCAAACCAGTGGTTATCGTAAAAGACGATTAAGGGATATAACATGCATATAATCGCATAAATGCATACATCGACTACGGAGTAGCGACAGCAGCATTCTGAGTGCAATTGCAGCACGCTTTGACTGCCCATTTCAAAATTGGTGGATGAGGTTGGCCATAGGTTTAGCTTAAGCTAAGCCTGTGGCTGTCCTCACCCACCAATATGTACAGTTTCAGCTAGAGTAAATTACTAACAATACTAACAATTTAAATGGTTATTATTTCATATATGTACTAAAAAACTAACAAATGAATGTGTCAAATTTATTATATGAACTATGGATGTTTTTATGTTTGAATTAAACTATTATTATTATTATAATATCTATGAAAGAGAAGGAAAACTCGAAACAAAACCCTTTTCCAACACATCTGACCAGCGTGGAATAGTAGGTCAATTCCCCTCCCATTATGGAGGAGGCCTCAGCCATATATAGGCTGAGATGTTGATGATACTCTTTATCTATACTCTATACTAATATATAAAGCTGGAGAGTTTGTTTGTTTGAACGCGCTAATCTCAGGAAATACTGGTCTTGTTTGAAAAATTATTTAGTGTTAGATAGTCCATTTATCGAGGAAGGCTATCGGCTATATATCATCATGCTAAGACCTACAGGAGCGAAGCACCAATGAAGAATGTTTCAAAATCAGTTTTTTTTCCTTTTGAGAGCTTCCGCTGCGTAAACGGCTAAATTTCCGCAAAAATCATATGTGACAGAATCGTATGATTAAAAAATATTTTTACTCTCTACGTAAACAAAGTTTTAGGTTTTTTAAAAAAAAAAAAAAAGTTTTAGGTTAAAGTTAGCGTTAGCCCAAAGTATCTATACCAGGCGGGCAAAGTCGCGAGCAGAAGCTAGTATTGATATAATTAGTGCCACACCGGAAGTACCGGCGCCTTGGAATTATAAATATCATTAAAATGTAAGTAATCAACATAACAAAGGTTTCTGGCATAATTATTAAAAAATATAAGCATTCTATATCAATAACTGTCATTCCCTTTCATAAAATCATATATCAAATAACTTTTAATCATTACTAATTAAATTATTAACTCGGCAACTCGTCTCATTAGAAAATCCCGCAGTTCTAATTTAAACTTTTTAAAGTCCCAAACATTGTCTTGTATCAAACTCCACTCAAAAAACTTTCTATATAATTAGGATTACCACGAACTTACCCTCTTTATAGACTTGTTTTAAAAAAAATATTTGGTTTACTGATGTTTACGCGAGTATTACAGATCTATACAAATAAATAAAATAGGAGTGTCTGTCTGTTTATAATGTCAAAATGATGGGCTTTTTTCATGCTAATACAGTTATTTGCACGATACCTATGCCTAAACGCCGGTTTAAAAATTTTTTGTCTCTCTATCTGTCTGTCTGTTTGTTTTGGGTAATCTTCAAAACGGCTGAACCAATTTTGTTAATATTTTACTACCAGGTAGCTGTCTATGTAAGGAGTAACTTAAGCTAGATTTTATCTCGGTATTCCCACGGAAACGGCAAATACGCTGGTCAGGCGAGAGCAGGTTAGTTTTTAAAGTGTCAATTGCGTTTATTTTCATATTATGTCAAAATTCTAAGACGAAACATGATTTGCTTATCAGCACCTCATCAATGGTAACGACTATGATTAAAATACAGAGACTAAAGACGTGAAGATTATAAATCGAGATTAGCACTCATTCGTCATCATCATCATCATTTCAGCCTATTGCCGTCCACTGCTGGACGTAGGCCTCCCTCATGTCACGCCACAATGTGCGGTCCTGTGCCGCCTGCATCTAACGACGCCCAGCAACTTTCACTAGGTCATCGGTACACCTAGTGGAGGGACGTCCTAGACTGCGTCGTCCAATACGTGGTCGCCACTCGAGAACCTTTCTTCCCCAGCGGTTGTCGGTTCGTCGAGCGATGTGACCTGCCCATTGCCACTTCAGCGTGCTAATTCTTCGTTCTATATCGGTTACACCCGTTCTTCTGCGGATTTCCGTATTCCGGATTCTATCTCGCGGAGAAATCCCGAGCATAGCCCGCTCCACACCCGCGCACACTGAGCGACTGTGAGCCTTGTTATGAGGCCTACATTGGACATGAGGACTGGCACTAATAACTCATAATTGTAGCTTATTTCCATGGCAAAAGAAGAAGAGGAAGTACTCCCCATCCATAGCTGTATAAGTTTTCTTTAAAAAATAGTATTCCTTCCTGGCATACATCATCATTAATTTGCCATCATTTCCATACGCAAACATCCTCAGAAAGTTAGGCTTCCGGCTCACTCAACGAACGAAGCGCAGTAACAAATCGCTACTACTCGAACGTCGATTTTCTGCGAGAGTATGGCACTACCCCGAACGGACCGAGCCGTATCTGTTGACAAACAACTGTCAACAATGTGGTCATACTACTATTATATCCATATTATATCCCTTAGTCGTCTTTTACGACATCCACTGGCAAGTTAGAGAGTGGCGAATTGTATTTTTAAACCGTTTCCACACGATGTGTATAATGTAATATATATTTATTTCATTATCCCAAGTGCTCTGAATACGTGGTAACCCTACACGTAACTGAATTCATCCCTTAGTAAAAGTCAAGGAACAATAGGCCTTGTAATAATGCAAGCTCCGTACGGTTTATTTCCTTAAGTATTCAGAATATTTCGACGGAAGTTGCCGTAAAAGTTTTGCCCAAGGAAAAATTCTTATTGATTATCTTAAGGGGCAATCTTTTTACACAATTAATCTCTTTCTGTCTTCGACAAAGTTAATTTTCTTAATGGCCTTTCTTTGTGCCGAAATGTTTCATTATTGATGAGACTTTTATTTTTTTTTTTTAGATAGTCTCCATTTTACATATGTGGCGACATTAGTTAGCATTACATACATTTGATAGCTTTCAACTGCACAGATGGCGTAGTGGTTAAGATAGCGACTTACAGCGCCAGTGTCGGGGGTTTGAATCCCACGCGGGACAACACTTTGTGCGATCCACAAATTGTTGTTCTGAGTCTAGATGTAATTTGTGTCCCTTAATTATATGTTTGTAAAGTCCCCCGCAATTTTTTTTTTTTTATGGGTGGGCTATGGTAAGCGCACGCGCGGTCCAATCCGTCCGGGGTGATGAAAGGACGGCGCGCGGGCCCATAACCCACCCGTACCCACGTCACCTCGTTGTTGGGCCGACAACAAAGACCCCCTCAATACAAGGATTATTTCCTTAGTGCAGGGTGTTGTCTTAAAAAAAAATATTTATAATGTTAAAGTTGACAATTAAATGAATAAAGCGTTTATTTGTCAGCCTATGAAAATGCACTATAAACCTAGGTTTCCTCAATCTATTATTTACATATTTCTGGTTCTAGACAATTATTTCTCATAGAAAGAATAACATAACACTTAATACTGAGAAATCACGGTATCTTAATACTAATTTACACTTGTGAGAATGCAGTCGGTAGTGCTATATTAATATAGTTTGATCTTGTACAATAAACTTGAAATGTAGGGAACAATAAAACAACAGCAGCTACTTGATAGCAATTGGAAATAACTAATTTATGAAAATATAAGATATTTGTGAGGAAAAGTACGATGGTCATATACTTTATTATTTGGTAGGAGCACACTGTAGAAGGTTGTCTGTCTAAAGTCGCCGGCCGGTCCATCCGGGGTAGTAACCACACTCTCACAGATAATTAACCTCTGAGTTGTAGCAATTTATTACTGCATTTCGATTGGTGAACGAAAGAGCCGGACGCCCAACTTTCTGAGGGTGTTTGCGTGTGACAGGTTTTGGTGATACCTTTAGTATCACTGAATCTCATTGGACGCATTCACACTGCCTTCACTTACTACACAGTAGGCAGCGCAAAGGTCCATGATCGGTATCACTTACCACCAGGTATACTGTTTGCTCATTTGTCACCAAGAGCAAAAAAAAACTCTTATCACCGCCGCCGTATAAACTGTTAATGAATGAAATAGCTTGGTATGCGACGATGACGACGCGACTGGATGGCATGTGTTTACTGCCTCGGAAGGTGGGTAGGCCTATGCAGTCCAACTGTTTGCATTAATACCCTTGCCAACTCGTCTATGGTATACGGCATTATCTCAACCTTGGAAAGTCTTATGTCAAAACCTTAGACGTCAACAAGTTGCTGGTTAGATAACCGTCGTTCTTCGTACTCTATATTTCTTTTACACGGAGTCCTTAGTGTCCTCAACATGCATATAACACACATACAATTGAAGAAAAACTGTACAGACAATTCTTTTGAGCACCGTGATATGGTAGGTTAATTTACCTTCGATTGTGTAAGAATCTTCGTATGATGAAGGAATAAGAATACCTACAATTCACTACTCCCTATCTTGCCCGTGGGTGTCGTAAAAGACGACTAAGGTATTCCTTAGTAGTCTTATATTTAATACGCATATAAAATATATGCAAGAGAAAGAAACCTTGAAACAAAACCCTAAACCAACATGTCTGAGCAGCATGATATAGTAAGGTCAATTTCTCTCCTATTGTGGAGGAAGCTTCAGCCCAGCAGTTGGACGTGTATGAGATGAAATATGTAGGCAACCTGTGCCAAAAAATGGGACGTATTTAGAACTGCTAAGGAAACTAATCTGCAACACTCCAATAATTCATTTGGTGTGATAAAATACAAGATTTTTATTCACATTTTATTGAAACGAGTCTATAAATTGCAGAAGCATATTATCTTAGAGGTACTCTTCATAAGTTACATCGAGTATAAATCGGCCATTTTGAATACATATTCAGTTATTCTTTGGTATTGTATTCTAGTGTTCCCTGTATATAATGGTTCGCCGTAAATCCGGATTTCGGTGATGGCTTTTGATATCTTCTATTATGGGGCCGTTTCGAGTATGATTTCTGCTTATCATTGTACGCCTACAGAATTTGCGGCTTGATTTGATTATGATTGAAATAATGGCATTGTTTTCCGTGTAATGATGGAGTAAGAACACTATTTGCGTTGTGGTATGAATGTAGATGTAGTGACAAGGATTGAGAAAGGTATGTTAAGTTAGTTTGGTCATGTAGAGAGAATGAATGAAAGGAGATTAACAAGAAGAATTTATAAGGCGAATCTGAACGACATTGTTGGAAGAGGAAGACCAAGGCGGACGTTCCATGATCAAATCGGGGACATTCTTAAGAAAGGCCAGGTTAGAAGTACCCTTAACCGAAGAATATTGCTGAAGAGTAATGAATGTGGAGGAGGCGAAAGTGGTATGTTAAGATCATAGCAAGTGAAGGGAAGTGGTCTCTGCCTACTCCTATGGGAAAAAGCCGTGAAATATGTATGTATGTAAGAATACAATTTATCGCCTTATCTTGCTCGTAGGTATCCTAAAAGGCAACTAAGGGACTATAATATGTATATAACATCTATGGTTTGAAGACAGAATGAATGAAGTGAGATTGACGAACCACTTATAAAGAGCAAGTATGAGTGGGATGGTTACAAGAGGAAGACCACGTTTCTGGATCAAATTGGAGACTTGCTGGTGGAAGATCATGTTAACAGTATGCGTAACCATAATGTATGCAATGTAAGCGAAGAAAGTATGCCATTATCGTGGCTTATGGCAATCCATAGTCTCTGTCTACATCTCGGGAGGTTTAAGGCTATTTATGTACATCTATGCAAGAGGAAAGACAGCTCGAAATAAAACCCTATACCAACACGTCTTACCAAAACGGTAGTAGGTAAATTTTTAGTTGAGATGAAATGACATAGTCTAGGTATCAAGGTCACAGTCAAGCATCGCGGGTTCGATCCGCAAGCAGAATAGTATTTTTTTGTGATTTTCACAAATGCTTGTGTAGTGTCCAGGCGTTATTTGGGTCTGTTTATTGTATGTTTTTAAAGTCTATAGCGATACAAGGTCTTGTTACTTAAAGCGGGTTGATCATCATCGTTGCAGCTCAAATACGTCTCATTGCTGGGCTCGAGCCTTCTCCCTAATAGTAGGGCAATTGACCTACTATACCATGCTGGTTAGACATGTTGGTCTATACCATATTTTATTTTCCCTCTCTTGCACAAATAATGTGCATATTATATTCCTTAGTCGTCTTTTACGACACAAAAACAAATTGTTCATTCGTAAGAGAACAAGACGGCAATAAAACCAATATGAAATTATGGCTGTCTTGTCCTTTCAAAGAATACATTTCTGTTGGATTAATGGTCCATTCTATGACATCATTATGCCATAGAAAATAATATCACTTTTAGAGGTCATGGTAAAGGTAAAGTGAGTAGTATTAATTTTGCATGTGGCGATGGAGTGAAGTAGAAATCACCACCACATTCCCTCATATTTAGAGAACTCGGGATTATGAAATCCATACTAATATTATAAATGCGAAAGTAAGGATATTTGTTTGTATGTTTGTAACGCTTTCACGCTTAAACCACCGAACCGATTTCAAAAATTCTTTCACTAATGGAGAGCTATAATATCAGGGAGTAACATAGGCTATATTTTATCCCGATATTCCCACAGGAACGGGCACTACGCCACGGGTAAAGCGACTGAAACCGAAGCGAAGCGAGGGCGGGTTGCTAGTAAATACATAAATATCTTTAAACGAGCAATTCTTGTATATTATATATACAAGAATTGCTGAATCCTGAATATATATTATATATATATATTCAGGATCTCGGAAACGGCTCCAACGATTTTGTTGAAACTTGGCATACTAGAGTTTCCGGGTCCAAAAAATCCATCTAGCTAGGTTTTATTTACAGAAAATGTTGTATTGTCCGTGTTTTTAGCAAAACAATACAATGCCATTAAATTTTAAAAGAATATGATTTCAAATTTTGTTGTCAACGTCATGAGTTACGATAGCTCAGTTGGGAAGTTGACCGGTTCTAATTTTGGTTTTTTTGGCATTCAAACAGCGTCGGTTCGAATCTCGGTGTTAATATTTTTCTCTTTTTGTAATTTTTTATATAATTTTCATTATTTATTAATATATATCTAAATAAATTCGACAAAAATATTCCGAGCAAAGATCGGTCAACCAGATATTACATATTATCTATACAAATAAATAAAATTGAAGTATAACAGATACTTCAATTAGTGTAATATAATAATTGTAATGTCGAAATACTAGCCTCTTTTCATGCTCACACGGTTATTTACGCGATACCTTTGCCTAAAAACCAGTTTCAAAATTATTTATCTGTCTGTTTGTTTGAGATAATCTTCAAAACGGTTGAACTGATATTGATAATATTTTACTAGCGGGTAGCTGTCTATATAAGGAGTAACTTAGGCTTTATTTTATCCTAGTATTCCTACGGGAACTACACGGGTAAGGCGACTGAGACCGAAGCGAAGCGAGAGCGGGTTGCTATTGAATATTAATAAGTTATAATATTAACTTCATGTAAGTCGTAATCGACATAGTCACGTGACGTATTAACACTGTGTCTGTAGCTATATATGTATGTGCCGATAGATGTCAAAACCGGCTGAATGTAAAAGATAAATTTACAAACTTTTATCTAAGATCAAACTATTTGATTTCACCCTATCATTCGGTTACACATGGGCATTCGGTTACCCATTGATAACCGAAAAGAGAAATTGAGACATATGCCTATAAGAGCTATACAAGAAAAAGAAAATTCGAATTCAAAAACCTTATACTTTCTGACCAGCAAGGTATTGTAGGTTGGGTACCCCAAATAGGGGGTATTCCGTCGGGCCGACCACTGATGACAAATAACCCTGCTCCGGTGGTCGGCCCAACGACGAAAGCGACATGGTGTTCGGATGGGTTGCAGGTGTGCGTGCTTACGCCCCTCTGTCGCCCCGGACGGAGTGGTGCGAGGAGTGCGCCGACCACAGCTCACCCCGAAAAAAAAAAGAAAAAAAAGGTATTGTAAGTTAATTTCCCACTAATGTGATGGAGGCTCGAGGCGAGCAGTAATTTTTTTAGATTTGAAAAGAACAATTTATCCGCGTACCCTTGGGTGTCGTAAATGACGACTAAGGGATATAATAAGCGTATAACATCTATGCAAGAGAAGGTAAACTCGAAACAAAACCCTATCCCAACACGTCTGACCAGCGTAGTATAGTTGGTCCATTTCCCTCCTACTGTGGAGGAGGCTCGAGCGCAACAGTGGGACGTATATGAGCCGAAATGATGAATGAAATGAACAGAACTTCTGTTGGGTCAGCTAGTAAGCTACAATAATTAATGCTATCTCTATACACATTAATACACAAACAATAATAGCAACTAACAAATAATACTAAAGAAGTCTCTAGAAGCTTTCAATAGTATCTTAAAACCGTCTCAATTTGCAATTCTGTAAATTTATCCAACTACATTAAACAACTAAAATAAAGTTCCAACAACAAACTTAATTGCAATTACAAGAATCGTTGTTGCTTCTTAAATTTAACACCAGAGAACAATGGACTTCCTTAGCTATTGAGAATTTTCATATTCTTGGCAGTAATTTTGGACTTTATTCTGAATATAATAAGGTTTAATATAAAACTGATAAATCTTGGATTAATTAGGACAGATGTGGGTACTAATTGGGTTTTATTGAGTGTTGTGAATATCAGGAAGGTTAACGAATCGAAGCAATTTTGAAGAGGTGTAAGGTTTATCTTTGAATTAGAATGAATTATACTTTATACTTTCATTTTGTTATAAAGGGTTTTTGTTACATTTTTTTAAGACAGTCTAATCGTCCAAATGGCCGAATCGTTGCGTCTGGTGACGGAGTAAGAAAACACATATCTGAAATCTCCGTCACTGGATAACAATACAATAAAATACAAAGTACCCTATTGTAAATGATATAATTATGCAGAATATTTTCAAGATCGTAAGATACGATACCTACTTTTTTTTTACCTACCTACCTGATACCTGATACTTGATACCAACTTAAAAACCAATTTAAACATATTTTATGTGTGTCTGTCTGTTTCGGGTAATCTTCGAAACGGCTTGACTGATTTTTACAATATTTTACTACCAGATAGCTGTGTATATTAGAAGTAACTTAGGCCATTTTTCCTTCCAGAAAACCCATATAAAAACTATTGTTCACTCCAGGAATCTAACTCATAGACTGCATCGTGTATCGTAATATTCTAGAAGATAGTGGCGATTTAAAATGGGGGCCAAAGCTACTGAAATCGAAGCAAAACATGGTCAGGTCGCTAGTAGAACATAAAACTAGTGAATTTTATTTCTTGAAGCACTTATAAACCCAATTGAGAAACGATTTGAAACAGCTGCCGGGCAAGATTACGTTGACCTTGATAGTATATAGAGGTGATAACAGATATTAAACAAGAACATATCAAAATAGCTATGTTTAGAAATATTTAAAAACTATATTAGAAACCAAATATAAAACTAGTTTTTCCATGTTGCAATGAATCACGAATAAAATTCATCATCAATATGGTCGCAAGATATCCTGCCTTCGGGTTTTGTAAAAGACAGGGATATACATATTAAATCCAGTATCCCATTTCTTCCTCGTGGCTATTGTAAAGATTTAGGAAAAAGAGATTTTTAGAAAGTTTCAAATCTTTCTCATCTTTAGAAACTCGTCGAACCTACAGAGATTTAATGTTCTTATAGAAAACTAGCGTACCCAGCCCGCTTCGCCGGGATAGATTTTGCTTTATTTTATTTAAATTCTCCGTATTCATTCTATTCTTTCAAAAAGAGGAGTGCTCCGATCGTCACCAAACTTTACAGGATTACTCGCCAGGTCTGTCAATCTGGAGATTCCCCGAAAGTTTCATTGAAATCGGTCCAGCCGTTTCGGCGCCTATATGGAACACACACTTTCTCTTTTATAGATATAGATTATTCATAATTTAGGCGATTCACTATATCTGTTAAGTCAAATAGGATTACGTTATAAAAGGCCAACTTCACGTTTATTGTCTCTTTTTAATATTCCTTATTCGAGAACTACGTATGACTAGTGATGTAATGAATATTCGCATGTTTTTTGCATATTCGCATTCGCGAAATTATTGCGAATGTTTTTGCGAATATTTTTGCGAGTATAATTTTTTTAAGTAGGTAATAAGAAAATCCAATTCCATTAATTTCTTATGTTTTTAATGCAATAAAAATAACTTAACCTCGTAATCACATTATCGGTCTTCACTTTATCAATTGGTATCATTTATTTATTTAACTTTAGGCAATGAAACTTAACAATCAAACTTATAACAATTTAAAAAACTTGACTGACTACACATATCGCGACTACGCCATCACGGCATATATCCACTAGGATAAGATAGCGACTTACAGCGCCAGTGTCGGGGGTTCGAATCCCACGCGGGACAACACTTTGTACGAACCACAAATTGTTGTTCTTAGTCTGGATGTAATTTGTGCCCGTTAATTATATGTTTGTAAAGTCCTCCGCAATACAAGGATTATTTCCTTAGTGCAGGGTGTTGTCTTAAATAAATAAAAAAAAATAAAAAATTAAAAACAAAGCTATATACTAAATGGCCTAAATGCAATGTAATCAAACAAAAATAATCTTCTATGAATTTTTACCAAAGTTTAATGTTATAATTATCTTCTTGAACAAAACTAAAAATAATAATCTACAAATACTTCTACAATTAATATTTATTTAACTTTGGGCAATGAAGCCTAACAATCAAATTGTCATGAGAATTTAACAAACAAAACTATATAGTAAATGGCCTAAATGCAATGTAAACAAACAAAAATAATCTTCTATGATTTTTTACTATAATTAAAATCAAATAAAAGCTTAATATGAATTGCTGTCATCATAATCACAAAGTGTTTATAGTATATCTATATTATATAGTTTATAGTATTTATAGTATAAATATAATCGTTTTACGTAAGAGTTAACAGTTAACACTTTAAGCAAACAAGAATAAAATTAAGTATTTTACTTTAATAAAGCTAAAAAATTTAATTGTTATTAGAACTTGTGACACAAAATTTTAATGCAATTGAAACTAATAAAATTAAATTCTTCTATTAAAATTTTCTCAGTCTTTAGATATATTTTTAATATTTAAATTATCAAACAAAAATTATATTCTTCTACAATAGACCATTAAATAGTCTAACTCTAAACAAACAAAAAAATAGATTCCTCAAACAAAATACTTCTCTCCCTTAAAAATATAACAGTTAATTATATATATTTTTCATATTAATAATTGAACTTCAGTAGGGGAATATTAAACTTTAAAAATAGTAGTTTTGATGCCTTGTCTGCTTCAAGTCTGTTTCGATGTGGCGTGTAAATAAGTCCAGCACCACTAAATATGCGCTCACTGGGGACACTCGTTGGTGGTGTAACTAAATAATGCCGAACTTTTTTTTCTTAGGGGTGGGCTGCGGTCAGCGCGCTCCTCGCACCACTCCGTCCGGGGCGACAGAGAGGCGTAAGCACGCATACCCACAACCCACCCACGATGCACGTCGCCTTCGTCGTTAGGCCGACCACCGGAGCAGGGTTACTTGTCATCAGTGGCCGGCCCGACGGAATACCCCCTACTTGGGGTACCCTCCCATCGACCGACTTCACGCGGTCGGCCTCTCGGCGGGTGACGGACTAATCACCGGTCACGTCACCCGCGGCCTACCACTCCGTCCGGGGCGACTGAGGACCACCGGAGCAGGATTACTTGTCATCAGTGGTCGACCTGACGGAATACCCCCTATTTGGGGTACCCTCCCATCGACCGACGTCCCCCACCACGGGAAGGACATCGGTCTTTCCTCATGCGGGCGGCCTCTCGGCGCGTGACGGGCTAATCCCCGGTCACGTCACCTGCGGCCTCGGCTAGGGCATGAGGCGCAAGTACTCGCGCCTACGCCGCCCCAGTCGCGTCATCGAGGCTGCGCTCCTTGCGCAGGCGATCCGCCGGCTCAAAAATAGCGGCATAACTTGTACATGTAACTTCTCTATTATTCAGTTTCATATAATTCAAAAAACTCATTATTTATTAATGTCTTAACGTATATTTATTAGAAACTTAATTGGTGACATCGTTATTAATTTTATCTACTTTGTATCATCATCATCATCCTGCTCCTATCCCAATTACTTGGGGTCGACGCAATATGTCATCTGTTTTGACATATTGCAAAAAGTTTCGGCAATGACTTTTATGACCGGCCGCCTGCCTGACGTTAACCCTCCTTGGGAATGTAATCGTTGACCCAAATGGTACCAGATGGAGTTGGTCCGCGTCAATCTAGGGCTCTTAGTTGTCTTTTACGACACCCACGAGCAAAGCAAGGGTTGGTAGTATTCGAAGCCGCTACCACACAGCAACTTATCTACTTTGTATATTAGCTCATAATACTGTTTGTTTCTTTGAATACATTAAATAAATTAATAAAAGATATACATTAAGGAGAAGAAAAAAATCAAAACACGAGGACATTCACGGGCAAGATAGGGGTGATAAAAGCGTATGTACAGTAAATTTATTTCCCGAAAAAAATCTGTTCTCCATATCTAAAATATAATAGTCACATATTTTACATAAAATGCCTATAATATATTTTCTAAAAGACACCGAGGCGAGAATATTAAAATGATACTTAACATTGTTTTATGATATGAGTATAAAAACGGTCTTTTGCTATTCACAATAATTATATTTATGTTGTTTTTAATGCGTGCTTTTATTATAAAAGGAAAACCGTAGGCTTAAAACTCTTGATATAAGCGTAGATTCTTAAAACTGAGTAATAACATTTATGTGTATTCTAACATCAATAAACGAGAAAGTAACCATATTTTGTCGCAGCAAGAATACAGCTCAACACCCTATAGGTATCTTAAAAGTCAACTAAGGGATGTAATGTCATCATCGTTTGTGTAAGAGAAATAAAAGCCTTGGGCAATCCGTCTAACCAGCGTGATTTTTTTTTATCGCAAATGGTGGCAGACGAGCAAACAGTACACCTGATGATAAGTGCTGCTGCCCCTCATGGACCTCTGCTAGGCCGCTGTCAACCGCAAAGAAAGTGAAGGGAGTGTGAACCTCATGGCACGCAATGAGGTTCGGTTATACTAAAGGCATCACTAAAACACGCAAACACCCAGAAAGTTGAGCTTCCGACTCTCTCGCTCACCGAACGAAGCGCTGTAATAAATTGCATAGTGTGTGTATGTGTGTGGTAGACAACTGTCAACAGTGCCTATCACTAGATCAAGTAATGTCATCATCGTTGGTGCAAGAGAAATAAAAACCTTTGCTAACCCGTTTGACTAGCGTGATTTTGTAGCTTAGTGTCCCTGCCATTGTGGAAGAGACTCAAGCCTAACAGTGGCACATCTATGAGCTTAGATGATGATGACGAGATGAAACGAGCAAGTCTTGATCTATTTCAATATATTCAGAATCTCGGTAACGGCTTTAAAGATGTCCATAAAATTTCGTAGACAGGTTTCGGGGGCGATAAATCTATCTATGTTTTACTTATAAAAAACCTCGTTTTATGTCAGTTTTCCACGAGCAAAGACAAACATTTAATTAGAATTTGAATATAAATTGACACCCAATCGTCATCAATAAAAATAGCTCAATTGGGCAATCGAGCAGTCCCTTAATCCAGATTGCCGCGGTTCGATTCTGGAATTTCTCCTTTTTACATCACCTTTTAAATCTATTTTATATCAGTTTTATAATTTCATTAAATATTTTTTATAATTTACCTAAAAATGAGGCCAAGTGCGGTTGTTCAGGTATAGTATTTAAAACACAAAAATTATTTCAATCTATATCCCTTTTAGATTTGGAAACCATCCTACCAATGTAGTCCAAACCGGTTTTATTAGAAAGGCAATATTGCGAAGATGCTTTTAGATGAAAAAAAGATTTAGAACCCGACAGGGGGCGCTCTCTTAGGTTATAGGTTCTATTACTGGTCCTGAGCCTCCTGAAGAGAAAATCACCTACTATTAACACACTGGGTTGGTAAAGAATTTTATATTAAACTAGCTGACCCAACAGACGTTGTTCTGTTCAAATAAAATAAAAAGAATTCTCCTTGAGATCGACAGTAGCGCCACCTACCGGGTCCAATTGTGAATCTGAACCATTTTCAGGAGGAGTTCAGTGACATACACATGCACACAAGAAATGTTTATAAAGATTTTCCTTCACTTATGTTATATGTTTGCATCCCTTAGTCATTTTTATGATCACCTGCAGGCAAGGAAGGGGTGGTGACTGCCTGCCTGTTTCAATATGTACAGAGCTTATAAGCTCGCCGCTTGGGCAGAACAGCGTCGTGAACTCGTTGCAATCATCGGCGCCGACCTGATACTGATGTTCGACAGCGTCAGGAACTGGGACGCAGTCGCAGGCTGTGAGGCAGTAGTCTCTCGGAAGGAGGCGGCGGAGCTCGTGCTCGAGGAACGTCTCTTCGACGACGCGAACCGCCGCTGGCGGCTGCGGCGGCGCAGGCGCGAATACCTGCGCCTGATGGCGCCCTAGCCGACGCTGCGGGTGACTGGAACGGGCAGTTAGTCCATCACCCGCCGAGAGGCCGACCGCGCGAGGAAAGACCGACGTCCTCCCCGAAGGGAGGGGATGTCGGTCGAGGAGAGGGTACTCCTCTGGGGTATTCCGTCGGGCCGACCACTGACGACAAGTCACCCTGCACCGGTGGTCGTACCAACGATGAAGGCGACGTGTCACGGGTGGGTGGGTTACAGGTTTGCGTGCTTACGCCCCTCTGTCGCCCCGGACAGAGTCGGGCGAGGAGTGCGCCGACTGTAAACCACCGCAAAAAAAAAGAACTTATAAGCTTGATTATAAACGCCTAACACGCTCTTTCATTGCACAGAAAAAATGTGTTAGGTGGAGACGGAAAGCTGACCCAAAACAAACGCTGGTTGGCTCAGAATCATCATCATGATTACAGGTCACTTACGTGCCACTGCCAGGCTCGAGCCTCCTAGACAATAGCCTCTGCCACTGATTTTTTAATGGAAGTTCTACGCCGCGCTGGTCAAACGCGTTGGTTGTAATGTTATGTGTAATCCCTTTGTCACCTTTTACGACACCCACGGGCAAGAAATATGGTGGTGAATAGTATTCTTACTCCGCCACCACTCGGGAATAGCTGAAAAAGTTAGCCACAAATAATTTTTGTGGGTATTGACCTTCTCATTCCACATAGGGGGACGCTACATAAACAGTACACAATTTGTATTTACCACCCTATAATATACCACCCTATAATTTTATTCATACCTTTTCAAAGATAAAACAAAAGTGCTTTTAATTAATTATTCTCAGCACCTAACAAATATTTTTAATATCTCAACGTGCAAAACTTTATTAAATTAAATGACATCAAATGAATGAAGGAGTGGATTTCAATGGAGGGTTAAAATGTTAAGTTTATAAAAAGCCTAGATGAGATATAGAGTATTTATCATTATTTTTAGGGTTCCGTACCTCGAAAGGAAAAAATGGAACCCTTATAGGATCAACCCTTATAGGATCATGGTTTCGTATAAAGCTGTATTATTATATAAGTAAAAGTTTACCCATTAAAAATATTTTTATTATATGATTTAACTAAAAATGTATGGTTTTCGTAATTTTTCTTTATCTATGCTATGAGACGTTGCTTCGTAACAAATTTCAAGATTTTGAGTACCCTGTAGGTTTTGATTACCTTATGAGCGTCCAAAATTTGCGGCAATTTGCGGCATAAACCACTCTCTTTTGATTGTTTGTTTAGAAGCATGATTTTTTTATAGCTTTAAGGGACAGTAGACCTGAGTATTTGATATAAATTTTAGTTTGATACCTCCACGCGTTCTAAGAAAAAAGGGTCTTGACAGACAGACAGACGGACGGACGGACAACAAAGTGATCCTATAAGGGTTCCGTTTTTCTTTCGAGGTACGGAACCATAAAAACAAGAAAACGCCCATATCAGTATTATTAATGACTATTTATGCTATGCAACATCTGGATTTCTTACGGCTGGTGACAAAAGGATAGATAATCTAAAAACGGGACGGTCCCGTTCAACAGGGGACGTATGGTTATGTTAGTTACGGCCACGACTTCGGTCTTAGCGGCGAGCGACGCGGCGTGCCGAGCGGCGCGCGCTGGTAAAGCCCTATAAAAAGCCGTCTCAAAACCGTTTCATGTGAAAGTCGTTGTAATGGAATAAAATTTATAAATTAATATATAATACATATATAAATAATTAATACAAACGCGATATAATCCGTAAAAGTAGTTTTATTTACAATTTTTTTTCTAGTTTGGTCTGCCATTTTAGTATATATTTAGTGTATGTAGTAGCAGTGTAGTATACGTTTATAATATGTTATTACTATATTATACCATTTTATGTAAATTAAACAAGCATATTTTGTATTTTTCTTATATAATTCATGTATTTTTAATTAATTTATAAACAGATTTTTTAAAATCAAAGAAGTTTCATTTAAACTTTAAACATTCAAGTAATGTGTGCAAAATTACAGCTCATTTAGTTTTGAAACAACTGAGATACGGAGTTTTGAGACGAAACATACGCGATTTTCCCACTGTGCGCCGCTCCGCGCTTAGCCGCCGCTCACAGCGGCAAGGTCGTGAACGGGCCGTTATATATAACCTGACAGCGTAAACTAAGCGTACCAGATCAGATTAATTAAAATAGACGTGCGACAAATAAGGATTTAAATATAAAGGTTTTAAAGTAACCATAACTTTAAAGAATGAAGAAACACATAATGACTTTGTAAAAAAATTAAAGGTGTTTTTACTAAGAAAATGTTACTACAGTGTCAATGATTATTTAAATGATATCATCTAACTAGGTGTAGGTATAAAAACGTCCACATGTAAATTAATAATTAGTTTTAGTAATAACAATAATTTTAAAATAATTCTAGTAAATTAATAATTAATTTTAATAATAACAAAAATTAAAAATACTTAATAAAAATTCTATTAAATCGCATATGTGTAAAAGTATCATAAAATTATGACAATTTATATAAATGTTCCTCTCTTCTACTGTTGCCGTGCCTTACAGGGTCCATAATTGTTACATGATTTACTTGTTAAGATCTTTTATACATTATGGAGTGCAATAAAGTTTGAAATTGAAAACCGAGTTAATATCAAAAACCTGATCAACTCGTCAAAATATAGATATGTAATAATTACTTTTTTATATGGTACTAGCAACCCGCCCTCGCTTCGCTTCGGTTATAATCGTTTTACCCGCGTAGTTCCCGTTCCCGTGGGAATACCGGAAAAAAATATAGCCTAGTTTACGCCCTGATATTATAGCTTTCCATTGGTGAAAGAATATTTGAAATCGGTGCAGCCGTTTTGAAGATTATCCGCCACAAACAGATAGACAGACAAAAATTTTTTAAATGCTGTTTTAGGCATGGGTGTCGTGCAAATAACCGTGTGAGCATGAAAAAAGTCTATTATTTTGACATTACAAACAGACACTCCAATTTTATTTATTGGTATAGATATAGATGATGCTGTCGACAGTATTTTGTGTAGAGCAGCAAGCCGGTCCGTCCGGGGCAGCACCACACTCTTATAGAAATCGAATCGACGTCTGAGTAGTAGCAATTTGTGCGTAGTTCAGAGACAGCTGGAAATCCAACTTTCTGAGTGTGTCACCAAACCAAATTGCACGTATTCAGACTCCAAGAAAAGATACTTTCTTTGCGATAGGCAAGGACCTGGTAGAGATCCATCAGTGGCATTATTACTTACCAACAAGTATCCTTGCTGTTTACTCGTTTGCCACTAACAGAAGCTATCTGAATGCCTTAGTTGTCTTTTACGACAAGCACAGATAAGAAAGTGATGAAGTATTTTTCTCAGGTTAAGTACCCAACATCCTTTTTTGGGGTGGGCTTTGGTCAGTAAGGATCTGTCCGGGGCGACAGAGGGGCGGCGCGCGGATCCATAACCCATCGTAGCTCGTCGCCTTCGTCGTTGGGCCGACCACCATTGCAGAGTTCCTTGACTTCAATGGTCAGCCCGATAGAATACCCCGGTCGCGGGGTACCCTCGCCTCTCGACGTTCCCCTCGGGAGGCGTCAGTCGCTGTCGCGCGGTCGGCCTCTCTGCGTGTGACGGACTAAATTCCCAGTCCAGTCACCCGCGATGCCCAACACACCTAAAGTTTTCACCGCAAAAATCTATACCAATAAATAAAATTGGAATGTCTGTTTGTAATGTCAAAATAATAGGCTTTTCTCATGCTCACACGGTTATTTGCACGATAACTATGCCTAAAATACAGATTAAAAATGTTTTCTCTATCTGTCTGTCTGTTTGTTCCGGGTAATCTTCAAAACGGCTGGACAGATTTCAAAAATTCTTTCACCAATGAAAAGCTATAATATCAGGGAGTAAACTAGGCTAGCCGATACTTTATCCCGGTATTCCCACGGGAACGGGAACTACGCAGGAAAGACTTAAACCGAAGCGAAGCGAGGGCGGATTGCTAGACATAAATAAATCGTGACAAAACGTCATAATCATAACTTTTACAACTAAGGTAAAAATACAAAGACATTTCTTATTTACAATATTAAATCACGAACGTACTCTATCAACCAAAAAACTAACAACAGGTACAAATAACTATTTATGTAAATACTTATTGAATGGAATTTCGTTTTTTATTCATTGTAACTGTATTAGTTAATGTTTAACGTATACATAATTAAACGTAGCCCTTGGGTACACACCGACTTTACAAGCGCTATGCATTAAGGAATCAAGAAATATATTTTTATTTAGCAACCCGCCTTCGCTTCGGTTTTAGTCGTTTTACCCGCGTAGTTCCCGTTCCCGAGGGAATACCGGGATAAAATATAGCCTAGGTTACGCCCCGATATTATAGCTTTCCATTGGTGAAAGAATTTTTGAAATCGGTCCAGCCGTTTTGAAGATTACCCGAAACAGACAGACAAAAAAATATAAAGTCATTTTTAGGCATGTGTATAGTGCAAATAACCGCGTGAGCATGAAAATAGCCTATTATTTTGACATTACAAACAGACACTCCAATTTTATTTATTGGGATAGATATGTTTTTGAAGTTATACCTCTTTTGGCGCGTTAGGGAAACATTTATGGAGTGGTAGGACCACACTGTCGACAGTTATCTGTCTACGGACGCGGGCCGGTCCGTCCGGGGCAGTACCACGCTCTCGCAGAAAATCGACGTCTGAGTAGTAGCAATTTGTTACTGCGCTTCGTTCGGTGAGCGAGAGAGCCGGAAGCCCAACTTTCTGAGGGTGTTTGCGTGTGGAGGGTTTTGATGGTGCCTTTAGTATCACCGAGCCTCAATGCACGCATTCACATTCCCTTCACTTTCTTCGCGGTAGGCAGCGGCCTTGTAAAGGCCTATGAGCGGCAGCAACACTTATCATCAGGTGTACTGTTTGCTCGTTTACCACTGCTTGCAAAAAAAAAATGGGAGCAAATTTTTACTATGCACACCGTCACGTAAATATGACACCCTTAAGTTAGCTAGTCAACATTTTTACGATGCGCGCACACACTGTTGTAAATGTGAACTAGATAATGCGTTATAATAAAACTTTTTTTTTTTATTAGTGTCGTTTTATTCCAAACGCGTTGTTATGCCAAAGAAGTATAACTTCTTACGTGAGTACATAAGAACACACACACTTTTTTTTATGAAACTTCTTTAAGCGCGCTCCACACTATATTTTATGTGTATTAAATAAGACTGAGCCATCACGCTTGGCTTTGTAACGATCGTTATAGAAAAATCTGCATTCGTCGAGCATTTTAAGAGTTATGATATAAATGATGAACAGTTACAGCAAAATTTACCAGCGTCATTTATACACAATTGATTATAATTATTTGTATACCTTACGAATATCAAAGAAATAAGATAGTTATAATTCATATTATTAAGCTGTTAATGAAATTTTTATGTCTGTCCTATGATTAAAAATACAACTTCGTGTATGCTTAAGCAGTTATTTTTTTCGTGTGGCAATAGATAAAAATTACAATTGACAACATTGTTTCTTTACCAATGAGCAGTGTAAAACGTTACAGGAAAATAGAGGCCAGTGATGTCAGTTTTATAAGCAAAAATTTTTCCTGCGTCACCACACGAAAAATAGAGTAAGAATACAATTCAGAATTATCTTACTTTTTGATGCCGTAAATGATGCATAGTGTATCCCTATACACTATGCATACAACAACTATGCAACTAAGGGCAAACTTGCACCAACCCGCTTGCCCAGCGTGGTATAACAGGTCATTTACCCTCATCGCTCAGCCCTATTAGTGGGACGTATGTGAGCTGAAATAATGTCGAAAATGTATTGCTTTCAGTACAAAAAGATGAGATTCGTGACGTTACAAAAATTTAATTTTGGATCTGGATGAAATTAACATTGGACATAAATGTTTGTAAATACGGACAGACCTGCGAACAATAAGAAGCAATAATGTAAAAATAAAATAAATAAAATAAAAATAAAATAGCCTTTATTGCTGTTTCTTTCCTTAAAATTAATACATGCCTACTTACTAAATCTTAATTTAATTAATTAATTCTAACTTGCTTTTGAATGATTGGCAACTGGATGTTGGTGTGAAACAACTTGTCTGTCGACAAAGGCCTCCTCTAAAGATTTCCACTTATTCTTGTCTCTTGCTAAACGGGTCCACATTGGACCAGCTATTTTTTTTAGGTCATCTTCCTATCTCTTGATTTGTCTGCCTCTATTTCTTTTGCTATCTCTTGGATACCAGTCTGTTACTAACTTAGTCCATTTCTCTTTAATTTCTCTTAGCATATGTCCCGTCCAACGCTATTTGAGCTGTCTGTAGACAGTGTGTGCAATTTTAAATTTTGTTTTATTTTTAATTTCTTGTTATTTCACTCTATCCCTTCGTTTTATATCTAAAATACTCCTTTCTATCGAATCTTGGCAAACTTTTAATTTACTTTCTCGCAGTGTCTGACACCCGTATAATATGCCCGCATGGTATATTATACAGGTGGCATAATATACTTTCTTTTTTCCTTTCATTGGCATATCTTTATCCTTCATTATTTCCCTAAAAGACCAAAATCGTTTCCAAGTATTAGTTATTCTTCGTTCTATTTCTTTATTCATGCAGTCATCTATAGATATAAGTTGACCCAAATATATATATATATATATATTCATTTACATATTCAATTTGTTCGTTATTCATTTGTTTATTGCTTATTATTTTCTGGGAGTTCGTCATAATTTTAGTTTTGACGTGACAACGTCTTATAAATTGGTTTGCCGGGTGACACTTCAAGAAACTGCGTTACGCTCCGCTCACGTTATGCGCTCACAATGAGAGCGAGTGAGAGGCACGCGTCCCTTCCACTCGGGCATGGTTAGCCCGCCTAAGAGCGAGAGAGACAGACATAAAAATTGTATATTTGTATATAAATACGTATGTATGTGTAAAGGTAAAAATAAAATTTTGTTAATATGAAATTCAGTGCGAGATTCTTTGTATAAATTAATGTTTTAAATATAATTCTTTGTATAAATAAATGTTTTAAATTGTTACTATTATTTCATCCTTCTTCCTACTATACGAATGAATATTCACATTAAAATTATTTTACCACTCAAAGTCGTTGTCACGTAAAACTTTCGCCCGTATACCGACTTTACAGGCAACCAATATTTTTTTTTTAGTTAGGTTCATAGTCAGACCGGCCGTAACACTTTCATCGGATAGTTGCTGCAACATTAGTCCTAGGGTCTCTGTGTCCTCTGACAACAAAATTAAATCATCCGCGAAGCGTAAATGGTTGAGATTTTCACCATTTATATTGAGGCCATTTTCGGTCCAGTTTAGATTCCTGAAGATCATCTCCAGAACTGCTGAAAATAATTTGGGGGATATAGGGTCTCCTTGGCGTACACCTCTTTCAATAGGAAATTCGTTACCCGTAGATTCAAGTTTAACTTGTGCTGTGCTCGCTCTGTATACGTTTTTAATGATTCGTATGTATTTTGCTTGCACCCCTTGTCTTTTTAGAGCGTCCCATATATATTCATGTTCCAATGTATCAAACGCTTTGTTAAAGTCAAAGAACCCTCTGTAATACGTTTTATTATATCCACTATATTTTTGTAGAATTTGTCTTAACGTGTGTATATGATCTATAGTTGAGAATTTGCTTCGAAAACGTTGTTAGGTTGGTTTTCATCTAGTGTATTGGTAATTCTGTTTAGTATGATTTTCGAAAATATTTTATAAATATTGGACATTAAACTAATCGGTTTGTTATTTCCTATATCGCCCTTGTCTCCTTTTTTATGTAGCAGTATAATTGTTGATTTATTCCAGTCTTCTGGGATTATTTCCCTTTCGAGGATTTCATTGAACAAATCTGTAAGTCTTGGTGATATTACCGGTAATGTAGTTTTTAGTAGTTCATTTGTGACTGAATCTGACCCAGGTGCCTTATCTAATTTTTGTGTTTCGATAGATTTTATTGTTTCTTCCTTTAGAATATATTTAATCTCCTCTTCATTTACTGAATTATATTCTTTGATTAACTGCTCCCTTTCAAGACTTTGGTACAAATTTTTGTAGTATTCCGTAGCAATTCCTAGTATTTCTGCTCTTTTACTGGTTTTGCCACTATCTTTATTTTTCATATTTAGAATCCAGTCCTTTGTGTAATTCATTTCTTTTAGTGTCTTCTTTGTGCCACCTATTTTTTCTATATGTTTTCTTATTGTTACTAACCTTTTTGATTTCCGTTCTTTTCTAAGTTGTTCGCTAATATTCTGCTTATTTCTGCTATCTTTCGGCCATTATTATTATAAGTTTTTCCTTGCCGTATAAGTTATTTCCGTTCTTGTAATAATTGCTTACTTGTGAATGATATCGCTGTCTTACTAGTCATGTTTACTTTTTAATTGTACTACTGTTTTTAATTGTTTAAGCAATCTGTTGTATTTTTCTTGAGTCTATGTACATTCCTTTTCCCCACCTTGCAAGGCTATTTCGAGGTTGTTCAGGAGTAGATCAGTACTGCCGGTGCATTCAATGGCTTTCATACTATTGTGTAATCGTCTTCCTCTTTTAACACGTGTCCCTGATATTTTTGCTCTAACTATTCTATGATCTGAGTTAAAATTGAAATTGTTGAAAACAGACAAATCTTTAAATACGTTTACATTGTTAGATAATATAGTCGATCTCGTTTCTATACCGTCCATTAGGAGAGATCCATGTCCATTTCTTTGATGGTTTCTTTTTGTAGAAACTGTTTAGGATGCTTAGTTTATTTTCTATCGAAAATTGCTATCGCAAAGATATACTATTCGTGAGCCATTTTTACTTCTTTTGCCAAATCCATGACATCCTATGCTATATTCCTCTCCAATTTTTTGTTTGCCTATCTGTCCATTAAAGTCGCCCATAATTATTATTATTTTCGATGCATTTGCATTGATAGATTGGAGGTCTCCATAGAATTTTTCGATTTTTGCTATGTCCTCTTTTCTATTTGATTCGGTAGGTGAATACGCTTGGATTATAGACCATAGTTGTTCTTCCTCACCATCGACAGGTAATTGAATGTTGAGAAGTGCAATCCGTTCTGAAATCCCTCGTAGTTCTTGTATGTTTTTAGCAATGTTTTTTTTAATAATGAATCCGACTCCGTATAATCCGGGCGTCTCCCAAATATGGTGTAGTGTGTATTTTCTATGGTCTTCTATTCTTTCCCCTATTCTTCTCACTTCACTAATACCAGCTATGTCCCATTTTATTTGATCCAATGCTAATTCCAGTTCTACCAGTTTTTCTGGCGTTCCTAGTGATCGACAGTTTATAGTTGCTATATGTATATTGTTGTATTTCTTTTTCTTATTACCTTTTATCTTTAGATGGTCGTGGTCATTTTCCCCACGAGGACCAGTCGGCTTGGGGAAGGTTGGTGATTTCTAATTATTTGATTTTCTATATTTTTATGTTTTTTTTTTTTTTTTTGTGGGTGGGCTGCGGTCGGCGCGCCTCCGCACCACTCCGTCCGGGGCGACAGATGGGCTTAAGCACGCAACTTTCGCAACCCACCCGAAAACCACCTCGCCTTCGTCGTTGGGCCGACCACCGGAGCAGGTTTACTTGTCGTCAGTGGTCGGCCCGACGGAATACCCCCTACGTGGGGTACCCTCCCATCGACCGACGTCCCCCCCTCGGGGAGGACGTCGGTCTTTCCTCACGCGGTCGGCCTCTCGGCGGGTGACGGACTAATCCCCGGTCACGTCACCCGCGGCCTCGGCTAGGGCGGCATGAGGCGCAGGTAGTTGCGCCTGCGCCGCCCCATTCGCCGGCAACGGATCTCCTCAACGAGGCTGCGCTACTCGCGCAGACGATCCGCCGCCTCCTTCTGCGAGATCACTGTCTCGCAGAAGGCTGCGACCGCGTCCCAATTCCCGACGCTGTCGACCATCGCCCTAGCGATGGCCGGCAGCGTCTCAATATTTTTATGTTGCTGTATTTTCCAGTTACCGATAGCTAGTTGTTATTGCCTATTATCTGCTGTATAGGAAGAGAGAGAGTTTGATCACATCAAAAGCGTTACGCCTATTACTTTGTGATGGCGTCCAAATTTGTTGTTTTATTACTTGTGTATCATCTCTCGGCAATGAAGATATTTCTCTTTTTCTTTTATCATTACTTGAATTATTTTCCTTTACTACAAGCTTGTCATATTTCAGATATGCTAAATTGCCTTTCTTTCTTTCTTCTTGCAATTTAGTTTGTAACATTTTTCTCTTCTCTAGATATTCTTTAAAATAATCCTCTGTGATATATACCTCTTTGAGATTTTTGCGGACTTTCATCACCTCGTTTTTCTTCCATAAATTGACAAAGGAAAGTAGAACAGGTCTCAGCTTTCCGTCTGAGCTTTTCTTTCCGATGCGATAAATGCTGTTTATTTCAAAATCACCTATGATTATATTTAAGTCTTTATTAAATATCTTTTCACCTCTTGTATTAGCCCCGATGTAGGTTCTTCTTCTTCTTTTAATCCAAAAATAATAATGTTGTTTTGCTTTTTATCTCTTTTTAAATATTCCATCTCTTTCTCAAGGTTTACTAATTTTATCTTTAAGTTTTTGTTTTCTGCTGATAGGTTTTATTTTTCATGCATTTTCTCCATGATTGAATTAGTTATTGACTCTTTCAATTCAATCGTCTCTTTCTGCATTTTGATTTTCTTTTTGTCAAACAGAATCTGAAATTGATCTTCCATGTTTAAGTTTTAACTTTTTGCGTGAAATTGAACGCAGTAGTAGAATATTAGTTTTATTGCGTTGGCAACACAGATGCGAAGAATGACACTAAGACCGTCAACCTGACAGTGACGTTTCTAATAATATTCTACCCTCCATATAACACTGTAAGTAGTTGTTGATTCTTATTTAGTTGTAATCTAAGTATTATATTTTTACGATTTTTGTACCAAAGTTAATAGTTCCACCAATTCACAGCACTTATATTTGTTGTTTTTAACTGTTCACTATATTCAACAGTCCGAAAGTGGTTTTTAATCACAATAAGTTTGAGGACAGCACTATAACGATGTTTACGCTTAGAGCACCGGAACCGGAAAAGCAATAATGTAAATATGATCAAATAGAAGAAAGCTATAATTATGATTTCATTAAATAAATTCATTTCGCAGAAAGGAATGAGATCTCTATTTAGATCAAGCAGCCTAACCGAATAAACATTTGTTTTAGCAATGAAAAGCCGAAGAATAAATGCCTGGTTGCCCTTTAAAATAGAGTCTATCATCCTCAGGTATTTCTCAAAGAAACTACGAGTAAATTCAGCAAGGTATTTATACAATAATTTTGTAATTTACTGCCAAATAAGTGAAACATGAAACGTAAAAATTTGCTTAAAATAATTCGAATGTTTGAACAATTTTCTTCTTACCCTCAAAAGAAGGAAGATGTCTAAGATATATTTAATTTATTTGATGTTTATAATTAAAGTAGAGAATAAGAATAATTACGTACCTTTTTTAGAGTTATTACAGTTTGCCTCTATAAGTTTTTATTGTCTAAACATTGTTTTACATTTGCCATTTTTTAGAACTTTGCAAACACAATTTGTATAATTAGAGACGCGTCTAGACACGTATTAATTCAGCTCTTTTCTTGTAACCAAAGGCGGGTTAAATGTATACTTATGGGGTATTCCGTCGGGCCGACCAGTGACGACAGGTAACCCTGCTCTGGTGATCGGTCCACCGATGAAGGCAACGTGGTGTTCGGGTGGGTTGCGGGTGTGCGTGCTTACGCCCCTCTGTCGCCCCGGACCGAGTGGTGCGAGGAGTGTGCTGAACACAGCCCACCCAAAAAAAATGCATACTTATGGCTTATATTTTAATTGAGGCCTATCACATATTTACACCTCTATAACTCTTGTAAGCCAGCATATTCCACTATAATACCAAGGTTTGACCCTCAGAAAGTCAAAGAGCGGCGCGCCCCCATGACCCACCCGTAACACGTCGCCTTTGTCGTTGGGTCGACCACCGGTGCCGAGTTCCTTGTCGTCAGTGGTCGGCCCGATGGTAACCCCTACGGAGTACTCTTTCTCCTTTCGACGAAGGGGGGACCCCTTTGGGACGTCGGTCACCGCCGCGTGGTCAGCTTCTCTGCGGGTGCGAGCTTGACTAAATTTTTCAACACTTACGGGCAAGAGGATGTTGAATTGTATTCTTATTCAGTCTCCACATTGACAATTTTACCGAGAAAAATAAAAATATCCCTCTTCTTCAGCTAATTTCCATTCCCACTATGAAATATTTTACAATAGCAAACAAAATATCGATTCTACGCGACATTTGCGTCGTAATATATGCAGAAAATCATATTTCAAAATTTCCTTTTCTTTAAGATTATATGTATACTATTCTTTCATTAATATTACATGCTTACATCCTTTATCCCTTTCAAGTAACATGACAATATAAAATATAACGATATTTTGTATTCATACCGTCGCTATACGAATATGTATGGTTTATTGTAAATTAAACTATATTACGGATATTATATCCGTAATATATGTAGTTTAATTAAGTTATCCATGTGGTGACGGAGTAAGAATACAATTCACCACTCCCTATCTTGCCCGTGGATGTCTTAAAAAATGACTAAGGGATGGATTACGTATGTAACATTTATGCAAAAGAAGGATTTTTGACGTGACAACGTCTAATAAATCAATGAACGCTGGCTGCATGCACGAAAAAGTGTCCCGTTATGCCCCTTGTCCCGTTACGCTCCTTGTCCCATTACGCTGATTCAATTTTATTCATAAAAGTATGCAGTTATTTCATCAATGTTTTGTTATGACGTTGTCATGTTAAACTATCGTCCGTAAACCGACTTTACAGACAACCATCTTTATTTTTTTTTTATTGCAAACTGTGGCAAACGAGCAGACAGTACACCTGATGGTAAATGTTGCTGCCGCATGGACCTTTGCAAGGCTGTTGCCTACCACCAAGAAAGTGAAGGTGGTGTAAATGCGTACAATGATGTTCAGGGATACTAAAGGCATCACTAAAACTCACTACACGCATACAACATCAGAAAGTTGGGCTTCCGGCTCTCTTGCACACCGAACGAAGCGCAGTAACAAATTGCTACTACTCGGACGTCGATTTTGTGAGAGTGTAGTATTACTCCGGACGGACCGGCTCGTAGCTGTAGACAAACATCTGTCAACAGTGTGGTCCTACCACTATGAACTCGAAACAAAACCCTAAACCAACTTGTCTGACCAGCATGGTATAGTAAAATCAATTTTCGTTCTATTGTGGAGGAGGTTCGAGGCCAACCGTGGGACGTGTATGGGCTGAAATGATCATGATGATGACGGATATTATACGGGCGGACCATGTTACCCGTGATTATGAACGCTGAAAAGTGTTCGAAACGACTGGCAATCAAAAATCAAATGCTGTAAAATACGTAAAAAAGTTTTATTTACAATGTGTAATACTCGCGTAAACATCAGAAGTCAAGATGCGGATTAATTTTTATAAATAATATTTAATCCATACTACATAATACCGTCCAATACAATACTGTCAGCGGTGACTACATTCAAATGATGGCTGAACACGCAAAAGAACCATTCAATATAAGAAAATACCGCGGCTTCACTTATTCAAAGAACGCTGTATATTTAATTAAATACACTTAAATCGGAGTTGTTATCTCAAATATGTTATAAAATGTATAGAATCCGTAATACTAAAATGTTAAAGCATGAATGTAAGGTATTTTGTAAAATATACAATGCTTATCGTAGAATACTATTTATAAAATATTCTCGTTAATAAATGTAGGTGTAGTCAAAAGTTCCGTGTGGTGACGGAGTAGGAATACAATTCACCACCCCCTTTCTTGCCCGTGGGTGTCGTAAAAGACGACTAAGATATAATATGTTTATAACATCTAAGCAATAGAATATAAATTCGAAACAAAATAGAATAAATGCTTTCTTTCCTGCTTTCTTTCTTAATAGTGGAAGATTTAGTATAACCTTTTTTCTCGTTTCAGATCTTATTGTACTTACTTGTATTTAGGCGGTACTTGTATTTATATTCGTGTTTTATTCTTGATAAATCATTTTACTAAAAAAATATACGAAGAATATATAAAGAATTAGCTTCTGCTCGCGACTTCGTCTGCGTGGTGTAGATACTTTGGGCTAACGCTACCTTTAACCTAAAACTTTGTTTACGTAAAAGGTGAAAAAAGTGTATTTTTTTAATAATACGATTCTGCCACACATGATTTTTGCGAAAACGACAAAACGAAAAGGAAAAAAAACCGTTATTGAAACATTCTTCATTGGTGCTCCGCTCCTGTGGGTCTTAGCGTGATGATATATACCTAGTCTGCCTCGATAAATGGGCTATTTTACACCGAAAGAATTTTTCAAATCAGAGCAGTAGTTCCTGAGATTAGCGCGTTCAAACAAACATACTCTTCAGCTTTATATATTAGAATAGATTAACAAAGTTTTAAGTTATTGTACTTACATTCCGATGAACAATTTCCAACTTTATTAATAACAATGGTAGCCATTAATTACCTGCAACAAATAAAATTCATTAGATTCACAATAAAACGAAATAAAACTTTCAACGTAATGAATTATAAATCACTTTTTTTAAGGTCGATCATTCGTAAATCATAGAAATACATCAAACATTACGAAGCGTGCAATAATGAAATGGTTTCGCAACACGAAAACTGATACCAAGGACGATTTTGTTAAAGTTTAAACATAACAAAATATAAATTTGATAAAGTATCTGGTTCGGAGAAAAAGACGTTCCATATAGTTGAACGTTTATCCGTGTGGTGACGGAGTAAGTATACAATTCCTCTCCATATTTTTTTTTTTGGGGGGCTGGGTTGCGGTCGCCGCACTCCTCGTACCGCTCCGTCCGAGACGACAGAGGGGCGTAAGCACGCACACCCACAGCCCACCCGAACATCACGTCGCCTTCGTCGTTGGACCGACCACCGGAGCAAGGTGACCTGACGTCAGTGATCGGCCCGACGGAATACCCCCTGAAGAGTACCCTCCCATCGACCGAATTTCCTCGCGCGGTCGGCTTTTCGGCGGGTGACGGACTAATGCCCCAATCCAGTCACCCGCGGCCTCGGCTAAGGAACAATTCCCCTCTCTTGCCCGTGGGTCGAAAAGGCGATTAAGGGATATAACACGCATATAACATCTACACAATAGAAGGAAGCGACTTCCACGGGCAAGATAGGGAGTGGTGAATCGTATTCTTACTCCGTCACCACAAGAGCCCTCATAACCCATTGTATTGCCTCCCCTTCGTCAATCGGCCGACCACTGGGTACCGAGTTCCTTGACTTCCGCGGCCAAATTTCAAACTTACCATTACCGGCGGGTAAGAATTCTTTTATATGAATGGTTGGCGAATTATATTCTTACTTCATTACCACAAATTACAGTATATACAAAATATATCAGGTTATGAGGCAACAGTTCGAGTATGTTGTAGTTTAACAGTCATAGATCATAATTATAAGAATGTATATTACACAAAAAACTAAACTCATTTGCAAAAAAAACGGGCACCTAAGCAATGAACCATTTCAAATGTTAATATTTCTTTGTTTGATAATTATAGGTAGTTTTATCCACACAATTTGCTAAATTAATAAGAAAATAATCGTTTTCATCAGTATTTCATAAAATTTAGATACAATTTATGGGAAATAATGCTAAACCTCGCTAGTAGTGTATATTCGCTAGTAGTGCATATGCTCATGAAGTAAAAATAAAAAAGTTTTTTTGTTTGTTTTTCTTTAATAAAGTAAAAGCAGATAAATGTTTAGTATCGAGTGTGACCCCCTCTAGCTAAAATCACAGCTTGAATTCGTCTGGGCATGCTAGCGAGTATATCCCGGATACTTGGTTGCGGAATACGTTCCCACTCCGCAGTAATCACATTCTTCAGCTCTCTGATGGTCTGCGGAGCCGGGTGTACTGATCTCACACGCCGTTTCAGAACGTCCCAGACATGCTCTATGGGATTGAGGTCGGGACTTCGAGCTGGCCAATCCAAACGACGAATGCCGACCTCTTGCGCATACGCATTAACATCGCGGGATCGGTGGGCGCGAGCATTGTCGTCCATAAAAATCGAGTCTTCACCTAGAGCGGCCAATGCGGGTTGTGCATGAGAAATTAGAACTTCCGTTATGTATCGATGCCCAGTCAGTGAGCCGTTTTCAATGAAGACTAACTCTGTACGATCCATTGAATTTATTCCTGCCCAAAACATAACAGAGCCCCCACCATAAGGTGTGATTTCTTCGAAACATGCCTCTGCAAAGCGTTCTCCTTGTCTTCTTAGCACTCGCCGACGTCGATCTTCACCGAACAGAGATATCCTGGCTTCATCAGAGAACAAAACCCTATTCCAATCGTCTTGAGTCCATGATTCACAATTTCTAGCGAACCTAAGCCTGTGAACTCTGTGCTCACGGAGTAATTTGGGGCCGCGGGCCGGGCGGTGACTGCGTATATTGGCAGCGAGAAGCCTCCTCCTGACCGTCCATAGACTAATATGCACATTTCTTACTTCTTGGAGGTTGTTCTTAAGATCCACATACGAAGATTTGCGATTTCTCAATGCGCGACTCACAAGAAAACGATCATCCCGTGGTTGGGTACATAGTTTTCTTCCAGAACCAGGCCTTCTCTCGACGGAACCAGTCTCCTGATATCGCTGCCAGGTCCTTTGGACTGTCGAGCGACTAACATTTAGCCTCCTAGCCACGAAACATTGGCTGCAACCCTCTTCAAGCAGCGCGATAATTTTGGTAGCTTTTACCACTTTATCTACCATTTTTGATACAGCCAAACAGCATTAAATAAAGCTTTGACAGTCAAGGATATGAAATTAATCGATAAAAATTGAATAAAAGTTATGAAAGTCGATGTTAACTTCTGGAACTTCGCGCCAAAAATGTAGGATAAAAAGGGGTTTTCTGTAAAAATGAACATCAAATGAAAAATTGAATTTAGAACGTACTTTTTTAAATACCACAGCATTTTTAAAACCGGCCAGTAACGTGTACAAACGATTGAAACCTTTTTGGTATTGTATCTTTTTAAATATGAATGAAAATCAAAACCGCCCGTTTTTTTTGCAAATGAGTTTATATAACATAGAAGTTATAGTGATTTAAAAAATGTGTGTCTAAGAGTCTATGCCTTAAATGTCACGTAGTATGTAGGGCTACAGCCATGCACAGACAGGATAAATGTAGGCATGTAAAGCTTCGACAGTATAAATAGGTATGAATTGCGCAAACGCTTCAATGGTAACGTAGGTACAAAGGCGCCTTATCAACGGTCATCGCCCGATCAGCTGATTTAAAGCGAAGTCTGTCTTGATTATTCGAACGAATCATTGATTTATTCAAGTTCTAATGATCATTTAACAAAGTACGAATGTGTTGCAGATTAAGTATCACTCACTTTATACATTTCAATAAGATTTACACGAAAAAGCGATGACAAAATTGAAAACTTTACATGTCTGTAATTCATTAACGAATTGATACGATATTTTTCCTTCGATTTTTTTTATGGGGTCTTACCATCAAAGCCTATATATACTCTCGTTTGACCAGTTGCCCCATAACCTGACACACCCTATATAAACAAAAAGGTATATAAAGCAAAAATTGAGCCGCCACTGTGTAACTGAACTTCGAAATTAATTACTGTACCCTCCGCAAATTAAATTTCTATTGCTACCCGTGTCAAACGATAAAGAATTTCAATATAATTCAAACATCTAACAGAGAGACCGTCCGATGGTTTAGTGACTAAATTATACAAAAGCCGACCAAGACATCCTTAGTACGAATCTTTGGAAAATAAAACACTAATTTCTGACGTTTCTTCGAGAATAACGCATTTGAAATTATACTATTTTTATGGACTTTTTCGTTTATTTGATTTTTGATTTGCCGGCTTCCCGTTTGGAACACTTTGTCACAGGAAGATTCTCCGGCCACACGGGATTGTCCAGTCAGTCCTCCCATGATCCTGAACGCTGTAAAGCAGTGTTTTTATTGGATAGTTATGGGGGGCAATTTAAAAATGGACTCGACACGACTTTAACCGAAACAGTTAAATTCGTCTCAATACCCAACCTCAACATTTCTATAGTTATTATGGGGGGGGAGGGGTCATAATAATTTTAGAAATGTTGGGGTGGGGTGTGGCCTAAAAGGGTTGGAAAACACTGTTGTAAACTGTTCGAAATATCGGGAAATCGAAAATCAAATACAAACGCGATAAAATCCGTAAAAATAGTTTTATTATAATAAAATACTTTGTTATTTCGTGTATAGATAGTATAAGGGATATATCATCATTTCGGCTCATATACGTCCCACTGCTGGGCTCGAGCATCCTCCATAATATAATGAGACGGGGTGGTGAATGCTGGTCGGGTGGGTTGGTACAAGGTTTTATTTCAAGTTTCGATTTTCATGCATAGTTGTTATATGCACAAGATATCCCTAAGTAGGCTTTTACGACATCCACGGGCAAGATAGGAGATGGTGAATTGTATTCTTACTCTACTTCTCCCTCACCAAACAGAAACTATAAATTACAGAGAATTAAAAATTACATCAATTCTTTAGCGAGATTTCCTTTAACAATTTTTTATATAGAGTAAATAAAACAATTTTATCGATTTTATCACGTTTGTGTTTGATTTATGATTGTCCCACGGTTCGAACACTTTACAGCGTCTTTACAGCGACCGGGTCCGCCTGTGACAATGAACGCGATAAAATCCGTAAAATACTATTATTTACAATGTATAATACTCGCGTAAACATAATTACGTTTTATATAAATTAATAGCTGACCCAACAGACGTTGTTCTGTTCAAATAACACAGCAGCGCCACCTACCGGGTCCAATTGTGAATCTAAACCATTCTCGAATCCCCTTGAACACGCACAAAAAAAATCATCAACATCGATCCAGTCGTTTAGGAGAAGTTCAGTGACATACACACGTACAAAAGAAATTTATTTATAAAGAACGTTTTATATAATACTAGCAGACCCAACGGACGTTGTTCTGTTCAAATAATACAGCAGCGCCACCTACCGGATCCAATTGTGAATCTAAACCATTCTCGGATCCCTCTGAACACACAAAAAAAGCTTCATCAACATCCGTCCAGCCGTTTAGAAGACATACACACATACACAAGAAATTTATATATAACTAGCAATCCGCCCTCGCTTCGCTTCGGTTATAGGTTAGGTTATAATCGTTTTACCCGCGTAGTTCCCGTTCCCGTGGGAATACCGGGATAAAATATAGCCCAGTTTACGCCCTGATATTATAGCTTTCCATTGGTGAAAGAATTTTTGAAATCGGTCCAGCCGTTTTGAAGATTACCCGGAACAAACAGACAGACAGACAGACAGACAAAAATTTTTTAATTGCTATTTTAGGCATAGGTGTCGTGCAAATAACCGTGTGAGCATGAAAAAAGCCTATTATTTTGACATTACAAACAGACACTCCAATTTTATTTATTGGTATAGAAGACTAGTAGACCCGGCTACGCGTTGCTGTGGCTAATATTTTTGTTATATTACATTTTATTAAACTATTTAAGTGGAACTGTAGGAGAACATCTGTCATGGAGGTCGTCATATTTTTTTACAAATGCCATCTATGTAAAAAAGCAAGTTAAAATCGTATATGACACGTTCGTAGGTTTGACATAGCAGCGCCATCTATTAATTAATTACTCAATCCAGTCAACAGATATTATCTGTTAAAATCGTTTGAAGTTAACAGATAATTGTAAATGTCCAATAATGAACAAATAATTTGCAATAAAATAATATTGCGACTATAAATTAAGATGTAAGCTATCCTATCTTTCAAGTTGGATCAAACTGCACACGGTGTGCAAATTTAATTAAAATCGGTTAAGTAGTTTACGAGTCCATCGCGGACAAACAACGTGACACGTAATTTATATATATTAAGATAAGATAATCAAAGAAAATAAACAGGTATTTATTTTATGATAACACAATTCGATAATTTGACGCTTACACACGAGCCAGTTGACTCTTTTCCCTTCGGATGTCAACGTCGTTTGATAATTAATAATACAGCCCGTTTTGGTTTGCCTCGTAATCAATTTTCTTTTCATTGTTTTGTTGTCCAAGTGTAAAGAGTTACCGATTGGAAACAAATTTAAAGATGGTTTGATAATTGATAAATATGTTTCTTTTATTCCAGTTATTTCTATTTTATTTTTGACAGTTATATAATACTAGCGTACCCAGCCCGCTTCGCCGGGCTAGGTTTAGCTTTATTTTATTTAAACAATAAACTTACATCATTAAATATTTAATTTAACTCTCACAATATATTTAATTATTCATTTCTCTCCGTATTAATTAGTAAATAAAAGCTGTATTTGACAGTTCAAAAAGAGGAGTGCTCCGATTGTCACCAAACTTTACAGGATTACTCGCCAGGTCAATCTGGAGATTCCCTGAAAGTTTCATTGAAATCGGTCCAGCCGTTTCGGAGCCTATATGGAACATACCCACACACTTTCTCTTTTATATATATAGATTTTTCCATGTGGTGATGGAGTAAAAATACAATTCACCAGCCCTTATTTTGTCTGTGGGTGTCGTAAAAGATGACTAAGGGATAAACCTTAGAATAATAACGTATAGAAGGTAAGTCCGCGCACAAAAAATGAAGCATTTCAATTGGAGCCTAATGAAGCTTACGCCGAAACCGTTCCGCAATGTACAAGGTCACTGTACTGCACGTAGGTAGGCAACTCTTAGAAAATAAATAGGTAATTATGACGATTTATGCATTCAAATGGTGTCACAACACATTTGAAAAACATAATAAGGTTTTTAACATTACGTTTAAAACTACTTCGACGATTTATGTTAATAAAAACAAAATTTGATTTCTAAATTTGTATAGTGGTGTGTACATACACACGTATGTGTGTAATCGTCTGCGCGCATGTAGTATTTTTAGATTCATGTTTCGATCGTTCGAAGTACCGACACTATCCTTCTATACGTTATTATTCTAAGGGATTAACAATATGCAGATAACATCTACGCAAGACAGTGAAAACTCGAAATTAGACGTTATATGTATATTTAATTCCTTAGTCGTCTTTCACGACACCCACGGAAAAGAAATGAGGTGATGAATTCTTATTCTGTCACCACACAGAATTATTAAATTACTAGCTGACCCGGCGATCTTCGTTCGGCCATAAATATAGTTTAAAAACCTAAAAAACACGCTTTCAACTAAAAAGTGTAAAATAATTTTCAATATAGGCGGAAAATAATAATGAACGAAATATATTAATGTTATTGTGAAATATAAAGCGTGGGGCGCTTTGTGCCACATTTTCGTAAATCGAGCACCCCACGCTTTTTTCACAATAATATTGAAAGCGTGGTTTTTAGTTTTTTAAACTCTATTTATTTTTCACTTTTTATTTTAGTGAATAGCCACCGGAATGTAACGAGAAAATCGAGCTCAGAGTTTGATTACAAGCAAGCCTATATACAGGGGAAACTAATAAAAGCTTGTTAATAATTTTTTTCGTAAATATATTTTGCCAAATTTCTGAAAATATAGTCTCTAATGGAAGAACCATCACGGCTTTGTCGAGAAAGATTCGATCGTCTCGGTCGTTGCATTGTTAATAATTATTCAAAGAGAATACAAATTACCGATTCTTATATTGATTTTTGAAAAAATTATAAGTATCAAATTTGCAACCATAATTAATCATAGACAAAATTACGTTTAGCTGTCATTTGCGTTTTGTTATTACATATCAAATGGGTTTTTGTTATACCACCTTTCCTAGTGACTTGTATTCTCTTTGGAGTTTTATGTCACGTCGCACGGGAACGCGATCGAACGGGATAAAATGTATCCTATGTCCGTCTCCTAGTTCTAAGCTACCTCTCCACCAATTTTCAGCCAAATCAGTACAGCCGTTCTTGAGTTATAAATAGTGTAACTAACACGATTTTCTTTTTTATATATAGATTTACATAAATTTATGATAGCGAGAGGAGCGTGTCTCACTCTCTAGCGATGCCCAAAAGCAAGAGTAGTGTTGCAACCCTATTCTACTGTTTACCCCATCATATTTTGTTACAAAAAGGTAGCACATCAAAATTTCAAACTATAAAAAAATGATTCACTTCAAACTTATTAAATATTCAATTTGATAGTTCAATGATAATGAACGTAGATGCGTTATCGAAATAAAATCAAATATCAATTTTTAATATTATAAAGGCCTACAAATGTGTCTTTTTCGGGGTGCCGTACCCAAAGGGTAAAAACGGGACCCTATTACTAAGACTGCTGTCTGTCCGTCCGTCTGTCTGTCACCAGACTGTATCTCAAAAGACGCAATAGCTTTTTATAGGTATTTTAAATATCGCGAATACACGGACTCAGGGATATAGTAAAGGCTTTATGGTAAAGAAAAAAAAATGCTTCAGTGGGATGGCATGATTGATTAAGATGAGGAGATAATTAAAACTTACTAAATAAAACTTCATTTGCTTATATAATTTTTTTTAAAGGCCACACTTTTTGTGGTAGTCTATGGTCTGGACACACCTTGTCCAAATCGCCCGGGGCAACGTACCGGCGGCGTGCGACCCATAACTCCCTAAACTCATTGCGCCGACCACTGGTACCGATTCTTGACTGCCGTGGCCGGCCCGACGGGTTACCTTTTTGGGTATCCTCCCATTCGACGCCCCGGTCACAAGACAGTGTTGCCGGCACATCGACCTTACGCGGTCGGCCTCTCTGCGGGTCGCAGACAAATCCCCGGCCCGTCTACCCGAAAGCCTACACTCGGCACTAAGGAAATAATTCTTGAATTGCGGGGGACTTTACAAACATATCATTAACTGACACAAATTACATCCAAACTCAGAACAACAATTTGTAGATCGCACAAAATGTTGGCCTGCGTGGGATTCGATCCCATGACACTGGCACTGTAGGTCGGTATCTTAACCAATACAGATGGCGTAGTGGTTAAAATATATAGATGGACCACAGGCAGCGATTTCTTGATATCCGTGGGCGGCCCGGTAGATTACCGTTTCGGGTACCGTCCCCTTCAACTCTTGACGATGTCCCGGTAACAAAGCAGTATGTTGTATTTTCATCGATCCTTGATAAGTCTCATCATCATCATCGTAATCACAGCTCATATACGACCCACTGTTGGGCTCTAGCGTTCTCCACAACAGGAGGACAATTGAACACATTATACTATGCTGGTCAGACAGGTTGGTATAGGATTTTATTTCGAGTTTGCCTTCTCTGGCATAGATGGTATATGCATATTATATCCCTTAGTCGACTTTTATGAAACCCACGAGCAAGAGAGGGGGCGGTGAGTTGTATTCTTACCTCGTCACCACCCGGAGGTGATAAGTCTACAACGTTTAAATAAAAACTGACTGTTTAATGTAAGTCAAAATCGATTTCAAAGGAGTCTGTTACACGCAGATGAAATTAATACAAGCATGTTAAAAAATATTCGTTGTCTGTAAAGTACGTTTATAGACGGTAATTTTTTCTTATTGCAAATGGTAATTACAGTGCAAAAAAGTGAAGTGAGTGTAAATGCGTGGAATAAGGTTCGGTGATACTAAAGGCATCACCAAAATCCACCACACACAAACACCCTCAGAAAGTTGGGCTCACGGCTCTCTCGCTCACCGAACGAACCGCAGTAGAACAAATTGCTACTACTCGGACATTTTCTGCTCAGTGTGGACCCCGGACGGACGGGCCCGCTGCTGTAGACTAGAGATGATCGATGTTAGAAAAACATCGATGTTAACATCGAAAGCCCAACATCGATGTTTATCGAACACCGAACATCGATGTTACGGAAACATCGATGTTACGGAAACATCGATGTTACAGAAATATCGGTATCATCGAAGTTGTATAACATCTATGTTATATAAAACTCGTGGCATATTTTGATGAGCTTTTTTTTTTAGGTAATCTGTCGAATGTTTTTGACATCGATGTTACGGAAATCAGTCGAATGTTTTTGACATCGATGTTACGGAAATCTGTCGAATGTTTTTGACATCCATGTTACTACGAGAACATAAAATCTTCCAGGCAATTTTTTTTTTTTTTTTAGGAAATCTGTCGAATGTTGTAACATTACATTACAGCGGGAGTTATGACATCGATGTTACGGCGACGATATAAAATCCTGCGGGCAATGAGCTTAATGAGCTTTATTGTTTTTTTTTTTAGGAAATTTCCTTCGCAGCTGCGTTTTCGTCATTACCCCGACATTCCACGATGTTTTCTTTTCGACATCGATGTTTTCCTTTCAACATCGATGTTTTCCCTTCAACATCGATGTTTCCCTTTTCTTCATCGATGTTTTCTTTTCAACATCGATGTTAAAACATCGATGTTTTTCCTTTCAAAATCGATGATCATCGAACATCGATGTTCATCGAGCATCCCTACTGTAGACAGACAACTGTCAAGAGTGTGATCCTATCACTGATTTTACGTGATAACGTCATAAGAATACTAACATTTTTTTAATTCAAATTTTTTTTACTTAAATTATGCAGATTAATTTGAAGTAACAATGTCACAAGCCGAACGCTTAGGCCGATCGTGCCTCTCTATAGCTTGTTCCACGCTCTCGTTTGCAAGATCGGCTCAGGCGAAACGTGACCCGGGCTGGCCATGGCAAACAAGGCACTCGATACCGGTGGTCGGCCCAATGGCGAAGAAGAGGAGATACGGTGGGTTGTAGGGCCACGCGCCTCCTTTTCGTCACCAGGAACGGACGGTGTGTGCACTGACCATAGCCCACCCAAAAAAAAAAGACGGAACGTGACATTTTTTCATGCGTGCAGCCGGTGTTCAGCGACTTATAAGACAAAAAAGGATAAACAGAAGTTAGCTGTATTGTATACGTTAATTACTTGTATTGCAGCAACTTGTTCCTATTTAACGTCGAGTGCTTCTAAGTATATAAAGGCAATTAGCTTCCAAATTACCTTTTGCTAAGTACAGTTATCCCTGAAGCTACATTAAGGTACCGTAAAATGAATATCGCTGCAGGGAATTAGAAAAACGCTTTCGTCTAGTTTTATACTTTTTTGATTGTATTTTTTTTTATTACACCTCTGGTCCGTCTATTGTCCCCTGAAGGAAACTAAAGAGACATTTTTTCAAGATATTCCATAGTTAAGGAGTCACATCATCATCATATCACTCCTCCATCCTCCACAATGGGAGGGAAATTGATCTACTATACAACGCTGGTCAGACGTGTTGGTTAAGGGTTTTATTTCGAGGTTTCCTTCTCTTGCATAGAAGTTATATGCATATTATATCCCTTATTCGTTTTTTACGACAGCCGACTTGTATTCTTACTCCGTACCATACGGATTAAAGAGTTACATATATTATGTAATAACCTACATTGAATTTCTATGACTATATTACATACTAGCTGACCCAACAGACGTTGTACTGTTCAAATAAAACAGCAGCGCCACCTACCGGGTCCAATTGTAAATCTAAACCATTCTCGAATCTCCTTGAACACACACAAAAAATTTCATCAACATCGGTCCAGCAATTTAGTAGGAGTTCAGTGACATACATAAACACGCTACACGTACACAAGAAATTTATATATAAAGACTAGCTGACCCTATAGACGTTGTTCTGTTTAAATAAGCGCCACCTACCGGGTTCAATTGTAAATCTAAACCATTCTCGAATCCCCTTGAGCATGCATAAAAATTTCATCAACATCGGTCCAGCCGTTCAGGAGGAGTTCAGTGGCATACATACACACGTACACAAGAAATTGGCTCCAAGCCAATAGTATACATATATGAACTAAGATCATAACGCACAGATGGCGTAGTGGTTAAGATACCGACCATACAAGCCAGTGTCGCGGGTTCGAATCTCACGCAGAACAGAACTTTGTGCGATCCACAAATTGTTGTTCTGAATTTGGATGTAATTTGTGTTCGTTAATTATATGTTTGTGAAATTTCTCGCAATACAAGAATTATTTCCTTAGTGTTAATACACTAACTGATGATAATTCATCATAGCTCATATAGGTCCCACTGCTGGGCTCGAGCTTCTTCCACAACGGGAAATTGACCTACTATACTTCGTTGGTCATGTGGGTTGGGATTATTTTTTTGTGTGGGTCATGGTAAGCGCAAAGGGGGTGGTAAATTGTATTCTTTCTCCGTCATAACACGGAAAAGTCCTTAGTGCATGGCGTTGTTAAAAAAATACCACACTAAATTAAGAAAAAGATAAAATGTATACAATACTAGCAACCCGCCCTTACTTCGCTTCGGTTTCAGTCGCCTTACCCGCATAGTGCCCGTTCCCGTGGGAATACCGGGATAAAATATACCCTATGTTACTCCCTGATATTATAGCTTGCCATTGGTGAAAGAATTTTTGAAATCGGTTCAGTTGTTTAAGCGTGAAAGCGTAACAAACAAATAAACAAACTTGCTTTCGCATTTATAATATTAGTAAGGATAACAGAACAAAATCGCTATTTACTTACAACGCAGCCCTAATACGGCGCACCCAAATTGTCGGTAATTTTGTAGCATTGTAGAAAATTAAATTATTTGGTGATTGTGTGACGCCGCCTATTCCCAGTTGATTAAAATGTGAATGTACACAAAACTTTCAAAAGGAATACATCAAACAAATTTCTGAGAACGGAAGAAAATCCAAATTAATTCATTTACAATACCAGTGATTTTCGTGAAAGATGGAACGTGGAAGAAAATTATATCTATAAAGAGACAAATATTGTTGTTATAGATATTAATTCGCCACAGCTGTTCTTATCCCGGAAGAACAGCTGTTGCCACCCACTTTCTTGCCCATGGAAGTCGTAAAAAAAGATTAGATATAATACAACGGGTGATAATGAGCAGCGTTCTTCTGAAAAACGTAGAGAGAATGAATGAAAGATTGTCAAGGAGAATTTATAGGGCGAATGAGAATGAAAGTGTTGAAAGGCGACGACCAAAGCGGATGTTCCACGATCAAATCGGAGACTTTCTTAAGAAAGGCCAGATTAGAAGTACTCTACACCGAAGAACATGCATGAGATTAATGAGTGTGGTGGCGAAAGTGGTCTGTCAAGATCGTAGCAAGTGGAGGGAAGTGGTCTCTGTCTATCCCTATGGGAAACAGGCGTGAACTCGTGATCAGATGCCGCTTGCGGGATCTAGTCCAGCCATTGTACTTTTTCGTTATATTTAATAACTGTATTGTATGATAGTTCAAAAGGCATCATACTGGAGCTATTAATAGACATGTTGTTGTATATTATTTTATTTAAATAAAAATAGTAAGTGAATAAAAAAGAAGACAATCTCACTGAGTTTCTTACCGGATCTTTTCAGTGCGGTCGCGTTCCGATCCGGTAGTAATTTAAGGTAAAAATATCTGGTTGACCGAGCTTCGCTCGGAATATTTGTATCGAATTTATTTAGATATATATTAATAAAAAATAAAAAATAAATAATGAAAAATATATAAAAAATTACAAAAAGAGAATAATAATAACATCGAGATTCTAACCGTCGCTATTTGAATGCCAAAAAAACCAAAATTAGAACCTGTCAGCTTCCCAACTGAGCTATCGTAACTCATGACGTTGACAGCGAAATTTGAATTCATATTCTTTTAAAATTTAATGTCATTGTATTGATTTGTTAAAAACACGGACAAAACAACATTTTCTATAAATAAAACCTAGCTAGATCGATTTTTTGGACCCGAAACCTCTAGTATGCCAAGGTTCAACAAAATCGTTGGAGCCGTTTCTGAAATTCTGAATATATATATATATATATACAAGAATTGCTCGTTTAAAAATATAAGATGTAAAAAAAATGACAATATGTAAGTGCCCCCGCGGGGTTTAGACATAATAAAGGATTTAAAATTTGAATGTATGTAAAACGTATAACAACTCACTACGATCGGTAATCCGCTTGCCAATTCTTGCGATTATAGCAATAAATACTCCAATTAATAATCGTGTCATATGGCATTTCATGGGAGAGGTCTACGTCCAGCAGTAGAGTATGAAAGACTGGATATTGAATAGAAACTAACTGAACCATGAGCGAAGCGTCTTTATTTCATCTTTGTCAAAAATTCTTAAGCAGTTCTATTCAGATGTCTAAATATCCAGTTGTTTTTTTTGTTGCCGATGGTGGCAAACGAGCAGGCAGCATACCTGATGGTAAGTGATACTGGCGCACATGATCCTTTGCAATACCAGGGGCACAGCTAGGCCGTTGCCTACCGTGAAGAAAATACTCTTCTTAAACCTCGTTTAGAGAAGGACATATCATAGCGCTCGGGAAACATAGCAGCAAGTAGTTCATTCCAGAGCCTGCACGTACGTGGGAGAAATGATGGCTGGAAACTTACAGGTGAAGACCATAATGTTTCCAGGTGAAATAGATGAACCTTGCTGCGGTGTCGAGTAGTACGTTGGTAAAAATGTTTTATAGAGGTAGCATATCTTTTGGAAACCGGTTCGATAATTTACAGAACCCATCACACTTCACATCATAACACGTCACGTCACATCACGTCACATTCCACTGTCTTATATGACACCCACGGTGTAGCGATGAGACGAATTGCTTCGAATTAAAATTACTATTGATTCGAATCGCAATTCGAATGGATTCGAATCGTCACATTCGTCACGTCAGCATTATAGTCAAATTCGTACTCGTATGTGGAGTCATCCGCCTGTGAAGCCGAGTTGGCGAGTTATAATTCGTTTACATTATTATTGAGTGAGTTTTTTTTTTGGCGGATCAGTTTGCATTACGAATGAGTCGAGATTTCGAGATACAGCAGTGTGCTAGGTATTTGGTTACGGAAAGGGGACTTATAGGTATATTGACTTTTAAACACGTAGATAATGACAATATTTTTTTTATTATTACGATTAAAATCATCATATCATAATAACAAAAAGTAATAATAGATTTTATTATTCAAAAAATACATATTTTTTAAAATAAAGTCTGATTCTCATAAGTTATTACCCGATAAATCAACTTTAAAAAAAAAACTGTTTTATACGTCTCAGGTTTTCTCATAATTAATAGCTATTATTATCTATTAATTACGTAAACGAGCAGTCAACAAAAGCAAGAAAACATTAAATCGCGTGAGGGACAAATTGTAAATGTAATAGGTATCTACCTCAAACGAATCGAATTGCATCCAATCAACTCGTGATTCTTAGAACATTTCGTGTATTTTCGTATTTTCTCATTCGTAGAATTCATTCATAAGATTCTTCGACTCTGTATTAGAGAGCGAATCAACGAATAGAAAACGAATCAACGAATGTCCTATCAAACCGAGTCGACTGATCGCCGCGCCGCCGCCGCAGCCGCCCGCGCTTCGAGTACCTACCTGCCTACGAGTACGACACGAGTTAACGAATTGATTCGGTTTCGGTCAACGGCGATTCGAATGAACGAGTCAATAGTCTTATTCGAGTTATTCGAATTAAATGATTCGAATTACGCAACGCTACCACGGTGGTGAATTGTATTTTAACTGCGTCACTGCACACACAGAAAATCTTTTTTTTATTTTTAGCTCAACATCTATTTCGTGGTCATTAGCCTCTTCTGGAGGCAAACAACCCGCACCCGATAGTCTTAAAAGTATATTTACCTTCTGGAGTCTAATCCGAAACTAAAATAGAACCAAAACAATTAATTATGTACAAAACCATTTAACAAATGAATCTAAGCATTGCGCAATACGAATTGAATGTAATGAAAATTGATGACAGTAGAACAGTTACATTAAGGATTACAAATTACAGTGCAACCTTAATAAAACGAACCTCAATTTAACGACTTCCTCGATTTAACAAATTTTTCGTAATCCCCTTGAATTGTCCATAAGAGTCAGTGTAAATAATACCTTTACATTACGTTTTTTTTTTACGAACAACCTCGTTATAACAAATTTTCAACTATAAAAAAAAGTAAATACCTCTATATGACCCTTAATCCCATAGTATGTAATTCAGTCGTGACATGCTTCGGCACGTTTTTTTCGTAAAAAAATTGAAGTCGTTTGATGGAAAATAATGTAAAGTGCTGCACTCTTGTTGAAGATTCTAGTTGCTGAATGTAAAAATGTTGAGGTGAATAAAACTATTTCTTTACCTCTTTATAACAAATTTTAGACCAACCTTACCTCAATATAACAAACCTCAGTTTAACAAATTACTTGATATAACAAATATTTACGAGTTCCCGTCGGATTTGTTATATCGAGGTTGCACTGTACTACCAGAGTTTTTCTTGATAATGCTTGTTACAATTGAATTGGATATCAAGGTCTTATCCAAATTAGCATCAATGGATTACTGTAATAGTCCAAGGACGGCGTTGCTGTGAAAAATTCACAATTGAAAAGGCCAGACAATAAATGGTGACCTTGAATATCTACAATGGATTGATGAAATTAGCTTTTAGTCTGGGCGGTCTGATGTTTAGAACAGGAGATGGATTACAATAAATTTTAAATTAAAACATTTTTAAATTATTAAAAAAAAATTAGGTGCCTATATATAATTGAAAAAAAGTTGCAAATAAAACTACTTTTATGGATTTTTTTATAGCGTTTGTATTTGATTTTTTAAGAGGTGGCGATGTTATCTATCTATACCAATAAATAAAATTAGAGTGTTTGTAATGTCAAAGTAATAGGCTTTTTTCATGCTCACACGGTTATTTGCACGACACCTTTGCCTAAAATAGCAATTAAAACATTTTTGTCTGTTTGTCTGTCTGTCTGTTTGTTCCGGGTAATCTTCAAAACGGCTGGACCGATTTCAAAAATTCTTTCACCAGTGGAAAGCTATAATATCAAGGCGTGAACTAGGCTATATTTTATCCCGGTATTCCCACGGGAACGGGAACTACGCGGGTAAAATGACTATAACCTATAACCGAAGCGAAGCGAGGGCGGGTTGCTAGTTAATAGTTATTAATAATATTTATGAGGTGGCTTAATTTATCTTAACAATTTTTTATTCAGTAATAACGATGTGTAAATTTATACAATTCACCACTCACTATATACAGAGTGTGTCAGGTTATGAGACAACTGATCAAAAGGGAGCTAGGCAATTTGAACGAAAAATATCGATTCGTTAAGGAATTAAAGACGTGTAAATTTTTCAACTTTGTCATCGTTTTTTCGTGTAAATCTGATTCAAATTCAAATTCAAATTCAAATTATTTTATTATGCATAAACCCTGAGAGGGCACTTACATATTGTCAGGTTTACAATTTCCAAAAAAAATATACTACCACCGGATCGGAACGCGACCGCTACTGAGAAGATCCGGCAAGAAACTCAGCGGGCTTGTCATTATTTTTAATTTTTTTTTTTTTCTTCTTACTAGTTATACAATTGTGTACATGTTTTGTAAGAACAAGCTCCAGTGTGATGCCCTTCGAACCGCAAGACACTTAATATAATTTAAACGATTATGGCTGGACCAGATCCCACAAGCGGCACCCGATCACGAGTTAACTACTAGAGCAGCCATCACTCCCCTCAACCACTATGGAGGGAAGGAAGAGACCCGCTCCACGCAGCTACCACAAGTAGATCCCTATGTGAGCATGACCAACACCACAATATGTTACAAACGCTGAAAATACAAAAATTCGTTAGGCAAAACACGCTACACTTTACAATAAAAGTTAAAAGTACATTTACAAAATTGAATGATTGAAATGTATAAAGTCAATGATACTTAATACGCAACATACTTTGTTAAATGTTCATTAGAAATTGAATAAATCAACGATTATATTCACATAAGCAAAACAAACTTCGCTTTAAAACGGCTGATCGGCCTATGGCCGTTGACCGCTTGCCTTTGTATCTATGTCATTGAAACGTTTGTGCAATTCTAGGTATGAATGAATGAAATTATACTGTCGAAGCTTTACATGCCTACATGTATTATGTCTGTACATGCCTACTACACAAGAGTTTACTCTAAGACACATTTTTTTAAAATCACTATAACTTTTATGTTATATTGTTTTTTGTGTAATGTACATTCTCATTACGATTTATGACCGTTAAACTACAACATACTCGAACAGTTGCCCCATAACCTGATACATCCTGTATATATATATATTTTGGGGTGGGTTACGGTCGGCGCACTTCTCGCTCCTCTCCGTCCGGGGCGACAGAGGGGCGTAAGCACGCACACCCGTAACCCACCAGTGACACGTCGCCTTCGTCGTTGGGTCGACTACCGGAGCAGAGTGACTTGTCGTCGGTGGTCAGCCCACCGGAATACCCCCTGAGCAGTACCCTCTCCTCGACCGACGTCCCCCTTCGGGGAGGACGTCAGTCTTCCCTCACGCGGTCGACTTCTCGGCGGGTAACGGAGTAATTACCCGATCCAATCACCCGCGCTTCCTCACTATCTTGCCAACATGTCTGACCAGCATGGTATAGTAGGTCACATTCTCTCCCACTGTGGAGGAGGCCCGAGCCCAACAGTGGGATGTATATGGGTTATGATGATGAATAACGATGACTTATTAGACTATTCAAACATCTTAGTCCGTCTGCACCTGAACGTTGTAAAATGTTTGAAACGTTGGGCAATTAAAAGCTAATACAAACGCGATAAAATCCGTAAAAATAGTTTTATATACAATGTGTAATACTTACTCGCGTAAATATCAGAAATTTCATCATCTTGCTGTTATCCCAATTACTTGGGGTCGACGCAATATGTCATCTGTTTTGACATATTGCAAAAAGTTTCGGCAATGACTTTTATGACCAGCCGCCTGCCTGACGTCAACCCTCCTTGGGAATGTAATCGTTGACCCAAATGGTACTAGATGGAGTTGGTCCGGGTCAATCTAGGGCTCTTAGTCGTCTTTTACGACACCCACGAGCAAAGCAAGGGTTGGTAGTATTCGAAGCCACCACACAGCACTACTACACATACATATAAAAAGTCAGGGTCTGTGTGTGTTCTCTGTGTTCTCCAAAATGAAACCAATTTTGATGAAATTTATAAGAAATTGCCAGATCAGCATAGGGAGTAATTGCAAGTTGAAATTCTGGAGGATGTTCATCACGTTAGACTAAGAAGTCTTCTTTTTCCTCTTTGAACCTTCCTAACTCGTATTCCCTCCAGTCTTGTGATGTAATCAATATACCGCATATTGATTAATCTTCTGAAAGTGGTGGGCTCCTCCATTTTATAACATGTATTATATCCCTTATTTGTATTTTACAACACCCACGAGCAAGGTATAGGATAAAACTACTTTACGGATTTTATCGCGTTTGTATTTGAATTAAGCAAACAATAACGATAATGTATTTGGTTTAAGCAAGCAATGACGATGACTTGTAGCACGTGTTGCATTGCAGAAATCTCTGCAATAACGATGACTTATTGGACGTGTTGCATTGCAGAAATCTCTGCAATAACGATGACTTGTTGGACGTGATGCATTGCAGAAATCTCTGCAATAACGATGACTTGTTGGATGTATTGCATTGCAGAAATCTCTGCAATAACGATGCCTTGTTGGACGTATTGCATTGCAGAAATCTCTGCAATAACGATGACTTGTTGGACGTGTTGTATTGCAGAAATCTCTGCAATAACGATGACTTGTTAGACGTGTGACATCTTAGTTCGCTCGTGACCATGAACACTGCAAAGTGTTCGAAACGTCGGGAATCAAAATCAAATACAAACGCAATAAAATACGTAAAGTTTATTTACAGGTAGCAACCTGCCCTCGCTTCACTTCGGTTTCAGTCGTCTTAGCCGTGTAGTTTCCATTCCCATGGGAATACCGGGATAGAATATAGACTATGTTACTCCCTGATATTATAGCTTTCCTGATTGAAAGAATTTTTGAAATCGGTCCAATAGTTTCGGAGCCTATTCAATACAAACAAATCTTTCCTCTTTATAATATTATTATAAATGTGTAATACTCGCGTAAACATAAGAAATATAGGATTTGAAAGGATACATATAGGATTTGAAATTGTATTCTTACTCCGTCACCACACGGAAAGATTTCCCATCAAGTAATTACAACCGTAATACAATATGTAGAGTTATATAAATGGTTTGCCAGTATTCAAGAGTGACAAATTGTAGTCCATCAAGGCGACACTCTCTTCCACGTTCAATGTAACTAATGAACCGTTACAGCGCTGAATATTAAGTAAGTACCTGTCTGGTTAAATGGGGTGAGTAGTTAATGATTCCAGTTGAATATAAAATAGGTTATTTGATTACTAAAACTTTTATTCGTTTGTCATTTCAGCTGAAAATCCCAGTCTTTTTTTTTAGGGGTGGGTTGCGGTCAGCGCGCTCCTCACACCACTCCGTCCGGGGCGACAGAGGGGCGTAAGCTCGCACACCCACAACCCACCCACGATGTCACCTTCGTCGTTGGGCCGACCACCGGAGCAGGCTTAACTTGTCATCAGTGGTCGGCCCGACGGAATACCCCCCCATTTGGGGTACCGTCCCATCAACCGACGTCCCCCCCTCGGGGAGGACGTCGGTCTTTCCTCACGCGGTCGGCCTCTCGGCGGGTGACGGACTAATCCCCGGTCACGTCACCCGCGGCCTCGGCTAGGGCGGCATGAGGCGCAAATACTCGCGCCTACGCCGCCTCAGTCGCCGGCGGCGGATCGCCTCATCGAGGCTGCGCTCCTCACGCAGGCGATCCGCCGCCTCCTTCTGCGAGATCACTGTCTCGCAGAAGGCTGCGACCGCATCCCAATTCCTGACGCTGCCGACCATCGCCCTGGCGGTAGTTGGCAGCGCCAGGTCGGCACCGATGATTGCGACGAGTTCACGGCGCTGCTCAGCCCAAGCGACACAGGCCTCAAGCGTATGCTGCGCCGTGTCCTCGTCGCAATCGCAGTGGTGGCAGGACAGTGAACTCTCCCTCCTAACGACCTTGTGCAGGTACTTGGCGAAGTACCCATGCCCCATCAATACCTGCACTAGTCGGAAGGAGAGCACCACGTGCCGCCTTTCCAACCACTGCATCAGCACCAGCCGGAAGGCCTCCAATATTCGCACCCCGAACCGAGGCCTCTCCAGCCGGACTGCCCAACGGGCAATGACGTCCCAGCGGGCGCCGACGCGCCAGGCGGTGAGCTCCCTCAGCGAGACCACACCGCCCTCCGCTCGCACTCGCGACACCCGCCGATACAAACCGGCGAGCATTTCCGCCTCCAGGTCACACGAGGAAATCCCGGCCAACAGGCACGCTGCCTCCGTCGCCACCGTGCGGTATCCGCGTATGGCCCTGACCGCCACGGCCCTCTGTGGTCGCCACAGAAGAGCCTTGAGTCGGACGGTCAGGGCCCCGCCCACACCGCTGCATCGATACGCCGTACAGGGTCATAGACCGGATGGTAGAGTCGCCAGGTTTGCCGCCTCTTCTATCGTCCCACCGCGGGCTGTGACGAGCGTGTCGTCGGCGGAACAAATCACGCCCAGCCCGGGCGGGAGGCTCCCCCGCAACGCCCAGTCGTAGCCGATGTTCCACAGGGTGGGTTCGAGAACCGACCCCTGTGGGACACCGCACGTCATGGGCGTAAAATCCTACTGTTGGGCGGGCTTCCTCCACAATTAAAGGAAAATATCTGGTTGACCGAGCTCTGCTCGGTATTATTTTTCTTTTCGTAAATTGTATTTTTGACAAACTTATTTAGTTATATATAAATAAAAAATAAAAATGATGAAATAATGAAAAAAATATCAAAAATTACAAAAACAAAATAATAATAACACCGAGACTCGATCTCACGCTGTTTGAATGCGACTGGACAACATCCCAACTGAGCTATTGTCACTCATGACAGCGCCGGCGAAATTTGAATTCCTATTCAGAGAATGTTAATAACATTTTATGTCATTGTATCGATTAGCTAAAAACACTAACAGAACAACATTTTCATAAAATAAAACCTAGCTGGACCGATTTTTTGCCCCAAAACTTCTAGTATGCCAAATTTCATCAAAATCGTTGGAGCCGTTGCCGAGAACCTGAATATCTATATACATATATACAAGAATCGCTCGTTTAAAGATATAAGATTGACTTACTATATCACATTGATAAGTTATCCGTGTGGTGACAGAGTAAGAATTCAATTCACCACCCCCTATCCTGTCCGAAATTGTCGTAAAAGACGAGTAAGGGATATCTTGTGCATATAACAACTATGCAAGGGAAGGTAAACTTAAAATAAAACCCTATACCAATTATACCAATAATAGATCAATTTCCCTCCCAATATAGAGGAGACTCGAGTGCAATAGTACAATGTACACAAGCTGTCATGATGACCAGGTTGGTAAGTGTTGCTATAGGCTGTTTTGGGTTTTCTTTTTATTGCATAAATGTTATATGTTTATTTAATCCCTTACTCGTCTTTTACGACACCCATGCAGCAACTGAGAGGAGAGATATTATAAATCACTAGATATTATCATTATAATTAAAATTACCCCATGTGGTGACGGAATAAGAACACAATTCATCACCCGCTATCATGCCCGTGGGTGTCGTAAAGACGACTAAAGGATATAATATGTATATCTCTCCGTACAAGAGAAGAAAAACTCAAAATAAAATCCTATGCCAGCACGTTTGACCAACGTTCTATATAGTAGGCCAATTTCCAACTCATAGTGAAGGAGGCCAAATCACAACAATGGGACGTCTATAGGTTGATCATCATCTCAGCCCACACACGTCCCACTATTGGGCTCGTGCTTCCTCCACAATGGAAGGGTAATTGACCTACTATACCACGCTGGTCAGACGTGTTGGTATAGGGTTTTTTTCGAGTTTTCCTTCTCTCGCATAGATGTTATATGCGTTTTATATCCCTTAGTCGTCTCGTACGATCACCCATGGGTAAGATAGGGGGTGGTGAATTGTATTCTTACTCCGTCACCACACGAAAAAAAATATATATATATATATATACAATGAAATTATATTCCCAAAGATGCTTGACATCAGGCAGACCGGTCATATAATTAAAGTTTTAGCTATATGGATAGCTCCTTTTTTTTTTTTTTTCTCGCTGTGGAAATGCATTTACGCACTATCCCCCGCCGGTTACAGACAGTGGAGTGTGTGTGGGACTCGCCGGCCACAGAAGTGACCGAAATACCCACTAAAACCACAGCGGCCCCTTCCGCGCTTTTACGAGGTGCCGGAGAGATCGTCTGATGACATTCTATCCCCGAACCCAACGCTTGGCCGTCTGGCCACGTCCTGTCATCATTCAGGACAGTGGGAGGAGGAGCACATAACGGCGTCTCCTCCTCCCTGGTCGCCGCCGGCGGAGCGAGTCTGCGGACGCAAGTGCCTCGCGTGCCCGCTCCGCGGCCTCCTTCCTTGTAATGACAGCCTCACAGAAGGAGGCCATCGACGACCAACAGCTGTCGCTGCCGAGCATCTTCGAGATGATGGTCGACAACGACAGGTCCGCTGTTCCCATGTCCGTTGACAGGACGTGGCGCTGAGGCCCCCAGGCGGGGCATACTTCTAGTGTGTGGCGCGCATCGTCGCTTAGGGCGCCACACTCATGGCATCCTGGGGCCTCTTCTCTTCCAATTTTGTGCAGGTACTTACCGAAGACCCCATGTCCGGTAAGCACCTGCACCATCCTAAATGTAAGGCTGCCGTGCCTTCTCCTGAGCCAGCGGTGGAGATGCGGCGCAACCGCCTCTACAGTCCCCCGCCCTGCTACGGGGAACTCTAGATCCTCCCTCCACCGCCGGATGACTTCCCTTCGGGCCACTTCCTGAACTCTGCCCAATCCCCTTGTGGAGACTCGCTCGCCGTTGACTCGCGATGTGGCGCGGAACCGGTATATTTCTGCCAACGCTTCCGCCACCAGTGCCCAAGGGGGGTCGCCCGCCAGCAGTGTTGCCGCAGTCCAGGACACAGTACGGTAGCCCCTAATAGCCCTCACCGCGATGACCCTCTGCAGTCGACGCAGGAGGGCTCTGTTGCGGGCGGTGAGGGACTCCGACCAGATAGGGGCACCATACAGTGCCATGGACCGCAGGATGCCGACGTACAGACGCCGGCACGACGACCCAGGACCGCCAGTGTTCGGCAGAAGCCTTCCCAGCGCCGCGGCCGACTTGACGAGCCTCGGGACGAGCTGGGCAAAGTGTGGCCCGAAATTCCACTTTGAATATGGATAGCTCCTAAGTATAGTGAGTCAACTAAAATTTTTAGGTATTTTAACATTTTTGATGAAATGATAAAAAAATAACCTTATTTATCAATCTTGATCATAAAAATTAAAAAAACTATTGAAGCTTTTTCACCTGTGGAAGCTCATTACACCCGCAAAGATACAAATCGTTAATATTTGCAGGGATCTTTGTCGTTTCCCAAGATGTTTGACCTTTATAAAGAATGGTTTGATCCCGTTAACTATTTAAATATCCAATGAATCACTTCGTAATCAATACAAAATTTAAAAATCCTAGAACAAGAATTTGAAAAAAATGTAAACATTTTATCTTTGACACGCTCCCCTGTAAAATTGGAATTTTTCAGATGACTCACTATTCGTAGAAGCCATCGAATTTATGTACGACGGGAGAAGAGTATATAGATATATTGCATCAATTTCCAGTAATTGGGATAACAGCAAGATTATAGTGTCCAACAGTGGACGTCCATAGGTTTGTCCATACATACATTGAATCAGGGTGTAACCGACATAGCACGAAGAATTAGCACGCTGAAGTGGCAATGGACAGGGCACATCGCTCGACGAAGCGACAACCGCTGGGGAAGGAAGGTTCTCGAGTGGCGACCGCGTATTGGACGACGCAGTGTAGAATGCCAACCACTAGGTGGACTGACGACCTGGTGAAAGTTGCTGGGCGTCGTTGGATGCAGGCGGCACAGGACCGCACTTTGTGGCATAACATGAGGGAGGACTACGTCCAGCAGTGGACGGCGATAGGATGAAATGATGATGATGAATGATGACATAGAATCTTTCCCATACGGGGTAGACAGAGACCACATCCCTCTACTTGCTACGACCTTAATATACCACTTTCGCCTCCTCCACATTCATTAATCTCCTCATGCATGTTCTTCAATTTAGGGTAGGTACTTTTGATGTAGGCTTTCTTAAGAACTGCCACGATTTGATCGTGGAATGTCCGCCTTGGTCTTCCCCTTCCAACACTTCCGCTCACATTCACTCTATAAATTATCTTTGTTAGTCTCCTTTCATTCATACTCTTTACATGACCGAATCAACTAAACGTACCTTTCTTAATCCCTGTTACTACATCTACTTGAAAGGCGTTTTATAAAAATATTTTGATGTGAACTATAATATACTTGACCGACTCAACTGAAGCCGAGTAGATACTTCATTTCCCGCCAATTAGGTCATGATACTATATTCACAACTTTTTTTACATCTATAGGGCCCGTAGACATATTTACGGCATATGGTTAGAGCTCAGATTGACGGAGCGAGGAGCTATTAAAACGCTTGTTTGATACACTTTGTTCTTTCCTTTTAATTATGTCTTTGACATAAAGAGATTTAGACCTTGCCCGTGGATATTCTAAAAGAGGACTAAGGGATATAATATGTAACATTTATGCAAGAGAAAGAAATCTTGAAACGAAACTCTGTACCAATATATCTAACAAGCATGGTATCAGATCTACTTTCTTTTCACTGGAGAGAAGTCTCAAATGCATTATTGGGACATGCATAAGCTGAAATGATAATGATGATTTTCCTTCGCCGTAATTATTATTTCGTGTAGCTAATGATAATTTAAAAAAATTGGTTGTCTGTAAAGTCGGTTTACGGGCAATAATTTTACGTGATAATGTCATTAACAAACGTTTCTCGTGTGGTGACGGAATAAGAATACAATTTATCATCCCCTATCTTACCCGTGGGTGATCGTACGAGACGACTAAGGGATATAAAACGCATATAACATCTATGCGAGAGAAGGAAAACTCGAAATAAAACCCTATACCAACACGTCTGATCAGCGTGGTATAGTAGGTCAATTACCCTTCCATTATGGAGGAGGCCTGAGTCCAACAGTGGGACGTATATGGGCTGAGATGATGAACGTCATTAAACGACGACATTGATGAAAAATTGTAAACTTTTATGAACTGAAGTGAATTATTCCACCATCGCCATCGCAGCCCAGATATGTTCCCCCTTCACAATGGGAGGGAATTTGACCTACTATACCATGCTTGTCAGACATGTTGGTGTAGGATTTCATTACGAGTTTTCCTTCTCTTGCACAGATGTTATGTGCATATTATATCCCATAGTCGTCTTTTACGACATCCACGGACAAGATAGGGAGTGGTGAATTGTATCCTTACTCCGTCACCACAAGTACAACAATAAAAAATTGTATTATTATCACTTAATTGTTATTATTTTGTATAAAACAAAGGAAAATTAACATTCACCTTCACTCTTTAATTAATTTTTTTTTACTTGAATTATAAATAGATGCATCACAAACCAAACGCTTATGTCGCGCTCGTTTAAGCGGAATGAGTCACGCTTTATCATATGCGCAACCGGCTTTCATCGACTTATAAGACGTTATCACGCCAAAAATACAATACAATACAGATTCCCCCGATATCAAGATAAACATGACGGTAAATTAATTTTAAAACGCTCCGCTTATTACCAAATACGCTACCTAATCATCGCACCTTTAGTAAACAGTATAATGTTTAGATACGATCACTACTTTTAACCGCCATACTAAATTGTAGTCTCCATGACTAAACCATTTTCGTTGGCAACACATTTACATGTTAAGAAGAGATGATAATGGTGAAAAAATTTATTAAATTCAATTCATAGAAGAGTGGGTTGTGGATGTGTATGTGGGTGGATTGGAGGTCAATCATGTAATGGACTAATAAAATCTTCACTAATCAAAAATCAGGTTTGCTGTATTGCACCTATATAATGACCTCGAACACGGAAAGAAGGTGTTACCAACCCAAGCCTTCCCTGTTGCCACATAATGATGACTACCGTTCTGCAAAAAATGATTAAGAAGAAAAATCTTTCTTAAGTCATCATGGCATTTCCATGTGGGGAAGGATTAAAAATACAATTCACCACTCCTTATCTTTCCCTTGGATGTCGTAAAAAATTACTGAGAAATATAATACTCATATTACATCTATGCAAGAGAAGAAAAACTCGAAACGAAATACTATACTAACCTGTCTGACCAGCATAGTGAGGTCAATTTCCTCCCTATTGTGGAGGAGGTTCCTATTCTGGAAGAGTTTCTTAGAGTAATTACCTGATAATGTTACACACTATTTAATCTAAAAAGCAGTGTTGTCATACGTAGTACTGTTGCGTCGGACAAATTGTTATTCGGAGTCTGGATGTTATTTGTGTCCGTTTACTATATGTTTGTAAAGTCCCCCGCAACACAAGGATTATTCCTTTAGTGCAGGGTATTCTCTTTAAAAAAAAAAGAACACTGGTACTGCAGTTATAATCACGTGTTTTCCTAATTTTGTATGTCGTAAAGAAAAAAATACTTCATAATGTGTATAGCTCTTAATCAAATATCAAAGAACGGGTATTCGGACGGCGAGTAACTCGTTTTAAATTTTTTTGTGTGCTTATTTTGTTATTGTCGAATCATTAATGAGTATTACAACTGTTTCATTTATATAATGATGTACGGATATGGGTTCGATTTTCATTCAAGAAAGTTCTTTATGTGATCTGCTAAATTATTGAATCTAGATGTAATATGTTATAGCAGGGTTTCTCGACCTTTATTTTGTTGAGGCTCCCTAGACTATTAATAAATTTTTCATGCCGAAAACGCCTCCCTTTACATTTTCAATAAATACAGAAAAACGCACATTATCTACTTTAAAAGCCTTTTATTTTAATTCTAATAAACAATTTTTAAAAGTTGAAATTATAATAATAAATGTTTTATCCAAAAAAATTATAAAATAAGAGTAGATGTACTAATGAGACACTTGAGATTGCATGTTTAGAACCAGTTGGTTAATTCTAGGTTCTGTTTTTGTCAGAGCTATCATCAGGTCGCTATCAACATCAAGATGATTTCGCTGTTTAGTTTTAATTAATACTAGAGAAGAAAATCCTGACTCACACAAGTAAGTTGAAGAAAAAGGAACTAGTACTACGTAAAGCAAGAGAGGCAAGTTTGGCATTAACAGGCAATCTTTTGATCCAAAATTACTCCAATGTCAAAAGATAGAAGTCATCTTTCATGGATGAATCAGCCTTCATTTCTAGAAATTCTTCCTGAACTTCTTCTGGTAACTGGAACACATCGACTACAAATGGATTTCTTGTCATGTGCCATATTGGTGACTCGGAATCGATGTCTCGATAGTATCGGTGAAATTCGTCTTCCAGCGCTTGCAAATGAGCTTTTATATCAGCTTCCAAATTTGTGTCCAGTGTGTTATTTTTAATTGCTTCGAACAGCCGAGAAAAAGATATAACGTTTTCAGAAGACAACTTTTGATTCCAAAGTTGAAGCTTTGCTATGAACCCCTGAATATAATCATAATTGTTTATTATAGTACCGTTTCTACCCCGAAGTTTCAAGTTTAGCTCATTCAAGGCACCAAATATATCAGTTAAATAAGCCAACTTCCATTGAAACATGTCATCTTTTAACATTGTGAGGAAATTGTGTTTTCTTTGAACTCAAGAAAAATAATTACCTCTTCTTTCAATTCATAAAGGCGAGCCAACATGTTGCCTTTGGATAGCCAGCGTACTTATGTATGGAAAAGAAGAACTTTGTGATCAGAATCAAGATCCTCACAGAGTAATGTAAATAACCTACTGTTCAAAGCGCTGCTCTTGATGTAGTTGACAATTTTTATAGCTGAGTCCAAAGTCTGGCGTAATTTCTGGGGCAAAGTTCTGGAAGCCAAAGCTTGCCTATGAATAACACAATGTGTACTAACCAACGCGGGATTTTTTTCCTTGAGCTTTTTAGCTAAGCCCGATCGTACACCTATCATTGCAGGTGCGCTATCTGTGCAAAGTCCAATGAGCTTATTCCAATCCAAATTAGTTTTTTCAACAAAATTTGATATTGAATTAAATTTATCTTCAGATGTAGTGCCTGCTGTCAAAGATTGGGAGTATAACATCTCTTCTTCAATTTTATTTTCGCCGATGTAACGAACATAAACTATTAACTGTGCACAATTAACGATGTCAGTGGATTCATCGCAACTAATGGCAAAAAATGGCGATAATTTGACTTTGTTAATTATTTGTGACTTAATGTCTGCTACAATGACATCGATTCTACGCTTGACTGTGTTATTCGAGAGAAATAGACTTCATTTTTTGCTCTGCATCTTTGCCTAAAATTATCTGCGTGGCTTTTAAGAGCTGCATGGTTTTATTAATTCCTCACCGATAGTATGTGGTTTCTTTTGCTTTGCTATCATAAAAGCTATTTCAAATGAAGCTTTAAGATGCTGCGATAAGCTTGTGTGATAACTGCCCGATCTATCCAATCTTATCCGCTTGAGTGATTTTGCTTTAAATGAAAAAACTCTTTTGTCTTCAAAACCAGGGTAGGATGTTATTGCTTTAAGGCCTCATGCTATCATTACTTAAAACTTTCATACATATCACACACTGAGGCAACTGTAACTCTTCTTTTTCTATTATAGTAAATCCAAACTTAATGTAATCAATGTAATCTTCGGCAAACTTTCTTTTTTTCGCTGACATGTGACACCTATAACAATAAAACAAGTAATAAACAATCAGTCACAACGCCCGATTTAAGAACGCGTCTCTGTTACCAATTTAGTAAATTAAATAGAAATAGTGACTGAAGTTTAAAAACACAAACTTACCTTTTAACACAATAATTTTACGTCAAATTTGTCGCAAGTTTGCGGAAATGAATTTTACAGATGCTCATGCAAGTTCGGTAGGCACACAACTGTTTCCTAAGTGATGAATGCGGAGCGGGTGTGCGCGGGTTTCATGTTGTGACTAGTCGAAATTTGTATAAACTGCGATTGACGACGTTGGATTTTATTAAAACAATGGTTGACAGAAAAAGTGAATAGATTTACACACAAAGTTAATGAAATTAAATGTCATGTTTAATTTCATTAACTTTATGCGTGTAAATCAAACATTACATTGAAATGTTATTTGTTAATTTTTTTTATTTTTTTTTTTGCTTGTTTGCCACCTCAGTGGTACAAAAAAAGAAATTACAAACGCTTTGTGCCCCCCTTGACATCTCTCTACGCCCCCCTTGGGAGGCGTGCCCTCCTGGTTGAGAACTCCTGTGTTATAGTGATATTATCATCATCTTAACACATTTACGTTCCACTGTTGGACTCTAGCCTCCTCCAAGATGGGACGGAAATTGGCTAACTGTATCACGCTGGTTAGATAAGTTGTTATACAATTTTATTTCAAGTTATCCATCTCTTGCATAGATGGTATGCATATCTACTCAGAGATATCCCTTAGTAGTTTTATCGATACCCACAGGTAAGATCGGGGTGGTGAATTGTATTCTTTTCCGTCACCATAAATATCTTAATTGATATTATAAATGCGAAAGTAAATTTTTTAGTTACGTTTTCGCGTCTTAACCATGGATACGATTTTAAAAATTCTGTCTTTAAATCGACGTCCGAGTAGTAGCAATTTGTTACTATTCGATTGTTCGGTAAGCGAGAGAGCCGGAAGCCTTTATGAAGGTGTTTGTATGTGGTGGATTTTAGTGATGTCTTTAGTATCACCAAACCCCCTTGCATGCATTCACACTTCCTTCACGTTCTTCGCGGCTGTCTCTCATGTCGGTGCCACTGTGGCAAACGAGCAAACAGGTCACCTAATTTTACCATCAGGTGCAGTGATAGCATTAATAAAAAAAAAATGCCGAAGGTGGCAACAAGCAAGCAGAATACCTGACGGTGATGTTGGCTAGGACATGACATGAACAAGAGTTTGTATGAGGTGCCTCTTTTGAGTAGTGAGCCATTACATTGTCGCACTTCAAATGAGGCGCGGCCAATGAGGAACGGAGTGTTGGGTTAGGACACGACATGAATGAGAGTTTGTAAGATTGTGTTTTTGTACTAAGCCAGTACATTGTACTGAGCCAGTTATCCTACTCCAAACGAGGCGATGCCAAAATAAGATCACACCACTTAGTGCCATTTGAATTCTATTTGTATAACATTTAAAGCTCAATATTGTTGTTCACGAAGTTCACGTTTCAACATAAACTTAGTAGCGCCATCTCATTCTGGTACATATAAATCAGGCGTAAGAGTAGACGCAGTACTGAAGTGAAGCATACGACTATAACGAGGCTCGACGCGTTCTCTTTCACTCTATAGAGTTTTGAAGCATGTTTTGCACTCCCTCTCGCTTGTGACTAAGGCGAGTACCGCGACAGATAATTTGAAGTAGTAAATTTTAAAATGCTTAGCCGCTTTTATGTCCTACTCAACACTACCTGATGGTAAGTGATCCTGTCTCATTTGGACCTTTGCAATACCAGTGGCACAGCCAGGCCGTTGTCTACTGTGAAGAAAATGCTCTTCTTAAACCTCGTTTAAAGAAGAATATATCGTAGCGCTCGGGAAACAGTATATGTTATATTTTAACCCCGAATTATCATGGGAACGACAACCACGCTAGTAAGATATAAAGTGTTTTCCGTGTGGTGACCGAGTAAGAATACAATTCAACACTCTCTCTCTCTCTCTTACCCGTGGGTCTCGTAAAACACGACTAAGGGATAGATATAATACACATATGACATCTATGCAGAAGAAGGAAAACTCGAAACAAACCCTATGCCAACCTGTCTGACAACCATGGTATAGCAAGGTCAATTTCCCTCCTATTATGGAGAAGGCTCGAGCCCAGCATTGGGACATAATTGAGCCGAAATGATGAATGATAGAAATGTATAAGTTACCGAAGCTACGAGGACAACTAATCCTAACTAATATTATAATTGCGAAAGTTTGTTTGTTACGTTTTCACGCTTGAGCCACCGAACCGTTTTCTTCTTCTAATTCTTCACCTATGAAAAAAAATTCTTTCACCTATGGAAAGCTATAATATAAGGGAGCATAGGCTATATTTTATCCCCCTATTCCCACGGGAACGGGAACTACACGAGTGAAACCGCTGGCAGTTGTTTTCACGCGAGCGAAGCCGTGGGTGAAAGCTAGTAGAAAATATACTTCCAACTGTTTATTTAAACGCAGTTTTCAAACTGCATCCAAACATTCAAATTGCAAATATACACTGCGTAACAATCTTAGAAATTCACGAAACGCGAGAACATTTAGAATTTATAATAAGACAGATTGACAGACTTCGCAAAGTTGTGATTTTAGCAACGTAGAACACAGTAGGAATTATAAATAAAGCTAATGATTTACAGAGTCCGTTCTTAACCATGCTAGAAGGAATTACTTTGTACACAATTTGAGGTCTAGATTTACTAGAATTGGCATGTAAAGTGGATTGTCTTATATTTGCATGCATTACAGAGAATCCATCTACTATTTAAGTTTCTGCTAAGTAAGCCTTACTAATAATATAAACGCGAAAGTTTGTATGTGAAAATGTAAAGATGTTTGTTGCTTTGTTGCGACATCCTACTCGCTTAAACATCAGAAACTATTTTAAAATATGGGCGATTGAAAGGAGCCAAAATCGAGTTCAAAGGAGCCTGTTACATATAAACAAGCAAAAAACAAAACATACAGGTGAAACTAATAAAAGCGAGTTAAAAATCTCTGACATCTAACGTACAACAACGATTACGAAATATGTCATTAAAAAATTTAAACACAAGTTAACTTGTTAGTTTAGTTGAGACATTATTTATTTTAACTAATTAGATGTTTATTTGTGTTAGTTCTTGCGTAAAAAGATTAATGATCTTAGTTAAGTCAACGTTGTTATTTCACGTCCTATTTATAATAAGGCTTATTTGCTTTTTTAATAACGACATCTCGTTATTATGGTGGAAATTCTTGTCTTTACAAACCTAAAATTAACGGACTTAAAAAAATATTGTGCAGTCGCAGGCTCTCGATCAGGAACGAAGTTCCTTACGCTCAAAACACATGTACAATAAAAAAAAAATGTAAATACTTGTGTCAATTTATACAATTCTATCATTTTCTGATATGATGAAAGTTGCTGAGCGTCGTTTAATGCAGGCGGCACAGGATCACACTTTATGGCAAAACATAAGGGAGGCCAACTTCCACCAGTGAACGGCGATAAGCTGAATGATGAAAGAAAAATCGGATTAAAAAGCAAAGCCAACGCCATAGTGGAAGGAAAATTGACCTATTGAATCACACCGGTCTGACGAGTTCGTAATGAAAGTCCTTATTAATTTCTAGTGTTCTTTCTTGTGTATAAATTTTATAAGCATTTTAGAAATGATTTCCATCCATCCATTAGTCCATAGACGTTCACTGTCGGACATAGGTCTCCCCACGAGGCAAGGTCCTGTGCCACTTACTTGCATCCAACGGTTCCCTGCTATTTTCAAGATGTCGTCATGCCATATTTTTTTGGTTGGGCTATGATTAGCGCCGACGCCGTCCACTCCATCGTAACGGTAACGAAAGAACGGCGCGCGGCTCCAGAATCCACCGTAATCCCTCTCCTTCGTCATTGGGCCGACCACCGGTACCGAGTTCCTTGTCGTCCTTGGCCAGCCCGGCGAATCGTCATTCCACCTAAAGAATCGTCGATTCGTGGTCGCCACACGAGAACCTTTCTTCCCCATCGGTAGTCGTTTCGACCCGCGATGTGTCCTGCCCATGATCATTTCAATGTGCTAATTCTTTGGGCTATATCAGTTACACCCGTTCTTCTACGGATTGCCGTACTTCGGATTTTATCACGTAACTAGCGACCCGCCCCGGCTTCGCACGGGTGCAATGCTGATATTAAATACACTATAGAAAAACTGTGAACGTTGTATATAATAAATTATAGTTTAAAAACTAAAAAAAAACACGATTTTAAAATTGATTGAATTAAAAAATTTTAAATGAAACTGTAGTAATCAATTGAAAAATTGATATTATTGAACAAAACACGTGGGGTGTTTGTGATAATAACTACAGATATAATAAACTATTGATAAAATATTAACACAACAATTAAAATCAAGCCCCCCACGCTTTTTGTACAATAACATCAATTTTTCAATTGATTACTACAGTCTTATTTTTTAATTCAGTAATTTTAAAAAGTGTTTTTTTTTTAGTTTTTTAAACTATAATTTATTTTTTACTTGTTACTACTTTGCTACTTTGAAAAAGTCTCTGGCTCTGTTGTGCCGAGCCGAGTGCCACACCAACGCTACATCCCGCAATTTTTAAATCTGTAATATCTTCGAAAATATTCATTTAGATCATATGCTGTAAAGGGCCATATAGATCTACATTAAATCTACAATGTATTTAAGTTATTTAATTGGATAAGGATTAATACTATATTGGTTAAAATCGCTTCGAAAATTAGCCATTATTTGTCGTAAAAAGTAAATGACAAAAAAATGTTATTGTAGGATATCCATAAGAGATAGTCATAAGAGATAGACATATACCATCGCGGAGTTTTCTGTAGACTTTTTCAATGTGTACAATACGTAGTACATTATTTTGATAAATCTCGTAGGGTTCAGCCTGCGTTTGCAATGTAAGCGGAAAAAATGAAATTATTTACGACATCACATTAGAAACCTCAAAAATAACAGTATTTCTCCACTATTTAATGGATGTTATTATACATATAAACCTTCCTCTTCAATCACTCTATCTATTAAAAAAAACCGCACCAAAATCCGTTGCGTAGTTTTGAAGATTTAAGCATACATAGGGACATGGGGACAGAGAAAGCGACTTTGTTTTATACTATGTAGTGAAGAAATACTCCTTCCCTATCCTTTATTTACCAGAATTACCAAGAGGTATTCGCTGAAGGTTATACAGGTATACGCACCGACCTCGACATACTCCGACGACGAGGTGGAGGCATTTTACGAGGACATCTCGAAAGCCATACACGCGTCCAAAACCCACTTCACGGTGGTTATGGGAGACTTTAACGCGAAACTAGGCAAAGGGAGTGATGATGAGTTGAGAGTGGGGAAACATGGATATGGACGGAGAAACCAGAGGGGCCAGAAACTGGTTGATTTTCTGGAGAAGGAAAGCCTCTTTATGATGAATTCCTTCTTCAGGAAGCAGCCACAAAGGAAATGGACCTGGATTAGCCCCGATGGTTCAACAAAAAACGAGATAGACTTCATCTTGTCAGACAAACGACAGATATTCAATGATGTCTCAGTGATCAGCAGAATTAAAACTGGGAGCGATCACCGGATGGTACGAGGCACATTGAATATCCATACAAAAGTCGAGCGGTCACGCTTGATGAAGTCTACACTCCGACCTACATCTGTCCAATACCAGAACCTCGAAAACTTTCAACTCGAACTACATAATCGCTTCCAATGTCTGGACGAGTGCGAATCTCCGAACGATATGAACAACAGGTTCGTGGAAACTGTCCACGCGGTTGGGTCGAAATTTTTCAAGGCTCACCGCGTTAATAGACCTAAAAAACTTTCTGACCAGACTCTCGAGCTCATGGAGAGGAGAAAAGAGATGACGGTGCAGTCTGCAGCCGATTGGTCCAAACATAGGCAGCTAAATAGACAGATCTCCAGGTCTGTGCGTCGCGATATTCGCCGATTTAATACGTTCCGTATTAAAGAAGCGATAGAGCGGAATCGTGGCTCGAAAGTGTTCGCACAAGATCTGTCTATTGGGAAAAGCCAAATGACTAAGCTGAAGACCGATGACGGCACTGTCATTTCATCCCAAAGTGAGATCTTGGGAGAGGTCGAAAGGTTCTATGGACAGTTATACAAATCATCCCGAAATCCTGTTGTCGGCTTGGTCCAAGATCCCAGATCCAAGCTAACTCGGCACTATACCGAAGAAATCCCGGACATCAGCTTGTACGAGATCAGAATGGCTCTCAAACAACTACGTAACGGTAAGGCACCGGGAGATGACGGAATTACGGCAGAGCTTTTGAAGGCGGGCGGCAAGCCGGTATTAATAGCCCTTCAGAAGCTATTTAATTCCGTTATCCTCGGGGGCGACGTTCCAGAGTCGTGGACCAGGAGTGTGGTGGTGCTGTTCTTCAAGAAGGGTGACAAAGCTCTTTTAAAGAACTACAGACCCATCTCACTCCTGAGCCATGTTTATAAGTTGTTTTCGAGGGTCATTACCAATCGACTCACGCGCAAGCTCGATGACTTCCAGCCGCCCGAACAAGCCGGCTTCCGAAAAGGCTATAGCACCATAGACCATATCCTCACGCTTCGGCAGATTATACAAAAGACCGAGGAGTATAATCGGCCCCTGTGCTTAGCGTTTGTGGACTATGAGAAAGCCTTTGATTCAGTCGAAACTTGGGCGGTGCTGCAGTCCCTTCAGCGGTGCCAAATCGACCATCGCTATATCGAAGTGCTGAAGTGTTTGTATAGGAACGCCACAATGTCAGTCCGTATCCGGGATAAGAGTACGAAACCGATCCAGTTGCAGAAAGGCGTGAGACAGGGAGATGTCATCTCTCCGAAACTGTTCACCACTGCACTGGAAGATGTCTTCAAGCTCTTAGACTGGACTGGACTCGGCATCAACATTAACGGCGAATACATCACTCACCTTCGATTCGCAGACGATATCGTCGTTATGGCAGAATCCATGGAGGACCTTGGCACTATGCTCAATGATCTCAGCAGGGTATCCCAACTAGTGGGTCTACGAATGAACATGGACAAGACGAAAGTCATGTCAAATACCCATGTCATTCCTGTACCGGTCCTAGTTGGCAATGCGATTCTCGAAGTTGTCAATCACTATGTTTACCTAGGACAAACAGTCCAGTTAGGTAGATCCAATTTCGAGAAAGAGATCAGCCGACGAATCCAACTCGGTTGGGCAGCGTTCGGGAAACTTAAGAGGATCTTCTCGTCCAACATACCTCAGTGTCTGAAAACACAGGTCTACGACCAGTGTGTGTTACCAGTGATGACTTACGGCACGGAAACGTGGTCCCTAAATGTAGGCCTCATATCAAGGCTCAAAGTCGCTCAGCGTGCTATGGAACGGGCTATGCTCGGGATTTCTCTGCGAGATAGAATCCGGAATACAGAAATCCGCAGAAGAACGGGTGTAACCGACATAGCACGAAGAATTAGCACGCTGAAGTGGCAATGGGCAGGCCACATCGCTCGACGAACCGACAACCGCTGGGGAAGAAAGGTTCTCGAGTGGCGACCACGCATCGGACGACGCAGTGTAGGACGCCCCCCCACTAGGTGGATCGACGACCTAGTGAAAGTTGCTGGGCGTCGTTGGATGCAGGCGGCACAGGACCGCACATTGTGGCGCAATATGAGGGAGGCCTACGTCCAGCAGTGGACGGCAATAGGCTGAAATGATGATGATGAATGATGATCCTTTATTTATCCTCTTTTACAATACACATGGGCGTGATGATTTCTACTTAATAGTACTAATCGTAATCTAAATAGTAATATTGGAGTAATCTCCACACAATTTTTTTTCTAAATATTAATACGTTATACAAATTATTACTAAGTACGTACATATGTAAGTAAAGCTGTCAACTCTCCTAATAAGCTCAAACATGATTTAAGCGGATACAAAACTGGTCTAGTTTCCTGATCATTGGACAAATAATGTGTGTTTTTCCTTTCATATTTTTATTCATATATATTTCTGTCGTATTTATTATGGCGTCGACGAATAAAACAGCGGTACACCTGTTTTATACTACACTTTGGTGGGAATTTTTTTTATCAATGAAAACTTAAGCATCTGGAAACCGTTATGATGTTTTGACCACCATTTTTGATATTTTTTATTTTTTGATTGGATAAATAGCCTGATGGTCGCATCTCTTAATCTACACACAGACAATTATTTGTTGCGTCGGGTCGACCATTGAAGTCAAGGAACTCTGCACCGGTGGTCGACCCAACGACGAAGGCGACGTGCTATACGGGTGGATTACGGGTGTGCATGCTTACGCCTCCCTGTCGCGGCGACGGAGCGAGACGAGGAGTGCGTCGACCGTAACCCACTCCCAGAAAAAAAAAGGACAATTATTTGTGCTAACCAAAACTGATTATTCTGTGTGAAATTTATGGCTATTAATAGTATGTTAGAAAAATCCTATCCATTTTCGTATGGTGACGGAGTAAGAATACAATTCACCGCCCCCTCTCATACCCGTGGCTGTCGTAAAAGACGACTAAAGAATATATTTACGCATATGACATATAGAGATGGAAAATTCGAAACAAAACCCTATACAAACCTGTCTGATCAACATGGTATAGTAAGGTTAATAGCCCTTCTACTATGGAAGAGGCTCGAGCCCAGCAGTGGGACGTATATGAGCCAAAATCCCTCGCAATAGAAAGGTTTATTACTTAGGATAGCGTATTGCCATTTACCCGCTTGGCCACTGAAATTAAAAAATCTGAACCAATTGCAGTGAGAAAAGAAAACGGGGAGCATTCCGTCACCCCGGACGAATTGAGCAGAATATCTCCAGATCATAGCCTGTTTAAAAAAAAAGTCATTTAAAAAGGAAATAAAGTGACTTTTATTGTTCGTTGATCTATATTAACCTACATATAACCTACAATACTTTTTAAAATTCGCAAACACTATTTAAATTTGGAACATTTATAAATAATCATTTATCGATAAACATTCTTATCAATGAAGACCATTAAAGAATACTGAACACCTTTATCGATATCGCGAATAAAATATCTATTGTACTAAACTTGATACTAAAGTTAATCTAAACTTTAAAATTAAAGCAATAAAGTTTAAAGTCTTATTAAATTTAATGGTCGATTGCAATTTGAACTTCGAACGTGTAACTACAAGCTTTAATGTAAGCGTGTTGACATAGTCATGAGCGGAGCGGATGAGATAGAAACAACCGTTAAATTCATAAAGACAAAGTTGAAGTAAAAATATTTACTTACATTTGCCGTTTCCGTTTTGCATTAAGATATTATGATTTTCTAACTTATTATTTTAAGTTGTAAGTGAAACGGTGACGTGATAAACGTTTGGAGAAAGATATCTCAGGTTTCATCATAGAAACAGACTGAAGATTATATTTTTCTCAAGCACTAAAACAAAATTTAAGTCAAAGTAGCGGTAACAATATTACCAGCGCCATAGCTCATATACGTCCCACTGTTGGGTTCGAGCCTTCTCTATTATAATAGGAGGGAAATTGACTTAATATGACCTAAATACCACGCTAGTTAAGCGGCTTAGTATAGGGTTTTATATCGAGTTTTCTTTAGACAGATATATATATATATATGTCGGTAAAATCGGCAGAGTAGTGAGAGCTTCATACCAGGAAAGGAAACCGATGCTAGCCAAGCCGACGCAGTCCCTTTAAGCGCCTTGCTAATGGCCACGATGAGCTGACCTCCTTCGATGGGGTTATCGGCGAAACACAGGTCTGCTGTTGCACACCACGATCGTGCATCTGCATCCGTCTTGTCTGGGTCAAATTCCGGTAAGGCCACAATCTGGGCAGAACGTTGTGGCTTACTCAGTGCTTCGATCAGAGCCTTCATATTCGAATTTTGTATTTCGAATAATAGCCGCCAGTTGTCTCCGCTCCCATCGTTTTCTTCACCGTGTGATGTAGTCTCCATGCGGTTCTCCTTAGGATGCTCGCTTTCCACTTCTGATGTCGGTAAAATCGGCAGAGTAGTGAGAGCGTCTTCTCCCGAATGCATAGCGTGTGGGCACTGCGCAGGTCACGAGCAATAGAAACTATGTTATCACTATCACACTTAATTTATTACTGAAGATATTAATAGTCACAATATAGTTGCAAGTTAATAACACAATGGTATGTAATACACTCAACGAGTCGTAGACAGTTCCTAGGCCTATGTTGTCCGCTCGGAGTCTCGACGATGTGTGTATGCTCCAACATTTTTTTTTTTTTTTTTTTTTGTGTGTATTTAGCTGTTGGTCGCAGATGACCTTGACAGCTTAACGCGGGCAATGGGCGAGCGGAAGGCTCTCAACCCGGTAAGTAAGTTAAGCGAACATCGCCCGAGGGCTCCCCCTGTGGGGAACGGACCTCGGCTCGGGGCGTCGCTGAAAGCAAAGTGGGCGTGGCCACGTTTAGATTAATGATTTTTACGCGGCGCGGTTTTCGACCTCGTCGGCGAGGCCGATACCGCGCAGTTTTATGTGTTATCGCTGCGCGAGCTGTGTAGGCCCTTTCTTGGGCGATCGTGATGGCATCATCCCCTTCTTCAAGGAGATGACGGGGTCGTCGGACCGCGGATATTTTTGATGGGACGTAGTTTACCGCCCCAACCACTAGTGGATTGGGGTGAGTCGTGGCAGAGTCAAAATAGCGCTGGGAGCAACGCTTCATATACTGCCTGATGGTCGGCAATTCGAGGTCGATGTGTAAATCGACATTACGAACGAACCACGGTGCTCCCGTTGCCCGTCGCATGAATCTATTTTGTAGTGTTTGTAACCTGTGGATCCTGTTTGGCCTAACGTGCGCGAACACTACACTGGCATACGTCATGATCGGCCGTATGCAGGTAGTGTATAATCGGACTTTATTTTTAAGTGATAGTTTTGATTTTGCGTTTAATAGGCAGTGAAGGCGTCCCATCACGAAGGCGGCGCGCGCGCGGACCCGCTTCAAGTGGGACAGGAAAGTGAGTCGGCTATCAAGGGTCACACCTAAGTACTTGGCCTCTCTGCTCCATGAGACAGGTCGGCCGAAGAGAGTGAGAGGAGGGATGCTGTCCGGAGAGCACAGACGGGCAGTTCGTTTAGTGAACATGACCGCTTGGCTCTTCTCGGGATTAATTTCTATTCTCCATTTCCTATACCAATTGGCAAGGGCGGTAACCGCTTTTCGGAGTGTATTGACTACGGTTGTCGGGGACATACCTGCACAATAGAGTGCGGTATCGTCGGCGTAAAGCGCCGTGTGCACACGAGTGAACTTGGGATGCTCCAACATCGTCCGCAGCCCCTTTTATAATACTCGCGCGAACGCAGGCTAGACTCTGTCGAAGCGCAACTGTCATGGCGCTTTCGTCTCGTTGTCAACGCAGCTCCCGTACTAATGACCATTCCGACATATATATATCTTAATATATATAAATTACGTGTCACGATGTTTGTCCGCGATGGACTCCTAAACTACTTAACCGATTTTAATCAAATTTGCACACCATGTGCAGTTTGATCCAACTTGAAAGATAGGATAAGCTTACATCTTAATTTATAGTCGCAATATTATTTTATTGCAAATTATTTGTCTATTATTTGACATTCACAATTATCTGTTAACTTCAAACGATTTTAACAGATGGCGATATCTGTTGACTGGATTGAGTAAGTAATTTCAGTTCAACTAAAAGGAATTCTCCTTGAAATTGACAGCAGCGCCACCTACCGGGTAATTCTGAATGACTACCCAATTGTGAATCTAAACCATTCTCGAATCCCCTTGAACACACAAAAAATTTCATCAACATCGATCCAGCCGTTTAGGAGGAGTTCAGTGACATACACACGTACACAAGAAATTTATATATAAAAGATATACATACATATTATATATACTCTTTACTCGTCTTTTACGACATCCACTGATAAGATAGTGGTGAATTGTATTCTTACTCCGTCACCACACGGAACTAAAACATACTGCGGAAAAAATTATTTAGAGGATTTCAAATAGGAACATTCAACCTAACATTAACTACATCGATGTTTAACATCAGGTTCTTTTTCCTACTTTATTAAAAAGTAATGTAAGACTAGTTCTGTGACGTTAATTTGAGAGCAATCATCTTGTCAATAAAGGTCTTATAACAAGACAAGAAATACAATTTATAAATAACAGATAATCATAGGTCCAACACAAAGTTATTTAAAAATAGGATTCAGGGTAATAAAAAAATGTTGTAATAAAAAAAGCTTTAGCATGATACCTACTTCATCGCAGCCCACATACGTCCCACTGTTGGGCGTGGACCTCCTCCACAATGACACATTTTGACCTACTAGACTTGACCTAAACAGATTAACTAACAAAAACTCGAATAAAAGCTTGTAAAAAAAAGGTAGTTCATATACTACAAAACGTATACTACAAAACTCGATATTATTTTATAAGTAGCCAAAGGTTGCCCAAAACAAATACAAAATGCACAGTTTTACTAATTGTATTATCGCCTCTCAATTAGTAATAATCTTATATCTTTAAACGAGTAATTCTTGTATATATATATATATATATATATGTATATATATATATATATATATATATATATATGTATATATATATATATATATATATATATATACCTATATATATATATATATATATATATATTCAGGATCTCGGCAACGGCTCCAACGATTTTGTTGAAACTTGGCATACTAGAGGATTCGGGTCCAAAAAATCGATTTAGGTAGGTTTTATTTATAGAAAATGTTGTTTTATCCGTGTTTTTAGCAAAACAAACAATGACATTAAATTTTAAAAGAATATGAATTCAAATTTCGTTGTCAACGTCATGAGTTATGATAGCTCAGATGGGAAGTTGACAGGTTCTAATTTTGATTTTGTTGACATTCAAACAGCGTCGGTTCGAATCACGGTGTTATTATTATTCTTTTAAATAAAACTACTTTACGGATTTTATCGCGTTTGTATTTGATTTTTGATTACCCGACGTTTCGAACACTTTACAGCGTTCATGATCACGGGTGGACTAAGATGTCTCACGTCCAACAAGTCATCGTTACTGCAGAAACGTTCGTATCGTTACTGTTACTGTTGGACGTGAGACATCTTAGTCCACCCGTGATCATGAACGCTGTAAAGTGTGCGAAACGTCGGGTAATCAAAAATCAAATACAAACGCGATAAAATCCGTAAAGTAGTTTTATTTAAAATGTATAATACTCGCGTAAACATCAGAAATCATTATTATTATTCTCTTTTTGTAATTTTTTATTTATTTTTCATTATTTATTTTTTATTTTTTAGTAATATATATCTAATTAAATTCGATAAAAATATGCCGAGCGAAGCTCGGTCAACCAGATATTTATTTTATAAGTAGCCAAAGGTTGCCCAAAACAAATATAAAATGCAGTTTTACTAATTGTACTATCGCCTCTCAATAAGTAATAATAACTAGTTATATGCGTCAGAGTGTAAACAGGCTGTGTCGTAAAGACACATGATTGAAGTAAAACTATTATATTACAAGGTAACGTTTTAATTATTCATTTATCGCTTTTGAATATCATCAGCATCGCAGTTTATATAGGGCCCACTGCTGGGCACAAGCCTTCCCCACAATGGGAAGGATATTAACCTACTGTACCAAGCTGGTCAGACGGGTTGGTACAGGGTTTTATATCAAGTTTTCCTTCTCTTGCATAGATGATGCATGCATATTACAGTCCTTTAGTCGTCTTTTACGACATCCACGGGCAAGATAGGGAGTGATGAATTGTATTCTTACTCCGTCACCACATGGAAAGGAATTTTTTGAATTAACTAGCAACTCGCCCTCGCTTCGCTTCGGTTATAGGTTATAGTCGTTTTACCCGCGTAGTTCCCATTCCCGTGGGAATACCGGGATAAAATATAGCCTAGTTTACGCCCTGATATTATAGCTTTCCATTGGTGAAAGAATTTTTGAAATCGGTCCAGCCGTTTTGAAGATTACCCGGAACAAATAGACAGACAGACAAACATTTTTTAATTGCTATTTTAGGCATAGGTGTCGTGCAAATAACCGTGTGAGTATGAAAAAAGCCTATTATTTTGACATTACAAACCGACACTCCAATTTTATTTATTGGTATAGATGAAATACAATATTATGAAAGCGAGAAGAGGCATATGTCTCACTCTTCGTTAAGAGCGTTATCGGTAATCGGCACTTCTCGCATTTTTGGTTTTTTGCTACGGTCCGATATCGACGCACACTAATGCACTACACACACGCGAGTTCATAGAATGACCAGTCTTGAGCCTTGGCGCTTATAATAATCAATCTCTAATATATTCTTCGGAGAAGTAGATTTTCAAAAATCAACATGATGTAAATTTTAAAATTTTTAATTAAAAACCAAATCTCATAACAGTAAAACGGTTAAAATTGTATTTTTAATATGCAAAGTACAGGAAATAGTAAAATATAGGCACAGAGTATAACTTACAAGGAGACCCTCAGACGTGTGGGTCGGGGATTTCCATGATTTTTGGTGGGATGGTAGAGGGGGCACGAGGGTATCACAACTACCAAATATTAGGGTCAACTGGGCCCTCGTTAAAAAGATTTTAAGGGTCAAAGTTGTATGGGTAATTTATGTACTAGAAAAATTCAAAGTCGAATCGCCAACAAGCGGTAATCTCGTGGTAACATGCTCGCCGGCGGGAACTCTGGTCTCGGGTTTGAGACTAGACAACTTATTTTTTTTAAATTATCACATTATTGTGTAATAATTTAAAAAAAAATTAAAAAACCCCTATCGACGTCCCTATCCCGGGACGTCGGTCGCCGTCACACGGTCAGGCTCTCTGCGGGTGACACACTAAAGTCCCCGGTCCGGTCACCCGCGGACTCGCCTAGGGCGGCGTGAGGCGCGGATACTCGTATCTGCGCCGCCCGAGTCGCCGGTGGCGGAACGTGTGACCAAAGACTGATCACACACGAGCCGGCTTCTCCTTTCGTAAGATGATAGCCTCACAGAAGGCGGTGACCGCGTTCCAGTTCCTGACGCTGCTGAGCATCTCCCTAGTGATGGTCGGCAGGGTCCGGTCGGCACCGGTGATTGCAACGAGTTCACGGCGCTGCTCTGCCCACGAGGCACACACCTCGAGCCTGTGCTGCGCCGTGCTCACGTCGCAATAGCAGTGGTGGCAGGATGGTGTGCTCTCCCTCCTAACGAGCTTGCGCAGGTACTTGGCTATCGTGACCCATCAATACCTGCACCAGTCGGCAGGAATGTACCCCGTGCGCCCGACCCAACCACCCCATCAGCACCAGCTGAAAGGACTCGACGGTCCTGATACCGTATTGAGGCTTCTCCAGTCCGATTGCCCAACGAGCAATGGCGTCTCGGCGGGCGTCGACCCGCCAGGCGGCAATCACCTTGATTGAGGCTATATGTGGCTCGCGTCTCTGACTCGCAGGTAAAGCTCGGCGAGTACCTCCGCCTGCAGGTCCCACCGGAGAGTTCCGGCCAAGAGGCACGCTGCCTCCGTGGCTGCCGTGCAGTAGTCGAGTATGGCCCTAGTCGCCATGGCCATGGATGTCTAACAAGTCCAGTCAGAGATTTAAATCTACCCACTACAGAAATTAGTTATTAAATTTTGATCCACATTTTGCTACATATTTATTGCTAGTACAAGAAGAAAATGATTCTCTATGAAAAAATTATATTGTGTATGGTTAGTAATTATTAAACATTAAATTTGAGTTAGCTGATAATCTTCAGAAGATGAGGCTGCATAAATGTTCCGTTCGGATTTTTGATGTGAAATATCTATAGGCGGGGTGAACCTGGTCGTCGCGTGGCATTAAAAGCGGCGTTAACGCCACGCTTTGCGGTAACGACTTCAAAATAATTTTGATGTTTCACGTCTGCCAGGCGTCCTGAGTGACGGCTCACTTCTCTTTTCGTTTACTCTTTTGAAACTATAAGTACCTTACAGTTTTGTCGTGTGTTCTCAAAGTCCGACTTTACACCACCTGCATACGGCCTATCATGACCTATGCCAGCGTGGTGTTCGCGCACGTAAAGCCACACAGGATCCACAGGCTACAGACACTACAAAATCGTTTCATGCGCCGAGCTACGGGAGCACCGTGGTTCATACGAAACGTCGATCTCCACATCGACCTCGAACTGCCGACCATCAAGCAGTTTATGAAACGGTGCTCTCGGAGCTACTTTGACTCTGCCATGACACACCCTAACCAACTAGTGGTTGGGGCGGCTTCCTATAGACCCTCCAAAATCTCATCCATCCGACGTCCTCGACGAAGAGGACGACAATATCACACTCGCTCAACAAAGAGCCTACACGGCCCGCGAGGCCTTAACAAATAAATATCCGCGGTTCCGTCCTCGCCGTCGAGGTGCGAAACCGCGCCGCGCAAAAGTCACAACTAAAAACGTGGGCACGCCCACTTTGCCTCCAGCGACGCCCCAAGCCGAGGTCCGTTCCCCACAGGGGGAGCCCTTGGGCTATGTCGCTTAGCATACTTTTCTCCGGGTTGAGAGCCCTCAGCGCTCACCCATAGTTCGCGTCAAGCTGTCAAGGCCATCTGCGGCCAACAGTTGTACACACACACAAAAAAAAAATCGTGTGTTCTCTTTTTCCTTGCCTTGTAACCGATTTTGTTACCAAGGTACAATCTGCTTTTTCGACCCATCACCTAAAACGTTAAAAGATTCTATATTATTCTTTATAGAGATCGCATGAAAGTAATTAGGTAGTAATAAATACTTACGAATCAAAACCGATCAGTCGCAGTATACGCTGAAGTTCGTATTGCGTCTTTTACGCTGTGAGCGGAGAGCTCGAGCGACGTGACCCTGCTCCGTTGAGCGCCAAGGCGCGACTGTCTTACGAACAATTATGCCGTTCAATTTATAGTAATATTTAAAATTTAATTACGAGGGTGACTATTCGTATTTCAATTTGGTTTTTTTTTTTACTGCTTCTACAATAGTCGAACAAATAGTGGATATTTTTTTAAATATTCCAAGGTTAGTATTATTCACAAAATTAAATGTTTTACAGGAGCCATTTTCGTCAAATTAATCTTAAGGAAATATTTTTTTTTAGTTTTAAAAGGAAGAAATCTTGAATTTCATTTTATACATACCCAAGAACAGTAATTTTCCTAACATCTACAATTTTTTTCGAGCTGCCACGACTTATCGTTTATTCGTACCTGAACTTCAAAACTCAACGTTTTCGTAAAATCTCATTAACTTAAGTTCAAAATACCCTTGCCTTTTAATAAAATAGTTACAATATTGAGTTATAATTCTGTACAAGCACAATATAAAGATGTGTTTAATGTAGTGGTTATATAAATTTTTAGTAAGCTATTATGATGAACGAGTAACCAATCCTCAAAAAACCACATTTTTGGGTTTACGGCCGCTTATTACCGATAACGCTCTTAACAAGAAAAAGAGTTAAAGCGACTGCTGTGTCGCGTACTCGAATCCCCTTGAACACACAAAAAATTTCATCAACATCGATCCAGCCGTTTAGGAGGAGTTCAGTGACATACACACGTACACAAGAAATTTATATATAAAAGATATACATACATATTATATATACTCTTTACTCGTCTTTTACGACATCCACTGATAAGATAGTGGTGAATTGTATTCTTACTCCGTCACCACACGGAACTAAAACATACTGCGGAAAAAATTATTTAGAGGATTTCAAATAGGAACATTCAACCTAACATTAACTACATCGATGTTTAACATCAGGTTCTTTTTCCTACTTTATTAAAAAGTAATGTAAGACTAGTTCTGTGACGTTAATTTGAGAGCAATCATCTTGTCAATAAAGGTCTTATAACAAGACAAGAAATACAATTTATAAATAACAGATAATCATAGGTCCAACACAAAGTTATTTAAAAATAGGATTCAGGGTAATAAAAAAATGTTGTAATAAAAAAAGCTTTAGCATGATACCTACTTCATCGCAGCCCACATACGTCCCACTGTTGGGCGTGGACCTCCTCCACAATGACACATTTTGACCTACTAGACTTGACCTAAACAGATTAACTAACAAAAACTCGAATAAAAGCTTGTAAAAAAAAGGTAGTTCATATACTACAAAACGTATACTACAAAACTCGATATTATTTTATAAGTAGCCAAAGGTTGCCCAAAACAAATACAAAATGCACAGTTTTACTAATTGTATTATCGCCTCTCAATTAGTAATAATCTTATATCTTTAAACGAGTAATTCTTGTATATATATATATATATATATGTATATATATATATATATATATATATATATATATATGTATATATATATATATATATATATATATATATATATACCTATATATATATATATATATATATATATATATATATATTCAGGATCTCGGCAACGGCTCCAACGATTTTGTTGAAACTTGGCATACTAGAGGATTCGGGTCCAAAAAATCGATTTAGGTAGGTTTTATTTATAGAAAATGTTGTTTTATCCGTGTTTTTAGCAAAACAAACAATGACATTAAATTTTAAAAGAATATGAATTCAAATTTCGTTGTCAACGTCATGAGTTATGATAGCTCAGATGGGAAGTTGACAGGTTCTAATTTTGATTTTGTTGACATTCAAACAGCGTCGGTTCGAATCACGGTGTTATTATTATTCTTTTAAATAAAACTACTTTACGGATTTTATCGCGTTTGTATTTGATTTTTGATTACCCGACGTTTCGAACACTTTACAGCGTTCATGATCACGGGTGGACTAAGATGTCTCACGTCCAACAAGTCATCGTTACTGCAGAAACGTTCGTATCGTTACTGTTACTGTTGGACGTGAGACATCTTAGTCCACCCGTGATCATGAACGCTGTAAAGTGTGCGAAACGTCGGGTAATCAAAAATCAAATACAAACGCGATAAAATCCGTAAAGTAGTTTTATTTAAAATGTATAATACTCGCGTAAACATCAGAAATCATTATTATTATTCTCTTTTTGTAATTTTTTATTTATTTTTCATTATTTATTTTTTATTTTTTAGTAATATATATCTAATTAAATTCGATAAAAATATGCCGAGCGAAGCTCGGTCAACCAGATATTTATTTTATAAGTAGCCAAAGGTTGCCCAAAACAAATATAAAATGCAGTTTTACTAATTGTACTATCGCCTCTCAATAAGTAATAATAACTAGTTATATGCGTCAGAGTGTAAACAGGCTGTGTCGTAAAGACACATGATTGAAGTAAAACTATTATATTACAAGGTAACGTTTTAATTATTCATTTATCGCTTTTGAATATCATCAGCATCGCAGTTTATATAGGGCCCACTGCTGGGCACAAGCCTTCCCCACAATGGGAAGGATATTAACCTACTGTACCAAGCTGGTCAGACGGGTTGGTACAGGGTTTTATATCAAGTTTTCCTTCTCTTGCATAGATGATGCATGCATATTACAGTCCTTTAGTCGTCTTTTACGACATCCACGGGCAAGATAGGGAGTGATGAATTGTATTCTTACTCCGTCACCACATGGAAAGGAATTTTTTGAATTAACTAGCAACTCGCCCTCGCTTCGCTTCGGTTATAGGTTATAGTCGTTTTACCCGCGTAGTTCCCATTCCCGTGGGAATACCGGGATAAAATATAGCCTAGTTTACGCCCTGATATTATAGCTTTCCATTGGTGAAAGAATTTTTGAAATCGGTCCAGCCGTTTTGAAGATTACCCGGAACAAATAGACAGACAGACAAACATTTTTTAATTGCTATTTTAGGCATAGGTGTCGTGCAAATAACCGTGTGAGTATGAAAAAAGCCTATTATTTTGACATTACAAACCGACACTCCAATTTTATTTATTGGTATAGATGAAATACAATATTATGAAAGCGAGAAGAGGCATATGTCTCACTCTTCGTTAAGAGCGTTATCGGTAATCGGCACTTCTCGCATTTTTGGTTTTTTGCTACGGTCCGATATCGACGCACACTAATGCACTACACACACGCGAGTTCATAGAATGACCAGTCTTGAGCCTTGGCGCTTATAATAATCAATCTCTAATATATTCTTCGGAGAAGTAGATTTTCAAAAATCAACATGATGTAAATTTTAAAATTTTTAATTAAAAACCAAATCTCATAACAGTAAAACGGTTAAAATTGTATTTTTAATATGCAAAGTACAGGAAATAGTAAAATATAGGCACAGAGTATAACTTACAAGGAGACCCTCAGACGTGTGGGTCGGGGATTTCCATGATTTTTGGTGGGATGGTAGAGGGGGCACGAGGGTATCACAACTACCAAATATTAGGGTCAACTGGGCCCTCGTTAAAAAGATTTTAAGGGTCAAAGTTGTATGGGTAATTTATGTACTAGAAAAATTCAAAGTCGAATCGCCAACAAGCGGTAATCTCGTGGTAACATGCTCGCCGGCGGGAACTCTGGTCTCGGGTTTGAGACTAGACAACTTATTTTTTTTAAATTATCACATTATTGTGTAATAATTTAAAAAAAAATTAAAAAACCCCTATCGACGTCCCTATCCCGGGACGTCGGTCGCCGTCACACGGTCAGGCTCTCTGCGGGTGACACACTAAAGTCCCCGGTCCGGTCACCCGCGGACTCGCCTAGGGCGGCGTGAGGCGCGGATACTCGTATCTGCGCCGCCCGAGTCGCCGGTGGCGGAACGTGTGACCAAAGACTGATCACACACGAGCCGGCTTCTCCTTTCGTAAGATGACAGCCTCACAGAAGGCGGTGACCGCGTTCCAGTTCCTGACGCTGCTGAGCATCTCCCTAGTGATGGTCGGCAGGGTCCGGTCGGCACCGGTGATTGCAACGAGTTCACGGCGCTGCTCTGCCCACGAGGCACACACCTCGAGCCTGTGCTGCGCCGTGCTCACGTCGCAATAGCAGTGGTGGCAGGATGGTGTGCTCTCCCTCCTAACGAGCTTGCGCAGGTACTTGGCTATCGTGACCCATCAATACCTGCACCAGTCGGCAGGAATGTACCCCGTGCTCCCGACCCAACCACCCCATCAGCACCAGCTGAAAGGACTCGACGGTCCTGATACCGTATTGAGGCTTCTCCAGTCCGATTGCCCAACGAGCAATGGCGTCTCGGCGGGCGTCGACCCGCCAGGCGGCAATCACCTTGATTGAGGCTATATGTGGCTCGCGTCTCTGACTCGCAGGTAAAGCTCGGCGAGTACCTCCGCCTGCAGGTCCCACCGGAGAGTTCCGGCCAAGAGGCACGCTGCCTCCGTGGCTGCCGTGCAGTAGTCGAGTATGGCCCTAGTCGCCATGGCCATGGATGTCTAACAAGTCCAGTCAGAGATTTAAATCTACCCACTACAGAAATTAGTTATTAAATTTTGATCCACATTTTGCTACATATTTATTGCTAGTACAAGAAGAAAATGATTCTCTATGAAAAAATTATATTGTGTATGGTTAGTAATTATTAAACATTAAATTTGAGTTAGCTGATAATCTTCAGAAGATGAGGCTGCATAAATGTTCCGTTCGGATTTTTGATGTGAAATATCTATAGGCGGGGTGAACCTGGTCGTCGCGTGGCATTAAAAGCGGCGTTAACGCCACGCTTTGCGGTAACGACTTCAAAATAATTTTGATGTTTCACGTCTGCCAGGCGTCCTGAGTGACGGCTCACTTCTCTTTTCGTTTACTCTTTTGAAACTATAAGTACCTTACAGTTTTGTCGTGTGTTCTCAAAGTCCGACTTTACACCACCTGCATACGGCCTATCATGACCTATGCCAGCGTGGTGTTCGCGCACGTAAAGCCACACAGGATCCACAGGCTACAGACACTACAAAATCGTTTCATGCGCCGAGCTACGGGAGCACCGTGGTTCATACGAAACGTCGATCTCCACATCGACCTCGAACTGCCGACCATCAAGCAGTTTATGAAACGGTGCTCTCGGAGCTACTTTGACTCTGCCATGACACACCCTAACCAACTAGTGGTTGGGGCGGCTTCCTATAGACCCTCCAAAATCTCATCCATCCGACGTCCTCGACGAAGAGGACGACAATATCACACTCGCTCAACAAAGAGCCTACACGGCCCGCGAGGCCTTAACAAATAAATATCCGCGGTTCCGTCCTCGCCGTCGAGGTGCGAAACCGCGCCGCGCAAAAGTCACAACTAAAAACGTGGGCACGCCCACTTTGCCTCCAGCGACGCCCCAAGCCGAGGTCCGTTCCCCACAGGGGGAGCCCTTGGGCTATGTCGCTTAGCATACTTTTCTCCGGGTTGAGAGCCCTCAGCGCTCACCCATAGTTCGCGTCAAGCTGTCAAGGCCATCTGCGGCCAACAGTTGTACACACACACAAAAAAAAAATCGTGTGTTCTCTTTTTCCTTGCCTTGTAACCGATTTTGTTACCAAGGTACAATCTGCTTTTTCGACCCATCACCTAAAACGTTAAAAGATTCTATATTATTCTTTATAGAGATCGCATGAAAGTAATTAGGTAGTAATAAATACTTACGAATCAAAACCGATCAGTCGCAGTATACGCTGAAGTTCGTATTGCGTCTTTTACGCTGTGAGCGGAGAGCTCGAGCGACGTGACCCTGCTCCGTTGAGCGCCAAGGCGCGACTGTCTTACGAACAATTATGCCGTTCAATTTATAGTAATATTTAAAATTTAATTACGAGGGTGACTATTCGTATTTCAATTTGGTTTTTTTTTTTACTGCTTCTACAATAGTCGAACAAATAGTGGATATTTTTTTAAATATTCCAAGGTTAGTATTATTCACAAAATTAAATGTTTTACAGGAGCCATTTTCGTCAAATTAATCTTAAGGAAATATTTTTTTTTAGTTTTAAAAGGAAGAAATCTTGAATTTCATTTTATACATACCCAAGAACAGTAATTTTCCTAACATCTACAATTTTTTTCGAGCTGCCACGACTTATCGTTTATTCGTACCTGAACTTCAAAACTCAACGTTTTCGTAAAATCTCATTAACTTAAGTTCAAAATACCCTTGCCTTTTAATAAAATAGTTACAATATTGAGTTATAATTCTGTACAAGCACAATATAAAGATGTGTTTAATGTAGTGGTTATATAAATTTTTAGTAAGCTATTATGATGAACGAGTAACCAATCCTCAAAAAACCACATTTTTGGGTTTACGGCCGCTTATTACCGATAACGCTCTTAACAAGAAAAAGAGTTAAAGCGACTGCTGTGTCGCGTACTCGAATCCCCTTGAACACACAAAAAATTTCATCAACATCGATCCAGCCGTTTAGGAGGAGTTCAGTGACATACACACGTACACAAGAAATTTATATATAAAAGATATACATACATATTATATATACTCTTTACTCGTCTTTTACGACATCCACTGATAAGATAGTGGTGAATTGTATTCTTACTCCGTCACCACACGGAACTAAAACATACTGCGGAAAAAATTATTTAGAGGATTTCAAATAGGAACATTCAACCTAACATTAACTACATCGATGTTTAACATCAGGTTCTTTTTCCTACTTTATTAAAAAGTAATGTAAGACTAGTTCTGTGACGTTAATTTGAGAGCAATCATCTTGTCAATAAAGGTCTTATAACAAGACAAGAAATACAATTTATAAATAACAGATAATCATAGGTCCAACACAAAGTTATTTAAAAATAGGATTCAGGGTAATAAAAAAATGTTGTAATAAAAAAAGCTTTAGCATGATACCTACTTCATCGCAGCCCACATACGTCCCACTGTTGGGCGTGGACCTCCTCCACAATGACACATTTTGACCTACTAGACTTGACCTAAACAGATTAACTAACAAAAACTCGAATAAAAGCTTGTAAAAAAAAGGTAGTTCATATACTACAAAACGTATACTACAAAACTCGATATTATTTTATAAGTAGCCAAAGGTTGCCCAAAACAAATACAAAATGCACAGTTTTACTAATTGTATTATCGCCTCTCAATTAGTAATAATCTTATATCTTTAAACGAGTAATTCTTGTATATATATATATATATATATGTATATATATATATATATATATATATATATATATATATATATGTATATATATATATATATATATATATATATACCTATATATATATATATATATATATATATATATATATATATATATTCAGGATCTCGGCAACGGCTCCAACGATTTTGTTGAAACTTGGCATACTAGAGGATTCGGGTCCAAAAAATCGATTTAGGTAGGTTTTATTTATAGAAAATGTTGTTTTATCCGTGTTTTTAGCAAAACAAACAATGACATTAAATTTTAAAAGAATATGAATTCAAATTTCGTTGTCAACGTCATGAGTTATGATAGCTCAGATGGGAAGTTGACAGGTTCTAATTTTGATTTTGTTGACATTCAAACAGCGTCGGTTCGAATCACGGTGTTATTATTATTCTTTTAAATAAAACTACTTTACGGATTTTATCGCGTTTGTATTTGATTTTTGATTACCCGACGTTTCGAACACTTTACAGCGTTCATGATCACGGGTGGACTAAGATGTCTCACGTCCAACAAGTCATCGTTACTGCAGAAACGTTCGTATCGTTACTGTTACTGTTGGACGTGAGACATCTTAGTCCACCCGTGATCATGAACGCTGTAAAGTGTGCGAAACGTCGGGTAATCAAAAATCAAATACAAACGCGATAAAATCCGTAAAGTAGTTTTATTTAAAATGTATAATACTCGCGTAAACATCAGAAATCATTATTATTATTCTCTTTTTGTAATTTTTTATTTATTTTTCATTATTTATTTTTTATTTTTTAGTAATATATATCTAATTAAATTCGATAAAAATATGCCGAGCGAAGCTCGGTCAACCAGATATTTATTTTATAAGTAGCCAAAGGTTGCCCAAAACAAATATAAAATGCAGTTTTACTAATTGTACTATCGCCTCTCAATAAGTAATAATAACTAGTTATATGCGTCAGAGTGTAAACAGGCTGTGTCGTAAAGACACATGATTGAAGTAAAACTATTATATTACAAGGTAACGTTTTAATTATTCATTTATCGCTTTTGAATATCATCAGCATCGCAGTTTATATAGGGCCCACTGCTGGGCACAAGCCTTCCCCACAATGGGAAGGATATTAACCTACTGTACCAAGCTGGTCAGACGGGTTGGTACAGGGTTTTATATCAAGTTTTCCTTCTCTTGCATAGATGATGCATGCATATTACAGTCCTTTAGTCGTCTTTTACGACATCCACGGGCAAGATAGGGAGTGATGAATTGTATTCTTACTCCGTCACCACATGGAAAGGAATTTTTTGAATTAACTAGCAACTCGCCCTCGCTTCGCTTCGGTTATAGGTTATAGTCGTTTTACCCGCGTAGTTCCCATTCCCGTGGGAATACCGGGATAAAATATAGCCTAGTTTACGCCCTGATATTATAGCTTTCCATTGGTGAAAGAATTTTTGAAATCGGTCCAGCCGTTTTGAAGATTACCCGGAACAAATAGACAGACAGACAAACATTTTTTAATTGCTATTTTAGGCATAGGTGTCGTGCAAATAACCGTGTGAGTATGAAAAAAGCCTATTATTTTGACATTACAAACCGACACTCCAATTTTATTTATTGGTATAGATGAAATACAATATTATGAAAGCGAGAAGAGGCATATGTCTCACTCTTCGTTAAGAGCGTTATCGGTAATCGGCACTTCTCGCATTTTTGGTTTTTTGCTACGGTCCGATATCGACGCACACTAATGCACTACACACACGCGAGTTCATAGAATGACCAGTCTTGAGCCTTGGCGCTTATAATAATCAATCTCTAATATATTCTTCGGAGAAGTAGATTTTCAAAAATCAACATGATGTAAATTTTAAAATTTTTAATTAAAAACCAAATCTCATAACAGTAAAACGGTTAAAATTGTATTTTTAATATGCAAAGTACAGGAAATAGTAAAATATAGGCACAGAGTATAACTTACAAGGAGACCCTCAGACGTGTGGGTCGGGGATTTCCATGATTTTTGGTGGGATGGTAGAGGGGGCACGAGGGTATCACAACTACCAAATATTAGGGTCAACTGGGCCCTCGTTAAAAAGATTTTAAGGGTCAAAGTTGTATGGGTAATTTATGTACTAGAAAAATTCAAAGTCGAATCGCCAACAAGCGGTAATCTCGTGGTAACATGCTCGCCGGCGGGAACTCTGGTCTCGGGTTTGAGACTAGACAACTTATTTTTTTTAAATTATCACATTATTGTGTAATAATTTAAAAAAAAATTAAAAAACCCCTATCGACGTCCCTATCCCGGGACGTCGGTCGCCGTCACACGGTCAGGCTCTCTGCGGGTGACACACTAAAGTCCCCGGTCCGGTCACCCGCGGACTCGCCTAGGGCGGCGTGAGGCGCGGATACTCGTATCTGCGCCGCCCGAGTCGCCGGTGGCGGAACGTGTGACCAAAGACTGATCACACACGAGCCGGCTTCTCCTTTCGTAAGATGACAGCCTCACAGAAGGCGGTGACCGCGTTCCAGTTCCTGACGCTGCTGAGCATCTCCCTAGTGATGGTCGGCAGGGTCCGGTCGGCACCGGTGATTGCAACGAGTTCACGGCGCTGCTCTGCCCACGAGGCACACACCTCGAGCCTGTGCTGCGCCGTGCTCACGTCGCAATAGCAGTGGTGGCAGGATGGTGTGCTCTCCCTCCTAACGAGCTTGCGCAGGTACTTGGCTATCGTGACCCATCAATACCTGCACCAGTCGGCAGGAATGTACCCCGTGCTCCCGACCCAACCACCCCATCAGCACCAGCTGAAAGGACTCGACGGTCCTGATACCGTATTGAGGCTTCTCCAGTCCGATTGCCCAACGAGCAATGGCGTCTCGGCGGGCGTCGACCCGCCAGGCGGCAATCACCTTGATTGAGGCTATATGTGGCTCGCGTCTCTGACTCGCAGGTAAAGCTCGGCGAGTACCTCCGCCTGCAGGTCCCACCGGAGAGTTCCGGCCAAGAGGCACGCTGCCTCCGTGGCTGCCGTGCAGTAGTCGAGTATGGCCCTAGTCGCCATGGCCATGGATGTCTAACAAGTCCAGTCAGAGATTTAAATCTACCCACTACAGAAATTAGTTATTAAATTTTGATCCACATTTTGCTACATATTTATTGCTAGTACAAGAAGAAAATGATTCTCTATGAAAAAATTATATTGTGTATGGTTAGTAATTATTAAACATTAAATTTGAGTTAGCTGATAATCTTCAGAAGATGAGGCTGCATAAATGTTCCGTTCGGATTTTTGATGTGAAATATCTATAGGCGGGGTGAACCTGGTCGTCGCGTGGCATTAAAAGCGGCGTTAACGCCACGCTTTGCGGTAACGACTTCAAAATAATTTTGATGTTTCACGTCTGCCAGGCGTCCTGAGTGACGGCTCACTTCTCTTTTCGTTTACTCTTTTGAAACTATAAGTACCTTACAGTTTTGTCGTGTGTTCTCAAAGTCCGACTTTACACCACCTGCATACGGCCTATCATGACCTATGCCAGCGTGGTGTTCGCGCACGTAAAGCCACACAGGATCCACAGGCTACAGACACTACAAAATCGTTTCATGCGCCGAGCTACGGGAGCACCGTGGTTCATACGAAACGTCGATCTCCACATCGACCTCGAACTGCCGACCATCAAGCAGTTTATGAAACGGTGCTCTCGGAGCTACTTTGACTCTGCCATGACACACCCTAACCAACTAGTGGTTGGGGCGGCTTCCTATAGACCCTCCAAAATCTCATCCATCCGACGTCCTCGACGAAGAGGACGACAATATCACACTCGCTCAACAAAGAGCCTACACGGCCCGCGAGGCCTTAACAAATAAATATCCGCGGTTCCGTCCTCGCCGTCGAGGTGCGAAACCGCGCCGCGCAAAAGTCACAACTAAAAACGTGGGCACGCCCACTTTGCCTCCAGCGACGCCCCAAGCCGAGGTCCGTTCCCCACAGGGGGAGCCCTTGGGCTATGTCGCTTAGCATACTTTTCTCCGGGTTGAGAGCCCTCAGCGCTCACCCATAGTTCGCGTCAAGCTGTCAAGGCCATCTGCGGCCAACAGTTGTACACACACACAAAAAAAAAATCGTGTGTTCTCTTTTTCCTTGCCTTGTAACCGATTTTGTTACCAAGGTACAATCTGCTTTTTCGACCCATCACCTAAAACGTTAAAAGATTCTATATTATTCTTTATAGAGATCGCATGAAAGTAATTAGGTAGTAATAAATACTTACGAATCAAAACCGATCAGTCGCAGTATACGCTGAAGTTCGTATTGCGTCTTTTACGCTGTGAGCGGAGAGCTCGAGCGACGTGACCCTGCTCCGTTGAGCGCCAAGGCGCGACTGTCTTACGAACAATTATGCCGTTCAATTTATAGTAATATTTAAAATTTAATTACGAGGGTGACTATTCGTATTTCAATTTGGTTTTTTTTTTACTGCTTCTACAATAGTCGAACAAATAGTGGATATTTTTTTAAATATTCCAAGGTTAGTATTATTCACAAAATTAAATGTTTTACAGGAGCCATTTTCGTCAAATTAATCTTAAGGAAATATTTTTTTTTAGTTTTAAAAGGAAGAAATCTTGAATTTCATTTTATACATACCCAAGAACAGTAATTTTCCTAACATCTACAATTTTTTTCGAGCTGCCACGACTTATCGTTTATTCGTACCTGAACTTCAAAACTCAACGTTTTCGTAAAATCTCATTAACTTAAGTTCAAAATACCCTTGCCTTTTAATAAAATAGTTACAATATTGAGTTATAATTCTGTACAAGCACAATATAAAGATGTGTTTAATGTAGTGGTTATATAAATTTTTAGTAAGCTATTATGATGAACGAGTAACCAATCCTCAAAAAACCACATTTTTGGGTTTACGGCCGCTTATTACCGATAACGCTCTTAACAAGAAAAAGAGTTAAAGCGACTGCTGTGTCGCGTACTTACGTCTATTTGCTACCCACTTTTCACTTCAAACATGTGGCGAATTCGCGTAAGTACACCATGCTTAAATAATTTTTATCACGATGTTTTTAAAATAAAACAGTAACAATTCTAATCAGAATTTTAAAACCCTACCGTATTTCATATCAACAGTTACATTTTCTACCAACAACGTAATAATTCTTATACGCAGGTAAAGGGATCGCATAATTTATTTAGGGTACGCTTCACTACTTGAACGGGATACTTAACTTTTCATAATAATCATATTACAATATGATATAGCTATGGTCCTTGCCTATAGAGAGAGCGACTTAAGAAATAAAGCCCTTGTGATAATCAAAGCAGTTCCAACTTAAAACACGCACCTGTAATTTAGTGAAATTATGGATACATTTTATTATGTCCGCTTTAAAAAAGAACAGTAAAAAATGTCGCCACGTGAGAATTATTTGTCGCCTGTGAATTTTGTTTTAATTCTGTATAATTAAACCCAGCAAGCAACTTATTAGGTCCTTTTTCTATTATTTTGAAGGGAAGTCTATGAACGCTGCAGTGTTCGAAACGTTGTGCAATCAAAAATCAAATACAAACGCGATAAAATTCTTAGTTTTATTTACAATGTGTAATACTTGCGCAGAAATCATTAGAAAGACAATGAGTTGTCCTATAATAGTAATAGTTTGATCATGACCATTAATGATTTGAAGTGAAACTTCTTTAGAGTCGTTGTGATTTCAAACTCGATAAAACGAAAAAGCTAGTTCATAGAGACACAAGCACGTAAATGTATAAGATTCAGCCGGCGAGAGAATGAGATAAAGGATGAAGGACAAGGGCGTCGCCAGCTTATGACTAAGCTGGGGGCCGGGCAATGGGGCAATATTATGGAGGATAAAAAATATGAACGCCTGGTACAGTCGAAAGTATGAAGCGTTAGACTTAGGTAATCTTTGCCTCCTCAGAACGGTTCTAATATCTTAAATGTCGAATTTATTAATAGACAAGGAAGTCAATTGCTCGCACTTTGGTCGCTTTGGGGCTAGCTACATTTGATCTCTTCGGTTCGGGGGGGCAACTCACCCATTGGCGACGCCCTTGATGAAGGATAAAGTATAAAGGAGTTTCACTTCTGATAAGCGTACTTTGTACACACACTCTTTTTTTATTTTTTTGAACCTTCGTTTATGATTGAACAGTTATGTTCATGAATTATGAATAGAGCTTATAAAATCTCAATTAAACTTTGGATTCAAAAATAAAATCTGTAGATGGCACTCGCATCAGGTTTTAGGGATTTTATTTTTATGGAGAATATCGCCTCTTGGGTCAGATAGTAGAATAATGTCTTCAATTCCTTCGCCATATCAATGATTTAATTTAATAAATTTCAAATTTAAAACCTGTATTTTCACCAACGATACTTAAAACACATAATTGTTTTCTTTTTTTTTAAAGACAACATTCTGCACTAAGTTAATAATCCTTGTTTTTGGCAACTTAGCAAACGTATAACTAACGGCAACAAATTACATATAGACCCAGAACAATAATTTGTAAATCGCATAAAATGTTTGCCTACGTGGGATGCGAGCCCGCGATACCGCCATCGTATGTCGTTATCATAACCAAATAACCCATCTGTGCAGCCGAAATCAATGATTAATTTATGTCAAATATTCAACATGTAACATTGAAACTAAATTGCCTTAAAAATTGCCTAATTTGTGAGAAAAAAAAGCATTAGAATTCTAAATTTAAAAAACTCTCAATCATTCGAAACTTAATTTCAAAACGGTAACCGCGTTCGCTTTTAATATAAACACAGTTCCACAGAAGCGATTTAGGGCGTTACGGTTTCCGGATTAAGGAGCACATTCGCCTGACAGGTTACGTTAACGATAGCTTAGATAACGACAGGAAACCAAGGCAGATGTTTTGATACGAAACCTGTATCTTGGAAGCAAACATTTGCGTACGGTGTTAACAGGCTTATGAGATTTTTTTGTGCAGAAAAAAATGAAGTTTGTTTTTTTAATCGCCCTATTTTGTTTTTGGTGTAACTTTGACAAGATTCTGATACACAGCTTTGTTATTGTTAGATATGATAATATTTTGTCGAAGTTTTGGCGGGAATGTGAAAGTGCCTTGTTGATATTGTATTCAATATCTTACTGTTTCAACGCAACAGTTTGGATGTCATTTTATGTAATGTGAAAATGCTGAGGTGAAGTAAATAAGAAATAAAAGTGCTTATCAAATGTAGACTGATTAACTGACAATGACTGATACAAATATAGGAAACCAGATAATTTGTGAAAAAAAATATAACTTTACACTGGTAACATTGATTAAAAAAAACCGGCTAAGTGCGAATCGGAGTCCCTCACGAAGGGTTCCGTGTTATCTATAAAAAAATGGCAAGAAATGGCGTTTGTTGTATGGGGAGGCCCCTTAAATATTTATTTTATTTTGTTTTTAGTATTTGTTGTTATAGCGGTAACAGAAATACATAATTTGTAAAAATTTCAACTGTCTAGCTATCGCAGTTCTTGAGACAGACAGACGGACGGACAGACGGTGAAGTCTTAGTAATAGGGTCCCGTTTTTACCCTTTGGGTACTGAACCCTAAAAAAGATAATATTATTAAGACCGTACTTGCTCTTGTGAATAAATGCTTGTCGCTGGTAACTTAGTAAACATACAATTAACAGACGCCAAATACACGGAGATATCGTGCGAATAAAATAGCAAAAAAGGCTATAAATTTAACATTACAAACGGACATATCAATTTTATTTGTATACTAGCAACCCGCCCGCGCTTCGCTTCGGTTATAGTCGTTTTACCCGCGTAGTGCCCGTTCCCGTGGGAATACCGGGATAAAATATAGCCTAGTTTACGCCCTGATATTATAGCTTTCCATTGGTGAAAGAATTTTTGAAATCGCCTCAGCCGTTTTGAAGATTACCCGGAACAAACAGACAGACAGACAGACAAAATTTTTTTAATCTGTATTTTATGCATAGGTGTCGTGCAAATAACCGTGTGAGCATGAAAAAAGCCCATTATTTTGACATTACAAACAGACACTCCAATTTTATTTATTGACTAGCAATCCGCCCTCGCTTCGGTTATAGGTTATAGTCGTTTTACCCGCGTAGTTCCCGTTCCCGTGGGAATACCGGGATAAAATATAGCCTAGTTTACGCCCTGATATTATAGCTTTCCATTGGTGAAAGAATTTTTGAAATCGGTCCAGCCGTTTTGAAGATTACCCGGAACAAACAGACAGACAGACAGACAGATAGACAGACAGACAAAATTTTTTTAATTGCTATTTTAGGCATAGGTGTCGTGCAAATAACCGTGTGAGCATGAAAAAAGCCTATTATTTTGACATTACAAACAGACACTCCAATTTTATTTATTGGTATAGATATAGATAATCCGATAGAATCTATGTGGTGAGGGAACAAGAATAAATTTCACCACTTTCTACCATGCCCGTGGATGTCGTAAAAAACGACTAAGGAATATAATATGCACATAAGATTTGTGCAAGAGAAGGAAAAATCGAAATGAAATCCTATACCAACATGTTTGAGAGTACCCGAAAGGGTATTCCGTCCCGGACGGAATGGACTGCGTGTGCGCTTACCATAGCCCACCCATAAAAAAAAGAAAATTAAAAAAAAAGACTAACATGTCTGACCATGCGGTGCAGTAGGTTAAATTCCCTCTCATTATGGAGGAGGCCCGAGCCCAACAGTGGGACGTATGTGGGCTGCGATGCCGATGATTATGAGATATCCGATTATTACGGTTACGGAGCTCCATAAAATCCCTACACGATAATAATAAACAAAATTTTTAACGCTTGTAACATTTTAAGATGTTTAAAAAAATCTATATTTGTCTATGTAGAAAAACGTCTATCAAACAGACAGACAGATACATTTGTATAAAACAGGAACTAGTTCTATGGTTACTTATAATTGGTTAGTTATGTAACACACATCAATCTTATTCAGGAAGCGTGATGTTACAGAATATCCCCATAGAATTGTGCATAGCACAGAATCCAACGCTTGGTCAAATAAAACGAACTGAATTGAATCTTCAATAGATACATACACTGAGGTTATGAAACAACTAGTCAAATAGAAGTTAGGCAGCCATGAAAAAACTTTGAATTGGGTATTTGAATTTTATTTTTCGTAATATATTTAAGTTTTATAACAAAACTATTTTTTTTTTTATTTATGTTTCGCAATAATTCAAAAGTTATATCAAAATAAAAATATTTTTTTGAATCCAGTGATTCCGTGTGGTGCCGGAGTAAGAATACAATTCACCACTCCCTATCTTGCCCGTGGATGTCGTACAAGACGACTATGGGATACAAAATAACCATAACATCTGTGCAAGAGAAGGAAAACTCGAAATAAAACCCTATACCAACATGTCTGACCAGCATGGTATAGTAGGTCCAATTCCCACCCATTGTGGAGGAGGCCCGAGCCCAGCAGTGGGACGTATGTGGGCTGCGATGAATGAATGAATGAATCCAGTAGCGAAAACACGCCGATAGCACCCGAACAAATCCAAACGTGTGTGACGTCATAATGTTAGTTTTCACTCATTGCAATTTATACAGAGATAATATCTACAATGTTTTGACGTATTTAATTCTGCTGTCATTGTTAAATAATTAAATATAAGTAACAAAATTCGTTTTTTAGCAGTAAATTACCAATATTATTGTCAATTTATGGGTAATAGCTGTATTCACTTTACTGTTATAAAATAGCTTTAACATTATGACGTCACAATTCAGTCTTAGCGCGTTCATTGTCACGTGATTATTATTCAAATTTTGATAATTTTTAAATGTTTACAATTAATTGAAAAAATATTTTTAAAGTTTTCTGCACTAAATATCAATATTATTATTAATAAAGTTTTAAAATAGGTACATATAATTTTTTTTTTCAAAATCCCAATTAAATAAAATAAATTAAAGAAAAAAAAGCTTTTGAACATGCTTTTTATTAGTTTCACCTGTATGTACTCGTACGTTTGCTTGTAATCAAACACTTTGAGCTCGATTTTGCCCTACTTTGAGCGATCAGATTTTCTTTAAACTTTGCACACCTATTAAAGACCGATGACAATGCAATAATCCGCTATTTTTTGGGCTTGGTCTTTTGGAGGTTGGACATCGATGTACCGACAAATCTAATACGCATACTAATTACATTCCTGTGGCTATTCACTAAAAAGTGAAAATAAATATAGTTTAAAAAAAAACTGAAAACACGCTTTCAACTAAAGTTCAAAAAAACAATAAGCGTGGGGCGCTTTGTGCCACATTTTCGTAAATCGAACACGTTTATTTTCACAATAATATTAATATATTTCGTTCATTATTATTTTCTGCCTATATTGAAAATCATTTTACACTTTTTAGTTGAAAGCGTGTTTTATTAAACTATATTTATTTAAAAACAAGCTTTTATTATTTGTTAATAAAATGAATTCTAAAGTGAACGCATCAAGACCAATCAAATGAGCCCAAAATCGATGGGGTTGCTTCGTTTAATTACGGAGTTCCTATGACCAACTTCCAGGTCCATCATCAGATCAGCTCTATGTCACAATAATATTGCATTGTTAACCGATTTATCCATATGCATGCAAAATTTCAGCTCAATCGGTAACCGTGACGTAGATCAAATTTAACTTGCAAGATTTGATTACAGTCAACGGGACAGGTGAAACTAAATAAAAGCTTGTAAAATATTGATTCGTTAATGAATTAGAAACATGTAAAGTTGTCAATATTGTGTAAATCTGATTAAAATGTATAAAATCAGAGATCAGATTAATCTGCAACGTAACCTTACTCTTAGGGGCAGCGTGACTCTACCAATAGGGGCAGTGTGACTACTACTAAGGGCAGTGTGGTTCTACCACTAGGACCAGCGTGATTCTATTACTAGGGGCAGGGTGACTACCACTAGGGGCAGCGTGACTTAATCGCAAAGGGCAACATGTCTCTAGCGCCATGCGTATCACACAAAGTTGTTCTGCGTGGAAATTGAACTCACAACACTTAGCATATTAGAAAAGGATGGTATCTTAAGCATTTTGCCATTTCTGTAATATGTCCAGTGCATTGCATCCATGCAGTGCCCAATAACAGTAAAATGGATCAATTTTAGGAGCGTTTCTACACTTTTCCCGGGGAAATCGAAATCGATATCTCAAGGTCACCGCTTAATAGTCACGAATTTTTAGCTACTAAATCGTTATTTGTCCGCACTCACGCATTTAGTCCAATAAATCATTCATTCAATCATTCATTCACTTTAAATGTAAAGGAGAGCGGCTCTACCGTTGACAATTTCGATAAGTGCCGACTTGAAGACAGATGAAAGGCAATAAGAGGCGCTCTTTTAACTCGGTCGCTTCAATCCCTCGTTCATTCAATTTTGCTGATTCATATTTTATATTGAAATTTATAAAACCGTTTTAAGTCTTAATTCCAATTTTCTTTGTAATATACTATTTTTATCATCTTTATGACCTTGACCTTTGACCAAATTTCTCTTAGGAGAAATATTATCCGTCTGGTATCTGAATATTAATACAATTCACCACTCCCTATCTTGCCCGTGGATGTCGTAAAAGACGACTAAGGGATTTATTATGCATAGCCCGCCGTATTCCCTCTACATTGTTATTACGGGTCGACCAGTGGTACTGTGAATCCTTGACGTCCGCAGTTAGTTCAGCGAGTTACCCTTTCGGGTACTACTCCTCGTCGACGCTCCGGCAGAAACCAACAGTGCTGCGGGGCCTTGCACGGTCAGTCTCTTTGCGGGTGGCAGGCCATATACCGGTCCAGTTACCTTGCTGTTGCTTACATCCCTGATAAAAAAAATATGCGTTTTGTTTTTATAAAAAACTTAATAAGCGAAATTGGAAGCACTTAAACGAGTATTTATACGTCTTTACATTATTTTGGAAAAGAACTGATACTCTTACAATGCGGGACCGATATTAAACAAACACCGCAAGGAAGATGGTTTTCAAATGAAAAAAATCGCATCGATATCGGTCCATCCGTTTGAGAGTTACAATGCCACAGACAGACAAACAGACATCGACGTCAAACTTAACACCCTTTTTACGTCGGGATTAAAAAATACACGATTTTTTCTTTGGGGTGGGCTGCGGTCGGCGCTCTCCTCGCACCACTCCGTCCGGGGCGACAGAGGAGCATAAGCACGCAACACCCGCAACCCACCCGAAAACCACGTCGCCTTCGTCGTTGGGCCGACCACCGGAGCAGGGTTACTTGTCATCAGGGGTAAAAAAAAAATACACGATAGAAGTAAAACGTTTTTATTACAGGGAAACATTTGAACTGTTCTTAAATCACTTTTGAATAGCATAGATTGTTTGTCATTCATTTATTTATACATAATTATGAAAGCCAGAACAGCCTTGTCTTCAGCCTTGTCCGTGATGTCTTACTCTGCTTGCGAGGTTTTTTTTTATTACCATTGGTTGCCAACGAGCAAACAGTACATCTAATGATAAGTGGACGTGGACTTGGACTTTTGCTAGGCCGCTGCCTACCGTGAAGAAAGTGAAGAGAGTGTGAATGCATACAATAAGGCTCAGTGGTACTAAAGGCATTATCAAAATTCACCACAGGCAAACAGCCCAAGAAAGTTGGGCTGTCGGTGCTCTCAACGAAATGCCGTAACAAATTGCTACTACTCAAACATCGATTTTCTGCGAGAGTGTGGTGCTACCTCGAGCGGACCGGCCCATGACAGCAGACGAATGACTTACGATAGTGTGGGCTTTTCGTCCAACAAAAAGGTTGCGGACCCAAACTTCAAAACTCACCCATTTTTTTTTTGGGGTTGGGCTGCGGTCGGCGCGCCTCCGCACCACTCCGTCCGGGGCGACAGAGGGCTTAAGCACGCAACTCCCGCGACCCACCCAAAAACCACGTCGCCTTCGTCGTTGGGCCGACCACTGGAGCAGCGTTACCTTTTCGTCAGTGGTCGGCCCGACGGAATACCCCTAATTGGGGTACCCTCCCATCGACCGACGTCTCCTCCTCGGGGAGGACGTCGGTCTTTCCTCACGCGGTCGGCCTCTTGGCGGGCGATGGACTAATCCCCGGTCACGTCACCCGCAAAACTCACCCATAAGAAGTTTTCATTTCAAAACGAGTATTGTGGATCTGATCAAAATAATTAACGACGGCGTCGTCTAAAACATTATTTATTTGCTGTAAAATTTCTGTGCCTATGTAATTAGCTGGTCTAAATATACTTACAAAATATTAATAGCATATAATTTAAGAAACCTAAAAAAAATAATACTTCTCCACATTAAACAAGCATGAATAATTAGAGCCTATATTTCCAAGGATTTCGATGGCAACATTTATTTTTTTAAATTATAGTTGTTGGGTATAGTAATTAAAAAAAACTACTGAACGATGGCTTTTTAAAACGAGTGCATCGAAATAAATATACTTTTCCTTAACGATTCCCGGTAAGACGACGGTAAAAAAATTTGTTACTATTCCTTACTTTTTCATGGGAGTCGCAAAAGCTGACTGAGAGATAGACAGCAACAATAAACAGCAACAACTTATAACAAAAACTTTGATCACCAATGGATCCCACAAACGTGATGGTTTAAGCACTACTCATCGTTAAGGACGCTTGTGTTCATTAGGTCTGAAATCTTAAGAAGATCTTCTCGTACAATATTTCGCTGTGTCTGAAAACAAGATTCTATGACCAGTGTGTGTTACCCAGCTATGACTTACGGCACTGAAAAGTCATCTCTAAATGTCTGACTCATCATTAAGCGCAAAGTCTCTTAGCATCCTATGGAGAGGGCTATGTTCAGGATTGCTCTACATGCTAAAATCCGAAATATGAACATCTATAGAGTGAACAGGTGTAACCAATATAGCCTGAAGAATTGGCACGTTGAATTGCCAATGGGTAGGCCAACACTCGTCGAACCGACAACTATTCGTAAAAAGGGTTCTGGACTACGACCATGAATCGGACAACACAGCTTTAGACGGGGTGACGAAAAGGACAGGGTGCAGCCCCATAACAACCGTTCTTGTTTCTTTTTAAATCCTCGCACTAAGGAAATACTCCTTGTATTGCGGGGGACTTTACAAAGGTAATTAAGGGACACAAATTACATCCAGACTCAGAACAACAATTTGTAGATCGTACAAAGTGTGGATTTGATCTGCCGACACCGGCACGATAGATCAGTATTTTAACTACTACGCCATCTGTGCAGTCAAAACCGTTGAATGCAAAGAGCGCAGGACAATTCTTAATAGTATTTTCGTGGGGGCCCATAAATATCAGTGGACTTCTACAGGGTTAATCGACTGGACTCGATGTAGTTCAAACTACTTTAGAATGGACATATGACAGGTGATAGACTAATTATTGTCATCCTGTGACAAGTGTCTTGGCTTCAATTCTCACGCGACATAATTATTGATTCCATACGTAATTAGTATTCGGCATCGGAGGGTAATTTGTCTTCCTTAATTTCACGTTTGTAACATGAGACAGAAGTATTTTTTACTTGGTGTTGTTTTTAAAGTGATTTTTTTTTTAGAGTAACGAATTATAGAACATGGTGACGCTCATATTATGACGGAATAATAATATAATTCAACACTCTTTTTCTTGCCCGTGGGAGTCGTAAAAGATGGCTAAGGAATATAATATGTATATAACATCTATGCAAGAAAAAGAAAACTTGAATTAAACCCTATACCAACACGTCTGACCAGCGCGGTATAGTAGTCAATTTCCAAACCATAGTGGGGGAGGTCCGAGCCCAACAGTACGACGTAAATGAGCTGAGATGATGATGATGATTGAAGACGGCATCAGTCATCAGCCTAAATGGCGATAGGGAACAGGAGGAACTAAGACACCAAACCATAGTCTGTCAGCAAATTATTTTGTACAAGTATAATATTTATGTATAAAAGAACAGATTACGATAGGAACTAATACGGCATAAAGTATAAACAAAACATTACGATTTATGTTTATATTATTATTTAAAATCTTATACAACAGTTATAATTAATTCACCGCACTCACACACTACTACGTATAGTACATATATTCCATCATATAGCGTGGCGTTACGTCACCGGTCTATTTACGCCACGCCAACGATCAGGTTTACTCTCGCATATTCCGTCATACAGCGTGGCGTTGCGTCGCCTCGGTCTGTTTATGCCATGCTAACGAACAGGTTTACCTTCCTCTATAGTTATTTCACATCAAAAAGCTTCGAAAGTCATCATCATCTTGCTCTTATCCCAATTACTTGGGGTCGACGCAATATGTCATCTGTTTTGACATATTGCAAAAAGTTTCGGCAATGACTTTTATGACCGGCCGCCTGCCTGACGTCAACCCTCCTTGGGAATGTAATCGTTGACCCAAATGGTACCAGATGGAGTTGGTCCGGGTCAATCTAGGGGCTCTTAGTCGTCTTTTACGACACCCACAAGCAAAGCAAAAGCTTCGAAAGTGTGAATTATAAAAATAAAATCCATATTAGCAAACTATATTATAGCATTCTCAAATTCTATGATTATAATAAAGGTTAAAACCACTTTAAGTAACGAATGCCAACAAATCAACCCTCTTAATAAAAAATCAACCCTTTTTAAACAAAAGGTGTTGACAAGATCCCTCGCCCTACAAGCGTTCAACCCTTAGAGGTGGCCATTTTTCAACCTTCGCTACTTAGGACGTTGTGCAGATAAAAAGCAGTAGTACAACTTGAATGAAGGTGTAATTAGTGACCTAATTATAAATTCCGCGGGGTGTCCGGCAGGCCATTATTTACGACTCACCACCATTTTCGTTTTAGTAAAATTAATTTGAAATGCAAGGATCGCGGGTTATTTTGAATATTGAGCTGTTTACTGAGATATTTACAGTTAAAGGTGATTTCAAAAATGTTTAGTAATATAGAGTGAGGTGGCTCCTACAATTCAATAAAAAAGTTGTATTTTGCCTTTGGTTTTCTCGCTGACTCTTTCTCAGTGCGGCCGCGTTCCAGTCTGGTGGTAGCATATTAGATTTGTTAGGTTTAAATTAATATATTATCATTTCATTTTCATATATGTTTATTTTCTTTTTGTACTGGCAATTTATATGTATTATTATATGTATTAAAATTCAATGAATATTACTGCAGCGTATGGTGACGAAGTAAGAATACAATTCACCACCCCCTCTCTTGCCCGTGGGTGTCGTAAAAGGCGAATAAGAGATTTAATATGCATATAATATCTATGCCAGAGAAGAAAAACTCGAAACAAACACTATATACGTTTGACCAGCGTGGTATATAGGACAATTGCCTTCTTATAGTGGAGGAGGCCCGAGCCCAGCAGTGGGATGTGTATAAGCTGAAATGATGATGATGATGATGATGATGATAATGAATGATGTTTTGTATTGACAAATGAATTTGTACCAAAAGCGTGTTTTAAAAATTCAATGACTAATATTGTAGCGGGTAGTATATATTTCTGCAATAACTGCCTTTTTAGAGCCGAGTTAGTTACCTTAATCCTCCCGCGACCATTAACTTGCCGACTTTTGGAACACTTTTCAGCGGAAGTACTAAGATGTCTCACGTCCAACAAATCACCATTTTTTTTTTTTTTTTTTATTGCCAACGGTGGCAAACGAGCAAGCAGCACACCTGATGGTAAGTGAAACTGCTGCACATGGACCATTGCAATACCAGGGTCACAGCCAGGCCGCTGCCTACCGTGAAGGAAATACTCTTCTTAAACCTCGTTTAAAGAAGGACATGTCATAGCGCTCGGGAAACACAGCAGCAGGTAGTTCATTCCAGAGCTTGCACGTACGTGGGAGAAATGATCGCTGGAAACGTACAGTTGAAGACCATAACGTTTCCAGGTGAAATGGATGAACCCTGCTGCGATGTCGAGTGGTACGTTGGTAGAATGGTGACGGTGGTACCAAGTCAAACAGTTCCTCGGAGCACTCCCCGTGAAAGAGTCGGTAGAGTACACAGAGTGACCCAAAGTCTCTCCGCTGCTCCAGCGACTCCAATCTGTCCGTAAGATTGGGATCCCCGACGATTCGAACAGCCCGTCTTTGCAGGGAGTCAAGTGGGTCTAGCTGATATTTGGGCGCACCTGCCCAGAGATGTGAGCAGTACTCCACATGAGGACGAACTTGTGCTTTGTATAGCACAAGACGCTGTCTCGGTGTGAAGTACCGCCTGGCTCTGTTCAGGACGCCCAACTTTTTGCTTGCCAATTTGGCTTTGTCCTCCAAATGACTCCCAAACTGGACTTTGCTCGATATTTTGACGCCGAGAATCCCAATACTCTCAGAAATTGGAAGAGTTACTCCTTGGAACTGAGGCGCCATGACAAATGGGTCCTTCTTTGCAGTGAACGCGCAAACTTGTGTCTTTGTGGGGTTGAACTGGACTAGGTTCCGTTTACCCCATTCCGAGGCCCGCCCCAGAGAGCGCTCGACTTCAGACACAAGTTGAACCCTTCTTTCCTGAATACTCCGAGGGATATACCGTTGCTCAGTGTACCGCTCATCACCCGTACTATCATCCGCATAGCAACGCATACTCTCGATAGAGAGCATGTCATTGATATGCAGGATAAACAACGTCGGGGAGAGCACCGAGCCTTGTGGTACACCAGCATTAATGGTCATGGTATCGGAGCAGGAGCCATCTACGACGACTTTTATACTCCGACCATCCAAAAAGCTGGCAATCCAATTACAGAGTCCCTCGGGGATTCCGTATGATGGTAGCTTCGATAGAAGTGCCCTGTGCCAGACCCTATCGAACGCCTTTGCGATATCTAGGCTGAACGCCAGCGCCTCACCCTTGCCCTCCAAGGCCTCTGCCCAACGGTGTGTGAGGTACACAAGAAGATCACCAGCCGACCGACCATGACGAAAGCCGTATTGGCGATCACTGATAAGCTGGCGATCCTCAAGGTACTGCAGAAGCTGGCGGTTTATAACCTTCTCCATTATCTTGGAGAGCAAGGATGTTATCGCAATTGGCCTGTAATTCGATGGGTCAGACCGGTCTCCCTTTTTAGGGATTGGGTGGACATGGGCTACCTTCCACGAAGACGGAACCCTATTAGTAGCGTAGGAAAGTCGGTATAGGCGCGTGAGGATGGGAGTCAATTCAGGGGCGCACGTCTTTAGTACCACTGCAGGGATGCCATCCGGTCCACTCGACTTATGGACGTCTAAAAGCCGCAGCTCCCGCCTAACCGCTCGCTGCGTGATGCGGATTTCGGGCAGTGAGCTTTCACACCGTGGGATGGTAGGTGGTGTGGAAGCTCCGGCATCCAAAGTCGAGTTACAGGCAAAGAATTGACCTAGAAGATCGGCCTTCTCCTTTGCGCTGTGGGCCAGACTACCATCGTGTTTCTGCAGTGGTGGGAGATTGGGCTGGCAGAAGTTGCCTTGTGCAGCCTTGGCGAGCGACCAGAATGCACGACTCCCAGCAGGATAGCTTTGCAATCGCTCGCCAATTCTGGCAACATGTTCCGCCTTGGCTCTGGCAATAGCCTTCTTACTAGATCTAGAAGCGGCGTTAAATTTCCGCTTCACCTCTTTGGCGTTCGGGTCCTGGCATTTTTTGGCCCTATTCCAGGCCCGATATGCGGACTGTTTCTGGCATGCAGCCGTCCTGCAGGTTTTGTTAAACCAGGGTCGGCTGCGGCCACCGACGGGTATTTTGGTGTTGGGGATGAATAATTCCATCCCCGTAATAACCGTTTCGGTAACGCAGTCCGCACAGACGCCAGGGTCCCCAGAGGCGAAGCAAAGCCGCTTCCATGGGTAGGATGCGTAAAACTCGCGCAGTCCATCCCAATCTGCTGACTTATATTGCCAGACTCTGCGAGTCCCAGTCGCCTTAGAACGACTAGGCCTTACAACAGGGGCACTGCTACGGACCAAGCAGTGGTCAGAAGATCCAAGAGGCGCTTCAACCACTACCTGATATCCGTGCTGGTCTGTAGTTAACAGAAGATCCAGTAAAGAAGACTCATGGCTCTCAATATCTGGGATACGGGTGGGCTGTGTCACCAGTTGTGAGAGACCATAGGCCGAGACCATATTGAAGAGATGTCGACCCTGGAGGTCGGTGGTTCGGGACCCCAGCCACTCTTTATGATGAGCGTTGAAGTCTCCAAGAACCACCACCTCCGCTGATGGACACTGCTCCAATATTTCGTCAATCCCCCATTGGACGTTCTCAAATAATTTAATTGACCCCGGATCACTGCCATGGGACCTGTAGAGGCATGCGTAGATGCGGGTAAGCCCTCCATAGTCTACGCGTAGCCACAGGATTGACAAGTCACCATGTTCGAGGGCCCGAAGGCGGCGACAGCAGATATCACCTCGGATGAATACGCACACCCCGGCTTTACGACGGAAGGTATGCTCCAACTCGTAGCCGGGGTAATTTAGGTACGAAATGTCATCCGGAGCACCTATCTGCGTCTCCGTTAAAAAGAGTAAGGCAGGCCGCGCCGTCTCGAGGTGATGGTGGACGGCGTCGAGATTGCTATGTAAACCCCTGATATTGCAAAAATCCACATCAAATGTGGATAAGGGGACCGCCGTAGAAAATCGTCTCTTTTTAACTTTCTTGGCCATGATTTTTAATTTAAGAAGAGGAGGAAGGGAGTGTCAATGTGTATAACGGAGTTTGGTGATACCAAAAAAAAAAGGCAGGGCATAGTGCATGGTCGAGGAGTGAGTGTTGTGAGGAGCTGACACGAAGCACGGAAGGGCCCCCGATGCCCCCCCGTGTGTAGCCGCCGAGGTCCACTCCGGTTTCCCACACCGGCACGACGACTACCCAACGGGATTTTCGCCGGTTGGTGGGACAGCCTCCCAGGGAGGATGATCCTGGGTTCGGGTCCCCTGCTGACCGGCAGGTGGCCGGCGGTGACCATTCCCATCGGGTCTCCCTGTACACCATGCCAGCCCCTCACGCTCAATACCCCGACCAAGACCTCACCACCGCAGGTTTCAGGCCTCACCAAAACCCGCCACACACAAACACACCCAGAAAGTTGGGCTCCCGGCTCTCTCGCTCACCGAACGAAGTGCAGCAGCAAATTGCTACTACTCAAACGTCGATCTTCTGCGAGAGTGTGGTACTGCCCCGGACGGACCGGCCCGCGACTGCAAACAAAAGACTGTCTACAGTGTGGTCCTACCACCAATTATTACAGAGATTTATATTTACCCGCTACAGAATTAGTTGTTAAATTTCCACCCGAGATTTTTAGGACGGATAGTCCGTCCTAAAAATCTGTACCAACGTGTGATGACGGAGTAAGAATACAATTCACCACTATACTAACTTGCCCGTGGATGTCGTAAAAGACGACTAAAAGACGGACATGCACTCAACATTCGTGCAAGAGAATGAGAACTCGAAATGAAACCCTATACCAATATGTCTGACCAGCATGATATAGTAGGTTAAATTGCCTACCATTGTGGAGGAGGCCCGAGCTCAACAGTGGTACATATGTATATGAGCCGAAAGGATGAATACTGTAGCGAGTAAATATAAATCTCTGCCTATGCCTTTTTGGACGCGAGGAACCTTAGTCCTCCCGCGACCATTAATTTTCCGATGTTCCGCACACTTATCAGCATTTAAACACACGAATACTAAGGTGTCTCCCATCCAACCAATCATCGTTATAACAAAAATTTATATCTACCCTCTACAGAATTAGTTTATAAATTTTAACTCACATTTTTAGGAAAGACTTTATTCTTTTTTTTATTGCCAACAGTGACAAACGAGCAAGCAGCACACCCGATGGTAAGTGATACTGCCGCATATGGACCTTTGCAATACCAGGGATAAAGCTAGGCCGTTGCCTACCGTGAAGAAAATAATCTTCTTAAACCTCGTTTAAAGAAGGGCATGTCATTAGCGCTCGAGAAACACATCAGCACGTAGTTCATTCCAGAGCTTGCTTACATGGGAGAAATGATAGCTGGAAACGTATAGTTATTCAACAATAGACGTCCCGGATGAATTGAAATATACAGAGAGCAAAACGCATTAATATTTCTGTCATTTAACTTGCCAGTGTATGTATCTGTTACATTGCGGTATTAGGGATAAAGAATCTTGTCATGATACTAACTTAATATTTATTTTCATTTCAGCTTATAATACGCTCCACTATTGTGCTCTAACTTACTCTAAAGGCTTAGTATTAGTAACCACTTTAACAGCTTTATAATAGTAACTAACAACCCGCCCTCGCTTCGCTTCGGTTTCAGTCGCCTTACCCGCGTAGTTCCCGTTTCCGTGGGAATATCGAGATGAAATATAGCCTATGTTACTCCCTGATATTATAGCTTTCCAGTGGTGAAAGAATTTTTGAAATCAGTTCGGTAGTTTAAGCGTGAAAGCGTAACAAACAAACAAATAAACAAACAAACTTACTTTCGCATTTATAATATTAGTAAGGATATTGTTCATGTGGTGACGTAGTAAGAATACAATTCACCACCCCTTCTCTTGCTCATGGGTGTCGTAAAAGATGAGTAAGAGATACAATATGCATATAACATCTATGCAAGAGAAGTAAAACTCGAAATAAAACCCTATTCCAACACGTCTGACCAGCGTGGCTCGAGCCCAGCAATGGGACGTATATGAGCCGACCTGATGATGAATAGTAATACATATTATCATCATCATAGCTCAAATATGTCCCACTACTAGGCTCGAGACTTCATAACAAGAGGGAAATTGACCAACTATACCATGCGGTTCAGAGGGATTGGATAGATTTTTTGTCGATTTTCCTTCTCTTGCATAAATGGTATCTGAGTATCAAATCCCTTAGTCGATTTCTTTTACGATACCTACAGGCAAAATAGCGAGTGGTGAATTGTATTCTTACTCCGTCATTACACGTTGGACATAGTCTGTCCTAAAAATCTGGGTTAAAATTTAATAACTAAGTAGTTGAGGGTAGATATAAATATTTGTTATAACGATGATTTGTTGGATGTGAGACATATTAGTACTCCCTTCCTGAAATGCTGAAAAATGTTCGAAACCTCGGGCAAGTAATGGTCGCGAATAATACATTTCATCATCATCATCATCAGCTCACATACGTCTCATTGTTGGGCACGGGCCTCCTCTGTAATGGGAGGGAATTTGACCTACTATACCAACATGTCTGACCAGCAGGTCAGACATGATGGTACCTGTTACCGACACGATCACATTGTATATTTATAAAATTAAATGTAAGTTAATGTAGTTAATATGTTTATATATAAGGTACTTGTAAAAATTGTTAACTAGAAGTGCGCGGCGTGCAGTATGAGGCACGGGAGGAACCACCTACGACTCGGTCGTCTATACTAACCGCTCCATGTACGACGCGCTCTACTACTAAGTGCAAATAACGCTATAACTGCCTACTATAATAAATAAGTAAAATCTTCCGCGTGCATTTATTAGTGCTGGTGCCACCTGCAAGTCCTCTTTAGTATCTATAGGGTTTCATTTTGAGATTTTTTCCTTCTCTTACACAGATGTTATGTGCATATTATATCTCATAGTCGTCTTTTACGACATCCACGGGCAAGATAGGGAGTGGTGAATTGTATTTTTACTCCGTCACAACGGATAATACATATACAATACATATATTCTTTGCAAATTGATTTTACGGCCTCTGTTTTTGTGATACACGACTATGTTACCTACATTTCCATAAAAAATATGTATATTATCGGCAAACCGCAATGCGATAGGAAAACATCGATAGATGCCTTACAGATATGAATTATTGGAATTCGTTATTTTTATGTTGTTTTGTCACATTTCATTTTGTTTTTGCGAGATAAGTTTCAGTCGGCCATTAGATATACCTGGAGACTTAAACGCGAAGTCCATAGCCTGGAGGTCCCCTAGGACGGATGATCGCAGTCGAGGAGTTGGCTGCGCAATTGGGCCTCTGCTTGCTCAACCGGGGCTCAGTGAATACGTGCGTGCGACAACGGGGCGGCTCCATAGTGGTTTAATCGCTCAGTAGCTCCGTTTTCGTAACACGTGTGAGAACCTAGCATGTCCTGGAGGAGGTTGAGACCGTCTAACCATAGATATATTCGGATAAAGGTCTGCCAGACCCTCTGGTACTCTAGTAGGAGTCATAGGGCGGACAAAGCTTCCGTGTTGCCGCGGTGGACTGTAGGCAGACAGGATCGGCATGTAGCATCGCTGTCCTCATCACCCCCCGCGGGCTGAGGCTGTCCACATCCGTGTCTAGTAAAATCACATCTGCGAGGCAGCTTTGCCCAGAGTACGGCGTCATACTTCTAGACAGTTGGTCTATATGTGGTTCCAGGAGTTTGTGCACCTTCGCGCGGCCTGTTTGATACATGGCCAGAGATATGAAGACGCGCACAACGCGCTGAGTGGAAGGGCTAGTTGTACAAGGCTTACCGCAGTGCGCGGTCTGCCACCTATGTGAACTTGGCAGCCGACTTTTAGAAAAAAATTTTTTGTTATTCTCATAGGATTCCACATCGTTTGTACCCGTATGTACCACTTTGATTTTCGTTTGTACCTCAAACCAAAAAAAGTTACAGCGTTTTCAAAATTTGACCCGCAGCCGACTTTGGAAAATTAAAAATTTAGAAAAGGGGTCTGATTCGGGATCGTTTGTACCCGTTTGTACCACCTTCATTTTTAATTTTTCTCAAAACCCAAAAAAGTTACAGAAGTTTGAAATTTCAAAAAACCAAATTCCACAATTTTTGGATTTTCGAAAATCTGCAAACGCAGATCAACGTTGAATCGTTTGTACCCGCAGAAATCACTTGTCTTTTCGTTTGTACCTCAAACCAAAAAAATTAGGGAGGTTTTCTAATTTTTCATAAATAAAATCCATGTAATTTCTGTAATTTTTGCGATATCTCAATTCTGCAAACGGGGTTCGATAAGGGACGGCGTCGTGAGGTTTGTACCGCTTTAAGTTTCGTTTGTACCTCAAACCAAAAAATTATGGGGGAATTTCTAATTTTTCAAAAATAAAATCCATGTAATTTCTGTAATTTTTGAGATATCTCAATTCTACAAACGGGGTTCGATAAGGGACGGCGTCGTGAGGTTTGTACCGCTTTAAGTTTCGTTTGTACCTCAAACCCAAAAAAAATGCGAGCGTTTTAAAAATTAAAAAAAAAAAAAAAAAAAGCAACTTTCAGATTATCGAAAATCTGAAAACGTGAATCGACGCTGAATCGTTTGTACCCGCAGAAATCACTTGTCTTTTCGTTTGTACCTCAAACCAAAAAATTTAGGGAGGTTTTCTACTTTTTCACAAATAAAATCCATATAATTTCTGTAATTTTTGAGATATCTCAATTCTGAAAACGGGGTTCGATAAGGAACGGCGTCGTGAGGTTTGTACCGCTTTAAGTTTCGTTTGTACCTCAAACCCAAAAAAAATGCGAGCGTTTTAAAAATTAAAAAAGAAAAAAAAAAAAACAATTTCGAGATTTTCGAAAATCTGAAAACGTGAATCGACGCTGAATCGTTTGTACCCGCAGAAATCACTTGTCTTTTCGTTTGTACCTCAAACCAAAAAATTTAGGGAGGTTTTCTAATTTTTCATAAATAAAATCCATGTAATTTCTGTAATTTTTGCGATATCTCAATTCTGCAAACGGGGTACGATAAGGGACGGCGTCGTGAGGTTTGTACCGCTTTAAGTTTCGTTTGTACCTCAAACCCAAAAAAATGCGAGTGTTTTAAAAATTAAAAAAAAAATAAAAAAATAACAATTTTCAGATTTTCGAAAGTCTGAAAACGTGAATCGATGCTGAATCGTTTGTACCCGCAGAAATCACTTGTCTTTTCGTTTGTACCTCAAACCAAAAAATTTTGGGGGGTTTTCTAATTTTTCAAAAATAAAATCCATGTAATTTCTGTAATTTTTGAGATATCTCAATTCTGCAAACGGGGTTCGATAAGGGACGGCGTCGTGAGGTTTGTACCGCTTTAAGTTTCGTTTGTACCTCAAACCAAAAAATTATGGGGGAATTTCTAATTTTTCAAAAATAAAATCCATGTAATTTCTGTAATTTTTGAGATATCTCAATTCTACAAACGGGGTTCGATAAGGGACGGCGTCGTGAGGTTTGTACCGCTTTAAGTTTCGTTTGTACCTCAAACCCAAAAAAAATGCGAGCGTTTTAAAAATTAAAAAAAAAAAAAAAAAAAAGCAATTTTCAGATTATCGAAAATCTGAAAACGTGAATCGACGCTGAATCGTTTGTACCCGCAGAAATCACTTGTCTTTTCGTTTGTACCTCAAACCAAAAAATTTAGGGAGGTTTTCTACTTTTTCACAAATAAAATCCATATAATTTCTGTAATTTTTGAGATATCTCAATTCTGAAAACGGGGTTCGATAAGGAACGGCGTCGTGAGGTTTGTACCGCTTTAAGTTTCGTTTGTACCTCAAACCCAAAAAAAATGCGAGCGTTTTAAAAATTAAAAAAGAAAAAAAAAAAAACAATTTCGAGATTTTCGAAAATCTGAAAACGTGAATCGACGCTGAATCGTTTGTACCCGCAGAAATCACTTGTCTTTTCGTTTGTACCTCAAACCAAAAAATTATGGGGGAATTTCTAATTTTTCAAAAATAAAATCCATGTAATTTCTGTAATTTTTGCGATATCTCAATTCTGCAAACGGGGTTCGATAAGGGACGGCGTCGTGAGGTTTGTACCGCTTTAAGTTTCGTTTGTACCTCAAACCCAAAAAAATGCGAGCGTTTTAAAAATTAAAAAAAAAATAAAAAAATAACAATTTTCAGATTTTCGAAAGTCTGAAAACGTGAATCGATGCTGAATCGTTTGTACCCGCAGAAATCACTTGTCTTTTCGTTTGTACCTCAAACCAAAAAATTTTGGGGGGTTTTCTAATTTTTCAAAAATAAAATCCATGTAATTTCTGTAATTTTTGAGATATCTCAATTCTGCAAACGGGGTTCGATAAGGGACGGCGTCGTGAGGTTTGTACCGCTTTAAGTTTCGTTTGTACCTCAAACCAAAAAATTATGGGGGAATTTCTAATTTTTCAAAAATAAAATCCATGTAATTTCTGTAATTTTTGAGATATCTCAATTCTACAAACGGGGTTCGATAAGGGACGGCGTCGTGAGGTTTGTACCGCTTTAAGTTTCGTTTGTACCTCAAACCCAAAAAAAATGCGAGCGTTTTAAAAATTAAAAAAAAAAAAAAAAAAAAAAGCAATTTTCAGATTATCGAAAATCTGAAAACGTGAATCGACGCTGAATCGTTTGTACCCGCAGAAATCACTTGTCTTTTCGTTTGTACCTCAAACCAAAAAATTTAGGGAGGTTTTCTACTTTTTCACAAATAAAATCCATATAATTTCTGTAATTTTTGCGATATCTCAATTCTGAAAACGGGGTTCGATAAGGAACGGCGTCGTGAGGTTTGTACCGCTTTAAGTTTCGTTTGTACCTCAAACCCAAAAAAAATGCGAGCGTTTTAAAAATTAAAAAAGAAAAAAAAAAAAACAATTTCGAGATTTTCGAAAATCTGAAAACGTGAATCGACGCTGAATCGTTTGTACCCGCAGAAATCACTTGTCTTTTCGTTTGTACCTCAAACCAAAAAATTTAGGGAGGTTTTCTAATTTTTCATAAATAAAATCCATGTAATTTCTGTAATTTTTGCGATATCTCAATTCTGCAAACGGGGTTCGATAAGGGACGGCGTCGTGAGGTTTGTACCGCTTTAAGTTTCGTTTGTACCTCAAACCCAAAAAAATGCGAGCGTTTTAAAAATTAAAAAAAAAAATAAAAAAATAACAATTTTCAGATTTTCGAAAGTCTGAAAACGTGAATCGATGCTGAATCGTTTGTACCCGCAGAAATCACTTGTCTTTTCGTTTGTACCTCAAACCAAAAAATTTTGGGGGGTTTTCTAATTTTTCAAAAATAAAATCCATGTAATTTCTGTAATTTTTGAGATATCTCAATTCTGCAAACGGGGTTCGATAAGGGACGGCGTCGTGAGGTTTGTACCGCTTTAAGTTTCGTTTGTACCTCAAACCAAAAAATTATGGGGGAATTTCTAATTTTTCAAAAATAAAATCCATGTAATTTCTGTAATTTTTGAGATATCTCAATTCTACAAACGGGGTTCGATAAGGGACGGCGTCGTGAGGTTTGTACCGCTTTAAGTTTCGTTTGTACCTCAAACCCAAAAAAAAATGCGGGCGTTTTAAAAATTAAAAAAAAAAAAAAAAAAAAAGCAATTTTCAGATTATCGAAAATCTGAAAACGTGAATCGACGCTGAATCGTTTGTACCCGCAGAAATCACTTGTCTTTTCGTTTGTACCTCAAACCAAAAAATTTAGGGAGGTTTTCTACTTTTTCACAAATAAAATCCATATAATTTCTGTAATTTTTGAGATATCTCAATTCTGAAAACGGGGTTCGATAAGGAACGGCGTCGTGAGGTTTGTACCGCTTTAAGTTTCGTTTGTACCTCAAACCCAAAAAAAATGCGAGCGTTTTAAACATTAAAAAAGAAAAAAAAAAACAATTTCGAGATTTTCGAAAATCTGAAAACGTGAATCGACGCTGAATCGTTTGTACCCGCAGAAATCACTTGTCTTTTCGTTTGTACCTCAAACCAAAAAATTTAGGGAGGTTTTCTAATTTTTCATAAATAAAATCCATGTAATTTCTGTAATTTTTGCGATATCTCAATTCTGCAAACGGGGTTCGATAAGGGACGGCGTCGTGAGGTTTGTACCGCTTTAAGTTTCGTTTGTACCTCAAACCCAAAAAAATGCGAGCGTTTTAAAAATTAAAAAAAAAATAAAAAAATAACAATTTTCAGATTTTCGAAAGTCTGAAAACGTGAATCGATGCTGAATCGTTTGTACCCGCAGAAATCACTTGTCTTTTCGTTTGTACCTCAAACCAAAAAATTTTGGGGGGTTTTCTAATTTTTCAAAAATAAAATCCATGTAATTTCTGTAATTTTTGAGATATCTCAATTCTGCAAACGGGGTTCGATAAGGGACGGCGTCGTGAGGTTTGTACCGCCTTAAGTTTCGTTTGTACCTCAAACCAAAAAATTTTGGGGGGTTTTCTAATTTTCAAAAATAAAATCCACGTAATTTCTGTAATTTTTGAGATATCTCAATTCTGCAAACGGGGTTCGATAAGGGACGGCGTCGTGAGGTTTGTATCGCTTTAAGTTTCGTTTGTACCTCAAATCAAAAAATTTTGGGGGTTTTCTAATTTTTCAAAAATAAAATCCACGTAATTTCTGTAATTTTTGAGATATCTCAATTCTGCAAACGGGGTTCGATAAGGGACGGCGTCGTGAGGTTTGTACCGCTTTAAGTTTCGATTGTACCTCAAACTAAAAAATTTTGGGGTGATTTCTAATTTTTCAAAAATAAAATCCATGTAATTTCTGTAATTTTTGAGATATCTCAATTCTGCAAACGGGGTTCGATAAGGGACGGCGTCGTGAGGTTTGTACCGCTTTAAGTTTCGTTTACAAACGTTTCGGGTACAAACGATTCAGCGTCGATTAACGTTTTCAGATTTTCGAAAATCTGAAAATTGTATTTTTTATTTTTTTTTTTTTTTATTTTTAAAACGCTCGCATTTTTTTTGGGTTTGAGGTACAAACGAAACTTAAAGCGGTGCAAACCTCACGACGCCGTCCCTTATCGAACCCCGTTTTCAGAATTGAGATATCTCAAAAATTACAGAAATTACATGGATTTTATTTTTGAAAAATTAGAATACCCCCCAAAATTTTTTGGTTTGATCCACAAACGAAAAGACAAGTGATTTCTGCGGGTACAAACGATTCAGCGTCGATTCACGTTTTCAGATTTTCGATAATCTGAAAATTGTTTTTTTTATTTTTAAAACGCTCGCATTTTTTTTTGGGTTTGAGGTACAAACGAAACTTAAAGCGGTACAAACCTCACGACACCGTCCCTTATCGAACCCCGTTTGCAGAATTGAGATATCTCAAAAATTACAGAAATTACATGGATTTTGTTTTTGAAAAATTAGAAATCCCTTCAAAATTTTTTGGTTTGAGGTACAAACGAAAAGACAAGTGATTTCTGCGGGTACAAACGTTTCAGCGTCGATTCACGTTTTCAGATTTTCGAAAATCTGAAAATTGTTTTTTTTATTTTTTTTTTAAATTTTTAAAACGCTCGCATTTTTTTTGGGTTCTAGGTACAAACGAAACTTAAAGCGGTACAAACCTCACGACGGCGTCCCTTATCGAACCCCGTTTGCAGAATTGAGATATCTCAAAAATTACAGAAATTACATGGATTTTATTTGTGAAAAATTAGAAAACCTCCCTAATTTTTTTGGTTTGAGGTACAAACGAAAAGACAAGTGATTTCTGCGGGTACAAACGATTCAGCGTTGATCTGCGTTTGCAGATTTTCGAAAATCTAAAAATTGTGGAAATTGGTTTTTTGAAATTTTCAAACTTCTGTAACTTTTTTGGGTTTTGAGAAAAATGAAAAATGAAGGTGGTACAAACGGGTACAAACGATCCCGAATCAGACCCCTTTTCTAAATTTTTAATTTTCCAAAGTCGGCTGCGGGTCAAATTTTGAAAACGCTGTAACTTTTTTTGGTTTGAGGCACAAACGAAAATCAAAGTGGTACATACGGGTACAAACGATGTGGAATCCTATGAGAATAACAAAAAATTTTTTTCTAAAAGTCGGCTGCCAAGTTCACAGAGGTCGGTCTGCCGTCAGGCTGGCCATCTATCGTGACAGACGTCCTGACAGACGCCAAAGACAAGAGTCGGCAGGAAATGTTTAATTTAACGGCCTCGAATATGACTCTGGGTTGCCCGTATCGTGCTTCGTTGAGAACGCGCCGAGCGTTTTCACCGAAACCCATGACCTCCTCACCAGTAATCGTGTGTGTATTTCCGCAGCTACCGAAACACACGCCTCCGCAGCTACTGGAGCACACACATCCGATCCTCTTGGGGAGCCGAGGTAGCCTGCGGTTTCACAGGCGACCTGCAGGCACATCGAGTTGCTGGATGATATGGACAAGGTCTTGGAGCGTATCGCATCATCCGGCACCCTAACGAGGTCAGGCCCGATCTGTCGGGTGCCCGGTCAGATCGGTTTTCGATCGGGGCGTTCGACCATTGCGGTCTTGCTGCGCTGGAGGATTGGTCACGGCAACCGACGCCGATGGTGGCGTGCTGTTGACGGTGCCTTTGGCCATCGTCCACGCATTCGGTACTCTGCCATTCAAATGCACCAGGAAGGTCTACACCTGAGTCCTCTACGTGAATGGCGTGGGGGACGTTGTGCGACAACTTGTAAAGAAAATTGTAACTCGGCACTGGCAATATTGGGCTGGTATTAGTAACTGATTTCCAATGCAAAAAAAAAATAAGAATCACATACAAAATAACATTTCAGAACTGATTAAAAAGAAATCGTGGTCGTGTATAAACAAATTTCAGAACGGGCATTAAAATTTACATCTTCATAAAACTTTCATTCAGACAATGCCACGCACAAATTGTACTTTTTGGTACTTAAATTGAATTATAAGCACACCCTTTTGAAATTGGTCGAAATATTTTTTAATATAAAATTATGAAAAGTTTGACCCAGTTCCAGACGGTTACGACACTGGGGTAACCGTCTGGCTATTGTGGTAAATGTGTCGATTTTGATTTACAAAATAATAATATTAAGGCGACTGGCAACATTTTGTTAACAATCCACAACATTTGAGCAACTTTTAATCGTTTACTGGTTGCTAGAAAGCTAAAGTTCGTTACAATCAATTAATGTGTGGTCATCATCATTATCTGAGCCCTTACAAGTACCACAATTGGGCTCGGGCCTCCTCCACATTGAGGGGAAACTTGACCCACTACACCACGCTGATCAGATGTCTTGCCAAGTTTTTTGTCGCGTTTTCCGTCTTTTGTATAAATGTTTTCTGTACATCAGGCTTTTACTACTGCCACAGGCAAGAGAAGGAGGTAGTCAATTGTATTCTTACACCATCATCATACGGACAGACGGCTAAGGGGTAGTGAATTGTACTCTTACTCCGTCACCAAATGGCCAGAAAGATAATAATGCGGAGATGGTTTTAGACCACTAAAACAATACATTAGAACTCATTAGATGTTACTGCTGTTAATTTCAAGGAATTCTGTTCTATTTTTTAATTAGTTCACAATAGCTCCTATTGAGTCAAATAGTTTCTCTATAAAATATGATGAAAGTGAAATCTTGGAATGAAATTCAAGCTAGAAAAACGAAAACTGCACGGATGTCGTAATGGTTAAAATACCAGCATACTATGTCAAGGGTCACGGATACGATTCCCACGTAGAATATTAATTTTTGTCCGCCATGCTGGCCACGGATTTCAAAGAATTATATGATTATTATATTTAGCCGTGTTGTGACGGAGTAAAAATACGATTCACCGCTCCATTTCTTGCCCGTGGGTGTAGTAAAAGACGGCTAAGGGATATAATATGCTTATAACATCTAAACAAGAGAAGGAAAAATTGAAATATAACCACCACGTCTGATCGGGATGATAAAGCAGGTTAATTTCTCTCCCGTTGTGGAGGAGGCTCAAACCCAACAGTGGGACGTATATGAGTTATGATTATAAGTATTAACTTCTTATGACCCTCCTCATTATTGTTTAGGTTTGAATGTAAGTTATCATTCATTATACGTTTGTCAAGTGCAATACAAGGATTAGTTTCCTAGTGTAGTGTTGCCTAAAACAAAGCCTAATGGACAGCTGTGACAATATTATGTACATCTTTACTTCTCATTAATATCGAAAACAGTATACAGTACAAAAAAATAAATATAAAGCAATGATTCCTAACACAAACAGATTAAGTAACTCAAAGAGAAATATATAAAGATCGTTTGTTTAACACAAACGTTTATAGCCGCCACTGCTTCTAGGAAACCTTTAGATATAAAAATATATGCCTAATTTAATTATTTCAGAGTTCTAAAATACGGCATTATAGTCTACATAATGAGTTCCTATGTTTACGCGAGTATTACATATTTTAAATAAAATTATTTTTAATGATTTGGTTTCCCAAAGTTTCAAAGATTTTTCAGCGTCCTTGGTCCATGGGACGACCCTCTCTGCCCGTGACTGCGTGAACGCTGAAAATAAGTATGTGGGTTGAGACAACGACGATAAAATGTAGATAGTTTTTAAAAACTTTTATTTAACTTCTTTTATATGTATGTGTTAATTTTAACCGTTAATTTTTTTTGTTTAATTTCGCTTCCGATAAGCGCGATAACTTTTATTAATAATCTTTCGAAGACGGATATACAGTTTTAAAAATTATTTTATCATAAGAATTTTTCCTCTTTTAGTATATCTGTTGTCTTTTTAATCCATGAAGTCATCCATGTGATGACAGAATAAGAATACAATCCCTAACTTGCATGTGGATGTTGTAAAACACGACTGAGAAATATAATATGCACATAAAGTCTATTCAAAAGAATGAAAACTCAAAATAAAACCTCATACCAACCCGTCTCACTAGCGTGCTTTAGTAGCCCAATATCTAATATCACTCATATTCTGGAGGAGGCTCGATCTCAATAATGGGACGTACTTATATGAGCAGATATGATTAAGGTTTTTGTAAAATAAAATCTTTTACAAAATTTCTTTACGTTTTTGCAATTTATAAGCAACAAAAAATGTCCAGTCCACAAATTAAGTCATAACAAACTCCATTGTCCAAGGGGATTCAATAAATCGATAATTCGCTTTCATTTTGATACCAAATAGGAAACAAGATTATCGTTGTCGTAATAATCTTTTTCTTATTTTTATAAAAATGAATCATTTTAAACGTTCATTTTGTTTTAATATGAGATAAGGGACCCATATTTTATATTTTAACCTCATATCTTCTTCGGTGACCATTCATTACTTACGGCAAAAACCCATTTTTGTTCAAACAATATTTTTGATGACCCCTCTCCTTTGAAGACCTTGAACATGGCGCGTATGAGTATGTATTAGTATTCCCTAAGCTTCCTAGCTCTGCTAATTATCTACAATTTCAATCCATATGCTCTATTAGCTACAGGAATCCTTCACAGGAGGGTCGATTTTGATTTTATTGGTTTTTTCTTCTATCTGCTAACATCTCTTAATCATTTAGTGCTGAAAGTAGCTGACAGTACTAGCTAACAAACGAAAATAAAGAACGAGGGAAAACTCCAGAATATCATCTCTATAGAGGACAGATGCCTACTTAGTGCAATAGTAAATAATGATTCATGTAAATAACTCGTTTTTTTAATTTTGTTTTGGGGTTGGGCTAACGGTCAGCGCACCCGCTACCCGGCTCCGTCCAGGGCGACGAAGGGGCGGCGCGCGGCCCCGTAACCCACCCGATAGCACGGTCGCCTTCGTCGTTGGGCCGACCACCGGTGCAGAGTTCCTTAACTTCAGTGGTCGTCGTGGGGTATTTTGACGTCCGTACGTTTCGTACTCCGCACCCTCTCCCATCGATGTCTCCTTCCCGGGACCACGGTCGGCGTCGCGAGGTCAGCCTCTCCGCGGGTGACGAACTAAATCCCCGGTTCGGTCACCCGCAGGCTCTGCTAGGTCGGCGTCAGGCGCATAAATAGTAGGGCTTGGATTTTTTTTTATTTTGTTGGATGTTGTTTCGTAAAGTCTTCGCGCATTCAGCTAGTTATTTAAATCAATGTCCAATACTTTTCGGACTTGCCAGAATAAGTTATATATCAAAAAATATCTACGAAAAAAATACTAGGTGACAGTAATTTTTTCGGCTTTTTAATAATACATTTTCGACCACATATTCACTGTGAATTTTATATGTCGTAAAAACTACGTATTTAGCTAACATTTAAATTACTTCCCAATACTTCTTCAGACATGCCATAAAATGTAATTATACATAGCATAAACACAGGTTTAGTAAATTGCGGTTTAGTTCCCATTCCTGTGAAAATACGAGAATCAAATGTTAGTCGCTGATAATGTAGCTTTCATTAGCGAAAGAATTTTTTAAATCGGATTAGTGGTTTAGGCGTGAAAGCATAGCAAGCAAAGAAACTCGCATTTGCTTTTATAATATTAATTAGGGTATATGTAACTTTCAACAGCATCAAAGGTATTACATCATTTCAGCTCATATACGTCCCACTGTTGGGCTCGAGCCTCCTCCATAACAGGAGGGAAATTGACCTTACTATACCATGCTGATCAGACAAGGTTGGTATAGGGTTTTATTACTAGTTTTCCTTCTCTTGCTTAGATTTTATATGCGTATTATTTCCCTTAGTCGTCTCTTACAACATCCACGGGCAAGAGTGATGTGACGGGAGAGAGTGGTGAATTGTATTGTTCTTCCATCACCACATGGAAAATTCGAAACTACACATGTATTGCCACAATATAAAAACGGAAATTACATAATTATGTATTGCCTATCTCAATTTCTGCATTCCATATATGTCATTAATATTTTATTAAAAATAATTCAAAATTGTTAATTTTGAATGATTTGTTCTAAAGATACTCCATACTTTGGAATCAATTAAAAGTAGAAATGATTTACGAATTTAAATATAAAATATGACTCTACAAAATTGAATGAATGAAGGAACGGGTCTGTGGAATGAAAGGAACGCCTCTTATTGCGTTTCGTCACAATAGTGACCTTTGTAAATACTTTTTAATCCCATATGCAAAAGGATACGTGCTATACGTTTGATATGTCTGTGTATTAGTATGTCTGTGGCATCGTAGCTCTTAAACGAAGGGGCAGATTATGATATGTGGTCGAGATGGTTCTTAACCACAATTTATGAATATCTGCTTCATCTACTGTTAGCTCCCGTAAGGATCTTTTACGCATAATAGCTTTGTAATTTACTTTCAAACATATGTGATCAAACATTTGAAACGTCCATGTCTGATGATACACCGAGGTACTTTAGTACAAAAGTAGACAACAAAGTAAATTCCGAAATCTTAGATTGCCTATTTTACTAATAACCCCATCAAGTTTGACCTCTTTGGATTCGTCTGAATTAGTTCTGTCCATTTATCCTAGTAACGAGGACCTGATGTTTACATTTTGATTTTTTCGTTCATGTCATGGAGTGCTCAACATTTTTAACTTGACTTATGGCAAAAATTTAATTATGTACTTACTTAAAAACCATGAATTGGCGATTTATCATGATGCCAAATCGATACGTCAAGTTAAAGTACCTTAAAGAAGCTATTCGCATTTTCCACAAGCAATGTCTCAGCCACGACACTGAGTCCTTAAATTTCAAAGAACCTTATTTCCCCCAAAAGATGCTATTCATTATGCAATAAGCCCTTTTCAAAGTACAGCTGAAATGTCTTATGAATTTTCAAATATAAAATATGAATCAGCAAAATTGAACGAATGAAGGAACGCTGTCGAATGAAAAGAGCGCCTCTTATTGCGTTTCGTCTGTAAGTCAGAACTCATCAAAACTGTCAATGATGTCATCGAATACCTCTTGTAAATACTTTGATTATAGGATTGTTGAAGAATTTAATAGCATAAAAGCATTTAAAAATGAAACTACATTATCATCATCTCAGCCTATATACGTCCCACAGTTGGGTTTGACCTCCTCCATTATGGGAGGGAAATTGACTTACTACACCACGCTGATCAGACGTGTTGGCATATGGTTTCGTTTCTAGTTTTCCTTCCCTTGCATAGAGGTTATATTCATGTTTAATCCCTTAGTAGTCTTTTACGACACTCACGAGTAAGATGTGTGGTGAAGGCGTAATAATACAATTCGCCACCCCATCTCTTATCTTACAACACTTTACAAAACCTTATACCAACCTGTCTGACCAGCATGGTATAGTAAGGTCAATTTCCCTCCCATTGTGGTTCGAGCCCAGCAGTGAGACTTAAAAGACCCGAAATGATGACAAATGAACTTACCTCTGTCACCATACGGATAAATGCAAAAGAAAGATAGACAAAGACACTTATTACCGCGGTTCAATTTTATTGAACCGATACTAAATATCCAATTGCAAAATGGATACTGCAAATAAACTGTCAGATATTTCTGAGTGATGCCATCCAATTTAATCTAGTTAAAAGTGTTTTTATAAGGTGGTTAACCCGGGACTTGGAAACGCTATCTTCAGAGCTTGAAGTATCATTTTATTGAGACAAAATTTATGACCAGCGAATCGTTAATACTGAATAATTTTATTTTGATAGACAAGTAGCGATGCACACGATATATCGATGTTTGTCATCGATGTTCACTATTGTAAAACATCAATGTATTCATATTCATTTTATTTCATACAATGTTTTGTCTGCATGATTTAAAATGTATGGTACTTTTAGCAGAGCCTGCGTAACAGTTTAGGTACTCTTTCTAAATAACTAAAAAAAAGTTCATCACAACACGCAAAAGTTGGTTTTTCATGTAAGAAATATGCTTGATTTATCTAAAAAAAAGTTAATCGCATAGCTCTCAAAAAAACATCGAATTATCGATGGTTTCGATATTTGCATCCCGATAGACAGGGGGTCCAATGAACTAGATTTAGATTCAATGGTACTAGGTCTAAGTTAATTTAACGTTCTCATCTATAACTAAACAAATAATTTTAAGAGATCAGCTGACGAATTCCACTCGGCTGAGAAGGGTTCGGGAAAACTTAAGAGAATGTTCTCGTTTAATATTCCGCAGTCTCTGAAAACAAAGATCAACCTTATAATATGTTAGAAAAGTGTTTCTTTCAATTCTTCTTGAGATCTTTGCGCTGGTTTCCTTGGTACTCCTAAGGAAAAATAAAGGGTGGCAAGTATAGTATTATCTGCCTTTAGGGAGATTGATGAGTAAAAGGTGTCATACTTAAACCAAATCATCATCGTCACTCTGCTCTTATCTCCAATAGGGAATATGGATGTGAATGTGACTCCAAAATGAATAAAATTGCTATAAAAACATACTCATTAAATTCTTTTTGATTGAATTTAATAATGAAATTGAATTAACAAATATGGCTTTTTTAAATTCCCTCGCAAATTTTCAAAACGCGGCGCCATTGGTGAAACAAAACTTGAGATCAATTTACACTCGAAGTTGTGTGGTATCAACTTATTTGTATGGTCTCTGGTGATTGTTTGTATTATTTCGCACTCTTATTCGTTTTGCCTGTTTTACGACACCCACGAGCCATGTAAATGTTAGCAGATTCGTAGCCACCAACACGCACTGGTGTGCACACGAGGTCATGGTGATCAAAGCCATAGGAGGATACCGTACGATGGCGACGAAGAAAGAAGCCTGTTGGCCGGGACTTCCCCGTGGGACGTGGAGGGGAGATGCTCGCGGGTGACTGGACCGGGGAATAGATCGTCATTCGCAAAGGGTGATCGGTGGTGATGCGGTACTATTGGTGGTGCCAGTAGTTGGCCTAATAGCGAATGGAAGAGACTAGGGAGGCTTATGAGGTCTCGCGGCGCTGTTTCGTCACGCCGTACGCGACGGACGGCTTACGTCCGCACTAGGGCTTCCAATTGCTGCGCCATTTTTCAATTCCGCATGATGCGGGATTACGGGCGCGGGATCCGCGGGATTTGCGGGACTGAAAAAAAGCGTGCATGCAACCTCAAACTTAATAAACTCTCAAACTCAAAAAGTAACATATCCTATATAAAATTTACATTTCAAATGTATGTGTTTTTTTGGTTGATTTTTTAAATTTTATGTGTATTTTTTGAAGATTTATTTTGTTTTGTTTTGTTTTTAATTCGGTATATGTTACTGTTTTTTGTGAAAAAAAAAAACGATGTAATTTGTTTGATCTTATATTAGTGGTAATAATTCAATAAATATGGAGTTAGTTGATAATTCATAAGGTTTTTATGATAAATAAACGACGTAATTTCATTGATCTCATACTAATAGTAATACTTTAATAGTAGTTAGTCGATTAATTCATTCTTTCTGTAACAAATAAACGGTGTAATTTGATTGGTCTCATATTAATAGTAATATGTACGTAAATAAATGTGCAGTTGATTAATTCATTGGTCTATTTGCCTTATATAAATGTGAATATTTTCGATATGCGGGTTCCCACAAATACCGAGATCCCGCGAGATTGAAAATTCATAGTCCCGCAAATACCGAGATTGAATTCAGGCTGCGGGATTGGAAGCCTTAGTCCGCACCATAGGCTTGCATAAAAAGAAAACAGTGGTGACTTTTATTTACATAGAATTTAAACAAATATGATTTATAAAGTCAATTCCCAGGCACAGCGAACTCCGTTATTTCCCGCAAAAATGCGGTTACAGCAAAAACCCAAATTTTACAACACTCACAAATGTAATATTGAATCTCGGATGGCCAATTTTAATAATTTACCTGAAGGCGACAAGGAAAGGGTCACCAATTTATTCGGACCCTTTAGAGAAATCGTAGTACCGAATACAATAGAACATTATATGTGGTTATTGGGGACAGTGAGATCACTCAATATTCGAAGTAAATAACTTCAAATATTCTGCGATATCATCTATATGGTGATAGAGTCGGAATACAATTCTCATTTCCTTACCAGTGGGTGTAAAAGACGAAAAAATCTTACTTTTCCATGTCGTAAATAAAATTTACGACACAGAAAAGTAAGATTTTCGCATTGTATCCTATCACCACCCGACCATCCATATGGTGAATGAGTAAGAATATAATTCACTACTCCCTATCTTTCCCGTGGATGTCGTAAAAGACGACTATGGGATATAATATGCACACAACATCCGCGCAAGAGATGGAAAACTCGAAATGAAACCCTATATCAACATGTCTTTTTTTTTTGTGGGGTTGGCTGCGGTCGGCGCGCTTCCGCACCACTCAGTCCGGGGCGACAGAGGGGCTTAAGCACGCACCCCACCCGAACACCACATCGCCTTCGTCGTTGGACCGACCACTGGAGCAGGGTTACTTGTCATCAGTGGTCGGCCCGACGGAATACTCCCTACCCGGGGTACCCTCCCATCGACCGACGTCCCCCCCTCGGGGAGGACGTCGGTATATCAACATGTCTGCCTAGAAAGTCAGAAATTGTGCCCTATTGCTTTTGTTTTCTTTTATTCATCGCAGCCCACATACGTCCCACTGTTGGGCTCAGGCCTTCTTCACTATGGAAGAGAAATTGACCGGACAGTTTCCACGTAATCATGAATGCCATGCAATGCCATAAGTACACAAGTCCGTCCATGATCATGAATGTTCTAAAGTGTTTGAAACGTCGGGTAATCATAAATACAAACGCAATAAAATCCGTAAAAATAGGTTTATTACAAAACGATTTCTATGAATTTTAATATTACATAAATATAATTATATCGAATTTATTATGCCTGCCAAAATTGCTACAATAGTGAAGACTAATTAAGCTCTATTGTAAGCATGTAAGTTATTAATCAATTATTCCTCACAAGAACGTTTGTATCATCTCATTTACAAAGGCATAATACAATACGCTATATTGTATTCAGCATTTGCAAGATAGTATGGTTGTTTATTTAATTAAAGTGGCAAATATTTGAGTGAACGCAGACGGCTAAGTCATTCGCCTCAAGGACAGTTGAAAGACTGAAATTTTGATTATTAAAGTTCATTTATTTATCAAATTTGAAACAAATTGTCTTTTATAATATGTAGCCTAAATAAATAGATAGTACTTATGATTATATCGAATCATTTTGTGTATTGATGGACTTAACATGTCAAATGCTAAAGTTCATCTTAATATATATAAATTACGTGTCACGTTGTTTGTCCGCGATGGGCTCCTAAAGTACTTAACCGATTTTAATCAAATTTGCACACCGTGTGCAGTTTGATCCAACTTAAAACATAGACTAGCTTACATCTTAATTTATAGTCGCAATATTGTTTTATAGCAAATTATTTGTCTGTTATTTGACATTCACAATTTTCTGTTAACTCCAAACGATTTTAACAGATGGCGATATCTGTTGACTAGATTGAGTAATTAATTAATAGATGGCGCTGCTATGTCAAACCTACAAACGTGTCATATACGATTTTAACTTGCTTTTTTACATAGATACCATTTGTAAAAAATATGACGACCTCCATGACAGATGTTCTCCTACAGTTCCACTTAAATAATTTAATAAAATGTATTTTAACAAAAACATTAGCCACAGCAACGCGTGGCCGAGTCTGCTAGTTAATTTATATTTTACAAGCTGACCCAACAGACGTTGTTCTGTTCAAATAAGCACTGTCTACCGGGTCCAATTGTGAATCTAAAGTTCTAAACCATTCTCAAACCCTTTGAACACACACAAAAAAATTTCATTAACATCGGTCCAGCCGTTTAGTAGGAGTTCAGTGACATACACACGTATACAAGAAATGTATATATAAAGATTAGCGTATCAAGTCGTGTTTTGAAAACAATACACATTTTGATGCGCGCGCATCCCGTCACAAATATCAACTAGATAATGCGTTATAATTAAACTTTCAATGTATTAAATATCTCTTTTTTTTCTATTATTGTGTCGTTTTTTCTTCTACAAACTTAGAATTTTTTTTTTATTACCAACGGTGGCAAACGAGCAAGCAGAACACCTGATGGTATATGATACTGCCGCACATGGACCTTTGCAATACTAGGGACACAGACGGGCTGTTGCCTACCGTGAAGAAAATACTCTTCTTAAACCTCGTTTAAAGAAGGACATGTCATAGCGCTCGGGAAACAGCAGCAAGTAGTTCATTCCAGAGCTTGCACGTACGTGGGAGAAATGATCGCTGGAAACGTACAGTTGAAGACCATAACGTTTCCAGGTGAAATGGATGAACTCTGTTACGGTGTCGAGTGGTACGTTGGTAGAATGGTGACGGTGGTACCAAGTCAAACAGTTCCTCGAAGCACTCCCCATAGCGCGAAGGACAACATTTTTTATAAAGATTTTTATCTTGTTTCGCCAAAGAAGTATAAGTTCTTACGTGCTTTTAACGAACAATAAATATTTCGTGTGGTGACGGAGTACGAATACAATTCACCACTCCCTATCTTGCCCGTGGATGTCGTAAAAGACGACTAAGGGATATAATATGCACATAACATCTGTGTAAGAGAAGGAAACTCGTAATAAAACCTTATACCAACAGGTCTCAGAGAGGCTAACCGCGCGACGGCGACCGACGTCCCGGGACAAGGACGTCGAAAGGTGAGGGTACCCAAAAAGGTATTCCGTCGGGCCGACCACCGACGACAAGTCATCCTGCTACGGTGGTCGGCCCAACAACGAGGCGACGTGGGTACGGGTGGGTTATGGGCCCGCGCGCCGTCCTTTCGTCGTCCCGGACGAAATGGACCGCGTGTGCGCTTACCATAGCCCACCCATAAAAAAAAAATACCAATAGGTCTGACTAGCATGCTATAGTAGGTGAAATTCCCTCCCATTGTGGAGGAGGCCCGAGCCCAACAGAGGGACGTATGTGAGTTTTGATGATGTGGTACATACGTCACAAATTTAAGTCATCACCATCACTATCCATCTCATATACGTCCCACTGCTGGGCGTGAGCCTTCTTCTCAATAAGAGAGCAATCGACTTAGCACGCTGGTTAGGCGTGTTGTTACAGGGTTTTATTTTGAGTTTTCCTTGTCTTAAATATATGTGACAATGTGACATACATCCCTTAATCGTCTTTTACGACACCCTTAAGCATGATTAAGGATAATGAATGGTATACTTACTCCGTCACCACACGGAACCAAGTTTAGATGACAGTTTAAAATCGACCACAATATTGTGCGACAAGGATAAACATAGATGCATTGTTTCGCTGTTAAGTTTATAATAAAGGCGGACAACTTTACTTCTCAATATTTTATAGTGTATTATTGATAATGATTGGTTAATTGAAAAGGGCAGGGAACAGGGTACAATACGTTGGAAACTTGGCTTAAGGTTAATTGCAAGGTTGCCAACATTTTAATGAACAGCTTGTACTTTTTAAAAATAAAAACTGAGTATGATGATGAGTGACTGCAGATGACGTCGTATTTAAATCATTGATCTACATGCCAGCGTCGTGGGTTTGATTCTCACGAAGAAAATGAAAACTATAAATAAACCTCTAATATCTGGTTGACCGAAATACCGGCATATTTTTGTTGTATTTTTGTTGAATTTATTTAGATATATATTAATAAAAAATAAATAATGAAAAAGAAATATAAAAAATTACAAAAAGAATAATAATAACACCGAGATTCGATCCGACGCTGTTTGAATGCCAAAACAAAAAGCGAACTGGATCACTTCCCAACTGAGCTACCGTAACTTTTGACATTTATAACGAAATTTGAATTCATATTCTTTTAAAATTTAATGTCATTGTATTGTTTTGCTAAAAACACCAACTAAACAATATTTTCTATAAATAAAACCAACAATAACAACAATATTTTCTATAAATAAATATATATTATACAAGAATTGCTCGTTTAAAGATATAAGATACTTAGAATAATAACTTAGGGAAGGTCACTCCGAACACAAAAACTGAAACATTTAAATTGGAGCCAAGCTCAAAGCTGAGATAATAAGGAAAGCAAATGTTTCTATATAAAATATTCGCCATTTTTTTCTCTACTTTATTCTTATAGTTCAAAAGGTTTTTATAAACCCATCTTAATATACTACCCGTTGAAGTGACCAAACGAAACCCTTTGCTATTCAAAGCCATACTATTTTACTTACAGTATTTTTTAATTATGATCAAAGAGAATTTAGTACTCCCTATTTTGCCCGTGGGTTCTAAAAGACAGCTAAGGGATATAATATGCAGATAACAGAAGGTAATCTCGAAATAAAAACATATAAGTGATAACAGTAAAATAAAGTAAGCGGCCTTAAAAATTTATATTAATTTAGCATCATGTCCCCTGAGTTTTCTTGCCGGCGCGGCTCTTTCTCAGTGTGGCCGTTCCGATTCGGTGGTAGTTTACTAGATTGTTAGGTTTTAAATATAATTACTATTAATTTTAATTTTAAATAATTACTAACCATAAACAATTTTTTTTTTCATATAGAATCATTTTCTTCTAATACTGGTAATAAAATTGTATCTAAATGTGGGTCAATATTTAATAACTAATTTCTGTATCGGGTAGATAATTATACATTTTCTGTAATAACGATGACTTGTTGAACGTGAGACATCTTAGTCCGCCCGTGACCATGAATACTGCTAAGTGTTCGAAACGTAGGGCAATCAACAATCAAATACAAACGCGAGAAAAGCCATGACATAGTTTTATTTAAAATGATTTAAAAACATATGTCCACACGGCTGACCAGCGTGATATAATAGGAAATTTATCTCTTGCTGAGGAAGACGCTCGAGCCCAGCAGTGGGACGTATATGAGCCGAGATAATGGTTACTTAAGCACTCAATTTTAAGCGTTAAACACCCACATTATAAACCTACAGAGGCAAATCAAATGTAGGTGTTCATTTCAATATTTATCTACAAAACTATGAAACCGACATCGGTAGGCACATATTTTAACTATTTTATAGTTTCAATATAATATTATTATAATAATATCATTATTTATGTTGGTAGATAGATAATTCAAATGCCATTGAAATTAATATTTACGACATTGATTATTTCTAATATTATGTGGTAGGATCACATTGTCGATTGTCGTTTGTCTACAGGCGCTGGCCGATCCATCCGGGATAGTAAAACACTCTCGCAGAAAATCGACGTACTTATGAGTAGTAGTAATTTGTTACTGCAATTTATTTGGTGAGCGAGAGAGGCGGATGCCTATCTTTCTGAAGGTGTTTGCGTATGGTGGAAAATCATTACATGCATTGACATTTTCTTCATGATTGGTAGCGGCCAAGAAAAGTTCCATTAGCAGTATCGCTTACCATCAGGTATGCTGTTTGCTCGTTGGCCAACAACAGCAATAACAAAAAACGCGTAGCTTATGAAAGTAAATTATGATTGCGAGAGAGATTCACCTCTCTGTGTATAAGAATTTAGGTACCTAATGGCTTCGTTGATAAACAAAGAGCATCAGTCAAATCAATACCTCCTTAGTCTTCATTTGAAGACTAGTTAGTTAACTAGGGGGGACGTCGGTTGAAGGAAGGGTACCTACTCCTCAGGGGGTATTCCGTCGGGTCGACCACTGACGACAAGTAACCCTGCTCCGGTGGTCGCTCCAACGACGCAGGCGACGTGGTGTTACGGTAGGGTTGCGGGTGTGTGTGCTTACGCCCCTCTATCGCCCCGGACAGAGTGGTGCGAGGAGTGCGGCGACCGTAGCGCACCACCCAAAAAAAAAGTCTTCAAATAACTACATTATAAATGCTTGAATTTGTATTTATCATGTTCCCTTGATTGATATCGCCTTTACTATAAGGGCAGTTGGGCCTAGGTCTGCCTGTCTTAAGAAGGCTGTGAAAATCCGCTAAATATACTTACTCTATACTTACTTACTCCATAACTAGGTATAATTGTATTTTTAAAAGCTTTTATTTAACTTGCCATGTTAGTATGGGACAAATCTTGCGAGTTAAATTAGAACCACTTCCTGTCGTTAGATTAGGTTGAAATTTGGTTTACTTACGTAACTTCGGTGACAATGCAATAATAATATGGTACCATGAAGCTGGTCTCAAAATGGCGTTGAAAGATGGCCATAGGGACTCCTAAACAAGATAAAACTGTCGAGTTCGGACTCGTTTGAATAGTCTTGACAAGCACTTTTTCTTCGTTTTAGAGCATTTAAATCATCATCATCTTGCTCTTATCCCAATTACTTGGGGTCGACGCAATATGTCATCTGTTTTGACATATTGCAAAAAGTTTCGGCAATGACTTTTATGACCGGCCGCCTGCCTGACGTCAACCCTCCTTGGGAATGTAATCGTTGACCCAAATGGTACCAGATGGAGTTGTTCCGGGTCAATCTAGGGCTCTTAGTCGTCTTTTACGACACCCACGAGCAAAGCAAGGGTTGGTAGTATTCGAAGCCGCTACCACACAGCAGCAGTTTTAGAGCATTTAAATACTTGCTTTTAAATTTTTTTAGTTAATATTTATTATTTTTATCATCATCTTAGCTTACATATACGTTCCACTATTGGGCTAGAGCCTCCTCAATAATAGGAGAGAAAATGACCTATTATACCACGCTGGTCAGATGGGTTGGTATAGGTACCTGTTTCGAGGTTTCCTTCTCTTGCATAGATGATTTCTGTATACCCTTAGTCGAACCAAACCGTCTGACGAACGTGGTATAGTAGATCAATTTAGTAATATGTAAAAATAAACTTACCGTATGGTAGCGGCTACGAATATTATCAAGCTTGACATTACTCACCATAATATACAAATACCATACCACAAGATACAAACCACCACTCCCTATCTTGCCCGTGGATGTCGTTAAAGACGACTAAGGGAACATCTATGCAAGAGAATCTAAAAAGCGACTGATTTATACTATTAACGACGACATTTCCGTGTGGTGACGGAATAAGAATACAATTTACCACCCCCATCTTGTCCATGGGTAGCGTAGGAGAAAACAAACAGATTAAATATACATTTAACTTGCAGAAAACACGAATTATAACCCTATAACAACACCACTGACCAGTGTGAATATAATAGGTCAATTTCCCTCCTATTATGGAGGAGGCTCGAGCCTAACAGTGGAATGTAGGTATATGAGCTGAAATTATGAAAAAAGAAGAAACTGATTAACTGAATCATGAACGCCGAGCCAAAACTATAAACTACAGAAACTAGTGACACAAAATTTTGTCGGTAACTTTCATTTTGGTCTAGAATCTCACAGAGAAATAATTTTTCGAAATTCAAACCCAAAAGCGACCAAAGCAGTGACATAGTTTTTATGAGAAGAAAAAACCTGTCTTCAAATTAAACTCAAATACTCTAAAGTAAAAATAGATTTAATAATAGATTTATTTATTTCTTCATGAAGTTTTTTACACATTGTTTGAAAACGTAATATTCTATGCTAAGTACAAGTCAACCTATGTGATAATCATTAAAATTAAGAAACGCGTTTGAGCATTTTGTTCTGTGTGGTGACTGAGTAAGAATAATTTATGATTATTTACAAAAAACCCGACCTTTTAAATTTTTGTTGATTTTCAAAACCACTTGTCCAATTTCGAAAAAATTTTCATTGAACGATTTGGGATATACCTATACCCTTTCCAACAAAAAATGAATTTTTCAAATCGGTTGAAAGGCGACGGAGTAAGGCGCGAACAAACGTAAAAAAAATACAAACATCCGAATTGAGAACCTCCTCCTTTTTAAAAGTCGCTTAAAATACTCGAGCCTAAGAGTGAAATAATGATATTTTTTATTCCCTAAGGGTTTAAAACAGGTGATTAAATTTTGTAGTGATTTACTTGAGTTCGTATTCAATTAACTTTATTAGCCACGTACACAACTACAATTCAATCTCTTTTCATTCAATTGAGACTTTATGTTACGAAAATTCACTAAAAAAGAATATTCTGAAAATCGTCCCCTCAGAGGATATTTTTTCCCAAGGTTGTAAAATGAGGGGTGAAATTTACTTTTCTTCGCCCTACTAAATAATAAAAACCACCTTTGACACATCACACATTGTCAACGCGGACGAAATCGCAGAAGGCGGCAAAGCTAATAAAAACTATAAAAATGAATATTGTTTAACTTTTATTTTTTCACTAAACCACAAATGCTTGGTATGGAAATGGCAGACCGTGCTTTCGATCGTATTTACGACCAGCGTCTATAACAGGGGTCGATAAGTAGTTTTAGGTGGGGACCGGACACTGTGGGAAAATTTTAACGAGGTCCAGAAAAAACAAGTGATAATAACTAAGTGCTACTTATTTATTTTAGGGTTTCAAATAACATTCTGAATTATAAAAACAAGATCTAAAAATAATCTGAGAGACTGTTCTGACGATCTTGAACCAGTTTTCATAGTTTGGTTCTCGATAAGAACAGCAAAGTCTATGAATTCATACTTGGTATACAATAGATTAAAATATTTAGCGGTCTGAGGTGCGACCTTTCGTGGTCCGCAAACGGACCGTGGTACGCTTATTGCCGATCGTTGGTCTATAATATAGCCAACTAGCAGCGCCCTGTGGTTTTACCCGCATAGTTCCCCTTCCCGTGGGAATATAGAGATAAATTATAGCCTATGTGTTATTCTGATATGTAAGCTATATTATTGTGAAGTTTAATCAAAATCCATTCAGCAGTTTTTGCGTGAAAGAGCAACAAGCATCTTCATATTCTCACAAACTTTCGCGTTTATAATATTAGTAGAATTAGGTAGGTATGTGCGCTGACAAAGATAGATCGCTATCTATCTATCCATTTGTACTATGGATATATCAAAACAAAATTTTCTATCATTAGAATATCAATTTTCCCGTACAGCGATAGGCTAAAAAACAATATGGCATAATTATGTCCTTAATTACCTGTGAATAAAGAACTGCGTAAAAAGGTTACCATACCTCAGGATTTGCCCTAAGATATCAGAATTTTTTGGCTGTTCTCAGAATTGCGGCCAGATTTAGACAATGTCACGATTCAAAATAAATATACGAAAACAAAAATAATTTGACTTTTCCTCCTTCCACAAAGTTGTAAACTCGGTAAATTACGTTTTCGAGAATAACGCAAAATGCGAAAAAATCTCAAGATTTTTCAATGGACATCAAGCTTTTTCTCTGTTAACCATAACTAAAGGTACCTATATCATCATCATCATCATCGCGGCCCACATACGTCCCACTGTTGGGTTCGGACCTCTTCCATAATGGGAGGGAATTTGACCTACTATACCATGCTGCTCTAACATGATGGTATAGGGCTTCATTTCGAGTTTTCCTTGTCTTGCACAGATCTTATATTATTATTGTATCCCTTGGTCGTCTTTTACGACATCCACAGGCAAAGTAGGGAGTGGTGAATTGTATTCTTATTCTGTCACCACAGGGAAAGAGGTATTTAGGGGAAGTAAATAGCATTCTTCTGAGAAAGTAATCTATAATATTAACTGCAATAGCCTAAATAGGTATACGCGTGCCAAGCGTTATGGCATTAGTCTCCATTAAAAAGGATAATGTCCAACTATGGGCGACTATAGGCTAAACAATTTAGGTATCTTAATTTTCTATGAAACAATTGTGATTTATGTTCCGCAATATTTAGGTATATTGCCTACTACTATACTTACCTATTAAGTTACATTTTGTGATTCAAACATCAGTTTATTTAAAGAGTAGTTTATTTATGCACATACCTAATACTTTTAAATAAATTTCAATAGTAGTTATCTATACCAATAAATAAAATTGGAGTGTCTGTTTGTAATGTCAAAATAATAGGCTTTTTCATGCTCACACGGTTATTTGCACGACACCTATGCCTAAAATACAGATTAAAAAAAAAATATGCCTGTCTGTCTATTTGTTCCGGGTAATCTACAAAACGGCTAGACCGATTTCAAAAAGTTTTTCACCAATGGAAAGCTATAATATCAGGGCGTAAGCTAGGCTATATATATATATCCCGATATTCCCACGGGAACGGAAACTATGCGGGTAAAACGACTAAAACCGAAGCGAAGCGAGAGCGGGTTGCTAGTTTATATATAAAACCTATAAAATCGAATATTTTCGTTATAATCGACCTCAGTAAATAGAGCGTACACTTTGTAGGCGTCCGACCCAATGCTTATCGGGCATTCGCACGCTGATAGGCAATGTCACGATCAGTGTCTAGTTTGACAAGACAATCAGGCGAGAAACCTATTCAACTATTAAAGCATTAAAATAGACCAACCTGTTCAATTCCAATCGCTAGTATTCTACAATACTGCCAGGTCAAACACAAACCACATTTACACTAATAAATCTAATTTCACATAATCCCGTCCACAATAAAACATTTTTTAATCACACACCATAAAACGCCCTTATACGTGAGCCGAAAACTTCACTCAATGTTAGCACTGAAATCCATCTGTAAAGCTTCAATTTTACGATCGACGTAATTCGGTATGGAGCGCGGGTAATGCGCCACAAACAAAACTACACACCAGGAACGAGCAAACTCGACTGACGGCGTGCGCCGTTTGGCATAACGTAAACGCCGAAGCGGCGTACGAAGCTTTGAATTAAAATGAAAAAAATGAAGCGCGTTCGCTTACAATATTTCAAATTCCAATTTTAATAAGAGTTAGCATTATATTTGTAAAAAGAGAAGATAGAAATGTCATCATCACCTTATTCTTATTGTAACTACTTGAAGTCAATATGTAGACCATAGAATCATAACGTATAGAAGGTAAGTCAGCGCACAAAATATTAAGCATCTAAATAGGAGCCTAATGGAGCTTACGCCGGACCGTTCCATAGTGTACAAGGTCACTGTACTGTACGTACCTACGCAACTCTTAAAAAATAAATCGGTAATTATGGCGGTTTGTGCAGAAACAAAAAGTGTATTAACATTACTTTTAAAAATATTTTAAGGATATATGTTAATAGAAACAAAATTTGATTCCATAATTTGTATAGTGGTGTACGTGTGTAATCGCCTACGCGCATGTAGTATTCTTGGCTTCACGTTTTTTATCGCTCAAGTACCGACACTATCCTTCTATACATTATTATTCTAAGATGTAGATACTCTTCTTTCATAGTACTTATTGCACAAGTTATTGACAATAATGATTTCTGATGTTTACGCGAGTATTACACTATGTAAATAAAACTATTTTACGGATTTTATCGCGTTAGTATTTGATTTCTGATTGTCCGACTTTTGGTAAAAATTTAATAATTAATGTGTGTAACGGGTTGATACAAATCTCTATAATAACGATGACTTATTGTACGCGAGACATCTTGGTCCACCCGTGACCATGAATGCATCAAAGTGTTCGAAACGTTGGGCAACCAAATATCAAATACAAACATGATAAAATCCGTAAAATAGTTATATTTATTGACAATAATTTTATGACCGGCCGCCTGCCAGAAACCTACGTAGGACGGCAGTTGTTAACTAGATGATATCAGATGGATTTGACTGTGTGGCAGCGGTAACAAATTGTATAAAGCCTTGCATAGCTACTGGGTGTCGTAAAAGAGGACTAAGAGCTTGACGTCGACCGGGGTTTACTCCATCTGATGACGTCAAGTACACAATTATTTATTTCCAAAGAGGGTTGACATCAGGCAGGAGGCCGAACATATAACTATAACCAATAACTTTTGCAATATCTCCTTTTGCAATGACTCCGAGTAATTGGGATCAAAACAGAATGATGATGTTAATGATGAAAGCATGTCGACGGTCCCAACGTACATAAAGACATGCCAAAAATGGTATTTTTTTATTGTATTCTTTAGGATTTTTTTTATTGTATTCTTTAGGCTTTAAATTTTCAATACGCACATTTCATACTGCATATGTATTGATATTCCGTGTGGTGACGGAGTAAGAATTAGAAGAAAAGAGCCTAAAGAATGCAATAAAAAAAGCCTAAAGAATACAATAAAAAAATGCCATTTTTGACATGTCTTTATGTACGTAAGGACTGTCGATGTATTACCAATTCTCTGCCAGCCACGGTGTTACCAACTCCCTAAAATATTTATCCCTAAATCATAGTTAAAAACCCCTAAAATTGCCACAATTACATGAAAAGCCCCCTAAAAATGATTTCATTAAAATAAGAATAAACAATAAATTAGTACCCGTACTGAAAATAAATATAAATCCGGGCAAAAAAGAAATATGCCTCATTGTGTGACATTTATGAGACATAGTTACTTAATAAACAATAATAATAATAATTAGGTAAGCTCCAAGCTCTACTGGTACCGGTCTATCACCACGGACAAGACTATTCTTGCGAATAACCCTGATATCGTGCTGATGGATACTAGATGTCACTACGCTGGCATTTTTATTTTTTTTATTCAAAAAATCCCTAAAAATTACCCCCTAAATTTGGGGGAAAAACCCCTAAGTTGGCAGCACTGGCCAGCCAGCTTTTACTACTTCCATGGTAAAATGAAAGTCGGTAATAAGTTGTATTCTTAAATCATCATATCGATTCATATACTCCTACTGCTGGGCCTCAAGCCTCATATTGTATGTGAGAAGTTGACTTACTGGTGGACCCACTACTTATCACATTGGTGAGATGGATCGGCGTCGGGAAGGGACGGTACCCGAAAGAGTATTCCATCGGGCTAATCACGGACGACACAGGTACCTGGTACAATGGCCTGGCCAACGGCGCAGGCGAGGGGATATAGTTGGTTATGGGACAGCGCGCTGCCCTTGCATTTCCCCGGAAGGCGGGCGGATGGGCGGCGTATGTGTTGATCTAAGTCCGCACAAAAAAAGCTCTAACACGTTTGACTAGAGTGGTACACTAGGGCGATTTCTCCTTATATTCTAGAGGAGGCTCGAGCCAAACAGTGTGATTTATGAGACGACAGGTAAGTCAAGGGTAGTGAAATATGTTATTCATAAACCACCACCCCACAGAGTATCTCAAAGTAACAGTAAATTCAAAACTGAATTCTGAGAGACAGAATGATATAACACTTTATAACAATTTCAATAGTTTGAAGTTTTAATAAAAGTCTAATGAAGACCACTGAGTGAATAGTTTTTTATTCAATAACTCTTTATTGGCCATTAACTTTGCAGACGTTTTTATCAACTAGATCAATCTTTTAATATTCTAAACTGTCATAAAATTTTTAAAGAGTTTCAATTTTCAAGATTTCTACGCGAATATTACATTATCATTATAACCAGTATCTCAGATCATACAGTGTGCTTACTCCTGAATCTCGATCCCAATCCTAAATCCAATCGCAGCTCGAATTTGAGCAATTACGTACTCTTGACAGCGACACTAGCGAGACACTAGGTGGATTTTTTTAAACTAAATGAAATTTATTCTAGTTGTTTAATTGTTTACTATTTCAATTCCATTATCGACTTGGTTCAAGAGTACCAAATATAAGTTTGGTGAGATTGGAATTGAATCGGATTCGAAATTAGAATTGATTTCAAGAGTAAGCCCACTGGTCCCAGTTCGGCATCAGTTATCTCGATGTTTCTGAACCATCGATGTATCGTTTGCATACCTACTCAAACCATATACGTCCCACTGCTGGGCGTGGGCCTGCTCCTCAATAGGAGGGAAGTTAACCTACCATATCACACGAGTCTCATGGATTGGCATAGGGTGTCAAATTTTCATTCTCTTGCATAAATGGTTTCCGCATATTATATCCCTTAGTCTTAGAATAATAACGTATAGAAGGTAAGTTCGCGCACAAAAAGTGAAGCATTTTAATTGGAGCCTAATGGAGCTTACGCCGGAACCGTTTCGTTATGTACAAGGTCACTGTACTGCACGTACGTACGCAACTCTTAAAAAATAAATAGGTAATTATGAAGGTTTGTGCATTCAAATGGTGTCATAACACATTTAAAAAACTTAAAAAGGTTTTTAACATTACTTTTAAAAGTATTTCGACGATTTATGTTAATAAAAACAAAATTTGATTTCATAATTTGTATAGTGGTGCGCGTGTGTACGTGTGTAATCATCTGCGCGCATGTAGTATTTTTAGATTCATGTTTCGAACTTTCGAAGTACCGACACTATCCTTCTATACGTTATTATTCTAAGCCCTTAGTACTCTTTTAATATCACCACGGGCAAGATATAGGATGGTTAATTGTATTCCTACTCCGCCACCACGTGGAAAATATGTATTCATTATCATCATTTCGGCTTATATACATCCCACTGTTGGGCTCAAGCCTCGTCGACAATAGGAGGGCAATTGACCTACTATACCGCGCTGGTCAGACGTGTTAATATAGGATTTTGTTTCAAGTTTTTCTTCTCTTGTATAGATGTTAAATGCATATTATATCCCTTCGTGAATTCAATTCAATACAAATCCTTTATTATGTATAAACCAATTTTTTTTTGGGGTGGGCTGCGGTCGGCGCACTCCTCGCACCACTCCGTCCGGGGCGACAGAGGGGCGTAAGCACGCACACTCACAACCCACCCGAACACCACGTCACCTTCGTCTTTGGGCCGACCACCGGAGCAGGGTTATTTGTCATCAGTGGTATGTTTAAACCCCTCGGGGGCACTTACATATTATAATTTTTTTACATTTTACCTTAAATTACTACCGGATCGGAACGCGACCGCACTGAAAAGATCCGGCAAGCAACTCAGTGGGATTGTCTTCTTTTTTATTAATTTACTATTTTTTTATTTTAAATAAAATAATATACAAAAACACGTCTATTAATAGCTCCAGTGTGATGCCTTTCGAACCATCATACAATACAGTTATTAAATATAACGAAAAAGTACTATGGCTGGACCAGATCCCGCAAGCGACATCCGATCACGAGTTAACCACTAGAGCAGCCATCACTCCCCTCAACCACAATGGAGGGAAGGGAGTGACCCGCTCCTCGTCGAGTCCAGTCGTCTTTTACACACATACAAGATAGGGAGTGGTTAATTGTATTCTTAAATTCTTACTCCGTTAATGACAGAAATGTTATGTATTAATTTAATTGAGAGTGTTTGTAAGACGTAGATTATTTCATCTATACACCTTCATTATTATACAAGTTAACGTTAACATTACTTTGGAGCAAATCTCACGCATCATACAGACATGCGGTTAAACGTAAATAAGACATGTTAACTTCAAAATAACATTCTGCTTACATGAACTCAATGAGTTACTTTGAAATATGTATATTAGCCTTAGAATAATAACGTATAGAAGGTAAGTTCACGCACAAAAACTGAGGCATTTCAATTGGAGCCTAATGGAGCTTACGCCGGAACCGTCCCGTACTGTACAAGTCATTGTACTGCATGTACGTACGCAACTCTTAAAAATAAATAGGAAATTATGACGATTTGTGCATTCAAATGGGGTCACAACACATTTGAAAAACTTAAAAAGGTTTTTAACATTACTATTAAAAGTATTTCGACGATTTATATTAATAAAAACAAAATTTGATTTCATAATTTGTATAGTGGTTTGCGTGTGTACGTGTGTAATCATCTGCGCGCCATTAGTATTTTTAGATTCAAATTTCGAAAGTTCGAAGTACTGACACTATACTTTTATATGTTATTATTCTAAGATATTAGCGTTATAATCTAGATATATATATAAAAGAAAGTCGTGTTAGTTACACTATTTATAACTCAAGAACGGCTGTACAGATTTGGCTGAAAATTGGTGGGGAGGTAGCTTAGAAACAGGAGACGGACATAGTATAATTTTTATCCCGTTTTTATTTTTCTTCTTCTTAATGGCAATGAGCTACTTTATATCCCATTCGATCGCGTTCCCATGTGACGTGACATAAATAGATATTTTTTTTGTTTTTATTTGTCAATTCGGACAGGCAAACGGATCAAAGTCCATACAGCCAAGTCTGATACAATATCTATACCAATAAATAAAATTGGAGTGTCTGTTTGTAATGTCAAAATAATAGGCTTTTTTCATGCTCACACGGTTATTTGCACGACACCTATGCCTAAAATAGCAATTAAAAAAATTTTGTCTGTCTGTCGGTCTGTTTGTTCCGGGTAATCTTCAAAACGGCTGGACCGATTTCAAAAATTCTTTCACCAATGGAAAGCTATAATATCAGGGCGTAAACTAGGCTATATTTTATCCCGGTATTGCCACGGGAACGGGAACTACGCGGGTAAAACGACTATAACCTATAACCGAAGCGAAGCGAGGGTGGGTTGCTAGTTCTTCATATTATTGAACATTTCTTTATATACATATATTTACGAAAAAAATTATGGCGGTACGAAGTTCGCCGGGTCAGCTAGTATATATTTAACTAGCAACCCGCCCTCGCTTCGCTTCGGTTATAGGTTATAGTCGTTTTACCTGCGTAGTTCCCGTTCCCGTGGGAATACCGGGATAAAATATAGCCTAGTTTACGCCCTGATATTATAGCTTCCCATTGGTGAAAGAAATTTTGAAATCGGTCCAGCCGTTTTGAAGAATACCCGGAACAAACAGACAAACAGACAGACAAAAAATTTTTAATCGCTATTTTAAGCATAGGTGTCGTGCAAATAACCGTGTGAGCATGAAAAAAGCCTATTATTTTGACATTACAAACAGACACTCCAATTTTATTTATTGGTATAGATATACATAAACTAACAATACAAGTCACATTATTTTCTTTTTATTTATTTTTTTAATTTCGTAAGTAAATATTCCGCGTAGTGACCATACAATTCACCATACCCTATCAGATATGTTGGTATAGGGTTTCATTTCCAGTTTTCCTTCTCTTGCACAGATCTTATGTGCATATTATTTTACGACACTCACGGACAAGAAAGAAGGTGGTGAATTGTATTCTTACTCCGTCACCACACGAAATAAACATGTTTAATCTCTTACCTTTCCGTGTGGTGACGGAGTAAGAATACAATTCACCACTACTTTCTTGTCCGTGAATGTCGTAAAACACAACTAAGGGATATAATATGCACATAAGATCTGTGCAAGAGAAGGAAAACTGGAAATGAATCCCTATACCAACATGTCTGACCAGCATGATATAGTAGATCAAATTCCCAGTCATTGTGGAGGAGGCCCGAGCCCAACAGGGAGACGTATATGGGCTGCTGAATCCCTTATCTATACTTAATATTACAAATCTGAGAGATTTTGATTGATTGATCGCGCTAGTCTCGATCGACATTTCCGATAGTTTTTATCTTCATCTATACCGATAAATAAAATTGGTGTGTCTGTTTGTAATGTTAAAATAATAGGCTTTTTTCATGCTCACACGGTTATTTGCACGACACCTATGCCTAAAATAGCGATTAAAAAATTTTTGTCTGTCTGTTTGTGTTTGTTCCGGGTAATCTTCAAAACGGCTGGACCGATTTCAAAATTTCTTTCACCAATGGGAAGCTATAATATCAGGGCGTAAACTAGGCTATATTTTATCCCGGTATTCCCACGGGAACGGGAACTACGTGGGTAAAACGACTAAAACCGAAGCGAAGCGAGGGCGGGTTGCTAGTCTATAAATAAGTTGATTCGTCCAATTCGTCACACTGTTGCAGAAAAATGACAATTACGTAAAGCAATTACGACAAGCAATTTGCCATGTGGTGACGGAATAAGAATACAATTCACCGCTCCCTATCTTGCCCGTGGATGTCGAAAAAGACGACTAAGGGATATAATATGCACATAAGATCTATGCAAGAGAAGGAAAACTTGAAATGAAACCCTATACCAACATGTCTTACCAGCATGATATAGTAGGTCATTCTGGAGGAGCCCAACAGCGAGACGTATGTGGGCTGCGATGATGATGATGATGATGATGATGATGAATATACCTCCGTCATCATACGAACATAGACTATTCGTGTGGTGACGGAGTAAGAATACAATTCACCACTACTTTCTTGTCCGTGGATGTCGTAAAACAGGAATAAGGAATCACAGCTCATACACGTCCCACTACTGGGCTCGAGTCTCCTGCACATTGGGAGGAAAATTTACTTACTATAACCACGCTGGTTATGCGTAGTGATATAGGGTTTTATTTCGAACTAGCAACCCGCCCTCGCTTCGCTTCGGTTATAGGTTATAGTCGTTTTACCCGCGTAGTTCCCGTTCCCGTGGGAATACCGGGATAAAATATAGCTTAGTTTACGCCCTGATATTATAGCTTTCCATTAGTGAAAGAATTTTTGAAATAGGTCCAACCGTATTGAAGATTACCCGGAACAAACAGACAGACAGACAGACAGACCAAAATTTTTTAATTGCTATTTTAGGCATAGGTGTCGTGCAAATAACCGTGTGAGCATGAAAAAAGCCTATTATTTTGATATTACAAACAGACACTCCAATTTTATTTATTGGCATAGATTTTCCTTTTCTTGCATAGATATTATATGCACAAGATATCCCTTAGTCCCCTTTACGATACCTTCGGGCAAGAGAGAGGGATGGTGAATTGCATTCTTACTCCGTCACCACGCGGACTAAGACCAACACGTATGACCAACGGGATTTAGTAGGTTAATTTGACTCCTATTGTGGAGTAGGCTCGACCCCATTAGTGGGACGTACAACTGCTGTAATGACTGGTGAAAGAATGTTTGAAATCGGCCCAGTAGTTTCGGAGCTTACTCAATCCAAACAAATCTTTCCTCTTTATAATATTAGTATAGATACATAATATTTACGCAAGTGAAGCTGCGAGTACAGCTTGTAATGAATATAACTGAAATTTATGAGGAATTTAGCATTTCAAAGGTGTTATTTTGTTTATAATAGAACTGAAAATAAATAGACCGAGCATACATCTGCGCTGAAAATTAAAATTTATGAGATGGATCAAAGTGTTATTGAGCAATTAATTATAAAATTTGGTTGAATTTTAAATCTACTGGATATTTACGTAACTAGCTCAAATTTTATCATGCGCTGCCTATATACCTGAAGTGGCTGGTAACAGACTACTTGGAGGGTGGCAGTGGCATCGTACAGTGTACTACAGGGGTCGGTTCTAGCTCCCACCCTGTGAAATATCAGTTACACCTTGGGAGAAAGAATCACACCCGTGCTGAGCGTAACTTGCTCCGATAAAGATACACCGGTGACCGGACCGGGGATTCTAATCCGTCACCCGCAGAGAGGCTGACCGCGTAACGGCGACCGACGTCCTGGACGTCGAGAGGAGAGGGTACCTAGCAAGGTATTTCGTCGACGAAGGCAACGTGCTACGATGGGTTATGGGACCGCGCGCCGCCCCTCCGTTGCCCCGGACGAAGCCAGGCAACGAGTGCGCTGATTATAGCCCACCCCAAGAAAAAAAGGTCTATACAGGGTGTATCGGGTTATGGGACAGCTGGTCGGGTATGTTGTAGTTTAACGGTCATAGATCGTAATTAGAATGTACATTACACAAAAACAATATAACATCACTATAACTTTGATTTCAAAAAAAAATGTGTCTAAGCGTCTATGCCTTAAATGTTACGTATTATGTAAGTATGTACAGACAGAATACATGTAGGTATGTAAAGCTTCGACAGTATAATTTCATTCATTCATACCTAGAATTTCGCAAACGTTTCAATGACATGTAGGTACAACGGCGAGCGGTCAACGGTCATAGGCCGATCAGCAGTTTTAAAGCGAAGTTTGTCTTGCTTATGTGACTGTAATCATTGGTTTATTCAATTTCTAATGAACATTTAACAAAGTATGAATATGTTGCGTATTAAGTATCATTGACTTTATACATTTCAATCAGATTTACACGAAAAAGCGATGATAAAATTGAAAGCTTTACATGTCTTTAATTCCTTAACGAATCGATATTTTTCGTTCAAATTTTTTCATGGGTTCCTACCACCATTGCCTAGCTCCTTTTTGACCAGTTGCCCCATAACCTGATACACTCTGTATATAAACATTGACCTCATATAATTGGAGATAAGAGGAGAATGATGATTTCTTTTAAATATAAAACGTTAATCATAAACTTAGAAATAGATTTGCCATATTTTAAAATGCAAAAATATTCAAACTACATAGAAATGCTATTTGGAAACGATTCCATTTCCTTTCTCAACGTTCTTCACATATCATTCTATGAATCGTGCATGAATTACATTCGGTATCGGGGTTCGACATCCGGATATGTTATTGTAACTCTTTTCTGGCTTCAATCCAAATACTTTTAACGGGAAATGGTGAAATTTTAATTGACTATTTGTTGTTACTCATTATTAATATATTTTTGGTATGTCCTGTTATTACCAACTGTTTCAGACAAATACAGAGTTTCTCGAAGGGATATGTATAGACTACGGATTGCTTCAAGCAATGATCCTGGCATAGTTTACTCGCTTCGTTCAGTCTTCGGATATATATTAGATAATCAGTAAAATTTAAAATTTTAAATAACCCCCGAAACAGACTAAAATAATAAAAAAGGGTTACGTTCTTTTCAATACTAATTATCAACAAATTGTCGTTTATTGATTATACTGGCATGCGTGAAACAATAATGTAATCATACGCCATTATACAATTTTGGAAAAGATCTGATACTCTTACACTGCTGGGCCAATATTAACCAAACATAGCTAGGAACCACCGCAAGGAAACTGGGTTTAGAATGAAAAAACCTTGAAAAGGTCCATCCGTTTGAGAGCTACAATGCCACAGACAGACACATACACACATAGACTGACAGACATCTACGTCAAACTTATAACACCTTTTCGTCGGGGGTTAAAAATTTAACATAAAACCCTATGCCAGCACGTCTGATCATTGCGGCTAATTGCCCTTCCATTGTGGAGAAGGCCCAAGCCCAATAGTAGGTCCGACCACTGACGCCAAGTAACCCTGCTCCGGTGGTCGGTACAACGACGAAGGCGACGTGGTGTTCGGGTGGGTTGCGGGTGTGCGTGCTTACGCTCCTCTGTCGCCCCGGACGGAGTGGTACGAGGAGTGCGTCGACCGCAACCCACCACAAAAAAAGCCCAATAGTAGGACTTGTAGGGGCGGAGATGATGATGATTAAATAAAAATATATGGTTGATGTATCTCCGAATGCGTTTATATTTTTAAACTAGCAACCCGCCCTCGCTTCGCTTCGGTTTTAGTCGTTTTACCCGCGTAGTTCCCGTTTCCGTGGGAATACCGGGATAAAATATGGCCTAGTTTATGCCCTGATATTATAGCTTTCTATTGGTGAAAGAATTTTTGAAATCGGTCCAACCGTTTTGAAGATTACCCGGAACAAACAGACAGACAGGCAGACAGACAAAAATTTTTTAATCTGTATTTTAGGCATAGGTGTCGTGCAAATAACCGTGTGAGCATGAAAAAAGTCTATTATTTTGACATTACAAACAGACACTCCAATTTTATTTATTGGTATAGATATGCAACAAAATATTTATTTAAAATTATTGCCGAGTAAAATGAACATTCTCGCCATTGCAGTATTAAATTACGAGTAAATACTTCATTATGAATTGTATCCTTTATACATTATATTAATAATATGTGATGAAATATTTAAAATTATGCCCGAGTAAAATGAACATTTCCATCGTTACACCATTAGATACCTACAATTCACCACTCCCTATCTTGCCCGTGGATGTCGTAAAAGACGACTAAGTGAAATAATATGCACATAACATCTGTGCAAGAGAAGGAAAACTCGAAATGAAACCTTATACCAACATGTCTGACCAGCATGGAATAGTAGGTCAAATTCCAAATGTGGCACGTCGCCTTTGTCATTGGGCCGACCACCGGTGCAGGGTGATTTGTCTTCAGTGGTCGGCTCGACGAAATCCCCGGAGGAGTACCCTCTCCTCCCCGAGGGGGGGACGTTGGTCGCCGTCACGCGGTCAGTCTCTCGGCTCCCCGGTCCTGTCACCCGCGGCCTCGGCTAGGGCGGCATCAGGCGCTGATAATCGCGCTTGCGCCAACGAATACGGAACCCTAAACGCATATTCGCCATATTCCTCATTAGTATAAACAATTCTATTAATTCTCATAACTAGACATTAATTACATTAATAAAAACAAAACATATGTATGTTTTTTAACTGCGGTGTAAAACAAGCCCGTGTGTTTACATAATCCTAGATTTAACTACTGGGTAACAGTTGTTGGTGATATATCGTTGAAAATAAATGGTAGCTTTTTAATATTATTTTTTTAATTAAATATTTTGTATTGAATATGTTTTTTACTTTGCTAACAAGGTGTTGTGGTTATATACGTCCTGTTGCTTGGCTGGAGCCGCCTCCACAATAGGAGAGAAATTGAGTTACTACACCAGACTGGTCACATTAAAATACATTTTTGAAATAAGAAGAAGAAAGAAAATAAGATTTATTGGACACTATAGTTACATGTCTGACATAGAAATTCATGAATCATCATTATTTCATTAATTACATAAAATTTAGGAGTGGTAGGACCACACTGTCGACAGTTATCTGTCTACAGCCGCGGGCCGGTCCGTCCGGGGTAGCATCACGCTCTCGCAGAAAATCGACGTCTGAGTAGTAGCAATTTGTTACTGCGCTTCGTTCGGTGAGCGAGAGAGCCGGAAGCCCAACTTTCGGAGGGTGATTGCGTGTGGAGGGTTTTGGTGGTGCCCTTGGTATCACCAAGCCTCAATGCACGCATTCACACTCCCTTCGCTTTCTTCGCGGTAGGCAACGGCCTTGTAAAGGTCCATGAGCGGCAGCAACACTTACCATCAGGTGTACTGTTTGCTCGTTTGCCACCGGTTGCAATAAAAAAAAAAAAAAAAAAACTAGATAATCAATCATTTGAAATATAATTACAGAAATGATATAAAAACGAAGACGAATAAGTATTGAAGATTAAAATAATCATAGTATATACAAATTAAATACCAAGTATTAGTGTCCAAAAGGCAACAGCTCAGCATATGCTACATAAACTTGCAGCGCTGATTTTCAGCTGCAGCCTAACTAATCTAAGTTAAAGGTCACAAGAAGTGCAAGTACAGAAGAGCTACATTTAATAAGTTCATAGATTAAACAAAATTGTAAATAGTCATATTAGTAACAACAACAATAACAGCCAAATCAAACCAACACTTTAAAATCTGCATTTCTGAATGATCAGAAGAACTCAGTAAACATTGATATTTTTGTAACTTGATTGTATCAAGTTTTGCAGTCATAAAAAAAAAATAAAATTAAAGTAATATATGTATATAAAAAGATATGTCATTAAATAAGTTAGTATGCTATTAAAATATGTCAAAATTATTAATATAGCACTCAAATTAATGTGATAATTTAAATATAATAAAATAATATAAAATATATAATAATAATTAAGTATCATATTATCAAGAAATACGGAAAGAATTATCCCACTCCGTAAAAAAACCGTTAAAAATAGGCTAAGAACTAGACTTTTGTTGTGTTATCATGAGACATTTAAGCTTAGTTTTAAAAGAGTGAATACCAGTCAATTTCCGTATTAGTAGCACTATATTTAAAACTGCTACGGAAAGCAGTAGTTTTATGTAAACGATTATGTAACGGAAAAGACATTAATCTCTTAGGAAATTTACTGTTCTCAGTCATCCATTCTAATTTGGAATACAAGTAATCTGGCTTCTTGCCCTTTATAATCCTGAACAGTAATGTGGCCAGGTGCATGTCTCTTCTCGCCTTCATTTTGAGGCTCTTATATTGGTGGTAAGGACTTACATGACTTCTTAGAGGGATATCGTAACAAAATCTTGCACATGCATTTTGTACCCTTTGTATGAGGTTTGCGGTTTTCTCTAACAAGCGAGGACCATAGACTACATCCATATAACTAAATTTGGACAAAATGAGGGACTCCACTAGCGTTTCACGGAGAGTTCATCAAATCATTTATTCTGTATAGGGCCTTAAGGGCACTTACATATTGTCAAATTTATGCATCGTTTGAACACAATACAATAATCTATTACCGAATCGGAACGCGGCCATAAGCTGAGAAGATCCGGCAAAAAACTCAGCGGGCTATAATTTTTTTTTCCATCTTTTAAATAAAATTACATGTATACAATATATAATCTTATCTCCAGCTGGAGATAAGATATAATATGTTTTTGAATTTTTCCTCTTTTACATATATGTTATCTGCATAACATATCCCTTAGTCAACTTTTACGATACTCACGGTCAAGAGAGCGAGGTAGTCAATTGTATTTTTACTCCTTCACCATAAGAAATATGTCTACGTAGTCCAAATACAATACATAATACGGCAATCTGTAGAAAAAGGTATATATATAACTTGAAGAATTGGTATACTGAAGTGGCAATGTGCCACATAGCTCAATGGAGCGATAACCGCTGAGAAAGAATGGTTCTCGAGTGGCGATCACGTATCAGATGACGCAATATGCGTTTGCCCCTCAACAAATGTACTAACGACTTGGTTAAAGACACTGGTAGTAGTTAGATGCAAGCAGCACAAGACCACCTGGTGACATTCTATGAGGAAGGTCTACTTTCAGCAGTGGATAAAAATCAATTGAATGACGATGATAATAGGGTCACTGGGTCAGTGAGGGATTTATTGTTCACATTTAATTTAACTTTCTGTACTTATTTTTTTTTATTGCTAACGGTGACAGACGAGCAAACAGTGCACCTGATGGTAAGTGATGCTGCCACAAATTTCGACTGCCGGCTCTCTCGCTCAGCCAACGAAGTGCTACTACTTAGACGTCCATTTTCTTCGAGAGTGTGGTACTACCCCAGGCGGACCGGCCCGCGGCTGTAGATAGACAACTGTCAACAGTTTGGTCCTACCACTACTGCTACAATCCAGCTTAAGGTTCCTATATGGGCCTTGTCAAGCTCACCCGTGTGCGGTGCCGTATTCCTACCTTTACGCCATTTACTTATTGCTGCATACACCATTTACCTATCGGCTAACTAACCAATTTGCTATCGGCTTTTCGCATTGCGTAGAAGTGAAGTGGAATCACGCTACAGATGGTTTAGTATAGGGTTTTATTTCGAGTGTTCCTTCTCTAGCATTGTTTGCATCTGTGTATTATATCCCTTACTAGTCTTTTACAACACCCACGACTAAAATAGGTAGTAATTAATTGTATAGTTACTCCGACACCATACAGAATTTTCATAGAAACGGTTTGTATAAAGCATATTTTAAGTTTTCTACTTTAATATCAGCGCTACAATACAAAAGTAAGAAAGCAGTATTCATAATTTTTTAATGCAATGGATAAAAATAACTGTCTAGCTAAAAGTTATTATTAGTTTCGTCGTTATCAACTGAGGAATCAAATTAAAATGGCTGACAGTGTGCATGTTATAGTTGCATTTAATATTATAGGTTATGAAAGTTAAATTTATATCTATACTAAAGATAATGATAATATTTTCGTGTGGTGATGGAGTAGGAATACAATTCACCACCCCCTATGCTGTGAAAGACGATTGAGGGAATAAATATGCATTTAAGATTTATGCTTTTTTTTTTTTTTTGTGGGTGGGCTGCGGTCGGCGCGCCTCCGCACCACTCCGTCCGGGGCGACAGAGGGGCTGGCTTAAGCACGCAACTCCCGCAATCCACCCGAAAACCACGTCGCCTTCGTCGTTGGGCCGACCACTGGAGCAGCGTTAACTTGTCGTCAGTGGTCGGCCCGACGGAATACCCCTAATCGGGGTACCCTCCCATCGACCGACGTCCCCCCCCTCGGGGAGGACGTCGGTCTTTCCTCACGCGGTCGGCCTCTCAGCGGATGACGGACTAATCCCCGGTCACGTCACCCGCGGCCTCGGCTAGGGCGGATAAATATGCATTTAACATTTATGCTAAAGAAAACTCTACAATAAATCCTATATCAACACGTTTGACCAGAGCGGTATCATCATCATCATCGCAGCCCACATACGTCCCACTGTTGGGCTCGGGCCTCCTCCACAATGGGAGGGAATTTGACCTACTATACCATGCTGGTCAGACATGTTGGTATAGGGTTGCATTTCGAGTTTACCTTCTCTTACACAGAACTTATGTGCATATTATATCCCTTAGTCCTCTTGTACGACATCCACGGGCAAGATAGGGAGTGGTGAATTGTATTCTTACTCCGTCACCACACGGATTAAGCGCGGTATAGTAGATCAATTTTCCTTCAATTGCGGAGGAGGCTCGAGCCCAACAGTGGAATGAGCTGTGATTTTGATAGATTATGAAAGAGTTTTTTGTTTCACTATATTATAAAAATCAATCAAAATCAAAGCAAAATATAATCTTTATCCTTACGAATATTATAAAATGCAAAAGTAAGTTCGGTAGCTAGTTTGTTACGCTTTGACGGTTAAACCACGGAATCGAATTCAAAAATTCTTTCGCCAGTGGAAAGTTATAATATTCGGGAGTAACATAGGCTATATTTTATCCTGATATTCCCACGAGAACGGAAACTATGCGGGTAAGGAGACTTAAACCGAAGCGAAGTGAAGGCGGGTTGCTAGTCCTTACTAATATTATAAATGCGAAAGTAAGTTTGTTTGTTTATTTGTTTGTTTGTTAAGCTTTCACGCTTAAACCACCGAACCGATTTCAACAATTCTTTCACCAATGGAAAGCTATAAGGTATTATAATACCAGGGAGTAACAGAGGCTATATTTAATCCCGGTGTTCCCACGAGAACGGGAACTACACGGGTAAGGCGACTGAAACCGAAGCGAGGGCGGGTTGCTAGTCTATATCAATAAAAAATTAAAATTGGAGTGTCTGTTTGTAATGTCAAAATAATAGGTATTTTTCATGCTCACACGGTTATTTGCACGACATCTATGCCTAAAATAGCGATTAAAACATTTTTGTCTGTCTGTCTGTCTGTTTGTTCCGGGTAATCTTCAAAACGGCTGCACCGATTTCAAAAATTCTTTCACCAATGGTAAGCTATAATATCAGGGCGTAAAATAGGCTACATTTTATTCCGGTATTCCCACGGGAACGGAAACTACGCGGGTAAAACGACTATAACCGAAGCGAAGCGAGGGCGGGTTGCTAGTAGGTTATAAAAGTTAAATTGACATCTTCGCTAAAGATAATATCTAATAATATTTTCGTATAATGACGGAGTAAGAATACAATTCGTCACCCTCCATGTAGTAAAAGACGATCAGGAGATTTTCTTTTTTTTTTATTGCAAACGGTGGCAAACGAGCACACAATATACTTGATGGTAAGTGTTGTTGACGCTCATGAACCTTTGCAAGGCCGCTGCCTTTTTATTTATTTTTTTTTTCTTGAAACTGGTGGCAAACGAGCAAACAGTACACCTGATGGTAAGTGTTGCTGCCGCTCATGGACCTTTACAAGGCCGCTGCCTACAGCGAAGAAAGAGAAGGGAGTGTGAATGCGTGCATTGAAGCTCGGTGATGCCAAGGGCACCACCAAAACCCTCCACACGCAAACACCTTCAGAAAGTTGGGCTTCCGCGAAGAAAGTGAAAGAAGTATGAATGCGTGGTATGACGTTTGATGATACTTTATAGGCTATACTATAAAGGCATTAGGTACTAAAACCTACCACACGTAAATACACTCAGAAGTTGAGCTTCTGACTCTCTCGAATATGCATTTAACATCTATGCAAGATAAGTACATTAAATCACACATATTTTATTACCAATTATAGACGCCATACACGATAGATTTTGCATGATGGTTTTGCCTGTGCATGCATAACCGACAGGCAAGCCAGGATAAAACTGTACAGTTATCGATGCATGTACATGCAACTGAGCGAATATGAAAATTGATATTTTATGGCGCTAAGTTATGCTCGCGCGCGAGCTTAACCTATCGTGTGTGGCGTCCGACGAGCTTGCCTGCATAGTTTTCATACATTAGTAAATAATTGTTGTAATATGTTGGTGTAAATCTCAATTCATTTCAAAATTAATCATATTCATATCATCATATTCATATTCATCAAATTTACGTGGGAGAATTGCTTTCTTTTCAATAACCAGCGTTTAGAGCATTCAGTGTCATCTCTTGTTCTGTTCTGCAGAACAAATGTTAAACCAAATACAGCTATTACATCGTCGTCGGTCAATGTAGTTTGTTATTGGTGTCCTACACACATCGTCATGTACTACGTAGACGTAGCTCCACTAAGAGAGGTAAGCGTCCTACACAAACCGTCACGTAGCTCAACTGAGAGTTAAATAAATTTTGTCTTGCATTAAATCTTGAAAATTTATACATATATTTAATTTCGAAGGGCATCACACTGGAGCTAATACCATATATGTTGTACTTAAGCATAATATTATGTATACATATTTAAAAGATTAAGAAAAAAAATTACTGCCCGCTGAGTTTCTTGCCGGATCTTCTCAGTTTGTGGCCGCGTTCCGATCCGGTGGTAGATTATTGTATTGTATTCAAAACTGTAATTTGACAATATGTAGGGGCCTGTACAGAATAAATGATTTGATTTGATTTGAATGGCAAAACTGTGCATGCAAACCCTAACGTGTATGTGCAATATGAAACTCGGTTATGCCTGTCGGTTATGCATGCACAGGCAAAACCATCATGCAAAACCTAACGTGTATGGCGTCCATTAAGGAGGAAGCTCGAGTTTAACAAGGGTTATTTAGTTCAACATATAAGCTGTTTTTATGATAGATATTGAAAAAGCTTCTTGTTTTGACTGCACTGATTTCAAAAATTATTTCACCAATGGCAAGCTATAATATCAGGGAGTAACATAGGCTATATTTTATCCCGGTATTCCCACGGGAACGGGAACTACGCGTGTAAGGCGAGTGAAGCCGAAGCGAAGCGAGGGCGGGTTGTTCGTTATATAATAAACTAGCTGACCCGGCGAACTTCGTATCGCCATAATTTTTTTGTAAATATATTTTCTAAATTACTGAAAATATAGTATCTAATAGAAGAACCATTACAGCTTTGTCGGGAAAGATGACCCGGCGAACTTCGTACCGCTATAATTTTTTCGTAAATATATTTTCTAAATTTCCGAAAATATAGTCTCTAATGGAAGAACCATTAGGTCGTCGTCGATCGTCTTGGTCGCGGCATTGTTAATGAGGATTCAAAGAGAATACAATTTACTGATTTTATTGATTTCTGACAAAATAATAATTATCAAATTTTCAACCATACTTAACTATAGACAAAATTACTCTTAGCTGTCATTTGCGTTTTTTTACTACTCATACTCATACATTATAGGTATATCAAATGCGTTTTTTTATACTACGTTTCATAGTGACTTGTATTCTCTTTGACATTTTATGTCACGTCACACGGGAACGCGATCGAACGGAATAAAAGAGTTATTGGCGAAATCTTGTAAACTCCATAATAAAAAAAACGGCATAAAAAATATCCTATGTCTGTCTCCTGGTTCTAAGCTACTTACCCACCAATTTTCAGTCAAATCCGTACAGCCGTTCTTGAGTTATAAATGTAGTAACTAACACGACTTTCTTTTATATAAGTATATAGATTATGATGCCCACGCTAATATTATACATTTTACTCAATATTATAACTGCAAACGCTTGTATGGATATTTGTTACTGTTTCAGGCGTAAACCGAGCAGATTTGTATAGACAGACTAGATAGGCTGTTAGTGGCAAACGAGTATACAGCACACACAGTACAGTAAATGAAACTGCCGCTCATGGAACTTAACTAGATCGCTGACCGCTGTCTACCGTGCAGAAAGTGAAGGGAGTATGAATACGTGCAGTGAGGTTCGGTGTTAATAAAGGCAAGATGTGTATCCGGCGTTCTTGGTCACTCAACGAATTGCAGTGATAAATTTCTACAACTCAAACACCGTTTTTGCACGAGAGTGTAATACTAAAACGAACCGGTCCGCAATTTTAGACAGAAGAATAAAAATAAGAAGACAGAATAAAAATTAAATAATGAAAAAAATATAAAAAATTACAAAAAGAGAATAATAATAACACCGAGATTCGAACCGACGCTGTTTGAATGCCAAAAAAACCAAAATTAGAATTGGTCAACTTCCCAACTGAGCTATCGTAACTCATGACGTTGACAACGAAATTTGAAATCATATTCTTTTAAAATTTAATGTCATTGTATTGTTTTGCTAAAAACACGGACAAAACAACATTTTCTATAAATAAAACCTAGCTAAATCGATTTTTTAGACCCGAAACCTCTAGTATGCCAAGTTTCAACAAAATTGTTGGAGCCGTTTCCGAGATCCTGAATATATATATATATATATATATATATATATATATATACATACAAGAATTGTTCGTTTAAAGATATAAGATTGTATTTTATTGTATAATAGTAATTCCGTGTGGTGACGGAATAAGAATACTATTCACCACCTCTTATCTTGCCCGTGGACATCGTAATGCTGATTCCAGGGTATTCGATCGCGAGAACGATGCCTCGCTAATACTGTTTGATTACGGTGGCTACGAAGGAGACAATACCCAAAAGGGTAATCCGCCGGATGTCCTTGACTTTCAGCGGATTACGTCAAGGAATTAGTACCAATGATCACCCGAATGTGGACGGGCAGGGCACTCGGTGGGTTATAGGGTTGAGCGCCGCCCATCCGGTCCCTCGAATAGATTGAGCGTGATGCTTTCGCAACCATAGCCTACCATTAAAAAAGGCTATTTATAAATATACATAACGGACACAAATTACATCCACACTCCGAACAAACATTTTTAAATCGTATAAAGAATTGACATCAATGTTTAAATATACATAGATACCGTAATTCGCATTCAAATATTTAACAATAAAAAGAATTAATTCTTCACTACGTTCAAAATGGTACTATAATAATTACCATAATTAAAAACAAAGAGCATAGCAAATGCCTGACATCATCCTTTTAAGAAATCACGGGATTTGGATTTCTGCCAAGCAGATGAAGGCACTGCCAAGTTTACTCGAAGTTAAGCCAGCTTGCTTGATGCATGGACGACTTTGAAAATAAAATTCTATTTAATATATTATTGTACAATAATTTTCCCTTTATTTGTTTACAGGAACTTGTTTCCAGGACATTCCCTTATAGGAAGACAGAAATCATTTAATTCTCACAAAAAGACAAGTAAAAAATGCATTTACAATAATAAACATTTAGAATAACACCTGAAACAAACTAAAATAATAAAAATAAGGTATTACGTTCTCTTCAACAGGAATTATCAACTAATTGTCATTTAACGATTATACTGGCACGTGTGAAACAATTAATCGAGTAATCATACACCATTACCTCATTGTCGGTTACAAACAAACATATATACTAAAAAGTGTGTTAATAAATAGAGATATTTATTTATCTGTCATAGAAGTCGAAGCATTTGACAGAGATAGGTCTGAATCAATAGCAGTGATGTTATTAGCTGAGTAGCTGAATATTCATTACTATATGTAATGAATATCAATATTATAGTTGGGTTGAATATTTATTATTATAACCGTAATAATATGTGTAAGCTTTTATTTAAATATGACATCTATAAGCACTTGTAGAGTAGTTTATGAGAAAATCTATTATTAGTTCAATCTTCTACTAGAAATAATTATTTTCTACGGTATTCAGATCGTGTTTCAAGTTTTGTCGCAGCCTTCTGCGAGGCAGTGATCTCGTGGAAGGAGGCGGTGGATCGCCTGCGCGAGGAGCGCATCCTCGATGAGGCGACTGGGGCGGTGTAGGCGCGAGTACTTACGCCTCATGCCGCCCTAGCCGAGGCCGCGGGTGACGTGACCGGGGAATTAGTCCGTCACGCGCCGAGAGGCCGATCGCGTGAGGAAAGACCGACGTCCTCCCCGAGGGGGGGACGTTGGTCGATGGGAGGGTACCCCAAATAGGGGGTATTCCGTCGGGCCGACCACTGATGACAAGTAACCCTGCTCCGGTGGTCGGTGGACGAAGGCGACGTGCATCGTGGGTGGGTTGCGGGTGTGCGTGCTTACGCCCCTCTGTCGCCCCGGACGGAGTGGTGCGAGGAGCGCGCCGACCGCAACCCACCCCCAAAAAAAAAAAGAAAAGAAATTACTGTAGTTATATCAATGCCACTATATCTCTGCCGATAGATATCAAAACCGGATAAATGTAAAAAGTTTTATTATACTACTATTTTCTTCTCTTGCAGTTGTTATATACATTACATAATCTGTCCCTATGTATACTTAGATCTTTAAAACTACGCAACGTATTTCAATGCAGTTTTTTTTTAATAAATAGAGTGATTCAAGAGGAAGGTTTGTACGTATAATATAATACATGCATGATATGTCACTCTTTCAAGAGTAACCTCTAAAGAAAACTTGTCTAGTTACCAAAATCTCTGAATGTTGTATATAAAGATATTCTGTACTATATTTAGTATCAGCATTGGACCAGTGCGAAGCCGGGGCGGGTCGCTAGTCCATAATATATCCCTTAGTCGTCTTTTAAAAACTCAGGGGTATGATAAGGGGTGGTGAATTGTATTCTTACTGCGTCACCACGCGGACACAATCTTTCCCATCCCCTCCCCTCATATATTTCCTTTCAACTAATTCCATATACCAGATTATCTAATAAGATAATACTAAGTAGATCTAATTTATTATGATACAGATATTTACTCGAAGCGTGTGAATCTCTCCAAGCGAGGTAAAAACATTTAGTATATTAACTTTACGAACTAACAATTTGGATACGTCGTTACTATGTGTTCTGGTAAAGTTTTGATTTGGGCCTGGAGCTGTGTTGTCTATAATAGTGATGAAGTTTGATAGGGTGACTATACCAGTTTGTAGCTAGTGCGCCTTTTTATCTACAAAACCTTCATGAATATCCCCTTAGTGGGTGTCGTTAAAGCGACTAAGCCCAACTTTCTGAGGGGATTTGTGTGTGGAGGGTTTTGGTGGTGCCCTTGGTATCACCGAGCCTTAATGCACACATTCACACTCCCTTCACTTTCTTCGAGGCAGCGACCCTGTAAAGGTCCATGACACACACTTACCACTAGCTTTGCTCGTTTGCCACCGTTGGCAATAAAAAAAGGGATTATAATATGCAGATGTATGCAAGAAATGAAATACTCAATATTAAACCCTATTCCAGCACATCTGACCAGCGTGGAATAGTAGGTCCATTGCCCTCTTATTGAAGAGTAGAACCGAGTCCAACAGACTCAAATAGCCTGTGGAGATGGTGATCTTTTTTACCAACATCTCAGCTCGTATACGTCCCACTGTTGGCCGAACCTTCTCCATAATAGGAGCGAAATTGTCCTATTACACCACGCCGGTCAGACGGGTTTTATTTGCCGACCACTGATGTCAAGTGCCGACCACTGATGTCAAGTAACCCTGCTCCGGTGGTCGGCCCAACGACGAAGGCGACGTGCATCGTGGGTGGGTTGCGAGAGTTGCGTGCTTACGCCCCTCTGTCGCCCCGGCGGAGCGCGCCGACCGCAACCCACCCCAAAAAAAAAAAATAAAAGACGGGTTTTATTTCGAGTTCACCTTCTCTTACGTAGATGTTATATGCATATTTAATCCCTTAGTCGTATTTTATGACACTCACGGGTAAGATAGGATGGTGAATTGTATTCTTACTCCGTCACCATACGGAGAATCCATTTTATTAATAAAAACTTATTTAATGCTATTTAATATTTTTGTTAAATTATTCTTTCGGCGTGGTAATGGAGTAAGAATACAATTCAGCAATTCCTATCTTACCCGTTGCTGTCTTAAAAGACAATTAAGGGATATGATATGTAGATAACATATTGGTTGTGTTTTGCGACATAAAACCTTATACATGTTTGACCAGGTGGGTGTAATAGGGTTAATTTTCCTCCGATTTGGAAGGAATCTCGAGCCAATAGTGGACTTAGGTAGGCTAAGATGAAGAATTTTTTGAGGTTGATTTTTTTTTTATTGGCAACGGTGGCAAACGAGCAAGCAGCACACCTGATGGTAAGTGACGCTGCCGCACATGAACCTTTGCAATACCAGGGGCACAGCCAGGCCGTTGCCTACCGTGACGAAAATACTCTTCTTAAACCTCGTTTAAAGAAGGACATGTCATAGCGCTCGGGCAACACAGCACCAGGTAGTTCATTCCAGAGCTTGCACGTACGTGGGAGAAATGATCGCTGGAAACGTACAGTTGAAGACCATAACGTTTCCAGGTGAAATGGATGAACCCTGCTACGATGTCGAGTGGTACGTTGGTAGAATGGTGACGGTGGTACCAAGTCAAACAGTTTATCCATATTAAATAAAATAATTCAATTATTTTCCATGTGGTATCGGAATAAGAATACAATTCACTTCCACGAGTAAGTGATGGTTACACATTGTACCCTTAGCCCATAACTACAAGAGGAACATAAAAGGTTAGAACTCTATTTACTATTTATATCACGCAATTAAAGAAGTATTCCTTTCATCATCATCATTTGCCTGCCCTCGTCCCACGCTAAGTGGAGTCGGCACAACATATTTTTACCTTCCATAACCTTCTATCAGCCATCATATCTGCACTCACTACTTTCACAAGCATATCTTCATTCGCACAATCCATCCCATCTCTTTTTAGGTCTCCCGCGATTCTTACGTCCATCCACAAACATATTGACAATCCTCCTCGTCACATGCCCTTCATCCCTCCTTATGACGTATCTATACCAAGACAAACTCGCGCTCCTAATCTTCTCTACCACTGGTGCCACTTTCGGACTTCCTCTACTCATTTCTTATTTTATCCAACCTTGTAACTCCACACATCCATCTTAACATACGGATCTCAGTAGAATGCAGTCTTCTCTCATTCGTCTTTTTCAATGCCCATCATTCAGAACCATATATTACGACAGGTCTAATGACGCTTTTATATATTTTTCCTTTAAGTTTAAGGATCATCCGTGCATCACATATTCCCGAGCCGCCACTTCATCCATCCTGCATTCATTCTTCTACATACCTCTCGCTCAATGTTACCATCGTCTTGGAGAAGAGAGCCTAGGTACTTAAAGTCGGAGCAAACCGGGAATACCCTATCTAAGGCAATGTGAGAGAATTGGGAAGAGCCACCGAAGTTACAAAACAAATGTTCAGTCTTGATGCGGCTGATTTTAAGGCCTGCTCTTTCCAACCTCTCCTGCCATTTGCCCAGTCTGCTCTGTACCCCAGCTATCTCCTCTCCGATGAGGACTATGTCATCTGCAAAAAGCATGCACCACGGTGCTTCATCCTGTATGTCTGATGTCAGGGCATCCATCACCAGGAGGAACAAGTAAGGGCTCAAACCGAACCCTGGTGCAAGCCTACTGCAACATTGAACTCGTCCGTGACTCCGGTTTCGGACCGAACATTCGTGCGCGCTCCTGCATACATAGTTTCCACTAATCTTACATACTTCCCTAGCGCTCCTCGTTCTTTCAAAGCCCACCACAGAACTTCCCTGGGAACTCGGTCGTACGCCTTCTCCAAGTCCATAAAGTATTATTTTATTTTGCCTTTTATGTTTAAAATAAAGTGCGTAAAAAGCATTCAAAATACATTTTTGTCGTCGTAGTTATCCGGACCATAATATAAAAATGCAGAAGCTAATATATAAAACAAGTGTCCAATGTTCATATTTCTGGAATACATTACTTTAATTCTGACATCTCGACGTTATTATACGTTATTTCGAGCAAAAAAATTGGCAACCCTGTACTCAGAATAATATAGGCGCCCATAGTGGCATAAAACGTAACTAAACTAGACAAGTCCAAATATTGTATGTATGCTTTGAAAATATTAGCATAAGAATAACATAGTGCTATTTCATTCATAAAATTCTAAATTTCAGTGTCCCTTACAGAAAAATGTAAAATTATTTTAGATATATTTATACATTTTTCTTACCGTGTGGGAGTTGAGAATTGTATTCTTTATAACTACCCTCATCAGAGCTTACACACATCCTGATGAGTAATAGAATAATAAATTAAAATATTTACGAAATAGGAAATTAATGATTTTTGACGTAATAACGCCTTATACATCGATGAACAGCGGCTGCACGCACAAAAAAGCACTACTCCTTGTCACGTTCCGCTTGAGCCGAGCGCGCAAGTGAGAGCGCGGAACAGGCGACAGAGAGGCGACGTTCGGCCTATGCGTTCAGCTTGTGACGCACCTATCTCTAATTGAAGTAAAAAAATATTTGAATTAACGATTACAAATTAATGTTAATTTCTTAGAATAATAACATATCGAAGGTAAGTCCACGCACAAAAACTGATGCATTTCAATTGGAGCCTAATGGAGCATACGCCGGAACAGTCCCGTAATGTAAAAGTCATTGCACTGCACGAACTTACGCAACTCTTAAAAAATAAATAGGTAATTATGACGGCTTGTGCATTCAAATGGTGCCACAACACATTTGAAAAACATAAAAAGGTTTTTAACATTACTTTTAAAAGTATTTCGATGATTTATGTTAATAAAAACAAAATTTGATTTCATAATTTGTATAGTGGTTTCCATGTGTACGTGTGTAATTGTCTGCCCGTCATTAGTATTTTAAGATTCAAATTTTTAAAGTTCGAGGCACTGACACTATCCTTCTATACGTTATTATTCTAAGGTTAATTTATAGAAACAATTGTTATTTTCAATTAACTTCTTTGTATTATACAAAATAATGATAATTCAGTGATAATCATCATCATCATCATCATCATTTCAGCTTATCGCCGTCCACTGCTGGACGTAGACATGTTACACCACAAAGTGCGGTTCTGTGCCGCCTGCATCCAATGACGCCCAACAACTTTCACCAGGTCGTCGGTCCACCTAGATGGGGGGCGTCCTACACTGCATCGTCCGATACGTGGTCACCACTCGAGAACTTCACTTCCCCAGCGATTGTCAGTTCGTCGAGCGATGTGGCCTGCCCATTGCCACTTCAGTGTGCTAACTCTTCATGCTATGTCAGTTACACCCGTTCTTCTGCGAATTTCCGTATTCCGGATTCTATCTCGTAGAGAAATTCCGAGCGTAGCCCGCTCTATAGCACGCTGAGTGACTTTGAGCCTTGTTATGAGGCCTACATTTAGAGACTACGTTTCCGTGCCGTAAGTCATCACTGGTAACACACACTGGTCGTAGACCTGTGTTTTCAGACACTGAGGTATGTTGGACGAGAAGATACTCTAAACTTTCCTAAACGCTGCCCAACCAAGTTGGATTCGTCGGCTGATCTCTTTCTCGAATTTGGATCTACCTAACTGGACTGTTTGTCCTAGGTAAACATAATGATCGACAACTTCGAGAATCGCATTGCCAACTAGGACCGGTACAGGAATGACATGGGCACTTGACATGACTTTCGTCTTGTCCATGTTCTTTCGTAAACCCACTAGTTGGGATACCCTGCTGAGATCGTTGAGCATGATGCCAAGGTCCTCCTTGGATTCTGCCATAACGACGATATCGTCTGCAAATCGATGTCATCGATAATAAATATCGATAATATAAAATAATAAATGAATCGTCAGTGATAATAATTCAATTAAATTAATAAAGTATGTAATTTTTTTATGACTGTTTTCTTATGACCTTATCACGTAAATTTATAGTCCCTAAACCAATTTTTTAGATAATCAGTTTTATTTATTACATATAAGAAATAATATAATCCCATCTTTTTTCCTATTTTGTCTAGCATCACTGTATAACTATGAATGTGCACAGAAAGTTGGCAGCGTTACCACGTTGAATGGCAGTGCTTATCTTTTGTGAAAGATATAGGCCGTGCTTCTGATCACATGAAGCCTTTACATAATTTTATTTCAAAATTAGTCTATATAATCTCTATGAAAATACTACGAGCATTCAAGCACTGGCGTCCAAGCTTTTTAATATAATTATCTATAAATATATTTTGTTTCCTGCTTACACCTCTTAGGGGTAGACACCCCTGTGAAGTTTAAGGATAAGTAATGGTTATTGAATTGTATTCTTACTTCATGATTTCAAATTACATTTATTTCTCTGAATGATTTACTTGACAGATTGAAATCACATTAGAAGGCTAGAAGTTAAGGCCTTAGAAGATATTGTAGGTATAGGTTTTTTTTTCATGCTGTGTTAATGCATTTACGCATTATTCCTTCACCGGTTACAGACGGGCCACAAAAGTGACCGCAATACCCACTAAAACCACAGCGGCCCCTTCCTCACTTTTACGGGGTGCCGAAGACATCTGATGACACTCTATCCTCGACACCCTAACACTTGGCCGTCTGGCCACGTCCTGTCATCATTTAGGGTGGTGGAAGAAGAAGCTCATAGCAGTGTCTCCTCCTCCCTGGTCGCCACCGGCGGAACGAATCAGTGGACGCAATCGCTTCGCGTGCCCGCTCCGCAGCGTCCTTCCTTGTCATGACAGCCTCACAAAAGGAGGCCATCGACGACCAACAGCTGTCGCTACCGAGCTTCTTGGTGATGACGATCGGAAAAGATAGGTACGTTGTTCCCTTTCTGTGGACAGGACGTAGCGCTGAGGCCCCCAGGAGAGCCATACCTGCAGTGCGTGGCGCGCATCGTCGATTAGCGCGCCACACTCATGGCATCCTGGGGCCTCTTCTCTTCTAATTTTGTGCATGTACTTACCGAAGACCCCATGTCCAATAAGCACCTGAGATATTGTATAGGTTGGTGAAACGAGTTAAGGGGAAAATATCCTTAATAATCTTCATCATCATAACGATAAGATAAGATGATTAAGATACCGACCTATGATGCCAGCGTCGTGGGTCCGAATCCCATGCAGGACAATACTTTGTATGTTCTGCAAATTGTTGTTCCGAATCTGGATTTAATTTGTGTCCGTTAATTATATGTTTGTAAAATCCTCCGCATTGCAAGTATTATTTGCTTAGAGGAGGGTGTTGTCTTTTAATAAAATAAAAAAACAGTTCAAATATGGCCCATTTCTGGACTCGAGTGAAATTGGCCTACTATACCACGCTGGTCAGACGTGTTGGTATAAGGTTTTATTTCGAGTTTTACTTTTCTTGCATAGATATTATCTATCTTTATCTTTATATATAAATTTGGTGGTGCTGCTGTCGATTTCAAGGAGAATTCCTTTTATTTTATTGGAACAGAACAACGTCTGTTGGATCAGCTAGTATATTATAATCCCTTAGTCATCTTATACGACACCCAAGTATATATGGTAAATCGTATTCTTAGACACGTAAAATAATAAAAAAAACATTTTTAATTGTTTAACATTTTCTACGAGTACAAAATAATTCAAATTATTCACCGCCAACAATGGGGCTTTCACCCTACGCAAGGTACAAATCTGTTAGGCCAACACAGTTCAACATGTACGTAAAGCTTCCTGGTTAGTACATAGAGTTGAATATGTTTTGGTGAAACTTTGTACTTAAACATTATCATACGTACCTTTATACTCGAAAGTATAAGCAACTGTGGTCCCAAACATTCTATCTACACTAATATTATAAAGAGGAAACGTTGCATTTTTTGTTACGAATAAACTCAAAAACTACTAGATATCGATAATTCTTTCACCATTAGAATGCTTCGTTATCTGCGAGTAACATAGGCTATATTTTATCTCGCTATTCCCTCGGGAACGGGAACTACAAGGCAACTGAAACCGAAGCGAAGCGAGGGCGGGTTGCTAATCTTTATATCTATACCAATAAATAAAATTGGAGTGTCTGTTTGTAATGTCAAAATAATAGGCTTTTTTCATGCTCACACGGTTATTTGCACGACACCTATGCCTAAAATAGCAATTAAAAAATTTTTGTCTGTCTGTCTGTCTGTTTGTTCCGGGTAATCTTCAAAACGGCTGGACCGATTTCAAAAATTCTTTCACGAATGGAAAGCTATAATATCAGGGCGTAAACTAGGCTATATTTTATGCCGGTATTCCCACGGGAACGGGAACTACGCGGGTAAAACTACTATAACCTATAACCGAAGCGAAGCGAGGGCGGATTGCTAGTCTATATACCTATATAAAAAAAAGTCGTGTTAGTTACACTATTTATAACTCAAGAATGGCTGTACAGATTTGGCTGAAAATAGGTGGGGAGGTAGCTTAGAACCAGGAGATGGACATGGGATACTTTTTATCCCGTTTTTCTTCTTAATGGCAATGTGCTATTTTTCATCCCGTTCGATCGCGTTTCCATGTGACGTGACATAAAATGTCAAATAGATTTTTTTTGTTTCTGTTTGTCCATTCGGACAGGCAAAGGGATCAAAGCCCATACAGCCAAGTCTGATACAATTTTCTTCATATTATTTAACATTTATTTATATAGAATAGCTTATTTATAGTCATGTCGGTCAGTAAGTTAAGTCGTTACCATTACCTAATTAAATCATTTCTCGGGTAATTTCGGTAGAATATGAAAATATACGTAAACCACTCTTATATCACATTCACCACACTTCAGCACCTTAACTGTATTAAATTACATAAATTATCAGCCAAATTATGCAATATAACACTATAAAACACTAAAAAAATGAATATAATACAAGAGCTTGACATTTCCATATTCGCGCCGAAACTCATGTCAAAGAGAATACAAGTCACTATGAAACGTAGGACAACAAAAACGCATTTGATGTGTAATAACAAAATGCAAATGACAATTAAACGTAATTTTGTCTATAGTTAAGTATGGTTGAAAATTTGATAATTATAATGTTGTCAGAAATCAATAATCAGTAATTTGAATTCCCTTTGAATCTTCATTAACTATGCTGCGACCAAAACCATCAAGTCTTTCCCGACAAAGCGGTGATGATTCTTCCATTAGAGACTATATTTTCGGAAATTTAGAAAATATATTTACGAAAAAAATTAGGGCGGTACGAAGTTCGCCGTGTCAGCTAGTATGTACTATAATGTACCTTTTGCCCGCACTTTTGTTTGCGTAGACTTGTTCATCTCCTCAAATATTTCATCATCATCTCAGCCCACTGTTGGGCTAGGGTCAGGCGTGTTGGTGTAAGGTTTTATTTCGAATTTTCCTTCTCTTACATAGATATTATCTGCATATCATATCCATTACTTGTCTTTACGTTACCATCAGGCATGAGAGGTGGTGGTGAATTATATTCCATCTCTTTTTTTTTTTGGGTGGGTTGTTTGGTTTTTGGGTGGCGCGCTCCTCGCACCACTCCGTCCGGGGCGACAGAGGGGCGTAAGCACGCACACCCGCAACCCACCCACGATGCACGTTGCCTTCGTCGTGGGGCCGACACCCGGAGCAGCGTTACTTGTCATCAGTGGTCGGATTATAAACTTAATGATTTCTGATGTTTAGGCAAGTGAATAAAAAAAAATTAAATAAAACTTCTTTGAGGATTTTATCGCGTTTGCATTTGATTTTTGATTGCCGGACGTTTCGAACACTTCACAGCATGAACGCTGTAAAATCCAATACAAACGCGATAAAATCCGTAAAGCAGTTTTATTTACAGTTAGCAACCCGCCCTCACTTCGCTTCGGTTTCAGTGGCCTTATCCGCGTGGTTCCCAATCCCGTGGTAATACCGAGATAAAATAAAGCCAAAGTTACTCCCTGATATTATAGCTTTCCATTGGTGAACGAATTTTAGAAATCGGTCCAGCCGTTTTGAAGATTACCCGGGACAAACAGACAGACAGACAAAAAAATATAAAATTATTTTTAGGCATTTGTATAGTGCAAATCGTGTGAGCATGAAAAAAGTCTATTATTATGACATTACAAACAGACACTCCAATTTTATTTATTGGTGTAGATATAATCTTACTCCGCAGCTACATAGAAACATATGTTAATTTTTGTTTAAAAATTCAAATACTTCAAATACATAATTAGCTTGCAGCCAATTAACTGGTCTATACGTTAATCTATATTATTCAAGCAATCATTTAATTCATCAAAATCCGTCCTGCTGTTTCATTATTATCATCATCTTAGCATCTCATCGTAAATACGTCCCACGCTGATATGCAAGAGAAGGAATATTCGAAACAAAACCCTATACCGATCCTTTTGACCAGCGTAGTATAGTAGATCAATTTCTCTCTCATTGCGGAGGAGGCTCAATCCCAGCTGTGGGACATACATGTGTTGAAATGATTTATCAAATCATACACTGTTATTATTAATTACCCAAGAACTTTAATTTCGCCTGTAGTTTATTTTTTTGAAGTGAAACTTCTTTAGAATCGTTGTGATTTCAAACTCGATGAAACGAAAAAGCGAGTCCATACAGACGTATACACGTAAATATATAGGATTCACCCGACGAGAGAATGACATAAAGGATGAAGTATGAAGGATAAAGGACTGATATGCGTACTTTGGACATACACTTTTTTTTTATCTTCGAAAGTAATGTTTGGGAAGGTAAATCATTCTTAAAAAAAAAAAAAAAAAAACCCGTCACTACAGCGGATTATACATTCAGTATTATTGTATTAGGTCTTCCATCTGGTGATAGAGTAAGAATACGATTCAGCACCCCTTCTCTTGCACGTGGATGTCGTAAGACGACTAAGGAGTGTGAGTGGAGTTTTAGGAGTGGTAGGACCACACTGTCGACAGTTATCTGTCTACAGCCGCGGGCCGGTCCGTCCGGGGTAGTACCACGCTCTCGCAGAATTTCGACGTCTGAGTAGTAGCAATTTGTTACTGCGCTTCGTTCGGTGAGCGAGCCCAACTTTCTGAGGGTGATTGCGTGTGGAGGGTTTTGGTGGTGCCCTTGGTATCACCGAGCCTCAATGCACGCATTCACACTCCCTTCGCTTTCATCGCGGTAGGCAATGGCCTTGTAAAGGTCCATGAGCGGCAGCAACACTTACCATCAGGTGTACTGTTTGCTCGTTTGCCACCGTTTGCAATAAAAAAAAAATAAGGGATATAATATTCATATAACATCCGTGCAAGAGAAAGAAAACTCGAAAATAAAACCCTATACCAACATGCCTTAGTGTCTGAAAACATAGGTCTACGATCAGCGTGTGTTACCAGTGATGACTTACGGCACGGAAATGTGGTTCCTAAATGTAGGCCTCATAACTGAGCTCAAAGTTGCTCAGCGTGCTATGGAGCGAGCTATGGTCGGGATTTTTCTGCGAGATAGAATCCGAAATACGGAAAGCCGCAGAAGAACGGGTGTAACTGATATAGTACGAAGAATTAGCACACTGAAGTGGCAAATGTGCAGGCCACATAACTCGATGAACTGAACTGCTGTTGAAGATAGGTTCTCGAGTGGCGGTCATGTATCGGACGACGCAGTGTAGGACGCACCCCCACTAGGTGGATCGTTGATCTGGTGGAAGTTGCTGGGCGTCGTTGGATGTAGGCGATACAGGAGTGGTAGGACCACACAGTCGACAGTTATCTGTCTACAGCCGCGGGCCGGTCCGTCTGGCGTAGTACCACACTCTCGCAGAAAATCGACGTCTGAGTAGTAGCAATTAGTTACTGTGCTTCGTTCGGTGAGCGAGAGAGCCGGAAGCCCAACTTTCTGAGGGTGGTGCCCTTGGTATCACCGAGCCTCAATTCACGCATTCACACTCCCTTCACTTTTTTGCGGTAGGCAGCGGCCTTGTAAAGGTCCATGAGCGGCAGCAACACTTACCATCAGGTGTACTGTTTGCTCGTTTGCCACCGTTGGCAATAAAAACAAAAAAAAAATACAGGACCACACTCTGTGGCGTAACATGAGGGAGGTCTATGTCCAGCAGTGGACGGCGATAGGCAGAAATGATGATGATGAACAACATGGCTGACCAGCATAGTATAGCAGGTTTATTTCTCTCCTATTTTGGACGAGGCTCGAGCCCAGGAGTTGGTTATGTATGAGATCAGATGATTACTATAAAAAGTGTTTCATTTAGAAGATGAAATAACAAATACAATTCACCACAGCCAATGTCTCGCCTTTCAAATCCCTTAGATGTATTCACAGCATCGTTTCAATTAATCTTTTCACTTAATCCTCCGAAACTAATGTTTATCCCGTTTTATGATTAACGTTGGAAAAAATATATAGTTTACTAGAAGACTACTACTTCGTACTATTATTAGAGGACTAGGAGCGCCCTGCGGTTTCACTCGCAGTTCCTCTTCTCGTGGGAATATCGGAATAAATTATAGCCTATGGGTTATTCTGATATGTAAGTTATATTATTGTAAAGTTTCATCAAAATCCATTCAGCAGTTTTTGCGTCAAAGAGCAACAAACATCTTCACATCTTTACATCTTCACATCCTCACATACTCATAAACTTTCGCATTTATAATATTAGTAGGATAGGATTTATCTATACAAATAAATAAAATTGAAGTGTCTGTTTGTAATGTCATAATACTGGGCTTTTTTCATGCTCAGACGGTTATTTGCACGACACCTATGCCTAAAATACAGTTTAAAAAATGTTTATCTGTCTGTTTGTTTGAGATAATTTTCAAAATAGCTGGATAGATTTTGATAAAATTTTACTACCAGATAGCTGTCTGTATAAGGAGTAATTTGGCTATACTTTATGCCGGGAACGGGAACTATGGAGGTAAGGCGACTGAAACCGAAGCGAATCATGGGCGGGTTGGGTTACGTATATAACTGTAACCTAACAACTTTAAGAAGAAAAGGTGGGAAGAAGTGGAAGAAAAGGTGGACAGTGCAGTACGAATTTACACCGATGGTAGCAAAATTATAGGTAAAGTCGGGGCAGCCATTACGGTATGGGAAGGCCTGACAGAAACCAAATGCCGCAAATTCACCATCGTACACGTTGGTAGGTTGAATTTGCAGCATTTGGTTGCAGTTGTAGTAGCACTGTCTACGAGGCCGAATTGCTGGTGATATGTAAGGCCGCCGAGGTAGCCGCGATCTATAAATACAGCCACTGCGCCATAATAAGCGACTCGAGGTCAGCCCTGGAAACGATAGTAAACACCAACTCCACACACCGCCTAGCCGAGAAAATCCTATGGCACATAAGACAGGCCAATGCGCAAAATCGAAAACTATCGTTGTACTGGGTGAAAGCCCATGAAGACACAGAAGGCAACGAAAGAGCCGACCATCTTTTTACTACCCTCTTTAAAATTAATTGAAAATATGCTTGCATAACATATCTTAATAATTAAGATACGTGTTTCTTACTTTTTTCATTAAATTTGTTTTTCTTTATTATTGTTATTTATTGTTTTTTTTTTTTGTTTCTAGATTGTTAAAGTTAGAAAAAGAAATTAAAAATAATAGACAAGCCCGCTGAGTTTCTTGCCGGATCTTTTCAGTAGCGGTCGCGTTCCGATCCGGTGGTAGTATATTATTTTTTTTTTTGGAAATTGTAAACCTGACAATATGTGAGTGCCCTCTCGGGGTTTATGCATAATAAATAATTTGAATTTGAATTTGTCAAATAAAATATATATATTTTTATAATGTAACGTAATTACTATCATAAGACATGTTTATTGGCCTCGCTATTTGAATGTGAGTACCTATACAAACTTAAAAAAGTTTAAAGGTACAATAACAATTAATATGTATTTTCTTTTTGTAAATTAAATAAATAAAAAAAAATCTGGCCAAAGAAGCAGCACTGAAAGTTAAAACTAAGCCTGTATACGATAAATGGCCTGTTTCATAGACCAAGAGAGAAATCAGGAAGTGCTCTATTGGCGAATGGAACAGAAGATATCAGCAGCGCAGGTTGCGGGAGTAACAAAGGTGTTCTTCCCTGACGCCATAGAAGCATACGGCATATTAAGGAAAATGAAAGTGGACTCAGTGCTAGCCCAGGTGATGACGGGGCATGGTTTAATATGCAATTTAATAATATAAAACTTAACAAATCTAGTATACTACCACCAGATCGGAACACGGCAACACTGAGAAAGATCCGACAAGAAAACCCAGAGGATATGACACTAATTAATATGACACTAATTATTATTTATTTTTTAAGGAGGCTTACTTTATCTTACTAAAAGATTTTTGATTTATAAAATTATCTTTATAAAATTATCTATTTTGGGCAATCAAATATCAAATGCGATAAAAGCCTTAGTTTTATTTACAACTAGCAATCCGCCCTCGCTTCGCTTCGGTTATAGATTATAGTCGTTTTACCCGCGTAGTTCCCGTTCCCGTGGGAATACCGGGATAAAATATAGCTTAGTTTACGCCGTGATATTATAGCTTTCCATTGGTGAAAGAATTTTTGAAATCGGTCCAGCCGTTTTGAAGATTACCCGGAACAAACAGACAGACAGACAGACAGACAAAAATTTTATAATTGCTATTTTAGGCATAGGTGTCGTGCAAATAACCGTGTGAGCATGAAAAAAGCCTATTATTTTGACATTACAAACAGACACTCCAATTTTATTTATTGGTATAGATATATTCTTACTCCGCAGCCACATAGAAACATATTTATAATTATTGTTTAAAAATTCAAATACTTCAAATACACAATTAGCTTGCAGCCAATTAACTGGTCTATACGTTAATCTATATTATTCAAACAATCATTTAATTCATCAAAATTGGTCCTGCTGTTTCATTATTATCATCATCTTAGCATCTCATCGTAAATACGTCCCACGCTGATATGCAAGAGAAGGAATATTCGAAACAAAACCCTATACCGATCCTTTTGACCAGCGTAGTATAGTAGATCAATTTCTCTCTCATTGCGGAGGAGGCTCAATCCCAGCTGTGGGACATACATGTGTTGAAATGATTTATCAAATCATACACTGTTATTATTAATTACCCAAGAACTTTAATTTCGCCTGTAGTTTATTTTTTTGAAGTGAAACTTCTTTAGAATCGTTGTGATTTCAAACTCGATGAAACGAAAAAGCGAGTCCATACAGACGTATACACGTAAATATATAGGATTCACCCGACGAGAGAATGACATAAAGGATGAAGTATGAAGGATAAAGGACTGATATGCGTACTTTGGACATACACTTTTTTTTTATCTTCGAAAGTAATGTTTGGGAAGGTAAATCATTCTTAAAAAAAAAAAAAAAAAAACCCGTCACTACAGCGGATTATACATTCAGTATTATTGTATTAGGTCTTCCATCTGGTGATAGAGTAAGAATACGATTCAGCACCCCTTCTCTTGCACGTGGATGTCGTAAGACGACTAAGGAGTGTGAGTGGAGTTTTAGGAGTGGTAGGACCACACTGTCGACAGTTATCTGTCTACAGCCGCGGGCCGGTCCGTCCGGGGTAGTACCACGCTCTCGCAGAAGATCGACGTCTGAGTAGTAGCAATTTGTTACTGCGCTTCGTTCGGTGAGCGAGCCCAACTTTCTGAGGGTGATTGCGTGTGGAGGGTTTTGGTGGTGCCCTTGGTATCACCGAGCCTCAATGCACGCATTCACACTCCCTTCGCTTTCATCGCGGTAGGCAATGGCCTTGTAAAGGTCCATGAGCGGCAGCAACACTTACCATCAGGTGTACTGTTTGCTCGTTTGCCACCGTTTGCAATAAAAAAAAAATAAGGGATATAATATTCATATAACATCCGTGCAAGAGAAAGAAAACTCGAAAATAAAACCCTATACCAACATGCCTTAGTGTCTGAAAACATAGGTCTACGATCAGCGTGTGTTACCAGTGATGACTTACGGCACGGAAATGTGGTTCCTAAATGTAGGCCTCATAACTGAGCTCAAAGTTGCTCAGCGTGCTATGGAGCGAGCTATGGTCGGGATTTTTCTGCGAGATAGAATCCGAAATACGGAAAGCCGCAGAAGAACGGGTGTAACTGATATAGTACGAAGAATTAGCACACTGAAGTGGCAAATGTGCAGGCCACATAACTCGATGAACTGAACTGCTGTTGAAGATAGGTTCTCGAGTGGCGGTCATGTATCGGACGACGCAGTGTAGGACGCACCCCCACTAGGTGGATCGTTGATCTGGTGGAAGTTGCTGGGCGTCGTTGGATGTAGGCGATACAGGAGTGGTAGGACCACACAGTCGACAGTTATCTGTCTACAGCCGCGGGCCGGTCCGTCTGGCGTAGTACCACACTCTCGCAGAAAATCGACGTCTGAGTAGTAGCAATTAGTTACTGCGTTTCGTTCGGTGAGCGAGAGAGCCGGAAGCCCAACTTTCTGAGGGTGGTGCCCTTGGTATCACCGAGCCTCAATTCACGCATTCACACTCCCTTCACTTTTTCGCGGTAGGCAGCGGCCTTGTAAAGGTCCATGAGCGGCAGCAACACTTACCATCAGGTGTACTGTTTGCTCGTTTGCCACCGTTGGCAATAAAAACAAAAAAAAATACAGGACCACACTCTGTGGCGTAACATGAGGGAGGTCTATGTCCAGCAGTGGACGGTGATAGGCTGAAATGATGATGATGAACAACATGGCTGACCAGCATAGTATAGCAGGTTTATTTCTCTCCTATTTTGGACGAAGCTCGAGCCCAGGAGTTGGTTATGTATGAGATCAGATGATTACTATAAAAAGTGTTTCATTTAGAAGATGAAATAACAAATACATTTCACCACAGCCAATGTCTCGCCTTTTAAATCCCTTAGATGTATTCACAGCATCGTTTCAATTAATCTTTTCACTTAATCCTCCGAAACTAATGTTTATCCCGTTTCATGATTAACGTTGGAAAAAATTTATAGTTTACTAGAAAATCCTTGCAAATACTTTGTACTATTATTAAAGGACTAGCAGCGCCTTGCAGTTTCACTCGCAGTTCCTCTTCTCGTGGGAATATCGGAATAAATTATAGCCTATGGGCTATTTTGATATGTAAGCTATATTATTATGAAGTTTCATCAAAATCCATTCAGTAGTTTTTGCGTGAAAGAGCAACAAACATCTTCACATCCTCACATACACATAAACTTTCGCATTTATAATATTAGTAGGATAGGATTTATCTATACAAATAAATAAAATTGAAGTGTCTGTTCGTAATGTCATAATACTGGGCTTTTTTCATGCTCACACGGTTATTTGCACGACACCTATGCCTAAAATACAGTTTAAAAAATGTTTATCTGTCTGTTTGTTTCAGATAATTTTCAAAATAGCTGGATAGATTTTGATAAAATTTTACTACCAGATAGCTGTCTGTATAAGGAGTAACTTGGCTATACTTTATGCCGGGAACGGGAACTATGGAGGTAAGGCGACTGAAACCGAAGCGAATCATGGGCGGGTTGGGTTACGTATATAACTGTAACCTAACAACTTTAAGAAGAAAAGGTGGGAAGAAGTGGAAGAAAAGGTGGATAGTACAGTACGAATTTACACCGATGGTAGCAAAATTATAGTTAAAGTCGGGGCAGCCATTACGGTATGGGAAGGCCTGACAGAAACCAAATGCCGCAAATTCATCATCGTACACGATGGTAGGTTGAATTTGCGGCATTTGGTTGCAGTTGTAGTAGCACTTTCTACGAGGCCGAATTGCTGGTGATATGTAAGGCCACCGAGGTAGCCGCGATCTATAAATACAGCTACTGCGCCATAATAAGCGACTCGAGGTCAGCCCTGGAAACGATAGTAAACACCAACTCCACACACCGCCTAGCCGAGAAAATCCTATGGCACATAAGACAGGCCAATGCGCAAAATCGAAAACTATCGTTGTACTGGGTGAAAGCCCATGAAGACGCAGAAGGCAACGAAAGAGCCGACCATCTTTTTACTACCCTCTTTAAAATTAATTGAAAATATGCTTGCATAACGTATCTTAATAATTAAGATACATGTTTCTTACTTTTTTCATTAAATTTGTTTTTCGTTATTATTGTTATTTATTGTTTTTTTTTTGTTTCTAGATTGTTAAAGTTAGAAAAAGAAATTAAAAATAATAGACAAGCCCGCTGAGTTTCTTGCTGGATCTTTTCAGTAGCGGTCGCGTTCCGATCCGGTGGTAGTATATTTTTTTTTTTTGGAAATTGTAAACCTGACAACATGTAAGTGCCCTCGTAAATTATTTACTATGCATAAACCCCGAGGTTTATGCATAATAAATAATTTGAATTTGTCATGTTTGTTGTTATCATTGTCCGTGTGGTGACGGAGTAAGAATACAATTCACCACTCCCTATCTTGCCCGTGGATGTCGTATAAGACGACTATGGGATATAATGTGCACATAACATCTGTGCAAGAGAAGGAAAACTCGAAATGAAACCCTATACCAACATGTCTGACCAGCATGGTATAGTAGGTCAAATTCCCTCCCATTGTGGAGGAGGCCCGAGCCCAACAGTGGGACGTATGTGGGCTGCGATGATGATGATGATGTTGTTATCATAAGACATGTTTATTGGCCTCGCTATTTGAATGTGAGTACCTATACAAACTTAAAAAAGTTTAAAGGTACAATAACAATTAATATGTATTTTCTTTTTGTAAATTAAATAAATAAAAAAAAATCTGGCCAAAGAAGCAGCGCTGAAAGTTAAAACTAAGCTTATATACGATAAATGGCCTGTTTCATAGACCAAGAGAGAAATCAGGAAGTGCTTTATTGGCGAATGGAACAGAAGATATCAGCAGCGCAGGTTGCGGGAGTAACAAAGGTGTTCTTCCCTTACGCCATAAAAGCATACGGCATATTAAGGAAAATGAAAGTGGACTCAGTGCTAGCCCAGGTGATGACGGGGCATGGTTTAATATGAAATTTAATAATATAAAACCTAACAAATCTAGTATACTACCACCAGATCGGAACACGGCAACACTGAGAAAGATCCGGCAAGAAAACCCAGAGGATATGACACTAAATTATTATTTATTTTTTAAGGAGGCTTACTTTATCTTACTAAAAGATTTTTGATTTATAAAATTATCTTTATAAAATTATCTATTTTGGGCAATCAAATATCAAATGCGATAAAAGCCATAGTTTTATTTACAACTAGCAATCCGCCCTCGCTTCGCTTCGGTTATAGGTTATAGTCGTTTTACCCGCGTAGTTCCCGTTCCCGTGGGAATACCGGTATAAAATATAGCTTAGTTTACGCCCTGATATTATAGCTTTCCATAGGTGAAAGAATTTTTGAAATCGGTCCAGCCGTTTTGAAGATTACCCGGAACAAACAGACAAACAGACAAAAATTTTATAATTGCTATTTTAGGCATAGGTGTCGTGCAAATAACCGTGTGAGCATGAAAAAAGCCTATTATTTTGACATTACAAACAGACACTCCAATTTTATTTATTGGTATAGATATACGATATTAACGTCTCGCTTTTGTTTTGCCTTCCTCTCCACTAACACTTAAGCTTTATGGTATGATATCCAAGTTCAAATTGACTTAAAGTATTATTACGAATCATTTGTACGGAAGTATAGAAAAGTGTTATTTTTAGACCTTGCCAGGCAATTTTTAAAATTTTTCCTGCGTAAAAACTACCCTTGTACTTCAAGAAATATTATAAAAAAAGAAATAGCCAAATCAGTTCAGCTGTTCTCGAGATTTGCGCTTAGCAACACATTCAGCGATTTTTTTAATACGCTTTTATTAGCTTCAGACGTATCTATGTTAGTATGTAACGGAATTTTTGAACATGATTTTGACCCCCTTCAAAACGTCGGATTAACTCGAAATTTGGCATACTTATTAAGGACCGATGACAATTCAATATTTTAAACAGTTTGACCCGTTATCCTTTCTAGGATAATCAGGATTAGCGATTTAAGCATATTTTTTTAGTTTTTTTGAACTATTATATTTATTATTTATATTATAGATATGTAATGCTCGCGTAAACATCAAAAATCATTAAGGGAGTGGTGAATTATATTCTTACTCTGTTTTTTTTTGGGGGTTGGGCTACGGTCAGCGCACCCTTTCACCCGCCTCCGTCCGGGGCGACAGAAGGGCGGCGCGCACAGACCCTTAACCCACCCGTGACACGTCGCCTTCGTTGTTGGGCCGACCACTGGTGCAGGGTGACTTGTCGTCAGTGGTCGGCCCGACAGAATACCTCTTGAGGAGTACCCTGTCCTCGACTGACGTCCCCCCGAGGACGTCGGTCGTCGTCGCGCGGTCGGCCTCTCGGCGGATGACTGACTTACGGGGAGTATTATATTCTTACTCTATCAGCTCACGGATAATGTTGATAACACATTGAAATATTAATTCTTTCATATTTTGTAATATTAGCAATGAGAAAGCAAATTCATAGCAACTCTACCGTACAATTCAGTATTGCTAACATAATAGCTATTATAGGTGGTTGACGGGCCAACTAATGACGTCACAGAAGCCTTTGGGAGAGGCCCGTGTGTACTGACTTGTGAAGGTTTGTCCAGCGTCAATGGAACGGAACGTTTTTGCTTACATTATGTATTTAAATTTATATGGACTTGTTCAAGGTTTTCTCTATTTACAGGTTAGATACATTAAAAAAAATACATTGTATTAAGGAAATCCGTGTGGTGATGGAAAAATAATACAATTCACCACAATCTTACCCGTGGATGGATGATAAGCTTAGAACATCTTTCCAAGAGAAGGATACCTCGAAATAAAACCCTATACCAACCTATCTCACCAGCGCTGTATAGTAAGGTCAATTGCCTCCTATTGTGAAGGAAGCTCCAGCCTAGGGATGTGAAAAAATAATCGATTTTTATAATAATCGATATTTTTGTAATAATCGATTTTTATGATCGATTATCAAAATAATAAAAATCGATTATTTTTATATTAAAATTAATCGATTATTTCACTGACAGATTTCCTAAAAAAAATCATCACGATACTGTGTGCAGTGTTTCATACTATATTACAAACTTTGATTATATAAACGTCTAGATGGAGTAATGCTAAACAAACGATACACAAAAAGTGTCCTCGGTTTTGCGCTATGTGTGAGTAGGCTTTGTGTTCTTATTGTTATTAAACTGTCAACGTTTGCGTGTTAAGGGTAGTGTTGCCCAAATGCAAGACCACGACGAGACTTGGACCGGTCTTGGTCTTGGTCTTGCAACATCGCACCTGGTCTCGTCTTGGTCTTGGTCTTGCGCACCCGAGTCTTGGTCTTGGTCTTGGTCTTGCGCACCCGAGTCTTGGTATTGCAGCAAGAGTCTTGCAAAGTTTTGCAGTTAGAATAACGTAACAGTAATTTATCATGGCAATGAAAAATCCAACTAAATTAATCAAATATCCTATCCTATCTATCCATCTGCTAGCCTATAGTTCACTATTGAATACAATACTTACCACTGGAGAAAATTACTCTTCTATTCCCCTGGTGTTCCATTAGACAGCGTTACTACTCTTATGACAGGACTTTCGACCCTATTTTCTTAAGACGTCACCACACGAGGCAGTTGATAAAATAAATTTTATGTCATTTTATAATCAATGCGATATTTTACAATTAATGCGATTGTTTATATTTCCCTTCAAGTTAAGTGGTATGTATCTATTGTATTTCCAGTTTAGTTACTGATACTCTGGATACTTGAAAAAACTTGTTGCTCTATTGCCTATATAAATACTTTGGCCGCTGGATCCATGTAGCTCTTAATATACTATTTATTCAAGAACATATAAAACTGATTTAATATTTTATGGTTTTAATACTTGTAAAATGTATGATATTCGTCATCATCGTCACAGCTCATAAAAGTGCCACTGCTGGGCTTAAGCTTTCTTCCAGTAAGAGGAAAATTGATCTACTATACCACGCTGGTCAGACATGTTGGTACAGGGTTTTCTTTCTAGTTTCACTTCTCTTGCACATATGTTATATACACAGGGTGTATCAGGTTATGGGACAACTGTTCATGTATGTTGTAGTTCAACAGTCATAGATCATAATTAGAATCTATATTACACAAAAACAATATAACGTAAAAGTTATAGTGATTACAAAAATGTGTGTCTAAGAGTTTATGCCTTAAATTTTATGCATTATGTAGGTATGTACAGACAGGATATATGTAAGCATGTAAAATTTCGACAGTATAAATAGGTATTAGATTTGCGCGAACCTTTCAATGGTTACGTAGGTACAAAGGCGACTCATCAACGGTCATCGCCCGATCAGCTGATTTATGTTAAAGCGAAGTTTGTCTTGCTTATGCAAACGTAATCATTGATTTATTCAAATTCTAATGAACATTTAACAAAATACGATTATGTTGTAGATTAAGTATCATTCCTCTATACATTTTAATCAATTTACACGAAAAAACGATGACAAAATTGAGAACTTACATGTCGCTCAATTCATTAACGAATCGATATTTTTATTTCAATTTTTTTCATGGGTTCCTAACACCATTGCCCGATCCGATTTGATACGACATCCACGGGTAAGAGAGTGGTGAATTATATTCGTACTCTGTCTTTTTTTTGTGTGTGTGTAGCTGTTGGTCGCAGATGACCTTGACAGCTTAACGCGATCAATGGGTGAGCGCTGATGGCTCTCAACTCGGTAAGTAAGTTAAGCGAACATCGCCCGAGGGCTCCCCCCTGTGGGGAATGGACCTCGGCTCGGGGCGTCGCTGAGAGCAAAGTGGGCGTGGCCAAGTTTAGGTAATGACTCTTACGCGGCGCGGTTTTCGACCTCGACGGCGAGGCCGATACCGCGGAGTTTTATCTGTTATCGCTGCGCGAGCTGTGTAGGTCCTTTCTTGGGCGATCATAATAGCGTCATCTTCTTCTTCAAGAAGATGACGAAGACGTCGGACCGCGGATATTTTTGAGGGGACGTAGTTTACCGCCCCAACCACTAGTGGATTGGGGTGAGTCGTGGCAGAGGCAAAATAGCGCTGGGAGCAACGCTTCATGTACTGCCTGATGGTGATCGTACTCTGTCCCTACATGGACATTTATATAGATTAATTGTAGGCATATTTCTATGTCCAACAGTGAACGTCGTTGGGCTAATGAATAAACGGATATATAAATATGTATAATGGGCAAGAGCACTCTCGTGATTACGGTATTTTTGTCCTTAAGCCTTTCCGAAGAGTAATTCTGAAAAGCCAACACCAACATTGGGAATCGATTGGCCAATAGATGGATATCTCAAGACTGATTTGACTTGCCGTGTAGTGACGGAGTAAGAATATAATTCATCACCCCCTATTTTACCCGTGACTGCGAACCCACGACTAAGGGCTATAATATATAACATCGGTGCAAGAGAAGGAAAACTTGACATGTATGACCTGTAACAACACGGCCGATCACCGTGGCGATTCCCCTCCGGCCACGGCCGATTCTCCTCCTGTTATGTAGAAGACACGAGCTCAACCGTATATAAGCTGAAATGGTGATTTGAATTAAATGTAAGACCGCGAGACTCTTGCAGGCCCAGTCTTGGTCTTGCTCAAGTCTTGCAGGGCCAGTCTTGGTCTTGGTCTTGCAAAAATTAAGCGGTCTTGGTCTTGGTCTCGGTCTCGCATTTCTCGCAAGACCAAGACCAAGACCGCAAGACCAAGACTTTTTTGGGCAACACTAGTTAAGGGATACCCAGTTTTAAATAATTTTCCACATTTTTTCAAATATTTAAGGAGATATAATTTATGAAAGTTAAATAAAATATGATATAATTAATAGAATATTGTTTTATTTAAATACATATTGTAAATACAAAAATAACAAAGAAATTACTTAAATTAAAACCCGTCTCTTTCAGTTTGTTTTCGGAATAGTTTCCTCTTTGATTTTATTTCATGGATTATATCTATACTTGGTATTTGATTTGACCCCATACAGCTCTATTATTCTTTACTCCTTTTTTGTAAAACACAAATCATCAACCGAGAAATGTTAGGAACACACCACCAGGAGGACTTCTTTGAGGGAGCTCACCGCCTGGCGCGTCGACGCCCGCCAAGACGTCATTGCCCGTTGGGCAGTCCGGCTGGAGTGGCCTCGGTTCGGGGTGCGAATTGTGGAGGCCTTCCGGCCGGTGCTGATGCAGTTGTTGCAAAGGTGGCACGGGGTGCTCTCCTTCCGACTAATGCAGGTGTTGACGGGGCATGGGAGCTTCACCAAATACCTGCACAAGGTCGTAAGGAGGGAGAGTACACCGTCCTGCCACCACTGCGATTGCGACGAGGACACGGCGCAGCATACGCTCGAGGCCTGCGCCGCTTGGGCCACGCAGCGCCGTGAACTCGTCGCAATCATCGGTGCCGACCTGACGCTGCCGACCATCGCTAGGGCGATGGTCGACAGCGTCGGGAATTGGGACGCGGTGACAGCCTTATGCGAGACAGTGATCTCGCAGAAAGAGGCGGCGGATCACCTGCGCGAGGAGCGCAGCCTCGATGAGGAGATACGCCGCCGGCGACTGGAGCGGCGTAGGCGCGACTATCTGCGCCTCATGCCGCCCTAGCCGAGGCCGCGGGTGACGTGACCGGGGATTAGTCCGTCACCCGCCGAGAGGCCGACCGCGTGAGGAAAGACTGACGTCCTCCCCGAGGGGGGGACGTCGGTCGATGGGAGGGTACCCCATGGACCACTGATGACAAGTTAACTCTGCTCTGGTGGTCAGCCCAACGACGAAGGCAACGTGGTTTTCGGGTGGGTTGCGGGAGTTGCGTGCTTAAGCCCCTCTGTGAAACGCGACCGCACTGAGAAGATCCAGTAAGAAACCCAGTGCGATTGTTATTAATTCATTTACTAGTTTATTTAAATAAAATTACATACAACATCATGCCTATTAATAGCTCCAGCCTTTCGAACCATGATATAATCATCATCATCTTGCTCTTATCCCAATTACTTGGGGTCGACGCAATATGTCATCTGTTTTGACATATTGCAAAAAGTTTCGGCAATGACTTTTATGACCGGCCACCTGCCTGACGTCAACCCTCCTTGGGAATGTAATCGTTGACCCAAATGGTACCAGATGGAGTTGGTCCGGATCAATCTAGGGCTCTTAGTCGTCTTTTACGATACCCACGAGCAAAGCAAGGGTTGGTAGTATTCGAAGCCGCTACCACACAGCAATGAAAAAGTACCCGCAAGCGACAACCGACCGCAAGTTAACCACTAGAGCAGCCATCACTCCCCTCAACCACAATGGAGGGAAGGAAGTGACCTGCTCATCGTAGCTACCGCAAGCAGACCTTTCAATAAGCATGACCAATACCGTTTGCCACAAACATAAAACACAGAGCAAATAATAAATTCGTTTGACAAAACACGCTACGCTTTACAATTATAGTATCTACAACAAAATAAACATGTGCCTAACACCATTCAATGAAATAATGGGAAAATGCTTGAGTGAGGAGCTGCTCATAACCAGTCTGTATTATCATCAATATAATCCGAGATTTTATATTTTTTTTTTTTTATGTATATATTAGAAACCTCAATGATTCTAAATTCTAAGATCAACCAAAATCAGTATGCAAATTTGGCATATTTTCTATGGTCAGTGCTAAATTTCTTTTATCTCCCATTGTTGTGGCAAATCACCCGAGAATAATCTAGCAACACTCGTCAATTCCGGTAACTTAAAAATATCGAAATAAATAATCATGATTTCTTGAAAAATTTATTTAAATAACAAAACTTAATGATGAAAAGTGATCTTAGTATTGTTATAAGGTTTGCCCATATAATTGCGACACAGTTTGACATCACAAACCGCCACAATATTATTTTTTTTCACGAGCATATTACCGCGTTTTAGTTCAAATGACACTGACGTTATGAACAAGTGAGTCTACTTAATTTAGTAGACTTTATTTGGACCGTTCTGTACGGCAAACGAGTCATCTAGACCTGTATATAATTTTCAAATTTCAAAAAAAAATTATAAAATAAAGCTCACATTTACAAAAAAAAGGTTATCATAATCCTGTTGGGAGAAAAATCGATTATTTTATAATCGATTTATTTTAAAGAATAAAAAATGGATTATTTAATTAATCGATTATTTTCCCTCCAAGTCACATCCCTATTCTAGCCTAGCAGTGGGACGTATTTGAGCTGAAATGAAAGAAATAAGATAGAGAGATTTAAAATAACAGTAGGCATGAATCATCATCAATTATCATCATCATCACAGCTCATACGTTCCACTATTAGGCTCGAGCCTTCTCCATATTGGGAAAGTGACCTACTAAACCACGCTGGTCAGGCGGGTTGGTATAGTTTCATTTCGAGTTTTCTTTCTCTTGCATAGTTTTTATATGGTATCCCTTAGTCATCTTTTACGACACCCAGGGCCAGGTGGTTAATTATATTCGTACGCCATCACTCCGGAATATTTGTATGTGGTCATAATTCGTAAGTAAAATATGAACATAGGATTTAACATCATCATCTCAGCGCATTAACGTCACATTGTTTGGCTCGGGCCTCCGCCACTATGAGAGGGAAGACGTGTTGGTATTGGATGATTTTTTCAAGATTTTCTTCTCTTCCATAGATGTTATATATGTCCCAGCGTCACTACCTCTGGCACCATATCTTGATAGTTTTTAAGAATTAATCGATTAAGCAAACGTCAAGTATTATACTTGGGTGTTTTCGATACAACGTTGGCAATCCTTTTTGATGTTTTTCGTTTGACCGTTAACGTTTGAAATATTACCGAGCTTTCGTTATTGAGAGCGGTCCGTTGAATACTCAGTTGAGTGCGAGACGCGAGAGTGAGCGATCGTTGTTGCTGCCGTGGTGTATCAAATTCACCGCGTTTCCCTAACTTGTAAGTTAGCTGTCGGTATCCGTGTAATTAGTGGTTATGATAGAAAAGTGTTAACGCTAATTATTGAATACAGTTTAAAAGTAGCCATCCGAAGTATTATTTTATCCCCTCGCGATGTGTGACCGACCTGATAGTGATACAGCATGGTGGCCCCCAGCCCGCGATATATACAATTTATATCCTTTAATCGCCCTTTACGACAAATTAACGAATTATATTCGTTCTCCGCTACTGTAAGTGGTCACAATTCATAAGTAAAGAACAAACATAGGATTTGACATGTCAGATTATATCAGCTTGACATAAACTATTAGTTTGTGGGTATTTAGTCGATTATAATGGAGAACAAATATTTACTATGTATGTTTGCATCATTTAAGTATATATTCTATGCAGCTAAACGATATTCAGAAATAAGGGTTTTATTTGTTTGCCCTTATTTGTATAAGAATAACATGGTTAATCTACTTTTCATTATTACTATTATGAAGCATTATCTTACCCGTAGATGTCGTAAAAGACGGCGAAGGATTTGTGATATGCGTACAACATCTATGCAATAGAACGAGAACTCGAGACAAAACTCTGTATCAAGTCATCTGACCAGCGTGTTATATTAGGAAAATATCCTTCTTTCCAGGCTCGATCCCAGCAGTGGGTAGTATATGAACTGTATATTAATGATAAATAATTGTGAAGCTTATATCTCTAAAAGTATGTAGGTCTCTAAATTTAGGCATCATATCGAAACAGCCACTCCGCGTACTATGGAGCAGGCTATGCTTAGAATTTTTAGATTCTTGCGAATGTATACAAAGGATAACCCTACACACAAACAAAGCATTTGACATCTGCGAATGTGAATAAAGGATAAGAAAGCTTAATAGTTAAAGCTTATGAATGAGTCTTTGTGCTTTTGCCAATTTCTAGGAATCTCTCCTTTGGGAGAGTTCATTAAAACAAGTCGGTATACCCGAATTCGGTGTTATAGCCGGAGTGTATTCCGTGTGGTAACAGATTAAGAATACAATTCACCGCTCCCTATCTTGCCCGTAAATGTTATAAAAGATGATGGGAATATTCTATGGAGATAACATCTATTTAAGATGAGGAAAACTCTACATAAAAGCCTATGCCAACATATAAACGTGATAAAATCCATAAAAATAATTTTATTTACAAAATAATAATTATACAATTCATTTAATGAATTAGTGTTTTATATTTGTGGCACATGATATTGATCATGCTCACTGAAGGGTCTGCTTGCGGTAGCTACGAGGAGCGGGTCACTGCCTTCCCTCCATTGTGGTTGAGGGGAGTGATGGCTGCTCTAGTGGTTAACTCGTGATTGGGTGCCGCTTGCGGGATCTGGTCCAGCCATGGTACTTTTTCGTTATATTTAATAAATGTATTGTATGATGGTTCGAAAGGCATCACACTGGAGTGATTAATAGACATGTTGTTGTATATTATCTTATTTATAAAAAATAGTAAATGAATAAAAAAGAAGACAAGCCCACTGAGTTTCTTGCCGGATCATCTCAGTGCGGTCGCGTTCCGATCCGGTAGTAATGTAAGGTAAAATGTAAAAAAGTGACCATATGTAAGTGCCCCCGCGGGGTTTATGCACAATAAAGGATTTGAATTTGAATTTGAGTGACTAGTACTAGAGGTCGTCCGTCAGCCATGGTTACCAGTATTTTAAATTTTTAAACTACTCGTAATCTTTGGTTTTATGTCAATTCTACATTCATCATCATCATCATCATCATTATCATCATTTGATCTCAGATACATTCCACTGCTGGGCTTGAGTTTCCCCCACAATAGGAGAGAAATTGACCTTACAATACCATGCTGGTCAGCAGGTTGGTATAGGGTTTTATTTCGAGTTTGCTTTCTTTTACATAGATGTTAATATTATATCTGGTTGACAGAGCTTTGCTCGGTATATTTTTGTTGTATTTTTGCCGAATTTATTTAGATATTAATAAAAAACAAAAATGAAATAATGAAAAAAATTGGCTAAGTGCGAGTCGGACTCAAACGCACGAAGGGTTCCGTACCATTGACTAGGTTTAAGTGCTTCCCTATTGCCATTATCGATATTGAGCAAAAAATCAAGTTTGTTGTATTGGAGCCCCCCTTAAATATTTATTTTATTTTAGTTTTATTATTTGTTGTTATAGCTGCAATAGAAATACATCATCTGTGAAAATTTCAACTGTCTAGCTATCACCGTTCTTGAGGTACAGCCTGGTGACAGACGGACGGACGAATGGACAGCGAAGTCTCAGTAATAGGGTCTCGTTTTTACCCTTTGGGTACGGAACACTAAAAAATATCAAAAATTACAAAAACAGAATAATAATAACACCGAGATTTGATCCACGCTGTTTGAATGCCAAAACAAAACAAAAAGAAAACTGGACAACTTCCCAACTGAGCTATTGTCTTAACAACGATGACGAAATTCGAATTCCTATTCAAAGAATGTCAATAACATTTTATCTCATTGTATTGATTAGCTAAAAAACACCGACAAAACAACATTTTCTATAAATAAAACCTACATCGATTTTTTAGCCCGAAACCTCTAGTATGGCAAATTTCATCAAAATCGCTGGAGCCGTTTCCGAGATTCAGAAAAAAAAATATTATATATATATATATATATATGTATATATAAGAATTGCTCGTTTAAAAATATAAGATATGCGTATTATATATATATTCCTTAATCGTCTTTTACTACATCCACGGGCAAGATAGGAAGTGTTTATTCTTATTTCGTCACCACAGGGACTATTATTTTACATTAAAGCACGCAAAATCGAGTGTATAGATAGTAAATAATAAAGATATAGATAAATAAACAAATACTGTAAAACATTGTTCCCATAAGCCTTCTAAAGGCCACAGTATTGGTGGTCTCAACAATCTGCTACGCTCCGATAACGCTCAATGTAACACGCTCTATTTAAAATGTATGCCCACATATTAGATTAAACGGCTGAGCAGGTACGCGTGAAATGCCACCTTGGAAACCAATAAGGTTTCATACTGGTTAACACTTCGAGGCAGAGATGATAAATTATAATAGGTAGTTGTTCGATATTTTAAAGTTTCAATTCCTCGTCGAACTGCCACATTTCCCTGTGGTGACGGAGTACGAATACAATTCACCATTGCTTATCTTGCCTGTGGGTGTCATTAAAGATGACTAAGGAATATAATGTGCAAGAAAAGGAAAGCTCGAAATTATAATTTCCTTCGAAACTATAATTTCCTTCCTATTGAGTAGAGGACTCGAGCCCAACAGTGGGACGTTTATGACCTGTGATAATGAGTATATGGAAATTTCAACTCCCAACAAGTAAGAATACAATTCACCTGTCTTGCCCGTGGATGTCGTAAAAGATGTCTAAGGGATCTGTGCAAGAGAAAGAAAACTCGAAATAAAACCATATAATTAGACATACCATATATAAACCACCACATATAGACATAATTAATTGGCTTGACATCAATAATTTAAAAATCAATCTAAATAAAACTAAACCTATGCATTTTCACCAAAGGTGTAGTATTCCAAATATTAGTTTTAAGGGCTATACTATTGAAGAAACCCCGCGGGCTAAATTCTTAGGTTTAATAATTGACAACCAACTCAATTGGAAGTCACATATAGAAGAACTCAGTAAAAAACTTAGTAAATCGGCATATGCACTTCAGCAACTCTCAAAAAACATTAATCGAAAATCACTTTTGACCGCATATCATGGTTTGGTGGCTTCCATCCTGAGATATGGCATCATATTCTGGGGTCAGTCTACTGATAGGGATGTTGTATTTAGAATGCAAAAAAGGTGCATCCGATCTATGTGCCAGCTGAAAATGACCGATAGCTGCTCACCTTTTTTTAAATCTTTAATTATATTAATTGTACCGGGATTGTACGTACTAGAAACTGCACTCTTCGTTAAATCTAATATTACATTATTTAAAAGAGTGTCAGATGTCAGAAAAGGTCCAATACGCTCGCAATATGCCGACCACCTGTGTAACATTAACTGTAAGACTACTAATGCAGTAATACAGTAAAGTATATTTGGTATGATACCCAAAATTTTCAATAAAATACCCAATGTCATAAAGAAAATGCCTCTAATCCAATTTAAAAAATGCCTCCACAAGATTTTAGTAAATAAATGTTATTACTCACTGGAGACATACTTTAAAGATAATTTAATATAAAATTTCTTTTAATAACATGACATCTAATAATATGCGATCCAATAAAATGACACCTAATAATATGACATTCAATTCTGATTCTTCTTTTTTTCTAATAAGATTACATTTGAAGTTTTTAGTATTATTTTCATGTATCTCCGATTCACGGCTCTTTCAAAGGAAGATACCCGGTCCTTTGAAAGGCTTACATGGGGATATGGATCCAACACGTAGAGGCCTTTGGAGAAATTTAAAATGTAAAAATGGGATGGGGACACTCCAGGTCTGTACATAACACACGTGGACTGCAGGTAACAACGGTAGGTATAAAGCAATTGTTGATGATGGTCTCTAATATAGGATTATGGGGTTGGAGGTTCGATGGACTGGTCTAACTTAATGCTATTGCTTAAAAAACTGTCGTCTGCCTTCAATACCTTTATCGTCTTGAACATTGGCAGACGGTGACTCGCCAACTCACTGAATGGGCCCCCTAAACGATCGCCACAGACCCGCAGGCCATACGGGCAACAGGGGGCAACATTGGTGCAAGTGGCTTGGGGTGTCGAGCGGTGCGGCGCCGGTTTCACCATCGCGAGTCGCCGATAAACGGAGACGCGCAGTGGTTTCCTCGTAGTTATGCCCTGAAAAATTACACTTCCACCCCCGAGCATATGCTCTGTCCAGAGCTATATAACTCTGGCGACCCCTCTCTAACCGGCCGTTTAGAATCCTGCGAGAATCCTGCGGGTACTCTTCGGTTTCCACTATCACACACACATTCAGCACGCCACAAGCTGCCCTGCTTAGTATTATTATTATGACATTTATTTAATTTACTATCTACCTTATACATTTTTAAATGTGATATAAAAAAAATAAAATATTTAAAAATATAAAAAGCGTGATGACCCACCGGCAGCGAGTACAAGAACCAAGCTGTCGATGGTTAGGGCTCCAAAGAGAGGAACTTTCTCACGATGCGCTCCGTGTCCAGTAAGACCGCCTTCTGCATCAGACCCGCAATCCAACTACCTAACGTGAGCCTCTTATTATTATTTTAATTCTTATATTGCAATTTTAATTTAATGTATTTTAATTTCATCTACCTAGAATAATAGCTTTTAAATAAATCTGATTAATATTGTTTTTAATTATAATTATGTATAATTAGTTTTTTAGTAATAATTCCTATTTGTATTACTTCATTTCAAGGCTTAACTGAACTTGTTTTATTTAATTTGTATGTCCTTCTTTTTTTTTTGTAGGTGGGTTGCGGTCGGCGCGCTCCTCGCACCACTCCGTCCGCGGCGACAGAGGGGCGTAAGCACGCAACTTCTGCAACCCATCCACGATGCACGTCGCCTTCGTCGTTGGGCCGACCACCGGAGCGGGGTTACTTGACATCAGTGGTTGGCCCGACGGAATACCCCCTACGTGGGGTACCCTCCCATCGACCGACGTGCCTCCTTGGGGAGGACGTCAGTCTTACCTCACGCGGTCGGCCTCTCGGTGGGTGACGGACTAATCCTAGGTTACGTCACCCGCGGCCTCTGAATTTGTATGTCCTAGAGGCAAAACATAGTGAACCAACTACTAGTATAAGACTATTTATGTACCTACCTATGTTTAATAAATAAATATTATTCTATTCTATTCTATTTACCAACATGTCTAACTAGCATGGTATAGGTAAATTTCCATTCTATTGGGGAGGAAACTCGAGCTCAGCGTTGGGACTTGTATGAGCTCGGACGTCGGCAAGGCTTCCATATATAGAGTGCTTCCTATAGACCAATAACCCATAAAATTTATATCACCTTCTTTAGCTCATAAACATAAATGTTGTTTAGTTATAAACGTAATAATAGGTTAAGATGTTACTCAAGTAAGAACTAAAGGCTTTCTATTTTTATTCTTATTTTATTTATGTACATTAACTACTTCGAACCTGGCTTAATGGCGTTCTCCTAAGCGTATATTTCGTATATTTTATCAAGAAATCTCTTTTTTAGGACTTTTATGGTAGTAGGACCACACTGTTGACAGTTATTTGTCTACAGCCGTGAGCTGGTCCGGGGACTACCCCGGATGGACCAGCTCGTGGGCGGCTATAGAGAGACAGGCTGTAGTACTAACCACACTGAGCAGAAAATCGACGTCCGAGTAGTAGCAAATTGTTACTGCGCTTTGTTCTGTGAGCGAGAGAGCCGGAAGCCAAACCCTCTCAGGGTGTTTGCATGTGGGCCGTAGAGCCGCGCGCCGCTCCTCTGTCGCCCTGGACGAACCCGGGTGGCAGGTGCGCTGACGATGGCCCACCCCTTAAAAAAAAAGGGTGTTGGCGTGGGCGTGGGTTTTCACTGAACCTCATTGCACCCATTCACACTCCCTTCACTTTCTTCGCGGTAGGCAGCGGCCTTGCAAAGGTCCCATAAGCGGCAGCAACACTTATCATCAGGTGTACTGTTTGCTCGTTTGCCACTGTTAGCAATATTAAAAAAATCGTGTTAAAATATATTTGCTCAGGTTTTTTTTTTTCAATTTATAGCTATTTTGATAGTTTTATTTGTTGATAGTTTTTTCATATTTTAGGAATAAGATCGAAGAGAAAAGATTATCGAGAAGATACTATTATATTTAAGAAATATTCTGTTTCAAATGTCCTCCAGAGGAAAAACTCAAAACAAAACCCTCTACCAACCTTTCTGACCAGCATGGTATAACTAGTATGGGCAATTTCCCTCCTACTGTGGAGGAGGCTCGAGCCCAGCAGTGGGACGTATATGAGCTGAAATGAATAAAAAATTAATAAAACTTCATATACTGCTTCATCCTATATATGCCTCATTATTAAGAATTCTTCTTCTTCATTCTACTGAGAATGGAAGGGCAATTTATCTGCTATACTAAGTTAATCAGACACCCTAATACAAAGCATTATATTACAGTTTAACAAAACAACTTTTGTTATTCTTGTAGTAACAGTTACTGTTACTCTTGTAGTAACAATTACTGTTACTCTTGTAGTAACAGTAATAACAAAAAGTAACTTAAAAAAATAGATTTTGAATCCAAGTCTTTTATAAGGCAGTCAATTAGTTTCTCTACTAAGTGATAGCTGCATACATAGCGACATCGAACCGCAAATTATTGTAGGACTCTCATTTTAACCGAGAATAGGCCAAGGCCGTCGTGTCACTCAATAGAATAACCCTATTATGTCGAATTTTATAAAGTTCAGCTATAACATAAATTGTATAGTATAATAGCATAAAGCCATTGTGTAAAGAAATGATACATTAGATTTTATCAAAAACATAATGTATTGAGTTTGATTGTTTTGATAATGTGTCTAATTTAAGGAATACAAACTATGATGTTTACGCGAGTATTACACATTTTAAATAAAACTACTTTACGGATTTTATCGCGTTTGTATTTGATTTTTGATTAAGCTGTGTGGTAGCGGCTCCGAATACTACCAACCCTTGCTTTGCTCGTGGGTGTCGTAAAAGACGACTAAGAGCACTAGACTGACCCGGACCAACTCCATCTGGTACCATTTGGGTCAACGATTACATTCCCAAGGAGGGTTGATGTCAGGCAGGCGGCCGGTCATAAAAGTCATTGCCGAAACTTTTTGCAATATGTCAAAGCAGATGATATATTGCGTCGACCCCAAGTAATTGGGATAAGAGCAAGATGATGATGATGATGATTTGATTTTTGATTGTTTGATTGACAATTGTTTGCGACAATTGACTGTCGAAATTTGGGCAGTGCTGCAGTCCCTTCAGCGGTGCCAAATTGACTATCGATACATCGAAGTGTTGAAATGTTTGTATAGAAGCGCCACTATGTCAGTCCGCATCCAGAATAAGAGTACGAAACCGATCCAGTTGCAGAGAGGTGTGAGACAGGGAGACGTCATCTCTCCGAAACTGTTCACCACTGCTCTGGAAGATGTCTTCAAGCTCTTAGACTGGACCGGACTCGGCATCAACATCAACGGCGAATACATCACTCACCTTCGATTTGCTGACGATATCGTAGTCATGGCAGAACCCATGGAGGACCTTGGCACTATGTGCTCAATGACCTCAGCAGAGTATCCAAACTAGTGGGTCTACAAATGAACATGGACAATGAAAGTCATGTCTAATGCCCATGTCATTCCTGTACCGGTGTTAGTTGGGAATGCAATTCTCGAAATTGTGGATCATTATGTTTACCTAGGACAAGCAATCCAGTTAGGTAGATCCAATTTCGAGAAAGAGGTCAGCCGACGAATCCAACTCGGCTGGGCAGTGTTCGGGAAACTTAAGAGGATCTTCTCGTCTAATATTCCGCAGTGTCTGAAAACAAAGGTTTATAACCAGTGTGTGTTACCAGCGATGACTCATGGCACTGAAACGTGGTCTCTAAATGTCGGCCTCATAAAAAAGCTCAAAGTCGCTCAGCGTGCTATGGAGAGGGCTATGCTCGGTATTTCTCTACGTGATAAAATCCGGAACAAGGAAATCCGTAGAAGAACGGGTGTAACCGACATAGCCCGCAGAATTAGCACGTTGAAATGGCAATGGGCAGGCCACATCGCTCGTCGTACTGACAACCGTTGGGGAAGAAAGGTTCTTGAGTGGCGACCACGAATCGAACGGCGCAGCGTAGAACGACCCCCCCACCAGGTGGACTGACAACATTCTCAAAGTCGCAGGGAACCGTTGGATGCAAGTGTCGCAGGACCGTTCCGAGTGGCATTCACGTGGGGAGGCCTATGTCCAGCAGTGGACGTCTGTAGGCTGATGGATGGATGGATGGATGGATTGACAATTATAAATTTTCTGTAATGACGATGACTTGTTGGACGTTAGACATCTTAGTCCGCCAGTGACCATGAACGCTGCAAAGTGTTTGAAACGTCGGGCAATCAAATATCAAATAAAAACGCGATAAAATCCGTAAAGTAGTTTTATTTAGAATACAAACTCGTCTCGAATACAAAATCCGTAAAAATAGTTTAATTTACAAAATTAAATTCATCTAATCTATACTAATATTATAAAGAGGTAAAATTTGTAAGTTTGTATGCAGGGGGTAATCTCTGGAACTCATAATCTAATTCTAATTTTATTTTAACTGGCAGAAAGCTACATTATTCCTGAGTGCTATAGGCTATAAATTGTTTCTATAACATGTATATTAACCGAGCTATCACAACTTTTGTCTGGCAAGTCGGAAAAAAATACCTCGTAAAACAGAATTATTTGCGTGCGCTGCCTAAACAGTTGCTTAAAATTAAAAAGAATGTATGGCTACCTGGTTCATCTTAATTATTTCTACAAAAAAGTCAGCGATACCATATCTCTATCTTTTATATTTTATCTTTTATACTTCTATTATTGCATTAAAAAATTTTTTTTTCGGCATTGTTACGTTTGGTTGATTATTTGAGCAACAAAATATTAATTCTTATGACAATAAATTATTTCAGTATCACAGGAACATCATACAGATAAGATTTGCCATTTACAGTATATCAATTGGTCATACAGTTTCGGAGATAATATAAAATTACTAAAACGCAAAATGACCCTAGCATAACTTTCATTGTGCAGACGTTTTACCTATTTGCCCATAGATGGCGTTCTGCAATGACGTCATTTTTCTGAATCGCGGTGTTAAGACTTTCCGTGGATTGATGACCCTCTCGAATTATTATGCCCACGTTGTCGTTAGTTGGAGTTCTAAAAATTACATGTCAGTTGGTTATTGGTTTCGGTTGTTTCGTTCGCATGGTTGTTGTTGTTGATAGATACCTCATAATCGAAAATATCGTAATTTCGTTGTACGTTTGTTTTGTATGTTCGTAGTTTCGTACTTCGTTCTATCGTAATATAACATATATGTAATGATTTCTGATGTTTACGCGAGTATTATACATTCATACTAATATTATAAATGCGAAAGTAAGGATGTTTGTTTGTTTGTTTGTAACGCTTTCACGCTTAAATCACCGAACCGATTTCAAAAATTCTTTCACCAATGGAAAGCTATAATATCAGGGAGTAACATAGACTATATTTTATCCCGGTATTCCCACAGGAACGGGAACTACGCCGCGGGTAAAGCCACTGAAACCGAAGCGAAGCGAGGGCGGGTTGCTATGAATTATAATTTTATTTCCGTGTGGTGACGGAGTAAGAATATAATTCATCACTCCTTGTCTTGCTCGTGAATGTCGTCAAAGACGACTATGGGATATCAAATGCACATAACATCTGTGCAGGAGAAGGCAAACTCGAAATGAAACCCTATACCAATATGTCTACCACTGACGACAAGTCACCCTGCTCCGGTGGTAGCCCAACGACGAAGGTGACGTGGCTACGGGTGGGTTATGGGCCCACGCGCCGTCCTTTCGTCGCCCCGGATGGAATGGACCGCGTGTGCGCTTACCATAGCCCACCCATAAAAAAAATACCAACATGTCTGACCAGTATGCTATAATAGGTCAAATTCCCTCCCATTGTGGAGGAGGCCCGAGCCCAACAGTGGGACGTATGTGGACTGCGATGATGATGATTATGATGAATTATAGTTACTAGTACTAGAAATCTTCCGTCAGCCAGTTACCTTTTTTTTTAAAATACTGGTAATCTTTGGTTTTATGTCAATTCTACATTCATCATATCATCATTTTTGATCGCATATACGTCCCACTGGAAGAGTAATTGCCCTACCACGCTGGTCAGACAGGTTGGTATAGGGTTTTATTTCATGTTATATACATATCATATCCCTTAATCGTCTTTTACGACATCCACGGGTAAGATAGGGGAGTGGTAAATTGCACTCTTACTCCATCACCGCACGGAATATATATATATATATATATATATATATATATTATTATATACATTATTATATACACATATCATATCTTATTTAATCCCAAATGATCTTACAAGACTGCCCATAATTGCTAAGCCATTGATTTTGACTTACGATGCATAAACACCATTGAGTATGCCGCCATCGGGATGGGATCACAAAATAATTATATCGATAAATTAAAACGCAATAAAATGTGTATCGCTTTAGGCAAGAACCATTTTATACGTCGTGTTTTTAATAAAGCATTTATTTGTTATTTATATTGCATAATTATCGTGCTTATTACTTTTACTATTGATTGCAGAAAACTAATTAAGTAGTTAGCGATTAAATGAGTGCGTGTAAATATTTTCTATTAGCCTCGTGTAAGGTCTTTATGAGTATTACATATATGTAAGAAACAAAATTCTTCATGTGTTACCGGAGTAAGAATTTTAACCATCCGATTTCTTCCTCTTGAGTGTCATAAAAGACGACCAAGGGTTTTATAATATGCATTCAGCATTAATGCAAGAGAAAAGGCCATGCAATTACCAGCAAGGTACAATAGCACTTCAAATTCTCTTTAGTGTTGTGGAAGAGTTTCGAGCCTAGCACGGCGATGTATATGAGCTGAGACGATGAAGTTAAACTACTATGTTATACAGTGCAGTGGTATATAATTAAAACCTGTTTCATAATTATGACTAGTTGAACGTGAAATCTCTTAGTCCGGCCGAGGCAATGAATGCTCAAAACAATTCAAAACACAAGGAAAGTAAATTACTAATAAAAATGCGATGAAATCCGTAACAAAGTACATAGTTTTATTACATATGATAATATTGCCTTTGAATTCCCTCTATTATCTATTTATTAGGAACGACTTTGAAGTTAAACCTGAATATTGGCATTATTTTTATTAAAATATGAATTACTTCTGCCTACAAATTCTCATACAATTACTTGAAAAGAAAATATAATGTTTTGGAAATATCGATAACAATTTTATCGATACTGCTAACTATCCGCAATAATCATTGGCGAGTCAATCACGAAAATCTTGGACTGTTTTCAGATGTGATTAATTCGGGAATGGGTGTGAAAGTTTAAAAGAAGTTTAGATTTTAATAAATTAAATAAATGTATACTATTATAACAGAAATCTTTATGGCACGAGGGAATTATAAGCGGAACAAACACAAATATAATCTCAGATAATTAGATTATGAATCGCACAAATTGCTATTCTGCGTGAAAATGAAATCAACGACTGTGGCATTAGGACTTTATTATTTAGACCTTTACGTCCTATTTGCAGCTGAATCACTACCTCTTCTTATTTTTTTGTCTTGGCAATCAGCTATTAATTTGCCAGTATCGAGTTCAAATTATCAGTGTCTTCATGTTAATAATTGACCGTCAGTAGGTAAGTCAAACTGTCGCTAATAATAGTGTTATGGTCACTGTTAACGGTATATGTTGAGGATTTCGGTAGAAACAAAAAGGCATGTAAGGCACTTTTATATCAAATTCACTATACCCCAGCCGTTCTACAACCCCATATTACACAAAATGCCATCAAAATTATTTAATATTACACGTTAAAATACTAAGATATTGAATATAATACAAGAACACCACATGACTCTTCTACATTCCCGCCAAAATTATAAATTACTACTTGTAACTTGATAACATAAAGAAATATATCGATAAAGAATTAATCGACATTTCTCCTCACTAAACCCTGTTGAGTTAGTAACCACAAGACTTCCGTGGACTGTTCTAAGCTCTGATTATAAATTGTGGGCCCTTTATTATCGTTAAATAGTGCAGCGCGCAATGTGGTCACCCCACGAAAGTCTGCGGTCGTCTTTACTTGAGTAACAATAGACTGTAGTAAAGAGGCATCAAGTGGATTAAGTCTACATAGTTTGTAGTTTATTGTAAATGGTTATATACTTAGATGTATATTTACAATCTGTATTGTATAAATATATATTTCTGTGTAGTGACGGAGTGAGAATACAATTCAAAAACCTTTTTCTTGCCCATGGGAGACGTAAACGACAACTGAGTGATTAAATATACATATAACATCTTTACAAGAGAAAGGAGACTCGAGTTAATACCCTATTTTTTTTTTTTTTTTTGGTTGGGCTACAGTCAGCGCACCCGCTATGCGGGAAGGCTTCTGGTCGGCTGGAGCTCGGCAGGTGTTCAGGTGCTGGAGAGTCTCCCACTGAGGTGCTTCCGGTGTCTGGAACTGGGCCATACAGCCCCGCTATGCCCATCCACAGTAGACCGCTCCGAACATTGCTTCCGCTGCGGCAGCAGTGGACACAAGTTGGCTACATGTGTGGCTGCCATACCACGATGTGCGGTGTGCTTCGCCACCGGTCGTCCAGCAGATCACACGATGGGGGGAAGACTTTGCAAAGCCCCCTCGTCGAAAGGCAAGGTGGCTCAAGGACCGCGAGCCACCGCATTAAGCGGTAGTTGTAGAGCACAGAAGGAAGCCGAAATGTCCACGTAATGGGAGACAGAGTACGCTTCCTCCAGGCAAATTTGAACCACTGCGCCGGGGCTCAGGATCTGCTGCTACAGTCCATGGCGGAGTGGGATATAGATTTAGCCGTAGCCAGTGAGCCCTACTTTGTCCCCCACTCACCCAGTTGGGTGGGGGACCTCAGAGAAGACGTAGCTGTCCTGTCCAGAGGATCCGTCGGCCCTCCCCTCTCTCCTCTTGAGAGGGGCAATGGTTACGTTGTGGTGGGGTGGCGAGACTTCGCCATTATTGGCATTTATTTCTCTCCCAACTGCGGCCTAGCAGAGTTTCAGTTATTCCTGGACTCTGTCAGTGCCGCGGTTCGTCGTCAGTCGCCGAGGAAAATTGTGGTCCTCGGCGACTTCAACGCGAAGTCTCGCGCGTGGGGGAACCCCACCACAAACGTGAAGGGCGCGGCTGTTGAACAGTGGTCCTTCCTCTCGGGTCTATTTCTCGTTAATAGAGGGACGGTCCACACCTGGGTGCGACATTGGGGTGGGTCTATCGTGGACCTAACGTTTGCCAGCCCTGATGTCGCCCGCGGGGTGAGTGACTGGAGAGTGGAAGAAGGGGTGGAGACTCCCTCGGACCACCGTTACATACGTTTTGAGATCTCCGCCCGTCGAGGACCACTAGGGCCCCGGCGCGGAAGAAGGGGCCGTTTCCCAAAGTGGACCATTGGCCATTTAAATTTGGAAATGGTCCGGGAGTCTGCCATAGTGCAGCGCTGGGGTGCGGCAGGACAGCTGCCAACAAGCGTGGAGGGGCTCACTGGCCAAATAAGAAGTGCCCTTGAGGCAGTGTGTGATGCAGCGATGCCGAGATCTGGGCGGAGGCCACCGGGTCGACAAGTATACTGGTGGTCACCCGAGATTGCTAATCTTCGGGTGGCCTCTAACCAGGCGCGGCGTGTCTACGTCAGATGCCGTCAACGAGCCGATCGGGACAATGTCCTTGAAGGTCGGCTGCGGACAGAGTACAAGACTAAGAAAAAGTCCTTGCAGCTGGCCATCAGGCGGGCAAAGGAGAGGGCCCACGAGGAGCTCCTTGCAGGCCTCGACAGGGATCCCTGGGGGCGCCCATACCAGCGAGCGCGGAACAAGCTCCGCGCTTGTGGCGCCCCCATCATCGAATCGATGGATCCGGGTTTTCTGTTGGGGTTAATAGGGGAACTGTTCCCGCAGTCTGTGGGACACGTTCCCCCCAGAATGGCTCCTCGGTCGGTGATGGAAGTGGAGACGTCAATCTCACCCATTACCGACGTCGAAATGGAAACGGCGCTTGCCCGCCTATCTGGAAAGAGAAAGGCGCCTGGTCCCGATGGCGTCCCGGGGCTCGTACTCGGTATCGCTGCGCAATATCTTAAGGATAAGCTCCGGGAACTGCTCAACGCATGTTTGGGGTCCGGGCAGTTCCCGGAGCAATGGAAGTGCGGTAAACTGTACTTGCTGCGGAAGAAAGGCCGCCCAATCGACTCCCCTTCCGCGTACAGACCACTGGTGCTGCTGGATGAGACGGCTAAATTGTTCGAGAAAGTGCTTGCGGATCGTCTCGTCCAGCACCTCGAGGAAGTTGGGCCGGGACTGTCAGAGAAACAATATGGATTTAGAGGCGGCCGCTCCACAATTGACGCGCTAGCCGCCCTAAAGTCCCTGGCCACCGATGCGGTGGCCAAAAAGGAAGTACTCCTGGCAGTTTCGCTCGACATAAAGAACGCATTCAACAGTCTCCCACACGAGACATTAAGGGAGGCGCTCCAGTACCATGGAGTGCCTCCTTATCTCCGGAGGCTGTTGGAAGCGTACCTCGATGGAAGGCATGTGCTCTGGGAGGGGGGCGACGGGCGTATTCATCACCATCGGGTGGAGTGCGGCGTTCCACAGGGTTCAGTCCTTGGTCCGATTCTGTGGAACGTCGGTTTCGACTGGCTCCTGAGAGGTCGGCTCCTTCCCGGGATGGGGGCTATCTGCTACGCGGATGACACTTTCATCACGGTGAGGAGAGCTGACTTCCAGGGAGCCGCCCGATTAGCACAGGAAGGACTAGCGCTCGTCGTTGACCGGATTGGAATGCTGGGCTTGAGGGTCTCGTTGGACAAAACTGAGGCCCTCTTATTCCATGGCCCACGTCGAGGTCCCCCCCGAGGAGCACACATCAGTGTGTCTGGAGTTGCCATGCCTGTGCGGGCTCAGATGAAATATCTGGATCTGCACCTCGATAGAAATTGGAACTTTGGGCTACACTTTGCCCAGCTCGTCCCGAGGCTCACTAAGTCGGCCGCGGCACTGGGAAGACTTCTGCCAAACACTGGTGGCCCCGGGTCGTCTTGCCGGCGGCTTTACGCCGGCATCGTGCGGTCCATGGCGCTGTACGGTGCCCCTATATGGTCGGAGTCCCTTACTGCCCGCAACAGGGCCCTTCTGCGACGACCGCAGAGGGTCATGGCGGTGAGGGCTATTAGGGGCTATCGTACGGTGTCCTGGACTGCGGCAACGTTACTGGCAGGCGACCCACCTTGGCCGCTTGTGGCTGAGGTGCTGGCGGAGGTTTACCGGCGCCGCGCCACAATGCGGGCCAACGGTGAGCAAGTCTCCGCAAGGAGACTGGGCAGAGCACAGGAAGTAGCCCGAAGAGAAGTTATCCGGCGGTGGAGGGAAGATCTGGAGTCCCCCGCAGCAGGGCGGGGGACTGTGGAAGCGGTTGCGCCGCATCTCCACCGCTGGCTCACGAGGAGGCACGGCAACTTAACCTTTAGGATGGTGCAGGTGCTTACCGGACACGATGTCTTCGGTAAGTACCTGCATGGAATTGGAAGAGAAGGGGCCCCAGGATGCCATGAGTGTGGCGCAGCAATCGACGATTCGCGCCACACTTTGGAAGTTTGCCCCGCCTGGGGGCCCCAACGCCACGTCCTATCGATGGAATTCGGAATAGACCTGTCGTTGCCGACCATTATCACACAGATGCTCGACAGCGACAGGTGCTGGTCGTCCATGGCCTCATTTTGTGAGGCCGTTATTTCAAGGAAGGAGGCTGCGGAGCGAGAACGCGAGGCACTTGCCTCCGCTGACTCGCTCCGCGCGCGGCGACCCGGGAGGAGAAGGCGCCAATACGCGCAACTCGTTCCACCGCCCTGAATGACGATAGGACGTGGCCAGACGGCCATGCGTTTGGGTGTCGGGGATTGAATGTCATCAGACGATCTCTCCGGCGCCCCGTAAAAGCGCGGAAGGGGCCCCTGTGGTTTTAGTGGGTATTCCGATCACATGGTGACCGGCGAGCCCCACACACTCCTCTGTCTGTCACCGGCGGGGGACGGTGCGTAAATGCATTTCCACAGCGTGAAAAATAAAAAAAAATAAAAAAAGCGCACCCGCTGCCCGGGTCCGTTCGGGGCGACAGGGGGGCGGCGCGCGGGCCTGTAACCCACCCGCTAGCAAGTCGCCTTCGTCGTTGAGCCGACCACCGGAGCAGAGTGACTTGTCGACAGTGGTCGGCCCGACGGCATACCCTAGTCGTGGGGTGCCCTCTCCTCCGATTGCGACAAGAACGCGGCGCGGCACACGCCCGAGGTGTATGCCACGTGGGCGGGGTAGCGCCGTGAACTCGTCGCGATCATCGGTGCCGACCTGACGCTACCGACTATCGCCAGGGAGATGCTCGACAGCGTCAGGAACTGGGACGCGGTCACCGCCTTCTGTGGGGTCGTCATCTCACGAAAGGAGGCGGCGGATCGTACGCGAGAGGAACTCCTCTTCGGTGACACGTTCCGCCGCCGGTGACTCGGGCGGCGCAGGCGCGAGTGCCTGCGCCTGATGCCACCCTAGCCGAGGCCGTGGGTGACCGGACCGGGGATTTTAGTCTGTCACCCGCAGAGAGGCTGACCGCGTGACAGCGACCGATGACGTCCCGGGACAGGGACGTCGATAGGTGGTGGTATCTGAAAGGATATTCCGTCGGGCCGACCACTGACGACAAGTCACCCTACTCCGGTGGTCGGTCCAACAACGGAAGCGACCTGGATACGTGTGAGTTATGGGCCCGCGCGCCGTCTTTTCGTCGCCCCGGGCGGAATGGACTGCCCTATGGGCACACATAATGCCAACACGTGTGCCGACCACTGACGACAAGGAACTCATGCCAACACGTTTGACCTGCGCGGTATAGTAGGTCAATTTTCCTTCCTTAGTAGAACAGGCAGTAACTCAAAAGTGGGACGTATATGAGATGATGATGATGATGACGAAATTCCATTTAAAATGCTCCTAATACAAAATCGAATAAAATTTAGATAAGGAGAATAAACGCGTATCGGCATTGAGAATTAGTTTATACAAAAGTAGTTCATTTATCTTTGAGGTTGAAAGTTAAGGTTAAAACATCGACGAACAAGACGCATCGCTCACTCAATTCCTTTGGGGCATGCGAAGCTATCGCTAAACTAATTTAGAAAATTATCAGTTGAAAATATAGTGGTAATATTTTATTCAATACTAATCTTAGTTGTCCGTGCGGCGACGGAGTAAGAATACAATTCACCACAACTTATCTTACCTGTGGGTGTCGTAAAAGACGACTAAGTTCAAATTTATTGCCAGTATAAGAAGAAAATGATTCTATATGAAAAAAATTGTGTTGTTTATAGTTAGTTATTACTAAACATTAAATATGTAGTAATTATAATGACAATTTATTAATTTCAAAACCTAACAATTCTAGTATACTACCACCGGATCGGAACGCGGCCACACTGCGAAAGATCCGACAAGAAAAGTCAGGGGACATAATACTAAATTAATATTTTTTATTTTTAAAGACGGCTATAATTAATTTTCTGTAGCGGGTAGATAATTATAAATCTCTGTAATAACGATAACTTGTTGGACGTGTGACATCTTAGTCCTCCCATGACCATGAACGCTGCAAAGTGTTCGAAACGTCGGGCAATCAAAAATCAAATACAAACTCGATAAAATCCGTAAAGTAGTTTTATTTACCATTGTAAATAAAACTACTTTACGGATTTTATCGAGTTATACATTTATCACGATTATACATTATAATACTCGCGTAAACAACAGAATTCATTATGACGACTACGTAATTATAATATGCATATAGCATCTTGAAACAAAACCCCATACCAACCTGTTTGACCAGCATGGTATAGAAAGTTCAATTGCCCTCCTATTGTGGAGGAGGCTCCAGCCCAAAAGTGAGATATATATGACCCAAAATGTAAACCTTAGTTACCTACCCCAAGGTAATTGACCTATCTGAGGTTATAAACTTGAATATTTCAATACCCAATGAAATGATTTTAAAAGATTCCATTTTATAACGATTTTATTTTAACCTTTTACGATATTAAAATTTAGAAGTATGATCTTTTGTTGATCGAATCCATAAAATTTGGTGCTTGAAATCTTATAAAAAGGCGTTTATGGAAATTTTAACTTTGAGAGAGTAAAACGAACATTGATATTTCACCTTTTTATTTATGCAAAGTCAAAATACCTCAATTTAACTATTATAAGCACATTTATTATAAATTCAAATATGTATTTGATTTAGGCTTAAATTGAAATAATATAATAGAAATAAAATTTCTATTTTTCTTTCAATAACTCTTTTTACTGCTGCTAACAATAACAGTATTTTTTTTCTGAGGATAATCTATAAAAGCTATTGTAGTGAGATATATAATAATAATAATAATTCATTTATTTATTCGACTAACCAGGATCATTCACAAATTGAATTAATAAATTATATACATAAGAACACAAAAACATTATCATTAATTAAAATTGAAATAGATATAATAAATTAAAATAATATTTTTACATTAGTCCGTACATGAATCATGCTACATTGATTCAAGTACTGACAGTCAAATCGTTCTGCGAATGTCAGTATACTATTGCGACTGGCCTGAATCCTGCGCAGTAGGGACATGCATCGCTTGCACATGGTTGCGTAGAAGCAACAGAATCGAGGCAGCCCCAACAGCACCCTGAACGCATTGTTGTACTGAACCCGCAGTGCATTGTACTGTTCCCGCGAAAAACTCCACAAACTGCACGTATAGAAGGACGTACAGAATGCTCTAAACAAAGTGAAGATATATACAAATAAAAAAAAACAAACGTATTTTTATACGCTTACTTTTTTAACGGATCTAATTGTAATCTCTAAAATACTATTCTATTCGTCCAATATGTTTAACAACTTTTTTCTTTCTTTTAATGGCTGACTAGCAACAGAAAATCCATGAAGAGTAATTTTCTTTTTAACACGTTTTTATTTGTTTCACCTATATGTAGCTATGTATATAACGGAATCTTTGAACGTCGTTTTGCCTCACTTTGAACGAACAGATTTTATTTAAACTTTGCACACTCATCAAAGGCCCATGACAAAGCAATAATTCGATCAAAATAGGCGAATATTCTGATTAGATTCGCCAGGATTTAAACATTTCTAATCGTATCCTTTGCATAAGAGCAAGAGAGATAGAGCTAGTGTGCGAACTACGCATGCGCAAAATTCGAAACTTCTATTATCCAGGCTGTCATCTTGTAGGCGTGTTTTTTAGGTTTTTTATTTTAACTATAATTTTCTATTATATGAGTGACCATAACATAAGTGAGAACAGTGCAGTGTATTTTGCCATAACCTATCGTCCATCTATTGTCTATGTTAAATGAACCACATGGTCACCCTACAAAACCAGTCTCATTAGTTTCTCACCTTTAGTAACTCTACATTCTTGTTACATAAAGGAGAATTTATTTTAAACAATGTTTATAACTCCGTGTGTAAACTGATAGCTTTGTCTATGCCCATCGAACATAGTACATATATTACTCTGTGGAGGTTCAGTGAGCGCTTTTTTTTTAATTGTAAAAAGAATGTGTCACTTACATTTTTGAAATATTCATCATTAGTATCATCATCGCAGCTCACATAATGTCTCACTGTTGGGCTTGAGCCTCCTCCACAATAGGAGGGAAATTGACCACCATGCTGGTCAGACGGGTTGGTATAGGTTTTTATTTCAAGATTTCCATTTCTTGCATAAATGCCATCTGCAATAATCCCTTAGTCGTCTTTTACGAGATCCACGGGCAAGAAAGGAGGTGGTAGATTGTATTTTTATTCAGTCACCACACGGAAAATATTAAATAACTTTAATTAAGATCTACTTTGTATAAGTTTTAGTAGACTTTTTTTAACTTCATTATCATCTCGCCGCAGTCCCATAATTGTGTATGGCCCTCATTTACAGCCGAAACTATCTTGAATTACTATTCCGTGCTGATTGATGATGTCTGATGTCACATTCTCCTTCTATTTTTTTAACTTCATCATTTCAGCTCATATACGTCCCACTGTTGGGCTCAACGTCCACAATAGGAGGGTTACTATATCATGCTGGTCAGACAGTTTGGTATACTAGTTTGGTATACGTCACTGGAGAGGGGATTAGTTTATTACTCGCAAAGAAGGCGTCTGCGCGAAGGCGACAGACGTAAAGGATTCGGTCGGCCTTATGGTGATGTGATAGAATAGAAGAATATGAAGGTGGGTTATGAGAAAATAAAATTAAAAAGCCTTACAAATTAAAACTTGAGTCAAAATTCTCACCGCCAATACTTTTAAAGGGTAAATGTAGTGCATAAATTTCTTTTTTTTTCATATTATTCGCTAGCTAGCTTTCTGTGTTACTGTAGAAGATTAATTCCATAATCCACAATACAAAAAATTCAATGCTATTTTAATCACTGCCTGACCTGAATGAAAATTTTAAATAAATTTCCAATTTCATTTGTTCACAGAAGATTAAATATCATTTTTACTTGTTTACTTTTAAATCGAGGAAAGGAAGGGAGACGCATAGCTTTTCGACGGTTAATTAATATACCGCATACCACCAAGAAAGGAAGGAATGCGCGATTAGATTAAGATGGAGTAGGATATAAAGAAGTCTTCCTATTCTTATGTAATCTGCTGCCTCAAGACCTTCAATTTGGAATTTGGCCCAAATTTCGATTATTGGATTCGACATATGTTTCGTCTCTAAAAGAGATATCTTTAGGAAGGATCGCCGTCAAATGCTTTCGCATAACAATGGATTGCTATTTTTGGATATTATGGATTGATATTACGTTAGAAACTTCTCCGTGTGCTCAATTGCTACTGTCAGTCATCCATCGGGTCGGTTTAACCTGGGCACGAGCAATTCTCACGCCATTCCAACCGGCGACAAGAGTGACAGTTCTACCACAAAAATTATCGGCAGACGAGGGCGGCAGCTCTGTCATGGAGACGGGGTCGAGGGTACCAATGCCGCAATTCCGGAAAGACGTGGCTGAGGGGTTTCATCGCGCTTTGTGGTGTTGGCCTTGACAGCGGTCTCGAACGTTATCTCTAATCACGGAAGTGGCGACCCTGCAGGCCGAAAATGATCCCCTTAGTGGCAAGATATCGGGCCTGCAGGAGCAAAATGAAAAGTTCGAGATGCAACTGATGGCGTTGAGGAGGGAAAATCACAAGTTAGCCAAAGAAATGCCTGATCTGCAGGCGCAGTTTGCGCGGCTGTCGTCGGCCGCCACGTACACCTACCATACCACTGACGTCAACTGCATTACCGACGCTGGCTGCACTGACGGCGAGGGCTGTCGCTGTCCCCGACCCTGGTGCGCCCAGGTTGCACTGGGTACCTGACCCAGCCTAGAGAACCACGGAGATACCTCTTCCCATAGCGGAGAGCTTGCTTGAGGAGGTGTTGCGCGCCATCATGACTAAAGTTGGTCGAATGGTTGAAGTGTGCTCGCGTTCGTGGAGGCGAGATGGCCTTCTGAGCCACCTCTCTGCCCGTGGCTCGCTGCAGTCACGGCGAGGGCAGTGCGGCCAACGATGACATCGAGCTCACTACCCTGCCAGGGTAGCCGTGTGGCCAGCTTTGCTCCTGACGGGCTTGAGGAAACCGTGATGCCGACTGCGACCGGCGGGCTGATGAATTGTATTTTTACTCCGTCACCGCATTTAATTAACATATATTGATAACCAATTACATAAACATTGAATATCTAAATATCAAACGATAACCCATTCAAAACAACACGCAACACATCAACGCAACAAATTATACCTTTTAACGCAAACCAAACACATTTCCCCCATACATTTATTGCATCTAACATCAATAGCATTAAAAATACCTCATTTACAGTTTAAAATAAAACCATAAGCCCCCGTTTACAACGGAATTTATTGCTGCAGTACAAAGGGATTGATATAGGCATAGTTAATCTTAGTAAAACGCGGTCGGACGAGCATTTTCGTAAATATTTAGCTTCAGTTATTATAGGACACAAGTTTAATAGTGGGGTGGTATAATTATGATGTTGATTCCGTATTCAATACGCAGTAGAGAATGTTAATTATTGATTTTCATTTCATTTCTGAACAGAATAACGAACAGAGAAATGAATTCATGGAAAATTGGTTTGGATATAATTTATTGTGATTACAGTAACTATGATTTGTTTACTTACTACTTATTAGACAAACTTAATGTTTTAACAATTATATACTAATCAAAACTAATATATTTTTTTATATAGAGTAATTTTCTTCTTGTACTGACAATAAATTTGTATCAAAATGTGGGTCAAAGTTGGATAACTAATTCTATAGTGGTTAGATATAATTCTCTATAATAACGATGACGTGTTGGGAGGGTTGCAACGAATAGTATATTCGGCAGTATACCGAATGCCGAATATTTGGCGAGACCCCTGACCAAATAGCCGAATATTAGGCAAAAGTATTCGGCCGAATTTTAGCGTTAAAACTTATACAGACGTGATTGTTTCGCGCTCGTTTGTTCTCTACTCACTCTCTACTCACCGCCCGCGCGCCCGCAGTGGTTCTTTTTATCTTATCTTAAGTATTAGTAAAATCATCATATCACGTCATGACAATCCGTATAGGTGGTGGCAAACAAGGAAATTTAAATTTCCGTGTTTGATCAAGATTGCAGCAAAATATTTGTCGGCGCCAGAAAGAAGTATTTATTTAGAGCGCCTTTTCTATGAATCTGGGATGGTCTACGAGAAAAAAAAGTAAACTATTGCCTAAAAATGTAGAAAAAGTTGTCTTTCTGCACCATAAGCTTTTCTTTCAAAATTTTGATTATGAAAATAATTCAAATGCATAGAAAAATTCTTAACTTTTCTAATACAGAAAATGATTATGTACCTGTTTTATGTACCAATGACTATTTAAATGATTATAAAAGAAATAAAAACCTTACCCATCTAAATTTTAATTACGACAGTAATTCAAATACATAGTACCTGTATTATGTACCAATGACTGTTTAAATGATAATAAAAGAAATGAAAATATGATATACGTAATGAAAGGAATTTCTTTTTCATTTTATCAATTATCTCCCTATAACAAAATATATTTCTTCAGTATTCGGTATTCGGCCGAACAATATGTAGATATTCGGTATTCGGCCGAATATAATAAAAGCAGCCGAATAGGCCGAATATCGAATAGTAACCGAATATTCGTTGCAAGCCTACTTGTTGAACGTGAGACATCTTAGTCCGCCCGTGACCATGAACGCTGTAAAGTGTTCGAAACGTCGGGCAATCAAAAATCAAATATAACAGCGATAAAATGCGTAAGATAGTTTTATTTACAATATGTAATTCCTCGCGTAAATATCAGAAATTATTAAATAACTAAGATGTTGCCCCCAGTATGTTAGTTAAGGAGCATTAGTAGAGTGACATTGTGGCATTCTCCTAAGAAACCTAAAACATCAAGGGCATTTTTTATATAACTCTTGATGGCTAGCCCGATAATCATGTCTTATTATTATTACTATACTTCGGTAGCATACGACGAAGACCACAATGTGGATTTCATAAAAAAATACGTTTGGAACACGGTTGAGCTTGCAGGCCAACCCTGGAATTGCCCGCTATACTCAAGTTTATAACATTTAACACTACCTATATGTATATCCTTTCCGTGTGGTGATGGAATAGGAATACAATTGACCACTCACTATCTTGCTCATGGATGTTGTAAAAGACGACTATGGTATACAATATCTGTGCAAGAGAAGGAAAACTCGAAATGAAACCCTATACCAATGCCCTGCCATTGTGGAGGAGGCCCGAGCCCAACAATGAGACATTTGCTGATGATGATGAACGCTAAATAAAATTGCAAATATTGATCAAGGCCTTCTGGCTGAAAACGGTCTTTCTATATTTTTTGTTTTCGATATCTCACAAAAAATCAACCGTTTTTAATCACTTTGCTGCAGTCGACGTTGTTTATCAAGGAAGGAATCAATTCATTTTGAATCAGTTTGCGATAATCGACGTCGTTTCTTGAGTAAAAGAACTGATTAGATTATAGAAATGATAGAATAGTTGCCGAGTAAATCTAATCTAAATAAACCAGTTTTGAACGGCAAAAAAATTGAAAACATTGAGCTTTCTCAAAATCTACCGCGTGGATGTGATTTTAACTTACAGGCAATCTAAGTTTAGTAAAGCCACTTAAGGTACTCCAGCCTCTGACAAAAACTCGATTTTCGATGTTTAGGTACGCGAGTATTACACATTATAAATAAAACTATTTTTACGGCCTTTATCGCATTTGTATTTGATTTTTGATTGGCCACGACATTTCGAACACTTTTCAACAAAGTGGTCACGGGCGGACCGCCCATACAAACGTAAATGAACGCGATAAAATCAATAAAAATAGTTTATTTGTAAAAACTCGATTTTCAAAAATCACGTAAAATCCAATCATCATCATCATCATTTTTTTTTAAATAAAGCAATATTTGTAGGTACAGTTAGCAAAATAAAGGTGTAAAATTTTTAGTTTTTTAAAAAATGCCATTTATTTTTTTAAATACCCAGAGGGGAATTTTATTTTTATTTTTCTGGTGACCCTTGTGACCACCCCTATCACCCCCCTTCCCAGCTACGTAACCTTTTGGGACACCTGTATACATCCTATTGTTGGGCTCGGGCTTCCTTTAATGGGATGGAATTCGCTCAGCTATACCATGCTGGTCAGACATGATGGTATAGGGTTTCATTTTGAGCTTTTGTCTTGCACAGACGTTATGTGCATATCCCATAGTCGTCTTTTACAACTTCTACGGGCAAGATATGGAGTGGTGAATTGTATTCTTACTCCGTCACCACATGAAATGTGATAAAACTCTTCATAATCTCTCATATAAATTGTCTGTTGTATAAAAGCGATGTGTCCTTTATTATGAAGAAACAGTTAGCTCTAAATTCATATGACCACAGATCATATTTTATTTCTAACAAACTTTGAACAAATATATAGCAACTAAGTTTATAGAGGTCATAAAGTACGCTCTTTCCTTGTTCTACAAAAATTTATGGTCTAATCCTAGGAGACGATGTGGAACAGTATTTTTCTATTAAATGTACGATTTATTTTTAAGGAATTAGCATAAGTGAATTATGTTCTAGGAGTACTAGTAGAGGTCGGTGTACTAGTCTATTACTGTAGCTAACAATTTGGGTTTTTAGACTTTCCCAAGCGATTAATAGTCTTTTGAAGTTTTGTTTCAGGCCATATATCTACATCCCACTGCTGGGCTCGAGCCTCCTCCACAACAAGAGTGAAATTAACCTTACTATACCATGCTGGTCAGACAGGTTGGTATTGGGTTTTGTTTCGAGTTTTCCATCTCTTGTATAGATGTCATATGCGTAATATATCCCTTAGTCGTCTCTTAGGATAGCCACGGGTAAGAGAGGGGGTGGTGAATTGTATTCTTACTCCGTCACCACACGGAATATTCTCCTCTTATCTATATATATTCTACACCTATGTGTAGAATGCCCCCTGTAGGACCTGGATGCAGGAGGGCGGATCAATCTCGCTCAACGAGATGGTCGCCTGGTGGGGCGTTGCCCGCCGTGACATCATTGCTCGTTGGGCGGCTTGCATCGAGCGAGCACAGTGACCTCGTCACAGCCTTCGGTGCCAACGTGACGCTTCCAACCATTACTAGGACGATGCTTGACAGGGTCAGGAACTAGATCACCGCATTCTGTAAGACAGTGTGCATTGAAAATGCGTGACTACGGCTTTTCAAACTTGAATATGTGTATATCTCTACACTGATAATTGTATACTGTAGTATCGTATCGTATGACATTATTGTCAAATTGCTATGAAAGCATTTTGGTAGAGTCTATGTGTCAATTATCTTGCTTCTTCAGCAACGTTGTTTAATTCTGTGTCTTGAAAATCTTATTTCATATATTCAGCCTCGTTTTTTGTCGTAATTGGGTTTTACTCTTTTTTATTTAAAATGTTTTGGTGCCGTTATAATGTCAATTTATTTGCAAAGTATATTTTAATTAACAAACTAAACCGAGTATTAAATTGTCTGTCTCAGAAATTAAGAGAAACTGGAAAGATTTCTTAATCTATCTTATTGTACAAGCAATCGCTTCATCATTCACGCAGCCCACGTATGTCCCACTGTTGGGCTCGGACCTCCTCTACAATTGAAGTGAATTTGACCTACTATACCATGCTGGTCGGACATGTTGGAATAGGGCTTCATTTCAAGTTTGCCTTCCTTGCACAAATATCATATGCATATTATATCCCATAGTCATATTTTTTTTTTTTTGTCCGTGTGGTGACGGAGTAAGAATACAATTCACCACTCCCTATCTTGCCCGTGGATGTCGTATAAGACGACTATGGGATATAATGTGCACATAACATCTGTGCAAGAGAAGGAAAACTCGAAATGAAACCCTATACCAACATGTCTGACCAGCATGGTATAGTAGGTCAAATTCCCTCCCATTGTGGAGGAGGCCCGAGCCCAACAGTGGGACGTATGTGGGCTGCGATGATGATGATGATGATGAGTCATATTTTACGACATCCACGGGCAAGATATGGACTGGTGAATTGAGTGAGGTTGGTATAGAGTTTTATTTCGAGCTTTCCTTCCCTTACATAGATGTTATATGCGTATTATATCCCTTAGTCGTCTTTTGCGACATCCACTGGCAAGAAAGGGAGTGGTGTTTTGTATTCTTACTCCGTCAATACACGGAAAAGTTTTGAAGTTTATTTATTTTCAATTTTAAATACACAGATGGTGCAGTGGTGAAGATAATGTGCCAAGTGTAACTGGTTCGATTCCTACGCATAATAATATTTTGTGTGATTCATTAATTTTATTGTTCTGAGACGGAATTTGTGTCCATCAAATTATATTTTTGAAAGGTCTTTCGCAATATATCGATCATTTCTTGGCTGTTTCAACTCGTACGACTTACTTTTTTTTTATTGCAAACGGTGGCAAACGAGCAAACAGTACACCTGATGGTAAGTGTTGCTGCCGCTCATGGATCTTTACAAGGCCGCTGCCTACCGCGAAGAAAGTGAAGGGAATGTGAATGCGTGCATTGAGGCTCGGTGATACCAAGGGCACCACCAACCTTTTTCTGTTGGACTCAAGCCTCCTCTACCATAGGAGAGAAATTAACCTAATATACCACCGAGTTTTAGTTCCAATTTTCGGTATATTATTACACTTAATCGTCTTTTAAGACGCCCATAGTTAAGATAAGGGATGGTGAATTGTATTCTTGAGAAACGTAAAAGACCTACTGTAGTCAATTCACCTACTAGACATGTCCAAAATAGGGATGTGACCTGGAAGGAAAATAATCGATTTTTAATTAATCGATTTTTTGTTCGTTAAAATAAATCGATTATAAAATAATCGATTATTAAAAAAAATAATCGATTTTAAAATAATCGATTTTTTTCTGCCAACAGGATTGTCTTTTTTTTTTTAGGAAATGTAAGCTTTATTTTCTAATATACTATGAAAAACGATTCTGATGAGTTTTTTTAGGAAATGTGAGCTTTATTGTGTAATATAGTATGAAAACACACCTGAAACAATCCTGATGACCTTTTTTTTTAGGAAATCTGGCCATGAATAATCGCTTAATTTCGAATAGTAAAAAATCGATTGATAATCGATTTTTCTCATTTTCATAATCATTTATAAAAATCGATTTTTTACAAAAAAAATAATCGATTAATATCGATTTTTCTAAAAATCGATTATTTTGCACATCCCTAGTCCAAAATCACCTTGAACAACTATATCAGACAGTGGACATTGATTGACGGATTCCATAATTCTGCGAAAATCAATTTCCCCTTCAATCATTCGCTTGGTTTCCTCTCCATATTTCAGTGACGATAATATTATAATCAACGTAATTTTTGCATTGAAAAACATACGAATGCGCACTCAAATTAAGGTGTGATTCCATTATATGTAATCACTGGGTATCGACGCAATATATTCTATTTTTTCATACAGCCTTCATTAGATTATTATAGATTAGATAGAGCCGACTATTAGTTCCTAATTCTTAACGTCTGTGGCCGGGCAAGGCATATTTAAAACTTTCCTCGCAACATTACTTCTATTCCGTTCCACATACTACATCATGCCTTCCATCGCATATAATAATACATAAATATAAACTGAATATTATAACAAAATATTTTTTCCCTTCCTAAACATTTAGAACCATACACTTCTCTCACTAAGTCGAGCAGAGCATATTCGATATGGACGTTAACTTACTATACACCGTGTTGAAAATAATGTTATCTGGATTAGTTGATATATCACAACATTTTCACCTTTTACCTTATTGAACGAGTCTCATAAGAAGTAGCACAAGACTTGATAATACAAGACTTGATGTTGCCCAAATGGTATTATTTCGAGTTCTCCGTCTTTTTTAACTTCTTGTCACATTGAATGGGAAAGGAGGGTGACATTATATTCATAGTCAATCATTCCACATTTCATTCTACCACATTATTATTTATCACGGGAGTATTGAGGTATTTTATTTGTTTAGACTTGTCCTCGAAATATTATGAAAGTAAAAATCAAATTACCATCTCAGCCCATATACGTCCCACTGTTGGGCTTGGGCCTCATCTATTGTGGGAGAGAAATTGACCTGCTGTACTGTGCTGATCAGACGTGTTGGTATAGGGTTTTGTTTTGAGTTTACCTTCTCTTCAACCAAATACGAGTGTAATAAATATCGTAAAAATGATTTTATTATATATCTCACATAAACACGGACTGCATAGATGGCGTAGTGGTAAAAGTACTGACAGTGCCAGTATCGCGGGTTCGTATCCCACACAAGACAACACGTTGTGCGATCCAAAAATAGTTGTTCTGCGTCTTGATGTATTTTGTTTTCATTAATTATATGTTTGTAAATCCCCCGCATTACAAGGATTATTTAATTCGTGCAGGGCGTTGTCTTTTAAAAAAATAAAAGAAATAATTTGAACTGGTTGTAACAAAAATACATTTACGTTCGTAAATTCATATTCGCTATAATAGAATCAACCTTTTAATATAATACTACGCTGTGAATGTATGATAACGAGACGGATTTAAGCGCGAATACGTTAAAGAAACAAATGTTTGTCGCAATATTGAAGAGGGAAGTTTTATTGCGGAGACATTATTACTTTTAAGGAATGTTGACAATAACCGCAATTGATTGCACCGTTAACGTAGTTGTGTATCTCCCTGCCATGCTGAGTGTCGTGGGTTCGATTCGCAAGTTATTTTATTTTTGAGTGTGGCAAACGAGCAAGCACATTTGATCATCATCTCAGCTTATTTACGTCCCACTGTTGGGCTCGCGCCTTCTCCATTGCGAGAGGGAATTTGACCTACTATACCACACTGGCCAAACGAGTTGGTATAAGGGTTTTCGTTCGAGTTTTCCTTCTCTCGCTTAGATGTTACACATATTTAATCCCTTATTTGTCTCTTCGGACAGCCACGGGCAAAAAAGGGGGTGGCGAATCGTATTCTTACTCCATTACTACATGGATAACCACACGTAGTGATAAGTAAATATTATTATTATAAACGTACTATCCAGTATAACGGAGTAAGAATACAATTCATCACTTCTTATCTAGCCGGTGGATGTCGTAAAAGACAACTAAAGGATAATATGCATACAAAATCTATCTAGCAAGAGAAAGAAACTTGAAATGAAATCCTATACCAACCTGTCTGAACCGCGCGACGACGACCGACGTCCCAGGACGTCGAGAGGTGAGGTTACCCAAAAGAGTATTCCGTCGGGCCGACCACTGACGACAAGTCACATCTGCGCCGGTGGTCGGCCCAATAACGAGGTGACGTGGGTACGGGTGGGTTATGGGCTCGCGCGCGCGTCCTTTCATCGCCCCGGACGGACTGGATCGCGCGTGCGCTCACCATAGCCCACCCACAAAAAAAAATACCAACCTGTCTGACCAGCATGGTATGGTAGATCAAATTGCCTGCCATTGTGGAGGAGGCCCGAGATCAACAGTGGGACGTATGTGGGCTGTGATGGAATACTAGCAATCTATCCTCGTTTCGCTTCGGTTTCAGTCGCCTTACCCCCGCATTTTAAATCTGCAATATCTTGTAAAATATTACGATAAGCCACTGCAGTCCATAATATCTTGAGACTCATGAGTTTGATTCCCGATCCAGGTAAAATTTTATAGGGGTTTCTTGACAGGTAAAATAAACTAAGTAACTCCTTATATAAAGAGGTACCTGGTAGTAAAATGTTATTAAAAACCAGTCCAGCCGTTTCGAAGATTACCTGAAACAGACAGAAAGAGAAAACAGTTTTAAGCGGTTTTTAGACATAGGTATCGTGCAAATAACCTGGTGAACATGAAATAAACGTATTATTTTTACATTAAAAACAGGCACTTTAATTTTATTTATTTGTATTAGATATAGATGTATAGATTATCAAAAATAACGGTCGCTCAGCTGAGAACTAAATCAAATAAAACTTCATTAAATATTCTAATAAATACATACAATGACGATTGTCTTTATGACAACAGACAAATACTAAATGTCTTTTTAGATAGTATTGTGTAGTAATTTAGTATCCATAAAACTTTATGCTTAAGTATTGAATTATTTAAATTAGAGGTATGCTTTTTGACAATAGCTTTGAGTGTAGAAATCTTATGGTTTTATCTGTGAATCCATATTCATTCGTCTATTAATCTGTTGACGTTGACTGGTGGACAAAGGTCTCTTCAACATGTAATTAATACCATAATCGTAAGGTTTAACATGCGGGTTGACATCAGTTTTTGGTGTTGGTTGCTTTTCTTTATTGCAAACGGTGGCAAACGAGCAAACAGTGCACCTGATGGTAAGTGTTGCTGCCACTCATAGACCTTGGCAAGGCCGCTGCCTACCGCGAAGAAAGTGTGTGCGAAGGAGTGTGAATGCGTGCAATGAGGTTCGGTGATACTAAAGGCATCACTAAATGACATAGTGAAAGTTGCTGGGCGTCGTTGGATGCAGGCGGCACAGGACCGCACATTGTGGCGCAACATGAGGGAGGCCTACGTCCAGCAGTGGACGGCAATAGGCTGAAATGATGATGAAAAATGAAAACTATCACACGCAAACACCCTCAGAACGTTGGGCTTCTGTCTCTCTCGCTCACTGAACAAAGCACAGTAACATATTGCTGCTACTCGGACATCGATTTTCTGCGAGAGTGTGGTACTACCCCGGATGGAACAGCCTGCGGCTATAGACAAGAGTGTGCTCCTATCACGTGTCCTAGAAGAATGCTGTTGAATCTTGTGGTGACACCTCAACCGGTTTTCAAGAGAAGGTAAAACAAATGTGGTGATGCATTCCATTCTTAAGTCATCATCACCAAACGTAAGTGAAATGTAATACGACTTTGAGGAATGATATTTTTCTTTTTTACTCCAAAACTTTTAAACATAATCCGATGTAATTTTACAATCATAATTATCGCCAGACCTCACTTGTCGTGTCGTAAAAATTGGCTAAGGCTATCACCGATACAGCGTGGTAGAGTAGGTCAATTTTTCATAATATTCTGGAGAAGACTCGATCCTATCAATGGTTCTTATATGAGCTGAGATGGAAAAGATGGTAAAGTAATAATTTGTTACGAAAATTGTGACTGGCAATAAGAGCTTGTATTAGTAGCGAATTGTCAACACAAAAAAAGCAGAAGCATTGCCCGAAAATATTTATTTTAAATGCATAAACATTAAAATTAACGAGAAATACTTCTGTTAAAGCATATTCTTGTCTAAAATTTGTCTTACCACAACTTATTCAAACAAATAACACTTAAAACAATAAAATTTTACACACAGACCTTTCAAACGCAAGCCAACTCCATACATTTGAATATTTCCATCGTTACCAAAGGTTTAGTACTAATTTTCTTTTATAGGTTCGTGTTACAATATTGATGGAACTGGTATGTATGTTATCTGTATGAAGCTTATTTGTATAAAAGACTGTTACAGTCATTTTATGTTTTGGAACGAATGTATAATATGCTACTTACGTTCCCGTTGTATCATCTAATTGGCTCCTAGACGTCCATAAGTCAAGTAGGTCGGATGCCATTCCTACAGTATTCCTAAAGACTTGCGCGGCTGTTCTCACGCGCCTATACCGACTTTTCTACAACTCTAATAGGGGTTTTAACTTCGTGGAAGGGAGCCCAACTGATTCCCGAAAAGAAGTGTTCCGTCGAATTACGATTATTTTTTTTTATGGGTGGGCTATGGTAAGCGCACGCGCGGTCCAGTGCGTCCGGGGCGATGAAAGGTCGGCGCGCGGGCCCATAACCCACCCGTACCCACGTCACCTCGTTGTTGGTCCGACCACCGGAGCAGATGTGACTTGTCGTCAGTGGTCGGCCCAACGGAATACCCTTTCGGGTAACCTCACCTCTCGACGTCCTGGGACGTCGGTCGCCGTCGCGCGGTCATCCTCTCTGCGGGTGATGGACAATTCCCCGGTCCGATCACCCGCGGCCTCGGCTAGGGCGGCATTAGGCGCAGATACTCGCGCCTGCGCCGCCCGAGTCACCGGCGGCGGAACGTGTCGCCGAATAGGAGCTCTACTCGCACACGATCCGCCGCCTCCTTCCGTGAGATTACGGCCTCACAGAAGGCGGCGACCGCGTCCCAGTTCCTGACGCTGACGAGCATCTCCCTGGCGATGGTCGGCAGCGCCAGGTCGGCACCGATAATTGCGACGAGTTCACGGCGATCCCCCTCCCATACAGCACACTCCTCAAGCCTGTGCTGCGCCGTGTCCTCGTCGCAATTGCAGTGGTGGCAGGACGGTGTGCTCTCCCTCCTGACAATCTTGTGCAGGTACTTCCCGAAGCAACCGTGCCCCGTCAGCACCTGCACCAGTCGGAAGGAAAGCACCCCGTGCGTCCGCTCCAACCACTCCATCAGCACCGGCCGGAGGGCCTCGACAGTCCTGACACCGTACCGAGGACTCTCCAGCCGGACTGCCCAACGGGCAATGACTTCTCGGCGGGCGTCGACCCGCCAGGCGGTGATCTCTTTGATGGAGACCATGCCGCCGCGGGCGCGCGTCTCCGACACCCGCCGATAAATGTCGGCGAGCATCTCCGCCTCCGGGTCCCACGGGGGAGTTTCGGCCAAGAGGCACGCTGCCTCCGTCGCCACCGTGCGGTAACCCCGTATGGCCCTGATCGCCATGACCCTCTGTGGTCGCCACAGGAGGGCCCTAAGACGGACGGTCAGGGACCCCGCCCACACCGGTGCGCCGTACAGGGCCATCGACAGGATCACCCCCACGTACAGCTGTCGGCACGTAGCGCTGGGTCCGCCCACATTCAGCATCGTCGAATCACGATAACATCCTTTCTCTCCAAGGTAATGAAGAAAAATTATAAACAGCCAGATTCTGCAGTATCATGAAGTTAACCAGCTTAGTAGATTAGTGATCATCTATACGGCTTTCGTCATGGCCTGTTGTCTGATAATTTTCTTGTATACCTCACACACCGTTGGGTTTGGAGGACAAAGGCGAGGCGTAGCTTTCAGCCTAGATGTCGCAAAGGCGTTCGATAGGGTCTAGCAAAGGGCACTTTTGCTAGCATCATATGGAATCCCCGAAATACTCTAAAATTCGTTCGCTAGCTTTCTGGTTGGTTGGAGCATAAAAGTCGTCATTAATGGCTCCTGCTCTGATACCATGACCATTAATGCTTTTGTACCACAGGGACTGGTGCTCACTTCAGGCTTGCTTAACCTGCAAATGAACGACATGCTCACCATAGAGAATATGCATTGCTATGAGGAGGACTATGAGAGGACAGTACGGGTGACGAGTGGTATGCCTTCAGAGTACGTTACAGGAAATAAGCTACTCGAGTTTGAAGTCTAGCACTCTTTGGATGAGGCCTCGGAATGGGATAGTTCACACCATTCTGAAGGCCACTCAATTTAGCTCAATCCCAAAAAGACAAGTTTGCGTGTTCACTGTAAGGAAGGATCTGTTTGTTCTGGTGCATTTCATCGAGAGTATTGGGATCCTCGACGTCGAAATATCGATCCAAGTCCAATATGGAAGTCACTGGGATGATAAAATCATATTGGCAAGCAATAAATTGCATGTCCTGAACAGAACCGGATGGTACTTCACATCGAGACAGTGTCTTATGCTATAAAAGCATAACTTCGTGATCATGTGAAGTACTACTCACATCTTTAGGCAGGTACACCCAAACCCTAGAACCACTTCACTCCTTGCAAAGTCATGCTGTTCGAATCGTCAGTGATCCAAATCTCATGGACAGGTTGGAACCGCTGGAGTGGCGGCGAGGTTTTGGGTCACTTTGTGTACTCCCGCCTTGTTCATGAGGAGTGCTCTGAGGAACTGTTTGACTGGGTACCACCGTCACCGTTTTACCACGGCCAGCATCATTTTAAATATTATCATTGAGATAAAACTTTACCGACATAAAAAGGGTCTTTGGTGGTCTATCTATGTGCCAACTTTCGTCCAATTCATTTTAACAGTTTACGCGTGATTAAATAACAAGCGTCTAAACATCTTCCGTGTAGCGACAAGATAAATATATAATATTCTCCATCCATTACTTGTACGTGGAAGTCATAAGAATTAGCTAAGGATCCAAGAGAATGGACAGCAACTCTCTTCTCTTAAACAAATAAGAGATCTCTGTGATCGCGGCATTATAACAAAATAAAAACGACGCCCTCATCATGTCCAAACCAAAAACTTTTTTCATGCAGTGATACAATTAAATCTTCATCGTTTGAATTAAATTAATTCAAACACAAAGCGAAATAAAATACATTCACAGTATAGTACAATGAACATACGTACAATAAAGCAAAGCAAAATTGAATTCAATTGATTTTTTGTTCGAGTTTACAATGGGGCCATGAAATTACCTGTTGAATATAAGTATTGGCTCATTTCATTATTCTTTCAGCACTTCAGCTCATACATGACCCTCTAATTGGCTCGAGACTCCTCGATATTGGGAGGGAAATTGACCTACTAAACCCCGCTGGTCAGGCGAGTTGGTGTAGGTTTTCATTTCGAGTTTTCCTTCTTTTGCATAGTTGTTATATGCACAAGATAACTCTTAGATGTCTTTTACGACACCCACCGGTAACAGTTGTATTCTTATTTCGTCATCATAGGGATATTGGCTCATTTGAGCAGTAATATTACTTTAAGTGCATTTGTAATACAATTAGAATTTGAATACATATACATTTTAAATTAAAAAGGAATACAAATTTTCAGCATTCATGGTCATGATTCGCCCGTGGTCATGAACGCTGAAAAGTGTTCGATACATCGCTCGGGAAATCAAATACAAATGCGATACAATCCGTAAAATTAGTTTTACTTAATACTGAAATACTTAATGTGCAATACTCGTATAAATAACAGAAAAAAAAAGAGCGTGCGTACAAAGTACGCATGTCAGAAGTGTAACTTCTTTGGTGTCACGTGGTTTTGGCCAATATAAAAAAAATACTCTCTCTCTCTCTCTTTCTCGATCTTTCTGACTCGCTTGCTCCTTACTCTCGCTCCAAGTTCGTGCTATGTTCGCCCTTTCAGTGAGAAAGGGCGAACATTAACTCTCTCAATCGGTCTTAATCGCTCTCTCCCTCTTCTTGGATAAAAACGTCCCACATTTTCGTATCACTAAATTGCGTTTCATCCGTAAAAATTTTACACTCGCACATAGAAGTTTCACTTCAATAAATGAATACAATCATTATCATTATCATCGACTTATCAAATCGTTACATATAAGTCTACTCCCGAATAGAAATAATGCTGTAATCACCTGGTCATTTATTTGGGTATTCTCATAGGCAGTTTTTAAAACTCTCACTTATTTTAAACTTAATCCGAATTCTTAAGATTAAATAATATTCATCATCGCAGCCCACATACGTCCCACTGTTGGGCTCGGGCCTCCTCCAGAATGGGAGAGAATTTAACCTACTATACCATGCTGGTAAGACATGTTGATATAGGGTTACATTTCGAGTTTTCCTTCTCTTGCACATATGTTATGAGCATATTATATCCCTTAGTCGTCTTTTACGACATCCACGGGCAAGATAGGGAGTGGTGAATTGTATTCTTATCCCGTCACCACACGAAAATCTATCACTGCAGGGAAAAAATATTAATTTGACCAATTCTATATTGAATCATTTTCTATATTTCATGTTTGATAAGCGAGTAGCCGTTGCTTATTTTCATAATCGCTATTTTTATAGCCGAAATCGCATTCGCAACATTATCAAAATGCCATATAATTAAGAAACTTCGAACACTATTTGCAATAAAACCGTTGTTTATGTCTATAGATTATGGAAATCACCTTTGATAATGTCCAAGTCAAAGTTCGATATCGTTCGTGAGAAATTAATAACAATTTGAAACAAATTCAACATGATTTGAACTTTATTTAAGAAAATTTAGAACATATTTTTGATTGTGAAACAAATAAAGTGGGAACGACCAGTTGGTAGTTAAAGCAGTACATTTAGAAGTTTATAGATGTCATATCTTGTCACAGATTAAGGTACACCCACATGTTTACGTAATTTATTTAAAATTAACCTAATTTATTTAGGAATAAAGATATTGATTTGTAAATTGCAACTGCGAATATCTACATTCAATTCAAGTGAAATCATCAATTGATCAATTTATAGATTTTGTGTGGTTGATCCAAATTTCAAATATGCCTCGTATTTATACCACTCGCATCGCCATACTGGCAAAATTTTTCTAGAAAATGAACCTAGTTTGATTGATTAACCAATATACTGACAAAAGAAATTAAAATTTTGAAAATAATTGTATTTTATCACGTAAAAACTCAATAAAAAGTATTTCACGACATTTATCCCCGAAGTTGAAAAGCGGTAACAAAGTTTGTATGAGGTGAAAAAAAAATATCCATTTTCTTCAAATTAAGTACAACTACTCTTTAACAAAAATAAATAGACACGTATTTCAGCATGTGTCAAGTTTCATTACATGGGGATGTAAAAGAGGGTATTAATTTTTGTGGCGATAGTTTTACTTCATTGCTGTTTGGATTAAAAATAAAATCATCATCACCATCGCAGCCCGTATACGTCCCACTGTTGGGCTCGGGCCTCCTCCACAATGGGAGGGAATTTGACTTACTATACCATGCTGGTCAGACATGTTGGTATAGGGTTTCATTCCGAGTTTTCCTTCTCTTGCACAGATTTTATGTGCATATTACACCCCATAGTCGTCTTATACGACATCCACGGGCAAGAGAGGGAGTAGTGCATTGTATTCTTACTCTGTCACCACACTGAAAAATTGTATTCTTACTCCGTCACCACACGGAATAATAAAATATTAAAAAAAATAAAAACAAGCTTTTATTTAAATGCTCTAAAACGAGAAAGCTTGTCAAGACTATTTAAACGAGTTCAAACTCGACGGTTTTATCTTGCTTAGGAGTTCCTATGGCCACCTTCCGACGCCATGCTGAGACCAGCTTCATGGTACCATATTATAGCATTGTCACCGAAGATACGTAAGTAAACCGAATTTCAACCTAATATAATGACAGGAACTGGTTCTAATTTAACTCGCAAGATTTGTCCCATACTAACAGGGCAAGTTAAATGAAAGCTTTAAAAAAGTAAATAAGAATTAGTAGTATAAGTACTAGGATATCGTTTTACTTTTATGATGTAAAGACTCGTTGTAAAGGAATATTTTAAAAATCAGCATCTCAAAAGATATTTGATTACCTAAGAGTTTAAAATAGAGGATGAATTTTCTTTTCTTATTTTTGATCCTACTACGTAATTAATAAAAATCATATTTAATTATTTTATCATTCATCATCATTATTTCAGCTCATATACGTCCCACTGTTGGACTCGAGCCTCCTCCACAATAAGTTCAAATTCAAATTATTTATTATGCATAAACCCCGAGAGGGCACTTACATATTGTCAGGTTTACAATTTCAAAAAAAAAAAAATAATGTACTACCACCTGATCGAAACGCGACCGCTACTGAGAAGATCCGGCAAGAAACTCAGCGGGCTTGTCTATTATTTTTAATTTCTTTTTATTTTCTTCTTACTAGATATACAATTGTGTACATGTTTTATAAGAACTAGCTCCAGTGTGATGCCCTTCGAACCGCATGACACTTAATATAATTCAAACGATTATGGCTGGACCAGATCCCACAAGCGGCAACCGATCACTAGTTAACTACTAGAGCAGCCATCACTCCCCTCTAAGAGGGAAATTATAGTCTTTTATGGTATCCACGGCCAAGATAGGGATTGGTGAATTGTGTTCTTCTCACCGTCATTACACGGCAAATGCATAATTATGTTATAAATGACATATTTTGTAGATGAACACGACAAAAATTCGACGGCCCGCTGAGGTTTGATCCAAAAGTATGTAAAAATCCAAAAGTGTGGCCTTGAAGCTTAAATGTAAGACAAAATGACCAGACCTTTGTCTGGCATTTGTAATTAAGACAAGTCAAACCTTGATCGTGGACTTCAATCAGACTATTCTTTAGACAAACAGATTTTAGTTTAACCAATTTAGACTAACTCAATACGCCCCTCAAGTTCTCATAGATCGGCATTAGAATTTTTACATTTCAGACTATTAACATTTTACTAAAATAAATTATTCCGTGTGATGATGGAAAAAGAATACAATTCACCACTCCCTATCTTGTCCGTGGATGTCGTAAGAGACGACTAAGGGATATAATACGCATATAACATCTATGCAAGACATGGCAAACTCGAAACAAATACCTATAGCAACCTGTCTGACCAGCATGGTATAATAAGAGCAATTTCCCTCCTATTGTGGAGGAGGTTCGAGCCCAACAGTTGGACGTATATAAGTTGGAATGATAATGATAATGACGATGAAATTGTTTTAATGTTGCATGCTTCTTTTCGCTTCGGTTTCAATCGCCTTATCCGCGTAGTTTCCGTTCCCGTAGGATTACCGGGATAGAATATAGCCTTTGTTACTCCCTGATATTATAGCTTTCCATTGGTGAAAGAATTTTTGTAATCGGTTTGGTGGTTTATGTGTGAAAGCGTAACAAACTAACAAACTTAATTTCGCATTTATAATATTAGTAAGGACTAGCAACCCGGCCTCGCTTCGCTTCGGTTATAGTCGTTTTACCCGCGTAGTTCCCGTTCCCGTGGGAATACCGGGATAAAATATAGCCTAGTTTACGCCCTGATATTATAGCTTTCCAGTGGTGAAAGAATTTTTGAAATTGGTTCAGCCGTTTTGAAGATTACCCGGAACAAACAGACAGACAGATCGCTATTTTAGGCATAGGTGTCGTGCAAATATCCGTGTGAGCATGAAAAAAGTCTATTATTTTGACATTACAAACAGACACTCGAATTTTATTTATTGGTATAGATTAGAATAACTTTACGTTACTCTTGCCATTAAGCGGAAGTATAATTTTCAAGAGTCGTCATCTCAGCTCTGGGCACGAGCCTCTTCCCCAATAGAAGGGAACTTGACCTACCATACCATGCTGATCAGCTATGTTAGTATAGGGTTTTACTTCGAGTTTTCATTCTCTTGCACAGAAGTTATCTTATATCTTTAAACGAGCAATTCTTGTATATATATATATATATATATATATTCAGGATCTCGGAAACGGCTCCAACGATTTTGTTGAAACTTGGCATACTAGAGGATTCGGGTCCAAAAAATCGATCTAGCTAGGTTTTATTTATAGAAAATGTTCTTTTATCGGTGTTTTTAGTATAACAATAAATGACATTAAATTTTAAAAGAATATGAATTCAAATTTCGTTGAAAATTTTAAGAGTTACGGTAGCCCAGTTGGGAAGTGATCGAGTTCGCTTTTTGTCGGTTCGAATCTCGGTGTTTTTATTATTCTCTTTTTGTATTTTTTTAAATATTTTCATTATTTATTTTTTATTAATATATCTCTAAATAAATGCTACAAAAATACTCCGAGCGAAGCTCGGTCAACCTGATATTATGCATATTATATGCATGCCATAATCGACTTTTACGACATCCACGTGCAGGATAGAGAGTGATGCATTTTTCTTCTTCCATCATCATTCCATCATTTCAGCTCATATATGTCCACTGCTGGGCTCAACCTTCCTCCTCAATTGGAGGAATATCGACCTACTACTGTACAAAGCTGAGCTGAAAAAAATGTTATTCTGAATCTGGATGTAATTTGTGTCCGTTAATTATATGTTTGTAAAGTCCCCCGCAATACAAGGATTATTCCTTTAATGCAGGGTTTGGAGTCCTTAAAAAAACCTGGATAGCTAGAATATGTAGTACTAACAAATTTCTATTTTAATCTCTGGTTATCGATCGTTCAAAGCTCTGACGTTTATTATGGCATATAAACTAACAGTAAATATTAATTCTAGAAATCCAGTCTAGTTTTGAAACTAGTTTGCTTCAATTAGTCTGCGGGCAATGTCTTGATAGCAAAGGTGCAAATTATGTTTATTGCTGGTTTAATTTATTCTAAATATTTCAAAGCAATACAAATTCTGCAGGGAAATGGTGGCTACAAATTGATTATATTCCTAATATTAATTTGTAAGGTAGATCCAACTCCGAGAAAGAGGTTAGCCGACGAATCCGTCTCGGCTTGCAGCGTTCGGAAACTTAAGAGGAACCCTAAGGGGCCTCATAACCAAACTCAAAGGCGTTCAAAATACTGTTCAGTGGGCTATGCTTACCACTGGCGACAAGTCACCCTGCTCCGGTGGTCGGCCCAACGACGAAGGCGACGTGGGTACGGACGGGTTAATGGCCCACGCGCCGTCCTTTTGTCGCCCCGTACGGAATGGACCGCGTGTGCGCTTACCATAGCCCACCCATAAAAAAAAAGCGGGCTATGCTTGGAAATTCTCTGCGAATAGGAAAATACAGAAATCACGAAGTAGACGATAGAAAGTAACAGACATATTACGAAGAATTAGCACGCTTTTTTTTTTGGGTGGGTTACGGTCGGCGCACTCCTTGCACACTCCGTCTGGGGCGACAGAGGGGCGTAAGCACGTACACCCGTAGCCCACCCGTGACACGTCACCTTCGTCGTTGGGCCAACCACCAGCGCAGGGTGACTTGACGTCAGTGGTTGGCCCGAAACGTAGAATTAAGAATTAGCACGCTGAGATGATACGGGAAGACCATATTGCTCGACAAACTGATAAGCGTTGGGAAAAAAAAGGTTCTCGATTGATGTGGTGTGGCCACTATGCATCGGATGACGTATCGTAACACTGCCTCTCGCTCACTAGTTGAACAAACGACGTGGTGAAGATTGCTGGGAATTGTTGGATGCGGGTGGCAAAAATACACTTTGTGAAGAACCCAACTGCTGAAATGGCGTATTGGTTAAGATTCCGACCTACTGTGCCAGTGTCGCGGGTTTGAAACCCACGCAGGACAACACTTTGTGCTATCAACCAATTGTTATTCTGACTATGGATGATAATTTGTGTCTGTTAATTATATGTAAAGCTCATATATGTCCACTGCTGGGCTCAACCTTCCTCCTCAATTGGAGGAATATCGACCTACTGCTGTACAAAGCTGAGCTGAAAAATTGTTGTTCTGAATCTGGATGTAATTTGTGTCCGTTAATTATATGTTTGTAAAGTCCCCCGCAATACAAGGATTATTACTCTAGTGCGGGGGTGGTCTTCAAAAAAAATGTGGGATGCTTACGTTCAGTAGTCGACATCAAAGGGCTAATTGACGATATACAGCAAAAATAGAGTCACTAAAAAGGAAAAATGAACATCATATTTTTTACAAGAAGCCATAGAGTTTTTGTGTGACATATATTTTTATGATCTCATAACACTATGATATATCTCATAAGATATATCTTTAGATCGTGCTGCATTTAACGAGTGAGTTTCTCCCAACAATCCAGATTAATAGGATTAGATATACAAGGATTTGGAGAATGAACATCGAACCGTTATCACCATGTTTTCATTCCTTGACTGGATTGATTTAGAATGCATATCGTAAATTTATACCAATAAATAAAATTGAAGTGTCTGTTTATAATGTCAAAATAATAGACTTTTTTCATGCTCACACGATTATTTGCATTATATACATGCCTAAAAATCATTTTATACTTTTTTTGTCTGTCTGTCTGTCTGTTTGTTCCGGGTAATCTTCAAAACGGCTGGACCGATTTCAAAAATTCTTTCACCAATGGAAAGCTATAAATCTAAAATAAAATATCTTCATCATCATCTTAGCCTATATATGTCCTACTGTTGGGCTTGGGCCTCCTCCATTATGAAAGCTAAATTGACCTACTGGTCAGTATTATAACGCTGGTCAAACGGGTTGGCGTAAGGTTTTGTTTCCTTTTTCTTCTTTTGCGTAAATCTTATATGCATATTATAATCATACCTTTTCCGTGTGGTGACGGAGTAAGAATACAATTCACCCTCTCTTGGCCGTGGATATCGTAAAAGACGACTAAGGGATATAATATGCATATAACATCTGTAAAAGAGAAGATAAATTCCAAGTAAAACTCTATACCAACATATCTGACCAACACGGTATAGTTGGTCGATTTCCCTCCTGGGAGTGGTGAATTGTATTCTTACTCCATCATCACACGGAAAGGTTTAAAATATAAATAAATAATATCTCTACAGGAGAAGGAATCTTGAAATAAAGCTTTATACTACCGCATCTCACAAGCGTGGTGTGCTAAGTCAATAACAGAGGGCACCTTGAGTCCACCGTGGTTAGCTACTTAAAACAATATACTCGTACGTTAAACGTCCAATATAATAAAATAGCGTGAGTACTAAGTACGCATGTCAGTACTGAAACTTCTTTGGTTCCATGTGTTTTTTATCAGAATTAAAAAAAATAATAATAATGAAAAAAAAAATTATAATAAAAAAAGAATCTCTCGATCTTTCTCACTCGCTTGCTCCCTACTCAAACCCATTGGCTGTGCTTCGTGCTATGTTCGCCCTTTCTCACTCTCTCTCAATCGGTCTCAATCGCTCTCTCCCTCTTCTTCGACAAAAACGCTGCACATCTTCGTGACACTAAATTGCGTTTCATCCGTAAAAAAGTTACTCTCATGCGCGCAAAGAAGTTTCACTTCAAAAATGTAAGGATTAAATTTCTGTAAACACTCAACACAAAATAATTCAGTAGTGTTTGTGTCTCCATTCAGAGTGACAGATCTCGTCGACAAAGCCGTATTGTAGGCTTTACTCGAATGCTCCAGTAATTCCGGAGGTTTATTCCCAATTGTTTTATTTCTACGATCAGCTGACGGATTAAGTAAGGCCTACTGTTGGCAGTTTGATGTAATACCCTGTTTTGTATTAGTTATTCTCTTGATAAATTAATCTTTTTGCTGTTTGTTGTTAAACAATAATGTTTATTAATATACACATATAAAAATAGCGGATATTTATAAAAGTATTATATATATAGAATCTTCGTGTGGTGACGGAATAAGAGTACAACTCACCACGGATCTTGCCCGTGGATATCGTAAAAGACGACTGAGGGATATAATACCCATATAAGATCTATGCAAGAGCAGTAAGGCTCGAAATAAAACCCTATCCCAACCTATCTGACCAGCATGGTATAGTATGGTCGATTAACCTCCTATTGTGAAGGAGGCTCGAGCCGAGAGCTCGAGAGTTACTCCTTGGAACTGAGGCACCACGACAAACGGGTCCTTCTTTGCAGTGAACGCGCAAACTTGTGTCTTTGTGGGATTGAACTGGACTAAGTTCCTTTCGCCCCATTCCGGGGCCCGCCCCAGAGAGCCCTCGACTTCAGACACAAGTTGAACCCTTCTTTCCTGAGTACTCCAAGGGATATTCCGTTGTTCGGTGTACCGCTCGTCACCCGTGCTGTCATCCGCATAGCAACGCATATTCTCCATAGAGAGCATGCCATTGATATGCGAGATAAACAACGTCAGGGAGAGCACCAAGCCTTGTGGTACACCAGCATTAATGGTCATGGTATCGGAGTAGTAGCAATCTACGACGACTTTTATACTCCGAACATCCAAAAAGCTGGCGATCCAATTACAGAGGCCCTCGGGGATTCAGTATGATGGTAGCTTCGAGAGAAGTGTCCTGTGCCAGACCTTATCGAACGCCTTTGCGATATCTAGGCTGAACGCCAGCGCCTCACCCTTGCCCTCCAAGGCCTCTGTCCAGCAATGTGTAAGGTACACAAGAAGATCACCAGCCGACCGGCCATGACGAAAACCGTATTGGCGATCACTGATCAGCTGGCGATCCTTAAGGTAGTGTAGAAGCTGGCGGTTTATAACTTTCTCCATTATCTTTGAGAGCAAGGATGTTATCGCAATTGGCCTGTAATTCGACGGGTCAGACTAGTCTCCCCTTTTAGGGATCGGATGGACGTGGGCTACCTTCCACGACGATGGAACCCTGTTAGTAACGTGGGAAAGTCCGTATAGGCGCGTGAGTATGGGAGTCGATTCAGGGGTGTACGTCTTTAATACCACTGCAGGGATACCATACGGCCCACTCGACTTATGGATGTCTAAAAGCCGCAGCTCCCGCCTAACCGCTCGCTGCGTGATGCAGATTTCGGTCAGCGAGCTTTCACACCGTGGGATGGTAGGTGGTGTAGCAGCTCCATCATCCAAAGTCGAGTTACAGGCAAAGAATCAATCTAGAAGATCGGCCTTTTCCTTTGCGCTGTGGGCTAGACTACCACCGTGTTTCTGTAGTGGCGGGATCTTCCGACTTTTTCAATGCCCAACATTCAGATCCAGAGATAGCAACAAGTCCTTTCATCTTTTAATATCATTCTAAAATACAATGTAAAAGATATATCTGGCTATATGGCAAATATACACATTTAGCTAGATATATTACGCCTTAATCAGATCTTACAAGCGGAACCCGATCAAGAACGCTAGAGCAACAAGTAGGAACATCTTTAACACAGTTTATTTATCCTTATATGGTCTGAACTAGTTTGTGTCTACACTCATAATCAAAGTGTTACATTTTTTTTTTACTTGAGTTGCCAAGTAAGGTATAATAATGTTACTTTTTATAGGACCTTACAAACACTATCATTTCCGCTTACTGTTCCCGGACAAGAACATTAACTTTAAAGTATACGTGTATAAATAAATGTCATCTCAGCCCACATACGTCCCACTGTTGGGCTCGGGCCTCCTCCATAATGGAAGGGTAATTGACCTACTCTACCACGCTGGTCAGACGTGTTGGTATAGTGTTTTATTTCGAGCATTCCTGCTCTCGTATAGATGTTATATGCGTTTTATATCCCTTAGTCGTATCGTACGATCACCCACGGGTAAGATAGGGGGTGGTGAATTGTATTCTTACTGCGTCACCACAAGGAATAAACGTAACAAAAATATTTTACGCGTGGTGTCGAGGTAAGAATACAATTCAGAACCCATTTTCTTGTAAAAGAAGATTAAGGGATTAATATTTACCACTGATGTCAAGTTAAGAAAATGTATAAATTTGTAGATATATTTTGTTTCATAATACCGGATAATGTTATAAGAAAGCCTTAAAAACCTAAACATAGCTCAAATAAAAGGTTCGTCACGGAATCGAATCAATCAATATTCAATATGTTATGTAATATGTGTGTGCGGCGTAAAATATCTAGATTCTAGGTCATGCAGTATACAGGTTGTTATCAAATCGAATACGTACCGTCATCATCATCTTGGCTCATATACATCCCACTCCTGGGCTTGAGCCTTCTCCTGGAAGGGGAGTTAGTCAGACAGATGGTGACAGATGGGAGTTTCGTGGTTTCCTTTTCTTGTTGTGAGGATCAGCTGTACGTTTACAGCTATCATTTCCTACACGCACTTGCAGGCTCTGAAATGAACTACCTGCTGCTGTGTTTCCCGAGCGCTATGACATGTCCTTATTTAAACGAGGTTTCAGAAATTAAGGATTTTCTTCACGGCAGGCAACGACCTAGCTGTGCCTCTGGTATTGCAACGATCCATGAGCGGCAGCATCACTTACCATCAGGTGTGCTGCTTGCTCGTTTGCCATCATCAGCAATAAAAAATGGAGTATGGTATTCTTAATCCACCACACGGAATGTAGAACGCGCTTTTGTTAAAATATTTTTATTTTGGCATATTTTCATTCATCAGCCTATCACATTCTTTGTTAAGTATAGGCCTACCAACGAACAAGGAATACTTTCTATAATTACCACGCTTGAAACACGCTTGCCATTACCACGCTTGTTAAGGATTTCCAGAAAAACGCCACTGCTCTCCAACTTATTGCGTTCTTCGTCAGTTTTTATGACGCCCACTGGAAAGTAAAGAGTGTTGACACATTTTTCTTAATCGATTATTACATTATTACATTGGGACCATACAGCTATTATTTCGAATGCACAGGTGTCGTAGTGGTTTTTGAATTGCCGTGCGAGTCTTGTTGATTTAATTCCCCCGCAAGATAATATGTTGTGCGATCCAAAAATTGTAGTTCTGAGCAGATCTGGGTCTGTTTGTATTTTGTTGCCGTTAAAGGTATGTTTCTAGGTGCAGGCTTTTAACCAGTTATCCTTTTTCAAGCTGAGGTCGCTGGTGAATTACTCTGCCATTCACAGAGGCTGATTCGATGAGGACGACGTCCTGGTACTTTGTTGCCGGAGCGTCATCAGGCAATGATACCCTAAATGGTTCAATTATGTTAACAAATTAGTACTTGTAATCAGCATGGGAATTGAAAAGTCACATCCTACGTTGAACCGATAGCCGTTGGGGAAGAAAGATTCTCAAGTGGCGACCACGAAGTCACGTAGGACAACCCCCCAGTAAGATGGACCGACGACATCTTGAAAATCGCAGGAAACAGTTGGAATCAAGTGGCACGGGACCGAGGCCTATCTCCTCTATTGTGGCCGTCTACAGGCTGATGGATGGATAAGGTTGCACGTCAACCTTTTGTCATCCCGGAAGGCATGAACGAGGTGTGTCTGCCTTTCAAACAAAATTCCTGTTTTTTTATTAAAAAGCAAATAAATCCAGAGATATAAAATATCATCCTGTATCTGAAAAAGTAGTAAAAAAACTACGTACGAATTCATGTCAACGCTTATATGTGATAGTAGAAATAATGTGTCTGCAGCTATATAGGGTGGATACATTTGTGGGTAATGTTGTAAAAAAAATTGGTATATCTTAGTTTTGTAATTTTTCAAACACTTCGTCATCATCATCATCACGTGGCGACACGTTCCGCCGCCGGCGACTGGGGCGGCGCAGGCGCGAGTATCTGCGCCTAATGCCGCCCTAGCCGAGGCCACGGGTGATCGGACCGGGGAATTGTCCGTCACCGGCGGAGAGGCTGACCGCGCGATGGCGACCGACGTCCCAGTACGTCGAGACGTGAGGTTACCGGAAAGGGTATTCCGTCGGGCCGACCACTTTTTTTTTTTTTTTTTTTCACGCTGTGGAAATGCATTTGCGCACTATTCCCCCGCCGGTTACAGACAGGGGAGTGTGTGTGGGACTCGCCGGCCACTGAAGTGACCGAAATACCCACTAAAACCACAGCGGCCCCTTCCGCGCTTTTACGGGGTGCCGGAGAGATCGTCTGATAACATTCTATCCCCGACACCCCAACGCTTGGCCGTCTGGCCACGTCCTGTCGTCATTCAGAGTGGTGGGTGGAGGAGCGCATAGCGGCGTCTCCTCCTCCCTGGTCGTCGCCGGCGGAGCGAGTCAGCGGACGCAAGCGCCTCGCGTGCCCGCTCCGCGGCCTCCTTCCTTGTCATGACAGCCTCACAGAAGGAGGCCATCGACGACCAACAGCTGTCGCTGCCGAGCATCTTAGAGATGATGGTCGGCAACGACAGGTCTGTTGTTGCCATGTCCGTTGACAGGACGTGGCGCTGAGGCCCCCAGGCGGGGCATACTTCCAGTGTGTGGCGCGCATCGTCAATTGCCGCGCCACACTCATGACATCCTGGGGCCTCTTCTCTTCCAATTTTGTGCAGGTACTTACCGAAGATCCCATGTCCGGTAAGCACCTGCACCATTCTAAATGTAAGGCTGCCGTGCCTTCTCCTGAGCCAGCGGTGGAGATGTGGCGCGACCGCCTCCGCAGTCCCCCGCCCTGCTACGGGGGACTCCAGCTCTTCCCTCTACCGCCGGACTACTTCCCTTCGGGCCACTTCCTGGGCTCTGCCCCTTATGGACACTTGCTCTCCGTTGGCTCGTGCTGTGGCGCGGAACCGGTACACTTCCGCCAACGCCTCCGCCACCAGTGGCCAAGGCGGGTCGCCTGCCAGCAGTGTCGCTGCAGTCCATGACACAGTACGGTAGCCCCTAATGGCCCTCACCGCCATAGCCCTCTGCGGTCGTCGCAAAAGGGCTCTGTTGCGGACGGTGAGGGACTCCGACCAGATAGGAGCACCATACAGTGCCATGGAACGTAGGATGCCGACGTAGAGACGTCGGCATGTCGACCCGGGACCGCCAGTGTTTGGCAGAAGTCTTCCCAGCGCCGCGGCCGACTTGTCGAGCCTAGGGACGAGCTGGGCAAAGTGTGGCCCGAAATTCCAGTTTGAATCTAGGTGCAGACCCAAATATTTTATATGGGCCTGCACCGGCACGGCAACCCCAGACACACTGATCATGCTCCTCGGGGGGGACCTCGACGTGGGCCATGAAAAAGGAGGGCCTCGGTTTTGTCCAGCGAGACCCTCAGACCCAACATCCCAATCCGGTCTACGACGAGCGCTACTCCTTCCTCTGCCAATCGGACAGCTCCCCGGAAGTCCGCCCTCTTCACCGTGACGAGGGTGTCATCCGCGTAGCAGATGATCCCCATCCCAGGAAGGAGCTGACCCCGTAGGAGCCAGTCGAACCCGACGTTCCACAGCATCGGACCGAGAACCGAGCCCTGTGGGACGCCGCACTCCACCCGATGGCGATGTATACGCCCGTCGCCCCCCTCCCAGAGCACGTGCCTTTCCTCGAGGTACGCTTCCAACAGCCTGCCAAGATACGGAGGCACTCCATGGTACCGGAGCGCCTCTTTTAAGTCTCGTGAGGGAGACTGTTGAAAGCGTTTTTAATATCGAGCGAGACTGCCAGGAGGACTTCCTTTTTGGCCACTGCTTCGGTGGCCAGGGACTTCAGAGCGGCCAGCGCGTCAATTGTTAACCAACCGCTCCTGAATCCGTATTGTCTCTCTGACAGTCCCGGCCCAATTTCCTCGAGGTGCTGGACGAGACGGTCTGCGAGCACCTTCTCGAATGATTTAGCCATCTCATCCAGCAGCACCAGTGGTCTATATGCGGAAGAGGAGTCAGCTGGGCGACCCTCCTTCCGCAGTAGACACAACCGTCCACACTTCCATTGCTCCGGAAACTGCCCGGACCTCAAACACGTATTGAGCAGTTCCCGGAGTTCACCCTTGAGGTATTCCGCGGCGATGCCGAGTACGAGTCTCGGGACCCCGTCCGGACCAGGCGCCTTCCTTTTACCACGAAGTCGGGAGAGAGCCACTTCCATTTCTTGGTCGGTAATGGGTGAAATAGGGGTTTCCACCTCCACCGCCGACCAAGAAGCCATGCTGGGGGGCACGTGCCCTACAGAACGCGGAAACAGTTCCCCCATTAGCCTCGACAGGAGACCCGGGTCCATTGATTCAATGATGGGGGCGCCACAGGCACGGAGCTTGTTCCGCGCCCGTTGGTATGGGCACCCCCACGGATCCCTGTCAAGGCCCGCAAGGAGTTCTTCACGGGCCCTCTCCTTCGCCTGGCTGATGGCCAGCTGCAGTATCTTCTTCCTTGTCTTGTATTCTGTTCGCAGCTGACCCTCAAGGACGTCATCCCGGTTGATCCTCTGACGGCATCGGACGTAGGCACGCCGCGACCTGTTGGAGGCCACCCGCAGATTAGGAATCTCGGGTGACCACCAGTACACCTGGCGACGCGGCGGCATCCGCCGAGCTCTGGGCATCGCCGCATCACATACTGCCTCAAGGGCGTTCCTTATTCGACCTGCGAGCCCCTCCACATCTGTGGGTAGCTGTCCTGCTATACCCCAGCGCTGCACTATGGCGGACTCCCGGACCATTTCCAGATCAAGTTGGCCAATGGCCCATTTCGGAAGTCCACCTCTTCTTCCGCGCCGGGGCCCTAGTGGTCCTCGAGGGGTGGAGATCTCGAACCGTATATATCGGTGGTCCGAGTCTCCACTCCTTCTTCAACTCTCCAGCCATTCACCTCACGGGCGACACCGGGGCTGGCAAACGATAGGTCCACCACGGACCCACCCCGATGTCGCACGCAAGTGTGGACCCTCACTTTATTAAGAAGGGACAGACCGGAGAGCAAGGACCACTGCTCAACAGCCGTACCCCTGGCGTTTGTGGTAGGGTTCCCCCAAGCGCGAGACTTCGCATTAAAGTCGCCGAGAACTACAATTCTTCTCGGCGACTGACGACGAACCGCGGCACTGACAGAGTCCAAAAATAATTTAAACTCTGCCAGGCCGCGGTTGGGAGAGAAATAAACGCTAATAATGGCGAAATCACGCCACCTCACCACAACATATCCATTGCCCCTCTCGAGAGAAGAGAGGGGAGGGCCGGCACATCCTCTTGTCAGGACAGCTACATCTTCCCTAAGATCCCCCACCCAATTGGATGATTGGGGAATAAAGTAGGGCTCGCTGGCCACAGCAACATCGGTATTCCACTCCGCCATGGACTGCAGCAGCAGGTCCTGAGCCCCGGCGGAGTGGTTCAAATTCGCCTGGAGGATGCGAAATGTGTCTCCCATTAGGTGGACATTTCGAGCTCCTCCTGGGCTCTGCGGCTACTGCTTAATGTAGTGGCCTGAGGTCCTTGGGCTACCTTGCCTTTCGATGAGGGGGCTTTGCAAAGCCTACCCCCCATTGTGTGCTCTGCTGGGCGGCCAGCAGCGGCGCAAACCGCACAGTGCGGCATGGCCATACATGCAGCCGACTTGTGTCCACTGCTGCCGCACCGAAAACAAAGTTCGGAGCGGTCTACAGTAGACGGGCATAGCGGAGCCGTATGCCCTAGTTCCAGGCACCGGTAGCACCTCAGTGGAAGGTTCTCCAGCACCTGAATGCCAGCCGAGCTCCAGCCAACCAGAAGCCTTCCTGCATCAGCGAGCATTTTAGCGGCGGCGACGGGGCAACGCACCTTCACCATGCCCATACCACGCGGTCCGCGTTGGATTTGTCCAACTTGAACATCCGCGGCGTCACAGCTACATGTACGGACTACAGCCGCTCGCACTTTCACTTCGGTAGCGGAGTCATCCATCCCGGTTACCCGAATATCAGCACGTTTGACAGGTCGGATGACATCCGCCATACCCGTCAATGCCGTACGCAAATTGATCGCCAGCTGATCAGCAACTTCCATTGACTGAGACTTGGGCAATTGTAGGACCCTAGCCCCAGTCACGGAGCGCCTAACTTTAAGACCCTCCTTAATCCCCATCTCTTGGAGATTAACTTCCTGCTCGGCGCGAAGCATTGCATCGGCGTATGTGACCCCATTTTTTTCAGCCTCCGGCTGCAATTTCAGGATTACAGCCGGGGAGCGTGGGGCTGCAAGCGCCGCCTTAAATTTCCTCTGCGCCAGAACAGCTGGGTTGGGAGGCGTGGGCGCAACAGCCGCAGAGGGTGGTGCAGAGGGGGAAGGTTTTTTCTTACCCTTCCTAACAACGGTTGCCCAGGTATCCGCAATCGTGGGCTGGACCGAAGGGGCGACTGCCGGAGGAATGACTGCGGAAGGAACGTCCGCTGTAGGAATAACTGCTGAGGTACTGGGGACTGCCTGACCAGATGCAGGCACCGATGCAGTCGTACGAACGGCGGCTTTGGCCACGGCAGCTGCTGCATTTCTTTTTTTATCTGCAGTTAAAGGTGGACGGTTCATCTTAGCGGGAAGAAGACGATCCTCTAATCCCGCAAACCGGGCGTTCATCATCTCCCCAACTGACCTAACGATAGAGGATTTTATTTCCTCTATTGTGTCTGTCCCTATTGAGGACGAAGAGGCCCTCATTTCTGAGAACTCTCGGCGGTATGCTTTGAGTTCCGCCCTGAGGGCTTCTACTTCCTGGCGCTGCCTTTTGTTTTCCGCTCTCAGTCGGCGGGTTTCCTCTCCCTCCGATTTAGAGGTACACAAAGCTTCGATCAGGGCTTGCATATCCGCTGCTGCATCCCTTAATTTTTTTATAAAAGGACCCTGAAGATGGCCAGATTTTCGGGTTACCTCCATGATTACTGCCGCGTTGCGGCCCCCGCGGACGCGTATCTCCTCAGGCCCTATGCTGGAAAGGTTCTCTGTTATAGGGCACTCTGATGCTGAAGTTTCCGCTGAATCCATTTGTGATGCTACGACTTCTTTACGGAAAGCCCGAGATCTAAGTACACGCTCATACTCAACTTCTTCGGCTTCGGCGTCTCTGCGTTTGAGATCTGCCTTGGCACGTGTGAGCCCTACGTTATGGCCTCTCTGCATTTCCTTACCCCGCCGTGAGGTATTCACCTTTGATATGAGTTCCGCTTCAGTATCGGAGCCCAAATCCTTCCGTTCAATGTTGGTGATTTTTAAAAAGTGCCTCTTCCTCCCAGTGGGGGTGACATCCGTTTCACATGTGTCACATTCAATAGCTGATGCTGTATCCGACTCTAATTCCGAGTCGTCCTCCATTTAGTAGCTAAGTCAGATACTAAAAGTGTTGATTCACTAACTTAAGAGAACGGCTGAATCGCGATATTAAAGTTATTTTTAGATTTTATATATACAAGCCGGCCACGACCAGCAGGCTGGTCGCAAATTTTTTTACACCGGTTGAGCGCCTCCACAATGTGGTGGCAATCCCGGTACCTAAGCGACCCCTCCTCTCCCTTCCCCAGACACGACACGACACGACAAGACAAACGAACACGACAAGACAACGACAACAACCCGCCAATGAAATCCGATGCTAAAGACCGACCTAAACCAACAATTCATCCCAGTGCACACGTCCGACCTGTACGAGTGCCAACACCTATCTCCGGTCGGGCCGACCATTGATGACAAGTCACATCTGTTCCGGTGGAAAAAAATTTGCGACCAGCCTGCTGGTCGTGGCCGGCTTGTATATATAAAATCTAAAAATAACTTTAATATCGCGATTCAGCCGTTCTCTTAGGTTAGTGAATCAACACTTTTAGTATCTGACTTAGCTACTAAATGGAGGACGACTCGGAATTAGAGTCGGATACAGCATCAGCTATTGAATGTGACACATGTGAAACGGATGTCACCCCCACTGGGAGGAAGAGGCACTTTTTAAAAATCACCAACATTGAACGGAAGGATTTGGGCTCCGATACTGAAGCGGAACGCATATCAAAGGTGAATACCTCACGGCGGGGTAAGGAAATGCAGAGAGGCCATAACGTAGGGCTCACACGTGCCAAGGCAGATCTCAAACGCAGAGACGCCGAAGCCGAAGAAGTTGAGTATGAGCGTGTACTTAGATCTCGGGCTTTCCGTAAAGAAGTCGTAGCATCACAAATGGATTCAGCGGAAACTTCAGCATCAGAGTGCCCTATAACAGAGAACCTTTCCAGCATAGGGCCTGAGGAGATACGCGTCCGCGGGGGCCGCAACGCGGCAGTAATCATGGAGGTAACCCGAAAATCTGGCCATCTTCAGGGTCCTTTTATAAAAAAATTAAGGGATGCAGCAGCGGATATGCAAGCCCTGATCGAAGCTTTGTGTACCTCTAAATCGGAGGGAGAGGAAACCCGCCGACTGAGAGCGGAAAACAAAAGGCAGCGCCAGGAAGTAGAAGCCCTCAGGGCGGAACTCAAAGCATACCGCCGAGAGTTCTCAGAAATGAGGGCCTCTTCGTCCTCAATAGGGACAGACACAATAGAGGAAATAAAATCCTCTATCGTTAGGTCAGTTGGGGAGATGATGAACGCCCGGTTTGCGGGATTAGAGGATCGTCTTCTTCCCGCTAAGATAAACCGTCCATCTTTAACTGCAGATAAAAAAAGAAATGCAGCAGCTGCCGTGGCCAAAGCCGCCGTTCGTACGACTGCATCGGTGCCTGCATCTGGTCAGGCAGTCCCCAGTACCTCAGCAGTTATTCCTACAGCGGACGTTCCTTCCGCAGTCATTCCTCCGGCAGTCGCCCCTTCGGTCCAGCCCACGATTGCGGATACCTGGGCAACCGTTGTTAGGAAGGGTAAGAAAAAACCTTCCCCCTCTGCACCACCCTCTGCGGCTGTTGCGCCCACGCCTCCCAACCCAGCTGGTCTGGCGCAGAGGAAATTTAAGGCGGCGCTTGCAGCCCCACGCTCCCCGGCTGTAATCCTGAAATTGCAGCCGGAGGCTGAAAAAAATGGGGTCACATACGCCGATGCAATGCTTCGCGCCGAGCAGGAAGTTAATCTCCAAGAGATGGGGATTAAGGAGGGTCTTAAAGTTAGGCGCTCCGTGACTGGGGCTAGGGTCCTACAATTGCCCAAGTCTCAGTCAATGGAAGTTGCTGATCAGCTGGCGATCAATTTGCGTACGGCATTGACGGGTATGGCGGATGTCATCCGACCTGTCAAACGTGCTGATATTCGGGTAACCGGGATGGATGACTCCGCTACCGAAGTGAAAGTGCGAGCGGCTGTAGTCCGTACATGTAGCTGTGACGCCGCGGATGTTCAAGTTGGACAAATCCAACGCGGACCGCGTGGTATGGGCATGGTGAAGGTGCGTTGCCCCGTCGCCGCCGCTAAAATGCTCGCTGATGCAGGAAGGCTTCTGGTTGGCTGGAGCTCGGCTGGCATTCAGGTGCTGGAGAACCTTCCACTGAGGTGCTACCGGTGCCTGGAACTAGGGCATACGGCTCCGCTATGCCCGTCTACTGTAGACCGCTCCGAACTTTGTTTTCGGTGCGGCAGCAGTGGACACAAGTCGGCTGCATGTATGGCCATGCCGCACTGTGCGGTTTGCGCCGCTGCTGGCCGCCCAGCAGAGCACACAATGGGGGGTAGGCTTTGCAAAGCCCCCTCATCGAAAGGCAAGGTAGCCCAAGGACCTCAGGCCACTACATTAAGCAGTAGCCGCAGAGCCCAGGAGGAGCTCGAAATGTCCACCTAATGGGAGACACATTTCGCATCCTCCAGGCGAATTTGAACCACTCCGCCGGGGCTCAGGACCTGCTGCTGCAGTCCATGGCGGAGTGGAATACCGATGTTGCTGTGGCCAGCGAGCCCTACTTTATTCCCCAATCATCCAATTGGGTGGGGGATCTTAGGGAAGATGTAGCTGTCCTGACAAGAGGATGTGCCGGCCCTCCCCTCTCTTCTCTCGAGAGGGGCAATGGATATGTTGTGGTGAGGTGGCGTGATTTCGCCATTATTAGCGTTTATTTCTCTCCCAACCGCGGCCTGGCAGAGTTTAAATTATTTTTGGACTCTGTCAGTGCCGCGGTTCGTCGTCAGTCGCCGAGAAGAATTGTAGTTCTCGGCGACTTTAATGCGAAGTCTCGCGCTTGGGGGAACCCTACCATAAACGCCAGGGGTACGGCTGTTGAGCAGTGGTCCTTGCTCTCCGGTCTGTCCCTTCTTAATAAAGGGAGGGTCCACACTTGCGTGCGACATCGGGGTGGGTCCGTGGTGGACCTATCGTTTGCCAGCCCCGGTGTCGCCCGTGAGGTGAATGGCTGGAGAGTTGAAGAAGGAGTGGAGACTCGGACCACCGATATATACGGTTCGAGATCTCCACCCCTCGAGGACCACTAGGGCCCCGGCGCGGAAGAAGAGGTGGACTTCCGAAATGGGCCATTGGCCAACTTGATCTGGAAATGGTCCGGGAGTCCGCCATAGTACAGCGCTGTCCGACCTGTACGAGTGCCAACACCTATCTCCGGTCGGGCCGACCATTGATGACAAGTCACATCTGCTCCGGTGGTCGGCCCAACAAACAACGAGGTGACGTGGGTTATGGGCCCGCGCGCCGTCCTTTGATCGCCCCGGACAGACAGGACCGCGCGTGCGCTTACCATAGCCACCCAAAAAAAAAAAAAAAATCATCATCATCACAGCTCGTATATAAGTGCTACTGCTATCTTCATGGTGCCGGAGTAACAATACAATTCCCCGCCTCCTAAAGTGACGATAGATAACTAAGGGATATAATATGCACATCAAATCTATATAAAAACCGATATAGTATGCATGTAGCATTTATGTTAAAGAAGGAAAACTCTAAAAAAATCCTATACCAAATCGTCTGACAGCGTGGCATAGTAGGTCAATATCCCTACTACTGGAGATGGCCTGAGACTAATAGTGGAATATATATAACCGAAATGATGAGTTGATATTATTTCGAGCTGTGCTTCTCGAAAAACAAACATTGTAATCGTTAGTTTTCTAAAATAAATCTATCTATAATACATCATCGTAGCTATAGAAGAAGAAAAACCTAGAAATAAAACACTATGACAAAACTATAAGCCAACCTGTCTGATTAGTATAGTAAATCATCATCATCATTCATCATTACAGCTCCTATATACTCCACTATTGGGCTTGATCCTCCTCCGCAATGGGAGAGAAATTTACCTACAGTTGGTACAGGGTTTTATTTCGAGTTTTTCCTCTCTTGTACAGTTGTTAGATGCGTATAGAAATCATATTTTCCCAGCACAGTTCGATTTGGATCAAATTCAAAACACAGTTATAATCTATTTTGACTGCACAGATGGCGAAGTGATTAACATAGTGACCTACCATGCCAGTGTCGTTGGTTCGAATTCCAAACACTTTGTGCGGTCCAAAAATTGTGTTGGATGTAATTTGTGGTCTTAAATGATATCTTTGCTATGCAAGGCTTATTTCCTTAGGGCAGGGTGATGAAAAAAAATCTGGAATATATGCTTCTTTCCGGCAAATATACGGTTTTTTAGTAATTATTTTGTTATTACCTGTAACGAAAGAATAGGAAGGAGCAGATCTGTTGGTGAGTGATAACTGATTATGGATCTTAATAATGCCAGAGCACGAACAAACCGGTGCTTACCATGAACATTATCATCAACAGCTCATTCAATTCAAATTCAAATCATTTATTATGTATAAACCCCGCGGGGGCACATACATATTGTCATTGTTTTACATATTTTCTTAAAATTACCGCCGGATCGAAACGCGACTGCACTGAGAAGATCCGGCAAGAAACTCAGCGGGGTTGTCTATTTTTTATTAATTTTTCTAAATTCACTTAAATAAAATTACATCTTACAACATGCTTATTAATGGTTCCAGTGTGATGCCATTCGAAATATATATAATACAATTCACAAATATAATAATAATCACAAATATAATGAGAATCGCACTATTGAGCTCGGCTCCTCTCTACCCAGGGAAGGCAATTTACCTGCTATACCTGCTATGCTACGCTGGTCAAACGGGTTGGCATAGGATTTAGTTTCGAGCTTTTCTTTTTAGCATAGGCGCTACATGTATTTCTTTTTTTTTTTGCCCGTGGCTTTATATAGATACCTATCTTCTTTTACGACACCTACGGGCAATAGAGGCGGTGGCCAATTCTTACTCCGTCACCACACGGAATGAACATACCTACATGAAATGAGGAAAGAAAATCAGTGATGTACCTTAGCTTTGAATCACACACCATAGCTTGGTATTCTTTTACTACCAAAACTAAGCTATTCTTCACCACAGGTTATACGGATCCCACTGTTGGGCACGAGCCTCTTCCATAATAGGAGGGATATTGACCTATTACACTTCGTTTATCATTCGGGTTGGTATACTTTCCGTGTGGCGACGGAGTAAGAATACAATTCACCACTCCCTATCTTGCCCGTAGATGTCGTAAAAGACGACTATGGAATATAATATGCACATAACATCTGTTCCAGAGAAGGAAAACACGAAATTAACCCTATACGAACATGTTTGACCAGTATGGTATAGTGGGTCAAATTTGCCTCCCATTATGGAAGGGTCCTGAGGCCAACAGCCAACGTATGTGGGCTGTAATGATGATGATGATGACGATATACGGTTTTATTTCGAGACTAGCAATCCGCCCTCGCTTCGCTTCGGTTATAATCGTTTTACCCGCGTAGTTGCCGTTCCCGTGGGAATCCCGGGATAAAATATAGCCTAGTTTACGCCCTGATATTGTAGCTTTCCATTGGTGAAAGAATTTTGAAATCGGTCCAGCCGTTTTGAAGATTACCCGGAACAAACAGACAGACAGACAGACAAAAATTTTTTAATTGCTATTTTAGGCATAGGTGTCGTGCAAATAACCGAGTGAGCATGAAAAAAACCTATTATTTTGACATTACAAACAGACACTCCAATTTTATTTATTGGTATAGATTTACTTCTTTTGCAATAGTTGTTATATGCATATTAAAACCCTTAGTCGTCTTTTACGACACCCACGGACAAGAAATGGGGTGGTGAATTGTATTCTTACTCCGTCACCACACGGAAAAGTACCTTACCCTCTTGAAAACTATTCAACGGTATTAAATATTTACCCTGTTATCCTTAGAAATGAATATAGTTTCTGAAGATTAACATTTCAAAGTAAATAAATGGCTAACCATTAGGCAGCGGTATCGGATAGCCTATCAGAAAATAGATATTAAGATTGAATAGATATTAAAACGTAATAATATCTGGTTTTGTAATAGAAATATTATGAAAATCCATAATTGTAATTCGATATTATAATGATTTCTGATGTTTAAACGAGTATTAGATACATATTGTGAATAAAACTTAAGAACTTTCTTCTGGTAAAGAGGTTCTCGCGTGGCGACCACGTATCCTACGACGCAGTGTAGGACGACAACTAGGTGTACCGACGACCTGGTGAAAGTTGCTGGGCGTCGAGAAATTATCCTCTTTTTGTAATTTTTTATATATTTTTCATTATTTATTTTTTGTTTTTTATTAATATATCTATACCAATAAATAAAATTGGAGTGTCTGTTTGTAATGTCAAAATAATAGGCTTTTTTCATGCTCACACGGTTATATGCACGACACCTATGCCTAAAATAGCAATTAAAAAATTTTTGTCTGTCTGTCTGTCTGTCTGTCTGTCTGTCTGTTTGTTCCGGGTAATCTTCAAAACGGCTGGACCGAATTCAAAAATTCTTTCACCAATGGAAAGCTATAATATCAGGGCGTAAACTAGGCTATATTTTATTCCGGTATTCCCACGGGAACGGGAACTACGCGGGTAAAACGACTATAACCTATAACCGAAGCGAAGCGAGGGCGGGTTGCTAGTATCTAAATAAATTCGATAAAAATATTCCGAGCGAAGCTCGGTCAACCAGATATTCACAATAAACCACGCATATTAGAGTTGAAGAAGTTGTTTGCATTAATTGTGAGTTATAACCCATACAGATATTATATATGCATATTTAATTCCTTATTTATCTTTTACGACACCCACGGACAAAAGAGAGGGTGATAAATTGTATTCTTATTCCGCCACTATACAGAATTCGACTTATATGCGTAATGAACTACGTAATTATCTTTTGTGAAAGATAATGAGGGTCATGTAATTCATCCTTTTAATACATAAATCCTCTTCAAGTTAATGTTATTCTATACACAAATCAATAAACTTTTAATATTACCCTGCCTTATAATCTCTTGAACTATTACATCAATACGGTTTCACTAAGATACCCCAAAATCCTTTACCTTCAACTATTATTAATCAGACTGTTTTGAATTATATAAAGTACTAGCAATCCGCCCTCGCTTCGCTTCGGTTATAGGTTATAGGTTATAGTCGTTTTACCCGCGTAGTTCCCGTTCCCGTGGGAATACCGGGATAAAATATAGCCTAGTTTACGCCCTGATATTATAGCTTTCCAATGGTGAAAGAATTTTTGAAATCGGTCCAGCCGTTTTGAAGATTACCCGGAACAAACAGACAGACAGACAGACAAAAAATTTTTAATCGCTATTTTAGGCATAGGTGTCGTGCAAATAACCGTGTGAGCATGAAAAAAGCCTATTATTTTGACATTACAAACAGACACTCATATTTTATTTATTGGTATAGATTAACTTCCCTTTGAAAGTGATTTCGAGGGTTTATTTATTATTAATAGGAATTCTAAACGGATTTCACCCTTGTCCACCTTAATAGACTTAATCTAGAAAGACGTTATTTGTAGTACATTATGTCTTTAAAAGATTCATAAGATTCCACAAAGGTGTTTTCTTGACAGAATGAAACATGTCTTATAAGGTTCTATCAATGTGAATGAATGGTACGTCGATTAGAGTAAAATTTGCCAATTAAATAACAAAATGATAAGTATCTCAAATTGATTAATTCAATAAAAAAGAATCCATGTGTGGTGACGGAGTAAGCATATAATTCACCACTCTCTAGAAAACTCTATAAAAAGCCCTTTTCCAACACCCCTAACCAGTGTGAAATACTAAGTCAATTTGACTCCCATTGTGAAGGAGGTCTGAGCCGAACATAAGCACTCATATAAGCTGAGAAAATGAACAAAAAATGCTTATAACGTTTTACCCTATATAAAATTGCAAATAATTAAACTCTTCGAGCTATATTTATGTATAGAAAAATTATAAGCAGAAGCGTATCTTACCACTAATATATAGTGAGCTTAGCTAAATGGTTTGCTCCTGCTACCAATATTACGACAAAGGCTTTTGGTTGGAGGCCCAATATTTATATTAAACTAGCTGCTGCCCGCGTGGAATAGTCACTTTGGGCTACCGCTAACTTTAACCCGCGAATTTGTTTACGTAGAAGGAGAAAATATTTTTAAATAATACGATTTTGTCATATATGATCATTTTTGAGAAACTAACCGTTTACGTAACGCACGCAGCAGTGGCTCTCACAAGGAAAAAACCCCGATTTTAAACATTCTTCATTTCTGCTCCGCTCCTATTGGTCTTAGCGTGATATCTAGCCTATAGCCTTCCTTGATATATAGGCTAACACTGAAAAATTATTTAAATCGGACCAGTAGTTCCTGAGTTTAGCGCGTTCAAACAAACAAACTCTTCAGCTTTATATATTAGTATAGAAGTATAAATTTACAAAGGGAACATTTTAGTAATTTTCTAATAAAATAGGAGAGTAATATGAAAATTATAATTATCAGTTCTGATTACGTACTACCAATATGTTAAAAACGAAAACGAATGTTTCATTTTTTACGCTGTCCATTCTCCTAAATCAAAATAAATAGCTATTACATTTTTGAAAACTGACATTTCCAAATATCTAAGTAGGAAATCTGATATATTAATTTCCTACAATAAAAACCCAGTCAGTTCAAGTCAATTCAACCCCAAACGGCTACTTGTACTGGCTATCAGAAGATTTTATAGGCCCGTAACGTTTACAAGCCACTCATTTCGAGTTCCAGTCCAGCTGTGTGAACGTTAGGCGGTGATATTAAAGTATTTCAGAACGACTAACTCGTAAAACGAAAGGTACATTATATTTCAACGATTATTTTATTTACATAACGTGGGTCAGTATTAATACGGACATTTTCTCAAAGGTCTTTTTTCCGCCTTATGTTTTATAGAATAATCTAATTCTATTAAAATATTTTTTTATGTGGTGACGGAGTAAGAATCACCACTCCCTATCTTACCCATGGATGTCGTATAAATCGATTAAAGGATACGCATATAACATCTATGCAAGAGAAGAAAAACTCGAAACAAAACCCTATAGTAACCTATCTGACCAGCATGATATAGTAAGGTCAATTGCCCAATGCTGGAGGAGGCTCGAGCCCAACAGTGGGACGTATATAAGCTGAAATAATGATGATTGAAATATTTATTTGAGATGCTTCTCGTCCAATATATCTCATTATCTGAAAATATATGTGTGGTAAGAAGGTAAGAATACAAATTGCCACTCCATCCCATGCCTATGGGTATCTTAAAAGGCGGCTAAGATATTAAATATGCACATAATGTTTATGCAAGGGAAGGAAAACTCGAGATTTTTTTTTTTATTGCCGATGGTGGCAAACGAGCAGGCAGCACACCTGCTGGTAAGTGATGCTGCCGCACATGGACCTTTGCAATACCAGGGGCACAGCCAGGCCCTTGCCTACCGTGAAGAAAATACTCTTCTTAAACCTCGTTTAAAGAAGGACATGTCATAGCGCTCGGGAAACACAGCAGCAAGTAGTTCATTCCAGAGCTTGCACGTACGTGGGAGAAATGATCGCTGGAAACGTACAGTTGAAGACCATATCGTTTCCAGGTGAAATGGATGAACCCTGCTGCGGTGTCGAGTGTTACGTTGGTAAAACGGTGACGGTGGTACCAAGTCAAACTGTTAAGTATCGAACTCGTGGTTGGATATTTCCTGTGGGGAAGCTGGGGGCTGCCACTGAACTAATGTGCGGTTTGGTGGTACCAAGTATTCCCGCCTCCAAATTGGCGGGCCTATTGTCGCTAAAGACACTTGTGCTGCGCTCTAGTGGCGAAAACGTAAACGTCAGTTGTCGCCGCGTTGATCTACCTACAAGATCGTTTGACGCCGTGCGTTATTAAAATTCGAAATACCGGGGTTTTATCGACACCGTGTGTTGTGGACATCCAAGCGACCTTTAGCATCTCAAGAATTACCAGGGAAGCCGGCCGTTGCAGAGGAACGGTGAGTCGTACTCATTTTTCTTTGCGGGATTTGTCCGACCCGGGGGAAACGCCTGACACTCCACTTAGGCTAACCTACCAGCCAAATTATAATCCACTTCGCTATCCCACATTCTGATCATTGCGAGCCATATAAATAAGCCAAAGCCTTTATTAATTACGTACATACATTTTTTCGTGATCATTTTTCTAATTATAAGATGGCGGACGCTCTTGAAATAAAAGTTAAAACATTAATAGCTAAAAAGGAATATTTTTTTACCAAATTACAACGATTATTCGATGTTTCCAAAGAAATTAAGAGTAATTTAGATAAATTACCTACATTTTTAACTAAATTCTCAGAAATGGAAAGTGTTCGAACAAAATTCGAAACCGTCATTTTCGAATTATATGAGGTTGATATGCAGATGAAAAAACCTACCGCGAAAACAAAAATGTCGATGAGTGAACTCGAAACATTTGACGAGATGTTCAATGCATGTCAACAAATTGTAACATGTAACTGTTTTATGTCCCTAATAAATAAATAAATAAAATAAAAATTAATCGCAAATAAATATTCCTCATTCGTTTCTTCGTCAGATAAAAGGGAGTTAGCTGTACCAGCATTGCCAAAGTTACAATTATTTCAGTTTGATGGTCAAATAGAAAACTGGACAACCTTTTATGATACATTTGTCTCTTTAGTTCACGAAAGAAACTTTTCCGATATAGATAAATTTCATTATTTACTTTCTTCCGTTAAAGTTCCAGCGCTAAATATTGTTAAAAAATTACCAATTACTTCAGCTAATTACGCGTTAGTTTGGCAAAGCTTAATAGATAAATATCACGACAATAGAACGCTTGCTTGTAGGTATTTTAATACAATGTTGAACTTCACACCGCTAAATAAAGATACCGTGTCAAACCTAACTTTATTTATTGAAACATTTGATAATTCACTTAAAACGATTCACGCATTAAATATTAACAACTTGGATGATTTCTTATTTTGTTATTTAGCCTTATATAGACTCGACCCTCACACACGAAAGTTATTCGAGGAAAGTCGAAATCAAAAATTAATACCTACCTTTTCAGAACTTATTAATTTCGTAAATAAACAAATAAAGGTTCTCGAACACACGTTTTCAAACCTAGCTAATAATACTTCAGTAACGTCGAAACCTACTATACTCGTTCCAACCATTTATTTTACTTTTGGCAGGTCGAATTCTGATCAATTAGTGTTGTACCAATGTATTACGGATACTATGTTTTGTAATAATCGATTTTAGTCAGGAAGAACTTTTAATCGATTTAACACGGATATTTTATTTTTGCTTAAATACATATTTCATATTATTTAAAAACTTCACTTCTGTAAATATATTTGTTATTTGGGCACATTAATTTTTGCATACCCACTAATTCAGTCCTCCCAAAATATTTTACTTTGTACTTTGCAAAATAAAAAATAACTACTTTATGAAGCATTTTTCCATTAAGCGGGGTCCGCTGCTCCAAACTTTACTTAGAGACAATGGCGCCCTCGTCTGCGGTAGTAAATCGCTAATTTTCTCATCCAGCCCACCCCTTTTTTTTTAAGCCGAATTGGCAACACTGAACGGCGCGCCGGCGACGCCATTTTGTTGTGTTATCTGTCACTCGCAACAAGACTCCCGTGCTAGTCACATTTCTGTTCGCTGAGTGCTCTTTCATATTTTTCATACGCTGTGTTGAGTATTTATATTCCACCGTATTGATTTCATTGTTCTTACTTTGATTGGGTTGAGCGTATCGTTCCTCCCAGTAAGATTTTACTTGCAAAATGCCGAAAGGTATGGTGCTTAAAGGACAATCCAGAGAGTTAGTGCTGCGGCTTCGTGAATTTTTTGAAAAGGAAAGCCGCAATGGCGGATTCCTTATACCAGTAACCCAAGTTAGAGACCGTGTTGCAGCAGCATTAGGTATTAGTGCTCCAACGGTGGCGAAAATCACTAAAGAAGCCTATGGTAGTAGTGGTATTGAACAGAACAAGCTATCTACGCCTAAGAAAAAACGTCAGCCCCGTAAAGTGACAGCAATTGACAGTTTTGATACTGATGCTATTCGTCGTCATATATACAATTATTACACAAGCAAAGAGATTCCTACTTTGAAAAAATTAGTAACGTCTCTACGAAATTGTGGCTTGTTTCGTGGTCAAAAATCTTCTTTGTCAAAGGTGCTGCACCAAATCGGGTTCTTGTATAAGAAATCCGACAAAAGAAAAATTTTAATGGAACGTCGTGATATAGCCTTGCCTTGAAACTTGGCTCAATGCCAATCATTCCATACCAAAAGGTTGGACTGACGATACTGCTGCTTCTACTTCTGCAGTGCCAATGGGGAAAGGTGAACGCCTCATCATTTGCCATGCGGGAACTACAAAGGGATTTGTACCAGACGCTCTGTTAGCGTTCAAATAAAAAAAAAACAGGAGACTATCATGAGGAGATGAATGCGGACGTGTATGAAAAGTGGTTTAGAGAAATGCTTACATCACTTGAAGAGCCATCAACAATATTTATTGATAATGCACCCTATCACTCTCGCCAAATTAATAAAATGCCAACACAGGCCAACAAAAAACACGAGATTATAAACTGGCTTCGTGATAATGGGGAAGATGTGGACGAATCCCTACTAAAAGTAGAATTACTTAAAATATTAAAAAGTAAAAAGCAGCCAAAACGATATGTCATCGACGAAATGGCAGCAGAATATGGGCATGTTGTAATCAGAATTACTCCGTACCACTGTCAATATAATCCAATTGAAATGATCTGGGCACAAGTCAAAGGACACGCCGCAAGAAACAATACAACTCCTCCTTTCACAGCAAATAAAATGCTTGCACTTTAAAAAAACGCATGTGCTAGTGTGACGCCTGAAAACTGGGCGAGTGTCGTCAACAAGACAAAAAATATAATATTCTCTGATTGGGATCGGGAAATTGAATTTGACAACATACCTACACAAGAGTTAATAATAAACACTGCAGATGATTCAAGCGACGATTCGAGTTCGTATGAAGAATCCGACGATTCGTTATAATAAAATAATATTAAAATATTTTGGTTGTTTTATTTCATGTTATAGGTATGATGAGAAGATTTTTATATCTCCCTGATACAATTTTAACGTGTTGTCTATTACAACAATTCAAAACTCAGTTGTCAGCTGACTTAACTGCAAATAAGTGTAATCGATTATTTGCGATTCATTAGTTTGTACCGAATACTTTTGATCCTGTCACTAGATGCGATAGAACGTAACTTTTTTATAACGGAAATGAATTATCACTTAAATTTTATGAATAGAGCTATTTACGGCATATTAATGTATTTAGTGGGTAATAATTAAGATATATAAATATTATTGGGCAGTTTATATATTTCTCTGTTCACTCGTTTCAAAGTTAATAATTGCGTATAATGAAACAGTTACGTCCTAAAGCATGTGTCAAAAGTAAAATAAATGGTTGGAACGAGTATAATAATATTAGTTACAGAGGTAACAGTCATACGAGCAAGCCATCCTCATCAAAGTTTGTACTCACCGCCGCGCGAGTACAAAATAATAATCGTAATAATTCAATAACAAACTTGGTTTGTGCTTATTGTAAGCAAAACCATATGATCTATCGATGCGATCAATTTCGTAAATTGTCTGTCGATGATAGAAAGGACCGTGTCCATTGCCTAAAATTATGTGTAAATTGCCTTAAACCCGATCATAATTTTAATGCATGCAAAAGTACAATTACATGTGGAGTATGCCCCTTGCCGCATCATTATTTGTTACATCGGGATACGGGCTGTAATGAACGAGCTGTAACGTCGGCCGTGCCGAGCGCTCCAGCCGCGCAACCGTCCCTTTCGCACACACGGCAAGCGCTCGTTACATCTCACTCCGTGAGTGAAGTGATGCCTACAGTGCAGGCACAAACCAGCGTAGATGATAGCTGCGACTATGGCGTTGTATTAGATAACGCTTACACACATCCTTGATATTGATGGACAATATCAAAACTGCCGTGCAGTCATAGATTCAGGAGCTCAAAGTTCATTTATTACTACGGAATGCGCTCAAAGATTAGGTTTACCGCGTAAAAAATGTCCCTTTACAATTCACGGCATTGGCGAAGGAATTGTTAAAGATCATGGCATGATTACTTGTACTATAAAACCGATATTTACAGATGGTTACTGTTACTTTTCATATTAATCTTATTGTCTTTTTAAATAAAACTACTTTACGGATTTTATCGCGTTTGTATTTGATTTTTGATTACCCGACGTTTCGAACACTTTACAGCGTTCATGATCACGGGTGGACTAAGATTTCTCACGTCCAACAAGTCATTGTTACTGCAAAAAATTTATAATTATCTACCCGATACAGAAATTAGTTATTAAATATTGACCCACATTTTGATACAAAATTTATTGCCAGTGTAAGAAGAAAATGATTCTATATGAAAAAAATATATTGTTTATGGTTAGTAATAATTAAACATTAAAATTAATAGTAATTATAATTAAAAACTAAGTAATAATCTAGTATACTACCACCGGATCGGAACACGGTCACACTGAGAAAGATCCGGCAAGAAAACTCAGGTAACATGATGCTAAATTAAAGTTAATTTTGAAGGCGGCTTACTTTATGTTACTAAAAGGTTTTAATTTATAAAATTATCTTTAGTTATTATTATTGTGGGTCAAATCTATACAATATGAGCTCACGGTGTCTTGCAGTCTTGTGGTGGTCTTTTTGGATTTCTTTTTAATAATGTTTATAACAGGATCCCAGCTTGATGGTAACACCCAGCCATCCTCTCTATTGAAATTTTTGTGTTTTTTAATCTCAATAGCCTCACGTACCATTCTAAGCAGGTATCGGTGTTCTTTTGCGAGGATTTGTGGTTTATCAAACCTGATGTTATGGTGGGCGCGGTCCTGACTATGTTCACAGACTGCAGACCTAGTGTCCCGGCGGTGCTTCAGATCGGCTATGTGTTCTTTGATCCGAGTTCTTATGGATCTCTTTGATTGTCCAATGTAAGAGAGACCACAGTCACAGTCAAGTTTATATACTCCTGCTTCTTGTAAAGGAATCTGGCACTTGACAGATGGTAAGAATTGGCTAATCCTCTTCAGTGGCTTAAAATAAGTTTTAATGGAAGAGCGTTTCAGGATGTAGCCAATCTTGTCAGTGACTCCTTTGACATAAGGTAGTATTGCAGGAAGGCGCTCAACTGTGGGTGGTTTCACTCGGTCTCTGCGACGAGGGTGAGGAACTGGCAGCTTGTTTGCACGTAGCACCTGCTTGACATGCTGCAGCTCCCCAGCCAGGTGTTCATCGTCACAGATTCCTCGTGCTCTCTGCAACAAAGATTTACACATGGTAGCTAACTGTGAAGGGGGATGATGAGAATCACCGTTCAAGTATCTGTCTGTATGTGTTGCCTTACGATACACTGTATGATTCAAGGTGTTATTAGGGTTACGTATAACGGAGATAGGTGTTAGCACTCGTAGTGGTCGGACGTGTGCTCTTAATGGATAGTTGGATTAGGTCGGTCTTTGTCAGGTTGTTGTCGTTGTCTTGTCTTGTCGGGTCGGATCATTGTCGGGTGATCGGGTCTTGTTTGAGGGAGGGGAGGTAGGAGGGGTCGCTTGGGTACTGGGACGTCTACTGCGTTGCAGGCGCGTCGACCAGTGTTAGACAAGTTGCGACCAGTTTACTGGTCGTGGCCGGTTCGTGTATATAATATTGTTAGAAAACTTTGATATCGCGATCCAGCCTTGCTAATATTGCTAGGAAATTGTGATATCGCGATTTAGACGTATTATTAAATCATCGAAACAAATAAATTTAATACCTAGTGAAATCCTCGTTTCACTAAATGGACGACGATACTGAAGGAGAAACAGACGCACTCTCAGCTGTCGAATGTGACACTGGTGAAACTGACACCACTTCTATGGGCAGAAAGCGTCATTATGTGAAGACCAGTCACTCTGGGCGAAAGGATTTGGGGTCTGATACTGAGGTGGAACCCAAATCTAAGGTTAATACCTCACGTCGAGGTAAGGCTGTACAAAGGGGCCATAACACAGGACTCACTCGTGCCAAGGTGGACCTCAAAAATAGAGACGCTGAAGCTGAGGAAGTTGAGTACAAACGTGTGCTTAGAAGCCGGGCCTTCCGCAAAGAAGCTTTAGATGCACCACGCTTGGATTCAGCGGATACCTCAGCTTCGGAGTGTCCCACCACGGAGAACCTTTCTGCCATAGGGCCGGAGGAGATACGTGCCCGTGGGGGCCGCAATGCAGCAATAATCCTGGAAGTTACTCGGAAATCTGGGCACCTACAGGGTCCTTATATAAAGAAGCTCAGGGATGCAGCAGCAGAGATGCAAGCAATTATTGATAGTTTGTGCTCAAAATCGGAGGCAGAAGAGACCCGCTGACTGAGGGCAGATAATATCAGGCAACGCCAGGAAGTCGAAGCCCTCAAGGCGGAACTTAAAGCTTACCGCCAGGAATTCTCAGCAATGAGGGCTACTGCCTCTTCGTCTTTGATGGAAGCAGACACCATAGAGGAACTCAAATCTTCTATCGTGAGGTCGGTTGGGGAGATGGTGAACGCCCGGCTTGCGGGATTGGAGGACCGCCTTCTCCCCGCTAAGGTGAACCGTCCGCCACTAGCTGCCGACAAACGGAAGAACGCAAAGTCTGTTATGGCCACATCCACCGTCCCTACGGTTGCACCATCGTCTTCTGCGCAAACAGGCCCTGGTACTCCGGCAGTCACTCCGTCGGTCCATCCGGTGACTACGGATAGCTGGGCAACCGTAGTGAAGAAGGGGAAGAAAAAATCTTCCCCCCCTGCACAGACTCCCGCGACTGTTGCGCCGTCCACAGTTCCTGCCCCGGCTGTTGTGGCGCAAAAGAAGCTAAAGGCTGCACTTGCCGTTCCCCGCTCCCCGGCTGTAATCCTGAAATTACAGCCGGAGGCTGAAAAAAAGGGCGTTACATATGCTGACGCCATGCTCCGCGCCGAGCAGGGAGTCAATCTTCAGGAGATGGGAATTAAGGAGGGACTCAAGATAAGGCGCTCTGTGACCGGGGCCAGGGTCCTGCAATTGCATAAGTCCCAGTCCATGGAAGTTGCTGACCAGCTGGCCACCAATTTGCGCACGGCGCTCGTAGGTGTGGCGGATGTCATCCGCCCTGTCAAACGTGCTGATATCCGGGTGACCGGAATGGATGACTCCGCTACCGAGGAAAAGGTGCGGGCAGCAGTAGCCCGCACATGTAGCTGTGATGCCACGGAAGTCCAGGTTGGACAAATCCAGCGTGGACCCCGCGGCATGGGCATGGTCAAGGTGCGCTGCTCCGTTGCTGCCGCTAAAATGCTCGCTGATGCAGGAAGGCTCCTGGTTGGCTGGAGCTCGGCTGGCGTTCAGGTGCTGGAGAACCTCCCATTGAGGTGCTTCCGGTGCCTGGAACTGGGCCACACAGCCCCGCTATGCCCGTCCGCTGTCGACCGCTCTGAACTCTGCTTCCGTTGCGGTAGCAGTAGACACAGGTCAGTTACATGTGCGGCTTCCATGCCACGCTGTGCGGTGTGCGCCGCCGCTGGTCGCCCAGCAGAGCATATGATGGAGGGAAGGCTTTGTAAAGCGCCCTCATCGAAAGGCAAGGTGGCTCAAGGACCTCGAGCCACCGCATCAAGCAGTAGCTGCAGAGCACAGGAGGAAACCGAAATGTCCTCTTAATGGGAGACAGAATACGCTTCCTTCAGGCAAATTTGAACCACTGCGCCGGGGCACAAGATTTACTTGTACAGTCCATGGCGGAGTGGGATATAGACTTGGCCGTGGCCAGTGAGCCCTATTTTGTCCCCCACTCACCCAATTGGGCAGGGGACCTCAGAGAAGACGTAGCTGTTCTGTCCAGAGGATGCGCCAGCCCTCCCCTCTCCCCTCTTGAGAGGGGCAATGGTTACGTTGTGGTGGGGTGGCGAGACTACGCCATTATTGGAATTTATTTCTCCCCCAACCGCGGCGTAGCGGAGTTTCAGTTATTCCTGGATTCTGTCAGTACCGCGGTTCGCCGACAGTCGCCGAGAAAAATTGCGGTACTCGGCGACTTCAACGCGAAATCTCGCGCGTGGGGGAGCCCCACGACAAATGTGAAGGGTGCGGCCGTCGAACAGTGGTTCTTACTCTCCGGTCTGTCTCTCCTTAACAGAGGGACAGTCCACACATGCGTGCGGCATCGGGGTGGGTCTATTGTGGACCTATCGTTTGCTACTCCCGGTGTCGCTCGCGAGGTGAGTGACTGGAGAGTAGAAAAAGGGGTGGAGACTCTCTCAGACCACCGATATATACGGTTCGAGATCTCCTCCCCTCGGGGACCACTAGGGCCCCGGCGCGGAAGAAGAGGTGGATTCCCAAAATGGGCCATTGGTCAACTTGATCTGGAAATGGTCCAGGAGTCTGCCATAGTACAGCGCTGGGGTATAGCAGGACAGCTACCCACAGATATAGAGGGGCTTGCAGATCGTATGAGACGTGCGCTTCAGGCAGTATGTGATGCGGCGATGCCAAGAGCTCGACAGATGCCGCCGCGTCGTCAAGCTTACTGGTGGTCACCCGAGATTGCTAATCTCCGGGTGGCTGCTAACCGGTCGCGGCGTGCCTACGTCCGATGCCGTCAGAGGGGCAACCGGGATGACGTCCTTGAGGGTCAGCTGCGGAGAGAATACAGGACAAGGAAGAAGACACTGCAGCTGGCCATCGGCCAGGCGAAGGAGAGGGCCCGTGAAGAGCTTCTGGCGGGCCTTGACAGAGACCCATGGGGGCGCCCATATCAACGGGCGTGTAACAAGCTCCGTGCCTGCGGCGCCCCCATTATCGAATCAATGGACCCGGTTCTCCTGTCAGGGCTAATGGGGGAACTGTTCCCGCGTTCTGTGGGGCACGTTCCCCCCAGGATGGCTTCTTGGTCGGTAGTAGAGATGGAAACTCCTATTTCACTCATTACCGACCAAGAAATGGAAGTAGCTCTCTCCCGACTTCGTGGGAAAAGGAAGGCGCCTGGTCCGGACGGTGTCCCGGGTCTCGTACTTGGCATCACCGTGAAATACCTCAAGAGTGAACTCCGGGAACTGCTCAACACGTGATTGAGGTCCGGGCAGTTTCCGGAGCAATGGAGTGTGGACGGTTGTGCCTACTGCGAAAGGAGGGCCGCCCAGCTAACTCCTCTTCCGCATACAGACCACTGGTGCTGCTGGATGAGATGGCTAAATTGTTAGAGAAGGTGCTTGCAGACCGTCTCGTCCAGCACCTCGAGGAAATCGGGCCGGGACTGTCAGGGAGACAATACGGGTTTAGGAGCGGCCGGTCAACAATTGACGCGCTGGCCGCTCTGAAGTCCTTGGCCACCGAAGCGGTGGCCAAAAATGAAGTTGTCCTCGCAGTCTCGCTCGATATAAAAATGCTTTCAACAGTCTCCCACACGAGACGTTGAAGGAGGCACTCCGGTACCATGAAGTGCCTCCGTATCTTATGAGGCTGTTGGAGGCGTACCTCGAGGGAAGGCACGTGCTCTGGGAGGGGGGCGACGGGCGTATACATCGCCATCGGGAGGAGTGCGGCGTCCCACAATGCTCGATCCTCGGTCCGGTGCTGTGGAACGTCGGGTTCGACTGGCTCCTACGGGGTCGGCTCCTTCCTGGGATGGGGATCATCTGTTACGCAGATGACACCTTGATCACAGTGAAGAGGGCGGACTTCCGGGGGGCTGCCCGATTGGCAGAGGAAGGAGTGGCGCTCGTCGTAGACCGGATTGGTATGCTGGGTCTGAGGGTCTCGTTGGACAAAACCGAGGCCCTCCTTTTCCATGGCCCACGTTGAGGTCCCCCCCGAGGAGCACACATCAGTGTGTCTGGGGTTGCCGTGCCGGTGCAGGCCCAGATACAATATCTGGGTCTGCACCTCGATTCAAAGTTGAATTTCGGGCCACACTTTGCCCAGCTAGTCCCAAGGCTCGTCAAGTCGGCCGCGGCGCTGGGAAGACTTCTGCCCAACACTGGCGGTCCTGGGTCGTCATGCCGGTGTCTCTACGTCGGCATCCTGCGGTCCATGGCACTGTATGGTGCTCCTATCTGGTCGGAGTCCCTCACCGTCCGCAACAGAGCCCTTCTGCGACGACCGCAGAGGGCCATGGCGGTGAGGGCTATTAGGGGCTACCGTACTGTGTCCTGGACTGCGGCAATACTGTTGGCAGGCGACCCGCCTTGGCCACTGGTAGCGGAGGCGTTGGCAGAAGTGTACCGGTTCCGCGCCACAGCACGAGCCAATGGGGAACAAGTGTCCATAAGGGGACTGGGCAGAGCCCAGGAAGTGGCCCGAAGGCGGTGGAGGGAAGATCTAGAGTCTCCCGTAGCAGGGCGGGGGACTGTGGAGGCGGTCGCGCCATATCTCCACCGCTGGCTTAGAAGAAGGCACGGCAGCCTTACATTTAGGATGGTGCAGGTGCTTACCGGAAATGGGGTCTTCGGTAAGTACCTGCATAAAATTGGAAGAGAAGAGGCCCCAGGATGCCATGAGTGTGGCGCGCTAATCGACGATGCGCGCCACACACTGGAAGTATGCCCCGCCTGGGGGCCTCAGCGCCACGTCCTGTCAACGGAGATAGGAACAACGGACCTGTCGTTGCCGACCATCATCTCCAAGATGCTCGGCAGCGACAGCTGTTGGTCGTCGATGGCCTCCTTCTGTGAGGCTGTCATGACAAGGAAGGAGGCCGCGGAGCGTGCCCGCGAGGCGCTTGCGTCTGCTGACTCGCTCCGCCGGCGGCGACCAGGGAGGAGGAGACGCCGTTATGCGCTTCTTCTCCCACCGCCCTGAATGAAGACAGGACGTGGCCAGACGGCCAGGCGTTGGGATGTCGGGGATAGAATGTCATCAGATGATCTCTCTGGCACCCCGTAAAAGCGCGGAAGGGGCCGCTGTGGTTTTAGTGGGTATTTCGGTCATATTTGTGACCGGCGAGTCCCACACACACTCCCGTCTGTAACCGGCGGGGGACTAGTGTGCGTAAATGCATTTCCACAGCGTGAACAAAAAAAAAAAAAAAAAAGGGTTACGTATAACCAAAATGTCTAAGAAGGCTAAAGAGTTATTTGACTCCAGTTCCATAGTGAATTGAATTTTTGGATTAATGGAGTTAAGATGGTTTAGGAATATGGTTATTTTGTCTGTGGGTAATATTGTGAAAGTGTCATCTACGTACCGCTTGTAGAACCTGGGTGTGACAGGTGAGCTTGATAAGGTTGTCTCCTCGAAGTCCTCCATGAATATATCGGCAACGACAGGGGAGACCGGCGAGCCCATAGCCACTCCATCTACTTGCTTGTAGAAGTCATCATTCCACATTAAATAGCCAGTTGTTAGGCATTGACGTAACAGTTCCGCATATCCCAATGGCATATTATTGTCAGATAGCTTCTTAGATATGGTTTTGATGCAATCCTCCACAGGTAGAGAGGTGAAGAGTGATGTGACATCAAAACTGACCATAGTTTCATTGTCAGCGAGATGTAGATCTTTAATTTCACTGACAAAATGGTAAGAGTCTTTCACAAATGCACTAGTGTGTCCCCGGAGTTGGGAGAGGACTTTCGCAACCTTCTGTGCTAATTTATAAGTCGTGGTGCATTTGATTTGTGTATCTTGGGCAACCCATATAATTTAGGTGGTTTGACGCATGGTGGTATTAGATTTTTCACGTCTAGATTATTTCTTCATAAGGAATTAGCGTAGGTGTTACAGCAAAAATTAGACCTTTCGATAAAACTTGAATTTCCGTGTTGTCTAAATGTTGTGTTGACAGATTTATGACAGCGCGGTCTGCGTAAGAGTCTATGGTTGACGGGCGCGTTCCGTCCCCGTGCTGCGTTCCATGTTCAACGCGAGATTTTTTGTTACATAATTTTTCAAATTTTGTAACGTGTTTATTTTTGCATCTATTATATTTAGTTATTTCGCGCTTACCTAGATGTTCGATGCAACTTTTAAATTCGGCTGTCGTTAAAACTAACTCAATTACACCTGAATTTTTCTCGATTTCACGGTTAATATCAAATAATCAAAATAATCAAAAATCAAATACAAACGCGATAAAATCCATAAAGTAGTTTTATTTAAAATGTATAATACTCGCGTAAACATCAGAAATCTTATTGTCTTGTCAAAAGTAGCGTCTGATATGCCTAATATACCGCTGTCCCAGAGCGTTATTAACGAATATAGTTCATTTAAGCTAGCGGACCCATTGTTTTTTAAAAGGTCGGGGATAGACATTTTATTAGGTAACGACATAGTGCCGGATCTTATCAAAGATAAACCAATAATAATTAAATCTAGTATTTCGTGCATAATTGAAACTGTTTTTGGATTCGTTATAAGCGGCAAATTATATCCACATAATTATAATAGTTCGCAACATTTTAGTTTATGGAGTTCTTCCGACGAAGAACAATCAATAGATAACACGCTGCGAGCCTTTTGGGAACTTGAGGAAGTGCCGTGCACTCCTCTATTAATAAATCCTCTTGACCAATAAGCCGAGGAAATATTCGTCAAAGAGCATCGTCGCGATTCGAACGGACAATACATGGTACCGTTGCCGTTCGCGCCAAACCACGCGCTGCTGGAAGATACGCGCGCTGTGGCCGAGCGCCGTTTGTTATACACAGAGCGTAAATTAACTCGTACTCCTGAGTTAATGAAGAAGTACAGTGACTTTATGCGCGAGTATGAAGATCTCGACCATATGGAACTTTATCAGGGTGATAAACCTAGTCAATACATTATTCCGCACCATAGCATTTTGCGACCTAATAGCACTTCAACTCCGCTGCGAGTAGTATTTGATGGATCTGCAAAAAGTAGTAACAATGTTTCCTTAAACGACATACTGTTAGTTGGTCCTAAGTTATAAACCCTGCAACATCGCTGCAATTATATTAAATTTCCGTCTTTTTGAATACTGTCTAGTCAGTGATGTCTGTAAAATGTACCGCGCTATAATTCTAAGAAAAGAAGATCGTTGTTATCAACACATATTATATCGATATTTACCTAGTGAGCCGATAAAACTATACGAATTAAAAACAGTAACGTACGGACTTAGTTGCTCACCTTTCTTAGCGATTAGGACGCTTCTTCAATTGGCAGAGGACGAAGGGAAACGTTTTCCACTCGCCGCTCAAGCCCTCCGTGAGGGAGTATATATGGATGACATCTTGTATTCATGTAATACTTACGAACAAGCCTGCTTAGTACAGGATCAATTGATAAGCATTTTTTCAAGCGCTAATTTTACGTTAAAAAAGTGGACGAGCAACAGTAAAGAGTTACTTCGACGTGTACCAGTCGAGAATAGAGAAGGTTCCGTAACGTTCATTAAAGATGAAAATGATAACAGCATTAAAGTTTTAGGCCTCAAATGGATCCCAACATCCGATAATTTTGTTTTTCCAGTTAATAAAACTGATGAGGTGACGACAAAACGATCCGTATTAAGGTTATTAGCGTCGATTTACGATCCCGTGGGTTTTATCACGCCATGTACTTTTGTAGCAAAGGAGATAATGCAAGATTTGTGGAAATTAGTTAATGCTTGGGATGAACAACTACCCGAAAATATAAAAAAGACGTGGCAGAATTACATTTTTGAACTTCCACTGTTGGCGAATTTACGCATCGAACCTCATATGTAATTGCCGAAACAAACGGAATATGAATTAGTTGGTTTTTGTGACGCGTCGTCACGTGGCTACGCTGCATGTGTCTATGTTATTAGTCGCGATAGAAAGGACAACGTGAAAGTTCGTTTGGTTACCGCAAAATCTAAAGTCGCGCCTTTAAAACCCGTGACGATTCCACGTTTGGAGCTAATGGGTGCTGTTTTATTGAGTAAATTAGTTCAATCGGTTTGTAATACTTTTACGCGTATTAAAATAAATAAAATAACAGCGCTATCGGACTCGACAATCGTATTGTCGTGGCTCCACACAGAACCTTATAAATTAAAGATTTTTGTTAGTCATCGTGTAACACAGATTATAGTCCACTTCGCTATCCCACACAAACAGTTCCTCAGAGCACTCCCACAGAGATAAAACTAACACGTCTGAATAGCTATACCACATAGCTTTTTCCCTCCTATTGTGGAGGAGGCTCAAGCCCAATAGTATATGAGTAACTGAGCTATAAAAATAATGATGCCATATAGCATTGAAACGTAGTCTCTAAATGCATAGCTGATTTGCACATCGTTTTATGAAGATGGCTGTAGTCAAAATTTTACTACATGATAAAATCCGGGTATCAGAAATTTGTACAGGAACGTGTATAACCAGGTGTAGCCAAATGAATTAGATCACTGTAGTTACTAATAAGCAAGCTGGTTGCTAGTTACTACTAGCAACCAGCTTGCAGAATTGCCGATAATAAACCTAATAAATCTTAAGCGTTATGATATATTTTTAGCGATTTAAATCATAATATGTAGGTATATCGAGTTTAGAAACTTTGATTAATTGTGACTATGAAATGCTTTTTCTTTTTTTTGCGGTGGACTGCGGCCGGCGCGCTTCCGCACCACTCCGTCCGGGGCGACAGAGGGACTTAAGCACGCAACACCCGCAACCCACCCGAACACCACATCGCCTTCGTTGTTGGACCGACCACTGGAGCAGGGTTACTTGTCATCAGTGGTCGGCCCGACGGAATACCCCCTACCCGGGGTACCCTCCCTTCGACCGACTATGAAATGCTCAGCCCTATTATTTAAATGTTAATTTATAGATGACTAGCAACCCGCACTCGCTTCGCTTTCAGTCGCTTTAATCGCGTAGTTCCCATGAGAATACCAAGATAAAATGTAGCCTATATTACGCCCTGATACTATAGCTTTGCATTGGTAAAAGAATTTTTGAAATCGGTTACGTGGTTTAAGCGTGAAAGCGTAACAAACAAACAAACTTACTTTCGCATTTATAATATTAGTAAATATAATATTAGTAAAGATGGACATTCCACTTCTGCGCCTCACATCATCATTAAAGTCGTAGAAAGCTGTTAGATATTGTATTCTTATTTCCTATAGTGACGGAGTAAGAATACAATTCACCACTCCCTGTCTTGCTCGTGGATGTTGTAAAAGACGACTCAACCTGCTATTGTAGAGAAGGCTCGAGCCTAACAGTGGGATGAATATGAGCTGAAATGATGATGATGATTCCGTATGGTGACGGAATGAGAATACAATTCGTCACTCCCTGTCTTGCCCGTGGATGTCGTAAAAGACGACTAAGGGCTATAATACGCATATATAATCTATGTAAGAGAAGGCAACCTCGTAACAAAACCCTATGGTAACCTGTCTGACCAGCATGGTATAGTAAGACCAACGGTGGAGGCAAACAGATTAATGGATAGATTTATAAATGGATTAAAATATATTTTCGAGATTGTTCAGATTTCTTTTACGTAGAGAAATATAAAGGTATAAATAAGTTGTCTTATTTTTACTTATATATAGTTTATTAGATTTATACTTCGGACATATTTTTTTGACACAAGTTTTTATAGACTTACAAGACCTATATTTTTTCAAATAACCTTAAAAAAAAAGCGACCAGCATTTGGTCGCTTTTTTTTTCGTCGAGTCGAGAGGGCTTATAAAATACTCAGAATAGTATAGAATTACACCATTATCTATACAAATAAATAAAATGATATATCTGTTTGTAATTTCAAAATAGTAGGTTTTTCCAGGCTCATATGGTTATTATGCATGTCTGTCTATCTGTCTGTTTTGCCCGGGTAATCTTCAAAACGGCTGGACCGACTCAATATTGTACTATAAGCTGTCTATATAAAGAGTAACTTAGGGTATTCTTTTTCCTTTTCTTTCAGAATAGCCTTATAAATGTTTGCCGGGCCGGGATTTATAAATACTTATCTAATGTAAACATTACATTAAGCTTCTTATTTTGTTCGTTGCTATAGTCTTAAAAATAAAACACTTTTCTTGAAATATTCAGCTCTCTATTCCATTATCTGGACCTAGATGGCCTGACGAATGAATGAATGGACAGCGGAGGTTTTGGATTCCTTTGTCAGTCTGTGTTTTGAACTTTAAAAATTATTAGGTCTAAAATCCATTTTTATTCATCTCATCCCAGCTACGTCCAACCGCTGATTTCGAACCTCCTCCACAATGGAAGAGAAATTAATTCCGACGAATTGACATAGGGTTTTATTTCGAAACTTCCTTCTCTTACACAGATGTTGTGTGTACATGGCCCTTAGTCGTCTTTTACCATACTCAAGAGCAAGGGGGTGGTGAATTGTATTCTAACTCCATGAACACTTTAAACCACTATTAGCTTTACCGGTTTATGCACAAATAACTTACGAGTAGTACGGCTTATGCTGCCCACATCTAATGACAACCAGCAATAGATCGTTAGTTTATCCGGTGGGAGACCATCCCACGTAACTTGTCGAAGTACGGAGTCGCCAATCGAAAACCTACCTTTCTTTCTCAGTGGTTATCGGTTTTTCGAGCGATATGGCTTAACTATTTTTTTTTATTGCAAACGGTGCCAAACGAGCAGACAGTACACCTGATGGTAAGTGTTGCTGCCGCTCACAGACCTTTACGAGGTCGCTGCCTACCGCGAAGAAAGTGAAGGGAGTGTGAATGCGTGCATTGAGGCTTGGTGATACCAAAACCCTCCACACGCAAACACCCTCAGAAAGTTGGGCTTCCGGCTTTCTCACTCACTGAACGAAGCGCAGTAACAAATTGCTACTACTCAGACGTCGATTTTCTGCGAGAGCGTGGTACTACCCCGGACGGACCGGCCCGCGGCTGTAGACAGATAACTGTCGACAGTGTGGTCCTACCACTCCATGTAACTATTTCTAACTGTATTTAACTAATTCTTAATACTAATTCTAATTAATACTAATTCTTAATACTAATTCTTAATACTAATTCTTAATACTAATTCTTAATACTAATTCTTAATACTAATTCTTCGTATTAAGTCGGTTACACCTGTTATTCTACGACCTGCCGTATTTTGCTATTTCTTAGTGAAATCCGAACATAGCCTACTCCATATCACGCTGAGCGACTTTAAGTATTTTTATGAGGCGTTTATTTAGGGACTACGTTTCCGTGCTGTAAGTAATCACTGGTTCATTATTATCATCGCTTAAACAGATACATTTAAGCATTTCTTTATTTAAAATCTTGCCAACCTATTAGTGATAAGAAACTTGATTAACTACAACGGACTGACCAACGGCAATTAAGGACTAATTTTATTACTGCCTCGTTCCAGCTGCTGAAAATTTTCTTATTTCTTTGATAAAATATCGCATTTTATGTACTACTAGCAACCCGCCCTCGCTTCGCTTCGGTTATAGGTTATAGTCGTTTTACCCGCGTAGTGCCCGTTCCCGTGGGAATACCGGGATAAAATATAGCCTAATTTACGCCCTGATATTATAGCTTTCCATTGGTGAAAGAATTTTTGAAATCGGTCCAGCCGTTTTGAAGATTACCCGGAACAAACAGACAGACAGACAAAAATTTTTTAATTGCTATTTTAGGCATAGGTGTCGTGCAAATAACCGTGTGAGCATGAAAAAAGCCTATTATTTTGACATTACAAACAGACACTCCAATTTTATTTATTGGTATAGATTACCGTTGTATAAAGATGTTATCATGAATGTGACCACTTATTTATGCCAATTTTTTATTTAATAGAAAAGCAGAGTCCCGAAGCAAAATTTAAGGCATGTTTTATTTATTATTTTATTTTAGATTTTTTCAGGATGAAAATTATCAAATTCTGAACAGGTGATTATTTATTTTTACTGAAAAGCATTTGCACTAAATTTGAAGACGGTAAGATGATTTTTTTCCGGTACAAATTTTGCTATCGGGCTTAACCTTTTGAGATGGATTTCATAAAGTCGATCGTCTTTACACTCCTAGACGATAAAAATAGATAAGATCTGAACCACATGTTTATTTATTTTTATTGAAGAGTATTTGAGCTTAATATGAAAACAATTGATAAAGATTTTTTTCTACACAAACAAATTTTCTCATAACGTTTCCTTGAGGTTGAATTACATAAAATCCTTTTTTAGCAAGTCATTACAAAAATAAATTAGTGTCAAAATTTCATGTTTCTAATTTCGTTAGTTTGTGCTCAGCGTTGATGATAAGTCAGTAAATTAGTTTTTATATATTTATAGTTGTTTTCCTTCCCTATAAATAAGGAATCAATAACAATATTATGATAAGACTATGCCATGATATGAAATGCGTTTATTAACATATATATACTATTACTATTATAAGCCATTTTATTGTTAAATTATATAATGATTCATTGTCCACATTTGCACATATTCAAACAGTCCCATTTCGTGTTTTAATGACATAGTTTACGACTCCCTTGACAATAGCATTCATATTGTGTAACATGCAAATGGCGTCAATAAATGTTTTATGCCATCGTTCATATGCTATTGTAAAGGTTATAAAGGAAGAAAGGTTTCATGATCTTTATCTTTACATATAAAAATCTTGTGTACTTGTGTATGCCACTGAACTCCTAAACGACTGGACCGATGTTGATGAAATTTTTTGTGTGTCTTTAGGGGGATTCTAGAATGGTTTAAATTCACAATTGGACCCAGTAGGTGGCGCTTATTTGAACAGAACAACGTCTGTTGGGTCAGCTAGTCTTTACATATATATTTCTTGTGTACGTGTGTATGTCACTGAACTCCATCAAACGGCTGGACCGATGTTGATGAAATTTTTTGTGTGTATTTAAGAAGATTCGAGAATGGTGTAGATTTACAACTGGACCCGGCAGGTAGCACTGCTGTCAGTTTCAAGGAGAATTTCTTTTTTTTTTATTTGAACAGAACAACGTCTGTTGAGTCAGTTAGTTTATATATATAGACACAAATGATTAAGGGTATCTTCTGTGATGGAGTAAGAATATAATTCACCACCCCTTCTTTTGACTGTGGGTGTCGTACAACACGAAACAAAGGGCTATAATAGGATATAGTGAATATAATTTGTAGCCGTTTATTATGTTTGTAAAGTCCCCCGCAATACAAGAATGATTAACTTAGTACAGGTGCTATTATTTTATAAAAAACTAGCAATCCGCCCTCGCTTCGCTTCGGTTATAGGTTATAGTCGTTTTACCCGCGTAGTTCCCGTTCCCGTGGGAATACCGGGATAAAATATAGCCTAGTTTACGCCCTGATATTATAGCTTTCCATTGGTGAAAGAATTTTTGAAATCGGTCCAGCCGTTTTGAAGATTACCCGGAACAAACAGACAGACCGACAGACAGACAGACAGACAGACAAAAATTTTTTAATTGCTATTTTAGGTATAGGTATCGTGCATAACATAACCGTGTGAGCATGAAAAAAGCCTATTATTTTGACATTACAAACAGACACTCCAATTTTATTTGTTGGTATAGATATATAACATCTATGTAAGAGAAGGAAAACTCAAAATAAAACCATATACCAACACGTCTGATGAGCGTGGTATTGGTGGTCAATTTCCCTCCCATCGGGAGAAGGTTCGAACCCAGCAATCTGCCATATATAAGCTAAAGTGATGGTGATAATGATGAATAACGGGTTAAGCGTAATCCCTTATAGCAATCTTGATTCAACATTTGGTAGCAAACACGAAGTTTAAAATCGTGGACCATTAAGTACTGAATTGGCTACTTAGAGCAACGGTTGACAGTATTCTATCAAGTAATTCTCTTATTAAAGGGACTAGTTTATTAGTGATAGGACCACACGGTTGACAGTTTTCTGTCTACAGCCGCGGGCCGATCCATCCAGGGTAGTACTACACTGAGTAGAAAATCGATGTCTGATAGGTAGCAATTTGTTACTGCGCTTCGTTCGGCGAGCGAGAAAGCCTGAAGCCCAACTTTCTGAGGGTGTTTGCGTGTGATGGGTTTTGGCGATGCCTTTAGGTTCACCAAAACTCATTGCACGCATTCACACTTCCTTCACTTTCTTTACGGTAGGCAGCGCCCTAGCAAAGGTTCATGAGCGGCAGTAACACTTACCATCAAGTGTACTGTTAGCTCGTTTGCCACAGTTTGCAAAAAAAAATGGACCGAAACTGATTATAGAGGACGGCGGCCCATGCTAAATTTCTGGTGTTCTACCTGGTGCGAAAGCGAGATCCTTAAAACCATCCTAGCTTTAACCATAGATCCCTGATGGGGACGTTAGTTCGCCCTCTGTATGACGATATTCGACAAGGCGACTGCGAGGGCGATGTCAACCGTGTTGCATAGGAGGGAAGTAGAATCAATCTCTTCCAACTATTCCAGTTTAACTCATCTCAGCTCATATACGTCCCACTGTTGGGCTCGGGCCTCCTCCATAATGGAATGGTAATTGACCAGTAGGTCAGGTATAGTAATACCACGCTAGTTAGATATGTTGGTATAGGGTCTCATTTCCAGTTTTCCTTCTCTTGCACAGATCTTATGTGCATATTATATCCCTTAGTCGTCTTTTACGACATCTACGGGAAAGACTGGGTATGGTGAATTGTATTCTTACACCGTCACCACACGAAAAAGAGAATTAGTGTTTGACAAATTGTGCTTAAGGTTCAAACCTCAATGTCATCTGTGGAGACTATGGAGGTTCCTGGCTTACAGGAGTTACAATAAAAAATATCCGTGGCTTTAAAACTATATGCCGTAACTATCATCATCATTTCAGCTCATATTTGTCCCACTGTTGGGATCGAGCCTCCTCCACAGTAGGAGGGAAATTGACCTATTATACCTCGCTAGTCAGACGTGTTGATATTGGGTTTCATTCAGAGTTTTCCTTCTTTTGCTTAGATGTTACATGGATCTTCAATCCCTTAGTCGTCTCTTACGACACCCACGGACAGGAGTGGGGGTTGGTGAATTGTATTCTTACTCCGTCACCACACGGAAAACATGATGTAACTATATGTACTTCTATATCGATCATTAAGTTACAAAAATAACTTGAACGTACAGATACCTTTGCCATTAAAAAAAATTAAAACGAAAATGTCATATCGTCACTTAAACTTCTTGTGATCAACATAAAAGTTAGATAAATTTATCTAGAATATATTAAGGCTGAACATTTAAAAGGAATTATAAGAGAAATTTTGTTAGCACAAGAGGTGAAAAATTAAAAAAAAATAAGAGCTTATTTTTACACTTGTTACTCGCAACAGATTTCTTTTTAAAATGGCTTTTATTTCGAGACTAATTGGATTACAGGAACTCGAAATAGCGAGCTTTGACAACAAAAGAAGTTTTATATGTTTTTAGTATATTTTTAATCAGTCCGTGTGGTGACGGAGTAAGAATACAATTCACCACCCCCTGTCTTACCCGTGGGTGATCGTACGAGACGACTAAGGGATATAAAACGCATATAACATCTATGCGAGAGAAGGAAAACTCGAAATAAAACCCTATACCAACACGTCTGACCAGCGTGGTATAGTAGGTCAATTACCCTTCCATTATGAAGGAGGCCCGAGCCCAACAGTGGGACGTATATGGGCTGAGATGATGATGATGATGATATTTTTAACATCATCTGGAAAGGACGGCGCGCGGGCACCTAACCCACCCGTACCTACGTCGCCTTCGTCGTTGGGCCGACCACCGGAGCAGGGTGAGGTTGTTGTCAGCGGTGAGGCTGCTGACGCCCTAAGGCTACAAAATGAGGAACTGCCTCACGATGCGCGCCGTGTCCAATAACACTGCCTTTTATATCAGACCCCCCATCCACCCACTCCGGGTGAACTTCATAAGGTTTTGGTTGAGACTCTTAGCTATTAAACCGTTGGTCGTAAGGACTATCAGTACAATGATTACCCTGTCCACATCCCACAACGACACCCTCGTGAGCTAAGTCTTGACATTTTATCTGTTTATGTTTATGGGTCTTCACAAGATTCCCGTCATGAAGGATATTGACATCGACAATCATAGCAAGGCGCTTTAGCCGACCCATTACCACGATAACAGGCTCTTGGCTTTAACAGTCCTATCAGTAAGATAATAATAATTGTTATAATTATTTGTATTTGATTTAATAAAAAAATATATGTCTTAATTCGAAAAACTGCAACTAATACTGTATATTGTCTATATACAATTTCATTAAAAAAAATACTGTTTGCACAGTTTCTTGACGGATCTTTTCACCTTGTCGTCATGTTCCGATCTCGTGGTAGATTATTGGATTATTTCAAACGCTGACTTGCCAAATTACTGGTTAATAGGCTTGTGCACAATAAATAAATGATTTTATGTGATTGGCGAATGCGAGAGTGAGATATCGACTTGTGTTTAGGATATAGGCCTCCTTATGACGACATTATGCCGCCTACACACAACGGTTCACTATGAAGTACTATTATAAATAACTCTCAGATCAACCTTTACGTGGAATCGATTATATACGGTACTGAATAAGGATATGTTGACGGCACAAAAATATTTATTCACGGAAATTGACATAATGTCACATATTGACATTATTTTACCTATTTTGATGATGATTAGAGATAATAAGAATATTATAGTTGACATTCTATTACTGTCATAGGATTTGATTAATAATACACATAAATAAAATTGAAGTGTCTGTTTGTAATGTCATAATACTGGGCTTTTTTCATGCTTACACGGTTATTTGCATGAGACCTATGCCTTACAGTTTAATTTTCTTTTTCTGTCTATTTGACGTCATCTTCAAAACTGTTGGACCAATTTTGATAATATTTTAATACCAGGGAGCTGTCTATATAAAGAGTAACTTAGGCTATATTTTACTTCAGTATTTCCAGTGGCATGAAAAATGAAAAGGCCTGGCGTTAACGCCACGCCACAACAATCAGGTGTACCCTCGAATATTTCGTCATATAACGTGACGTCGTTGTACGCGCCCTTTATAATTTAAATAAAATATTAAATACACTCCACACTTTACGCATTACAAAGGTACACAATCCTTATATACATTTCCGAACGCATCCTTTCTTGGCCACGCCCTCTCATATCCGCTTCCCCAAAAAAAAAAAAAGTTAGTTAAAAACAAGAAGTCAAGAAATGGCCGCCTCGTAAAAAAAATCGCTACGCTTTCATAAAGTTGAGTTGAACTCCTAAAACTAATAAACGCAATTGCGCACGCGCCGCTCGGTAAAATTCATTACCTAAATCAATATTGTTCGTGAACTGTAATTATTGATGAACTTTGTGTGGGAACATTACGATCAGCGAGCCGAAGGAAATAAAAATATTGCTGCGACCAGTGAACTATCGAAGGACATTACAGGTACCCAGCCTTTCCTAGAATAAAACCATACAACCCCCCTTTTTGGTCCATCTTTGGAACGTGTTATTGAAATTGCCTGTATTGAGTCTGAGCAGTTCATAGTTGTGTGCGTATACAAACCTCCATGTTCATCATATGATGATTTTGAGAGACAGTTGGAGGATATTGTGTTCAAAATCTCTGCCAGTAATAAAACTCTTGTGATCTGTGGTGATTTTAATATAAACTTATTGGAAAAAAATAATATTACACAAAAATTTATAACTTTGATGAAATCTTATAATTTGTATAATGCTTTCTTGGAACCTACTAGTATAACTGCTGGGAGTGCAACTTGTATAGATAATGTCTTTATAAATGCTAAGCCAATTAGTAAATACATCTTAAACACACTGGATTCAGATCACTGTGGACAACTTGTTGTACTGCCTCGAACTAATAGGATTCAACAAGAAAGTGTTACCTTTATTCCTATGAATGTCAGCCGTTTAGAAAACTTTAGAGACAACCTGAGTATGAGAGTGCCGCTGTTGCCTATTCATGACAACCCAGATGAGTTATATACATCTCTATCTCACATAATCAATACTGAATTTAATAAAATATTCAAACCCAAAATATTGACTTTTGGGGTTCCTGCTGGTTTTAGTGAATGGGCTACTCCTGGTATTTACAAAAGCAGAAAAAGGTTATATGATCTTTATCATGAAAAATCTTATAACCATTATCCAGTATTTTTGGAATATGTAAAGAACTATTCCAAAATATTTAAACGTGCCTGTTCCTGTGCAAAATCTATTTATCTGAGAAATAAAATTAAAAAATCAGGTGATATAATTAAAATGACTTGGAATGTGATAAATAGTGAAACTGGTAGGAATACTGCACGCAAGAAAGACTTTAGTTTAAAGATAGGTGATAAGAATGTGAAAGTAGATAAAGAAGTGGCGGCTGAATTTGAAACCCATTTCACAAATGTGCCTGTACTGATTACAAAATCATTAGTGTCATCTCCTATTATAGCTGAATCGCTCCTTAAGCAATGTATTGTAAAATGCGACACAACCTTTGAATTTTCAGATGTCACTGTGAAAGATATTTTACGCTCGTTTAAATCCCTTAATATTAAAAAAACAGTTGATCTGTGGGGTTTATCAGTAAAGACAGTTAATTATATAATTAATATTATTGCCCCCCACTTGACTTCTGTGTTTAATGGTTGTGTTGCTCGAGGTGTGTTTCCTGAGCTCATGAAAATGAAAAGAGTAATTCCTTTGTTTAAATCGGGTAGTATGTCAGATGTTAATAATTTTCGACCGATATCCATACTACCTACACTTAGTAAAGTATTTGAGAAAATTATACTTGTTCAGATGTTGAATTATTTTAACAACCATGGTATTTTTCATAAAAATCAATTTGGTTTTACTAAGAATTGCTCTACTATTGATGCGGGTGTAGAATTATTAAAAAACATTTTCTCAGCCTGGGAGGAATCGCACGAGGCTTTGGGCATCTTTTGCGATTTATCTAAGGCATTTGATTGCGTAAGCCACGAAACTCTCATCAAGAAATTACACCACTATGGGATCAGGAAAAACGCTCTGGAATTTATAATTTCGTACCTAAGCAACAAAATTCAGACAGTCGATGTTAACGGTGCACGATCATCTGGTTCTGTTATCAAAATGGGCGTTCCGCAAGGGTCAATACTGGGGCCATTTCTGTTCCTTGTATATATCAATGACTTACCCTATTATGTAGGGGACAATCAAAACATTGTGTTGTTCGCAGATGATACCTCTTTACTGTTTAAAATTAAGCGACAAATGCTCAACTATGACGATGTGAACAATGCACTGTCTAACGTTGTTCATTGGTTTCATTCTAATAATTTAGTTCTAAATGAGACAAAAACTAAATGTATTAAATTTACTACTCCCAATGTGAGACAAGTGGAAACCAATGTTCAAATGAATGGGGTGGCTCTGGACCTTGTGGAATCAACCACCTTTTTAGGCATCACTATAGATAATAGACTCCAATGGGGGCCTCATATTGAGAAACTGTCAAATAGGCTCAGCTCAGCGGCTTATGCGGTAAAAAAAATTCGCGCGTTAACCGATGTTGAAACAGCCAGAATAGTTTATTTCGCATACTTTCATAGTCTCATGTCATACGGCATATTACTTTGGGGCTGCTCCGCGGAATTGAATAGAATTTTTATTATACAAAAAAGGGCGGTCCGCGCGATATATAATTTAGGCCCAAGAGTGTCACTAAGAGAGAAATTTAAAGAGATAAATATTCTGACTGTTATATCTCAATATATATACGAAAATGTATTTTATGTAAAGAAAAATATCGGTAACTTTGAAAAATATAGTGACATTCATCATGTAAACTCGGAATAAGGATAAATTAGTTGTACACAGTACTCGTCTTCAACGAGTTAACAGATCCTTCATGGGGCAATGTATACGCTTCTACAACAAATTACCTATTAATATTCGAGATATGCCAGTTAATAAGTTTAAAAAAGCAATCAAGAGTAGATTTTGTAGAAAAGGTTATTATAAAATCTCGGATTATCTTGATGATAATACAGACTGGTTATGAGCAGCTCCTCATTCGGGCATTTTCTCGTTATTTCAAAAGGTGTTACATACATGTTTATTCTGTTGCTGTTAATATAATTGTAAAGCGTAGCGTGTTTTGCCAAACGAATTTGTTATTTAATCTGTGTTTTATGTTTGTGGCCCATGGTATTGGTCATGCTCACTGAAGGGTCTGCTTGCGGTAGCTACGAGGAGCGGGTCACTCCCTTCCCTCCATTGTGGTTGAGGGGAGTGATGGCTGCTCTAGTGGTTAACTCGTGATCGGGTGCCGCTTGCGGGATCTGGTCCAGCCATGGTACTTTTTCGTTATATTTAATAACTGTATTGTATGATGGTTCGAAAGGCATCACACTGGAGCTATTAATAGACATGTTGTTGTATATTATCTTATTAAAAAAAATAGTAAATGAATAAAAAAGAAGACAAGCCCACTGAGTTTCTTGCCGGATCTTCTCAGTGCGGTCGCGTTCCGATCCGGTAGTAGTGTAAGGTAAAATGTAAAAAAGTGACCATATGTAAGTGCCCCCGCGGGGTTTATGCATAATAAAGTATTTGAATTGAATTGAATTGAATTGAATCTCACCGGATCTATTTACTCAATCATATTTACACTACACAACGTCCGCAAATTTACAAGGTATTCTCGCCGCCATTACACGTAACCATATCTATTCGATAAAAATCGTCTAGCATCGCATTATTGAATAACCTGTGCCTTGTAAACTAAATAACTAAGAATCATACGCAAACTTTTCTAAATTATTTCAATAATATTTAATACATTTGTATCGCTTTCGTTAATTGAAAATAAATTACGCATTTTACTTAGGAGTCCATCTTGTTTCGCTTTGCTACTCTTTAAAAACATTAAACGCTTAAATACGCTTCTTATACGCCAATATATCGCTTATAATATAATAAATTTAAGTAACGCTTCGTATTCTGCATAAAAAATCTATGTAGGTAGTTTTATCCGTCGTCTTAGTATTAACTCGTTTCGTTTTTACGCCGCCATTTATGATAAATATTATTATACGCTCAACTGCTAATCGCTGAAAACGCCGCTAATCTCTGCGAATCGCCATACATATCGCTAAATCGTCACACACACCGCTAAATCGCCATACATATCGCTAATTGCCAAACACCGCTAATCGCCAAACGCCGCTAATCGCCAAATAATTATAAAATATATATTGTTTCTAGAAAATTACTCTTACAAACCGCCACGTGATAAAACTACGTACTTACCTACTTTATATCAAAAATGGCTACTTCATCTGAAAAAAAGATTAAAACTAATAATAAGCCTAAGTTTAGCGCTAAATACCTATTACTTGAAGCTAAAACGAATGGTATATTTGAGATTGTACAAGATATTTACGACCTCAGTTTAAAGGTTTCCGATCCGCAAATTAAATTACAGTTTTTATCTCGTATACACTCGTTGGATGAGTTGCGATCTAGTTTTATAAATACGCTGGATGAATTTATTATGACACAATTGGAAGACGATCCGTCGTCAAAGCCGAACTACTCTGCCTTAAAATCTTTCGATGAACTACACTGTTATATAAAACAAACAGTGTCTGCTCTCAATCCACCGCCAAGCAATCGTAGTGATAATAGTAAATTCGATTTATCTAATCGCAAACTTCCACCGCTAAAGTTGGTGTCATTTGATGGTACGCCAAGCAAATGGTCATCATTTTATGAGAATTTTAAGAGTCTTATTCACGACAATCCGCAACTCTCAGAGGCCGAGAAAGTTCAATATCTGATCGGCTGTTTATCCGATAAAGCGTTAACGGTTTGCTCGGGTATTGTGCCTACTGCTGTCAACTATTTAATTATATGGAACGCTCTTTTAGAAAAATATCAAGATACACGCGTGCAAGCGTCAATTTACGCTAATCAACTTATCAATTTTAAATCCATGCAATCTATAGGTATGTTTATTGATCAGTTCTGTTCAGCTGAATCTGCCTTACGACGTCTGCAGATTGACGATCTTTCAGATTTTATTATCACGCACATCGCTCTTACTAAATTAAACAAAGAAACAGTTAACTTATTTGAACAGGCGCATAGACATATTTCAATTCCAACTTTCTCTGATCTTTCTAAATTTTTAAAGGAACAAAATAAAATGGAAACGCTGCGTAATCCCTCTAATAATTATTTAAATTCGCAATTACCTAGTCGTAACGTTAATAATAACGCAAAAAATTATAGATCAAAATCTACGCATGTTTATATGGCTAATACTAGTTCGCATCAAATTGAACATCATTCATGCAAAATATGTAACTCCTCAATGCCGCATCCGCTCTATAAATGTTTTAAATTTAAAATTTATAATCCGCACGCTCGACTAGATTTAGTAAACAAATATAACTATTGTTATAATTGTCTTGGATTTCACAACATTAAATTTTGTAAATCAACAAATACTTGTACCATTTGCCATAGAAAACATCATACTTTAATACATATAGATAAATTTCTCGATTCAACTCGACGTGAACCCATGTTCACGCGAGCGCAATTCTCAACGCATGCACCGCTGAGTCATAGGTATAACAGCGATACGAACGCGGTGAGCGCGCCTGAGCAACGGCGCGCGCCAGCGCCGCGTCCCGCTTCGCCTCGCCCCGCACCCGCCGTCTCGTCGCCCGCTCGCGACTCACACTTACGCATGGATACAAGCGCCCGCGAATATTCGAACGCTCTCGCACTTTCAATTACTTCAGCTTCTTGCAATATTCGCAATGAAACTACTGTATTATTACCAACCGCTTCTGTATATGTTTATAAACAAAATATACCTAATAAAGTACGCGTTTTTATTGATACAGGTTCAATGAGTCATTTTATTTCTAAAGCTTGTTGTGAACGTTTAAATTTAAAAATTATTCCAGATAACTCTACTATCACAGGTATTGGTAATGCTCAAGTTCCCTGTTTTGGATTAACGACATGTAAAATATTTTCTCGTTACGATTCTCGCTGTTATTACAATATTAACGCTCGCGTAATAGACAGTATTACTGATGGTCTGCCTAGCTCACCTATCGATATTTCAAATCTTACTCATATTCGCAATTTACCCTTGGCGGATGATGTGTTCTATTTGCCCGCTGAAATTGACTGCCTTATAGGAAGTGAACTAGTACCGTTCCTCTTACGAAGCGAAACAGTTACCGCACCCGATTCCTCAGTCGTTGCTGTACAAACTACACTCGGTTATATTATTATGGGTAAGGCAGACTGTGACTTAAACTTTAAGTCATTCACAGACCGCTGCAATAGTATTCAAGATAAATCCTTTTTATGCACCTCTAAATATAATTCGTTAGAATCGCTAACTCAACGCTTTTGGGAGCTCGAAAATGTTCCTTGCAGAGTTCATATGAGTCCTGATGATGAAGCTTGTGAACGAATATTTAAAAATACATACTCACGCGACGATACAGGTAGATATATCGTTCAACTGCCATTTAAAATCTCGTGCTCAACACTAGGAAACTCTTACGCTATCGCTCAACGCCGCTTAATTAGCTTAGAAAAAAGGTTAGATTCCGACCCAAAAATTCGCGAAAATTATAACGCTACTATTCAAGAATATATAAATAAAGGTTATTTGTCTAAAATTGATAATCCTTCTCTCGATGCGCCGCATTATTATATTCAGCACAGAGCTATATATCGCCCTGATAAAGCTTCAACAAAGACACGCATTGTATTAGATGCTGGATGCAAAACCACATCTCTTAAATCGCTTAATGATCTCTTATATGTAGGTCCTAATTTGCAGTGTAATATTTTTGATTTGCTCATTAATTTACGCATGTTTTCAATAGCTGTCACGGCAGATATAGAAAAAATTAGATAAAATTAGACGCCAAACATCACGCTTTTCAACACATAATCTATAGGTTCGATATCAATAGTAAGTTTAATACATATGAGTTCAATAGAATTTCATTTGGTATATCTAGTTCTCCATATCTTGCTATGAGAGTTATTCGTCAGCTTGCAGCTGATAATCGAATTACGTATCCGCTAGCCGCTTATGAAGTGGAAAATCACATGTATATGGATGATTATGTGTGTTCGTTTGACAACATTGATATTGTCGAAAAAACCTATAAAGAAATGACTACTATGCTGGAGCATAGTAGTCATTTCTTTATAGGTTTTTTCGGGAGGTTTTAACCTCGTGAAATGGATTTCAAATAGCCCAGAAATTATGAATATAATACCGCAATCGCATAGAAATAATCAAAATATTAATTTTGACGCTGATAGTAATAATACAAAAATTATAGGAATGCAGTGGAACCCTAAACAAGACAAATTTCAATTTAAAATTAACGCTAACTCATTTAAATGCATTAAACGCTCAATTCTCTCTGTTACCGCACGACTGTTCGACCCTTTAGGTCTTATCACTCCAGTTACCGCTTTTATGAAACTTCTTATACAAGAATGTTGGCAACATCAATTGGATTGGGATAGTCCAGTCCCTACGCATATCGAAAGCAAATGGATTCAATTCCATAATGAACTTAGTTATCTCGAAAAAATACAATTCTCACGACATGTAGGTATAAAATCTGCTTCTCATATAACGCTACTCGGTTTCGCCGACGCTAGTGAGCGCTGCTATGGTGCCGCAGTGTACATAAGGGTTGGTTCGAATGAACAATCCGCTGGCTCCGTAAAATTACTAACTTCAAAGTCACGAGTCGCTTCTCTAAATAAAATATCTTTAGCTCGCCTTGAACTCTGTGCCGCACTTTTGCTAGCTAACCTAATTAGCCATGTAATAGAAATATTAAATAAACGCTGTAAAGTTAATAAAATATACGCTTTTTCCGATTCAACTGTAACTCTTACGTGGATCCATTCACCAGCATATAAATTTCATACATTTGTCGCAAATAGAATAACAGAAATAATTTCTAAATTACCTGCTGCGCATTGGTACCACATCAGTGGGAGTGATAACCCTGCCGACATAATTTCTCGCCCAGTTACGCCCAAAATATTATTAAATCTCTCATTATGGTTTAATGCACCGCAATGGTTCACAGAACCTCCGCTTAAATGGCCTATCAAATCTTTTCAAATCAATTCCAATAATATTCAATTTATTGAGGCTAAACCTGTTACTTTAACAATAACGCATGTTGTGCAACCTGCATATACGCATGCTTTCGAACTGTTAATTGATCGCGTCTCTAGTTACACGAAATTGCTTCGCATCATTATTTATATATTACGATTTTCAAAACGCTTAAAATCTAAAGGTCTTGTCAACCCTGTAGATTTAGATAACGCTAAAATGTATCTCATACGTTATGTACAAAACGCTCATTTCGCTAATGATATTTCCGCTTTAAAATTAAATAAATCCGTTACAAATAAAATCGCTAAACTCAACCCGTTCATTGACTCTAATAACATTCTTAGAGTTGGTGGTAGGTTACGCCATTCTCAACTCGACTATGGTCAAAAACACCCTATTTTACTACCATCTAAGGAACGTGTAATTGAATTAATAATAGATTATTATCACCTGATCAATATGCATACAGGTCCCGCTCTCTTACTTTCGCTTATAAGACAAAAGTTTTGGATATTATCCGCTAGAAATCAAATACGACAAAGAGTACATAAGTGTAATAAATGTTTTAAACTTAATCCTAAAAATACTTTTCCTCCAATGGGAGACCTGCCCATATTTCGAGTTTCGGAAGTGAAAGCTTTCGTTCATACCGCTGTGGACTACGCAGGTCCTTTTTACATTACGCATATTCGTAAACGCGGCATTAAAAGCCAAAAGGCATATATCTGCTTATTTGTATGTCTGACGACTAAAGCGCTACATTTAGAGTTAGTCTCTGATTTGAGTTCTGACTTATTTCTCGCCGCTTTTAAACGATTCATATCTCGTAGAGGTCCTGTTTCGCTAATATACAGCGACGGAGGTACTAATTTTATAGGCGCAAAACGCAAACTCGATGAGATCTATTCTTTTATACAGTCCAAATCGCATATTAATTACATTGGTCAGATATTATCTGAACAACGTACTCAATTTAAACATAGTCCGCCATACGGCCCACATTTTAACGGCCTTAGTGAAATAAATGTTCGCTGTGTTAAATCTCACCTATTTAAGGTAATAGGCTCGCAAATACTTACATACGAAGAATTTAATACAATACTTGTACAGATTAAAGGTCTACTCAATAGTCGACCTCTTTGTATTTTAAACTCAGACCCTTCAGATATAACCGCATTAACGCCTAATCACTTTTTAAATATAACTCCGCTTAAATTTTTACCCGCTGAAGATATCTCAGATGTTTCGACTAATCGCTTATTACGCTATCAATTACTTAATAAAATCACTAGCTCCTTTTGGCGACGATGGAGTCAAGAATATTTGACTTCATTGCAGCAAAGAGAAAAATGGAATTCGCCTTCTAAGCCTATTAAACCAGGAACTATCGTGGTTATAAAGGATAACAGCGCTCATCCTCTTTGTTGGCCTCTAGGAATAGTGGATGAAATCTATCCAGGAAAGGATAAAATAATACGCACTGTTAAAGTACGCACCTCTTCAGGTTCTTATATACGTCCAGTGGTTAGACTTTGTCCACTGCCGTCGCAATAACAAATATCTCATAACATTTAATTTATATTCTCTTTATTCTTAGTTATAGTATAGATCGCACCTTAATTTAACAAATTAAATTAAAATTTTTATCTCAATGTTTAGAGGAAACCTCTAGGCCGGGGGAGTTGTACGCGCCCTTTATAATTTAAATAAAATATTAAATACACTCCACACTTTACGCATTACAAAGGTACACAATCCTTATATACATTTCCGAACGCATACTTTCTTGGCCACGCCCTCTCATATCCGCTTCCCCAAAAAAAAAAAAAAAGTTAGTTAAAAACAAGAAGTCAAGAAATGGCCGCCTCGTAAAAAAAAATCGCTACGCTTTCATAAAGTTGAGTTGAACTCCTAAAACTAATAAACGCAATTGCGCACGCGCCGCTCGGTAAAATTTATTACCTAAATCAATATTGTTCGTGAAGTGTAATTATTGATGAACTTTGTGTGGGAACATTACGATCAGCGAGCCGAAGGAAATAAAAATGTTGCTGTGACCAGTGAACTATCGAAGGACATTACAGGTACCCAGCCTTTCCTAGAATAAAACCACACAGTCGTAACGCCACGAGCTGTTTACGCCACGCCAACGATCAGGTTCACCCTCACCTATAGATGTTTCACATAAAAAAAACTACATAGAATTTTATTAAAATACATATGTCAAACAATAAAATATGTAAAAACAAATCCGAATAACGAAATTCAAATTCAGTACATTCGCTATAACACCTTTATCCTAGGCCAGGTAAGTTATTGGAAATATTTTGTGTTAGCAAACACCGGTCTCGACAGCCGACAGACAATTTACACACCCTAGTATTGACATCGGCATATTGTGGGAAGCGATTCTAAAATATTTGATGTTCGTATGCGATATTTTTATGCAAACTTTATATCTATTATTTTGCTTAAGTAAATACATTTTAAGTAAATATGCAGATTTGTATTTTTTTTTATGGGAGGGCTATGGTAAGCGCACACGTGGTCCATTCCGTCCGGGGCGACGGAAGGACGGCGCGCGGGCCCATAGCCCACCCGACCCACGTCACCTTCGTCGTTGGGCCGATCACCGGAGCAGGGTGACGTGTCGTCAGTGGTCGGCCCGACTGAATACCCTTTCGGGTACCCTCACCTCTCGACGTCCCTGTCCTGGGACGTCGGTCGCCATCGCACGATGCAGGTTTGGATGGGGAATCATTTATTAGTGGTAGAACCACACTGTTAACAGTTGTCTGTCTACAGCCGCGGGCCGGCCCTTCTGCGTTAGTACCGCACTCTCGTAGAAAATCGACGACCGAGTAATAGCAATGTGTTACTGAGCTTCGTTCGGTGAGCGAGAGAACCGAGAGCCCAACTTTCTGAGGGTGTTTGCGTGTGGTGGGTTTTAGTGATGCCTTTAGTGTCGCCGAACCTTACCACTCCCTTCACTTTCTTCGCGGTAGGCAGCGGTCTAGCGAAGGTCTATGAGCAGTAGCAACACTTACCATCAGGTGTAGGTACTGTTCGCTCGTTTGCCACCACTTAAATAAAAAAGAAAATCATGTAAGTCATCATTGACATGGTCACGTGATGTGTCAATGCTAATATTATATCTGCATGCCAATGTCACTATATAAGTGCCGATAGATATCTTAACCAGATAAATGTATGTCATCATAAATATAACTTGTAAAAAAACCTCTCGCAACTCAATTTATCTACTATAAAAAGTTGTGAGATCCATGTAATAACAAGTCGGTTAATATATTTAGTCCCTGCTCAAGGGACCTTCTGTCTTAAGTTATTATGTAATTAGCTAACCTAAGAACGTCTTATACTGACCATATTAATATTAAAGATGTTCTATGTTTTCAATAAACAGATTGACTTGGCCATTGCATGAAACCACAATGTATTTCACAAATAATACATATGATATTAAATTAGATTGTTTAGTGCGATTTCCAAGTCAATATATTTATTTAAAATATGTTTTATGTTTGATATTGCACAGCGTTCACAGTCACGGGCGGTCTAAGGTGTCTGCCGTTCAACAAGTCATCGTTATTACAGATATTTATAACTAGCAACCCGCCCTCACTTCACTTCGGTTTTAGTCGCCTTACCCGCGTAATTCCCGTTCCTGTGGGGATATCTAGATAAAATATAGCCTATGTTACGCCCTGATGTTATAGCTTTTCATTAGTTAAAGAATTTTTGAAATCGGTTAGGTGGTTTAAGCGTGAAAGCGTAACAAATAAACAAACAATCAAACTTACTTTTTCATTTATAATATTAGTAAGGATTATCTACCCGCTACAGAAATAAGATATTAAATATTGACCCATATATTTGGTACAAATTTCAGTCAGACGATGGGCTCGGGCCTCTTCCATTATGGGAGGGAAATTGATCTACTATTATTGATCTACTACGCTGGTCAGACGTGTTGGTATATTTCGTTTTTCTTCTCGATTTCATTTCGAGTTTTCCTTCTCTCTTATGTAGATGTTATGTGCCTATTATATTCCTTAGTCGTCTTTTAAGGCATCCACGGGCAAGACAAGGGGTTTTGATTTGTATTCATACTCCGTCACCACACGGCAATCTATGTATTAAATAGTTTTTTCTATTATCACTATTAATGGAAAAAAAGTATGTGTATATATTTTTTTTCTACTTACAATTTTAATACTACACTAATAATTTATTAATGTCGTTTTTTCGACAAACGTAGGATAACGCGAAAGAGCGCAAAACGTGAAACTTTTTACGTAACATAAGTACATACACACTTTTTTATATGTTTATACAGTACTGCAACAAGAAACCAGTTTATGACTTAAATTTACTGCTATCCGTAAACTATGCGTCAATAAATGTATTAAAATAAAATTTTAAAACCGCAAAAGTAAGGCAGTAATCGCTGGAATACCATTTAGAGGTACTTATATTAATTAAATATCTTAATGGCAAACTTTATTAAAACGTTATAAAAGGTAACCTTGAGGGCTTTAGGCTGGCCGTACTTGGACGATTTCTTTTTTTTTAAAGACTACTACAGAAATAATCCTTGACTATGAGACTAACGCAAATCTCAATGAAACATTATATGGCTCTCTAAGTTCTTTTGATATTAAAGAAAAATGTATCACAAGCTAGTAAACTGCAGGGCAGCTTGTGGCATGCTGAATGTGAGTGGCGACACTGTGGTCTTGAAAGCCCCAGAGAGTCTGCCAGGGCCCCGTATCCGGGCCGATCGCAGAGGACAAGAAACTCGGTACCGGTGGTTGGTCTAACGACAAAGAAGAGGGGCTATGGTGGGTTATGGTGCCGCCAACGAGGCGAGGCACCTTAGAAATATTCAATACTTACACAAATTACATCTGAATAAAGAAAAACTTACGTGGGATTCGAACTCCAGATACTTGCACGCCAGTGTGCCTACTCTTGAATCTCGATTCCAATCGTAAATCCAATCGCAGCTCGAATTTGAGCAAATTTGGTACTCTTGAAAGCGATACTAGCGCATGATTGGAATCAAATTCGGTGGCACGTTTCTAAACTAAATGAATTCGACTCTCATCGATTAAGTCAAATATTTGCTACTCCCGACGTGATTGTGACGTAGTTTAAAATCATTAATGTTACACAATTTCAAGAAAACGTCTTTGTGGTGATCGAGTTCGATAACGTTATTAATTTAAAGTAAGTATATATGGCATATTTGGTTAAAATAACAACGGCGAACGCGAAGAATTCATTCTCGATTTTGTTAAAGAGTACCAAATATAAGTTTGGTGAGATTAGAATTGAATCGGTTTTGAAACTAGAATTAATTTCAAGAGTAGACCCACAGGTTGTAAACATATCTTAACCACTTCACCATATGTATAGTCATTACATTTTTATTATTGATCTATAGATATATCCGTGTGATAACGGAGTAAGAATACACTGCACCATCTACTTGAATCGTTGTAAAAGGCGACTAAGGAAACTGGGACTACGGCAGTGCTCCCGTAAAGCCGAGTCAAACTAAGCGCCGTTCTCGGAACGTTTCGTCGATTTTTTCAACTCTCTCAATCTGGGTTTGCATTATACTAGCATATCTGGTTGACCGAGCTTCGCTCGGAATATATTTGTTGTATTTTTGCCGAATTTATTTAGATATATATTAATAAAAAATAAAAATTAAATAATGAAAAAAATATAAAAAAAATACAAAAAGAGAATAATAATAACACCGAGATTCGATCCAACGCCGTTTGAATGCCAAACCAATACTAAAAGGAAACTGCACTACTTCCCAACTGAGCTATTGTAACTCATGACATTGACGGCAAAATTTCAATTCATATTCTTTTAAAAATTAATTTCAATATATTGTTTTGCTAAAAACACTGACAAAACAACATTTTCTCTAAATAAAACCTAGCTAGATCAATTTTTTGGCCTCGAAATCTCTAGTATGCCAAGTTTCATCAAAATCGTTGGTGCCGTTTCCGAGATCCTGAATATATATATATATATATACAAGAATTGCTCGTTTAAATATATAAGATAAATAATTTCCACGTGGTGAAGAAGAAAAAATACAATTTACCATCAATTGACCGTGGGAGTCGCAAAAAATTACTAAGGAATATAATATGCATAATATTTTTATGCAATAGCAGGTAAACTCGAAACAACAGCCTACGCCCACCCGTTTAATCAGCGTGGTACAGTAGGTCCATTTCCTTTCCATAAAGGAGGAGGCCCAACAGTAGAACGTATATGGTCTGATATGAGAGAGATGAGATAAATAAAATTCCCAGGATATGATGTCATATCAATAATAGGCTTATTAAAAATACTTCGTTACCATTAGAACTCGCTCTCACAGAAAATCGACGTCTGAGTAGTAGCAATTTGTTACTGCGCTTCGTTCGGTGAGCGAGAGAGCCGGAAGCCCAACTTTCTGAGGGTGATTGCGTGTGGAGGGTTTTGGTGGTGCCCTTGGTATCACCGAGCCTCAATGCACGCATTCACACTCCCTTCGCTTTCTTCGCGGTAGGCAACGGCCTTGTAAAGGTCCATGAGCGGCAGCAACACTTACCATCAGGTGTACTGTTTGCTCGTTTGCTACCGTTTGCAGAAAAAAAAAAACTATTGACGGCGACCGACGTCCCGGAACAGGGACATCGAGAGGTGAGGGTACCCAAAAGGGCATTCCGTCGGGCCGACCACTGAGGACAAGGAACTCAGCACTGGTGGTCAGCCTGACAACAAAGGCGACATGGGTATGGGTGGGTTATGGGCCTGCGTGCCGTCCTTTCGTCGTCCCGGACGAAATGGGCCGTGTGTGCGCTTATCAAAGCCCACCCATAAAAAAAAAACCATTAGAACTATTGTATAACAGAAAAATAATGAACGATGAATAAAATTTCACCTGGAATAGCAGCGGTCATCAATGCTCATCAATTTTTATAATGGTAGAACCGCACTGTTGACAGTTGTCTGTCTACAGCCGCGGGTCGCTCCATCCGGGGTAGTACCACACTGAGCGGAAAATTTACGTCCGAATAGTAGTTATTTGTTATTGCGTTCCGTTCGCTGAGCGAGAGAGCCGGAAGCCCAACTTTCTGAGGGTGTTTGCGTGTGGAGGGTTTTGGTGACGCCTTTAGTATCACCGAACTTCATTGCACGCATGCATACTCCCTTTACTTTCTTCGCGGTAGGCAGCGGCTTTGCAAAGGTCCATGAGCGACAGCAACACTTACCATCAGGTATACTCTTTGCTCGTTTGCCACCGATTGCAATTAAAAAAAAAAGGATGTTATCTATATATGGAGGAGGTGGTGAATTCTTTCTCCGTCACCATACAGAAAATCTCAGTATATAAAAGTATACAATCCAAAAATATTTGAAGTTTTATGACGTATTATTCAATTATATTGCATTATATTCGTGTATATAGACCTCTTCTTCGATTGTCGCTACGGGATGGTGCTGTGCTAAAAAAATGCAATTTATATATATCAATAAATATCGATTATTTGACGATCACGACATCTGGCATTATAGAGAAACAGTAACTAATCTTTTACTATTTTATGTACGATTATACTTATTTCTTGGCGTTTGTTTTAGCTATAAAATATTACGACTACAGCTCCCGATACTGCTGAATAGCATGCTAACTCAATATTATTTCTAAATGGAAAATATTTATAATATCTATTAGGAAAATTAACGAAAACAAAAAGAAAAATGTGTGTATACTTACGAATACAGGAAAGAAGTTATACTTTTTTGCCATAACAAGATAAAATCTTTCTAAACATTTTGTCCATCGCGTTATCCTACGTTTGTAGAAAAAACGGCACTAATAATAGAAAAAAAAAGTATTTAATTCATAGAAAGTTATATTATAACGCTTCATCTAATTGACATTTGTGACGGTGTGGGCGAACAGCGTAAAAAATTTCTTTAATAATCTTTCCGTATCGCGCCGAAGGAACTAACAATATGTATAATTTTTTGTATAGCGCTGGCCAAAAATAATTCTACATTATTCTTTTAACTTTTTACGATACTTGTGTAAAATTAAATACCATCAAAAACAAGACTTGTAAAAAAAGCCAAGCCTCGCAACTGAATTCTTCTACCATAAAAATTTGTGAGATCCATGTTATACCAAGTCGGTTAACTCATTTAGTACCTGCTTAAGGCACATTTCTTCTTAAGTTATTACGTAAATAGCTAACCTAACAACTTCTTATAGTGACTATATCAATATTAAAGATCTTTTATGTTTTAAATAAACAGAATGACTTGGCAATCGCATGAAAACACACCTCACAAGTAATACATATTATATTAAATTGTATTAAACATAGTGCGATTGCCAAGTCAATCTATTTATTTAAAACATAAAAGATCTTTAATATTTATATAGTCACTATAAGAAGTTGTTAGGTTAGCTATTTAAGTAATAACTTAAGAAGAAATATGCCTTAAGCAGGGACTAAATGAGTTAACCGACTTGGTATAACATGGATCTCACAAATTTTTATGGTAGAAGAATTCAGTTGCGAGGCTTGGCTTTTTTTACAAGTCCTGTTTTTGATGGTATCTCATTTCTTTTTGTAGATAGACCTACTTATTTGCCTTTTCGGTACCTTCTACTTCTTGAATACCAACAAAGGATTTTCTTAGAGTACACTCTCTCAAAAATGAGACATCTCTCCTTTCCGCTTGAGTCAATTCTATCTAAACTAAGCGGAGAGATGTGGAAATAAAGAAATTTGATTGGTTTTTTGAAATACATCTCCTCTAGTCTCCTCTCTGCTTTGATGGCAATCGAGCCTAATGATGGCGTTCTTTCCTTCAGATAAATTTGAGGCAATTTAGTTTGCTTAATACTTTGGGAGATTTTGGTACAATTTCATAAGACACGTCCCACTGTTGCTTTTTCATTAAGTTGGTTGACCATTTTACAAGTTATCTATGAACATAATTATGTCTAGGTATCTGTCTACACCTATTATGCCAATCATCATTCAGCCTGTCGCCGTCCACTGTGGAACATAGACGCCCCTCGTGCTCCACCATAAAGTGCGGTACTGCGGAACCTGCGTCCAACGACGCTAAAGGGTTGCCATGACTAGAGCTCATTTTTCTTCGCCTTGTGAGGAATAATGACGTAGTCGCCACATTTGGTAGGCGGGTTGGTTTCGCAGTGAGATATGATACATTTCCCCGGCGAGAGCTGCTGCCCACTCTTCTTCCTGTTGAATCTTTTTTTTTAAATGACAACGCCTTGCACTAAGGGAATAATAATCCTTATATTGTGGGGGACTTTCATCATCATCATCATCATCATCGCAGCCCACATATATCCCACTGTTGGGCTCGGGCCTCCTCCATAGTGGGAGGGAATTTGACCTACTATACCATGCTGGTCAGACATGTTGGTATAGGGTTTCATTTCGAGTTTTCCTTCTCTTGCACAGATCTTATGTGCATATTACATCCCTTAGTAGTCTTGTACGACATCCACGGGCAAGATAGGGAGTGGTGAATTGTATTCTTACTCCGTCACCACACGGGGGACTTTACAAACATATAATTCAACATCGCATCATCATCGCAGCCCTCATATGTCCCACTGTTGGGCTCGGGCCTCCTTCACAATGGGAGGGAATTTAACCCACTATACCATGCTGGTCAGACATGTTGATATAGGGTTTCATTTCGAGTTTGCCTTCTCTTGCACAGATTGTATGTGCATATTATATCCCATAGTCGTCTTATACGATATCCACGGGCAAGATAGAGAGTGGTGAATTGCGGAAAGAACATATAATTAACCGACACAAATTACATTCAGACTCGGAACAACAATTTGTAGATCGTACAAGGTGTTGTCTTGCATGGGATTCGAACCCGCGGCACTAGCGCGGTACGTTGGTGTCTTAACCACTACGTCATCTGCGCAGTCTTTAGCCGCTTGTTACGATTCCCATAGAGAAGCAATGATGGCGACAAATGTATTCTTATTTTTTACAAAGTTACATTTCATTAACTGCAAATGTAACTTTGCAATCCTATATATTTATATAAGTTTACAAAATTATTTATGCAGTTAGTTTATCTCGGAAACTGGATGATAATTATAATGTTTCATAATTTTTCCTTCATTTATACACTAAACAATGATTGTATTCTAAATTGGAAGCTTCTATGTCGGCTAGAAGTGCCACTTTAATATTGATGATCGGTCAGTCAGTCAGTGAGTGACAAAATTACGATATTTTGACTAGTTATAATTCTTAAACTATTCGTTCAAATTGAATGAAATTTGAAATACACAATGTGTATACAAGGCCTGCTAGGTTACTAAAAATTCAGGCTTCTAGTTTTATTAACAACGAAGTTATAGGAGGTCGAAAATGGTCTGAATGGCTTCGAGAAAAGTATGTTACGGCAGTTTTGCGTTTTGCCCGATTTTTTCTTTGCTCGACTTGGCGGGGGCACTGCGTGCCCCCAAATAAATATGATTGAATTGAGTTCATTTTCGGTGTATTGTTATTTGTTAAGAATACCTCGTCGGCCGAAAACAAAGACAGTATGTTGTTTATGGGATTGCATATCATCGTTTCTGACCCTGAAAAAAAAAAGAAGTAAAAATACAATGCGTCATCAATCCCTATTTTTTGGGGCATATGTAAAAATTATCTGAGGGAATAGCAGGAGAATAAAGAGCAGCTCTTTCCTGAAAAAATTATAAAACTGACTTGCCGTACGTAAAAAATATCGCGTTAAATTTTGAGAAAGCATTTGTCCGAGGTATCAATAGCTTGATAAATAAATTTCTACGAATTACGTGAATCAATTTTTCAGTCAAATTTATTATTTTTATATCTGCTGCTCTTATCTTAAATCCTTGGGGATGACGCAATAAGTACTTAATTACACATTTAACGTACACAAATTACATCTGAATAAAGAAAAACTTACGTGGGATTCGAACTCCAGATACTTGCACGCCAGTGTGCCTACTCTTGAATCTCGATTCCAATCGTAAATCCAATCGCAGCTCGAATTTGAGCAAATTTGGTACTCTTGAAAGCGACACTAGCGCACGATTGGAATCAAATTCGGTGCCATGATTCTAAACTAAATGAATTCGACTCTCGTCGATTAAGTCAAATATTTGTTACTCCCGACGTGATTTTGACGTAGTTTAAAATCATTAATGTTACACAATTTCAAGAAAGCGTCTCTGTGGTGATCGAGTTCGATAACATTATTAATTTAAAGATTTTAAAGTAAGAAAATATGGCATATTTGGTGAAAATAACAACGGCGAACGCGAAGAATTCATTCTCGATTTTGTTAAAGAGTACCAAATATAAGTTTGGTGAGATTAGAATTGAATCGGATTCGAAACTAGAATTAATTTCAAGAGTAGACCCACAGGTTGTAAACATATCTTAACCACTTCACCATATGTATAGTCATTACATTTTTATTATTGATCTATAGATATATCCGTGTGATAACGGAGTAAGAATACACTGCACCATCTACTTGAATCGTTGTAAAAGGCGACTAACTCGTGATCGGGTGCCACTTGTGGGATCTGGTCCAGCCATAATCGTTTAAATTATATTAAGTGTCTTGCGGTTCGAAGGGCATCACACTGGAGCTTGTTCTTACAAAACATGTACACAATTGTATAACTAGTAAGAAGAAAAAAAAAAAAAAATTAAAAATAATGACAAGCCCGCTGAGTTTCTTGCCGGATCTTCTCAGTAGCGGTCGCGTTCCGATCCGGTGGTAGTATATTTTTTTTGGAAATTGTAAACCTGACAATATGTAAGTGCCCTCTCAGGGTTTATGCATAATAAAATAATTTGAATTTGAATTTTAAGGAAACTGGGACTACGGCAGTGCTCCCGTAAAGCCGAGTCAAGCTAAGCGCCGTTCTCGGCACGTTTCGTCGATTTTTTCAACTCTCTCAATCTGGGTTTGCATTATACTAGAATATCTGGTTAACCAAGCTTCGCTTGGAATATTTTTGTTGTATTTTTGTCGAATTTATTTAGATATATATTAATAAAAAATAAAAATTAAGTAATGAAAAAAAATATAAAAAAATACAAAAAGAGAATAATAATAACACCGAGATTCGATCCAACGCCGTTTGAATGCCAAAACAATACTAAAAGGAAACTGCACTACTTCCCAACTGAGCTATTGTCACTCATGACATTGACGGCAAAATTTCAATTCATATTCTTTTAAAAATTAATTTCATTATATTGTTTTGCTAAAAACACTGACAAAACAACATTTTCTCTAAATAAAACCTAGCTAGATCAATTTTTTGGCCTCGAAATCTCTAGTATGCCAAGTTTCATCAAAATCGTTGGTGCCGTATCCGAGATCCTGAATATATATATATATATATATATATACACAAGAATTGCCCATTTAAAGATATAAGATAAATAATTTCCACGTGGTGAAGAAGAAAAATACAATTTACCATCAATTGACCGTGAGTGTTGTAAAAAACAACTAAGGAATATAATATGCATAATATTTTTATGCAATAGCAGGTAAACTCGAAACAACAGCCTACGCCCACCCGTTTAATCTGCGTGGTACAATAGGTCCATTTCCTTTCCATAAAGGAGGAGGCCCAACAGTAGAACGTATATGGTCTGATATGAGAGAGATGAGATAAATCAAATTCCCAGGATATGATGTCATATCAATAATAGGCTTAGTAAAAATACTTCGTTACCATTAGAACTCGCTCTCACAGAAAATCGACGTCTGAGTAGTAGCAATTTGTTACTGCGCTTCGTTCGGTGAGCGAGAGAGCCGGAAGCCCAACTTTCTGAGGGTGATTGCGTGTGGAGGGTTTTGGTGGTGCCCTTGGTATCACCGAGCCTCAATGCACGCATTCACACTCCCTTCGCTTTCTTCGCGGTAGGCAACGGCCTTGTAAAGGTCCATGAGCGGCAGCAACACTAACCATCAGGTGTACTGTTTGCTCGTTTGCTACCGTTTGCAGAAAAAAAAAAAAACTATTGACGGCGACCGACGTCCCGGAACAGGGACATCGAGAGGTGAGGGTACCCAAAAGGGCATTCCGTCGGGCCGACCACTGAGGACAAGGAACTCGGCACTGGTGGTCAGCCTGACAACAAAGGCGACATGGGTACGGGTGGGTTATGGTCCCGCGTGCCGTCCTTTCGTCGTCCCGGACGAAATGGGCCGTGTGTGCGCTTATCATAGCCCACCCATAAAAAAAAAACCATTAGAACTATTGTATAACAGAAAAATAATGAACGATGAATAAAATTTCACCTGGAATAGCAGCGGTCATCAATGCTCATCAATTTTTATAATGGTAGAACCGCACTGTTGACAGTTGTCTGTCTACAGCCGCGGGTCGCTCCATCCGGGGTAGTACCACACTGAGCGGAAAATTTACGTCCGAATAGTAGTTATTTGTTATTGTGTTCCGTTCGCTGAGCGAGAGAGCCGGAAGCCCAACTTTCTGAGGGTGTTTGCGTGTGGAGGGTTTTGGTGACGCCTTTAGTATCACCGAACTTCATTGCACGCATGCATACTCCCTTTACTTTCTTCGCGGTAGGCAGCGGCTTTGCAAAGGTCCATGAGCGACAGCAACACTTACCATCAGGTATACTCTTTGCTCGTTTGCCACCGATTGCAATTAAAAAAAAGGATGTAATCTGTGGTGAATTCTTTCTCCGTCACCATACAGAAAATCTCAGTATATAAAAGTATACAATCCAAAAATATTTGAAGTTTTATGACTTATTATTCAATTATATTGCATTATATTCGTGTATATAGACCTCTTCTTCGATTGTCGCTACGGGATGGTGCTATGCTAAAAAAATGCAATTTATATATATCAATAAATATCGATTATTTGACGATCACGACATCTGGCATTATAGAGAAACAGTAACTAATCTTTTACTATTTTATGTACGATTATACTTATTTCTTGGCGTTTGTTTTAGCTATAAAATATTACGACTACAGCTCCCGATACTGCTGAATAGCATGCTAACTCAATATTATTTCTAAATGGAAAATATTTATAATATCTATTAGAAAAATTAACGAAAACAAAAAGAAAAAATGTGTGTATACTTATGAATACAGAAAAGAAGTTACATTTTTTGTCATAACAAGATAAAAATCTTTCTAAACATTTTGTCCATCGCGTTATCCTACGTTTGTTGAAAAAACGATGCTAATAATAGAAAAAAAAGTATTTAATTCATAGAAAGTTATATTATAACGCTTCATCTAATTGACATTTGTGACGGTGTGGGCGAGCAGCGTAAAAAATTTCTTTAATAATCTTTCCGCCAATCTATCGCGCCAAAGGAACTAAAAATATGTATAATTTTTTGTATAGCGCTGGCCAAAAATAATTCTACATTATTCTTTTAACTTTTTACGATACTTGTGTAAAATTAAATGAATATGATTGAATTGAGTTAATTTTCGGTGTATTGTTATTTGTAAAGAATACCTCGTCGGCCGAAAACAAGGACAGTATGTTGTTTATGGGATTGCATACCATCATTTCTGACCCTGAAAAAAAAAAGAAGTAAAAATACAATGCGTCACCAAGCCCTATTTTTTGGGGAATATGTAAAAAATGTCTGAGGGATTAGCAGGAGAATAAGGAGCAGCTCTTTCCTGAGAAAATTATAAAACTGGCTTGCCGTACGTAAAAAATATCGCGTTAAATTTTGAGTAAGCATTTGTCCGAGGTATCAATAGCTTGATAAATAAATTTCTACGAATTACGTGAATCAGTTTTTCAGTCAAATTTATTATTAATATGTGGTTGACCGAGCTTCGCTGGCAATATTTTTGTTGTATTTTTGTCGAATTTATTTAGATATATATTAATAAAAAATAAAAATTAAATAATGAAAAAAATATAAAAAAATACAAAAAGAGAATAATAATAACACCGAGATTCGATCCGACGCCGTTTGAATGCCAAACCAATACTAAAAGGAAACTGCACTACTGAGCTATCGTAACTCATGACGTTGACGGCAAAATTTGAATTCATATTCTTTTAAAATTTAAAGTCATTATATTGTTTTGCTAAAAACACTGAGAAAACAACATTTTCTATAAATAAAACCTAGCTAGATCGATTTTTTGGACCCGAACCCTCTAGTATGCCAAGTTTCATCAAAATTGGTGCCGTTTCCGAGATCCTGAATATATTTATATACATATATATACAAGAATTGCTCGTTTAAAGATATAAGATTATATCTGCTGCTCTTATCCTAAATCCTTGGGGATGACGCAATATGTACTTTTATTTCATCGTACATATTGCAAAAGTTTTTATAGTACCGATGTTGGCAAACAAGCAAGCAGCACACCTGATGCTAAATGATACTGCCGTAAATGGATCTTTGCAATACCAGGAGTACAGCTTGGCTGGGTAATTGTTGACCAGATGATATCAGGCTGAAATTGTTTCTTACTTTCTACATGCCGGGTTAGCCATGGGTGTCAAGGAATCAGTACCAGTGGTCCTCCCAATAGCGATGGGGAGAGGATACGAGTTTTTTTTAAGACACCCTTCACTAAGAAAATAATTCTTGTATTGTGGGGGACTTAACAAACATATAATTAACGGACACAAATTACATTCTGACTCAGAACAATAAGTATAGTCTTGCGTAGGATACGAACCCATAATATTAGCACGGTAGGTCGATATCTTAACCACTACACCATCTGTGCAGTCATAGGTTATATACGGTATCTGTGCACGCCATCAGTTTATGGGACCACACGCCCATCACATCCATCCCATCCATCGCCCTGGACAGTTAAGCTGGGTGTGTCCGAACCATAGTCAGAAACAAAATCAAAACTGTTGTTTTGATGTCAATCATCTATAGGCGCGGATAAACATGATCGTTGGCGTGGCGTAAACAGCTTGTGGCGTTACAACGTCACGCTATATAATGGAATGTGCGAGGGTAAATCTGATTGTTGTAGCATGGCGTTAACGCCACGCTTTATATATATGTACATAAGTAGTCAATACGTAGTAGTGTGTGAGTGAGATGGAGCGACGCGATGTTGGGCGCAAGCGCTTGTGCGCTATCTCTCTCGCCGCATTAAACTCTCATAACTATAGTGTATACTAATGAAAGTAAATGTTTATTGAATGAAAATCATGATTTTCTGGTAAAAAACGTAATATATTATTAATACTTTATGCCATACTAGCAACCCGCCCTCGCTTCGCTTCGGTTTCAGTCTTTCCCACGGAGTTCCCGTTCCCGTGGGAATAGCGGGATAAAATATAGCCTTTACTCCCTGATATTATAGCTTTCCATTGGTGAAAGAATTTTTGAAATCGGTCCAGCCGTTTTGAAGATTACCCGGAACAAACAGACAGACAGACAGACAGACAAAAATTTTTTAATCTGTATTTTAGGCATAGGTGTCGTGCAAATAACCGTATGGAGCATGAAAAAAGCCTATTATTTTGACATTACAAACAGACACTCCAATTTTATTTATTGGTATATATTAGTTTCTGTCGTAATCTGTTCTTTTATGAATATATACTTGTACAAAAAAAATCGATGTTTCACATCTGACAGGCGTCCTGAGCGACGACTGCCTCTTTTTACTTTTAGTCGTTTTCACAAAACCCATGAGAGACATTGGTAGTATTAGTAACTGCCACCATATAGAATAATTTTCTAGTCAAATTATGAATTAAAATAACTAATATTAAACATATTTATTGCGACGTAGATTTATTACTGTATGTGATAAAACTGAATATCATTACGTGGAATGAAAATGAATTGCCGATAATAAACCTAATAAATCTTAAAGCGTTATGATATATTTTTGCGATTTAAATCATAATATGTCTATCGAGTTTTGAAACTTTGATTAATTGTGACTATGAAATGCTCAGCCCTATTATTTAGCGGGTGACGTGACCGGGGATTAGTCCGTCACCCGCCGAGAGGCCGACCGCGTGAGGAAAGACCGACGTCCTCCCTGAGGGGGGGACGTCGGTCGATGGGAGAGTACCCCGCGTAGGGGGTATTCCGTCGGGCCGACCACTGACGACAAGTAAACCTGCTCCGGTGGTCGGCCCAATGACGAAGGCGAGGTGGTTTTCGGGTGGGTTGCGGGAGTTGCGTGCTTAAGCCCCTCTGTCGCCCCGGACGGAGTGGTGCGGAGGCGCGCCGACCGCAGCCCACCCACAAAAAAAAAAAAAAAATATAAATATAATATATATATATATATAGATGACTAGCAATCCAGTCGCCTTACCCGCGTAGTTCCCGTTTCCGTGGGAATACCGGAATAAAATATAGTCTATGTTACTCCCTGATATTATAGCTTTCCATTGGTGAAAGAATTTTTGAAATCGGTTCGGTTATTTAAGCTTAAAACGTAACAAACAAACATACTTTCGCATTTATATTAATAACTAGCAATCCGCCCTCGCTTCGCTTCGGTTATAGGTTATAGTCGTTTTACCCGCGTAGTTCCCGTTCCCGTGGGAATACCGGGATAAAATATAGCCTAGTTTACGCCCTGATATTATAGTATAAGATCCCGCTATTCAACGACCTTTACCGAGATGTTTATTTGATGAAACTTATTTTTTATGTAATTTAATATGTCAATAAATATATTGCATATGGGTTGCCTAACAAATTTTAGTCCAGAGTATGATTCATTATTTTTTACCATGCTGGTCAGAGATGTAGATATAATAAGATTTTATTTCGAGTTTTCCTTATCGAGCATACATTTTATAACCCTCAACCCCTTAAGTTAGGTTAGGTTATAAGATGCATATAAAATTAGGCAAGAAGAGGCAAACTAAAGTAGGAAGGCTAAAGAAGGAAGACTAACGTCTTCTTTTACGACATCCATAAGCAAGATGGGGAATGGTGAATTATAATCATATGGAACTATGGAGTACAGCTATGGGGCACCGCTTCCAACTCAAACCTCGAAATCCTCCAGAGATTTCAATCTAAAGTTGAGTTCATACAGAAAAAGACTAAACGTCCACCCAAATATACTAGCTAGTGTTGCCCAAAAAAGTCTTGGTCTTGCAGTCTTGGTCTTGGTCTTGCGAGAAATGCGAGACCGAGACCAAGACCAAGACCGCTTAATTTTTGCAAGACCAAGACCAAGACTGGCCCTGCAAGACTTGAGCAAGACCAAGACTGAGCCTGCAAGAGTCTCGCGGTTTTTCATTTAATTGGAATCACCATTTCAGCTTATATACAGTTGATATACGGTTGCACCCGTGGCCTCGGCTAGGGCGGCATCAGGCGCAGATACTCGCGCCTGCGCCGCCCCAGTCGCCGGTGGCGGTTCGCGTAGCCGAGGAAACGTTCCTCGCGCACGCGCTCCGCCGCCTCCTTCCACGAGACTACCTACTGCCTCGCAGAAGGCTGCGACTGCATCCTAGTTCCTGACGCTGTCAAGCATCCAGCGATATCAGCTCCATGTACCATGTTGGGCACACTGGTTAGCAAAGTGTTATGACGCATACCTATTCCTGCAGAAGTCGGTAATCTGAGTGCCTAATAGTAACATATTATTAATATAACGTCCATATACATTACGGCCCGTAGTTAAAAATACGTCACGACATAACTACTGTAACACATTGTAGGTACCTCGCCAGAACTGAGTTTAAATAAAGACAGAACTATGTATTTAGTTGATAGGTATCTAACCTAACCTAACCAGTAACGTTTGCCCGTTAAGTCTTTTATACGCGCCAAATCGTTAAATATTTTAAAACAAAGTCCTCCGGTGGGTGTCTGTCTATTCGCGATAAACTCAAAAATATTACACAGATTTTATGAGATTTTCACCAATAGCTAGAGTAATTCTTGACGAAAGTTTAGCTATATCATTTGTTAGTTTGTATTATATATTGTAGGAGTCATCCCAAAAATAATGGGCGCAACTGATGCGATCACCGTGCCATCGGTGCCCCTGCCCCCCTCCCCTACTCCCGTTTGTCATACCGTCTTGCCTATTTAAAAATTATTTAACTATTAGCTAATAGACTTGAGTTATACTACGCAAAATAAGTTACTAGGTATCATAACGACAGTGATGTAAAAATACAATTTATTGTGATAAAATATTAGGTAGGCAGAGGTTTCACTGGTAAAAAACTTAATAAATAATTTAGTACATTTTGCTAAGATTTACTTTCTTACTACTGTTTCTCCAATATTCTTGAGAGGTTTTTTATAATAGTGCTATCCAGTAAATTGTACTAATATGACAACAAAAGTAAAACCGTAATCAATAGCAATATGGCATAAGTACCTACCTAAAAAATATTAGGTAGCGGTACAATATACATATTTTGGAATACAATTTTTTTTTATACAGAAAATATAAACAAAAATCGAATGATCTAAATTCAGTTTTTGGCACAACATATAATTACAATTGGATTATTCTCAATCACATTACCTACGCTTAACTTTCTAGTCTCATCAGTAAAATTTTCATAGTGTGTTTGCCAATTGACTTGCGCAACCTATAATAAGATGAATATTTTATCGGAAGAGTTGATTTGGAAGCTCTACTGCTCAAATCCATGATTACAGCATTCATAATATTACTTTTGACTTAATATCTACAATAGCGCCATCCAATGATTTTTGTAAAAACCTGTATCAAAGGGACCTTAAACTTAACGAAAAGTTAAGAATATAGTTCAATAAAGTAAAGTATTAACTATATATTTAAAAGATGGCGTTCTATATCCTAAAAACTATTCTTTAAGTTAAAATTCTTCCTTGTATTTTAAATTACATATAGAATATATGTATTGAAAAAAAAAAGATATAGATTGTGATATATAACCATTTTTAGCAAACATAACTCGTTTTAACCGACTTCTAAAAAAGGAGGAGGTTCTCAATTCGAATGCTTGTATTTTTTTTTTAATGTTATTTCGTGCATAACTCCGTCGCTTTTTTTTTATGGGTGGGCTATGGTAAGCGCACACGCGGTCCATTCCGTCCGGGGTGACGAAAGGACGGCGCGCGGGCCTATAGCCCACCCATACCCACGTCGCCTCGTTGTTGGGCCGACCACCGGAGCAGGGTGACTTGTCGTCAGTGGTCAAATAACTCCGTCGCTAGCCAATCAAATTGAGAAAATCTTTTTTGTTGGAAAGGGGGAATGTTAAATGACATAAAATTTATTGTACAACTGCCCCGTGTGGTGACGTCTTAAGAAAACAGGGTCGAAATTCCTGCCTTTGTCATAGGAGTAGTAACTCTGTCTAATGTAATACCAGGGGAATAGGAGAGTAATTTTCTCCAGTGGTAAGGGTTATATTCAATAGTGGACTATAGGCTAGCAGATAGATAGGTAGGATAGGATGATATTTGATTAATTTAGTTGGAATTTTTCATTGCCATGATGAATGACTGTTAGTTATTCCAACTGCAAGACTTGCAAGACTTTGCGAGACTCTTGCTGCAATACCAAGACCAAGACTCGGGTGTGCAATACCAAGACCAAGACGAGACCAGGTGCGCTGTTGCAAGACCAAGACCAAGACTGGTCCAAGTCTCGTCTTGGTCTTGCATTTGGGCAACACTAATACTAGCCTCACACCTAATGAGTACCAACGCAACATTTAGAAGACTCAAAAGGAAGTCCCCTAGAGACTTATAGCTAATTATATAATAAGACACCCGTCACAGGACTGATGCCCTGCAAGTCAACAAACAAATTGCTCACCATGTGCTGAATGTTCCTATGAACAGATTGCAGAAGGAAAAAGAAAAAATCATTTCATCATTAATCTTAGCCCATACACGTCCCATTGTTGGGCTCGGGTCTTCACTATGGGAGGGAAATTGACCTACAATACGCTGGTTAGACATGTTGGTATAGGGTTTTGTTTCGAGTTCTCCTTCTCGTGCATAGATGGTATACGTATATTTAATCCCTTAGTCATCTCTTACGACACCCACGGGCACGAGAGGGGGTGGTGAATTGTATTCTTACTCCGTCACCACAGGGATATTTACCATAATAATATTACGAAATTATATGGCAATCTTTGGCACTACTTATAAATTATGTTGCAGGAACCAGTGTCCTGCCTCTATATACAAACCCTATTTTTATATTACCTTTATAAGTACAGACTCATCTTTCTGCCATACCTACTATAGCAATCAATCTTAAGGCTCACATATAGGCCCCGTCAAGCTATCCCATATCCATGGTGCTGTGCCGCTGCGCTATCGTAGCTGCACCATCTCTTATTTATTGACTAACTAGTCAATTTTGCCTCATTTCGCCCACATTGTGTAGGAGGGATTTTCCAACTCCTGTTTAACTTTTCTAATTAAATTTGTTGCGAGTACCAAGACAATTAAAATCATCGCCCGGGACTGCCCGAGGGTCAAACCTCGATGTGATCTATGGAGACCATTATGGATCCTGGCTTACAAGAGTTACAATAGTGGGAATGTGTGGTGGGATAAGTCCCATTTAAAAAAAATACAGAGTAAATATTACAGAAGATACGTCCAAGAAAAATGTAAATAAAATAAAAGTATTTTCCGTGTGGTGACGAAATAAGACCACCTCCTTTCTTATCCGAGGGTGTCGTAAAAGACAACTAATCGATTGTAATAAGTAGATTACATATTTTCAAGAGGAGGAAAACACGAAATAAAACTCTATACCAACACGTCTGACCTTCTCTTACATAGATGTTCTATGTGTATAATATCCCTTAGTCGTCTTTTACGACATCCACGGGCAAGTTAGTGAGTGGTGAATTGTATTCTTATTCCGTCACCGCACGGACATTATGTCCTTATAAAATTATAAGTCAATGCTGTATGTCATAAATAAAATGGCAAACGATTACATACACCCAGTTCGTTAATCAAACGCTGTGACTCGTCGCCGGAGAACGCGAAATGTGCGCGATACGAGATTTGTATAATTTACTAAATGACGTTAGACATTGTGTAGATAAGTACAGTATTTTCATTTCATATTGGAGTAAAAACTTATTGACGAGTTTGGGTGGCGAGGTATTCATGTAAGTCGTCACAGACATAGTCACGTGCAGTCTTAACGCTAACAGAATGTGTATTACTACATATTATAAAACAAAGTCGCTGCCCGCCATATGTCTGTCCCTATATACGCTTAGATATTTAAAACAGATTTTGATGCCTTTTTTAATAGATAGAGCGATTCAAAAGGAAGGTTTATATGTATAATACATCGCTATTTCAAGAGTAACCTCTAAAGAAAGCACGTTTGTATTGTGTAATGACAAAAAGATGTAAACGTTGTATATAAAGACATTCTGTAGTATATTTAGTATCAGCATGCGTGCGAAGCTGGGGCAGGGCGCTAGTAATAAATATTATACTTAAGTCGCTAATTTGTACTTGATTTTTGTTTCCCCGACGTCTCGCCGGTGATCGAAAAATGAAAAGTGTTCGAATTCCGCAAAAATATTTTTATTTATAATAATCAGAAAACACTATTTGTAGTTAATATCAGGTTGACCGAGCTTCGCTCGTTATATTTTTGTAGAATTTATTTAGGGATATATTAATAAAAAATAAAAAATAAATAATGAAAAATATATAAAAAATTACAAAAAGAGAATAATAATAACACCGAGATTCGATCCGACGCTGTTTGACACACAAAAACTAAAACCGGTCAATGTCTCACCTGAGCTACCGTAACTCTTGACGTTGAGAACGAAATTTGAATTCATATTCTTTTAAAATCTAATGTCATTGTAACGTTTTGCTAAAAACACCGACAAAAGAACATTTTCTATACATAAAACCTAGCTAGATCGATTTTTTGGACCCGAATCCCCTAGTATGCCAAGTTTCATCAAAATCGTTGGTGTCGTTTCCGAGATCCTGAAAATATATATATTTACAAGAATTGCTCGTTTAAAAATATAAGATATGAATGCCGCTATGCCTCCGTGTGGTGACGGGGTAAGAATACAATTCGCCACTCCCTATCTTGCCCGTGGATATCGTAAAAGACGACTAAGGGATATAATAAGTATATAACATCTGTGCAAAAAAAGGAAAACTCGAAACAAAACCCTGTTCCAACACGTCTGACCAATAAAAACAAACTTGATTTTATTGCTCAATATCGATAATGGCAATAGGGAGGCACTTGTTTACCTAGTCAATGGTACGGAACCCTTCGTGCGCGAGTCCGACTCGCAATTGGCCGATTTTTTATAAATGCCTGAGTAAGGCATGTCAAATGCTGAATCTCAGTAATTTAGATTATTTGATAGAATCCTCGTTAATATCATTCTAAGTGAAATTAGATCAATATAAGTACCACCCCCAATCTTGCCCGTGGATGTCGTAAAAGACGACTAAGATATTAAAAATGTAGGTGATATCTATGCAAGAGAAGAAAATCTCGACATAAAAAGGGTATAAGTGATAGGGATCATTCATTCATTCTCTTCAATTGTGGAGGAGACCACAGTGGGACTTACATGGGCTGAGATAATGATAATGATGAAGGTAAATCGGATAATTGTAAACATTTTCTAATAGCTGGCGTGTAAAATGACTTTTATCTCTTTTAGGTGATACTAGTTTTTAGGATTTAAAATTATTTTTCTCAAACATTCTTGGAAATTTGAGCATTATTTTGACAACCTTCTCCGAGATAAACCGAAGTTGCCATACTGCGCGAACAGCGGCCGCCAAAGATATATGAAAAGCCATATCTGTCGTGTTTTAGCGGCCAATTAAATATATAAAAAATTGTGTATTTTAAAAATGGAACGATTTGTTACTCCAACACATGGCAAACAAGGAGACAACTTATCAGTTTTATTTAAATTTCGAACTGGCTTGAAAAAGAGACCTGGTTGATAATGAAGAAAAAGAACATATGAACCCTTAGAATAATAACGTATAGAAGGATAGTGTCGCGTTGTGTGATACGATAGTGAACGTTCGAAACCTGAATCTAAAAATACTAATGGCGCGCAGACGATCACACACCTACACACGCACACCACTATACAAATTATGAAATCAAATTTTATTTTATTAACATAAATTGTCGGAATACTTTTAAAAGTAATGTTAAAAAACTTGTTAATTTGTCAAATGTATTATGACATCATTTGAATGCACAAACCGCCATAATTACCTATTTATTTTTTAAGAGTTGCGTACGTACGCGCAGTACAATGACTTGTACATTACGGAACGGTTCCGGCGTAAGCTCCATTAGGCTCCAATTGAAATGCTTTACTTTTTGTTCGTGAACTTACCTTCTATACGTTGTTATTCTAAGATATGAACCATTTGGCGCGTGAAAAATGCTGTTCGTTGATCTTCATTGATTTTGAAAAGCAATTGTATTTGACTTAAAATGAGTTCAAGTGAAATCAGTGAGTGTAATGAAATTACTTTAACGTCACCAGAAATTCAAGAAGCGGAGAGATCTGTACAAGAAAACTCGTAAATGTAAGTCGTATCTATTTTCAAATAAAAAGCTCTTCTTAGTACTACTTAGTTTTAATTGCCGCGCATTATTTGAGAAAAGTCAACAAGCCTTGGCCACAACTAGGATGGACTTACGTATGTTCGCTTCGGCCCACATTCACACGTTCGTCCATCAATGCCTCTTTTGCTGGCCGCTGCAGTAATGTATTATATTCGTACTCCATCACATAGAAGATATTGCGCCCTTTATAAAACTTAAAAGTGATGCCACATCTGTTAAAAATCCATTCCATTTGCTTTATTAATTAAAAACATCCCACAGATGGCGTGCATGCAACATGGATAAAACCATTTTTTTAATATAATGGACTTAGAATAATAACATATAGAAGGTAAGTCCACGCACAAAAAGTGAGGCATTTCAATTGGAGCCTAATGGAGCTTACGCCGGAACAGTCCCGTAATGTACAAGTCATTGCACTGCACGAACGTACGCAACTCTTAGAAAATAAATAGGTAATTATGACGGCTTGTGCATTCAAATGGTGCCACAACACATTTGAAAAACATAAAAAGGTTTTTAACATTACTTTTAAAATTTCGACGATTTATGTTAATAAAAACAAAATTTGATTTCATAATTTGTATAGTGGCTTCCGTGTGTACGTGTGTAATCGTCTGCCCGCCATTAGTATTTTTAGATTCACATTTTGAAAGTTCGAAGTACTGACACTATCCTTCTATACGTTATTATTCTAAGATAATGGAGTAAATGTTACACTAAAGTGCTTGAAGAGTAGCTTGCTAATCAAATTATAAGCATACTTATTGGACTTACGGGACTAAAGTTCTAACACTTGAACCGTTTGCAATATTAATTGTTGCTGGTTCATATAATGAAGGGCGTTGGCACCGTAATAGTTTTAATAGCGAAGTTCCTACGGTTGAACTTAGTGAGGTCATACGTTGACTATTTCCATAGTCTATCCGATTAGTTTCAAATTGATTTATTTCTCCTAAAAGAATATAAAACTACTAGCTGACCATACAGACGTTGTTCTGTTCTAATAAAATGAAAGGAACTCTCCTTGAAATCGATAGCAGCGCCACCTACCGGGTCCAATAGTGAATCTAAACCATTCTCGAATCCCCTTGAATCATCATTTCAGCCTAACGCTGTCCACTGCTGGACGTACGCCTCACTCATGTTACGCCACAAAGTGCGGTTCTGTGCCGCCTGCATCCAACGACGCCCAGCAGCCTTCACAAGGTCGTCGGTCCACCTAGTGGGGGGGCGCCTACATTGCATCGTCCGATACATGGTCGCTACTCGAGAACCTTTCTTCCCCAGCGGTTGTCGGTTCGTCGAGCGATGTGGCCCGTCCATTGCCACTTCAGTATCCCCTTGAATACACACAAAAAATTAATCAACGAGCTCTAAATTATGCTGTATTTCTCTGTCAATATTTATTAAATAATTGATTGAATTAGACGATACATAGCGGCAAACCATTATTTTTTTTAAATGGAAGGAAGGAAGAGAGACCTACTACTTTCCCACGGTTAATCAATATACCGCACACCACAATGAAATGGAAGGAATACGGGATAGGATAAAGGTGGAATAGGATATAAGGGAATACTTCCACGGGACGCCGGCGAGATCGTCTGATGACACTCAATCCCCGACACTCCAACGCATGGTCGTCTGGCTACGTCCTATCGTCATTCAAGACGGTGGAAAGAGGTGCGCATATTGGCGCCTCCTCCTGGTCGTCGTCGGCGAAGCGAGTCAGCGGACGCAAGTGCCTCGCGTTCTTGCTCCGCAGCCTTGAGGCCATCGACACCAACACCTGTCGCTGTCGAGCATCTGTGAAATAATGGTCAGCAACAACAGGTCTATCCTGAATTCCATCAATAGAACATGGCGCTGGGGCCCCCAGGTGGAGCAAACTTCCAATGTGTGGCGCGAATCTTCGATAGCTGCGCCACATTCATGGTATCCTGGGGCCCCTTCTTTGCCATTTTTATAGAGATACTTACCGAAGACCCCGTGTCCAGTAAGCAATTGAGGATATACCATTCACCACCTCCTGTTTTTTTTTTACGCGTGGATGACGTAAAATACTAAGAGATATGACATACAGATAAAATCAATGCAAGAGAAGAAAAACTCAACATAAACCCTATAGCAAAACGCCTGACCAGCGGGGATATAGTAGGTCTATTTCCCTCCCATTATGGAGGAGGCCCAAGTCCAACAGTCAGACTTATAGTCTGTCAAAGAAAGGGTAGCCTACAAAGTGGTCCTTCTGTTAAATGTCTGCTTTATGAAACCAATATTTATTCGGCATTCGGAGCTGATGACGTATTTAATTATTTTGAACCTCATTTAGCGTTGGTACGGTAATCAGGATTATGGATATTATATAAAGCCTATATCTGATATTATAAACTATGCAAGCAAGTAAGAATACTATTCATCACACCTTATCTTGCCAGTGGGTGTCGTAAAAGACGGCTAAGGGATATAACATGCCCATATATCTATGCAAGAGAGAAACCTCGAAATAAAACCCTTTTTCAACCCGTCTGTAGGGATGTGACTTGGAGAGAAAATAATCGATTAATAAATAATAGTTTTTTTTTTACTTTAAAATAAATTGATTATAAAATATTCGAATAATTAAACATAAATAATCGATTATAAAATAATCGATTAATTAAAAATAAATAATCGATTGTGAAATAATCGATTAATTGAAAATAAATAAACGATTATAAAATAATCGATTAACTAAAAATAAATAATCTATTATAAAATAATCGATTAATTAAAAATAAATAATCGATTATAAAATAATCGTGTAATTAAGAATAAATAATCGATTATAAAATAATTGATTTTACGCACGCAGTATCGTGATGACCTTTTTTTGGGCAAGTTGGCAGTAATTTTATTTTAAACAAAAAGCAAATACTAAAATAATCGATTAATATTAATATAAAAAAATCGATTTTTTATTATTTTGCTAATCGATTATTACAAAAAAATAATCGATTAATAATCGATTATTATAAAAATCGATTATTTTTTCACATCCCTACCCGTCTGACCAGCGTAGTCATCATCTCAACTCATATACGTCCTACTGTTAGGCTCGGGCCTCTTCTACTATGCGAGGGAAATAGACCTACTATACCACGCTGGTCAAAGGTGTTGGTATAGGGTTTTGATTCGAGTTTTCCTTCTCTTGCATAGATATTATATGCATTATCATCATCATCTCAGCCTATATATGTCCCACTGGTGGGCTCAGGCCTCCTACCCGAAGGCACGGCAACCTGGCCTTCAGGATGACGCAGGTACTTACCGGACACGGGGTCTTCGGTAAGTACCTGCACAGAATTGGACGAGAAGAGGCCCCTGGATGCCATGAGTGTGGCGCGCCAAATGATGATGCGCGCCACACACTGGAAGTATGTTCCGCCTGGGGGCCTCAGCGCCACGACCTGTCGGCGGTCATAGGAATAGGTCATAGGGATAGACCTGTCGCTGTCGACCATCACCTCAGAGATGGTCGACAGTGACAGGTGCTGGACGTCGATGGCCTCTTTCTGCGAGGAGGTCATCACAAGGAAGGAGGCCGCGGAGCGGGAACGCGAAGCACTTGCATCCGCTGACTCGCTCCGCCGGCGGCGAGTAGGGAGGAGGAGGCGCCGATATGCGCATCTCCTCCCACCGCTTTGATTGACGACAGGACGTGGCCAGACAGCCTTGCGTAGGAGTGTCGGGGATCAAATGTCAAAAGACGACCTTTCCGGCACCCCGTAAAAGCGCGAAAGGGATCGCTGTGGTTTTAGTGGGTATTATTTATTTATTTATATCTTTTGCACAAACAAAGGTACAAGGCGGACTTAATGCCTTAGGCATTCTCTACCAGTCGACCTAGGGTGGAGTAGAGAGTAGAGGCCGACGTCCAGCAGTAGACGGCGATAGGCTGAAATGATGATGATGGTGAATGAAGATTATAAAAGTAATTTGACGAAAGGTGGTATACTTTGTCAACACACGGACAATTTTAATTCCTACTAGTAATTAATTCAAAATAGTTTTAATTTATACTACTTCTTTTCAAATTTGTTTATACTGCCTATTAGATATATTAAAACCATGTAAATACCATTCTTAGGTCAAAAGGTCCACGCATCTTCGCTGTAAAGATATCTTGAAAAGAAGCGAAAATAATAGTTTAGGGTTCCGTCCCCAAAGGGTAAAAACGGGATCCTATTACTAAGACTTGGCTGTCTGTCTGTCACCAGGCTGTATCTCAAGAACTGCGATAGCTAGACAGATGCATTTCCACAAATTATGTATTTCTGTTGCCGCTATAACAACAAATACTAAAAACAAAACAAAATAAACATTTAAGGGGGACTCCCATTCAACTGCGATTTATTTGGCCTTTTTTATAGATAACTAGCAACCCGCCTTCGCTTCGCTTCGGTATCAGTCGCCTTACCCGCGGCGTAGTTCCCGTTCCCTTGGGAATACCGGGATAAAATATAGCCTAAGTTACTCTCTGATATAGCATTCCATTGGTGAAAGAATTTTTGAAATCGGTTCAGTGGTTTAAGCGTGAAAGCGTAACAAACAAACAAACAAACATCCTTGCTTTCGCATTTATAATATTAGTAAGGATGGTACAGAACCCTTCGTGCGCGACTCTAACTCGCAATAAGCCAGTTTTATTATTATGCGTTATGACTTTTTTTTTTTTGGAAAATTGAATTTCTTGTCTTGATTTTAATACTCTACACAAAAAGAGGGATCAAGGAAAGAAAATACATTGTAAATAAAAGTACGGATTTTTTTGTATTTCTGGCACGGACTGCCGTGCCGTCCGCCCGTGACTATGAACGCTGTAAACTGCTTGAAAGGTCGGGCAATCAAAAATGAAACACAAACACGATAAAATCCATAGTTTTATTTACAAGTCCTAATTTTTAATTACCTAAATTTTTTATTACGATATTGTTTTTTCAAACGATTCAAGCATATTCTAAATAAAACTACTTTTACGGATTATATCGCATTTGTATTTGATTTATGATTGCCCGACGTTTCGAACACTTTGCAGCATTCATGGTCACGGGTGGACCATGTAGTTTTATTTACAACTAGCAACCCGACCTCGCTTCGCTTCGGTTTTAGTCGTTTTACCCGCGTAGTTCCCGTTCCCGTGGGAATATCGGGATAAAATATAGCCTAGTTTACGCCCTGATATTATGGCTTTCCATTGGTGAAAGAATTTTTGAAATCGGTCCAGCCGTTTTGAAGATTACCCGGAACAAACAGACAGACAGACAGACAGGCAAAATTTTTTTAATCTGTATATTAGGCATAGGTGTCGTGCAAATAACCGTGTGAGCATGAAAAAAGCCTATTATTTTGACATTACAAACAGACACTCCAATTTTATTTATTGGTATAGATGTGTAGTGCTCGCGTAAACATCAGATATCATTATGATTCAAGCATATTTTGTATATGAACACCAAACAAAATCTTAATGATTAAATAATCTATAAAGATTTATATACCGTTCCATTATACTTAAGTATGGTTGTAAAGAAATTCCAGCTAATTTGTTTAACATCAAACTAGAGCACTTATTCCAAGTTTACGAGTACCTGTATATATTGTTAACAATACAATTTCTAAACACAAGTTGTTAAAATTAACGAGCAAACTTGAATTGAAGTTATTCACCTTGCTCACATTAAATATTATAACTTCAACTAGCTAAGATACATCTGCTTTGTATGGCTATTTGTATTTATTTTTACTTATTAATAGCAAAATTTTCAGAAGATAAAACGAATCCATAATTTTTTTGTGTTATTATGATGTATCCTTTTTCATTAGGCCCTTGGTGACTGGACCGGAGAATAGACTGTCATCACTAAGGACGTTAACCATGCCCCGGTGGTACTCCTGGCTGGGCTGGTCATGGATGTCAAGGATTCACTACCAGTTATCGCCCCAATGACGATGGTGAGGAAATTGGATGGGTTCTGGTTTTGCGCGCCGCCTTTTCGCCGCCCCGGACGAAACGGACGACGTGCGCCCACACTATAGCCTGCCTAAAAGCACTGGGGTGTCATATTCCATCATATTACTTGACGAACAAGAAGACACCACGTTTTTTTAACGGGCTATGGCCACACTTCACCTAAACCATCCGAGGCGACGTTAAGTTAGCGCGATTCTATAATCTGTCGTAATAACCACCACCGCAATTTAAGCAGGACACCGAAAACCATTCCTTGACTTTGAAGTTTTTCAACCTTTTTTTTTATGGCTGGGCTATGGTCAGCGCACATGCCGTCCATTCCGTCCGGGATGATGAAAGGAAGGTGAAGTGCTCCGAGGAACTGTTTGACTTGATACCACCGTCACCATTCTACCAACGTACCACTCGACATCGTAGCAGGGTTCATCCATTTCACCTGGAAACGTTATGGTCTTCAACTGTACGTTTCCAGCGATCATTTCTCCCACGTACGTGCAAGCTCTGGAATGAACTACCTGCTGCTGTGCTTCCCGAGCGCTATGACATGTCCTCCTTTAAACGAGGTTTAAGAAGAGTATTTCCTTCACGGTAGCCAACGGCCTGGCTGTGCCCCTGGTATTGCAAAGGTCCATGTGCGGCAGAATCACTTACCATCAGGTGTGCTGCTTGCTCGTTTGCCACCGTTGGCAATAAAAAAAAAATGCACCCGTACCCACATCGCCTTTGTTGTTGGGCCGACCACCAGTGCCAAGTTCCTTGTCCTCAGTGGTCGGTCCGACTTTTTTCTACCCTTAGCACATATTCTTACCTACAGACGTAGTGAAATACAACTTTGAAAATGAAACATATAATACCGTTGCAAGCAAGCGCTGATTCACAATTGTGGGTACGATGGGGAGAACCCTAAAAGATTTGTGATGTCACATTTTCAATAGACCATCTATTGATACCAAAAGACTGATAATAATATAACCAATGCCTTAATAAAATCCAAAAGAGCAACTTGCGGTCCACTAACCTACAGTATTCCCTCTCCATTACCATTAACTGACCCGATAGTCAGTGTACCGATGTACAGGTACAAATGCCATGACTTTGGTGGCTATTCATCAGCCTATCGGCATATTGGACATAGACCTCCCCATAGACGTCAAAAATACCATAATCGCTACGAAAGTGGATTAATTCCACCATACATTCCCCTGTCACTCCTGTAAGTGAGGATGTACAATGGTGTCTATAAAAGACAGTAAGGATTGACAGTCCCGGAAAACGCTTTTAATTATCTTGGAGTCGATCAAAATAGAAGTAGAAAAGATGCCACTTCCCTACTATGCAATGCAGGAGATACAAAACGGCTGATAATCCAATAGATAAGAAGATGTACAGCTACGTGAATTGTAGCAATACTGCTCCACAGATATGCTTATATATAGGCCATATTTTTCTATCTTTATTCTATATATATTATCTTATTTCTTTTCTTTCTTCTTTTATATGTAAGTTTTAAGATTAATTGGTAATGGTACGTATGGCAGAAACGCCTGAACCTGAACGCATGGAAATTTTCTCGAGTTGCTACATTGTTCGTATACTATACTGACCTAGACGTGACTTGTAGACTGTCTAATGTGAGGTCGCGTTCATTATGCCAGACTGTCTGGCACACTCCCGAAAAATGTGATGGGCTGTTTTTTTTTTTCTAAACCCCAGTTTGAAGTATAAATTTGACAAAATCCTGTAGCTCTTACTTCCAAAATTCCCACGGTTAATGAGGAATTAGGCTACATAGTGGTTAATTTTCAGCTACAGTTGCCCCAAACGCTCACGAACAGATGGAAAGTGTAGATATAGGTGGGGGCCCTTCATTGATGAATCCCTCGTTTCGGGATTGCCAGGGATTCGGTCAGAAGTTCTTTGTACACGACGGATAGTGACGTCAAAAGAAAACCGATATCATGTTTTCCCTAGTGGAATAATACAATGACACGCGCTTTGTAACAATAATAATTTTACACGTGGAGTGTCATCGGTTGATGACCCATCCTATTTTTAAATTAATATTTTCCAAAGGCCTCTGCTTGTTAGGTCCTTGACTCCATGTAACCCTCTAAAACGTCCACGCATCTTCACTGTAAAGATATCTTGAAAAGGAGCGAAAGTACAATAATAATAATTTTTAGGGTACCGAACCCAAAGGGTAAAAATAGGACCCTATTACTAAGACTTCGCTATCTGTCCGTCCGCCTGTTTGTCACCAGGCTGTACCTCAAGAACCGCGATAGCTAGACAGTTGAAATTTTTACAAATTATGTATTTCTGTTACTAAAAACAAAATAAAATAAATATTTAAGGGGGGCTCCCATACAACAAACGCGTTTATTTTTTTTTTGTTTGTTTGTTTTTTATAGATAATGGTACGGAATCCTTGGTGCGCGACTCCGATTCGCACTTAGCCGGTTTTTTGTCTTTAGTTGTCTGAGTTGTGACAGAGTAAGAATACAATTCACCATACTCTCTAATTTGTCGGTACAGCTCGAAATAAAACCCTATACCAACTCGCCTGATCAGTGTGGGATAGTACGTCAATTTGCCTCCTATTGCGGAAGAGGCTAGAGCTCAGCAGCGGAACATATAATGATTGTCCTTTTAAGCAAAATTTACGACGCGTCATTAGAGCTTTTGTTTTTGCGCCGGCGACTGGGGCGGCGTAGGCGCTAGTACCTGCGCCTAATGCCGCCCTAGCCGAGGCCGCGGGTGACTGGACCGGGAAATTAGGCTGTCACCCGCCGAGAGGCCGACCGCGTGAGGCAAGACCAACGTCCTACCCGAGGGAGGGACGTCAGTCGACGGGAGGGTATCCCTCAAGGGGGTACTCCGTCGAACCGACCATTGACGACAAGTCACCCTGCTCCGGTGGTCGGCCCAACGACGAAAGCGACGTGTCGCGTACGCCCCTCCGTCGCCCTGGACGGAGTGGTGCGAAGAGCGCGCCGACCGTAACCCACCCCAAAAATAAATACCTTTTGTTTTACCGCCTCGAAACATACGAATAAAGATAGCTTCTTTTGATTATTCAAATATAATTTATGCACGCCATATGAGGAAATAATTTATTACTACAGCATTATCGGCTTACAGTTTAAATTACGACTGTATTTAACAGGTTAGCATTCGTATTCGCAATTATGCTTTGATAGTTCCGCTGAATTAATTATTCCTATCTTGCCCGTGGATGTCGTAAAAGATGACTAAGAGATATATTACACATATGACATCTATGCAAGAGATGGAAAAACTCGAAACAAAACCCTATACCAACCTGTCTGTAGGTTCACTTCCCTCCTATTGGAAAGGCAACTTGAGGCCAGCAGTAGGACGTGTATGACGTCTCAACATGACGAGGAGTTCCGCTGAAGTATCAGCAAGCTAGGGTGTAGAAATGCGTCATTACTATCACCATTCGGTATATTAGAAATGAGGACATCCATCGTGATTTAGGAGTGGACCTTGTTACTGATGTTATAAAAAATATGCCGAGGCACATGAACACAGACTAATACAACATGTAAATGTCGAGGCTATCCAGCTCCTCGACACCACGGACATAGTAAGGAGACTGAAAAGGACTAAGCCTTTTGAGTTAATTTAGTGAAATAAGTGATAAATAGTGCAATGAGTGCTATCCTTGAAGAACACAAGAACAAAGTGTATTTTATTATTATTAGAGACAATAAGAAAAGTGCCAATGGACACATTCCTTACTCTGTAAAGTCTTAGCAAATTAAGTTAGATTTAAATTAGTTATTAGCTTCATAGCTAGATTGTAATTACTATGAGATAACTGTTAAGTTATATCATAATTAGAAAAAAAAAAAAAAAACTATCACCATCCTGCTTTTAAATTGTGGCCGACAACAATATGTACTTTTCTTCCCTCGTGCATTTGTAAAGTTGCTTAAATTTTGGGAATACTTTTATGACTAGTCTGACGTCAATTCACGTTTGGAGTTTATATATAGATCAGATGGCGTCAGATGGAGCTCTTCGGCGTTATCTTTGGTTAATATTCGCAGCAGCTACCATAAGAAAAAAAGGAGCTTGCATAAATAATGCGCATGTCAGAAGTGAAACTTCTTTGGTGCCACGTGTTTTTTGTAAATATAAAAAAAAAAGATACGAAAAATAAAAAATGATAAAAAATACTGGCCACTACTGCTAACGCTCGCGCTAGCCTGTAACAGGTACGCGCATGCGTCTGAGTGCCACGCATTCACTCTGGCTCTTTCTATTCCCGTAGCGTTAAACGTTTAACGCAACCTTGTTGGAAGTCGCATTAGAAGTTTCACTTCAATATGTATATAGAATTTTTTTTATGGCCAATGGTGGCGAAGGAGCAAGCATCACACCTGATGGTAAGTGGTACTGCCGCACATAGACCTTTGCAATACCAGGAGCATAGCTAGGCCGTTGCCTACCGTTGCTGGTCAGACCTGTTAATTTAAGGTTTTAGTTCGAGTTTTCCTTCTCTAGCACCGATGTTATATACATATTATACCCCTTAGTCGTCTTTTACAATATCTACGGACAAAAGAGAGAGCGGTGAATTGTATTCTTACTCCGCCACCGCACGGAAAACCCCCATAACTACGGGACGGCAATTAGCAACTATACCAAGCTGCTCAGCCGTGTTTTATTTCGAATTTTCCTTCTCATCCATAGATGTTTAATGCATATTATGTCTTTAAATATAGGTATAAATTGGAAGAATAGAAATTAAAAATGGAATGGAATGGAAGATGTGGAAGGAACGGCTGGGGCGATTTTAATGATTGTTTTTTTTTGGGTTGTTCCGATGGATAGAGAATGGTTTAAATTAACTATTGGAACCGGGAGATGGCGCTGCGACCGATTTCAAGGAGTATTCCTTTTAATATTTTTTTAGATTTAAACAGAACTACGTCTATTCTCCGTGTGGTGACGGAGTAAGAATACAATTCACCACCCCCCATCTTACCCGTGGATGATCGTACGAGACGACTAAGGGATATAAAACGCATATAACGTCTATGCGAGAGAAGGAAAACTCGAAATAAAACCCTATACCAACACGTCTGACCAGCGTGGTATAGTAGGTCAATTACCCTTCTATTACGGAGGAGGCCCGAACCCAACAGTGGGACGTATATGGGCTGAGATGATGATGATGATGACGTCTATTGGGTCAGCTAGTCATTTATAAGACTTTTACGACATTTATGAGTAAGATAGGGGGTGGTGAAATGTATTCTCTCTCCATCGCCATGTAGAAATTTATTTCAAACTACCAACCCACCCTCGCTTCGGTTTTAGTCGTTTTACCTGCGTAGTTTCCGTTCCCGTGGGATTACCGGGATAAAATATAGCCTAGTTTACGCGCTGATATTATAGCTTTCCATTGATGAAAGAATTTTTGAAATCAGTCTAGGCGTTTTGAAGATTACCCGGAACAAACAGACAGACAGATAGAAAAAAAAAATTAAAGTGTAGCCATATATATAGTGCAAATAACCAAGTGAGCATGAAAAAAGCCTATTATTTTGACATTAAAAACAGACACTCCAATTTTATTTATTGGTATAGATTTAATAACGTTAATTTTATGCTACCTCGTTCACACGATCATCATAATTAAAAAAAAAAAGAAAATGTCCAAGATAATATGGCAGAACTTCAATACTACGATTCAATCTTCGTTAAAACGGTACCACCTACAAGGATGTTTAAAAGGACATAACAGTATTTAAACTATTCAGGCAATTTTGATATTTAAATCAACTTAGTCACTAACATAAGGGCCAAAGTTTGAATGAGCAGTTTTAAGAACACAGGAATTCTTGACATTTTACATGATCGCAATAATTGCTTAAAAGTTTCCTCTTAAGTTCTTAATGTTAATAAAGAAAATCGAACTTAAAAAACAGCATATCAAAATTGCTTTTTGCACGCAAATTAATTGCCTCTTATTATGGATAGTTTAAGATACAATAAGTTGTCAATGAACAGGCGCCGGCAACCAGTTTAACGGGTTGAGTATTCCTTTGATATCAAATCTCTTGGAACAGTTCGTTATTAAGGATAAGAATACAGTATATCGTAAAAACCGACTAAGAGCAAATCCTTATTTTAACTCTTTCTTTCTTTCTTCGTGTAGCACTTTCTTTCCTGTGGCAGTCATAAAAACCGACTAAGAATAAATCATTGTTTCGAGGGCTAGAATTCCTTATCATTACCATTTTAGCTTAAATGTATTCAATTGCTGGGCTTGAACCTACTTCAAAACAGGAAGCAATATGCACACTAACATGCAATCGATAGACACGCTTATACGCTTTTGTTTACGATTAAAATCTCTGGTCGAACTGAATGTCAAACAGTCTAATAGACATTTGTACTTATATCTATCTATATTAATACGTGAAGCAAAAACTTTTCCAAAAATTACGTGGATTGATATCGGACAAGTATGAATTTTGACATAGTTGAAGTATATAATCAGGAGAAGTGCATAAAACTGAAATTTCATATACTAATGCATTATAAATACATTAAATTCATTAAAAAAGGCATTACGCACACTACCACGCAATTGACACATACATACACACACACACACGCGCTTATACACTTTTGTTTACGATTAAAATCTCTAGTTGAACTGAATGTCAAACAATCATAATTATGATGACAATGTCTAATAGACATTTGTATTTATTAGTTATTAGTGAAATACAGCTTGCACGATATACAATTATACATAAATATACTTAATGAAAATAGTGTAGCAGAAAAATTAATTTAAATGAATTATGGCCGAATTTCGACCACTCGGCAACCACTAGTTCATATAAATAAACATACACGTATACATACATACATACACATATATTACAGGAGTTCGCAAATCGCAATCTAGGAATTTAAAATATTATAGCTAAAAATAATGATGTATCAACTTTTGTTTTAAATGTAGGTAAAAGTCTGGGCTTATCTGATTGTTACGGGTAACGCAATCCACAGCATAGTAAGGCTACTGTAAAGGCTTACAGTAAAGGACTTACCTATGAAATCTGTGTAGTGTGTTTCCTGAATTATCTAAAGTAAATAAAAATAATAATAATAAAACCATAACATGATCAATCAACTTGACAAAACCTTGTGAACGGATTACATCGCTCAAATAAAGTATATTTTATTCATTCCTGCACGAATACGAAACTCGCAGTAAATTGGTCAAAATACTCCGATAAGTGTCACATACAATATGAAAGCAATATTTTATAATTTTGTTTACGTATTCACAACTTATTCGTGTGGTGACGGAGTAAGAATACAATTCAACACCTCTTGCTATTCCATTTTGACTTATAGATCCTATTGTACGCAACGTGGGATAATAAAAAGTTAAATACAAACGCGATAAAATCCATAAAAATAATATAAATAAAATTTTTATTTATACTACTACCTTTATTACTACCCTTTTTTACGAAAATTTTGCGATCAAAGGCAGAAATAATTCTGAATTGTGTTCTTACTCTACGTGAAAGGTATTATTTATATATTTTTAGTTAATAAATAAATAATGTTTTTGTTTGATTTATGTCACAATGCATATGATTGTACTGAAATTTGTAACAGAGTTGGTTATTTTGTACCCAGAACGACAATAAGTCGTGCTGCGCGAGTGCGACATCTTTTTGCTCTTCACCGTCGGGCCCTGGGGCGGTAGACTTTGCGCGCATGCGCGTCACCGCCACCCCCATCTCGGGTTCCGTGATGGGCGGAACACTGTCGCCGTCGGCCTCCCGGTCAGTGTCTGGCGGAGCCATGACCGGGGGCGTGTGTTCCGCCCGCCGCGGGAACAGGTCCTCGATGACCCGGGTGAGAAGGCCGGGCTGGAGAGTCTCAGTGAGGGGTGGGCCCCGCGCGCGTAGCCTATTCAGCACCGCGCGATAGGGGCCTCCCCAGGGGTCACGGTCGAGACCGTCCAGCATCTCCTGCCGACTGACGTCCTTGGCGGAGCGGACGGTCAGCCTGAAGGCCGACCGCGCATTGCGGTAGCCCTCGTAAAGCACGGCCTCCCGCTCCGCATCGCGATGGCGCCGCCGCCTGCGGGTGTAGGCCCTCCGGGCACGGATACACGCGGCCCGGAGATCCGCCAGCTCCCGGGACCACCAGTGGACCGCCCTCCTCGGGGGCGGACGCCGTACCCGGGGCATGGCCGCATCGCAGATCTGCGTCAACGCACTGCGGATGCGGCCAGCCTCGGCGTCCACCCCGTCCGACTGGTAGGCAGAGGACAGCCACGAGTATACGATGGCTGTCTCCGCCAGCTGGTCCCGGTCTAAGCGACCCACAGCCCATCGCGGGAACGCAGGACGCCCATCCGCCCCGTGACCCCTGCTGGACGTCGGGATTGCAGGGGAGACCTCCATCCGGATATACCGGTGGTCCGACAAGGTTGCCACCTCCTCCACGACGCGCCAGCTCCCCACGCGTGCGGCGACCTCGGGGGTAGCGAACGAAAGGTCCACTATCGACCCGCCCCGTTGTCGCACGCACGTATGCACCGAGCCCCTGTTCAGCAAACAGAGGCCCAGTGCCGCCGCCCACTCCTCGATCGCCCGTCCTCGGTCATCCGTCCTAGGGGACCCCCACGCCACGGACTTGGCGTTAAAGTCCCCTAGGACGAAGACTTGGCGCGATGCCAGTCGCCGTAACGAGGCCTCCATGATGGTGAGGAAGGCCTTGAAATCGGTCACACTCCAGTTAGGGGAGAGATAAACTCCGAAGAGCGTAATCTCCCCCCAGTCCGCCGCGACATATCCGACGCCCCTGTCCCTAAGGGTCAGAGACGACGAAGGCCACGACGTGGAGGCGACGATTGCCACGGTGCCATCGGTGCTACCCAACCAGTTAATCCGGTCGGGCACCACGTACGGCTCCGCGACTACGGCTACTCCTATCAACCACTCCGCCATGGCTTGCAGGAACACGTCCTGCGCACCGGCGGAGTGGTTGAGATTGGCCTGGAGGAGACGAATGGATACGGGGTCCATTAACGGTCCGTATCCATCGTCACCTCCTCCGCGCTAACGGGCGATCGGGCCGCGCTCGGAGCGGGGACTGGCCCGGTCGATGGGCCGCCCCGCCCCTTTGGGCCCGATGCCGGGGGTCTGCAGTCCCCAGAGCCCATGCAGTGCTTGGCAGGCTTATTGCCCGCCGCACACGCGGGGCAGTGGGGCACCGCAGAACACGATGCCGCCTGGTGTCCAGTTTGACCGCAACGGAAACATAGCCCGCTGCAGTCAAAGCAGTTCCTGCATGTCGGTCGGGTATGCCCGACCGCCATGCACTTATAACACCTCGCGGGCCGGGGCTCCAGCACGGTTACCCGCGCCGAACTCCAGCCCACGAGGAGCCTGCCTGAGTCGGCCAATTGCTTGACCGACTCCACTGGGCACTGCACCCAGACAGCACCGACGCCGCCCGGACCAGGGCGGATGGTGCCAATCCGGACGGTGTCCGAGGCACACCCGGTACGCGCCATAATGGCCTCCCGGATGTCCTCCACCGCCACGGAGTCGTCCAGACCCGTGAGGCGCATATCTGCGCACTTGACGGGCCTGGCGATTCGGACTCCATCCTCCGGTCCGAACAGCCCCCTCAGCATCGTGGCCAAACTATCGGCCGTCTTCGCGCCCTCGGCCCCAGGGAACTCGAGTATTCGAGCCCCTGTCCGGGCCTTGCGGGTCCTCACCTCGACGCCCCCGATGTCGGAGACGTCCAGCTCCCGCCGGACGCGTCTTAGGACGGCCTCATAGTTTAGGCCCCTCTCAGCCGCCTCAGGCAGTACGGTGATTACCACCGCAGCCGTTTTCGCCGACTTGAGGCCCCTACGCGACCTTTTCCCCTTTCCGCCGACTCCCGCCTGGGGAGCGGCGGCCACAGCGGCACTCTTGGCCGCCGCTCTCCGCTAAATTTAGTATGTAACCGTTTGTTTTCCTAAATAAATAAAATAAAAAAATAAAAATAAATACCTAGGCTCACTCCCGTTTCCTAGAGTGGTAGGCAAAGATTAAACGAGCCACGATGCTGTCATACTCTTTGCATTTCAATCAGTCTTTGTGTTGTCGTTCCGTCTCAAGCGGTGTACTCCATGTGATGACAGAGTAAGAATACAATTCACCATTCTCTATCTTGCCCATCGGTATCGTAAAAACCGACTAAGGGATATATTTGGCATATAACTGCTATGCTAGAGAAAGAAATTTCAAAATAAAACTCTATAACAAACCACCTGAGCAGACCAGGTATAGTCCGATTTCCTTACCAATGGAGGAGGCTCGTGCCCAGTGGTGGGACATATATGAGCTGTGATGATGATGATGATGATTTATAACTTGACAGCTATAAATATCATTAGTTATCATTATCACCATCTAGCTCTTATTCTAATTATAAAGGTTGATGCAATAATGTACTTTTCTATCATTGTACATATCTATACCAATAAATAAAATTGGAGTGTCTGTTTGTAATGTCAAAATAATAGGCTTTTTTCATGCTCACACGGTTATTCGCACGACACCTGTGCCTAAAATACAGATTAAAAAATTTTTGTCTGTCTGTCTGTTTGTTCCGGGTAATCTTCAAAACGGCTTTACCGATTTCAAAAATTCTTTCACCAATGGCAAGCTATAACATCAGGGCGTAAACTAGGCTATATTTTATCCTGGTATTCCCACGAGAATGGGCACTACGCGGGTAAAACGACTAAAACCGAAGCGAAGCGAGGGCGGGTTGCTAGTTGGAAATATTTTTAATTTATTGCTGTTGTATAGTGGCATTTAAATACCTGATGGTAAGTGATCCTGCCACTCATGGACCTTTGGCCGCTGCTTAACGTGAAGATAGTGAAGGGAGTGTGAATACGTGCAATAAGGTTCGGTAAAACTAAAGACAAAAATCTACGACGCAAACTCCCTCAGATAGACTTCCGGCTCTCTCACTCAACGAACGTAGGGCATGAACAAATTGCTACTAGTCGTCGATCAATCTTCTGCGAGAGTGTGGTATTACTTTGCACGGACCGGCCCACGAATATTGATACAAAACTGTTGACTGTGTGGACCTACGATACATATTTTGGCAACAGTTTTATGACCGGCCGCATGGCCGATGTCAAAGCTCCTCGGAAATATTATTGTGGATCTAACGACACCAGACAAGGTTGGTTCAGATCTATAATGACCTCTTAGTTGTCTTTTGTGGCACTTACGAATAATGTAAGTGTTGGTATTCATAACTGATGGCTACACAGCATAGTTAGGTATGTATTTATTTTTGACCACTGAAGACAAGCCACTCTGCACCGGTGGTCGGCCCAACGACGAAGGTAACGTGCCACGGGTGGGTCATGAGGCCGTGCGACGTCCTTCTGTCGCTCCGGACGTAGCCGGGCGGCGAGTGAGTTGATCATGGCTCACCCCAAAAAAAGCCCATATATATGTCATCTATACCAATAAATAAAATTGGAGTGTCTGTTTGTAATGTCTAAATAATAGGCTTTTTTCATGCTCACACGGTTATTTGCACGACACCTATGCCTAAAATAACAATTAAAAAATTTTTGTCTGTCTGTCTGTCTGTCTGTTTGTTCCGGGTAATCTTCAAAACGGCTGGACCGATTTCAAAAATTCTTTCACCGATGGAAAGCTATAATATCAGGGCGTAAACTGGGCTATATTTTATCCCGGTATTCCCACGGGAACGGGAACTACGCGGGTAAAACCACTATAACCTATAACCGAAGCGAAGCGAGGGCGGATTGCTAGTTATAAATAAAGCTTTTTTACGGATTTCCTTACGTTTGTATTTGATTTTTGATAAGTTGACCTTTCGAACACTTATCAGCGTTTACGGTCACGGACCGGATAGACTGAGATGTCTCCCGTCTAACAAGATATCGTTATTACAGAAATCTTTATATACCCGCTATAGAATTAGTTATTCAATTTTGAACCATATTTTATTGCAAATTTATTGCCAACTAGCAGCTCCCTGCGATTTCACCCACAGTTCCTCTTCCCGTGGGAATATCGGGATAAATTATAGCCTATGTATTATTATGATATGTAAGCTATATTATTGTGAAGTTTCATCAAAATCCATTCAGTAGGTTTTGCGTGAAAGAGCAACAAACATCTTCACATCTTCATACTAACTCACGTTTATAATATTAGTAGGATAGGATACAAAAGAAAATGGTTATATATGAGAAACATTTTTTTTTATCAGTTTATTCAACATTACACTGCTGTGTGGTAGCGGCTTCGAATACTACCAACCCTTGCTTTGCTCGTGGGTGTCGTAAAAGACGACTAAGAGCCCTAGATTGATCTGGACCAACTCCATCTGGTACCATTTGGGTCAACGATTACATTCCCAAGGAGGGTTGACGTCAGGCAGGCGGCCGGTCATTAAAGTCATTGCCGAAACTTTTTGCAATATGTCAAAACAGATGACATATTGCGTCGACCCCAAGTAATTGGGATAAGAGCAAGATGATGATGATGATGAGTTTATTCAACATTACATTAGGAGACTTGATGAGGTTTTTTTGCAAAATAATATAGTCTATCTAAAATACAGTGTATTTGCCCGCAGGAGTGAAAACTTACCAATAGAGCGGCCAACGAAAACTAGTTATAGAAGAAACATCAGATGTTTTCTTAAAAAGATACATTTATAAATATTGCTCTTCAAAAGTAATACTTATCATTTTATTTATTTCATCTAGACTTAAACATTACTGGAATTACTTTTTTCTTATACATTAGAACCCAGTTTTGGAATACTAATAGGTCTAAAGAGCCTATAGATAAATTTATAACCGAAGACAGTTGTAATTTTCTCGTCGAATTCTTAGTATTTATTCTGGCTACGAAATGTTGTGACAAATCGTGGCTTAACACGTGTGCACATTTGCGATAGTTGAGTTTTTATTTTTTATCATTAATGGTGGCAAACGAATAAGCACCACATCTGATGATAAGTGATATTGCCGCTCATTCACTTATGCCAGGAGCACAGCCAGGCCGTTGTCTACCATATAGAAAGTACTCTTGTTAAACCTTGTTTAACGAAAGACATCTTATAGCACCCGGGAAACACAGCAGTAGTTTGTTTATCCCCGATTTTAGGATAGTTTCCAGGTGAAATGAATGAACCCTACTATAGTGTAGAATGGTACGGTGATTCTAAGTCGAACAGTTCTTCAGAACATTCTCCATGAAGAAGCTGATAAAGTACACAGAGTGATCCTAAGTCTCTTCGCCGCTCCACAGCCTTCAGTCTTTTCATAAGATTAAAATCAGCGACGATTTGAACATCATGTCTTTGCAGGGAGTCAAGTGGGTCTATGTGATACTTAGGCGTTCCTCTCCAGAGATGTGCGCAGTTCTTCACGTGAGGATGAACTTGTGATTTGCACAACATTGCATAATAGGTTCTCTCGGCGTGAAGTACCACCAAATTATGTTAAGGACGACCAGGTTTCTGCTTGCCTATTTGGCTTTGTCATCCATATGGGTCCTAAACTGAACTTTGCTCGATAGTTCGACACCGAGGATTTCAATACTGTCTAAAATTTGGAGAGTTACTCCTTGGAACTGAAGCATCATGATAAGTAGAGCCCTTCTTTGAAGTGAACGCGCTAACTTGTTTCTTTGTGGGATTGAACTGAACTAAGTTCTGTTCACCCTAATTAGAGGAGCAACCAAGAGAGCACTCAATTATACATATAAGTTGAGCCCATACTTCTCTTAATATAATAGACTTTCCGATTCTGGCGCTCGGTGTATCGCTCATCATCCATGCCAGCATCGGCATAACTACATATATTTTCAAGACTCTCGTACTCGACTCTTCTCGTATTCAGGCAGAATAGTCTAAACACGCACTCACACGCATTTTCTAAATGTCGTGGATACAATCTAGGGATTGCTGAAATATTGTGTCTACAAATTATTTGTATAGAGAATAGAATTCACCACCCCCTATCTTAATTGTGGATGTTTTAAAAGATAACTAAGGGATAAATAACAACTATGGAAGGAAAAATTTAAATGAAACCCTATACTAACGTGTAGTCGTCTTTTAGGATCACCTACGGGAAAGGAGGAGGTAGTGACCACTGTATTCTTACTCCGTCACCACACGGATAATAAATTGTAAGAAAACAAATTTTCTCGTCGTTTATATTTTTGTTGTATACATATAAGTGCATAGGGAATTGTGTTCTTACTCTGTCACTACACAAAGACTTAACTATAGCATATTGAAAATCAAACTAACCTAGTCACTATTTAATTGAAACTAAACTAAAAAATGTAATTGTGTACCAGCCTTTAGACACGCTTTTGAAGGTTAGTCCTAGAACAATCATATTTTGATAGCGCTTTTTTTCAATTTTCATTCTTTAGTAAAGATCATAATGGAGAAAGAAACACAAGTTTAGGCATCTCTACGATAATTATTCAACCGCACTCAATTTATTATAATATATTTGCTACATTGTTAAATATTTATTTATTGGTCGCTATTTTAATTCTATGCTGGGGTAAAGTAAAACGTTATTGGATTATTTTTTTAGCAAATTCGCCGTCGTCTCAGCTTCTATATGTCGCACTGGCTGGGCTCGTCCTCTATAATAAAAGGGAAATTAGTCTACCATGCTGGTCATGAACAAGAAAGGCGATGGTGAATTGTATTCTTACTCCATCACCAAACGGATTTAATGTTTTAATTTTAAAGACAATTAAGGAATGTTGGGCGTCAGACATCTTAGTCCGCCCAGGACCATGAACGCTGTAAAATGCAACCAAAAATCAAATACTAACGCGATAAAATACGTAGTTTTATTTACAACTAGCAACCTCGTCCTCGCTTCGATTCGGTTTCAGTCGCCTTACCTGCGTAGTTCCTGTTCCCATGGGAATACCGAGATAAAATATAGCCGATACTAAGTAACGGCTATATGTTATCCCGGTATTCCCACGTTTAATTAAAATACAGTAAAACCCGTTTAAGACGATTTCGCAGGGACCCAACCAAAAACGCGTCTTAGGCGGAAAAGCGTATTATGCGGGAAAGGGAAAAAACGTGCCATTATTATTTATTATATTATATTATTATTGTGAATACCTACGTAATGAAGTTAACGTTTAAAAATTACCTAAATAAAATGTTGTTTATTTTCTTTATTTAATATACCTACTTACTACTAGATATATTTTTAAATATTAAAAATAAAAAATATTTGAAAAAATGAAAAATTGTTGTTTATTATTATTACGTTTTATTATTATTATTATTACGCCGCCCAAACAAGCCGGCTTCCGAAAAGGCTATAGCACCATAGACCATATCCTCACGCTTCGGCAGATTATACAAAAGACCGAGGAGTATAATCGGCCCCTGTGCTTAGCGTTTATGGACTATGAGAAAGCCTTTGATTCAGTCGAAACTTGGGCGGTGCTGCAGTCCCTTCAGCGGTGCCAAATCGACCATCGCTATATCGAAGTGCTGAAGTGTTTGTATAGGAACGCCACAATGTCAGTCCGTATCCGGGATAAGAGTACGAAACCGATCCAGTTGCAGAAAGGCGTGAGACAGGGAGATGTCATCTCTCCGAAACTGTTCACCACTGCACTGGAAGATGTCTTCAAGCTCTTAGACTGGACTGGACTCGGCATCAACATTAACGGCGAATACATCACTCACCTTTGATTCGCAGACGATATCGTCGTTATGGCAGAATCCATGGAGGACCTTGGCACTATGCTCAATGATCTCAGCAGGGTATTCCAACTAGTGGGTCTACGAATGAACATGGACAAGACGAAAGTCATGTCAAATACCCATGTCATTCCTGTACCGGTCCTAGTTGGCAATGCGATTCTCGAAGTTGTCAATCACTATGTTTACCTAGGACAAACAGTCCAGTTAGGTAGATCCAATTTCGAGAAAGAGATCAGCCGACGAATCCAACTCGGTTGGGCAGCGTTCGGGAAACTTAAGAGGATCTTCTCGTCCAACATACCTCAGTGTCTGAAAACACAGGTCTACGACCAGTGTGTGTTACCAGTGATGACTTACGGCACGGAAACGTGGTCCCTAAATGTAGGCCTCATATCAAGGCTCAAAGTCGCTCAGCGTGCTATGGAACGGGCTATGCTCGGGATTTCTCTGCGAGATAGAATCCGGAATACAGAAATCCGCAGAAGAACGGGTGTAACCGACATAGCACGAAGAATTAGCACGCTGAAGTGGCAATGGGCAGGCCACATCGCTCGACGAACCGACAACCGCTGGGGAAGAAAGGTTCTCGAGTGGCGACCACGCATCGGACGACGCAGTGTAGGACGCCCCCCCACTAGGTGGACCGACGACCTAGTGAAAGTTGCTGGGCGTCGTTGGATGCAGGCGGCACAGGACCGCACATTGTGGCGCAATATGAGGGAGGCCTACGTCCAGCAGTGGACGGCAATAGGCTGAAATGATGATGATGAATGATGATTATTACGTTACTTAAAGTAATCACTTATTTTCGTTTGACAAAAAGATCTTGAGGCATTAGCAATTACAAGATTTTCAACGTAATTTAATTTTCGCAGTGCGTCTTCGTTTTGATTCAAAGAAGTTACATAGCGTCTTTAATCATTAACTGCTGATAATGCCTGGGCGTGTGACAAAATCGGACTCATCTTCTTGGTCATTATCACTTAGGGTCGCTCGACAGTCGCTGGCCGCTGCCGCAAGGGGTAATATGTGTATTTGAGTGGCACGTGTTGGCGTATTAAACGGGATGAAGATCGTATTAAGTGTTAAAAAATGTATGAAAACATGTCTCAAGTTGCTGGGAATGACGCAGAATGGCGTATTATGCGGGAAATCGTATTAAATGTGATCTTATTAAACGGGTTTTACTGTATAAGTTTAATTGAAATTAAGCTTTATAATTATATATTACGTTATATATATATATATATATATATATATATATATATATATATATATATATATATATATATATATATATATACATATTAAGTTTATAATTAACATTAAGTTTTATAAAATTAAAATTAATTTATTAATTTAAATAAAATATATGTTTAGTTAAAATATAAGGTAAAATATAAGTTACTCCTTATATAGACAGCTGCCTGATAGTAACATAATATCAAAATCGGTCAAGTCATTTTAAAGCTTACCTCAAACAAACAATGTCTGTCTTCTTACAGATAAAAAATTGTTAAACAGTATTTTAGGCATAGGCATCGCGCAAATAACCATTCTAGCATGAAAAGAAAACATACAATTTTGACATCACAAACAGACACTTCAATTTTATTTCAACATCATCATCATCATCACAACCCATATACATTCCACTGCTAGGCTCGAGCCTTCTCCATAATAGGAGGGAAATTAACCTACTACACCACGCTGCTCAAGCGGATTGGTATAGGGGTTTTTATTTCGAGTTTTCCTTCTCTTGCATAGGTTTTATATGCACAAGATAACCCTTACTCGTCTCTTACTACACCCACGGGTAAGATAGAGGGTGGTGAATTGTATTCTACCACATCAACGCACAGAAAAAATATTTCATTATCATCGCAGCCCACATACATTCCACTGTTGGGCTCGGGCCTTCTCCACAACAGGAGGCAATTTGAGTTACTATACCATACTGATCAGACATGTTAGTATAGGGTTTTATTTCGAGTTTTCCTTCTCATGCACAGATCCTAAGGGCATATTATATTCCTTAGTCGTCTTGTACAATATCCACAGACAAGATAGAGGGTGGTGAATTGTATTCTTACTACGTTAACACAAAGAAAATAAAAAAACAATATTTGTAAAAATTTATTGTATTTCTTATCCAGCGTCAACGATTCCAAGCTTTATACTTTTTTTAGTCCCAGTCGGCTTATGTTAAGCGTTAATGATATCTATTTGATCAGCATCTGTCGCACCGGTAATGATCTTATTAATAATTCAGAACGAGAGATCAATTTAACATTAAATCTCTGTTTTATTTTCAATATTGTCATATATTTAAAGTGTATCATTTGAAGTGTATTTTTTACCAATAGCCTTTTTTTGTTCCTCGTTAAAATTGAATTATTTTATGTAAGAAGTTCTTATTAGATTGCATCAACGTCATCATCATTGCAGCTCATATACGACCTACTGTTTGGCTGGGGCCTCCTCCACAATGGGAGGGAATGTGCACTGCTATACCATGATATTCAAATAGGTTGATATTGGGTTTTATTTCAAAATAGAAACCCTACCTCGCTTCGCATCGGTTTTAGTTGTTTTACTCGCGTAGTTCCTGTTCCCGTGGGAATACCGGGATAAAATATAGCCTAGGTTACTCCCTGATATTATAGCTTTCCATTGGTGAAAAAATTTTTGAAATCAGTCCAGCCGTTTTGAAGATTACCCGGAACAAACACACAGACAAAAAATTTTTAATCTGTATTTTAGGCCGTGTCGTGTAAATAACCGTGTGAGCATGAAAAAGGCCTATTATTTTGACATTACAAACAGACACTCCAATTTTATTTATTGGTATAGATTTTACTTCGCTTGCTTATATGTGTTTATTTTATCCCTTAGTTGTCTTTTACGATATCCATGGGCAACATAGGGAGTAGTAAATTATATTCTTACTGCGTCACCACACGGATATATGAGCAGAAATTATGATGAAATGATAGACATATAGGTACAATTGATAGATTATTTCATGTTTTAGCATATTACTATTTGGTAATTTTATGACTGGCTGTCTTCCTGATGTCAAACCTCGTTGAGAATGTGATTTTTGAACAGACGGCATCAGATGGTATTGCCCTATATGGATATGAGGCTTTTAGTCGTCTTTAACGACAATCACAAGCAATGTAAGGTTTGATAGTATTCGCATATGCATCCTATATCTTTAAACGAGCAATTTTGGTATATATATACCAGTGTACCTATATATATAATTATTCAGGATTTCGGCAACGGCTCCAACGATTTTTATGAAATTTAGCATACTAGAGGTTTTGGAGAAAAAAAAATTTGAATTTTGCCGTCACCGTCAAGAATGACAATAGCTCAGTTGAGACGTTGTCCAGTCGCATTCAAACAGCGCGAGATCGAATCTCCGTGTTATTATTATTCTCTTTTTGTAATTATTGATACTTTTTTTACTTATTTCATCATATTTATTTTTTACTAGCAACCCTCCCTCGCTTCGCTTCGGTTTCAGTCACCTTACTCGCGTCATTCCCGTTCCTGGGATAAAATATAGCCTATGTTACTCAGGGATACTGTAACATTCTAATGGTGAAAGAATTATCGAAATCCGTCCAGGAGTTATTGAGTTTATTCGTAAGGAACGTTTCCTCTTTATAATATTAGTGTAGATTACATCCTTAGAGGGTGAAAATTAAAAAATGCTGAAACACGTGTTTAATTATTTTTACTAAAGACTATTTTTGGCAAATTGGAAGAAAATCGATGTAGATTTTTTTCTCCTTATAAAAACTTTGTTACTGCGGTTTACCCCCTAGGGGTTGAATTTCAAAAAACCCTTTCTTAGTGGGTTTTTACGTCACGCAAAAAAACTAATGTCAAAATGTCATGTTTCTGGCTTCAGTAGTTTCGGCTCTGTGATAAGTCAGTAAACTGACATCTTTCTACCTATTTTACACCCTTAGAGGATGAAAATGGACAAACGCTGAAATACGTATTTATTTATTTTTATTAAAGAGTATTTGTACCTAATTTGAAGACAGTATCTAAAGATTTTTTGTCTTTCCATACAGTCTTTACCGTTACATTTCAGCGCCTTAGGGGTGGCATTTCAAAAAATCTTTTCTTAGTGAGTGCCTACTACGTCACCAAATGAAACTAAGGTCTAAATTTCATTTTCAATTTCTTGGTTTCAAATCAATTCTTTGGTTTCCTGAGAAAATACTTGTACAATAGGGTTAACGAAAAACTACACATTTACTCTCTTACTAAGCATCTATGTAAAAAGAATATCACACGCTGGTTAAAATCTCTCAATTATGAGGAAACTGAAGGCTTGTTACGCGTTATGTCTTAGGTATAAAATATTTTATAAATATACATAATCATACACACACACAAACACACAACACGCACGCATACTCAGACACACACACACACGCACACACACACACACTCGCATAATATACAAAACCTATCATACATAAAAGTACAAATTTATTTAAGTAAAACACATAAAGCATTAACCACACTTACATGAACACCAACTTGTCTGGAGTTGGGAGAGGCTGGTAATCTGTCATACAGGTTTTCTTAGTACAGATGCCAGTCTCTGACACAGATGTTCACATATTGTAAAAAACACTTAGGTTAAGGTTTATTTTTGTTACTTTTCTGTGTGAGAGAAAAATAAATGAACTATTATTATTATTATATTGTGTCTCCCAGTTTCACGGCTATCTTCCATATTGTTTAAAATATTAAAAAAGGGAAGATACCCGGTCCTTTGAAAGGCTTACATGGGGATATGGATCCAACACGCAGAGGCCTTTGGAGAAATTTAATGTTAAAATGAGATGGGACGTCTACCGATGACACTCCACGTTTGCACACAATTAATATTATTATTATTATTATATTTATTCGACTTAAAAACTACCTAATACATTTTTAAATATGATATCAAAAATAAAGTATTTAAAAATATAAAAAGCGTATTGACCCACCGGCAGCGAATACAAGGACCAAGCCGCCGGTGGTTAGGCCTGCAAAGAGAGGAACTTCCTCACTATGCGTGCCGTGTCCAGTAATACCGCCTTCTGCATCAGACCCGCAATCCAACTACCTAACGCGAGCCTCTTTAGGTGTTGATCGAGGCTCTTGGCTATTATCCCATTGGTCGAAATGACTATCGGTACAACGATTGCCGTGTCCACATCCCACATGTCGACAATCTCGTGAGCTAAGTCTTGATATTTTATTTGTTTATCTTTCTCAGCCTTCACGAGATTCCCGTCATGCGGAATAGTGACATCAACAATCATTGCACGGCGCTCTAGCCGATCTATCACTACGATGTCTGGCTTATTGGCCACAATAGTCCTATCAGTGATAATAGATCGGTCCCAGTACAATGTGACTCGGCCGTTTTCGAGAACCGGCTCTGGTACATACTTATAGTACGGCACCTCTACGCTCGCAAGTTTGTACCGCAGAGCAAGTTGCTGGTGGATGATCCTGGCTACCTGGTTATGTCTATGCAAGTACTCGCCGTTAGCAAGACGTGAACAGCCTGAAACGATATGTCTGAGGGACTCGCCTGGTCGGTGGCACGCCCGACAAATATCAGCCGTGCCATCCCTCAGGATATATTTCCGGTAGTTATTCGTCTTAATAACTTCGTCAGTAATTGCACAGACAAAACCTTCGGTTTCTCCGAAAAGATTACCGAATCGTAACCAGGTCACAGAGGCTGAAAGGTCTACTTCCGGGGCATGTAGGGCTCCGTAGAACCTGCCATGCAGCTCCTTGGTCTGCCATACATTCTCGCGATCTATGGTGCTTAGTACTACTGGTTTACGCCAGTTCTCTTTCGCCAACCCAAGCGGGGTGAGCCCGCTATCCACTTTCATCACATCAAGATGCACACCACTCGTCATCTTGAGGAAATAATCTCTGAGGTTGCATACTTCGCGATTATGGAGGGCTTTAGCGTTTAGAAAGCCTCGTCCCCCACATTTTCGCGGAATATACAACCTCATTATTGATGAACGAGGATGATGCATCCTGTGTGATGTTAACAGCGTGCGGACCTTTCTGTCCAGGGTGTCCAATTCGGTTTGAGTCCACTTGAGTATGCCAAAGGAGTACATCAGAATTGGCATGACCCAAGCGTTGTAGGCACGCACCTTGTTACCGCCCGACAGAAGGCTATTTAAAACCTTCTTCAGGCGGCCAAAGAAGCGTTCTCGCAACACTTGTTTCATGTCCGCTTCATTGATGTTTAAAGCCTGTGATATACCCAAGTACTTATAGGTATCAGACACGCGAAGCGGCCTAAATTGTGGAGTATCGATGGGTTGACCTCAATCAACCTCCACTACCTCTCCCTGCTTTACATGCATGATAGCACACTTATCTACACCAAACACCATGCTGATAGAATTACTAAAAGTCTCAGTAACTTTTAGCAATTCTACCAGCTGTGTGCTATTTGGTGCAAATAATTTCAGGTCATCCATGTAAAACAGGTGAGATATTATTTGACCACCTCTTCGTAACCTACAGCTTAGCCCTGAATGCTCTAGTAATGTACTGAGAGGATTCATTGCTAGGCAGAACCAAAGAGGACTCAAACTGTCACCCTGAAATATTCCCCGCCTGATTATTATTATTATTATTATTTTTCTAGCTTCAGTAGCTTCGGCTCACCCTGTTCCTTAATATGTATATTATAGTTAACGTCCCCGCAATACCCCTTGCAGGTGGAATTTCGAAAAATCCGTTCTTAACTGACCTCTACTCGACGAAAGAAATATTTCTGCCAAATTTCAAGTCTGTACGCCTTATGGTTCCAGAGATATGGTGATGAGTCAATATATCGCTCGCAAAACCCTCTTCTCCTATATATACGAGTATATAGATTAATGATAAGTTCAGGTTAAAATACAAAAAAAAAAAATATACCGAGCACAGCTCGAACAACCAGACATTTAGTATATACATGTGTAAGTATTCGTTAGTAGTATTCTTGCATAAATATAAATACATAAATAATATGCCATATTTAATTTTTAATGTGTCTAAAATTCTATATATAAAATACTGAATTTCTTAGAAAAGAAAATAGTTCGGTACGATATTTCTATTCAAATAAGCTTTAAGGCGCGACCCGAGCATATATCAAAGGCCGCTGTACTTTAATTTACGGTGAGAAAATCATTCAAGATTTACTTACAGACTTTGAGACAGCTTTTTCTCGAGTTTCGCCCTTTTACTATTGACCAAACTTATTTCCTACGCCCTGAATACCTTTGAGAAATGGATAAATTTCCATGCTACTAACCAAGTCTTACTAGGAAAAAAGGGTAAATGACGCCTAACAAGAAATCATTGAGATTATTTTTAAGTCTCAAGTGTCGTAAAAGACGACTAAGAGATTGTAATATGCAGATGACATCTATATATTTATATATAAAATAAAGTCGTGTTATTTGATATGTAATAACAAAACGCAAATGACAGCTAAACGTAATTTTATCTATGATTAAGTAATATGGTTGAAAATTTAATAATTATAATTTTGTCAGAAATCAATAATCAGTAATTTGTTTTCTCTTTGAATCATCATTAACAATGCCGCGACCAAGACGATTGAATCCTTTTCGACAAAGCTGTAATGGTTCTTCCATTAGAGACTATATTTCCAAAAATTTTAAAATATATTTACGAAAATACATAATGGCGGTACGACGTTCGCCGGGTAAGCTAGTCTCTATATATAAAGAGAAAAGCTTGAAATATAAATAAATTGTAAATAAAACCTATTGTAAATAAAACTATTTTACAGATTCTATCGCGTTTAGTTTTGATTTTTGATTGCTTGACGTTTCGAACACTTTACAGCTTCTAATCTACAAGGAGACTCCATAGTCTCCTTATATATATATATATGTATATCTTGTCTTGCTCGTCGATATCTTAAAAGACGATTAAACGACCATTCCTTTAATCGTCTTTTAAGATATCGACGAGCAAGAACCATCGTACTAAATTGTATCCTTATTTCGTTACCACAAAGAATTAATGGTATTTGCCAGGATTTTTGGTGGAAAATATATTCACTACAATCCAGCTGTTCCTTTGCGTTAAAATACACACATTCATCAAATTTTTTAACTACAATACGTTAAAACTAATTGTACCTATATAAAGCATGACGTTTTCACGTTCGTACCAGAACTCCCATTGTATTCATAATTCGTCACTCCACGAAAAGGACGGGGTCTATTAAAATAAAAAGTATTGCAAGAAATAGAAACAAAACTTGTTACGCTTGACCGTAACTAGTATAGCATGTTGATTGAGTAGCGGTACAGATCAAAGGCTTATACGGGACTCGTCCGGGATTGATACATGTTAGAGAATTTAATCCCGGTACATTTACCGAACCAAATTTTATTGTGTGTTATCTTATCGGAACTGATTTTTAAGAACATGATTCAGTAGTTTCAAAATAAAAACTTTTAGAATAACTCTTTAGACGCGTTAAGCACTTTTCTGGGTAAACAAAAAATCATAGAACTCGCGTTATCGTCACCGAACGCTTTCTATGAACTATAATGTATCATCATTTCAGCTCATATAAGTCCCACTATTGGGCTCGAGCCTCCTACAAGCCCCAATAGAAGGGCAATTAACCTTACTATACCATGCTGGTCAGGCAGGTTGGTATAGGCTTTTATTTCAAGTTTGCCTTCACTTGCATGGATGTTATATGCGTATTATATCCCTTAGTAGTCTTTTACGACATCCACGGGAAAGATAGGGAGTAGTGAATTGAATTCTTACTCCGTCACCACAAGGAAAACTAAAATGTATGCTATGTAAAATCTATAATGTATATGTGTACTTTCTGCCATGACACACCCCACCCAACCAGCAGTTGGTTGGGATGTCATGGCAGCCAACCCCTAGTTGGTTGGGGTGTGTCATGGTAGCCAACCCCTAGTTAGTTGGGGTGTATCATGACAGAGTCAAAGTTAATCCGGGCGCAATATTTCAAAAACTGCCTGATGATCCGCAGCTTGAGGTTGATGTGAAGATTGACGCATTCATACTTTCTTCATTTTCTTTGCGGTAGGCAGCGGCCTTGCAAAGGTCCATGAGCGGTAGCAACACTTACCATCAGGTGTACTGTTTGCTCGTTTGCTATCGTTCGTAGCAAAAGAGTGGTAGGACCACACTGTCGACAGTTATCTGTCTACAGCCGCGGGCCGGTCCGTCCGGGGTAGTACCACACTGAGCAGAAAATCGACGTCTGAGTAGTAGCAATTAGTTACTGCGCTTCGTTCGGTGAGCAAGAGAGCCGGGAGCCCAACTTTCTGAGGATGTTTGCGTGTGGAGGGTTTTGGTGGTGCCCTTGGTGTCACCGAGCCTCGATGCACTCGCACTCCCTTCACTTTCTTCGCAGTGGGCAGCGGCCTTGTGAGGGTCCATGAGCGGCAGCAACACTTACCATCAGGTGTACTGTTTGCTCGTTTGCCACCGCCGGCAAAAAAAAAAAAAGAAAAAAAAACCTACTTGACTACTTACGTTACATTATAGTAAAATAACGTTCAAAACTTGCCCAGTACTGTCGAGGTGGAAAATAAATTATCCTCCTTGTGGTCGATGTCAAAAGTGATAGTCAACCATATATATTAATCATATTCGAAATATAGTGATATAGATTTCTTTAGCTTGACAAATTAACCGCCATAAATCTATCCATCGATCTATGTTAATATGTGGTTGATAAAACCATGAGCAATTTGCTATAAAATAGCCATCAATTATAAGAAATTGACTTTTAATAGTTGGTCAAGAATATTGATAAGTCGTATTTCATTAATTCAAATTTATCATTGAGATATAATATTAATTGTATATAAGATAGTATTTACACTGGACTCAATTTTATAATTAACTAGCAAGCCGTCCTCGCTTCGCTTTGGTTACAGTCGCCTTACCCGCGTAGTTCCCGTTCCCGTGGCAATACCGAGATAAAATTTAGCCTATGTTATTCAGGGATAATGTAGCTTTCCAATGGTGAATTAGTCAGCTGTATTATTACGAAATTTCATCAAAATCCATTCAGTAGTTTTTGCGTGAAAGAGCAGCAAACATCCTCACATACTCACAAACTTTCGCGTTCATAAATATTAGTAGGACTAACTATGATAGCAAATTCGCTTGTATGGATTACTTATTGCCTCTCAACCCAAATAAGTGCCACCATTGGGCGCTGACCTCCTCCATAATGGGACGGCAATTGGCCTATTAGACGTGTTGGCAAAGGATTTTATGTCTAATGTTCCTTTTTTTCCTTGATATTATTTGCCACACATATCCCTTAGAGATCTTTTACGACACCTACGGGTAAGGGAGATCGTCTCCCTTACTGGTAGGTGATTTGTATTCTTACTCCATCATCACATCATATTGAATACTTATTTAATGGAACTATTGTATTTGGGCACCCGCTATGTCTGGCAACAGCAGTAATAACAACAATCTTAATACTTACGTTAATAATAACCATAATATCATCATCTTCACAGCTCATATACGTCCCACTGTTGGGCTCAATGGAAACGAAATTAACCTATTATATCACGCTGGTCAGACGTGTTGGTATAGTTTTATTTTGAGTTTTACTTTACTTGCATAGTTGTTATATGCATATTATTTCCAATAGTCGTCTTTTACGACACCCACTGGCAAGACAGTAGGTAGTAAATTGTATTCTTACTCCGTCACCACACGAAGAATATTATAACATTCATCAATTACACCGATCACAGTTTTTATTATCCTATCAGATGCTATGACAATGGCGATTACGCACAACTCATGACGGTCATTATTATTAAATTTTACCCTATTTGGTAAAATGCCCCAAAGGAATTGTTTTTAGATCATTTTAAATCTCAAATTTAAGAGAAGTTTAGAGAAGCTGTTCATTTTTAAATCGTGGGTATATTTTTGTCATTAGTCAGCAAGGTAAGCTTTACGATGAGGGGTTAATCATGGACCAACACAAAAACAGGCTATAGATGTAGTATATAGGTACCTATGAAAGGTATGGCAGAAACACAACCCTTAGTCACCTTTTAGGCCACCTAAGGGTAAGCAAGTGGTGGTGAATTATATTTTTATTAATTACTAGCAACCCGCCCTCGCTTCGCTTCGGTTTCAGTCGCTTAAACTCGCGTAGTTCCCGTTTCTGTAGGAATATCGGGATAAAATATAGCTTATGTTACTCCCTGATATTATAGCTTTCCATTGGTGAAAGAATTTTTGAAATCGGTTTGGTGGTTTAAGCGTGAAAGGGTTACAAACAAACAAACAAACAAACATCCTTACTTTCGCATTTATAATATTATTTTTAACTTATTTATTATTTTTAATTTTGGATTTATTTCATTTATATTATTTTTATTTTTTTTTTATTAACTCTATTATCACACGGAAAAATACCCCATTATTGCGGGGAAATATAGTGTTCATATATTTAACATATACAAGAATGTTTTTAATAGTCTATCCTATCCTCAAAAGCCAAATCCCAATTCCAAATTGAGATCCGTTAATAAATTCAATAAATTACAACAGAGCGAACGACTTTGACAAGAAGCTTTTAACAAGAGATCATTTATTTAATAATATACATTGGATGCAGTATCTTCGTTAGCTGATCAATGTGAGGGGGAAAGAAATGACAGGTGTGCTGTGAATTGTAAAGATTAGAGATATTATGGAGCTGCATAACCGAAACTATTGAATATCCGAAATTCAAATTCAAATCATTAATTATGCATAAACTCCGAGAGGACACTTACTAATTGTCAAGTTTATAAAATTAAATTATCTAAAAAAAATAAACTACCACCGGATTGGAACGCGACCGCTACTGAAAAGATCCGGCAAGAAACTCAGCGGGCTTGTCTATTATTTTTAATTATTTTTTTCTTCTTGTTAGATATAAAATTGTGTACATGTTTTGTAAGAACTAGCTCCAGTATGATGCCCTTCGAACCGCAAAATACTTAATATAATTCAAACGATTATGGCTGGACCAGATCCCACAAGCGGTACCCGATCACGAGTTAACTGCTAGAGCAGCCATCACTCCCCTCAACCACTATGGAGAGAAGGGAGAGACCCGCTCCACGCAGCTACCTCAAGTAGATCCTTCAGTGAGCATGACCAACACCATATGTTACAAACGGTGAAAATACAAAATTTCGTTAGGCAAAACACGCTACACTTTACAACGAGAGTTAGTAAAAAGAGTTTATTTAAAATAACAAGGAAATTGCTAAATGAGGAGCTGCTCACAACCAATCTTTTTATCATCTACATAATCCGATTTTATAATAAGCTTTTTTACCAAGTCTATTCTTGATGGCTTTTTTAAACTTTTTCATTAACAGGTCTCGGATATCTTTAGGTAATCTATTGTAGAAGCGTATACATTGCCATTGTAGAAGCGTATACAGTGCATGAATGATTTGCTAATTTTTTGGGGACGAGTAGTATGTACAACTAATTTGTCCTTATTACGAGTATTCATTTCATGAATGTCACAATATCTCTTAAAGTTAGCGATATTTTTTTTGACAATAATATCTTTTCGTATATATACTGTGATACAACAGTTAAAAAAAATAAAAATCAATCCGAAACTGAATCTGATATAAAAGCATGGAATAATTTCGCAAAGGTTCACAGTTTGAGAGAGTCTTCCCTTGTGGTGATGGAGTAAGAATATAATTCACCACCCCCTCTCATACCCGTGGGTGTCGTAAAAGACTACTAAGGAATATATTACGCATATGACATCTATGCAAGACATGGAAAACTCGAAACAACACCCTATACCAACCTGTCTGACCAGCATGGTATAGTAAAGTCAATTTACCTCCTATTGTGGAGGAGGCTCGAGCCCAGCAGTGGGACGTATATCAGCCGAAATGATAAATTAGGATGTAAATCGCATAAAATTTTCACAGACCACACAAATATTTGTGATTTGAGAGATTGTACTGTGATACCCTCCTCCCATTTATTAGAAATTCACAATATATTTCGTAACTCTATGGTTGGCGGTTAATTAATTAATGAAAGTTTTCCATCCTTCTGAGAGTAAGCGCAACCCTTAGTTCCGGCTTTTGAGTGAAGATTGATGATAACTTCGTGAATCGTAAGCAATTTTCAAAGTAATTTATATTTAGACTTTTAGTTTTAACAATTGAGTTTTTGGAAATCATTAAATAGCACTTAAGATTCACTTAACAATATAATAGGGATTAATTATCATTTTCACCGATGCCACCTAAATTTTATCTAACACTTAGGCAATCGAATAAATAATAGCACTGATGTTTACGCGAGTATTACACACTGTAAATTAAACTACTTTACGGATTTTATCGCGTTTATATTTGATTGTCCGATTTTTTCATATAAAATCATTTTCTTCTAACAATAAATTTGTTCCTGGCAATAAATGGGTCAAAATTGAATAACTAATTTTCTGTATCGGGGAGATTTTCTGCATGTATATTAGGGAACTTTGTGTTTTTGTAAAACTATTTTCACAATACTTTCAATTACACTCGGAAGTTATAACTAAATAAATATTTATGAGAATAATGTCTACATAAAGGCCATAGATTCTACTCCTGTTTTCTTTTCTAATTAAATTTGTTGCGGGTCCCAAGACAATTAAAAGCGATTCCCGGGACTTCCTGAGGGTCAAACCTCAGTGTCTTATACGGAGACCATTGTGGATCCTGGCTTACAGGAGTTACAGTGGTGGGAATGTGTGGTGGGATTAGTCCCAAAAAAAAAAAAAAAAAGGTCATAGATATTTATAATAAACTACCAAATACATTTAAAGAATTACCTTCAGCTCTATTTAAACGAAAATTAAAATTGTGGCTTATAGAAAAAAGTTTTTATTCCTTAAATGAATATATGACACATGTAAATTAAATCTATTCAATAAATTCTATAATTGAATAATGTTAAAACAAGTAAGACAATGACATTAACAGATTTTTTATTAATTGACATTTCAAATTTCACACTGACATTTATTATAATAATAATCTCAATTTAATTTTGTGTGACATTATTTACAATTTCTTTTGACATTAATTAACCCGTAGACATATAATTTAGAATCTACTTAGTTATAAGGTTAATATTTACACGCCATTGTTATGGCAGAGTGTAACGGCACTACAATTTTATTGACCATCAACATGCATCACACTTCTTGTGAATAAATGAATTTGAATTTGAATTTGATAATTATATTTCGTGTGATGACGGAGTAAGAATACAATTAACCACCCCCTTACCCGTGGGTGATCGTACGAGACGACTAAGGGATATAAAACGCATATAACATCTATGCGAGAGAAAGAAAACTCGAAATAAAACCCTATACCACACGCCTGACCAGCGTGGTATAGTCAATTACCCTTCCATTATGGAGGAGGCCCGAGCCCAACAGTGGGACGTATATGGGCTGAAATGATGATGATTAGATAATTATAAATCTCTGTAATAACGATGACTTGTTGGACGTGTAACATCTTAGTCCGACCGTGAGCTATAAAGTGTTCTAAACGTCGGGCAATTAAATATTAAATACCAACGCGATAAAAGCCGTAAAGTAATTTTATTTACAAACAGTAGCATTTTTTTTTGCTTAAAAAGGAAAATACCTTGTATTTAGTATACAACTCTTATAATGTGAAGGACTTTACAAACATAATTTAGCGGACACAAATTACACTCGGATTCAGAAAAAAAAAATTGAAGCTCATAAACTATTCATACATCCTGTATAGGAATCGAATCTACGAAATTTGACACGGAATTACGGTATCTTAACTTCTGAGCAATCTATGCAGTGCCGCGCCATTGTTGAGTATTAAATTAAGGTTCTGTTGTTCTGTGGTGGAGTTGTTGGATTCTGGCAGCGCAGGAACGCACTTTGTGGCAAAGCATGAAAGAGGTCTATCAGTAGTGGACGGAAAGGTTGAATGATGCCCGGTCCAAAAGGAAAATTTCTTGCACATATATTTCATTTATTCATTTTACAAGCTGACTCAAGAGAAGCTTTTCTGTTCAATTCTAAAAAAAATAAAAGAAATTCTCCTTAAAATCGATTGCATTGCCACCTACCGGGTCCAATTGGTAATCTAAACCTTAGCTCCCTAATCATTTTTTCTTACAAGAAATGTCTACAGACCATTTTCAAAAGTTTACTGGTTCCGGTAGAACTCCTGCAACGTTTTTACAATATTCGCAATAAAATATATTTATTGACGCTAATCTTAACCCTGTCAAGTCACCCCTAAGTTGCTGTGGGCTTTGGACCACTTTGGCAATTATAAATCTAAAGCATTCTTGAATTCTCTGGAATACTCAAAAATTCATTAAAACGGTCCAGCAGCTTATGAGGAGTTCAGTCACATTTAGGCAGAAGAGTTATATATATAAAAATACATGCATTTTTTAATGCTGGATTCGAACCCAAGCATCCATACTTATGCTATTGGACCTTTAAGGTTGGTAGTTCATAATTAAATAAAAACATGAGTGTGCAAAGTATATTTACCATATTTATTTTCTGGCAGATTTGCTTGAGAAGCACATCAATTTAGCTCAGCATTCTCTTTATTACGATTGTATACATAATAAATAAAATTTCTTCTTATATTTGTATGCGAGAGTATTACTTCCGTAACATTAGACTCACAGAAACCCGAAGACCTTTGAACTGTAACTCCACTTATATATGCTAAGCGAAAGATTTAATACGAAATTACTGAAGAAAAAGAAACTAAACCAAAAACTTACGAAAAAGGATTGTTGTTTTTCTTAATAAATAATACTACCATTTTCCGTGTGGTGACGGAGTAAGAAAACAATTTACCACTCTTCTTGCCCATGGATGTTGTAAAAGACGACTAAGAGATATACTCGCGTATAACATATATGCAAGAGAAGGAAAACTTGAAATAAAACCTTCTACCAACTTGTCTGACCAGCATAGTAAAGTCGAATTCCCTCCTATTGTGGAGGAGGCTCGAGCCCAATAGTTGGACGTATATGAGCTGAAATGATTATGATGATTATCCTACCACATATTCACCTTTTTATGTAGTTGAGAGGTAAAAATACAATTCATCTCCCATTTTTAACCCGTGGTGGTCGTAAAAGATGAATAAGAGATATATTATCTAGATAACATCTATCTAAGAGAGGGAAAACTCATAATAAAACCCTATACCAATCCGTCGTGGTGCCAATCTCACGCAAAAGGGGTTGGCACCATCTCACGGACGTCTGTTCATTACCGCGTGCGTTACTTGTCAAACAAAAAAACTCGCACTGCCCCGCTTTCCTGCAACACATTTCCCTGCCTTTTTCCTAAAACCACTCCCACAAAGTTGTTACATATAAATCAGGTTTATTACTTGTTATTTTTTTTTTGTGGGTTGAATTTAATTTTTAGCTCAATCGCCACTAATTTGTCTCGCATGCCTTTAGTGGAAGGGTAGCCTTACTTACATATTAATTTCTCTTCCAATTCAGATATCATAGCTAACGTAATAATATTAACTAGCAACCCGCCCTCGCTTCGCTTCAGTTATAGGTTATAGTCGTTTTACCCGCGTAGTTCCCGTTCTCGTGGGAATACCGGGATAAAATATAGCCTAGTTTACGCCCTGATATTATAGCTTTCCATTGGTGAAAGAATTTTTGAAATCGGTCCAGCCGTTTTGAAGATTACCCGGAACAAACAGACAGACAGATAGACAAAAATTTTTTAATTGCTATTTTAGGCATAGGTGTCGTGCAAATAACCGTGTGAGCATGAAAAAAGCCTATTATTTTGATATTACAAACAGACACTCGAATTTTATTTATTGGTATAGATTTCTGCATACCCAATTTAGCAATGTTATGTCAAGTTAGAGTTGTAATTACTATATTTTTTAAATATAAAGAAACCAAACAATAAGTGAGTTAAAGTGTCTCATTCCAGTGTTGCTTTGGATAAAATAGCTTTCTCTGTAGCCCTGTGTAAGTATATATTTATTGAGTAGTTAAGATATAAAAGCGTAACAAACAAAGGAATGTTTTCACATACGCATTTTTAATATTAATTAGGGTTTAATTGCGCCATAACCTTTTTAAGTGGGCTAACGCGATCGAATTATCTTTAAATATTGCTCAACTGTTATTTGTTGCAGCGATATATATTATTTTTCCCGATAAACATACTATCCAATACCTACAATAAGATTTATTAGAAATTGATAGCTTCTAAGATTATATCATTTATACAAGAAAACTATATAGCTTTATAAAAGTAAGATAACAAAGAAGATAATGAATACAGAGACTTACAGAATAGGTAACTATAAAATATTTTCGTTCAACAAAAAATGTATAACATTTTACCAACGACTTTCACTAAAATAAAACTTGCTCCGAGCAACTATAAAAAGAGGTTTTTTATCAACGCCACGTTGAACATAGATCATTTATCATAATCAAGTCTTGGAGGGAACATCGAAGATGCCTCTTAATGGGGGATACCTACAGGGGAGGGCTGAGGGTCCGTTTTGAGAGAAACGCTTCATTCGTCAAGTAGTAGTTATGAATATATTCTCGCTGTTTAAAAAAGTATCTAAAATTCTAATGTAAAAACGTGGTTATATTGAGAAGATTGAATGCTGAATAGTGTAATTTTCAACAAGTGGTTGGCCGTACAGTCTAGGGTGACGGTAGGACACCATGCAGCTACCTGCGCCCGATTCCACCCAAGCCGAGACCATGGGTGGCTAGACCGTCGCCCGCTGTGGCTAGACCATCGACCGTCGCCCGCCGACCGAATAGTCGATCGCCCGCAGAGAGGCTGACCGCGTGAAGGTGACCGACGTTCCACGAGGGGAGTTAGGGAGGAACGGTCCTGAAAGGATTCCCCGTCGGACGGACGAAAAGGAACTCGGTACCAGTAGTCGTCCCAATGGCGAAGGGCAGTGAACACTATGGGTTATGGGGTCGCACTTCGCCCTTTCGTCACCCCAGATGGAACGCACGTGTGTGCTGACTATAGACCACCCTTAAAAGAACTCAGATACGTCCTATTGCTGGACGAGCCTCCTCCATTCGAGCCTCCTCCATAATGGGAGGGAAACTAACCTACTATAAGGGGCTGGCCAGACGTATTGGTATAAGGTTCTATTTTCCGCGTGAGGAAAGACCGACGTCCTCCCCGAAGGGGGGACGTCGCTCGATGGGAGGGTACCCCCAAGGGGGGGTATTCCGTCGGGCCGACCACTGATGTCAAGTAACCCTGCTCCGGTGGTCGGCCCAACGACGAAGGCGACGTGCAGGTGGATGGGTTGCGGAAGTTGCGTGCTTACGCCCCTCTGTCGCCCCAGACGGAGTGGTGCAAGGAGCACGCCGACCACAAGACACACAAAAAAAAAATGGTGTTCTATTTTGCGATTTCCTTCTCTAGCATATCACAATCCCTTAGTCTCTCTTACGACATCCACGGGCAAGATCCAACGAGTAATTGTATTCTTAATATGTTACTACACGGATAGGTATAGATATATTATTTTATTAATTCTTTTTTAATTGCTATCTCATAAATGCCAATATTTTTCATTATAAATTCTCATGAGAGCATAAAAATATTTGATATCCTGCAAGTCAACGTAATTAAAAATGTTTTACCTACTTATTTTTTTTAGTTTAGCAGTTTTAAATATAGTGCTACTAAGTGTTGGAATAATTTGCCACCTGCCACATTTGGAAATTGACTGGTATTCACTCTTTTAAAACTAAGCTTAAATGTCTCATGCTAACACAACAAAAGTCTAGTTCTTAGCTTATTTTGTAGCGGTTTTTTTTTTTACGGATTGGGATAATTCTTTCCGTACTTTTTACTCCCTCTTGATAATGTGATGCTTAATTATTATTATATATTTTATATTATTTTATTACATTTAAATAATCATATTATTTTTTTTAAGTGCAAGATTTGATACAATCAAGTTACAAAAATATCAATGTTCACTGAGTTCTTCTGATCATTTCAGAATTTTAAAATGCAGATTTCAAATAGCCGTTGTATTGATTTGGATGTTGTTATTATTGTTACTAATATGACTAATTACAATTTTGAATAATCTATGAACCTATTAATTGTAGCTCTTCTGTACTTGCACTTATTGTGACCTGTAACTTAGATTAGTTAGGCTGCAGCTGAAAATCAGCACTGCAGGTTTATGTAGCATATGCTGAGCTGTTGCCTATTGGACACTAATACTTGGAATTTAATTTGTATATACTATGATTATTTTAATCATCAATACTGGTAATCAATACAGGTGCGCCCAAATATCAGCTAGACCCACTTGACTCCCTGCAAAGACGGGCTGTTCGAATCGTCGGGGATCCCAATCTTACGGACAGATTGGAGTCGCTGGAGCAGCGGAGAGACTTTGGGTCACTCTGTGTACTCTACCGACTCTTTCACGGGGAGTGCTCCGAGGAACTGTTTGACTTGGTACCACCGTCACCATTCTACCAACGTACCACTCGACATCGCAGCAGTGTTCATCCATTTCACCTGGAAACGTTATGGTCTTCAACTGTACGTTTCCAGCGATCATTTCTCCCACGTACGTGCAAGCTCTGGAATGAACTACCTACTGCTGTGTTTCCCGAGCGCTATGACATGTCCTTCTTTAAACGAGGTTTAAGAAGAGTATTTCCTTCACGGTAGGCAGCGGCCTGGCTGTGCCCCTGGTATTGCAATGGTCCATGTGCAGCAGTTTCACTTACCATCAGGTGTGCTGCTTGCTCGTTTGCCACCGTTGGCAATAAAAAAAAAAAAAAAAAAAAAACTTTTTCGTCCTCGTTTTTATATCATTTCTGTACTTATATTTCTATGTCAAGCATGTAACTATAGTGTCTAATAAATCTTATTTTCTTTCTTTCTTCTTTCTTATTATAGTACTAGCTTTTGCCCGCGGCTTCGCCCGCGTTAAAATTAACTTGCATATTGAACTATTATCGCAAAGAATATTTTTTGACATAAAAAGTATTCTATTTCTTAATTTAAGAAACACTCTATGTGTCCATTTTCATCCAAATCTGCTAAACAGTTTACGCGTGATTAAGTAACAAACATCCAAATATCTTCACAAACTTTCACATTTCAATATTACTTCCAGACTTGTAGTTCAGATTCCCGTGGAAATACGATGATAAATATGTCTTTCCTTAGTCCCTGATAATGTGGCTTTCCATTGGTGAAAAAAAAATTATATCAATTAAATTCCCGCAGTTTCACCTACGTAGACTTCATTCCCATGCGAATGCCGAGATAAAAAATGCCCATGTGCCTCACAACACAAAAACAAAAAGATTTGAACCGTTTTTTAGTTATAGGTATCGTGCAAATAATTCTGTGCATAAATAAAACCTATTATTTTGATAGACAAACAGACGCTTCAAATTTATTTATTTCTAGAGATAGAAAATTGACTTAATATCTCGACTTACTGTCTGGTAGCGGCTAGGAATATTACCACGCTTTCATTGTTTGTGGGGGTGTCCCAAAATACTACTAAGACAAAGATTTACCGATCGATCTGGACCAATTGGTGATGCCGTCTGGCCAACAATGTCGTCCGTCAGGCAGCCGGTCATAAAATGTTGCTAGAACCTTTGCGATATATCTACGATGGGAGAAGAGTACCTACATATTGCGTCGATCCAAAGTAATTAGGATAAGAGCAAAATAATGGATTAGTCCGTCACCCGCTGAGAGGTCGACCGCGCGAGGAAAGACGTCGATGGAAGGATAGACGTTTCTAGGCCCCGTGGTTTCGGCTGTATGCTTTTTGTCTTTTAGGGGTTGAATTTCATCCCCATATAAATGAAATTTCAAAAACGCTAGCACGAATATTTATTTATTTATTATAAAGTGCCTTAATACAAAGATTCATGGTTCTATCATCAAAAATTACAAATTTCCATACAAAATGTCATCCCCTATTTCAACCCCTTATACCCATTTTTTCGCGATAAAAATAGCCTATGTCCTTTCTCGAGCTTTATTCCATCTCTGTACCAAATTTCATCAAAATCGGCTCAGTGGTTTAGACGTGAAAGCGTAGCAGACAGACAGACAGACAGACAGACAGAAAGACAGACAGACAGACAGACAGAAGAGTTACTTTCGCATTTATAATATTAGTAAGGATTATATTGACCCATATAAATTAATTGCTAATACCTAGAAAATATTTTTATTAAAATAATAGCGTTTGGTAATTTATTAGTAAGTACTAAATTACGGTAATTTATTAAATTAAAACTGATATAAATCTAATTAGGTATCATCGTTGCAGCTCATAAACGTCCCACTATTTTTATATGTATATATAACACAGAGTGTATCAGGTTATGGGGCAACTAGTTAAATAGGAGCTAGGTAATGCTGAGAGGAACCCATCACAAAAAAAATCAAATAAAAATATCGATTCGTTAATGAATTAGAGACATGTAAAATTTTCAATTTTGTCATCGCTTTTTCGTGTAAGTCTGATTGAAATGTATAAAGTCAGTGATACTTAATCTGCAACATATTCGTTTATTAGAAATTGAATAAATCAATGATTATGTTCGCATAAGCAAGACAAACTTCGCTTTAAATCAACTGATCGGCCGATGACCGTTGACGAATCGCCTTTGTACCTACGTTACCATGGGCGTACCTAGGGTGGGGCAGGGGAGGGCAGCTGCCCCCCCCCCCCCCTGGATAATGTTGACGTCCCTACTATGTATCTTATCTAGTACTTTTATCGATAAAAATTAAGAAAACGAATTTTTGCCATTTGTTTGCAATACAATATTTTTACAATTAAAAATTACGCGGCGCGTTCGTTAGGTACCTATAACAGTAACAGTCATAAATCGTTTTGCTGAAGACCCTCGAAACGAACTTTTAAAATAGTCATTGTATAAGTACCTAGTTAAAAAAATTATATTAAAACATATCTAATTTAAGTTTTTTTATTCCTTATAAGCACCTAGCTTATAAAAAATCTGATCTGGTCCCTCCCTGGCCCAGAACTTGGGTACGCCCATGTACGTTACCATTGAAACGTTCACGCAAATAATACCTATTTATTATGTCGAAGCTTTACATGCTTATATGTGTCCTATCTGTACATTCCTACTTGATACGTAACATTTAAGGCATAGACTCTTAGACACACATTTTTGTAATCACTATAACTTTTATGTTGTATTGTGTTTTTATGTAATACACATTCTAATCTATACCAATAAATAAAATTGGAGTGTCTGTTTGTAATGTCAAAATAATAGGCTTTTTTCATGCTCACACGGTTATTTGCACGACACCTATGCCTAAAATAGCAATTAAAAAATTTTTGTCCGTCTGTCTGTCTGTCTGTTTGTTCCGGGTAATCTTCAAAACGGCTGGACCGATTTCAAAAATTCTTTCACCAATGGAAAGCTATAATATCAGGGCGTAAACTAGGCTATATTTTATCCCGGTATTCCCACGGGAACTACGCGGGTAAAACGACTATAACCTATAACCGAAGCGAAGCGAGGGCGGGTTGCTAGTTACGATCTATGACCGTTAAACTACAATATACTCGAACAGTTCCCCCATAACCTGATACACGCTGTATATATATTAGCAACTGAATTGATAACGTCTTATTTGATTGCTTAAAAATAATGCAAATGATTTTTTACCCGTACAATTCCTATTAATCCAATGACACTCGTCATTATATATTATTAACTAGCAATCCGCCCTCGCTTCGCTTCGGTTATAGGTTATAGGTTATGGTCGTTTTACCCGCGTAGTTCCCGTTCCCGTGGGAATACCGGGATAAAATATAGCCTAGTTTACGCGCTGATATTATAGCTTTCCATTGGTGAAAGAATTTTTGAAATCGATCCAGCCATTTTGAAGATTACCCGGAACAAACAGACAGGCAGAGAGACAGACAGAGAGACAGACAGACAGACAGACAAAAATTTTTTTTAATTGCTATTTTAGGCATAGGTGTCGTGCAAATAACCGTGTGAGCATGAAAAAAGCCTATTATTTTGACATTACAAACAGACACTCCAATACTATAAAAAAAAAAATATAATAAAGCTACATCATTAGCGAATAACATAAGTTATATGTATTATCTCCCAATATTCTCACAGAAACGAGAACTACGAGGGTAAAACCAGCATTTGCTAGTAATAAAAAAATAAATGGCAGATGTTTTTGTATTCCTTCAAGTACTTTAATAAGGCAGAAGACTACCTGCTGCGCATTGCTTTATTAATTCGGAACGACTTCATTACTTTTGAATTACATTATAAGATACATCTTAACTGTATAATCAAAAATTTTAACTTTTTTTGTCCGTATTGTCCTTTTCTTTGGGATTAATCCCACCACTATAACTCCTGTGAGCCAGGATCCACAATGATCGTATAAGACACCAAGGTTTTACCCTCAGGAATTCCCGGAAAACGCTTTTAATTGTCTTGGAATCTGCAACAAATTTAATTAGAAAAGAAAAAACGGGGGGAGTTGGAAGGTTTCCACTTGCCCCCTATGCAAAGCGGGAGACATGAAGTAGTGTTGTTCCGTTTTGTCTCATCTCTCTCCGTGTATTAAACAGGACATTCCAAGGTTTCTAAACATTTAAAGTCATCATTATCGTCATACAGCCTTTCATCGTTCACTGCTGGACGTGTGCCTCCTTCATCTTTCGCCATAAAGCACAATTCTATGCCGCCTGCATCAAACAACGGCCAGCAACTTTCACCAGGTTGTCGCTCCACCTAGTGGGAGGGCGTCCTACACTGCGTCGTCCAATACGTGATTGTTTTTCTACCCCAGCGGTTATCGAATCGTCGAGCGATGTGGCCTGCCCATTGCCAGTTCAGCGTGCTAATTCTTCATGCTGTGTTGATTAAACTTCTTCTTCTACGAATTTGCATATTTCGCATTCTATCCCGAGCATAGCCCACCCCGTAGTCTCTTAAGTTTCCCGAACGTTGCACTGCCCAGTCGTATTAGATTTATATATACACATATTAACAAGATACTTGCATATATAATCTACTAGTAGTTAAGTACATATTCTAGTGGTACACTCGTGCCAATTTACTAAACCGGTCATATTTTTTTTAACTATTTTTTTAAATATGTTTTAGGTTAAGGTTAACTGTTTACAGACCATATATGGTCTGTGGACAGTTAACCTGTTAACTTCAAAAAAACATTCGGGTTTATAGTAAAATATATTCTATATTTTTCTAAAAGAACTCTTGTTTTGCTTAAACCGAAATGTAATAACTTTACGGTAATATGGCCTTCCAGGATTCAGCGCATTGAAACAATTCGCTATGGAATCTGTATGTTTGTCTGAGACATAAAACTACAGTTTAAAGATAAAATTTGTATGCGGAATTTCATACAAGTAAACATATTTTGAAAAGATATTTGTATCTTTCTTCTCTTTGACAGTGTTATCTTTTGGATGCTTTAGTTATTTATGGTAAAATTCTGCTTTTATATATGTCTATTTTTTAATTTCTTTTCGAATAAAAACAATTTTCACCCTTGCATATTTACCTACCCATTGATATTTGAAAACGGATGGGCAAGTCCAAGTATGGGGATAACATCCTAACCATCTCGCTTGGTAGAGCAATTGCCCAATAGAATGCCCACTCCGTTATCGCTCCCTTTTTTTTAGATGTGGTTATAACGGGCTTGACTTTTATTGTGCTGTGGGAAGCTTTCGTATCATCACTCAGTATTAATTCAGCTAACCGGCTCTTACAAGTTCCGTAGAAAACAAGAGATGGTAAATAATCGTATTCTTTATCAAATAAGGATAGGGAACAGACACGAGAGGGATTTGGACGTCGTAAAAACCCTCCTAGAAAACTTAAAATACGAAATATAACACAATTCGCTTGCCAAGTGTATCGATTATGGTATTAGCTTCATTTATGTAAGTCTATTTCTATGTGCTGATAGAGTAGAAGGCAATTCTCATATCTCGACCAGGATTATCATAAAAAAAGATTATAAAATATATGATATGCGAGTGATCGGACTGAGGTTTATTTCATCACCCTCGGCAAAAACTGTCGACGGGAGGCGCAGCGACAGAAAATTTGCTGAATCATTGACACGAGATAGTACCGGAAAGAGCAACCTGCCGGACGGGCTATAGATGCCAATTTAGATCTGAGATAGATGTATGAATGTATGATAGAGTATTGCAGCCACTTCAGTAGTGCCTAATCAATCAGTGCCAATAGACCAGAAAGTTGACGACCGTAGAATGATATATAGGTAGACTAGCAACCTGCCCTCGCTTCGCTTCGGTTTCAGTCGCCTTACTCGCTTAGTTCCCGAAAGTAGAGGGTGAAAATTAAAAAATGCTTGAAACACGTGTTTATTTATTTTTACTAAAGACTATTTTTGGCGAATTTGAAGAAAATCGATGTAGATTTTTTTTTTCTCCTTATATAAACTTTGTTACTGCGGTTTACCCCCTAGGGGTTGAATTTCAAAAAACCCTTTCTTAGTAGGTTTCTACGTCACGCAAAGAAACTAATGTCAAAATTTCATGTTTCTGGCTTCAGTAGTTTCGGCTCTGTGATAAGTCGATATACTGACATCTTTCTACCTGTAAAATATTACACCCTTAGAGGATGAAAATGGACAAACGCTGAAACACGTGTTTATTTATTTTTATTAAAGAGTATTTGTGCTTAATTTGAAGACAGTAGCTAAAGATTTTTTTTTCTTTCCATACAAACTTTGCCGTTGCGTTTCACCCCCCTAGGGGTATGCGCCTCATGCCGCCCTAGCCGAGGCCGCGGGTGACGTGACCGCGGATTAGTCCGTCACCCGCCGAGAAGCCGACCGCGTGAGGAAAGACCGACGTCCTCCACGAGGGGGGGACGTCGGTCGATGGGAGGGTACCCCGCGTAGGGGGTATTCCGTCGGGCCGACCACTGACGACAAGTAAACCTGCTCCGGTGGGTGGTCCGCCCAACGACGAAGGCGAGGTGGTTTTCGGGTGGGTTGCGGGAGTTGCGTGCTTAAGCCCCTCTGTCGCCCCGGACAGAGTGGTGCGGAGGCGCGCCGACCGCAGCCCACCCACAAAAAAAAAAGGGGTAGAATTTCAAAAAAATCTTTGTTACAGAGTGCCTACATCACGAAATGAAACTACTGTCTAAGTTTCATTTTTCTAGCTTCAGTAGCTTCGACTCACCCTGTTCCTTTATATGTGTATTATTGTTAACGCCCCCGCAACACCCCTTGCAGGTGGAATTTCGTAAAATCCGTTCTTAGCTGACCTCTACTCGACGAAAGGAATATTTTTGCCAAATTTCAAGTCTGTACGCCTTATGATTCCAGAGATATGGTGATGAGTCAATATATCGTTCGCAAAACCCGCCACTCCTATATAAACTCATTTGCAAAAAAAACGGGCGGTTTTGATTTTCATTCATATTTAAAAAGATACAATACCAAAAAGGTTTCAATCGTTTGTACACGTTACTGGCCGGTTTTAAAAATGCTGTGGTATTTAAAAAAGTACGTTCTAAATTCAATTTTTCATTTGATGTTCATTTTTACAGAAAACCCCTTTTTATCCTACATTTTTGGCGCGAAGTTCCAGAAATTAACATCGACTTTCATAACTTTTATTCAATTTTTATCGATTAATTTCATATCCTTGACTGTCAAAGCTTTATTTAATGCTGTTTGGCTGTATCAAAAATGGTAGATAAAGTGGTAAAAGCTACCAAAATTATCGCGCTGCTTGAAGAGGGTTGCAGCCAATGTTTCGTGGCTAGGAGGCTAAATGTTAGTCGCTCGACAGTCCAAAGGACCTGGCAGCGATATCAGGAGACTGGTTCCGTCGAGAGAAGGCCTGGTTCTGGAAGAAAACCATGTACCCAACCACGGGATGATCGTTTTCTTGTGAGTCGCGCATTGAGAAATCGCAAATCTTCGTATGTGGATCTTAAGAACAACCTCCAAGAAGTAAGAAATGTGCATATTAGTCTATGGACGGTCAGGAGGAGGCTTCTCGCTGCCAATATACGCAGTCACCGCCCGGCCCGCGGCCCCAAATTACTCCGTGAGCACAGAGTTCACAGGCTTAGGTTCGCTAGAAATTGTGAATCATGGACTCAAGACGATTGGAATAGGGTTTTGTTCTCTGATGAAGCCAGGATATCTCTGTTCGGTGAAGATCGACGTCGGCGAGTGCTAAGAAGACAAGGAGAACGCTTTGCAGAGGCATGTTTCGAAGAAATCACACCTTATGGTGGGGGCTCTGTTATGTTTTGGGCAGGAATAAATTCAATGGATCGTACAGAGTTAGTCTTCATTGAAAACGGCTCACTGACTGGGCATCGATACATAACGGAAGTTCTAATTTCTCATGCACAACCCGCATTGGCCGCTCTAGGTGAAGACTCGATTTTTATGGACGACAATGCTCGCGCCCACCGATCCCGCGATGTTAATGCGTATGTGCAAGAGGTCGGCATTCGTCGTTTGCATTGGCCAGCTCGAAGTCCCGACCTCAATCCCATAGAGCATGTCTGGGACGTTCTGAAACGGCGTGTGAGATCAGTACACCCGGCTCCGCAGACCATCAGAGAGCTGAAGAATGTGATTACTGCGGAGTGGGAACGTATTCCGCAAGCAAGTATCCGGGATATACTCGCTAGCATGCCCAGACGAATTCAAGCTGTGATTTTAGCTAGAGGGGGTCACACTCGATACTAAACATTTATCTGCTTTTACTTTATTAAAGAAAAACAAACAAAAAAACTTTTTTATTTTTACTTCATGAGCATATGCACTACTAGCGAATATACACTACTAGCGAGGTTTAGCATTATTTCCCATAAATTGTATCTAAATTTTATGAAATACTGATGAAAACGATTATTTTCTTATTAATTTAGCAAATTGTGTGGATAAAACTACCTATAATTATCAAACAAAGAAATATTAACATTTGAAATGGTTCATTGCTTAGGTGCCCGTTTTTTTTGCAAATGAGTGTATATAGATATATCAACTAGTTTCTTTGAACCTTATGATCATGAACGCTTTATATCTAGCTTACACTGAAACGTTACATTAAAAATCAAATACAAACACATAAAAATCAATAAAATATATTTTACTTGGAATAATTAAAACTCACGTAATTATCAGAGATCATTTAAAGCTTTTGAAGACAAAACCATCGAGTTACATGAATAAAAAAAAAATACACTAGTGCAATCAATTTCTTTTAAAAAGTTATCAAAACACCACTTAAAGAATTCCCAGAGCGAAACTATCAAAGCATCCTTGACTAAATAAATATTATGTCGAGTATACATTGTGCCAATGGAGACGCGACGAAATGACCGCTCTAACAATACCAGATAAGAGCCGATTCAGGGGTACTCAACTTATTATAGTCGTCCAGACAACGGATCCTTTTTCTTGGCTAATTTATCTCACTGATGGGGATTTTTCAATTCACCACCACTCTTACCTGTGGATGTCATTAAAGACGGCTAAGGGATGTCTTGCGCATATATTAATAATAAAGAAGGTACACTTGAAAAAAAACCCTATGCAAACCCACTTGACCACCTGGTGTGTTATAGTTAGTCTTTTTTATATTTTTATAGAATATTTATTTACATACAAAAGAATATTTATGTCCTCAAAAAAAAGAAACTTGAAAAAAGGGAAGGAATCGACGAAATTTCAGGAGGTGAGCTTTCATGTTGCGGAGTTTAGTTACAGGACCAGCTTTCTTCTTTGCGCTTTGGTATAGACTGTCATCGTGTTTCTGTAGTGGTGGGTGATTGGACTGGCAGAAATCGCCTTGGGCAGCCTTGGCCAGCGACCAAAATGCATAAGACCTGACGGAATAACCCAATCTCTCGCCAATTGTGGCAACATGATCCACCTTAGACCTAGAAACAACAATAATTTTTCGATCACATCTTTAACATTCGGATCCTGATATTTTTTGGTCCTATTCCAGGATATATGGACTTGCTCAGAATCAACTCAGAGGATGCAACCTTCCTGCATATTTTATAAACTAGATTCAACTACGGCCACCGGCGAGTATTTTTGTATTGGGAATGAGTAATGAGGATGGATTCTCGTAATAACCGTTTTCCGTGTGGTGACGGAGTAAGAATACAATTCACCACCCCTTTTCTTGCCCGTGGGTGTCGTAAAAATCGACTAAGGGGATAACCATATGCATATAACATCTATGCAAGAGAAAGAAAACCCTATACCAACACGTCTGACCAGCGTATAGTAGGGCATATTCCGTCTCATTGTGGAGGAGGCTCGAGCCCAATAGTGAGATGTATATGAGGTGTGATGAATAACCGTTTTGGTAACACAATCCGGACTGACGGCAGGGTCTCTAGATCCGAAGCAGAGCAGTTTGCGTAAAACGCGAAGTCAATTCTACTCTGCTGACTTATATTGCCAGACTCTGCGAGTTTCAGTCACCGTAGAGAGAGAAATATACCATAATTACGCATTTCATACATGCCCCACTGTTGGGGTCGAGCCTCCTCCCCAATTGGAGGGAAATTGACCTGGCATGCTGGTCATGCTGGCATATTGGTATAGAATTTTCTTCGAGATTTCCTTCTTTTAAACAGATGTTATATGCATGTTATATTCCTTAGTCGTCTTTTACGACATCCACGGGCAAGATAGGGAGTGGTGAGTTGTATTCTTACTCCATCACCACATGGACTTACGCGTTTAATGATATTAAATAATACCATTACGTATGTCTTGCGAAAAATAGGCATTCTTTATATATTTTTGTTTGTTTAGAGAAAGAACAACGCCTCAATTATTTTCCACTCTATACAGAGTAATTTATTAATAAAGATGTTGTATATGACCTTTACACCAACGCATACCAGAAAATAGAAGAGTTTCTAATTTCTTACATTGCCTAAAGCAATTTTGTCCTCAAATATCACGGTAGCGTGTTCTTAAAAGATAAAAACAATATATTAACTTTAGACAAAACTTTTTAAACTACCAAAACATTATTATACAAAAGAAACAATCTAAACTTTAGGTTTATATACCAATAGGATCATCCCTTCTTTGCAAGCTATAGTCTGGAAATACGCCATCCGTTCCAGCTAGGGACGATTATTATCAGACGGACCGATGACAGTGCACTCCCATCGTATTCCCCTTCTGTCATTTTCATTCGGCTAATTACTGGTGCCGAATAGTATGGTGACCCCTGGTGGTTTAAGAAAACAATCCTAATGTCACCACCTCCTAATTTCTTGTGGACGTCTTCAAAATTTATTGAAGGAAGAACCAAGAAAACCAATTCCACCAACCAAGAACTTAGGTAATATAACTGTCCGGGATAAATTATAACATAAATCTGGATGAACAAACATAAAATTTTCATTAACTACTTATCAGTTTCGAGCACCATTTTTGGACATAGATCCCCCTTTTTTGTCGTAGTCTATAGTTTGAACACACCTCGCTCAATTCCTTCGAGACGGTGAAAGGGTAGCGTGCGACGATATAACTTCGCATGTCCCCTCTTCATCGAAATTTTACCGGCAACTGGTATCGATTCTCTGACCTCGGTAACCAGGCCGTTACATTACCTTTCAGATACGGGCACTTTTATTTTTGCTGGAGCGTCGCTCTCATGCGGTCGACGTCTCTGCGAGTGCCGAACTAAGTTTCGGTCCATCCGTCCAAGCATAGGCCCCTCTAATGGAGGTTCTATAATCTTCACGCTGACTAGATGAGTTAACAATTGAAGTTATTATACGTGATGATAGAATGATGCTGGCTATTCTCGTTGTAATTTACTGGTTAGATTTTGAAACTCCTAAAGAAAGTTAGAGCGATTACCATATTATATTTTTATTCTGTGAACTCTATTGTATTTATATATCTTTCGATGTGGTGCCGAAAAAAGAATACAACGTGCTCGTGGGTATCGTAAATGACAACTAAGGGATATAATATGCAATTGTATGTATGCTGCAGTAGAACATAACAAAATGTTGTTTCTTTAAATGAGCACATATGCAAGAAAAAGAAAACTCGGAATAAAACCAGTCTGACTAGCGTAGTATTGTAGGTGAATTGCACTCCTATTGTGGAGTAGGTTAGAGCTTAACTTTGGGAGACCCTTGAGAATGCTAGAGAAGGTAAACTCGATATAAAACCCTATTGCAATACTTCTGAGCAGCGTGGAAGTTAATTACCCTTCCGTTGTGAAAGAGTCCTGAGCCCAGCAGTGATACATATATGGGCTGAGATAATGATGACTTACTTTTTGTCGTTAGTGGAGAAAATAATCTTCAAAATGGTGTGACAATCATTGATTATGAGGCATACATAAACACAAAAAACATATAATTAAGATACTCAAATAATAAGCAGAGACAGTCCAATCACTTATTATCACTGCCTTTTTTTTTCTTTTTTTGGCGTGGGTCGCGGTCGGCGCACTCCTCGCACCATTCCGTCCGGGGCGACAGAGGGGCGTAAGCACGCACAACCGCAACCCACCCGAACACCACGTCGCCTTCGTCGTTGGACCGCCCACCGGAGCAGGGATACTTGTCGTCAGTGGTCGGCCCGACGGAATACACCCTAGTGGGGTACCCTCCCATCCCCTCCCCGAGGGGAGGGGGGGGCGATGTCGGTCTTCCCTCACGCGGTCGGCCTCTCGGCGGGTGACGAACTAATTATCCGGTCACGTCACCCGCTATTGTCATTGCCTTGTAACGTCCTTGAAAATTAAACGCACGATACACAATATTGAAGAAAGATTAGATTATTTAACCATTCGTAGAAATATCTTAATATTATAATAAAATAAAATAAGTTAACAAAACATTTTAGTGGATGGTAAACTAAGCCAATTCCGTTTTGCGTTTGTAGCGTCGCCGTACTTTTTTGCTTGTTAAAATACCTGCTGCGAATGAATGAACCAGTGAATGGGTGAATGGTTGAGTGAATGAATCCCTGCGGGACATCGGCACAATTATCTTTTTACTTGAAACGTGTCGTACGGAACGAAACGGCTTTATAATTTAAGCTGGTTGCGTTGATTGGAAAGAATTTGTTAGCCGTCTGATCCAGTTTTAAATTGGTACTAAGTTTAACCAGATAATTTAACTTATATTCATTTAATATTTTCAAAGAAATCTAAAATATTATGAGCTAATTTACAAGGAAAATAAATTAATAATAGATACTATCACCATTCAAGTTTCTAATATACATTAAGAAATTAATAAGTAATGAGTAAATTTTTCAGATATAATATGTCACTTATAAAACTTAACAATAGAAAAGAAATACTTAAAAGTACAAGTTATACCCCTATTTTTAAGTCTCTCTGTATGCTTTATTTTATTTTACAAAATACTTAATATTTAATACTAGCTTTTGCTCGGCACTTCGTCCGCATAAAAGTACGATAGAGGTTAAAAAAACTTAACAAAATCATTCTTGATGATTACGCGAGTATTACACATTTTAAATAAAACTACTTTACGGATTTTATTACGTTTGTATTTGATTTTTGATTGCCCGACATTTCGAACACTTTGCAGCGTTCATGGTCACGGGTGGACTAAGATGACTCACGTCCAATAAGTCATCGTTATTGCAGAAAATTTATAATTATCTACCCGATACAGAAAATAGTTATTAAATATTGACCCACATTTTGATACAAATTAATTGCCAGTGTAAGATCACCCGCAGCCACGGTCCGGTCACCCGCAGCCACGCCATTTATTTGCATAAAGTAGATAGTACTAGTATAAAAAGAGTGACATTAAAAATAAAAAGTGACTTGTGTGATTACGATGCCGTCTTCGTATACAATGTTAGAATCCCCTAATTTGCATTTGATCTATGGCGATTACCGATTCAATGATCATGATGCAAGTAGATTGTATCGTGAGCGATATCCGAATACTGAACGCTATCCAGACCATCGAGTGTTCATTCATGTTCCTCGAGCATATTCGGAGGGACATTTACTTAGTGCCCAATAAAATACAATAGGCGTCACTCTCTGTCTCTCTTTCACACACGCAATAAGATTTTTTATATGAGGTCTAATAAAATAGAACAAAAAAATATACCTAATAATTTTTCATAAATTTCATTGTCCGTCACAAAAACACTTTTTTTCTATTAGTTACGATAGCATCTAGAAGGTATTATACCATTTTGGAATAATGAATAATTTGGCCAACTTTTGAAATTACTTGCCACTATGGTTACGGTACATTTTTTACAGGGTGGTGTGTTAAAGTCAAATGATTAACGTTTTCTTCGAAAAAATTAAGGAATAGCCATAACAAATGTATATTTTTTTTATGTCATTGTAATATGGTTTTTTTTTTTTTTTTTTATTGCAAACGGTGGCAAACGAGCAAACAGTACACCTGATGGTAAGTGTTGCTGCCGCTCATGGACCTTTACAAGGCCGTTGCCTACCGCGAAGAAAGCGAAGGGAGTGTGAATGGGTGCATTGAGACTCGGTGATACCAAGGGCACCACCAAAACCCTCCACACGCAATCACCCTCAGAAAGTTGGGCTTCCGGCTCTCTCGCTCACTGAACGAAGCGCAGTAACAAATTGCTACTACTCAGACGTCGATTTTCTGCGAGAGCATGGTACTGCCCCGGACGGACCGGCCCGCGGCTGTAGACAGATAACTGTCGACAGTGTGGTCCTACCACTCCTCGTTTTAATTGTACTTGTGGTCGATAGTGCAGTTATCTGCGCTTCCAACAAGAAATATCCGATACCAAAACTAGCCTATTCGTCGTTAACTTGAAAACATCGTACAAGGTCTGATTTTTCACCGTTTTTAGTAATATGCTCAAATAAAAAAAAAGTGACTTGGATATTTTTTTTATAGCTGTCATAAAGTTATCTACCACCCCCTTTCCGTTGGACGTTTAATTTAGGGACAGCCTGTATATATGTGCTGTGATGATTAATTTAAGTTACTAATCTCTCGGTAACAATACCGAATCAATACAATCCGTCATTTGTATAGACTCGGTATTGTTACCGAGATATGTTTTACAATCGAAAAATAAGGGTTGCTGATCATTATATTCTTAACTGGTCAGTACACGAATTAAAGAAAATACAATATAACATTTGAAACTATGCTTACGAATCATAAACTCGATTTCGAGTTCTCAGAAAACGTTTACGTTTTTACTGCATAAGCAATTTCTTAAAGGTTAGCGAGGTATTAGAAGAAAAAAAAAAACAAATAAATGGTCACTGAAAATTAAATGTTTCTGCAACGGTAGTTCGGAACACGTGCGGATCCTAAAACCAATTAGTGCGTCGAGAACGGTACCAATGTTGCAAGGCCGTGAAGAAATAAATGAAAATTCTCCATTAAATGTTCTTGAAAAATTGTTCCTCCTTTATATTTTTTTTTAGTTTCTTAAATTAATTTTATAAAAAATCCTAGGTATACGTCAATAAAAAAAAAAACAAAGAAACTTTAACAAAAAAAATAAACCGACTTTAAGACTTTAAATTCTCTTCAATGCCGGAAATTTAAAACATGTAATTATAACACATAAAGTGCTGGTCAGATATTGATCAAATTTAAATAATCACTTCGGTCGGAAACAAATCTAAGACAACATACATAAAAAAATACGAAATTAGAAATTCGTCATTTTTATGAAAAATGTGAGTTTTATTTTAAATGTGTCATCATCATCATCATTTCGGCTCATATACGTACGCTGGGCTGAAGACTCCTCCATGATAGGACGAAAATTGTCCTTAGAATACCATGCTTGGTCAGATAGGTTGGTATAGTTTTCCATCTCTTGCATTGATGTCTTAAGCGTAACATAGCCCTTATTCGTCTTTTACGACACCCACGGGTATGAGAGGGGGTGGTGAATTGTATTTTTACTCCGTTACCACACGGAAAATGTGTGTCAGACAATTATTGCTTATCTGCTTGTTTTTATTGAACTCAATTTATTATTATTGTAGATCAACAATATGCTTTTGAACAAGGAAGGTAGCAGACCAGCATGGCAGCGTAGTTTAAATTCTCTCTCATTTTGATGGAAACCTGAGTCTAAGGGAGGAACTTATATAAGCGAAAATAAAAATATAAAAAAAATTTCTGCTGATGGCAAACAAGCAAATGGCACATCTTTGAAATACCAGGAGCACAGCATACCGCTACTCCACATGAGGTCGAATTTATGCTTTGTATAGCACAAGACGCTGTCTCTGTGAGAAGTACCGCCTGGCTCTATTCAGGATACCTAGTTTTCTGCTTGCAAATTTGACTCTGTCCTCCAAATGACTCCCAAATTGGAGCTTACTCGATATTTCGACACCAAGGGGATCCCAATACTGTCGACAATCTGCTACTCCTTGAAATTGAAGTAAAAGGACAAACGGGTTCTTCTTTGCAATGAACATGCAAACTAGTGTCTTAGTGGGAGTGACCTTTTTTTAGGGTGACGAAAGGATAGCGCGCGGCCCCATAACCCACCATATTCCCTGCCCTTCGCCCTGCCCTTGTCATCCGTGGCCAGCTCGATTATAAGATTGAACTGAACTAAGTTATGTTCATTCCATAAGGAAGCTGTTAAAGATATCGCCGTAATAGAAACGCTACTAATTTATAATTAATGTTTGCTCTTTATTCATTAACGATGCATAGATTTATTGTTTTTACAATTAAGTGTCCCTTATTTAGTATCGTAATGTATTGTATTTGAGCCCAGTAATGTTAATCGTTTTGGGTTCGACCCTAATTAATTAAACGAGGTTTGTGATTTTGTGAAAAAAGTGTTGGTAAGCGTTTATAATTAAAAGCGTATTTGGCGTGGTTATCTTTGGATTTGTACTAATCTAAAATAAGGTCGGCAGGTTGATAGCACAGATATCGAATTCCCATACACGGATTCGATTCTGTGTGGTAGCGGCTTCGAATACTACCAACCCTTGCTTTCCTCGTGGGTGTCATAAAAGACGACTAAGAGCCCTAGATTGACCCGGACCAACTCCATCAGGTACCATTTGGGTCAACGATTACATTCCCAAGGAGGGTTGACGTCAGGCAGGCGGCCGGTCATAAAAGTCATAGCCGAAACTTTTTGCAATATGTCAAAACGGATGACATATTGCGTCGACCTCAAGTAATTGGGATAAGAGCAAGATGATGATGATGACACGGATTCGATTCCTAACAGCGAAAGTGTGTCTTTGTGAGATCTATACATGACTGAGCTGAGTCTGAGTGTTATTTGAGTATGTTAATTGAAAATTTTAAAAGTACCTCGCGAGCTAAGGACCGGCATGTTATTTAGAAAAGTCTTAGGTAAATATGATTGAAATGAGAATAATGATCTCTGATGTTTACGCGAGTATTTCACATTTTAAATAAAACTATTTAATGAATTTTATCGCGTTTGTATTTTATTTTTAATTGCCCGATGTTTCGAACACTTTGCAGTGTTCATGGTCACGGGCAGACTAAGATGTATCACGTCCAACAAATCATCGTTATTACAGAAAATTTAATATTATCTACCCAATACAGAAAATTAGTTATTAATGATTGACCCATAATTGGTATACAAGTTTATTGCTAGTGTATAAAGCAGAAAATGATTCTATATGAATGATTTATATTGTTCATGATTAATAAATTATTTAACTTTAAACTTAATAAATAGTACAGTAGAACCCGTTTAATACGATCACGTTTAATACGATTTGCCGCATAATACGCCATTTTGCGTCGGTCCCAGCAACTTGAGACATGTTTTCATAGATTTCTTAACGCTTAATACGATCGTCATCCCGTTTAATACGCCAACACGTGCCACTCAAATATACATATTACCCATTGCGGCAGCGGCCAGCGACTGTCGAGCGACCCTAAGTGATAATGACCAAGAAGAATTAAAACGCTATGTAACTTCTTTGAATCAAAGCGAAGACGCACTGCTAAAATTAAATTACGTTGAAAATCTTGTAATTGCTAATGCCTTAAAATCTTTTTGTCAAACTAAAATGAGTGATTACTTTAAGTAACGTAATAATAATAAATAACATTTTTTTATAGGAAAAAAAGGATTTTTAATATTTAAAAATGTATCTAGTTGTAAGTATATTAAATAAAGAAAATAAACAACATTTTATATAGGTTATTATTAAATGTTAAATTCAATACGTAGGTATTCAAAATAATAATATAATAAATAATAATGGCACGTTTTTCCCTTTCCCGCTTAATACGCTTTCTCGCCTAAGACGCGTTTTTGGTCAGGTCCCTGCGAAAACGTCTTAAACAGGTTTTACTGTAATTATATTTAAAACCTAAAAACCTTGTATACTACCACTGGATCGGAACACGACCACACTGAGAAAGATCCGGCAAGAAAACTCAGGGGACATGATGCTAAATTAATATTAATCAAAAATTTAATACAAACGCGATGAAATCCGTAAAATAGTTTTATTGAAAATGAAATGTGAATCATAAAATGTTGGCGTGCGTTTTTTCATTTGGCTTCGTTTTATAAAAAGACAAAATTCAGAAATTTGGAACTAACCCCTGTCTTGCATGACACAAAAACATAATTAACAAATTACACCTAAATAGGCAAACATTCCGTGTGGTGACGGAGTAAGAATACAATTCACCACCATCTTGCCCGTGGATATCGTAAAAGACGACTAAAGGATATAATAAGCATATAACATCTGTACAAGAGAAAGAAATCTCGAAACGAAATCCTATACCAACATGTCTGACCAGCATTGTATGGTAGGTCAAATTTCCTCCCATTGTGGAGGAGGCACGAGCCCAAAAGTGGGACGTATGTGGGCTGCGATGATGACGATGTCAGCTTAATGATGGCAGTAACTATGTATTATAATTTTTCAGGCGAGTACCTATTCTCTTTAGATTAAACCCTTGCTTGCTTTTTAAGACTCTCACTGGATATTAAAAGTTGATACTGGTGAAATGGCGAATCGTCTGTCATGGTCACCATCATCACAGTTTATACACGTCCCACTGCTGGGCTAGAATCTCCCCCGTAACGGAAGGGAAATTGACGTACTATATCACGCTAGTCCGATGGGTTAGTACAGAGTTTTATTTCAATATTTCCTTCTCTTGCTGTTTCATCATCATCATCATTTCAGCCCATCGCCGTCCACTGTTGAACGAAGGCGTCCCTCATGTTATGCCACAAAGTGCGGCTCTGTGCCGCCTGCATCCAACGACGCCCAGCAACTTTCACCAGGTCCTCGGTCCACCTAGTGGGGGGCGTCCTACATTACGTCATCCGATACGTGGTCGCCACTCGAGAACTTCTCTTCCCCAGCGGTTGTCGGTTCGTCGAGCGATGTGGCCTGCCCATTGCCACTTCAGCGTGCTAATTATTGTGCTATGTCGGTTATACCCGTTCTTCTGCAGATGTTTACTGCACATCTATCCCTTAGTTGATTTTTATGACACGCGCGGACAATAAAGAGAATGGTGAATTATAATCTTACTCCGTCACTATACAGGATAATTATATTTATAACAATAGATATTACAAAAAAAAAACATTTTTTTTCACACAAATTTCATTTTAGAGCTACTTACGTGCATATTCCCTATTATAACCCATATAAATCGAGAAACTGAAAAGGAAAACGGTCATAGAATAAATATTCCCATGAATCACACCGAATGTATGTTTTGTAGGTTTACTATAATGGAGACTCGCCATATTTATCAATAAAGTTATGGCTTTGATAGATTATATATGTACCTATAAAACACACACAAAGAGTGTTAGGGAAATTGACCTACTATACCACGCTGGTCGGACATGTTGGCATAGAGTCTATTTCAAGTCATCCTTCTTATGCATAGACGTTATACACAAATAGGGTTTGCCAGGTCGTCAAACCTAACAGCCGGACGGACCAGCCAGTTTGGCCGGACATTTGGGTAGAAAGGCCGGACACCCTACATTATTGAGGATTTCGTGTTTTAGTATTATTAGGTACGACAAAAAATGTATGTAAAATTAAGCTTTTTGGATTATTATGACAACAGTCGACTCGCCTGCGCTTGGCCACGCTCGGCGCTAGCTCGTTTGCGAAATGTAAAAAGCCTAATAAAAGCCGGACACCGATAATTTTGACCGGACAGGCAATTAAAAAGCCTATCTATGTTCGCCTTTATCCGGACGCCTGGCAACGCTATACGCATATCATATCCCTTAGTCGGGAGTGGTGAAATGCAAATATCTTTTTCTCAAACATGCTTGGGAATTTGAGCATTATTTTGACAACCTTCTTTGAGATAAATGGAAGTTGGCGTACTGCGCGAGCAGCGACCGGCAAAAAATTTAAGAAAATCCATATCTGTCGTGTTTTAGCGGCCAAATAAATATATATGTAAATTCATATCTATTGTGTATTTTAAAAATGGAACGATTTGTTACTCCAACACATGGCAACCAAGGAGTGTTGCAAAATGTCGTTCGTTGTTCGTTATTGATTTTGAAAAGTAATTGTATCTGACTTATACCTACTAACACGCTTGACCAGCGTGGTAGCTATAGTAGGTCGAGGAGCGCAGCCTCGACGAAGCGACCCTCCGCCGGCGACTGGGGCGGCGTAGGCGCGACTATTTGCGCCTCATGCCGCCGAGGCCGCGGGTGGCGTGACCGGGGAATTATTCCGTCAGCCGCCGAGAGGCCGACCGCGTGAGGAAAGACGCCGATCGGTCACCGAGTCGGTCGATGGGAAGGTACCCCACTAGGGGGTATTCCATCGGGCCGACCACTGATGACAAGTAACCCTGCTCCGATGGTCGGCCCAACGACGAAGGCCACGTGGTGTTCGGGTGGGTTGCGGGTGTGTGTGCTTACACCCCTCTGTCGCTCCGGACGAAGTGGTGTGAGGAGTGCGCCGACCACGACCCACACAAAAAAAAACTATAGTAGGTCAGTTTCTTTTCCCAGAGGTGGTTTGAATCCAACATTGCGATCCATATGGGCTGAGATGATGATGAAAAATTATTCAGCGCTTTGATGATGACATACATCATCAAAGCGCTCAATACAAGTAATGAAAATGAAATAGATTATTATTAATATAAATCTGATAAAAAACTTATTATTTAACCTTAATAAAATATGTTTTCCCTGTGTGGTGACGGAGTAAGAATACAATTCACCACGCCCTCTCTTGCAGGTGGGTGTAGTAAAAGACTAGGGGATTAAATATGCGTAAACCATCGCCCCAAGAAAAGGAAAACTTGAAATGAAACCCTATATCAACAGGTCTGATCAGCGTGGTATAATAAGTCAATTTCCTTCCTATTGTCGGAGAGACTGGAGCTCAACAGTAGGACGTGTAAGAACTGAAATGATGATGATTATTTTTATATGTTCATTTTTACTTTATATTTTCTTTTTGTAGCTGGCAACTGTATCGACCTTTATACTGTGCCTTTACGAGAATATGTAATACTTTTGTCATAAATGAATCTAACGAACAAATTATTTACTATATATACATTTATTAAACGTATAAATTGAAAATACAAATACATAAATAGCATACAATACATACAATTTTAACAACACCATTTACAAAATAATATATCTATTCTAACTTTGGTCACATTAGAAAAGCCTGTCACAATTATTTGTCCTTATACGCGAATTATAATTGACTCTTTTGTTCAACTAACAATACCACTGGCTATTATACGAATTGCCCAAGAACTCGAAATGGCCGTCCACTAATCGAGTAAAGCGGGCAAAAATTCCTTTGTTAGCTAAAATTGGAGTTCGCTGTTTAAAATTGTTCAAGACATTTCATATATTTCTGCTGAGATTGACGAATAAAGGGTATACAAAGTTCTAAGCGTAATTTCTTTAGAAAATTGACTTAAAATATGATTGCACAGATCGTGTAGTGGTTAAAGTACTGACCTATCGAACCAATGTCGCAAGTCCGAACGCAGGATTACACTTTCTGCGATCACAGATTATTATTCTGAGTCTAGACTCAGGGACACAACTTAAACCTAAGTTTAAGTTGTGTCCCTTAACTATACGTTTCTAAAGTTCCTCGCAATGCAAAAACTATCGCCTCACACCCTGCAAGTGTGATTTTATAAAATGCACTAAGCAAAGCTCTATACAGATTCTATAAATATCGTCGTCATCATCATCTTGTTTTTATCCTAATTACTTGTAGTCGATTCAATGCGTACTCATCTTTCATAGTACATATTGTAAAAATTATAGGCAACAGTTTCATGATTGGCCGCCTGCCTGCTATCAATCCTCCTTAGTAATGTAATTCTTAACGAGACGACATCAAATGGAGTTGATCCAAGTCTTTGTAAAACTCTTAATCACCTTTAACACACCCACGGTTAACGTAAAGGCTGTTTATATCTGTGATGGTGGCTACGAATACTACCAATCCGCAAATTGCATATGGGTGTCGTAAAAACTGACAAATTGACAAAGGCGTTAACGTCGACCTGGGTCAATTTTATCTAATGCCGTCTAATCAACAATTACATTCCCAAGAAGAGTTGAAGTTCGCGCCTGATGATAAAACTAATTTGTCATAACTTTTTAATAGGTATGATAGAAAAAGATACGATGGAAGAAGACTACATCATCATCATCTTGCTCTTATCCCAATTACTTGGGGTCGACGCAATATGTCATCTGTTTTGACATATTGCAAAAAGTTTCGGCAATGACTTTTATGACCGGCCGCCTGTCTGATGTCAACCCTCCTTGAGAATGTAATCGTTGACCCAAATGGTACCAGATGGAGTTGGTCCGGGTCAATCTAGGGCTCTTAGTCGTCTTTTACGACACCCACGAGCAAAGCAAGGGTTGGTAGTATTCGAAGCCGCTACCACACAGCACAAGAAGAAGAGTACATATGGTCGCAATCTCAAGTGTTTGGAAAAGAGTAGAATATTGTTTTATTTGGGGTGGGTTATGGTCAGCGAACTTACCGTACAGCTCCGTCCGGGGTGACGAAGGGACGGCACGCGGCTCCATAACCCCCTTCGCCGTTAGGCTGACCACCAGTGGCCGGTACAGAATTCCTTATCCTTCGTGATCGGCCCAACAAAATGATAATGAAGACTTTTTAATTGTAGAACGACTTTTAAAAATGAATTACAATGTTTTTCATCAATAAATCGACGTCTTAGTAGTAGCAATGTACAACTATATTTCGTTTGGTGAGTGAGAGAACTGGAAGCCCAACTTTTTATGGGTATTTGCGTGTGGTAGGTTTAGACGATACCTTTAGTATCACTGTACTTCATTACACATTTATTAATAGTAGTCAGCAGCCTAGCAAAGGTCTATGAATGACAGTATTACATACATCAGGTGGGCTGTTTGCTCGTTTGCCAACAACATCTATAAATAATGATTTCTGATGTTTACGCGAGTATTATACATTTTAAATAAAACTACTTTACGGATTTTATCGCGTTTGTATTTGATTTTTGATTACCCGACGTTTCGAACACTTTACAGCGTTCATGATCACGGGTGGACTAAGATTTCTCACGTCCAACAAGTCATTGTTACTGCAAAAAATTTATAATTATCTACCCGATACAGAAATTAGTTATTAAATATTGACCCACATCTTGATACAAAATTTATTGCCAGTGTAAGAAGAAAATGATTCTATATGAAAAAAATATATTGTTTATGGTTAGTAATAATTAAACATTAAAATTAATAGTAATTATATTTAAAAACTAAGTAATAATCTAGTATACTACCACCGGATCGGAACACGGTCACACTGAGAAAGATCCGGCAAGAAAACTCAGGTAACATGATGCTAAATTAAAATTTACTATTAATTTTAATGTTTAATTATTACTAACCATAAACAATATAATTTTTTCATATAGAATCATTTTCTTCTTACACTGGCAATAAATTTTGTATCAAAATGTGGGTCAATATTTAATAACTAATTTCTGTATCGGGTAGATAATTATAAAATTTTCTGCAGTAACGATGACTTGTTGGACGTGAGACATCTTAGTCCACCCGTGATCATGAACGCTGTAAAGTGTTCGAAACGTCGGGTAATCAAAAATCAAATACAAACGCGATAAAATCCGTAAAGTAGTTTTATTTAAAACATCTATAAAATTAAAATAAAATGCTCCAAACATCACAAATTTCGTCATTCATCACATAGGATAACCCAAAAATAAAATAAACGCTTTAAGCTGTAAATCTTAATATATATAAATTACGTGTCACGTTGTTTGTCCGCGATGGACTCCTAAACTACTTAACCGATTTTAATACACACACAACTTGAAAGATAGGATAGCTTACATCTTAATTTATAGTCGCAATATTATTTTATTGCAAATTATTTGTCTATTATGTGACATTCACAATTATCTGTTAACTCCAAACGATTTTAACAGATGGCGATATCTGTTGACTAAATTGAGTAATTAATTAATAGATGGCGCTGCTATGTCAAACCTACAAACGTGTCATATACGATTTTAACTTGCTTTTTTACATAGATGCCATTTGTAAAAAAAATATGACGACCTCCATGACAGATGTTCTCCTACAGTTCCACTTAAATAGTTTAATAAAATGTAATATAACAAAAACATTAGCCATAGCAACGCGTGGCCGGGTCTGCTAGTATAATTTATATTTCATGCGATAAATATAATAAAAAAGATTTCTGGCAACCCTTCAGAACTTTATAAATTATTCAAAAGACGTAAACCTTTATTTGATCAAAACGTTACTGACAACTTGCCGCGGGACATCGTTGAATCATTATGTATTATAATTTATTCACAGTAACGTCTCAATTACTTTTAATACTGTAGATTTTACCTTACGCGATAACTCAAAACCACTGTTAAGAACTTTACAGACTATGATGGTGATGCTTAAGCATAAAAGTTATATCGTAAAATAGTTTTTATCTGAGTTTTCTTCACAATTAAGTGAAAAGTTGAGATTTTGGACTTTGAAAAATGGCAAATTATTACTGTATTCAAAAATTAAAGGCGCGCTAAATCTTCATTCTTGTTACATAGAATTTTCGTTCAGAAATAAAGTTTCTTTTACATCTTCAGACATTGAGCGTATCCCGCGAGTAACGTAACAGACACGACATAGACAATAGTTTCTACATTTACAGATATTGAATGTGTCCAGCAAGTAACGTGACGAACACGGTACAGACAATAGTTTTCACATCTACAGACATAAACCGTATTCAGCAAGTAACGTGACAGATACGACACAGAAATTAGTTTTCACATCTACAGATATTGAGCTTTTTCAGCAAGTAACGTGACAGATACGGCACAGACACTTGTTTTCACATCTACAGATATTAAGCTTGTCCAGAAAGTAACGTGAGAGATACGACAAAGACAAAAGTTTTCATATCGACATTGACCATGCAGTGTTGCCAACCATACGATTTAAATCGTATTTATATACCCTTTTGGTTCTTGTACGATGTACGATCGAGTAATCAAAATCGTACGCAAAATATACGACCTTTTGAATGAAATCTTAATGTGTTATTATTAGTAAATAATTTAGATTTTTATAATGTTGTAGAAATAATATGAAACCAGGACAACTTTTAACCGCATATATAAACCGTATATTTAATATATCTCTATGGAAAAGACACCTACAGACAACTCAGATGAAACCATAACAGTTTCATCTGTTGTTTTTAATCAAGGTTCATGTACCTAACATTTTTTTAACCTAAAAATATAAATTAATAATTATATCTTAATGCAATATGTTAATACAAGATAAATATTAATTGAAAATTATAATTACATTTCGTTTTTTAATTGAATTACGGCAATTTTAATGAAATTCCATCGCGTACTATTATATTTCTTGAATTTCTGGCAAAATACTATCTTTTTTTAGTCCGTGGTACGATCTTCTAAAAATAAAGTTGGCAACCCTGTTACCATGTCCAGCAAGTAACGTGACAGACATAGCATAGGCAATAATGTGTCTAGCAAATCTGTCCATGTGTCCAAACAAGTAACGTGACAGTCATGGCACAGACAATAGTAACCACAGGAATAGAAAGCGATACCAAAAAAAAATAAATGTATTAGCAGGTAATTAGACAGTAGCAATACATAAACCTCTTGTGTAATCATGATATTTAATTAATCACTTGTGTTAAATGATTCTACGTGTGTGGTCCAACTAATATTGATAACTTAAAGATACTTAATCTTCAACCTTTTTAACATTTTTTCATTAATGATCATTAAAAAAAGCATGTTTTGAATGCTATGATTGCATTGTTAATATACTAGGAAATAACATATAAGTAAATCCTGCTAATAATATGAATGTGAAAGTTTTTAAATATGTTTTTTTTTTATTGCAAGTAGTGGCAAACGAGCAAACAGTACACCTGATGGTAAGTGTTGCTGCCGCTCATGGACCTTTACAAGGCCGCTGCCTACCGCGAAGAAAGTGAAGGGAGTGTGAATGCGTGCATTGAGGCTCGGTGATACCAAAGGCACCACCAAAACCCTCTACACGCGAACACCCTCAGAAAGTTGGGCTTCCGGCTCTCTCGCTCACCGAACGAAGCGCAGTAACAAATCGCTACTACTCAGACGTCGATTTTCTGCGAGAGTGTGGTACTACCCCGGACGGACCGGCCCGCGGCTGTAGACAGATAACTGTCGACAGTGAGGTCCTACCACTACAGTCCCACTACTACACTATATATTTAGATATTTGGATATTTGTTCGTCTTGACTCATATTAGTGCCATTATTGAGCTCGAGCCTTCTTCAAAATAAGTGTTAATTAATCTACCACACTACCCTGGTCATACGGGTTAGTATCAGTGGCGGCTGGTGGGTCATCAAAGTGGTGGTTCACTTTACTTCCTCACTAAGTATTAAGACCAGAAATTCCAATGGAACAACAATTTATGTTTGAACGCATTACATTTTGTAGGTGTACTTACGAAGAAAAATAGGTATTTTGTTTGTTGATGTGAAACATCTATAGGCGAGGGTGACCGCGATGGTCGCGTGGCGTTTAACGCCACGTCTCGCGGTGTCCTCTTGATGAACTGTTAAATAAATATCGGGATATATATGTACATTTTTGTAACGAAACCATGGTGCGATTTAAAATTTTGTACAACGCCATCTAGTGAACTCAAAGTAAACTGTTATCTATAATGTATACTAATGAAAATAAATGTTTAGAATTCATTCGGTGTGCGGTGGATTAATTTTATTTCTGTGTAATATTTCAAATAATAATGGAAATCGTATTATTTTATTCAATACTTTATGCCATATTAGTTCTGTCGTAATCTATTCTTTTATGCATATATACTTGTACAAATAATTTCGATGTTTCACATCTACCAGGCGTCCTGAGCGACGGCTCACTTTTTTTTTTTACACGGAGTTTCGGCGCGAATATGGAAATGTCATGTTAAGCTCTTGTATTATATTAATTTTTTTAGTGTTTTATAGTGTTATATTGTATAATTTTGCTGATGTTTTATGTAATATAATATAATTAAGGTGCTGAAGTGTGGTGAATGTGATATAAGAGTGGTTTACGTGTATTTTCATATTCAACCGAAATTCCCAGAGAAATCATCTAATTAGGTTCTCAGCGCCTAATTAATGATAACGACTTGACTTACTGACGGACAATGACTGTTAATAAGTTATACAATATGAAGAAGTAAATAATATGTAAAGAAATAAGCTACGTAAGACAAGGCAGTATGGTCGAAAAGACTTTAGCCTGCCCGTAAGGGCGATCCAAACAAAAAAAAAATATTTTTCACACTTCAAAAAATATTTATAAAAGAGAGCCTTGACGGTCTCGCTAATTTATATCAACTTTATTTTAAAAAGTTTTGTTATTGTCATAATATAGTCTATATTTATGCTTATTTTCACCCACTGTAGGTATACGCAGTATAAAATAGAACTAAGACCAAAATAAAAAAAAAAAACAATTATTACAAACCATAGGTATTTAACTCGTCACAGATACATCGAAACTATCTACTTACTGTAACTTAACGAGACATCATCAGCGAATTTCGTCGTAAGTCGAGTTCTCTCGGCAATGTTCGGTTCGCCCGTGCGCCGTATGGGAACAGACTCATTTTTCAGCACATTTCTATGAACTATCTTCTGTCTCACGCGCCAGGCGTTTTGACTCATTTCTAAAACAAATTGTATGGGCAGTCCCCGTGCGCTCGCCTCAGCGCACGAGATTTTTTTACAAGGAATATAAGTTTTAATAGTTTAGTAAAGCGCTTATATTGTTTCGTCATAATTTGAAATTTTATTTGTTATATGTTTTTTTATGTTCAAAGAATAAATATTAATGGTAATTTAAAAATAAATATGAAGTTAAATTTTGTAGTTTTTAAATATTTTGATTTGGTGGTTCAGCGCACGAGCGCACTTTAGGTACAACCGCCAGTGGTTAGTATAGAGTTTTATTTCGAGTTTTCTTTCTATTGTATAAATGTTACATTTTATAATCTCTTGGCGAATTATATAATATATAATTATATCCCTTAGTTCTTTTTTACGACATCCACGGGCATGAAAGTGGGTAATGAATTGTATTCTTACTCCGTCACCACACGGATAAACTTACAATCGCATTTAAAGTATCACATAGTTAGAATTACCTTTATATATAACTAGGAACCCGCCCTCGCTTCGCTTCGGTTTCAGTCGCTTTACCCGCGGCGTAGTTCCCGTTCCTGTGGGAATACCGGGATAAAATATAGCCTATGTTACTCCCTGATATTATAGCTTTCCATTGGTGAAAGAATTTTTGAAATCGGTTCGGTGGTTTAAGCGTGAAAGCGCTACAAACAAACAAACAAACAAACAAACATCCTTACTTTCGCATTTATAATATTAGTATGTTACTCCCTGATATTATAGCTTTCCATTGGTGAAAGAATTTTTGAAATCGGTTCGGTGGTTTAAGCGTGAAAGCACTACAAACAAACAAACAAACAAACATCCTTACTTTCGCATTTATAATATTAGTATGAATTGTATAAGTAAAATTGAAAAATTTGAACATCTCCGTCGCAAACTAAAATAATACAAAAAAAAGTATCACCTTCTCGTCAACAGGAATGATTAATTATAATTTTTTTGGGGGTTGGGTCACGGTCGGCGCACTCCTCGCTCCGCTCCGTCCGGAGCGACAGAGGGGCGTAAGCACGCACACCCGTAACCCACCCATATAGCACGTCGCCTTCGTCGTTGGGTCGACCACCGGTGCAGAGTTCCTTGACTTCAGTGGTCGACCCGATGGAAGTAAGGGAGTACCCTCTCCCGTCAACGTCCCCTACTGGGACGCCCATCGCCGTCGCGAGGCTAACCTCTCCGCGAGTGCCCGGACTAAATCCCCGGTCCGTTCACCCGCAGCCTCTACTAGAGCAGCATCAGGCGTAGGTACTCGCGCCTGCACCGCCATAGTCGCCGGCGGAGGACCGTGTCCGCGTGGCGTCGTTCCTCTCGCACACGATCCGATTTAATTATAATTAATAGTCTGGCACGCGTGAAGCATCTAGATACGCTATTACATCACTTTGGAATAGAGCTGCTACTCTTACACTGTTGGACTGATATTAAACAAACATAGCTAAGAACCACCGCAAGGAAACTGGTTTTGCGGGTGATCGGCCTGTGGAATTGTCCGTCACCCGCAGAGAGGCTGACCGCGCGACGGCGACCGACGCTCCAGGATTTTGAGAGGTAAGGGTACCCGAAAGGGTATTCCATCGGGCCGACTACTGACGACAAGTCACCCTGCTCCGGTGGTCGGCCCAACAACGAGGTGACGTGGGTACGGGTGGGTTATGAGCCCGCGCGTCGTCCTTTCATCGCCCCAGATGGAATGGATCGCGCGTGGGATTACCATAGCCCACCCATTAAAAAAAAGGAAACTGGCTTTCAGAAGAAAAAGCGTATTGAAATCGCTCCATCTGTTTTAGAGCTACGGTGCTACAGACAGACACACACACACACACAGACAGACATCGACGTCAAACTTATAACACCCCTCTTTTTCCGTGGGGGGGTTAAAAAGGTTATCCTACGTAAATCAAATGTTTATTTGTACTAATTATTAATTAAATAATCACTATGATAAATCATCTCAGCCTATATACGTCCCACTATTGGGCTCGGGCCTCCTCCATAATGGAAGGGTAATTGACGTAATATACCACGCTGGTCAGACGTGTCAGTATAGAGTTTTATTTTGAGTTTTCCTTCTCTCGCATAATGCATGTTATATGCGTTTTGTATCCCTTAGTCGTCTCGTACGATCACCCACGGGTAAGATAGGGGGTGGTGAATTGTATTCTTACTCCGTCACCTCACGGAAATATGAAGACATGCGATAAATATGAGGACATAATTATAATTTAAATAGTGAGTTGAAATTTCAAAATAAATGCCGTAATTAAGCCTTATCAATTAGGTACAAATAAGTGCTTCAAAGGCACCGCCACTGAATCATTAATTGAAACTATGTATGGTTATTTTGTTTTCTAATTACTGTTTACTGAATCAGGGTAATAGGAAATATTTTTGGATATTGGGGTTAACGACTCCTAGTTTCAAACGTACCAGGAAATTGTGAGTCATGTGCTTATTGAAATTGTTCTATTTACAATTTACTAGCAGCGCCCTGCGGTTTCACCTGTAGTTCCTCTTCCCGTGAGAATATCGGGATAACTTATAGCATATGTATTATTCTGATATGTAAGCTATATTATTGTGAAGTTTCATGAAAATCCAATCAATAGTTTTTGCGTGAAAGAGCAACAAACATCTTCACATCCTCACAAATTTTTGCGTTTATAATATTAGTAAGGACTAGATTTGCTCGTGACTTAGTCCGTATAAAAATTATATGTGCCCTGTTTAATATTCATCATCATTTCAGCTCATATACGTCCCACTGTTGGGCTTTTTTTTTGGGGTGAGCTGCGATCGGCGCACTCCGCCCGGAGCGACAGAGGGGCGAAAGCACGCACGCCCGCAACCCACTCGAACACCACGTCGCCTTCGTGGTTGGACCGACCACCGGAGCAGGGTTACTTGTCATCAGTGGTCCCCACCGTTGGGCTCGAGTATCTTCCATAATGGCAAGGCAATTGTATACTGGTCAGACAGGTTGGCATAGGGTTCTACTTCGAGTTTACCCTCTCTCGCATAGACGTTATATGCGTATCATATCCTTAAGTTGTCTGTTACGATATCCACAGGCAAGATAGACAGTGGTGAATTGTATTCTTACTTTTGTCACCACATGAAAATAATTCTGTGGCCATAGGTCAGAATATGATAAATACAAATTCATTACTTTACAGGACAAGCAAATAAATTATTGAGAAATCTTGATCGGATTATTAAAATATGAGACACTCGGTATATATATGGCAAAAAATATTTTTAAAATTAAGGAAATGTATTACTAATTTGTAAAATTACTTAAAATTCATTGTGCAATGCGTAGTATTCATGTGGATATTGATGAATGAATTTGTATTTATCATATTCTGACCTATAGCCACAGAATTATTTGCATTAAAATTAATCATATTTTATGGATTTCATCATCATTATCTCAGCTTATGTAAGTCCGACTCTTGGGCTCGGGCCTCCTCCACAATGGGAGTGAAATTGACCTACTATACCACGCTGGTAAAACGTGTTGGTATAGGGTTTTATGTCGAGTTTTTCTTCTCTTGTTTAGATATTATCTGCATATTGTGTCTTTTACTCGTTTTTACGGCACCCACATGTAAGAAAAGGGATGGTGAACTACATTCTTATTCCGTCACTTCACGACATTTCATAGTTTTTTTTTTATTGCAAAGGGTAGCAAACGAGCTAACAGTACACCTGATGGTAAGTGTTGCTGCCGCTCATCGACCTTTTTAAGGCCGCTGCCTACCGCGAAGAGAGTGAATGGAGTATGAATGCCCGCAATGAGGTTCGGTGATACTAAAGGCATCACCAAAACACACATCCGAAACTTTGGCTGCCGGGTCTCTCGCTCAACGAATGAAGCGCAGTAACAAATTGCTACTACTCAGACGTCGATTTTCTGCTCAGTATGGTACTACTACCCCTGACGGACCAGCCCGCGGCTGTAGACAAACAACTGTCAATAATGTGATCCAACCACTATGGATTTTGATTTTATGGATACAACGTTTGATTTTCAAATGCCTGATGTTTCGAACTATACAACGAGAGTCTTCCCATGACCATGGACACTGCAAAATGTTCGAAACGTCGGGTAAATAAAAATTAAAAGCGATAAAATATATAAAATAGTTGTTTTTTACTAGCGTAAACATCAGATATGGTTATGATTTTTCATGTTATACGATGAGAAATATTAAATAGAATCTTTACAGTTTTATGAAGGAATATATCTGGTTGACCGAGCTTGCTCGGTATATTTTTTTTATGTATTTTTGCCGAACTTATTTAGATATATGAATAAAAAATAAAAATGATGAAATAATGAAAAAAATATCAAAAAGAACACCGAGATTCGATCTCACGCTGTTTGAATGCGACTGGACAACTTCCCAACTGAGCTGTCTTGACGACGACGGCGCAATTTGAATTCCCATTCTATTGTAATTTTATGTCACTGTATCAAAGATATAAGACTAGCTTTAAGTCTTCCATAATGTACAAAATAAATAGTTTTGATGATATTTTATTATCTAGTAACTGTCTATATAAGGAATAAGGAATAAGTTATATTTTTATTTCGGTATTCCCATGGGAACGGGCACTACGTGCGTAAGGCGCCTGAAACCGAAGCGAAGCAATGACGATATTGGGTTGACCTCAAGAAATTGGAATAAGAAAAGGATAATATGATATAAAGGCATGCGTTATATTATAGTGCCGATCCTACCCTTCATTTAAAAAAACTGTTCGTCGTACAGCACATAATCATCATCATCACAGCTCAATTACGTCCCACTGTTGGGCTCTAGCCTCCTCCAAAATAAGAGGGAAGTTGATCTACTACACCACGCTAGTCAGACGGGTTAATACAGATTTTTGTTTCGAGTTTTCTTCCTCTTGACATAGTTGTTATATCCTTTAGTCGTCTTTTATGATATCCATGTACAAGATGTTAGTGAATTGTACTTACTCCGTCACCATACGGACAACACCACACCATATAAATCATCAAGAATATCTATAGCTGCTAGCTGACCCAAAAGACATTGTTCTGTTCAAATTTAAAAAAATAGTATCGCCACCTATCGGTTCCAATTATTAAACTAAAGGAGTTTCGGCGCGAATATGGATATGTCATGTTAAGCTCTTGTATTATGTTCATTGTTTTAGTGTTTCATAGTGTTATATTCAATAATATTGCTGATAGTTTATGTAATATAATACATTTAAGGTGCTGAAGTGTAGTGAATGTGATATAAGTGTGGTTTACGTGTATTTTCAAATTGTACTGAAATTCCCAGAGAAATAATTTAATTAGGTTTTCAGCGCCTAATTAATGGTAATGACTTGACTTACTGACGCACAATGACTATAAATAAGCTATTATGTATGAAGAAAATAATATAAATAATATGAAGAAAATTGTATCAGACTTGGCTGTATTGGCTTTGATCCCTTTGCCTATCCGAATAGAAAACCAAAATCAAAGAAAAAAGAAAAATCATTAAACTAAACTATTCTCATATCCACCGGAACTCCGTGACTCGAATCTGTTCGTAAGATTGGGATCCCCGAACACCGTGACTCCAATCTGTCCGTAAGATTGGGATCTCTGACGATTCGAACAGCACGCCTTTGGAGGGAGTCAAGTGGGTCTAGCTGATATTTGAGCGCGCCTGCTCAGAGATGACCAAAATTGATCCAGTCGCTTAGAAGTTCAATTACAAACACACGAACAGAAGATTTATATATAAAGAGATGACCATATTTTAAGTTTTTAGAACAATGTAAACACAGTTACATAATTCATTAGTTCCCTCGTTGTGACAGTGAATAAAATTCTCTCTGCAAGTATAATGCAATGTCTGAATGTACGACAGGGGAGGGGAATCCACTGTTGTTTAAAGCTTTCTATTTTATTTTCTTACCTCGGATCTTTGATTGGATGGGGAGAAGGTAATTGTGTGTGAATGTTAGGACTAAAGTTTATTCATCATTTCAGCTCATATACGTCCCACTGTTGGGCTCGAACCTCCTCCACAATAGGAAGGAAATTTACCTAATACATCACGCTGGTCCGACGTGTTGGTATAAGGATTCATTTCGAGTTTTCCTTGCCTTGTATAGATGTTATATGCACGTTTAATCCCATAGTAGACTTTTATTATTTTGATTTCATAATCCAGGCTATTTCCTCCCTTTCGCCATTGGGCTCCTTATTCCCATCACTGGTACCGAGACTAGTTAGCCTCTGCACATGACGGATTATTTCCTGAAACAGTCACCTGCCACCTCGATTAGGACAGCACCAGGCGCAGATACTCGCGCCTTCACCACCCAAGTCGCCATCAACGTGTCTTCGTGGAGGAGTTCTACCCGCGCACTCCTTTCGCGAGATGCATCATCTGATCATCACCACAAGAGGGCCTTCAGTCGAACGATTAGTTACTCCGCCCACACTATTGTACCGTACAGAGTCATTGACCGAAGTACTCCTGAGCACAACCATCGGCACGTAGTGCTGGGTCAGCCCACATTCGGCATGACCCATGAAAGGGCTTTTTTTGTTTTTGGGGGGTGGATTACGGTCAACGCGCTCCTCTCACCACTCCGTCCGGGGCGACAGAGGGGCGTAAGTACACACACCCGTAACCCACCCGTGACACGTCGCCTTTATCGTTGAGCCAACCATCAGAGCAGGGTGACTTGATGTCAGTGGTCGGCCCGACGGAATTGAAGAAAGAAGTTGGTTAAAATGCACCCGGAACCACCATCGCCAGTTGAGCACCAAACTTGTAGTGCGTACTATGTGATCCCGGATGCTGATAGGAATCGCATTGATGGTGATCGAAGCGCCGGCTGGTTGAGCGTTACGGAGACCATGGAATAACAGGGGCTCCATCTTATTTAAGAGTCATCCTAAGCCCCGGCACCTGGATCCGCCTTACAATCTCCTCGGTGCCGAGATTTGCAAGGTGTTCTGCCTCCTCTAGCGTCCCACTCCGAACTGTGAGGCTTGGGGGGGAGGAGGCTCCTTCTTAAACTGTACCATAGTTGGTCTAAATACTAAATTGCAGTTCGACAGATAGCTATAAAACCAAACTCTCTTATAAAGAAAATGGCATGAGACTATAAAAAAACTTCTAAATAAGCTTATTTGAGTATATAGCAACATAAATTCTTTAAGATACCGCCTCCATTCCCAGATTAAGCCTCCAGACTTTTAGATGTATTTACCATAATATATCTTGGGGTACACAACTTCATTACGTCGTCAGGGCTAAGTGAAAATTGTGTGTTAGCATAAGCGCACAATTTGCCAGGCTGCGTCTTTGCTGAAGAGGATTTAAGAGACAAAACTAGGCTGATTACTTTATCAACATATGACTTTAGACAAGACAACGTATGCGGTTTTGGCTGAAGATTTATCAATGCAAATTAAAAAGTGATTTCTGATATTTTTGATAAATGTTGCTCAAACTTTTAAATTTATCTCGGTATATATCTTCTTCTTAGATCATAAACCTCTGACTACTAGATTTGAGCCTCGTCCACGACAGGATAAAAATTGACCTAATATCTTAGAATAATAATATATAGAAGGTAAGTTCGCGCACAAAAAATGAAGCATTTCAAATGGAGCCTAATAGAGCTTACGCCGGAACCTTTCCGTAATGTACAAGGCCACTGTACTGCACCTACGTACGCAACTCTTAAAAAATAAATAGGTAATTATGACGGTTTGTGCATTAAAATGGTGTCACAACACATTTGAAAAACATAAAAAGTATATTAACATTACTTTTAAAAGAATTTCGATGATTTATGTTAAAAAAACAAAATCTGATTTCATAATTTGTATAGTGGTCTACGTGTGTACGTGTGTAATTGCTTGTAGTATTGTTTGCTTCATATTTTTGATGGCTTACGTATGGACACTATCCTTCTATACGTTATTATTCTAAGCCTAATATATTACATTGGTCAAACGGATTGGTATAAAGTTTTTATTTTGAGTTTCTCCTCGTATCATAATTTCGGCTCATATACGTCCCACTGCTGGGCTCGAGCCTCCTCCACAATAGGAGGGAAATTGACCTTACTATACCATGCTGGTCAGACAGGTTGGTATTTTTTTTTTGCGGGAAACGTCAGTATGACGAGACTGACCAGATTCCATAGAAATATCATAATTATCGAATAAATACGGACAAACTCACGAGTAAATGCTAATAATACATATTTTTGAAATATACAAGTAACTCCCTTTTCAATGATATCAAAGACGGCATCATCATCATCGCAGCCCACATATGTCCCACTGTTGGGCTCGGGCCTCCTCCACAATGGGAGGGAATTTGACCTACTATACCATGCTGGTCAGACATGTTGGTATAGGGTTTCATTTCGAGTTTTTCTTCTCTTGCACAGATCTTATGTGCATATTATATCCCTTAGTCGTCTTGTACGACATCCACGGGCAAGATAGGGAGTGGTAAATTGTATTCTTACTCCGTTACCACACGGATATTTAAAGACGGCATATTTATCTGAAATTTATTTTTAACACAGTAATCTATGATTGCCCGTGTGGTGACGGAGTAAGAATACAATTCACCACCCCCTATCTTACCCGTGGGTGATCGTACGAGACGACTAAGGGATATAAAACGCATTTAACATCTATGCGAGAGAAGGAAAACTCGAAATAAAACCCTATACCAACACGTCTGACCAGCGTGGTATAGTAGGTCAATTACCCTTCCATTATAGAGTAGGCCCGAACCCAACAGTGGGACGTATATGGGCTGAGATGATGATAATGATGATGAATCTATGACTGTTAGAGAGCGCCATATTAGATTTAGTGTCATATCATATAACTTATAACCAGCGGATGATCAAGACGCTTACTAACGATACCTCATTGTACAGTTCTAATCAGTAGTTGTAAAGCTATGAGGGAATAGATGACATACATACATACGTACCAGTGAAATTCATAACCCTCATCCGACCGTAGTCGCGAAAAACCTTTACAGCTTTGCATGTAAACCATGAAAACAATGCAAATTTTTTTTGAGTATAAATAGTACATTAGCCCTGACGCAACTTTAATTCTGATAAAATAAGTAATTCTTATAGGAGGAATGAAATATACAGATCGCACAAAACCAAGTAAGGAATGAAACGAAAAACTATTAAAATACTCCACAAAAGAATAGGACAAACAGACGAACCAACTAAAACAAATGCAAATTCTTGCCAACAAACTCCCCACAGCAATGAGAGTTTCTATATATATTCACGAATATATGCGAACGTTGAATTATTCAGAGTCATCCTACAAAGAATGGCTTCGGCCGATATTTGACATTTCATTTTAAGGTTTTTCCCCCTGTTTTCCTTCATTTCCCTACGTGTTAATATCATTTTCTCTGTCTCTACATATCACAGTTTTCATCGTGCACTGCCACAATTATAGGAAAATAGGCTTTTTAAACTAGGCTTTTATATTTGAAGGGTTTCTTTAAAGACATTATACTGCCATAGTTCCGTTTGGTGACGACGTAAGAATATTATATTATAATTCACCACCCCCTCTCATACCCGTGGGTGTCGTAAAAGACGACTAAAAGATTAAATATGCTTATAATATTTATTCAAAACAAAGAAAACTCGTAATAAAACCCTATATTAAGATATAATATAAGATATATTAAGAATAATAACGTATAGGAGGATAGTTTCGGTACTTCGAACGTTCGAAACATGAATCTAAAAATACTACATGCACGCAGACGATTACATATGTTATCGCACACCACTATACAAATTATGAAACCAAATTTTGTTTTTATTAACATAAATCGTCGAAATACTTTTAAAAGTAATGTTAAAAACCTTTTTAAGTTTTTCAAATGTGTTATGACACCATTTGAATGCACAAACCGTCATAATTACATATTTATTTTTTAAGAGTTGCGTACGTATGTACATTACGGAACAGTTCCGGCGTAAGCTCCATTAGGCTCCAATTGAAATGCTTTACTTTTTGTGCGCGAAGTTACCTTCTATACGTTATTATTCTAAGCCCTATATTTTATTTTATGGAGGAGGCTCGAACTCAACAGTAAGACGTAAATAAGCAGAAATGATGATGATGATGATGATGAGGTATAATAAAAGATAATTTAAGTCCTCGGTCTAAGTCAGGATGTGCGAGTAAAGGCTTGTGACCTTAAAATTAAAATACGTCGTAATCAGACAACTATAAATAACTCGAATGATCCTGATAAAAGGAACCAGTAAAACGTCAAAAGCAGGAGCGAGTACATCCAACAAATAAATCAACAACTGCTGAAATGCTAAACATTTGTCAAGTTTCAAAATATTCGCCGACGATTCCGACATTTTTTTTTTTTTTCACATTTATCATCTTTATTTTTCATCTTTACGAACCAGCCACAGTGTAAAATATGTAGACATAAAAGTGATTGATCTACTGTAATTTACATTGAAATAACCATTCGTTCTTTTCTACCCTGTGATATCTAATAAAAGAAGGGTTACCAAAACTCATATCTTTTGTCAATAACAAAGCAATATTATTCCTGTTTTACAACCGATAAAATTAAATGTTCGATCACGAATATCGTAGCACAATCCATTTTATTGTAAACTCTGACATTCCATCAATACAGCTATTAAAATCTGGGACGCGGTTCATCTTACAACGGTTATTATTCTTGTAAATTCCATTTTATATTGAACTGTATATTGATTTCATTGTGAACAATTTTAAAGAGGAGTATAGGTCTTTGCTAATTGGCATTGTTAATCTAACAACTGTTATCCTTCAAGGAAAAGATGATCAGATAATTTAATACCGTATTTCCGTAAATAATAATTTAATATTCAATGTTGCCCCCCTGTTGCCCATATGGCCTGCGTGTCTGTGGCAACCGTTTAGGAGGGCCCATTCAGTGAGTTGGCGAGTCACCGTCTGCCAAAGTTCAAGACGATAAAGGTATTGAAGGCAGACGACAGTTTCAAATCAATAGTTTTCCATTAATCCAGTCCATCTAACCTCCAACCCCATAATCATGTATTAGATACCATCATCACACAATAGTTTTACACCTACCGTTGGCAGTCCACGTTTGTTATGTGCAGACGTAGAGTGTCATCGGTAGACGTCCCATCCCATATTTAAATTAAATTTCTCTAAAGGCCTCTGCGTGTTGGATCCATATCCCCATGTAAGCCTTTCAAAAGACCGGGTATCTTCCCTTGGAAGATAGCCGTGAATCAGAGATTTAATATTCAAATAGTAGGCCATTTGTCATAACAAACAAAACAAATACGTCCAAATAGGTACAATTAAAATTTAATTGGTAATAAGCGGTAACGAAGTTACAATTACCAACTAATTGAGGTTTAGGAAATATATATATATATATATATATATATAAAAGAAGGATATATATATATATAAAAGAAGGATATATATATATATTAGAGTTTTAAAATATCTAAGCAATTCCACGTGGTGAAAGAGTTACAATATATGTAGTTCAGACGTTGGATCTCAGAGATTTGAGAAAACGAAGAATCATTTTCTTCTTGTACTGCCAATAAATTTATACCAAAATGTGGGTCCAAATTTAATAACTACTGTTTGTAACGGGTAAATATAAATCTTTATAATAACAATGACTTGTTGGATGCGAAACATCTTAGTCCGCTCGTGACCATAAACGCTGTAAAATATTAGAAATCAAATCAAATCATTTATTCTGCATAGGCCCCTTAAGGGCACTTCATTCATCATTTATTCATCGCAGCCCACATACGTCCCACTGTTGGGTTCGGGCCTCCTACACAATGGGAGGGAATTTGACCTACTATACCATGCTGGTTAGACATGTTGGTATAGGGTTTTATTTCGAGTTTTCCTTCTCTTGCACAGATGTTATATGCATTTTATATCCCATAGTCGTCTTGTACGACATCCACGGGCAAGATAGGGAGTGGTGAATCGTATTCTTACTCCGTCACCACACAGAAGAGGGCACAAAAGAAGGGCATTTACATATTGTCAAATTACACGTTTGAACACAATACAATAATCTACCACCGGATCGGAAAGCGGCCACAAACTGAAAAGATCCGGCAAGAAACTCAGCGGGCAGTAATTTTTTTCTTTCATCTTTTAAATATACATAATTTTATGCTTCGTACAACATATATGGTATTAGCTCCAGTGTGATGCCCTTCGAAATTGTATATATGTATAAATTTTCAAAATTTAGTGCAAGGCAAAAATAATTAGAACATTAAAGAGGGGAAGAAAATATGGCTGGACCAGATCCCACAAGCAGCACCCGATCACGAGTTAACTACTAGAGCAGCCATCACTCTCCTCAATCAAATTAGAGGGAAGGGAGCGATCAGCCCCACATAGCTACCGCAAGCAGAACCTTATTCAGTGAGCATGACCAAACCATAAATAAAAATACAAAACGAACTACAACTACTATTATACCTACTATAAAAAACTACTACTATAAAATAAATTACGAATTATAGCAGGTATGCTAAAAGAGATCAAAAACCAAAATTCGACGGGCAAAACACGCTACGCTGTACAAACGTCGAGCAATCAAATCATCATCACCATCATCTTGCTCTTATCCCAATTACTTGGGGTCGACGCAATATGTCATCTGTTTTGACATATTGCAAAAAGTTTCGGCAATGACTTTTATGACCGGCCGCCTGCCTGACGTCAACCCTCCTTGGGAATGTAATTCTTGACCCAAATGGTACCAGATGGAGTTGGTCCGAGACAATTTACAAACGTCGAGCAATCAAATATCAAATACAAACGCGATAAAATCCATAAATTAATTTTATTTACCTACAATTATATATTAAACTAGCTGACCCAACGAAAGTTGTTTTGTTCAACTAAAACGCCATTTACCGGGTCCCATTGTGAATCTAAACCATCCTCGAATCTCCTTGAACACACACAAAAAAATTCGTCAACATCAGTCCAGCCGTTTAGGAGGCGTTCAGTGACATACGTACACAAGAAATTTATGTATAAAGAGTTAAAATCTACATTATAAAAGTTCTACTTCAGCTTATTTATGATAGTATAATCATTTAATATGTTCTTTCATCAAACAATACAATGAAACGGGAACGAATACTTTGTCGCATTTATGACTAAAAGCCTACCGGAAGTATGGTAGGGTTGCTTTCATAGAGCATCCGGCACGCAACCGGAAGTACACATCTACACATGAGTAAGAGACGGGAAATGATGATGGTTTGTAGTAGCTACTTTTATGAATAAAAATGTTGCAAATGCAACTTGAAATTTGATTGTTTTTGAAGTTTTCTTTTACCGCATTAGGAAAAAATTATCATCATTACAGCCCATATACGTTCCATAGTCACGCTCGGGCCTTCTCCACAATGAGAGGGAATTTGACCTACTATACCATGCTGGTCTGACATGTTGGTACAGGGTTTCAATTCGAGTTTTCCTTCTCTTGCACAGATGTTATGTGCATATTGTATCCCATAGTCGTCTTTTACGACATCCACGGGCAAAATAGGGAGTGGTGAATTGTATTCTTATTCCGTCACCACACGGAAAAATTAGGGAGAAATAATGAGAGTATATTTTTTCGATGCACAAATACCACTGACGTCAAGTCACCCTGCTCCGGTGGTCGGCCCAACGACGAAGGTGACGTGCCGCGCGAGTGGGTTGCGGGTGTGCGTGCTTACGCCCCTCTGTCGTCCTGGACGGAGTGGTGCGAGGAGTGCGCCGACCGTAACCCACCCAAAAAAAAAAAAATAAAACACTGTCACAATTGTCAACTTAGATAATGCGTTATAATAAAACTTTCAATGTATGAAATACCGTTTTTCTATTATTATCATTTACATTCCACTGGTGGGCTTTTTATTTTTTGGGGTGGGCTGCGGTCGGCGCGCTCCTCACTCCACTCCGTCCGGGGCGACAGAGGGGCATAAGCACGCACACCCGCAACCCACCCGAACACCACGTCGCCTTCGTCGTTGGGCCGACCACCGGAGCAGGGTTACTTGTCATCAGTGGTCGGCCGACGGAATACCCCCTACTTGGGGTACCCTCTCGTCGACCGACGTCCCCCCCTCGGGGAGGACGTCGGTCTTTCCCCACGCGGTCGGCCTCTCGGCGGGTGACGGACTAACTCCCCGGTCACGTCACCCGCGGCCTCGGCTAGGGCAGCATGACGCGCAGGTAGTCGCGCCTGCGGCGCCCGTGTCGCCGGCGGCGGGTCGCTTCGTCGAGGCTGAGCTCCTCGCGCGAGCGACCCGCGGCCTTCTTCTGCGAGATCACTGCTTCGCAGAAGGCTGCGACCGCGTCCCAGTTCCTGACGCTGTCGAGCATTGCCCTAGCAATGGTCGGCAGCGTCAGGTCTCCCACTGGTGGGCTTGAGCCTACTCCACAATAGTAGGGAAAATTAACTTACCACAACACGCTGGTCAGATGCGTTGGTATAGGGCACTTTTTCGAGTTAGTAGAAAGAAAAAGAAAAAAAAACTAAAAATAATAGACAAGCCCGCTGAGTTTCTTGCCGGATCTTTGCTGCAGCGGTCGCGTTCCAATCGGGTGGTAGTTTATTTTTTAGAATAATTTGATTTGATTTTGTTAACTTGACAATATGCAAGCGCCCTCTCGGGGTTTATGCATAATAACTGATTTGAATTTGAGTTTTCTATTTCTCGCAATAGATGTTGTCATCATCATCATCACTATTGCCCATCGTCGTCTATTGGAAGTAGGCCTCCCTCATCTTATACTACAGAGTACGGTCCTGTGCCGCCTGCATCCAACGACGCCCAAGCAACTTTCACCAGGTTGACGTTCTGCACTGCGTCGTTTGATACGTGGTCGCCACTAGAGAACCTTTCTTCCTGAGCAGTTGTCGGTTCGTCAAGCGATGTGGCCTGCTCATTGCCACTTCAGTGTGGTAATTCTTTGTGCAAAGTCGGTTATACCCGTTCTTCTGTGGATTTTCGTATTTCGGATTCTAACTCGCAAAGAAATGCCGAGCATAGCCCGCTCCATAGGACGCTGAGCGACTTTGCGCTTGGTTATGAGGCCTACATTAGGCACCACCGTTTCCGTGCCGTAAATCATCACTTGGTAATACACAGATCGTAGACCTGTGTTGTATGCATTTTATATCTCTTACTCATCTTTTACAAAACCCACGGACAGGGAGTGCAGTGGAATTGTATTCTTTATCCGTCCCCAAACGAACGAGGTTTCAAATTGCGTAATAATAAAAAATCGGCCAAGTGCCAGTCGGACTCGCGCACGAAGGGTTCCATACCATTGACTAGATAAACAACAGTAGGTACAAAAATTTTGTAACTGATATCGAACAGGAATAGGCAACAAATGGCGTTTGTTGTATGGGAGCCTCCTTTAAATATTTAGTTTATTTTGTTTTTAGTATTTGTTATTCTAGCGGCAACAGAAATACATAATTTGTAAAAATTTCAACTGTCTAGCTATCGTGGTTCTTGAGATAGAGCCTGATGACAGACAGACGGACGGACAGACAGCTCAGTCTTAGTAATAAGGTCCCGTTATTACCCTTTGAGTACGGAACCCTATAAATAGGCCACGATTTGATACAAAAGTTACAGTTATTAAAACTCTAAACAGAATCCTTATAAGACGTAGGTAAGAAGTAGGTACTTGGAGGTCGGGGCGCTCTCAGGATCTCCCAAACTTTTTGAATGACCATTCTGATACAAAATTAGTATGGACTGTCATCCAACCCTCTCGATGTTGGGAACTATGATGTAAGACTGTACGCGACTTCCGAAGGCCTCTCAAAGAGGATGTAAGGATTAGCCACTACTACGAGTATATGTCTGTGATTGATTTTATACGAATTTGTGTGATGGAAATTTTAAGGGTACATCAATGACTTGTTTTATTGAATAGTACCCAGGCTATTGATGTCCACATTTTGATATTGGGCTCCACAAAGAAAAAAATGCCATTTTTTTGTGGTTGGGTTACAGTCGGCGCACTCCTCGCTCCACTCCGACCGGGGCGACAGAGGGGCGTAAGCACGCACACCCGTAACCCACCCGTGACATGTCACCTTCGTCGTTGGGCCGACCACCGTAGCAGAGTGACTTATCGTCAGTGGTCGGCCCGACGGAATAGCACTTGAGGAGTACCCTCTCTTAAAATAATGCCATAATCAAAACACTTGGCTTGCTACGGGCTGGCGATCGTTGTCAGTGTGATGAGTTTCCTAGAACAGCTCTGCTACTCATTATCCTGGTTTTCCCGATTCCTACGAGTAATTTAAATTTCAAAGGGGTGACATATTTTATTCTTAATCCGTCAATGCATAAGGACCTGTTAAATATACTTTAGTTTAAAATATGATGCGTAGCGCGTAAAGTGCGATAATTGCTCGATAAAAATATTAAAAAGTAAAACGTAAAACGTAATTATTCCATAAACGACTAAAAGCATGCGAGTATATACAGTTATTTAAGTAGCTATTTACAAAATTTCAAAAGTAAAATTATGCCATAAACAATATTCCATAAAGAATTGATAAAAGAAATTATTTCATAAAAAAATTACAAAGCTGTTTCTCATGCAAAAAGGTTGCCTATCATATACCTCAAAAGTTTCACTGCCGATAATATGGATAATTCTGTTCTATGGATTATCATCTTATACGGCTCGAGCCTATTCTACAATAGGAGGCAAGTTGACCTAGTATTACCACGCTGGTCAGATCGGTTGATATAGAATTTTATTTCAAGCTTACTTTCTCTTGCATAAATTGTCGATAAGATAGATGGAATAGGGTTTTAATTCGATTTGTCATTCTCTTGCATAAATTTTAAATGCATATTTAATCCCTTAGTCGTCTTTTACGAAACCCACGGATAATATAGGGGTTAATGAATTGTATTCTTATTTCATCAGCACACCGAATTTAATGTATGGATTTTAAGGCGAGAAATAAGTGAGAAAACAAATGGTACGTTACATCAAGTCTTATACTCGAGTGTGACCACTCACAAACTCATCTGAAGCGCCCCTCAGCCTTACGAAACAGACAATATATGATACAGTACATAACTTTGGCAAACTTTAAGAGCGTACCCTCAAAATTCAATCAGGACTTTTATTTTGTTATGCAAATATATATTTATATATTGTTTGTTGAGTTTTCAATAATTTTTATGTAGAACTAGCAACTCGCCCTTGCTTCGCTTCGGTTTTAGTCGTTTTACCCGCGTAATTCCCGTTCCCGTGGGAATACCGGGATAAAATATAGCCTAGTTTACGCCCTGATATTATAACTCTCCATTGGTGAAAGAATTTTTGAAATCGGTCCAGCCGTTTGTAGATTACCCGGAACAAACAGACAGACAAACAAATTTTTTTTTATCTGTATTTTAGGCATAGGTGTCGTGCAAATAACCGTGTGAGCATGAAAAAAGCCTATTATTTTGACATTACAAACAGACACTCTAATTTTATTTATTGGTATAGATTAGACTTTAAAAAAAAGATATATTGAGCTAATGATTTCGATATTCACAATGCATGTCGATATGTATAAATTTCTTGTGTACGTGTGTATATCACTGAACTCATCCTAAACGGCTGGACCGATGTTGATGAAATTATTTGTGCATGTTCAGGGGGATTCAAGAATGGTTTAGATTCACAATTGGACCCAGTAGGTGGCGCTTTATTTGAACAGAACAACGTCTGTTGGGTCGGCTAGCTGTATATAAAACTATATTACTTATTTTATCGCGTTTGTATTTGTTTTTTGATTGCCCGACGTTTCGTACACTTTACGGTGGTCATGGTCGCAGGCGGACTAGGATGTCTGGGATCCAACAAGAGATTTATAATTATCTAACCGCTACAGAAATTAGTTTTTAAATTTTCACCCACATTTTGATACAAATTTATTACCAGTATAAGAGGAAAATAATTCTCGGAAACTATATATAGAGCTACTTGAGGTATATATATCTACGAGGTTCAGGCCTCCTCCAAAATAAGAGGACAATTGACCAACTATTCCACGCTATTCAGACGTATTGGACTAGGGTTTTGTATGTAGTTTTTCTTATGTTGCATGGATGTTACTTGGGCACTAGATGGGATCGTTAATTGTATTCTTAAGCTTAATTATACACGCGTGAGGAAAGACCGACGTCCTCCCCAAGGGGGGGACGTCGGTCGATGGGAGGGTACCCCAAGTAGGGGGTATTCCGTCGGGCCGACCACTGACGACAAGTTAACTCTGCTCTGGTGGTCGGCCCAACGACGAAGGCGACGTGGTTTTCGTGTGGGTTACGGGAGTTGCGTGCTTAAGCCCCTCTGTCACCCCGGACGGAGTGGTGCGGAGGCACGCCGACCGCAGCCCACCCACAAAAAAAAAACAAGCTTAATTATACAGATAAGAAATGGAACTTTTAAATTTTATTTAACAGAAAACCATGCAGGGTCTTTGGCACGATATAATCGTACCAGGGATAACCATTCACGATTGTGAAGTCGTGACAATTTGTATTTTAAGTCCTTCATAATATATTTATTGTTGCTATTAAGAAAAACTTCTTATAAAATGGGTTTGATTCATAATACAAAATTTCAAAAAAAAAAAAACCGACTTTAATCTAATGTAATTGAGTTAAACCAAATACTACACAATTAAAGAAAACTATATCAGAGCTTCAAAAAAATATATAGGTAACGTTTAAATCAGATTTTATTGATAAAATTTATATATTTAAAAAAGGAATCATCAAAATCGATTCACGATTGGCTGAATGTTCGCATAACATACATACAAAAAAAACATGCAGTCGAACAGAGAACTTCCTCCTTTTTTGAAGGCGGTCAAGTAATTGATGATTAATTAAAATGTTTCCTTCTAATGCAAAAGTTTCACCGTGTCTTTACAATAGATCCTCTCCAATTTACTTTTAAACATTCCGTCAATTATGTGGGCCACCGTAACTAATAATTCACCAATAGTAATTCTTTGGAAGTACCGAGACATTGTCTCCATAAAATCAATATCCTTTTTTTTTGTAGTAAGTTATGGTCTGGACAAACCTCGCCCAATCTGTCCGGGGCGACAGAAAGGCGACGTGCAACCCCGTGTATTCCCTCTCCCATCGCCATTGGGCCGACTGTTATTACCGATCCCTTGACATCTATGGTCAGCCCGGTTAGTCAACACCCTACAACAGAAATTTATTTATTTATTTTTATTTTATTTATTTATTTAAGACAACACCCTGCACTAAGGAAATAATCCTTGTACTGCGGGGGACTTTACAAACATATAATTAACGGACACAAATTACATCCAGACTCAGAACAACAATTTGTGGATCGCACAAAGTGTTGTCCCGCGTGGGATTCGAATCCCGACACTGGCGTTGTAGGTTGCTATCTTAACCACTACGCCATCTGTACAGACATCTGTGCAGTGCAGAAATAATTCTTAGCAGTCTTGTTTCTTTTTTTTTTTTTTGTGTGTGTGCACCCACTGCCCGGCTACGTCCGGGGCGATAGAGGGGCACCGCGTGGCCCCATAACCCACTGTAGCTTGTTACCTTTGTCGTTAGGCTGACCACCGATACCGAGTTCCTTGTCCTCCATGGTCGGCCCGAATCCTTGTTAGTTCTTGTTGGTCAATCACGAGTAGGTCTCAACAATACGCCTTCGGTATGAAATCCTAAAAAATGTTTGGCAATTTACGTAGGTGTAATAAAACAATAACTGAATTGAGCCTATACATCATCTGTATCGAATGATGGTAGTAGCGAAATATAATTGAACACGTGTTACGTGATGTCACTAGTAACAATAAATATTAGACTTTTTATGGTCTTTCTAGAATACTTAACAAAAGCCTAAGATTTCCGATGTTTAAGTGAGTATTACACATTTTAAATAAAAAAAAATTCCGGTTTTTATGGCTTTTGTATTTCATTTTTGATTGCCCGTCGTTTCGAACACTTTAATTCGCCCGTTACCATGACCGCTGAATAGTGAAATACGGCTCCAATATGAAATTCTAAAAATGCTTAGGATTTTACCAAGCCTATACATCATCTGTATCGAATGATGATAGTAGCGAAATATAATTGAACACGTGTTACGTGATGTCACTGGTAACAATAAATATTAGACTTTTTATAGTCTTTCTAGAATACTTAACAAAAGTCTAAGATTTTTGATATTTACGCGAGTAATGCACATTATAAATAAAACTATTTTTACGGATTTTATCGCGTTCAAATTTGATATTTGATTGCCTGTCGTTTCGAATACTTTAGTCCGCCCGTTACCATGAATGCTGTGAAGTGATTGAAACGTCAGGTAATCAAATATTAAATACAAACGCGATAAAATCCGTAAAAATAATTTTATTTATCTAAAAGTCTAGAAGTATTAAAATATCAAATGACGAATAAAATGGAAATACCTGGAATCAGATAGTAGTAGAGCTATACCGATGACAGTTCTCCACTTGCCCTAAATAGGTCAGCTCCATCGGGGTACTAACAAACTCTTGCAGAAAGTAGTGATAGTTTGATATTGTGTTTCGATTGGTGAGCGATGGAGCCGAAGGCCTAAATAACTTACATTAAGCATCGACCTCGATGTATCCCTAATATTCCGCGCGACGACGACCGACGTCCCCGAACAGCGGGGTGACGTAGGTCGAGGAGACGGTACTCCTCAAGGGGTTTTCCGTCGGGCCGACCACTAACGATAAGTCACTCTGCACCGGTGATCGGTCCAACGACGAAGGCGACGTGTCACGGGTGGGTTACGGGGCCACGCACGTGCCCCTCTGTCGCCCCGAATGTTTCACTGCCAATGTTCACGCTAAGAATTTGATATTTTTATAAAATTCTTATATAGGTCATAATGTGAGTTTCCTCAGAACACTATCATCATCATCATCGCAATTCGTATACATCCCACTGTTGGGCTCGGGCCCGCACCACTATGGGAGGGAAACTGACTATACCATACTGGTCAGACGTGTTGGTATAGGGTTTTGTTCCGAGTTTTCCTTTTCTTAATAAAATATCTATAATATTTATATTGATATTATATCCCTTAGTCGTCTTCTACAACACCCACGGCCAAGAAAGAGGGGGTGCTGAATTGTATTCTTACCTTGTCACCACACAGAAAACTCTATACTTAACTATAAAAAGCAACTGACACTTAATAATATATGATTTAATAGTGTATATATTACTTATATTAACATACAAAAGTATTTGGACAGGATTTGGACAAGATTAGAGATTTTAATAGTCTTGAAATCCCAAAAATATATTAAATTCAAATGATTTATTGTTGAATTATTGGCACGTAGGATACGTTCTGGTCACATTCCATCTAGAAAGTTTGGATATTTCATGAATAAAAGTTAGTTCACCTAATTGTGAACTCCGTAATAAAATTGATGATATGAATGTGATCACTTGATTATGGAATGTGAAAAGAATAAGAGTGAAAGAGAACTGCTGAAAAGAACAAATCAACATAGAAAAAATTACCTAATTGGTCATAAAATATTCCATTGCATTTAACTCGTGGATGACATGAAAAAAAACATGGCATTCAATGACAACGACGAGTCGCGGTTTTAATAAAGCTGTTGGCCAGGCGCCAAATTAAAATTTACAATACAATACCAAAACGAACTGGCCAAGTGTGAGTCGACTTACTCACGATGCTTTCCGTATCATCTATACAAATAAATAAAATAAAAATTTTTGTTTGTAATGTCAAAATACTGGGCTTTTTTCATGCTCACACGGGTATTTGGACGACTTTATGCCTAAAATACAGTTAAAATTTTTGTTCTGTCTGTTTGTCTGTTTGTTGGTTTTTTTTTTTTGGGTGTACATCTAACACCACGTCGCTTTCGTCTTTGGACCGACCACCGAAGCAGGGTTACTTGTAGTCAGTGGTCGGTCCGACGGAATACCCCTGAGGAGTACCCTCCCATCGACCGACGTCCCCCTCTCGGGGAGGACGTCGGTCTTTCCTCACTCGGTCGGTGGGTGACGGACTAATGTCCCGATCCAGTCACCCGCGGCCTAGGCTAGATCTGTTTATTTGTTTGAGGTAATCTCCAACACGGCTGGACAGATTTTGATAATATTTTAATGCCAGGTAGCTGTATATATAAGGCGTAATTTAGGCTATAATCTATTTCGGTATTCCCACGGGAATGGGAACTATGCGGATAAGGCGACTGAAACGGAACCGAGCGAAGCAAGGGCAGGTTGCTAGTGTGGTATAAAATATAAAAGGGAATATTCCTTCTTTAACTAATCATTTCATTATCATTTCAGCTCATATACGTCCCACTGTTGGGCTGGAGCCTCCTCTACAAGAAAAATTGACCTAATTTATCACGCTGATCAAAGGGTTTGGTATAGAGTTTTATTTTGATTGTTCCTCCTCTTGCATAGTGTTATATGCACAAGATATCCCTTAGTCATCTTTTACAACACCCACAGGCAAGATAGGGAGTGCTGAATTATACTCTTACTCCGTCACCACACGGAATGTAACCCTTGGTCTTTTATCATATATACGGATAGGAAAGGGGGTACTTTATTTCTAACTCGGTCATCACATGTAAAAATCTTTGCATACGGAATTCTAAAAACACTAAACACGCAGCTACTAAAAAATTTAAACAAACCATAGCACAAAAATTCTATCCATACAGCTGCAAACAATACAATGCTACCGAAAATGTATATTTAACTTTCAAATGCGAATCTGGACGAAGGCAAAAAAGTCTAAATTTCACGTTTACCGACGACACGTGTGTGTACGAGGGAAAATAAAGAAAAACTCAAACGTCCTGCCAGCCGAGATAACGTCAATTAGTAAGATGAATGGGTGTTTCGTAAAGTGTGGTCTGACAATACGAAATTGTGCCTGAGAAGTTTCACAAATATAATACTATTTATGTATTTCATTTATTCATTGATCTAAGTGGTATATACATCCCACTGCTGGGCTTGAACCTCTGTCAAAAAAGGAAGAAAATTGACCTACTTATACCACGCTGATTAAACGTATCTTATCTTTAAACGAGCAATTCTTGTGTGTATATATATATATCGGAGAGGAGGGTTTTGCGAGCAATATGTTGACTCATCACCATATCTCTGGAACCATAAGGCGTACAGACTTGAAATTTGGCAGAAATATTCCTTTCGTCGAGTAGAGGTCAACTAAGAAAGCATTATAAATTCCACTAGCAAGGGGTGTTGCGGGGGCGTTAACAATAATATACAAATAAAGGAACAGGGCGAGCCGAAGCTACTGAAGCTAGAAAAATTAAATTTGGACCGTAGTTTTATTTCGTGACGTAGGCACCCACTAAGAAAAGATTATTTGAAATTTCCCCCCATAAGGGGGTCAAACGCAACTGTATGGAAAGAAAAAAAATCGTTAGCTACTGCCTTTAAATTAAGCACAAATACTCTTTAATAAAAATAAATAGACACATGTTTCAGCGTTTGTCCATTTTCATCCTCTAAGGGTGTAAAATAGGTAGAAAGATGTCAGTTTACTGATTTATCACAGAGCCGAAACTATTGAAGCCAGAAACATGAAATTTTGACATTAGTTTCTTTGCGTGACGTAGCAACTCACTAAGAAAAGATTTTTTTGAAATTCAACCCCTAAGGGGTGAATCACAGTAGCAAAGTTTATATGAGGAGAAATAAAAATCTTCATCGATTTTCTTTAAATTTTGCATAAATACTCCTCAGAAAATGTAAAAATGAATAAACAGCAATTGTCAATTTTTACCTTCTAGAGGAACTAGGCGGGTAAGGTGGCTGAAACCGAAGCGAAGCGAGGGCGGGTTGCTAATATATATAATTATATATATATATAATTATATATATTTTCAGAATCTCGGAAACAGCCCGAACGATTTTCATGAAATTTAGCATACTAGCGGTTTTGGGGCCAATCGATCTAGCTAGGTTTTATTTATAGTAAATGTTATTTGGCGGTGTTTCTAGCTAATTAATACAATGATATAAAATGTCAATAGAATATGGATCCAAATTTCGCCGTCGCCGTCATGAGTGACAATAGCTCAGTTGAAAAGTTTTCCAGTCGCATTCAAACAGGGTGAGATCGAATCTCGGTGTTATTCTTTTTGTAATTTTTGATAATTATTTGATTATTTCATCATTTTTATTTTTTATTAATATTTAGATGTTTTAAATAAAACTACTTTACGGATTTTATCGCGTTTGTATTTGATTTTTGATTATCCGACGTTTCGAACACTTTACAGCGTTCATGATCACGGGTGGACTAAGATGTCTCACGTCCAACAAGTCATCGTTACTGCAGAAAATTTATAATTATCTACCCGATACAGAAATTAGTTATTAAATATTGACCCACATTTTGATACAAAATTTATTGCCAGTGTAAGAAGAAAAGAGAATGCCTTTGGCATTAAGTCCGCCATTGCATTGTTGCATGAAGTTTAATAAATAAATAAATAAATAAGGTGGGTTTTGGGGCCGTGCGATGTCCTTATGTCGCTCTGGATGGAATGGATAGCCGATGCCCGTCCAAAAAAAAATACCCACTCGTTTGAGCAACGTTGTATAGGTTAATTTACCCACACTTTTTGGAGGAGGCTTAAGGCCAGCACGGGACACATATAAGCTATTATGAAAAAACCCTTCTAGATAATGTATTATATCAAATGCATTTATTTATAGAACTACGAGGACATTTGTACGTCACTAATTTTAAAGCTACCACTAAATCAAAACACGGTTACAAACTGAGAATATCTGACAAGAAACTCACCGGAATAAAGCGGTTCCTGCATTTATTAAGTAACTTCTTTGAAACAAATTCATTTACAACTTTCTTAGTAATTATTAGCTTCACTATCAAGTCCTTTAAATCAGTATTTATGATTTTATGAATAATGCAAATGCTTTTGCTGCACAGAGTTCTTACAAGTGGCCCCTGATCACGAGTAAATAGAGCTATCTGGTTCGTGGATGTTGTAAAAGACAACTGAAAAATATAATATGCATATAATATCTATGCAAGAGAAGAAAAACTAGTTATAAAATCCTAAGCCAACCCGTCAGACCAGCGTGATACAGAAGATTATGTTCTCTCCCATTGTGGAGGAGGTTAGAGCCCAGTAGTGGGACGTATGTGAGCTGTGACGTTTGTAATTTATCAACCTGCAATATATTTTAAAATGTTGAAATCCAAAGCTCATTAATAGATGAGCATTCAAATATTCCGAGAGGTTTATTAATATTATTTTCGTAACAATAGGCAAAGCAATATAGTATTTTTACTTATAGGTCAGTAATTCAAGATACACGAGTATCCTGGACATCGAGAGAAGAGGGTGCCTAGCAAGGTATTCCGTCGGGCCGAGCACTGAGGACAAGGAACTCGGCACAGGTGGTCGACCCAACGACGAAGGCAACGAGCTTCGAGTTGATTATGGGCCCGTGCGCCGTCCTGTTGTTGCCCCGGACGGAATGGACGGGGTCTGCGCTGACCAAAGCCCACCCAAAAATAATAATGCTACGAGTACCTACGCTGGAAATCCGCTCAATTTAGCCTTAAGGCTCAAGAAGTATCTGCCTTTCCTTTTATTACCTGATAGAAAATGGTAACTGCCTCTCATGAACCTCCGCAATAGTAGGAGCACAGATATGTCACTACCCAAACCCAAATCTATACTTCTATACTTAACATATAAAGCGGAAGAGTTTGTTTGTTTGAACGCGCTAATCTCATGAACTACTGGTCAGATTTGAAAAATTTCTTTCAGTGTTAAATAGCCCATTTATCGTGTAAGGCTTATAGGCTATATATCATCACGCTAAGACCAATAGAAGCAGAGTAACAATGAAAAATGTTTCAGAATCGGGTTTTTCCCCTTTTGAGAGCTTCCACGTGCACTACATAAACGGTGAGGTTTCGCAAAAGTCAGGTGTCAGTCACACCTAAATAAACTAAATACTAAATTTTTGCACACAGGCTGACAGGATTTTTTTTTTTTAAGGTCCGTAACTCACCGTAATCCCTCCCCTTCACCATTTTTTTTAAGACAACACTCTGCACTAAGGAAATAATCCTTGTATTGCGGGGGACTTTACAAACATATAATTAACGCACACAAATTACATCCAGACTCAGAACAACAATTTGTGGATCGCACAAAGTGTTATCCCGCGTGGGATTCAAACCCCCGACACTGGCGCTGTAAATCTCTATCTTAACCACTACGCCATCTGTGCAGTCAAGTCAGTATGACAGAATTGTTTTATTTAAAAATATTTTCACCTTCTACGTAAACAAAGTCGCGGGTTAAAGTTAGCATTAGCCCAAAGTAACTGTTCCACGCCGACGAAGTCGCAGGCATAAGCTAGTCTTCACTATAGGTAAACACCATTCTTCACGGGGAACCCAAATCTTCATTTGTGATGAAGATTTGGGTTTTCAGTTGTATAGCAAATTGCTAGTTTATGGACGCCGAGTGTTTCTTGTCTTCTTTATGGACGCCGTGTAGAGATAGTTTACAGTACAGTACACCAGTACAGTATTACCACGCAAAAAGTGTCCCATTTAAGCTTATAGGCACCAAACTAACACCAGTACCATATAATAACATCTCGCAGAAGGAGGCGGCGGATCGCCTGCGCGAGGAACGCAGCCTCGATGAGGCGATCCGCCGCCGGCGACTGGGGCGGCGTAGGCGCGAGTACTTGCGCCTCATGCCGCCCTAGCCGAGGCCGCGGGTGACGTAATCGGGGAATTAGTCCGTCGCCTGCTGAGAGGCCGACCACGTGAGGAAAGACCGACGTCCTCCCCGAGGGGGGGATGTCGGTCGATGGGAGGGTACCCCAAATAGGGGGTATTCCGTCGGGCCGACCACTGATGACAAGTAACCCTACTCCGGTGGTCGGCCCAACGACGTAAGCGACGTGTACGTGGGTGGGTTGCGGGTGTGCGTGCTTACGCCCCTCTGTCGCCCCGGACGGAGTGGTGCGAGGAGCGCGCCGACCGCAACCCACCCCCAAAAAATAAGTACCAAATAATAATATAATTTACACTTCTGTCGCTTGCTTATATTGTGGTATAGATATAATAACGTAGAAGGTAATTATACGATCTCATTGTTGAACAATGACCATACGAATTAGTGGATCACTATCTCACTTTTCTTTCTGAAGAAGTCGGATGATCAGACTTTTATAGTGTTGCTTATTATTTTTATTTACTTTATCCTTACTTTATCTAGTAGTGCTTTACAGAAAAATTGAAGTAACACATATAAACAGTTACGAGCTGAAATGGGAATGAAAGTAATATGGCTTGGAGGGTACTAAATATAAGAAAGGATTTAGGCATGAACAAACACTAATAATATTTTAAAAACGCATTTTATTGTACAATAATAAATTATAGGTTAAAAAACTAAAAAACACGCTTACAAGTTCTTTCTCTCTTGCTCTTATGTAAAGGATACGATTACAAATTTCTAAATCCTGGTGAATCTAATCAGGATATTCGGCTACTTTGATCGAATTTTTGCATTCCCGGGAAAAAAGGTTCAGGCCTGAAAATTGACCGGGCCAGATCCGGCCTGATCAGGTCTGGTCAGGTCTGAACAGGCCTGAAGTCTCATGCCATCAAACGTTAATCAGCTAGTTTTGATTTTGTTATTTTATAAGCCTTAATTATCTACATTATTGTAAAAAAAAAATACATATAATTTAATTTATATGCACTTAGAGAACAACTTAGATTATTACGGGAATCTTCTTTTTTTGTGTGTGACTTAGTTGTTAGCCTCAGATGGCTGTGACAACTTTACCCGGACTGGTGGGTGAGCGCTGAGGGCTCGCAACCCGTTAAGATAAGAGATTATCACTGATGTAACAATTTCTCTTGTAAAAATAACCATCTAATAAATTAAGTAGGGGACTGTACAAACATACAATATTACGGGAATCTTTTTTTTTATTTGACTTAGTTGTTAGCCTCAGATGGCTGTGACAACTTTACCCGGACTGGTGAGTGAGCGCTGAGGGCCTCAACCCGTTTACGTAATCAAATATCCATTTTTTTTCTTTGTGTGACTTAGTTGTTAGCCTCAGATGGCTGTGACAACTTTACCCGGACTGGTGGGTGAGTGCTGAGGGCTCTCAACCCGTGGAATCAAATATCCGAATATCCGGATACATATATCTACATTTGTGTAACGAAACCATAGCGGGATTTAGAATTTTGTACAACGACATCTAGTGAGCTTAAAATAAACAATTTCTATTATTAGTGTCGTTTTTTTCTAAAAACGTAGGATAACGCGAAGGATAAAATTGTTTTAACTGCGAAAAATGTTTTTGTTATAATAATTTTAATACTGATATTGATGCCTGAGCAGGCCTGATCAATTTCCCCGGGTTGTCATGGACCTTAGACGAGCGTGCAAATTTTAAAGAAAATCTGTTGGTTCAGAGTAAGGCAAAATGACATTCAAAGATTCTGCTACATACATAGATACATACATACTGGTGAAACTAATAAAAGCGTGTTAAAATAGCTACAAGCTTTCAACATATCTGATGTCAAGTGATACTGCGGCTCATAGAACTTTGCTAGGCCACTGCCTACCGTGATGAAAGCGAAGCCAGTGTGAAGTGGAGCCTCCTACACAATAGGAGAGAAATTGAGCTCCAAAATAACACTCATGTGACGTACTAATATAAGGTTTTATTTCGAGTTTTTCTTCGCTTCCGTTATCATATGCCTTAGAAGTCCTTCGTGATATCTACGGGCAAGATATGGTAATGTGTATTGTATTCGCATTCCATTTCAATTTCAATATTATTGCTATCCATAATGTATAAAATTAAATGTATAAAATGAAAAAAAAAAGAGGTAGGTAATTAATTACCTACAATTTTTTTTTCTTTTTTTTTAACAAACATCCCCTAATACCCTAAATGTCAACCCATTTTAACAAATAAAGACACGGCAGCGGTAGAATTAAGACAGATTTTTCTAAATTATTAAAATTGCATCATCATCATCATCGCAGCCCACATACGTCCTACTGTTGGGCTCAGGCCTTCTCCACAATGCGAGGCAAATTGACCTACTGTACCATGCTAGTCAGACATGTTGGTATAGGATTTCATTTCGAGTTGTTCTTCTCTTGCAAGACAGGGAGTGGTGGATTGTATTCTTACTCCGTCACCACACGGCAAATGTTAAAATTTAATTAAGTTTTTTACGCATAACTCAATTTAGTAATTTTTAACTCAATTTATTTATTGGATTCATGGAAAATATTAGACTATTATCTAAGATAGGCTGTATGGTGGCGGCTACGATTACTACCAACCCTAACAATGTTCGGGGGTGTCGTAAAAGACGATTACGAGACTTTCATTGACCTGGGCTAATTCCATCGGATGCCATTAGGTCAACATTTAAATTCAGAAGAGAAAGAAAGGCGAACAATTGTAATCTTATGCATTAAAAAATGGACAGTATACATTTTCTTTTTTATTGAAAACGATGGCAAACGAGCAAACAGTACACCAGATGGTAAATGTTGCAGCCGCTCATGGGCCTTTGCAAGGCCGCTGCCGACCATGAAAAAAGTGAAGGGCTATGAATGGGTGCAATGAGGTTCGGTGATAATAAAGGTATCACTAAAATCCACCACATGCAAACACCCTCAGAAAGTTAGGCTTCCGGCTCTCTCGCTCACCGAACGAAGCGCAGTAACAAACTGCTACTACTCGGACGTCGATTTTCTGCTCCATATGGTACTACCCTGGACGGACCGGCCCGCGGCTGTAGACAGACAACTGTCAACAGAGTTTTTTTTTTTTATTGCCAACGGTGGCAAACGAGCAAACAGTACACCTGATGGTAAGTGTTGCTGCCGCTCATGGACCTCTACAAGGCCGCTGCCTACCGCGAAGAAATTGAAGGGAGTGTGAATACGTGCATTGAGGCTCGGTGATACCAAGGGCACCACCAAAACCCTCCACACGCAAACAGTGGTCCTACCACTACTAAATCATATTGCAATTATCTCTTTTCAAACTTCCACATTGCCATATCGCCTCTTTCCAAAGATAGAAGTGCAATATTTATTGCCAGATACGATACAATGTCGAACTAAATGAATAGTTCGACCTGAGACGAGCATAGCTTTCCTAGATTAACTTTGTCTAGCTATCGCACATATCAGTTTTCAATTCAAACATGACCTTTTTAGTTTGGAAAAACTACGTATTTATCTTAGAATAATAACGTATAGAAGGTAAGTTCACGCACAAAAAATTAAGCATTTCAATTGGAGCCTAATGGAGCTTACGCTGGAACCTTTCCGTAATGTACAAGGTCACTGTACTGCACGTACGTACGCAACTCTTAAAAAATAAATAGGTAATTATGACGATTTGTGCATTCAAATAGTGTCCCAACACATTTGAAAAACATAAAAAGGTTTTTAACATTACTTTTAAAAGTATGTATAATTGTATATCGACGATTTATGTTAATAAAAACAATATTTAATTTCATAATTTGTATAGTGGTGTGCGTGTGTACGTGTGGCTGCGCGCATGTAGTATTTTTAGATTCATGTTTCGATCGTTCGAAGTACCGAAACTATCCTTCTATACGTTATTATTCTAAGGTATTTATATTAAATCCGTAGATAGTTGTTCCATGAACTATGTGTATATGAATGAATGGGGCAATTATTTTCGGAAAGTTATATACTAGTTGAAGAAATTGGGTTTACGTATCGCCAGGACCGCATCGTGGCGGAGTAAGAATACAATTTACCACTCCCTATCTTGCCCGTGGATGTCGTAAAAGACGACTAAGGGATATGATATGCGAATAACATCTATGCGGCTCCATCCGGGGCGACAGAGGGGCGGCGCGCGGCCCCATAATTCACCCGTAGCACGTCGCCTTCGTCGTTGGACCTACCACCGGTACCGAGTTCCTAATCCTTCGTGGTTGGCCCGACTCCGCATTTAGACATCCCTAAGCTAAACATGGTAAAAAAGCCCACTAGTGGGACATAATATGTACGTCCCACTGCTAGGCTCGAGTCTCCTCGACAATAGCAGATATATTTACCTACGCTGGTCAAACGGCTTGGTATAAGATGGTTTTTGCGTTTTCTAGTATTAATGTTATACCTATACATATTATAATATGCCGCTATATTAAGCCGTTATATGACCAAGAGGTATAACTCTTAGTCCTCTTTTGTGACATCCACGGGCAAGGTAGAAGATTCTGAACTGTATCCTCATTCCATTACTACAAGAAAGAAAAAAAAAAATATATATTGTTATCAAACTTCAATAACATTATCCCTAATAATACCGATCAAAAGTACATTTGTTATATCTTCTTACGAATCGAAGATAAGATTCGTCAGTAAATCTAATTTATCAATTCGAATCTTTGTATAACCGGAAATTCTATGAAGTTCAAATCACGGATCAGACTATGAATTAATGGATTTCTCTTCGAGATATTTTACGGTATTAGTCTGGAGTTCTCTATGTGGTGACGGCTTAAGAATTTTATGTGTCACCAACCCTTAATTTTTCGTAGTAATTATAGAAATTGGCTAAGAACAATGGGCAGTAACACTATTTTACGAAACGAAAAATCATTTTTATCATAATATCAGCTCATATATATCCGACTGCTAGGCTCCTAGATAAAAGTGAAAGTGTTCACGCTGGTCAGACAAGTTGGTATAGGTTTTCATTTCAAGTGTTCCTTCACTTGCATAGATATTATATGCATATTATATATAACCCTTAGTCGTCTTTTACGACACCCACGGGTACGAGAGGAGGATGATGGAAATAATATAATTAAGATCGATTTCAACCCACATAGGTGCCACTTTAGGGTTCGAGCTTCCTCCATAATGAGAGGGAAATTGTAGGTCAATCTCCCTATACCACGCTGGTCGAACGTGTTGGTATTTTTTATTTTATGGCTGGGCTATGGTAAGCGCACACGCGGTCCATTCCATCCGAGGCGACGAAAGGACGGCGCGCGGGCCCATAACCCACCCGTACCCACGTCGCCTTCGTCGTTGGGCCGACCACCAGTGTCGAGTTCCTTGTCCTCAGTGGTCGGCCCGACGGAATACCCTTTCGGGTACCCTCACCTCTCGACGTCCCTGTCCCGGGACGTCGGTAGCCGTCGCGCGGTCAGCCTCTCTGCGTGTGTCGGACTAAAGTCCCCGGTCCGGTCGCCCGCGGCCTCGGTTAGGGAAACGTGTTGGGTTTTGTTTCGAGTTTTCTTTCTCATATTTAGAAATTACATGCATATTATAGTCATCACTTTAGTCGTCTTTTAAGACACCCTTGGGTAAGGGAGGGCGTGGTGAATTATATTCTTACTCTGTCACCACACAGAAAACAACATTCAACATTCGGGTGAAATGTGGTGCTCTTCCCGACGTTGTTTATCCCGCATATCAATGACATGCTCTCTATCGAGAGTATGCGTTGCTATGCGGATGACAGCACGGGTGATGAGCGGTACATTGAGCAACGGAATATCCCTCGGAGTACTCAGGAAAGAAGTGTTCGACTTGTGTCTGAAGTCGAGCGCTCTCTGGGGCGGGCCTCGGAATGGGGTGAACGGAACCTAGTCCAGTTCAACCCCACAAAGGCACAAGTTTGCGCGTTCACTGCAAAGAAGGAGCCGTTTGTCATGGCGCCACAGTTCAAAGGAGTAACTCTTCCAATTTCTGAGAGTATTAGGATTCTCGGCGTCAAAATATCGAGCAAAGTCCAGTTTGGGAGTCATTTGGAGGACAAAGCCAAATTGGCAAGCAAAAAGTTGGGCGTCCTGAACAGAGCCAGGTGGTACTTCACATCGAGACAGCGTCTGTGCTATACAAAGCACAAGTTCGTCCTCATGTGGAGTACTGCTCACATCTCTGGGCAGGTGCGCCCAAATATCAGCTAGACCCACTTAACTCCCTGCAAAGACGGGCTGTTCGAATCGTCGGGGATCCCAATCTTACGGACAGATTGGAGTCGCTGGAGCAGCGGAGAGACTTTGGGTCACTCTGTGTACTCTACCGACTCTTTCACGGGGAGTGCTCCGAGGAACTGTTTGACTTGGTACCACCGTCACCATTCTACCAACGTACCACTCGACATCGTAGCAGGGTTCATCCATTTCACCTGGAAACGTTATGGTCTTCAACTGTACGTTTCCAGCGATCATTTCTCCCACGTACGTGCAAGCTCTGGAATGAACTACCCGCTGCTGTGTTTCCCGAGCGCTATGACATGTCCTTCTGTAAACGAGGTTTAAGAAGAGTATTTCCTTCACGGTAGGCAGCGGCCTGGCTGTGCCCCTGGTATTGGTCCATGTGCAACAGTTTCACTTACCATCAGGTGTGCTGCTTGTTCGTTTGTCACCGTGGGCAATAAAAAAAAATACTGGTACCGTTTGTATACATGCGTCTTATGTCGCTTAGTCATATTTTACGACACCCCTGAGACAGACAAATAGTATTTTTACTCCATCACCACACGGAAATATACATTTAACGAATTGCCAATCGATAGAGATGCTTGTGGGTATGAAGATATTTTTTTATTTGGTATTTTTCTGGTTTGTTCAGAAACTAGGCTAAGGTAGCGAAGCCTATATAACCAAGTGCTTATAAGTTACTTTTCATCATAGTACAATAATAAAAGTTTTTCATATTGCTTTTTCAATGTTACTGTTCATTAGTAACTTAAATAGAGCGCTACCTTAAGTATATTAAATAGAGCGCTACCTTATTTAAATATTCCTTTTAAAAATAAACAGAACGTGAAAACGTCTTTTATATCATACTTTAACAATTTTTTGGCTTTAAATTATACAAAATTACAACAAAATTATTTAATATAACACACAATAAAATGTATGTTAATATTTTAGAATCTACATATTAATAAGTGAAGCAAAAACTTTGTACCCTTTTTACGAAAATTACGTGGATTGACAAGTATGAAATTTGGCACAGTTGAAATATATAATGAGGAGAAGTGTATAAAACTGAAATTTCATATAATAATGGATTAGAAATACATTAAATTCATTAAAAAAGGCATTACGTACAGTACCATGCAATAGCTACACACACAACGCTTATATGTACACTTTTGTTTACGATTTAAATCTCTGGTCAAACTGAATGTCAAATAATCATAATTATGATGACAATGTTTAATAGACATCTGTACTTATATATTAGTTATTAGTGAAATACGGCTTGCTCAATATATAACATTAAAAGAAAATTTTGGAGCAGAAAAATTAATTTATTTTAATTAATTTTTCTGCTACAAAATTTTCTTTTCATTTTATTGATGGTCGAAATTCGGCCATAATTTATTTGAATTATAGCCGAATTTCGACCACTCGGCGACCATTAGTATAAATAATTGTGCGTGTGGTGATGGAATAAAAATCCAATTCACCACTTCCTCTCTTGCCCGTGAAGGTCGTAAAAGACGACTAAGGGCAATAATATGCTTATATCATCTATGCAAGAGAAGAAAAACTCGAAACAAAACCCTATGCCAACACATCTCACTAGCGTGGCATAGTTGGTTAATTTCTCTTCCATAATGCAGGAGACTTAAGCCCAACATTGGGACGTATATGAGTTAAGATAATGATAAAATATTTCTGTTTATATAATTGAAGTAGAACAAATGACATTTTACGTTCCCGCCTAAATTTCTAGAGTTTTAATATAAAATCACGACACAAATTAAAAAATATATTTAAAAATACATAATTTCTATTTAACTACGTGGGTGGCGTAAATCTTATAGGATACTATTGTTAATCATCAATAAACACTACTAATTTTAACAACATATTTCCGAACGGAAATACTAGTGTTGTGACAAAACATCGTTATCTACGGAATTAGTGAGGAGAATGTTTTACGACTTAACGGTTTTAACACCTGCTTAAGATTTTATTAGCGATATAAATTAAGCTTTAGTGTTGTGTAAATATATATTAATGTAAGTATTAAGACCTTTAAATTAGTGTGAGTATTTAAATAACCTTAAATTTTCAATTATAATAGGGGTTTAAATATGAAATTGCCCTTTTAACATACTAGCCATTGAATTAAAATTAAACCTGCATGGTGTCTGATATCAAAATGAAACTGTTTTGAAACTAAAACTACAACATTCTAAATTTAAAAAATGTATGAAATTTGATCGTTCGACGTTCGATTGTTTTTACATTCAGCTTTTGAAATGAACATGGATACGGCGAAAATCAGAGTAATTTTCGAATACGAGTTCCGACTTGGGACTAACGGAGTAGAAACGGCTCGTAATGCCAATGCTGTGTTTGGTGAGGATACGGCCAACAAATGCACCGCACGTTTTTGGTTTAACCGCTTTCGTAGTGGAAACTGGGACTTGAAGAATGAACCACGAAGAAGAGCAGCCACTAAGGTAAATAACGATGAATTGAAGGTGATGGTGGAGGCCGATCCGAGTCAAACTATCAAGGAATTAGCGCCATGATTTGACGTTAGCATACCCACAATATTGACCCATTTGCAATCGGTAAAATAAAAAATCTTCAAAAAAGGGGTCTGACTGATCTGCAGAGAGCACCGCGCGTTGAAGTTTGCCTTATCCTGTCAAACCGGTATAGAAACGAAGAGATTTTGGAGCGAGTTCTGACTATAGCTATTTATTATAAAAGCATTTATTCGCTATAAAATTCGTAATATCTGTCATCCATTACTGAAAATTAAATCGTGCAAATAAATTTTCATAAAAATAGCTCCATAAAACTTTACAATACAATAAATACAAAAATGAAAGCGTGCCTGAATTGCTTTAAAGTAAAATGAATTTGTCAGTTTTAGATTGAAATTTGCGAGTTTCATCATTTAAACTATTTGTGTTATAAATATTTTTATCGAATACTAGCAAATGACTGCACAGATGGCGCAGTGGTTAAGACATTGACCTGTCTTGCCAGGATCTTAAATTATATGTTTGTAAAGTCCCCTTCAATACTGGAAACAGTTCCTTAATGCAGGGTGTTGCATTTTACCGCGCGACGAAGACCGAAGTCCCCCCCCTAGGAGGGGACGTCGGAGAGGGTACTCATCAAGGGGTATTCCGTGGGGCCAACGACGAAGGCGACGTGTCCCGGGTGGTGGGTTACGGTGCCGCGCGCGCCGCCCCTCTGCCGCCCCCAACGGAGTCGGACGACGGGTGCTCTGCGCTGCCCGTAGCCCACCGCCAAAAAAAAAGTACAAACAAAATACAAAATACAACAGTATTTTAAAACATAAATAATAATTACCGGAATCATCATCATTTCAGCCCTTATATTGCCCGCTGTTAGACTCGGTTCTCCTAAATTATAGGAGGGAAATTGTCCTACTATACCACGCTAATTAGACGTGTTATCATAGAGTTTAGTTTCGAGTTTCCTTCTCTTACATAGATATTGTATGCATATTATATCCCTTAAGCGATTAAATTAGAAATATATAACAGAAATTGATATTGCATGTCAGTAAAAATATTTAATAACCTGCCAAAAAATATGAGATTATTACCGATGCACAAATAAAAAAAAAATACTACATAATTTTTTAAGGAATATTTAGAAGATAAAATTGAATGTGAATCGACTGAAATATGAACTGACATTTATAATTTAATACTATCATCAATTATATGGACATCAATAATATTGTAATTAACTGTAACTAAATCTTAAATATTTTTTTATATCATTTTTTTTTATAAACTATATTACTGACAATTAAATTATATTTTTGACATGTAACTGATATAAAATATTATTATATAACCATTTGCACGCCCCACGGAGCAGAATATGATGTACCAAATCGATGTGTAACATCTGTTTAAACCATATTTTAGCAAATAAAATCAATTGAATTGAATTAGTCGCGTTTTACGACACCCATGGGCAAGAAAGAGGGTGTTGAATGGTATTCTTACTCCATTGTCATACAGAATTCCCGTGGGATTACTGTAATAATAGCCTAATCGTGTAACAAATCGAGTGAGCATGAAGCAAAACTTTTTATTTTATTTTATTTGCTATGGGACAATAAACAGCTACAATATACACAATACAAATAAATGCAGGCCTTTTGTTTTTTTTTTTTTTTTTTTTTTTTTGTGTGGGTGGGCTGCGGTCGGCGCGCCTCCGCACCACTCCGTCCGGGGCGACAGAGGGGCTTAAGCACACAACTCCCGCAACCCACCCGAAAACCACCTCGCCTTCGTCATTGGGCCGACCACCGGAGCAGGTTTACTTGTCGTCAGTGGTCGGCCCGACGGAACACCCCCTACGTGGGGTACCCTCCCATCAACCGACGTCCCCCCCTTGGGGAGGACGTCGGTCTTTCCTCACGCGGTCGGCCTCTCGGCAGGTGACGGACTAATCCCCGGTCACGTCACCCGTGGCCTCGGCTAGGGCGGCATGAGGCGCAGGTAGTTGCGCCTACGCCGCCCCAGTCGCCGGCGGCGGATCTCCTCATCGAGGCTGCGCTCCACACGCAGACGATCCGCCGCCTCCTTCTGCGAGATCACTGTCTCGCAGAAGGCTGCGACCGCGTCCCAATTCCCGACGCTGTCGACCATCGCCCTAGCGATGGCCGGCAGCGTCAGGTCGGCACCGATGATTGCGACGAGTTCACGGCGCTGCACTGCCCAAGCCGCGCAGGCCTCGAGCGTGTGGCGTGCCGTGTCCTCGTCGCAATCGCAGTGGTGGCAGGACGGTGTACTCTCCCTCCTTACGACCTTGTGCAGGTATTTGGCGAAGCTCCCGTGCCCCGTCAACACCCGCCGGCCACCGTCAACACCGGCCGGAAGGCCTCCACGATTCGCACCCCGAACCGAGGCCTCTCCAGCCGGACTGCCCAACGGGCAATGACGTCTCGGCGGGCGTCGACGCGCCAGGCGGTGAGATCCCTTAACGAGATCTCACCGCCCTCCGCTCGCACCCCCGTCACCCGCCGATACAATCCGGCGAGCATCTCCGCCTCCAGGTCCCACGGGGGAGTCCCGGCCAATAGGCACGCTGCCTCCGTCGCCACCGTGCGGTATCCGCGGATGGCCCTGACCGCCATGACCCTCTGTGGTCGCCACAGAAGGGCCCTAAGTCGGACGGTCAAGGACCCCGCCCACACCGGTGCGCCGTACAGGACCATCGACCGGATGACCCCCGTGTACAGCCGTCGGAAATAAATGCAGGCCTGGGGCTATATAAACAATATTGTAGCCAACTACATTATCCACATATAAACAATTAAATTAAACATACATTGCCACTAGAGAAAGATACAAAAAAAAATTACGTTACTACTATTAACAAAAGCAAAGAATTTAAGTTATTATTAATTAAAGTTATCACTATAATAGTGTAAGCATATATAAACAATAAATTATAAAATTCGAAGAATGATAAAATTCAAAATAAACAATACAAACAAATGAACACTCCATTACATCGCTATAGAATCAGTACAATTAATTCAATGATAAATGTTTAATAATACTATTTCTATATTTATCTTTAGTGCATGCAAATATATCTACTTTTGACAATACAAATCGACGGTCCCTACGTACATAAAGACATGTCAAAAATGGCATTTTTTTATTGTATTCTTTAGGCTTTTTTACTGCATATGTATTGAAAATCTAAAGCCTAAAAATATATATAAAAATACAATTAAAAAATGCCATTTTTGACATGTCTTTATGTACGTAGAGACCGTCGAAATAGGCATACAATTTTAATTATTTGCATAGATTAGCTTTAACGAGAAGACATCCGATAGATTTGGGTCATATAGGCGTAAGGCTCTTGGTAGTTTGTTTTTTATGCCATCATTACTATTGTAATGTAAAGGATTGGTAGTATTCGTAGCCCCTAGTACACAACCTTTTGGGTCTTCTTCATAAGGAGAGAGAATCTTTTACGACACGCACGGGTAAATTAGGTGGTGGTGAATTGTATCCTTACTCCGTCACCACATAGAAAACCAAGATACAGTTTATAAATCGAGATAGCGAATGTTTTTAGTCGTAGACAAAAACAATATTGTTAACGTATCGTGGTAAGTCACTTCGCTTAGCTATTCCATGTTTTGGCCTCATTTTTCCTTTTGATAGAATAACAGAAACTGATCCTTTATTCAGGCATCATTTCGTTTTTTTAACGGCCATTGACTTTCGCAGAAAAATCTGTTTATTAAAACGTTTATTTTTTCTTTTTACTTCACATTGTGAGGTAAATTAACCTATATTAAGCTGGTCTGTCGGTAAATTAACCTATATCAGGCTAGTTTCTTGCCCGTGGGTGTCGTAAAAGACGACTAAGGGATATAATATGCAGATACCATCGATACAAAAGATGACCTGAAATTGACTTACTATACCACACTGGTCAGTCGGGTTGGTACAGGGTGTTATTGCAATTTTCTTTCTCTTACATAGTTCTTATAGGCACAAGATATGCCTTAGTCGTTTTTTACGACACCCACGGCTACGATAGGGAGTGGTGAATTGTATTCTTACCCCGTCACCACACGGAAAGATTTTAGAGCGCCATTATGTCTTAGTCATACTTGTTTTTTTTATCTATCTTCACTAGTACACATTCAACGTCATAATCACGACTTGAAAGGCAAAATCATATTAAATTTAGTTTCGTTTACGAGTATTTTTACGAGTTTGGACTCGATTGTAATGGAACGTTAAATTAATTACTTATTTTACGATACCTAGTGACAAACCAGGTCGTAAATTTAGATATTTTTAGGAACGGTTTTTTTTATTTACAGGACTCTACTTAATTATATTTTAAGAGAATAGTCTTCATTTTTATATGCAATGAAAATAAATGCATATGAAGAATGGACGTAACCGACATAGGCCCCATAATTATCACGTTAACACCGTTGTAATATACGTTATAGAAATTTATTCCACGCACGAACCGCCACCTCCTTGCGTGACTACTGTCTTGGAGAAGATGACAACTGCCTCCCAGTTCCTAACACTGTCAACCATCATTCCAGCGATGGTCGGCAGCGTCAGTTCAGCACCAATTATTGCGACAAGTTCACGGCGTTGTCCCACCCACGCGGCACATCCTTCGAGTGTGTTCTGCGCCGTGTCCTCGTTGCAATCGCAATAGTGGCAGGACGGTAAATACACCCTCCTATATACCGTATGCAGGTACTCGGTGAAGCAACCATGCTCCGTTAAGAGCGCACCAGTCGAAGGAAAGCACCTCGTGCTACCCACCCACCCTTGCTGTTACTTGATGATTTCTTTATACAAACTGTTTGGATCAAATTTTATAACTAATTTCTGTAGCGGGTAGATAATTATAAATCTCTGCAATAACGATGACTTACTGGACGGGAGACATCTTAGTCCGCCCGTGACCATAAACGCTGCAAAGTGTTCGAATTAACCGGGCAATCAAAAATCAAATACAAACGCGACAAAATCGTATATCGCAAAAAGTTATTTATGTAGTAGTTTTATTTACAACGTTAATACTTATATTTTCCGTGTGGAGACCAAGTAAGAATACAATTTACCACCAGCTTTTTTCTACGTGGGTGTCTTAAAAGACGACTAAGGGATATAATGTGCAGGTAACATCGATGCAACAGAAGAAAAACACGAAATAAAATCCTATATCAACGCGTCTGACCAGCATAATATATAAGTAGTAGTTCAAATTCCCTCCCACTGTGGAGGAGGCTCGAGCCTAGTAGTAAGAGGTTTATCAGCTGAAATGATGAATATATACCTTAGTCGGGCTGTTATGACATTTCATAAGCAATGTCCTGAAGTTAATACTCCAAATAGCATAACATCTGACCGAATAAAACATCCTCATTATTTTATGTTATGGCCAGTCTAAATATCCGTGGAATAATTCTATTCTACACAATCTGTTTGGACTAAAAACGCAATCCAAATACAATAGGGAATAGTTTAATCCTAGATTATGATATCCTTTTTAGTAAAATAGAATAGAAAATACAACGAACAAAAAGAAATCTCAAAATATTGACAAATATATTTTCCTTTTTCTTGCCCTAAATTCATTAAACGTACTTTGTCCGGACGCTAGATTTTTGGATTGTTTCCAAAAAGCATTTTAGGGTATCCATGATAAATATTTTGGATAAAATACCTTCAAGGCCAAACTAAAAGGTACTTGTAAATGTTGTAGACTGGCTTGTGCAAGAAGCTCGGTACCAGTGGTGGACTCAATGATGAAGGGCTTCCCCTTCATACGATTGGTTATAGGATCGCGCGCCTTCCTTTCGTCATCCCGAACGAAATGGACGGCGAGTGTTCCGATTACAGCGAGCCCAAAAAAAGACTGGTATTGATCACTTCATGGTTTCATACATTAAATAGGATGATTAATAAAGTATCCACGTCAAGAATAACAATTATCATTATCTTGTTCTTATCCAAATTACTTAGGGTCGGTGCAATACGTACCCTTCTTTAATCGTCCATTAGGGCGCAAACGTGTCGACGGCAATTTAGCGGTTTACGCAGCGGAAGCTCTTAAAAGGAAAAAAAATCTCGGTTTTGAAACATTCTTCATTGGTGCTCCGCTCCTGTTGGTCTTAGCATGATGATATATAGCTTATAGCCTTTCTCTATAAATGGGCTATCTAACACTGTCAGGTCTAAGGACCAGTAGTTTCTGAGATTAACACGTTCAAACAAAAAAAAACTCTTCAGCTTTACATATTAGTATAGATTATATATTATTATAGATTTTAAATTCAGTGACCATAGTTTCATAACTGCCTGCCTGATTTCTGATGTTTACGCGAATATTACATATTGTAAATAAATCTATTTTATCGATTTTATCGCGTTTAAATTTGATTTATGGTTTCTCGACGTTTCGAACACTTTACAGCGTTCATGGTGACGACCGTGGAATGCTGACATCAGACATGCTCCTCCTTGGAAATGTAATTGTTGACCAGATGGTTAGGCAAGGTCAATGTTTCTTAGTCGTATTTTACAACCCGCAAGAACAATTTTAAGGGTATTTTAAGGGTAATATTCGTAGCAGCCACTACAGAGCACTATCAGTATATAAATAATTTAAATAATATTAAAATATAGTTAAAAAAAAACTAAAAAACATGCTTATAAGTTACAAGTCAAGTAGTTACTAGTAGTTTACTTTCATCTTCATCTTGTGAAAGCAACTACCTTGAGATAGTCTTTGCTGCATTGTGCTAAGCTGACAGCCCGAATCATAGAAGTTTCTAATTCTGCGCATGCGTAGTTGTGTCAACTAGCTGTATCTTTCTTGCTCTTATGCAAAGGATACGATAAATCTTGGCAAATCCACCCAGGATTCTCGGCTATTTTGATCGAATTATTGCATTGTTATGGGCCTTTGACGAGTGTGCAAAATTTGAATAAAATCTGTTTGTTCAAAGTGGGGCAAAATGACATTCAAAGATTCCGTTACATACATAGATACGTACATACAGGTGAAACTAACACTCTCTTAAGTGTTAAAATGGTTTATTTTATTGACGCGACCAGCAAAGATAAATAATTATTTACTAAATATAGTAGTAGTTCTAGGTATGCGTTTTCGAGAGTATAATAGAGAGTAATTCTAGGTATACGTTTTTGATTAAAATAGTAGGAATTGTAGGTGAAAAAGCGAAACGAATTTTGTTTGCAAATTCGTTTTAATTATCCTTTATGCAATTCGCATATAGCCATAAAATTTGTTAATATATGTGTACGTATGTCGGCCATTAGGGTCACCATGGGTGTGAAATATTTTAAAGTCAATATTAACTCTGATATTCTTTCAAGTTAAGGAACCATTACAATATAACTGGTGAGTTAATAAATAGTAATAATCCAAATAGATTATATTTTACAATTTTTAAAATACAGAGCATTATTTTAAAAACTATCATACTTGATCTGTCACTCTGGCTAACCAGAATAGAAGCTGTTACAAAATAATCCAGCAATATAAAATCACTTCATAAGTTTTTATATATTTCGGTTGAAGAGAATTTGGTGATGAAAGTTGCTAAAATTCTCAATAACACAGAAATCAGGTTTTGTTTGAAAGTAAATTATTTTCTTCTAAACTCAAAGTCGCTCAACGTGCTATGGAGAGGGCTATGCTTGGTACTTATCTACGTGATAAAATCCGGAACACGTAACTCCGTAGAAGAACAGATGTAACTGACATAGGCCGCAGAATTAGCACGTTGAAATGGCAATGGGCAGGCCATATCGCACGTCGAACCGACAACCGTTGCGGAAGAAAGGTTGTTGAGTGGCGACCACGAATTGGACGGTGCAATGTAGGACGACCAACTAGGTAGACTGACGACATTCTCAAAGTCGCATGGAACTGTTGGATGCAAGTGGCGCAGGACCGTTCCGAGTGGCATTCTCGTGGGGATCCTATGTCCACCAGTGGACGTCTGTAGGCTGATGGATGGAAACTTACCTTACAATGCTATGTTACCTGTAATGACTAACGGCACAGAAATGTGGTCTCTAAATATAGACCTCATGACCACACTCAAAGGGATTTCGCCCCGAGATAGAATCCGAAATTTATTGGTGGTAGGACCACACTGTAGACAGTCTTTTGTCTGCAGTCGCGGGCCGGTCCATCCGGGGCAGTACCACACTCTCGCAGAAGATCGACGTTTGAGTAGTAGCAATTTGCTGCCGCACTTCGTTCGGTGAGCGAGAGAGCCGGGAGCCCAACTTTCTGGGTGTGTTTGTGTGTGGCGGGTTCTGGTGAGGCCTGAAACCTGCGGTGGTGAGGTCTTGGTCGGGGTATTGAGCGTGAGGGGCTGGCATGGTGTACAGGGAGACCCGATGGGAATGGTCACCGTCGGCCACCTGCCGGTCAGCAGGAGACCCGAACCCAGGATCATCCTCCCTGGGAGGCTGTCCCACCAACCGGCGAAAATCCCGTTGGGTAGTCGTCGTGCCGGTGTGGGAAACCGGAGTGGACCTCGGCGGCTACACACGGGGGGGCATCGGGGGCCCTTCCGTGCTTCGTGTCAGCTCCTCACAACACTCACTCCTCGACCATGCACTATGCCCTGCCTTTTTTTTTTTGGTATCACCAAACTCCGTTATACACATTCACACTCCCTTCCTCCTCTTCTTAAATTAAAAATCATGGCCATGAATGTTAAAAAGAGACGATTTTCTACGGCGGTCCCCTTATCCACATTTGATGTGGATTTTTGCAATATCAGGGGTTTACATAGCAATCTCGACGCCGTCCACCATCACCTCGAGACGGCGCGGCCTGCCTTACTCTTTTTAACGGAGACGCAGATAGGTGCTCCGGATGACATTTCGTACCTAAATTACCCCGGCTACGAGTTGGAGCATACCTTCCGTCGTAAAGCCGGGGTGTGCGTATTCATCTGAGGTGATATCTGCTGTCGCCGCCTTCGGGCCCTCGAACATGGTGACTTGTCAATCCTGTGGCTACGCGTAGACTATGGAGGGCTTACCCGCATCTACGCATGCCTCTACAGGTCCCATGGCAGTGATCCGGGGTCAATTCAATTATTTGAGAACGTCCAATGGGGGATTGACGAAATATTGGAGCAGTGTCCATCAGCGGAGGTGGTGGTTCTTGGAGACTTCAACGCTCATCATAAAGAGTGGCTGGGGTCCCGAACCACTGACCTCCAGGGTCGACATCTCTTCAATATGGTCTCGGCCTATGGTCTCTCACAACTGGTGACACAGCCCACCCGTATCCCAGATATTGAGAGCCATGAGTCTTCTTTACTGGATCTTCTGCTGACTACACACCAGCACGGATATCGGGTAGTGGTTGAAGCGCCTCTTGGATCTTCTGACCACTGCTTGGTCCGTAGCAGTGCCCCTGTTGTAAGGCCTAGTCGTTCTAAGGCGACTGGGACTCGCAGAGTCTGGCAATATAAGTCAGCAGATTGGGATGGACTGCGCGAGTTTTACGCATCCTACCCATGGAAGCGGCTTTGCTTCGCCTCTGGGGACCCTGGCGTCTGTGCGGACTGCGTTACCGAAACGGTTATTACGGGGATGGAATTATTCATCCCCAACACCAAAATACCCGTCGGTGGCCGCAGCCGACCCTGGTTTAACAAAACCTGCAGGACGGCTGCATGCCAGAAACAGTCCGCATATCGGGCCTGGAATAGGGCCAAAAAATGCCAGGACCCGAACGCCAAAGAGGTGAAGCGGAAATTTAACGCCGCTTCTAGATCTAGTAAGAAGGCTATTGCTAGAGCCAAGGCGGAACATGTTGCCAGAATTGGCGAGCGATTGCAAAGCTATCCCGCTGGGAGTCGTGCATTCTGGTCGCTCGCCAAGGCTGCACAAGGCAACTTCTGCCAGCCCAATCTCCCACCACTGCAGAAACACGATGGTAGTCTGGCTCACAGCGCAAAGGAGAAGGCCGATCTTCTAGGTCAATTCTTTGCCTGTAACTCGACTTTGGATGCCGGAGCTGCCACACCACCTACCATCCCACGGTGTGAAAGCTCACTGCCCGAAATCCGCATCACGCAGCGAGCGGTTAGGCGGGAGCTGCGGCTTTTAGACGTCCATAAGTCGAGTGGACCGGATGGCATCCCTGCAGTGGTACTAAAGACGTGCGCCCCTGAATTGACTCCCATCCTCACGCGCCTATACCGACTTTCCTACGCTACTAATAGGGTTCCGTCTTCGTGGAAGGTAGCCCATGTCCACCCGATCCCTAAAAAGGGAGACCGGTCTGACCCATCGAATTACAGGCCAATTGCGATAACATCCTTGCTCTCCAAGATAATGGAGAAGGTTATAAACCGCCAGCTTCTGCAGTACCTTGAGGATCGCCAGCTTATCAGTGATCGCCAATACGGCTTTCGTCATGGTCGGTCGGCTGGTGATCTTCTTGTGTACCTCACACACCGTTGGGCAGAGGCCTTGGAGGGCAAGGGTGAGGCGCTGGCGTTCAGCCTAGATATCGCAAAGGCGTTCGATAGGGTCTGGCACAGGGCACTTCTATCGAAGCTACCATCATACGGAATCCCCAAGGGACTCTGTAATTGGATTGCCAGCTTTTTGGATGGTCGGAGTATAAAAGTCGTCGTAGATGGCTCCTGCTCCGATACCATGACCATTAATGCTGGTGTACCACAAGGCTCGGTGCTCTTCCCGACGTTGTTTATCCTGCATATCAATGACATGCTCTCTATCGAGAATATGCGTTGCTATGCGGATGACAGTACGGGTAATGAGCGGTACACTGAGCAACGGAATATCCCTCGGAGTATTCAGGAAAGAAGGGTTCAACTTGTGTCTGAAGTCGAGCGCTCTCTGGGGCGGGCCTCGGAATGGGGTGAACGGAACCTAGTCCAGTTCAACCCTACAAAGACACAAGTTTGCGCGTTCACTGCAAAGAAGGACCCATTTGTCATGGCGCCTCAGTTCCAAGGAGTAACTCTTCCAATTTCTGAGAGTATTGGGATTCTCGGCGTCAAAATATCGAGCAAAGTCCAGTTTGGGAGTCATTTGGAGAACAAAGCCAAATTGGCAAGCAAAAAGTTGGGCGTCCTGAACAGAGCCAGGCGGTACTTCACACCGAGACAGCGTCTTGTGCTATACAAAGCACAAGTTCGTCCTCATGTGGAGTACTGCTCACATCTCTGGGCAGGTGCGCCCAAATATCAGCTAGACCCACTTGACTCCCTGCAAAGACGGGCTGTTCGAATCGTCGGGGATCTCAATCTTACGGACAGATTGGAGTCGCTGGAGCAGCGGAGAGACTTTGGCTCACTCTGTGTACTCTACCGACTCTTTCACGGGGAGTGCTCCGAGGAACTGTTTGACTTGGTACCACCGTCACCATTCTACCAACGTACCACTCGACATCGCAGCAGGGTTCATCCATTTCACCTGGAAACGTTATGGTCTTCAACTGTACGTTTCCAGCGATCATTTCTCCCACGTACGTGCAAGCTCTGGAATGAACTACCTGCTGCTGTGTTTCCCGAGCGCTATGACATGTCCTTCTTTAAACGAGGTTTAAGAAGAGTATTTCCTTCACGGTAGGCAGCGGCCTGGCTGTGGCCCTGGTATTGCAATGGTCCATGTGCAGCAGTTACACTTACCATCAGGTGTGCTGCTTGCTCGTTTGCCACCGTTGGCAATAAAAAAAAAAAAAGAAATATGGAAATCCATAGAATAAGTATAACCGATATAGAACAAAGAATTAGCAGGCTGAAGTGACAATGGGCAGGCCACATCGCTCGATGAATCGATAACCGCTGGGAAATAAAGATTCTAAAGTGGCGACAACGTATCGAACGCCACTCTAACAGGTGAAACGAAGATTAGTCTAGTGATTGAATTAGTGAAAGTTGCAAAACATGAGGGAGCAGTGAACGGCAAAGGGCTGGATGAAGATGATGAATGAAGGATATGATACGTAGATAACATCTGTGCAAGAGAATGAAAACTTGAAGTAATACCCTGTATCAACTCTTCCGACCAGCAGTATAATAGGTAAATTTCCCTTCTATTATAGTGAAGTTCCGAGCCCAGCAATCAGTGTCGGATTAAGGCAGCGCGAGGCCTATAGCAAATTCTATCGAAGGCCCTTGGTTTGCGTCAGGTTCCCAAGTTTAGGGTATTAAATAAAACAAAACTGTTAAGGCATGCAAGATATTTTACGCTCCTAGCTAAATTGATATTTTTTTTAATTACAGCCAGACAGACGCACAGTGTTCTGTCTAGAACAAGCTAGGTGGACAAAATTATTTTTAGACTTTTTTAGACCGTCACTAGTTAAATATGTTATATTATAACGACTAAAAATATTTTCATCCATATACTAGCGTTTCATCCAAGGTTTTCCTGCTATATTATGCTTTATTTCGTCATCCTAAATAATAGTCTCTTGTGGAGGGAAGTAGGAGTGGAAAAATAAATATAATTTATAAATAAATAGTAATATAAAAAATATAATAAGAATAAAATTACACAATACTATTTTACAACATATAAATGTAAACTATATTACAACTTGCAAAATAAATAAATAAAAAAATGATATTTAAATAGTTATTCTACTAAACATTCTAAAAACAATTATAACACCTAATATATTTTTTAATAATATATAAAGTAAAAACTAATACCCAACTACGACAAAAAACGAGGCTAAAAAAGTATGAAATAAGATTTTCAGGACACAGGATTAAACAACGTATGTACTACTGAAGAACGTTGCTACTGAAGGAGCAAGATAATTGACACAGACTCTACCAAGACGCCTTAGTTTTAGCAGTTTGATAATAATATTATACGATACGATACTAAATTACACAATTATCAGTGTACAGAGATACACATATTCAAGTTTGAAAAGCTGTAGTCTCGCGTTGCTATGTTATGGTATTATGTTGCTTGTCTTATCAAATGAAGCTTGTTTTATTTAATTTTCTGTGTCCAGTAGACCGCACAGCTACATTGGCAGCAATTATGAGCTCTTTAGCACTGCGAGATTGTATTAAATCTTCCACCCTACGTTTCTTTGTTTTAGAAGACGATTCCTCGAACTCTTTTCAAGGTCTGCCGACTTTCGCTGACTCTTGTGTGATGTTGAAGGTTTCGGCTGTTGGAAAATTATTTGGAACTTAATTTTCTCACCACTCCTTATTTTTGGCTATGAATCGTTTCTTTGATTTTCCAGCAGCACTCCTCTTAGAGGCAACAGTTGATAAGAGTTTTGCTAATTTCATCTTTATTGTGCATTCAAAATTATCGGTAATATTTTAAATATTGAAATATGTCATAACAAAATCAAAAAGGCGAACATTCCTTTAACGTTTATCATATTTCAACCATTCTTCAAAAATAGCAACTTTCGAAATAGCATGAATGTATTCTGAAAAAAATAAAAAAATAATATTTGTACTCATTTGTGCTGATTTAATATAGATTTATATTTTAGTGAACTAAGTAAACTAAAGATGAAATCACAATTTAGCCCGTCTACAATAGTCTACAAGTTGTTCCCGGTCCATGAAAGTTCAAAAATATTTAATACTACGCAATAAATTTTGATGATTTTTCAGATACATTTTAGATATACAAATTCGTCAACAATATAATTAAAAGTAGCCAAAATGTGTAGTACTAACCTTCAATAGTAAAATCCATTACTAAAAACTTGCACAAACCACTAACTGCCACAATAAGATGTTGTTCAAAATGTCGCATAGAAGTAACTGATATAAGTACTTTAATTACATGCGACTCATAACCTCACATTGTAACCCTATAATTCACATTTCTGGAATGCTAGACATAAACTATTCTTGAAATTGGAGGTTTGGGGATGTTGTTTATCTGAATTAACTACCAGTTTCCGGAAATTTTCGAGTGACTTTTGTCCACCTAGCTTGTTCTAGGCGGTACACTGTGAGACGTTGTAGCGAGAGGCCCTAATTCGCGGGGCCCGTAGCATTTGCTACTCTTGCTATATGGGTAATCCGACACTGCCAGCAATGGGACGTATTTAAGCTGAGCCGATGAAAAGTAGGACTTATTAAAACTAACCTACATATTCCTCATTTAGTTGCGACCCCATTCATAAAAACAGACTGTACTAATGCTAATTGAGGTATTTCAATGGATCTTTGGATGGTTTCGAGTATTTTCCTTTGATTTCATTGCAGTTGTAGTTGCATCATCCCTACAATGATACTAAAGCAAAATGCGTTTTTTGCCGACCATTGAGAAAGAAAAATTTTGGAGTGGCGACCACGTATCGGACGACGCAGTGTAAGACGCCCCGCACTACGTAGACCTAAGACCTGGTGAAAGTTGCTGAGCGTCGTTGAATGCAGGCGGCACAGGACCGCACTGTGTGGTGAAAGGAGAGGGAGGCCTACATCCAGTAGTTGACGACTAACGGCATCGACCATTATCAGCAACAAATCCTTGTCATTATCAAATAATATTTTTTTTTTATTTACACACGTACGTTTGTTTGATGAGCATTAGAAATTATCTTCATTATCTCAGCCTATAAATGTCCCACTGTTGGGCTCAGGTCTCCTCCATAATGGGTGGGGAAATGACCTACTATTCCACGCTGGTCAGACGGTTTTGTTTCGAGCTTTTCTTCTCTTGCACAGATGTTTTATGTTTATTATATCCCTTAGGCGTATTTTACGACAGCCGCAGGCAAGACAAGGAGTGGTGAATTGTATTTTTACTCCATCACCACACGGAAACATTAGAAATAAATGCATAAATTCAGCATGTCCGAAAATGATTCAAATTCATGGTCCTCCTAACGAACGGCTTTATTCCCGCTTCTCAATAACTGTATGCAAATGAAGGCCTATTTTTAAAAAGGCTTGGGGTATAGACAGGTACAAAGAGTTTAGGTGGGACTTTCATCCGCTTATCATGACCTTATCATGTATGCAAAAAAAAATGTAATCAGTTTGAAATATCATATAAATTTATTGTGATAAAAAGTTATTGTATATTTTCATTGACAGCATCTGAATTTTAGGTAACACTCAAGTCGTTGGCAACGTTACGTGTTGAATGATACATATTATCAAGCAATCATTGATGTATCATAAAGACTGTGTTAAGTATTACCTATTATATAGGTGTCATTTGTGTTAAGGAGTATCAAAAAGCTTATTATTGGCTTTTTCGTGTTCAACGTAACTGAGTTAGTTACATTCGTAATTGTGTGTTTAATGAGTGTGGTTTGTCATCAAATAAATGATGTTTTAGACATTATAAGCTGACATTTTATTCATTTTTATATATCACATAAAAGCTATGTGAAAAAATAGAAATAAATGTTAGTATTTTCTCAGTTAATTAAAAAACAACAAACGATTTCACAAACAATTAGATTTGCCTTTAGACACATAAATTATCTAATTCCAAGTCAGAAATGCCCCAATTCTCTAATTACCATAACGAACAATAAATCAAAAATTAAGCCAACTATAATAATTATTTATAGCAATAAAATTAAAGAGAATTATGATCTCTTTATATTAACGCGCTTATAAAACGCCATTTTATGCCATAGATATTTAAAACTAGTAATCCATCCTCGCTTCGCTTCAGTTTCAGTCGCATTGGCGACTTTTTTTAATCTTCATCATTTCATTTTCAACATTTCAGCTCATATACGTCCTACTGCAGGGCTCAAGCCTCCTCCACAATAGGAGGGAAATTGACCTTACTATACCATGCTAGTCAGACAGGTTGGTATAGGATTTTATTACAAGTTTTCCTTGTCTTGCATAGATGTTATATGCGTATTATATCCCTTTGTCATCTTTTACGATATCCACGGGCAAAAAAGGGAGCGGTGAATTAATAGTATTCATAATAGTATTCTTACTCCGTCACCACACGGACACTTAATCGTCATTATCTTCTAAAATATTACTATATATGATTGCAGTCCATGAGACCTATGGTACCGGGGACCAGGCAAAATTTTATAATGATTTCTTGAGAGAAAAAGTAGCTTAAGTTACTCCTTACATATATAGACAGGGACTTGGTAGTAAATTATTATTGAAATCAGTCAAACCGTTTGAAAACTTTGCGCCCGAAGTCGCCCAAGCTGAGGCCGCGGATGACTGGACTGGGGACTTTAGTCCGTCACCCGCCGAGAGGCTGACCACGTAACGACGACCAACGTCCTGGGACAGGAACGTCGAGAGGTGAGGGTGCCCTAAAGGATATTCCGTCGGGCCGACCACTGAGAACAAGGAACTTCGCACTGGTGGTCGGCCAACGACGAAGGCGACGTGGTTACGGGTGAGTTAAGGGCCCGCACGCCGTCCTTTCCTCACTCCGGACGCAATGGACGGTGTGTGCACTTAATAGCCCATAGCCATAGCCCACCCATAATAAAAAACCGTTTGGAAGCTTACTTGGAAAAATTGGTTGAGTTTTCCATCCGTTTCTAGAAATAAAATCCGAAAAAAAAGGAAAATAAAAGTGGTAGACCCATACTGTTGACAGTTGTCACAGCCGCAGGCCGGTCCGTCCGGGGTAGTACCACACTGAGCAGAAAATTGACGTCCGAGTAGTAGAAATTTGTTACTGCGCTTCGTTCGCTGAACGAAAGAGCCGGCAGCCCAACTTTCTGAGGTTGTGGTGTGATGGGTTTTAGTGATGCCTTTAGTATCACCAAACCTAATTACAATCACTTCATTTTCTCCACGGTAGGCTGCGGCCATGGAAAGGTCCATGAGCAGCAGCAACACTTACCATCAGGTGTACTGTTTGAACGCTTGCCACGGATTGCTATAAAAAAATGGCTGGACCAAATCCTACAAACCGCATCTACTACAAAATATATATTACAGCAGTCATTAAACTTATAATAACATAACGAAATATGAATATACATTTATACACTTACTACGTAAGTTACACTTTTGCAAACCTCGTTGAATATAAAAGCGTGAGCTTATACAAACATTATAAACACATGATGGTTATCTGCCGAATTTATGGCCATATTAAATTTTGCATATTCGAATCAAGAATAGTTTTAAATGTTCCTTTAATATCTGGTTTATTATCATACACTCAACCATTATTCCCCTGTAATACCGACAAAGTGATTAAATCTTGAATATAAATAAAAATCTTTAAGAAAATACAGACATGTGCATCTTGAAATTATGATACCACATAATAAAATAATCGCCACCATTAAATTTTGCAACCGAATGAAGTCACAGCATTAATTATCTATGGTAGTATCATAAATCAACCATTTAATTTTTAATTTCTCGATATCAGAATAAATCAGCGATACGTAGAATCGATTTTAAACCATCAAATATAGATAATCCACAAATTAATATAAGGTAAAAGCACCAGTAGTTGACCATTTAAAGGTATGAAAATTTTATTTTTATTGCTCAATCTTATTTTTCACTCGAATCAATTAGTGTTTCTTGTTCTGAGCTAAACTAGTAAACTAGTAGAAACTAGTGGTTCTGCTTGTACAATAATGGAATAAAATAAAACTTACAACTTGAGAATTAGTAGTTGACCACCCAAATTACCTACACCACCAAAATTATTCAATATGTGTTTTTTTTTTTTTTCAGATTTCACATACATCATTTCGGCTCATATACGTCCCACTGTTAGGCTCGAGCCTCCTTCATAATAGGAGGGAAATCGACCTTACTATAGGTACCATACTGGTCAGACAGGTTGTTATAGGTTTTTATTTCGAGTGTTCCCTCCCTTGCATCCTTACTTAATATTATAAATGCAAAAGTAAGGATGTTTGTTTGTTTATTTATTAGTTTGTTTGTTACGCTTTCACGCTTAAACCACTGAACCGATTTCAAAAATTCTTTCATCATTGGAAAGACATAATATCAGGGAGTAACATAGGCTATATTTTAACCACAGAGGGTCATGGCGGTCAGGGCCATCCGCGGATACCGCATGGTGGCGACGGAGGCAGCGTGCCTATTGGCCGGGACTCCCCCGTGGGACCTGGAGGCAGAGATGCTCGCCAGACTATATCGGCGGGTGACGGGGGTGCGAGCGGAGGGCGGTGTAGTCTCGTTAAGGGATCTCACCGCCTGGCGCGTCGACGCCCGCCGAGACGTCATTGCCCGTTGGGCAGTCCGGCTGGAGAGGCCTCGGTTCGGGGTGCGAACCGTGGAGGCCTTCCGGCCGGTGCTGATGCAGTGGTTGGAAAGGCGGCACGGGGTGCTCTCCTTCCGACTGGTGCAAGTTTTGACGGGGCATGGGTGCTTCGCCAAATACCTGCACAAGGTCGTTAGGAGGGAGAGTATACCGTCCTGCCACCACTGCGATTGCGACGAGGACACGGCGCGCCATACGCTCGAGGCCTGCGCGGCTTGGGCAGTGCAGCGCTGTGAACTCGTCGCAATCATCGGTACGGACCTGACGCTGCCGGCTATCGCTAGGGCGATGGTCGACAGCGTCGGGAATTGGGACGCGGTCGCAGCCTTCTGCGAGATAGTGATCTCGCAGAAGGAGGCGGCGGATCGCCTGCCCGAGGAGTGCAGCCTCGATGAGGAGATCCGCCGCCGGCGACTGGGGCGGCTTAGGCGCAACTATCTGCGCCTCATGCCGCCCTAGCCGAGGCCGTGGGTGACGTGACCGGGGATTAGTCCGTCACCCGCCGAGAGGCCGACCGTGTGAGGAAAGACCGACGTCCTCCCCGAGGTGGGGACGTCAGTCGATGGGAGGGTACCCCAATTAGGGGTATTCCGTCAGGCCGACTACTGACGACAAGTTAACCCTGCTCCAGTGGTCGGCCCAACGACGAAGGCGACGTGGTTTTTGGGTGGGTCGCGAAAGTTGCGTGCTTAAGCCCCTCTGTCGCCCCGGACGGAGTGGAGCGGAGGCGCGCCGACCGCGACCCACCCACAAAAAAAAAAAAAAAGATTATATTTTATCCCGGTATTCCCACGGGAACGGGAACTACGCGGGTAAGGCGACTGAAACCGAAGCGAAGCGAGGGCGGGTTGCTAGTAGATGTCATATTTTTCCATCTCTTGCATAGATGTCATATGTGTAATATATCCTATAGCCGTCTTTTACGACACCCACCAGTATGAGAGAGGGTGGTGAATATGGAATTAGTTTAAAAACACGCCGTAAATTCTTATTTTACTAATTTATTTATTTATTAAATTAATTTCTTATTGCTAACAGCGTACCATACGCAATAATAGAAGTAGTTATACTTAATGAGAAAAAAAAATATTACAGAAATATTAATTAGGTAATTATAACATAAAAGAAATGTAAATGATATACATAACTAATTTGGATCAACATGTACTGCTGCCAATGGTCAGTGCCTTCACATACCTCTCAGCAATATTGTACGATATTTTTTTTGTTTGATATTTTAATAATAAATGATTTGATTTGTATTTATTTTATTTATTTAAGTCAACATTCTGCACTAAAGAAATAAGCCTTGTATTGCGGGGGACTTTACAAACATAATTAATGGACACAAATTACATTCAGACTCAGAACAACAATTTGTGGATCGCACAAAGTGTTGTCCCGCGTGGGATTCGAACCCCCGACACTGGCGCTGTAGCCGCTGTAGGTCGCTATCTTAACCACTACGCCATCTGTGCAGTCAAATAATATACATAAAACATTTCTCTGTACAAGAAAATAAGTCGAGTGAAGGTTCAGAGGCTACAATTTCAATAATATAAGGGGGCGTTCATAAGATACGTGAGATGTTTAAGGGGGAGGAGGGGGTCGGCGAATATCACGAATTTTTTTTTCTGATTGAAACAAAAAAAATTATACTATTTTGGTCCATTTAATCCAGATTACACATGCTTAAGATTTAATCTTAAGCGTAATCGTAATACGATTAAGATCATTCACTAATTCGTTCAAAAGAATTTTTTTTTTCTTTTTACAATAACAATCCAACGCGTTTACGTAAGAAACTCACATTTTGAAAAATCTCACGTGAGATTGGGGGATGGGGGAGGGAGTTGAATAAAATCTCACGACATCTCACCAGGGGGGGGGGGGGGGAAGGAGCTACAGAAAATTAAAAAAAAAATCACATAATTTATGGACGCCTCCTAATGTAATACGCGAGGAAGCGGTGTAAATTATCCTATGCAAATGCGCGCATAGTCAACTACAGATACATGGTCAAATACTAGTGATCTCCAACCTACCTCGTCCAAATTGTGAATAGTCCGTGTGGTAAGGGAGTAAGAATACAATTCACTACTCCCTATCTTGTTCGTGGATGTAGTAAAAGACGATAAAAGAAGAAAAATATGCATACATTTTAAATAAAACTACTTTACGGATTTTATCGTGATCAAATACAAACGCGATAAAATCCGTAAAGTCATCTCATCATCATCATCTCAGCCCATATACGTCCCACTGTTGGGCTCGGGCCTCCTCCATAATGGAAGGGTAATTGACCTACTATACCACGCTGGTCAGACGTGTTGGTATTTTTTTTTTTATATGCGTTTTATATCCCTTAGTCGTCTCGTACGATCACCCACGAGTAAGATTGAATTATACAATATTATAATTGTTATTTTATTAATTGTAATAAAATAACGGTGGTGAATTGTATTCTTACTCCGTCACCACACGGATAAAATGTATAATACTCGCGTAAACATCAGAAATCATTAAATATGCATACAATCTATGCAAAAGAAGAAAAACTCGAATCCCTCAAAGAAGGCAAATTCGACTACTAGTGGTACTAGGAGGCATGTTTGACAGAGATGTTGACAAACGGTTTTACTGCCAGTTTTACTTCTGTTTCTATTCATTTATCCAGACGTCAGTCAGTAGCCGCCCACTTGACAATCTTCGTCCTAACGACCTTTCTTTAAGAATGCCTCTCAGAACAATCCAACCATTTGCATCTAACGGCTCTCTGCGACTTTTAAGATGTCGTCAGTTCAGTTCCTTAAGATGGTGAACGGGAATAGAAGACATAGTATTCTTACTTCGTCAACACATGGATTAAACATACATAAATCATCAGTCTGCGTTGAGTTTGCTGACAATCATCACACCATAGGCTGCTAGTGAAAAACAGCATTGTGGAGTTACTACAAAATTAAGCTGAATAGCGATCTTTTTACTCGCTTGCGGGTGGGATCCCAGCTATTACATCTATCTATATGTAAACTAGCTGTACAAATAGGTGTACACTTGCGAGATAGAAATAAACTATTTTTCTTTCTTCCTTCTTCTTTCATTATTTGAAAGTATACAGGCGCTGTAATTTCCGTGCAGTGACGAAGTAAGAATACCATTCACTGCCGAATATCTTACTCATAAAATACGATTATAGGTTACTAGCAAGCCGTCTTCAGTTGTATTACCCGTGCAGTTCCCGTTTCTTTGGGAATACCGGGATAACTATAGCTTATGTTACTCCCAGACATTATAGCTTTCCATTGGTGAAAGAATTTTTGAAATCGGTTCGGTGGTTTGAGCGTGAAAGCGAAACAAACAAACTTACTTTCGCATTTATAATAATATCAGGTTGACCGAGCTTCGCTCGGAATATTTTTATAGAATTTATTTAGATATATTAATAAAAACTAAAAATTATATAAAAAAATTACAAACAGAGAATAATAATAACACCGAGATTCGAACCGACGCTGTTTGGATGCTACAAAACTCAAATTTAAAACCGGCCGTCCCCCAACTGAGCTACCGGAACTCTTGACATTTACAACGAAATTTAAATTCATATTCTTTTAAAATTTAATGTCATTTATTGTTATGCTAAAAATACCGACAAAAGAACATTTTCTATAAATAAAACCTAGCTAGATCGGTTTCAACAAAATCGTTGGAGCCGTTTCCGAGATCCTGAATATATATATATATATATATATATATATTCAGGATTCTTGTATATATATATATACAAGAATTGCTCGTTTAAAGATATAAGATTAGTAAGAATATGCATAACACCTATGTAAGAGAAGGAAATGGCAATGAGCAGGCCACATCGTGCGACGAATCGACAACCGCTGGGGAAGAAAGGTTCTCGAGTGGCGACCTCATTTCGGACGACAAAGTGTAGGACGACAACTACATGAACCGATGTCCTGCTAAAATTGCTGGGCGTCATTAGATACAGACGGTACAAGACCACACTCTGTGGCGTAATATAAGGGAGTCCTACGTCCAGCAGTGGCAAACGATAGGTCGACATGAAAGAAGAGAAGCAAAACTCGACCTGAAATTCGATATCAACACACCTAACTAATTTGGAAATGCCAAGTCAATATTCCTTCTATTTTGAAAGTAGTTTGAGGTCAGCAGTTCCTTTATATGAGTCGGGATGATCAGATCATATATTGCGCTCGTTTAAAGGTTGCAGGATTATTAACGTATTTCATAGAGCACGATTGTTACTAATTTTTTTATTATCTAAAACAATTTTTGATGTGAAACATCTATAGGCGAGAGTGAACCTAATCGTTGGCGTGGCGTAACGCTTGGATATGTACATTTGTGTAAAAAAATAATAACCTGTTCTAGAAATTTGTACAACGCCATCTAGTGAGCTCATAATAAATTATTAACCTAAATATATACCTATAGTGTATACTAATGAAAGTAAATGTTTATTGAATAAAAATCATCATTTTCTGAAAAACAAACAATATTTTATTAATACTTTATACCATATTAGGTCCTGTCGTAATCTGTTCTTTTATGTATATATATATACTTGTACAAAATAAAATCGATGTTTCACATCAGCCAGGCGTCCTGAGCGACGACTCCCTTTTTTAAATACATTTTGTTTCTGGCCTTGGCTTTAAAGTAACTTTCACAAGATAAAATTGTATCTAAATATGTTCAATGAGTGTTGCTTGATTGATTAAAAAGGGTGAAGTTGAACTATTATTCCGTTACCATGTTAAACAAAATTTATTTATTTATTTATCATACACACAACTATTTTTAGAAGATTTAGTCTACTGTATTTCTTTGGCGGTAAAAAAGACAACAAAGCATTCATGAGGACTGCCGACGGAAGTGAAAACTTAAACTGTGAACAAACAGTTGTTATTCTTGGATATTCATATTAATTTTTAATCCCCTATTCATGCAGGTGTCTATAGAAGATTTCACTTCAAAAATCCTAAGTATGAGTCCTACTCCTTACCTGATCTATCACTCTAAATACAGCTTTACAGACGACGACAAGGATTATCCTTGAAAGTAGCAATGTTCCTCTTCGTCAGCTTACAAGCCTCATTAAGTAACACGATGGGCTTGGAAACCGGTGTTGAATCGGGTTTGTGCTTTGTGCCGAATATTTGAATATTCATGCTGATTTATTATGGTATTTTGGAAGGGTTTTAGGTTAACCGCATGTCGTGTTGTACCGCTCCTGAGACGTATAACATAAGTCAGCCATATTTTGATAGTAAAAGTCAGATTTTTACTGCACAGTTTTTCACCCATCCATCTATCGGCCTGTACTGTTAGACTGAGGCCTCCCCACTAGAATGTTACTCAGAACAGACCTCTGCTATTACATCCAATGGCCACCTGCAATTTTTAAAATCGTCGTCAATCCACCCTATGGAGGAGCTTCCTACGCTGCGTTGTTCGATCCTAGGTACAATCCGACACGAGAACCTTTCTTCCTCGGCGGTTGTCGGTTCGTCGTGAGATACGGCCTGTCCATTACCATTTCAACGTGCTTATACTTCAGTATATTAGTTACACAAGTTCTTAGCAGCCTATAGCAATCTCAACGACGTGGAGCCTTTTTATGAAGCAGAAATTTAGAGAATACGTTTTAGAGCTATGAGTCATCGCTGATAATACATACTGGTTATATATCTTTGTTTACAGACATTGTGAAATATTGGACGATATCATTCTCTTTTCCATATGGTGACCGAGTAAAAATACTATTTATCATCCCATTTCTTGCCCGTAAAAGACAACCAAAGAATTATAATGGAGATAAAACCTGTGCGAGAGAAGGCAAATTCGAAATAAAACACAATTTTTTTTTTTGGGATGTGCTACTGCCAGCGCACCCGCCGCCCGGCTCCCTACGGGGCGACAAAGCGGCCCTGTAACCCACCCATATAGCACGTCGCCTTCATCGTTCGGCCGACCATCGGTGCAGAGCTTTTTGACTTCAGTAGTCGATCGGACGGAATACCCCGAGGGAGTACCCTCTCCCATCGACGTCCCCCTGGGATGCCGATCGCCGTCGCGAAGCTAACTACTCCGTGGCTGCCGGACTAAATCCCCGGTCTGATTACCCGCAGCCTCTGATAAGGTGGCATCAGGCGCAAATAAAACCCTATACCAACACGTTTAATCAGCGTGCTATTTTCAATTCTTCTTTTATTATGGAGAAGGCTCATGGGCAGCAGTATGAAATATGCTGAGATGATGATGATCGTCTTCCTAAGTGTCTCGTATACAATTTTTAGTCAAACGAGATTCAGTCAGACGAATTGGTATAGAATTTTATTCTTTCTGTTAAAGGTAAATTACTTAAACAATGTAAACATTACCTTCGTGTGGTGACCTGACCACCTGCTCTCACGGGAAGCCTATGGACGTCGTAAAAGACGACTAAGGCATATGATATGCAGATAATATCTATGCAAGAGAAACTCGATATAAAACCTTATGCCAACATGTCTGATCAGCGCGGTAGCGTAGAACAATTTTTGTCCTATAGTGGAGAGGGAATGAGCATAACTAAGGACGCAAATATCGAAACCAAGAACATCGATGTACAAAAAATATCCCTCGAAAAACATCTATGTATCGAAACATCGATTTTTTTTAAGATCTATGGCCCTAATTCGTACAAACAATTCTAACTTTGATTTAAAATGCAAGCAATCTTTATTATCTATGCCAATATTATCTATTGAATAGATAAGTATTTAGAGCAAGGAAGGTATAGAGTTCAGGTAATAAAATTACATTTAACACCATTTTTTTATATAGTAAAGTTATTATAAGCTTATATTAACTGCAGCAAGTTATTTAGAAATAGAGTAACTAAACTATCACGTAGGCTCTGCTAAAAGTACCATATATTTTAAATTGATGGCAGGTAAAACATCGAAGTAAAAACAACGTATAAAATCGACACATCGATGCTTAACAATAATGAACATCGATGGCAAACATCGATATATTGTTTACATCCCTAAGCTGTATATCACTGTAGTAGTGAGACTTATGGGGGCTGATATTTAGAATTTGTGCGATGGTAATATTTGTTTAACCTTAAAACTTTCTCATTTGATTTGAAATTTATAGACAGGCACCAAAATATATGCAAAGTTTTAATTGATATATTAATATTTGAAATGATAAGACTGAAAAGGATACCCTTTTTCTAAAAATAACTAAACGGTCTTTCTGAAATTATTTATTCTTAAATTGTATTCAAAGGATACAATTAGAAATTTCTAAAGCCTGGAGAATCTAATCAAGATATTCGGCTACTTTGATCGAATTATTACATTGTCATGGGCTTTTTACGTGTGGTGACGGATTAAGAATAGAATTCACCACTCCCTATCTTGCCCGTGGATGTCGTAAAAGACGACTAAGGGATATAATATGCACATAACATCTGTCTGTACAAGAGAAGGAAAACCCGAAATGAAACCCTATACCAACATGTCTGACCAGCATGGTATAGTAGGTCAAATTCCCTCCCATTGTGGAGGAGGCCCAAGCTCTATAGTGGGACGTATGTGGGCTGAAATGATGATGATGATTACATAGTCATGGCCTTTTGACGAGTGTGCAAAGTTTAAATAAAATCTGTTCGTTCAAAGTGGGGCAAAATGACGTTCAAAGATTCCGTTACATACATATGTACATACAGGTAGAACTAATAAAAGCGTGTTAAAAAGAAAACAAAAAGTCCTTCGATACAATAGATTTATAGTGTTAGGACGACATTGTTGACAGCTGTCTGTCTACAACCGCGGGCCGGTCCATCCGGGGTAGTACCACACTCTTGCAGAAAATCGACGTCTGAGTAGTAGCAATTTGTTACTGCGCTTCGTTCGGTGAGCGAGAGAGCCGAAAACCCAACCTTCTGAGGGTGATTGCACGTGGTAGGTTTTGGTGATGCCTTTAGTTTCATCGAACCTCAGTGCCATCATTCACATTCTCTACACTTTCTTCACGGTAGGCAACGGTCTAACAAAGGTCCATGAAAAAAATACATAATTCCACTTAAAGTTAGTTCGATATAAACACCATAACTCATATAACATAATAAATTATCATCATCATCATTTCAGCTCATATTCGTCCTACCGACTGTTGAGCTGAAGCCTCCTCCACAATTAGAGAGCAAAAGACCTGCTACACCACGCTAGAAAGCAGGTACAGGCCTTCAGATATAAAAATACTTAGACTTCAAAGATAGAATAAATATTTATATGCAATAATTTGCATGCGAGCTAATAAAACGAGCAGTACTTTTTATTTGGTGTTCGGTTGTAAATTGATTGGGTTATTTGCATACTAAATTGCTACAGATGTTTTCTCTTTTTATCGTATGGTTAATTGTGAACGTAGTAACAGAGTTATTTGAGCCACTCAAAGACTGATTTAACAACTTTATAAACTGCCTTTTAAACAGGCAGATATTTTGAAGATCTTTTACAGATAATGTGTAAGATCGTTGGCGTGGCGTAAACAGACCGCGGCGACGCAACGCCACGCTAAATGACGGAATATGCGAGGGTAAAGCTGATTTTTGGCGTGGTGTAAAACGGCGGCGACGTAACGCCACGCTATATGATGGAATATATGTTCTAAACGCAGTCTATACTTAATACTGTGTGAGACATGGCGACATAATGTTGTGCGTAAGCGACTGTACAGTGAATTAATTATGATTGTTGTGTAATATTTTAAATAATAATATAAATATAAATCAGTGTGGTGACGGAGTAAGAATAGAATTCACCACCCCCTTTCTTGCCCGTGGGTGTCGTAAGAGACGACTAAGGGATATAATATGCATATAACATCTATGCAAGAGAAAGAAAACTTGAAATAAAACCCTTACCACCATGTCTGACCAGCGTGTATAATTTCCCTCCCATTATGGTAGAGGCTCGAGCCCAATAGTGAGACGTGTATGAGCTGTTACCTCTTTGAATGGGCAATGGGCAGGCCACATCGTTATTCCTTTCGTCAAACAGATAACCATTGCAGAAGGAAGGTTTCCAACAATGGAAGTCTACGGGCTGATTGACACGTAGGTGGATAGTACCAAAAATAGAAAATAAGACTGTTCACTGTTTCGATTAGTATTAAATCTATATACGTAAGACATTATAATCTGCACCTAGATCTCTAACAAAATAAAGATATTTCCTTTTATATCTATTTTGCATTCAAAAAACATACACCAATTTTAATATTAAAGATAGCATCTGAAGATATGAGAACATCGTATTATCTCTTGTAGGCTTTGATGTTAATAATAATATGAAGTTACTTGCACTGTGTGAAATCAGGCATTAGCGCATTTGCCCGTATGTTTGATATCGGCATAAGACGCTGATATCAAACACACGGTTACAGTTATAAAGGGTCAATATTCCTTCCTCTGTAGTGGCGATACCAATTTAATTATTTAAGTTACCTTCTTATCGTTATCTTCTTCTTCTTCTCAGGCTATGTACCCTATTATTTGGCGCGCGCCTCCTCTGTAATTGGCACACTATATTATACTAGTCAGTAGAGTGGGAAAAGAGATTTGTGGCAGCTCGTATGGGAAGTCATTAATTACTAGTCTTTTTATTTTTTTTTATTGTGGTCTACGGTCAGCGCATCTGCCGCCCAACTCCGTCCGGGGTGACAGAGGGGTATAATCGTGCGGCTCCGTAACCCACCCGTGACACGTCGCCTTCGTCGTTGGGCCGACCAACGGTGCAGGGTGACTTGTCGTCAATGGTCGGCCCGACGGAGTACCCATTGAGGAGAACCCCCTCTTCAATTAATTACTAGTCTAAATAGATTTCAAAAGATCTCGAAGCAAAAAGAATGAGTGATGGCAAATCGTAACTAAATCTATCTCTACACAAATACAATTCCAAAACATCTTTTATAAAACAATTTCAATCGACCTTTTCTTTAGTTCAAGTGTAATTTTTGTCCCTTAAATTATACTTGTCCGCCCGCAAGACAAGGATTATTTATTTCCTAAGTGCAGAGTATTGTCTTTCAAAGTCAATGTATCTAATATTTGGTGGATTGCAAAAAATATTGTCCTCCATATACACGATCCCGTGACACCCAGCACAGTAGGTCTGTATTTTGATCACTAATCCATCTACGCACTCAATTTCTCAAACATATTGACATTTTAAAACTAAGACTAGTTTTCAGTTTTAGTTTACTAAATAGCATTTCAACAGAATGCCTAATTTATGCGTTTCACTGTAACATTGCCTACTGCACGCCGCGGGCGGGACTGTTAATGAATATTTGCTACAATATAAGTATATTACTGAGAATATATTATTAGTGCTCCGTGCAACTCCGTGTTGAGCAAATTTTATAAAAAACGAGCTATTTAAAACTACTTTTTATTATACATAAATAATTTTAAATTTATTTTATGACGGAAACAAATTATTTTGAAAAACAGGGTTATTAAATTCATCTAAACTCATTTTAAACCGAGAATATCTTGTTTAGAAGCGAAACACGTGTTAAATCAATGTTTGAAATTCTGCGGCAAATTGCAAATCGAAGTTCTGCTTATCACTTAGGAGTGAGAGAGTTTCCTTACATGTTATTCCATTAGATGTTTTCTCTTTTTTTTTTTATTTCTCTTTTTTTTCTTTTATGGCTATTGGTGGCAAACGAACAAACAACATGGACCTTTGCTAGGCCTCTGCCTACTATGAAAAAAGTGAGCGGAGTTTGATTGTCATGATATTCGGTGATATTAAAGGCATCACCAATATTAACCACACAAAAACATCCTCAGAAAGTTAAGCTGCCGATTCTCTCGCTCATCGAATGAAGTGCAGTACAAATCGCTACTACTCAAACGACAATCTTCTGCAATTGTTGTATTACATGGTGGTATATTAATTCAAAGGTCCCTAAATGTAGGCCTCATAACAAGGCTCAAAGTCGCTCAGCGTGCTATGGAACGGGCTATGCTCGGGATTACTTTGCGGGATAGAATCCAGAATACGGAAATCAGCAGAAGAACGGGTGTAACCGACATAGCACGAAGAATTAGCACGCTGAAGTGGCAATAGGCAGGCCACATCGCTCGACGAACCGACAACCGCCGGGAAAGAAAGTTTCTCGAGTGGCGACCACGTATCGGACGACGCAGTGTGGGACGCCCCCCACCAGGTGGACCGACTACCTGGTAAAAGTTGCTGGGCGTCATTGGATGCAGGCGGCACAGGACCGCACTTTGTGGCGTATCATGAGGGAGGCTTACGTCTAGCAGTGGACGGGTATAGGCTGAAATGATGATGATATTAATTCAGCCCGTGTAATTAGCGAGTCCCATTCCTTTTTACTAGTTCAATATAAAGGAAATTAAATATGTTTGCCTATGAATTTAATCTATAACTATTTCTTGAGTTATTATACTATTCGACGCTAATAGGGGTCACCTACATCGCCTCGTCGTCTTCAACTATACGTATACAACATTTATTTCTCTCAGCACGTGCAGGCTTTGAAGTGAACTACATGCAACTGTGCCTTCTAAGTGTTAACACGTGTCACGCAAGTTAAACGTGTTGACAAAGAATTTTAATTTGAGGCGTCTTTCTCTTTCGTGATTGCATATGTTTACGTTTCTTAGCCATTTCTTATGATACCCATAGGAAATAAAAGGTGATATATTGTATGTACTGGGTATTATATTTACTTCTTCCTTATAGTAAATATGTTGACGACTCTTACGACATAAATGGAGTGAAAATATTGTTTTGACTATTCCCATTACGTTATCTCAGCTTATAAACGCCCCACTGCTAGGCTCAAACTTCTTCTCTATACTGAAATTATTTCGAGTTTTACTTCTCTTACATAACTGTTTTATGCATATTATATCCCTTAGTCGTCTTTTACGACATTCATGCAAGATAGTGAGCGGTGAATTGTATTCTTACTCTTTCACCATACGGAAATTCCCACTAGACATTTGTACCGTTGTAACTTTTGTAAGCCAAGATCTATCATTGTCTCTATAGAGGACACGGAAATTTGATCTTCAAGCAGCCCCGGGAAATGTTTTTAATTGTTTCGAGACTCGCAACAAATTTAATTAGATTTATGTTTCTGCGTGGTGATGGAGTAAAAACAGCATTAACTGCCCCCTTTCTTGCCTGTGGAAGTTGTAAAAGACGACTCCTTCGTCTTTTACGACTTTACTATATGATATGCATATAGCATCTATGCAAGAAAAGGAAACCTCGAAATAAAATCCTATACCAATACAGACGGGTTCACGTTGATCAGGCGGATATAACGTAGTATAGTAGGTCAATTTCCCTCCCATTGTGGAGAATACTCGACCGCAGCCGGGGGACGTATATGAGCTGTGATTCAAATTCAAATTATTTATTATGCATAAACCCCGAGAGGGCACTTACATATTGTCAGGTTTACAATTTCCAAAAAAAAATATACTACCACCGAATCGGAACGCGACCGCTACTGAGAAGATCCGGCAAGAAACTCAGCGGGCTTGTCTATTATTTTTAATTTTTTTTCTTCTTACTAGATATACAATTGTGTACATGTTTTGTAAGAATTAGCTCCAGTGTGATGCCCTTCGAACCGCAAGACACTTAATATAATTCAAACGATTATGGCTGGACTAGATCCCACAAGCGACACCCGATCACGAATTAACTACTAGAGCAGCCATCACTCCCCTCAACCACTATGGAGGGAAGGGAGAGACCCGCTCCACGCAGCTACCGCAAGTAGATCCTTCTGTGAGCATGACCAACACCACAATATGTTATAAACGGTGAAAATACAAAATTTCGTTAGGCAAAACACGCTACACTTTACAATAAAAGTTAAAAGTACATTTACAAATAGTATATTTAAAATAACAAGGAAATTGCTAAATGAGGAGATGCTCACAACCAATCTGTATTATCATCTACATGATCCGAGATTTTATAATAAGCTTTTTTACAAAGCCTATTCTTGATAGCTTTTTTAAACTTTTTTATAGGCAGGTCTCGGATATATATATATATATATATATATATATATGATAATGGCGATGATGAGAGAAGAGTGGAACAGAATTATTCCATTGCAATCCAATGGAATGCTCAAGACAGGGAGCAAATTGATTACTCAGTCAATAAGTAAAGGGGTGTTACGATAAGTGCAGCAATCCGCACCACAGATGCGGGCGAGCATATCGGGGTCTATAAGCCTTAACATTGATTGCAGTAATAAGTGTGATAGAAACACCTGAACGCACGGCAATTTTCTCGAGTTGCTACAAGCTCCGTATAGTAAACTACTCCAGGCGTGACTAGAAAATTGTCTCACATAAAATCTCTGTTTCGCCAGTGATTGCACTCCCAGAGAATGTGATGTGCTGATTTTTAATACTTGTGGAGTGGAAGTTATGAAAGAGAGAATGTTACATCATAAACTTCATCATAATGGTCAGCTAGTTCTTATCGATATTACTTGGGGTCGACTCAATATGTATTCTTTTATAATCATCACTATTATCACCTCGGCTCAAACACATGCTACAGCAGCCCAGCATAAGAGGGAAATTGACCCTACTATACCGTGCTGAGAAAACAGGTTGATATACGATTTTGTTTCAAGTTTTATTCTCTTGCATAGATGTTATATGGTTATTGTATCCCTTAGTCATCTTTTACGATATCCACGGGCAAGATTTGCAATATATAAATTGTATTCTTATTCCGTTACCATAATACAACCATACGACCCCTCTCATAATTTGCAAAATTATTGGAAATAGTTTTATGAGCAGCCTCTTGCCTGACGTCAACCCCTCCCTGGGAATGCAATTATTGACTAGGTATAAGTGTTGTGTTGGTCCAAGTCTACGTAAATTCTTAGTTAAGGTCGGTTGTATTCGTAACCGCCAGCACATAATATCTTAAACTTTATATAATATGTAAAATGTTATTCAAAAACAGTAAGTATACAACATTTAAACATGAATCGAAAGCCAAAAAGATAAACAAATAACGTTTATTGACGGTCGAACGCTACCACAGTCGCGAGTCGTCCATTTTGTTTTAGCGGGTCGGCTGTGCGCCATCTTGCTTTTTTGCTTTTTTATCTTTAAAAGCGGCCACAGTAATTGACAGATGCGGTCTTCGATTTGTGATCTCCTTGCTCATATTTTTTATGTAATTTATTCGGAATTTAATTTCAAGTGGCAACCGGAAAGGCAGCTCGTTATTTATGATAGGATTTTAAGTTAAAATTTTTCATTCCCATTGCATAAGGAATGCTTAAATACGCAACTCAACAAGCTTTCAAAATGAAGGCTTGTTGTGTTTTTAGTCATTTTAAATAAGAATAAAAGATTAGGGATAAGTGTAAGGGTACCCAGCCCCCATATAAGACCGAGGACGTCTTTACACAACGAGACAGATGACCTAGAAATTAAAACTGTCCACAATGACAGTATTCGAGAACGATAGGATTTAAAAATTTTAAGTAGAAAATAGACAGACCAGAATATGACTATAGGATGATTGCCGATAACCACATAGGGGCACGAAAACGCCGATTCAATTTTTTTTAATCTGGGCATGAAAACTACATGTTATTTTGACATTACAAACAGACACAACAGAACAAATTTTATTTATTTGTATAGACACTAACTGATCCATTGACGCCGTTCTGTATACATCTTTCAGCTTCATTTCACCTCATATAAATTCTACTTTTGAGCTCGGGACTCCTTCACAAACGAAGGAAAATTAACCTACAATACTGCGCTGGTCAGACATGTTTGCATAGGGATAAAATCCTACGCCTATCAAGTATTTCTACTCTTGCGTAAGTACCTACTGCACATTATATCTCCTAGTTATCTTTTGTGACAAAAAAACCCTGTCACCACAAAGAAAACACTGTACAAATCTAGAAAAAAGCCTTTAAATCGTTCGCAGCGCTATTTCTTGGGTCCAATTGTTATTTTAAACATTTCTTCAATCCACATGAACACACCCAAAAAAATCATCAAAATTGATCAAGCCGTTTAGGAGCAGTTAAGTCGCATAAATACGTTCAAAGAATAATTATATAATACTAGTTGACACAACCAACACTGTGCTGTTCAAATCTAAAATATAAAAAAAAATCTCTTTGAAAATAATCACAGCGTCACTTATTAGGTCTAATTATAAATCTAAAATTCTAGAATCCACCGGAATACATACAAATAAATCATCAAAATCGGCTCAGTCGTTTAGAAGGTAATTCTACCTGTCACAAGTCACACACACGAACAGAATAATTATATAATTTAAAGACAGGACCGTAAATTAAAGAACAGATCTCTAACGAATTCAAATGCCTCAAAAAACAAAAAATACGTACACAATAATAGTACATACGATAGTAAATTACAGGATAAAATGTAAACGATTTTTGTCAGAACTTACCCATAAAAAAGACGTGTAGTCTTTGCTTCCCTCAGTGAATTCTTTAGGCAAATTTATAAGTAATTACGACAGTTGCGATAGAAGAAAAACGAGCTTCTAAGTTAAAGGAACAAGTTGTATAGGCAATTACAGTTGATACCAAGAAGAGACCGAGACTTCGCACAAAAGTTGTAGCCTTATTTACTGCTAGAGTTTCCAAATATTGTTGACTTTTTTAAGGATATCTCAAATAAGCTAATAAATTTATAGAATAAAAACTTTGTGGTGTAGGATGTATTTTAAATAAAACTACTTTACGGCTTTCATCGCGTTTGTATTTGATTTTCGATTGCCCGACATTTCGAAAACTTAGGGGGCATGACGCTAATATTAATTTAGCATCATGTCCCCCTGAGTTATCTTGCCGGATCTTTCTCAGTGTGTCCGTGTTCCGATACCGTTATTATAACCCTTAATCATAATGATTTCTGATGTTTACGCGAGTATTATACATTTTAAATAAAACTACTTTACGGAGCCACTGAAGAGGATTAGCCAATTCTTACCACCTGTCAAGTGCCAGATCCCTTTACAAGATGCAGGAGTATATAAACTTGACTGTGACTGTGGTCTCTCTTACATTGGACAAACAAAGAGATCCATAAGAACTCGGATCAATGAACACATAGCCGATGTGAAGCACCGCCGGGACACTAGGTCTGCAGTCTGTGAACATAGTCAGGACCGCGCCCACCATAACATCAGGTTTGAAGGTTTGATAAACCACAAATCCTCGCAAAAGAACACCGATACCTGCCTAGAATGGTACGCGAGGCTATTGAGATAAAAAAACACAAAAATTTCAATAGAGAGGATGGCTGGGTGTTACCATCAAGCTGGGATCCTGTTATAAACATTATTAAAAACAAATCCAAAAAGACCACCACAAGACTGCAAGACACCGTGAGCTCATATTGTATAGATTTGACCCACAATAATAATAACTAAAGATAATTTTATAAATTAAAACCTTTTAGTAACAAAGCCTTCAAAATTAACTTTAATTTAGCATCATGTTACCTGAGTTTTCTTGCCGGATCTTTCTCAGTGTAACCGTGTTCCGATCCGGTGGTAGTATACTAGATTATTAGTTAGTTTTTAAATATAATTACTATTAATTTTAATGTTTAATTATTACTAACCATAAACAATATAATTTTTTCATATAGAATCATTTTCTTCTTACACTGGCAATAAATTTTGTATCAAAATGTGGGTCAATACTTAATAACTAATTTTCTGTATCGGGTAGATAATTATAAATTTTCTGCAGTAACGATGACTTGTTGGACGTGAGACATCTTAGTCCACCCGTGATCATGAACGCTGTAAAGTGTTCGAAACGTCGGGTAATCAAAAATCAAATACAAACGCGATAAAATCCGTAAAGTAGTTTTATTTAAAACCCTTAATCATCTTTTAATGAAGGTCTTTTTGAAGGAAAAAGAATACAATTTACCACCTCCTGTCTTGCTCGTGAATGTCATGAAATGACCATAAATAAGTATAATACGCATATAACATCTGTGCAAGAGAAGAAAAACTCTAAACTTTGTACCAGTCTGTCTGACCGGCATGGTATATATAGTAAGGTCAATTTCCTTCCTATTGTGAAGGAGACATGAGGCCAGTAGCGGGACGTATATTTTTCGGTGTGGTGCCGGAGTAAAGAGTACAATTCACTACCAAGAGCTAGAAAGACTTGCCCGTGGGTGTCGCGAAAGCCGACTAAGGGTTTAAATATGCTTATAACATCTATAAAAGACCAGGAGAACTGGAAGTAAAAACCTATTTCAACACGTCTGACCATCGTGGTAAGGTAGTTCAACTGCTCCTATTGTGAAGGAGACTCTACTCCACAGGAAAAGGTATATAAACTAAAATGAGGAATGATCAAAACTCAGTTATCTCTAATAGTAGAAGTTATTGATTGGCTAAATATATATCCATTTTTAAGAAAAACTATTCATCACTGTTCATACAAGTCCTACTGCTGGACTAGAGCCTCTTCCACAATAGGAGGGAAATTGACCTAATATACCACACTGGTCAGACGTGTTGAAATTGGGTCCTATTACGAGTTCTTCTTCTTTCGCATAAATGTTATATGCATTTTATAATCCTTAGCCGTTGCTATGCACCGGTGAGGCGAGGGGTGTACCAGAAAGTTCAACCCTAGCGACATCGGGGCGCCGAGCACTTTCGAGCTTACCAACGCGGTGAGAATACGTACATTTCAATCAGGCGCCGTTGTACTTAAATATTGTATTTTAATATTGTAAATTAAATAATTGTTATTCAGTATATCTGTTGCTTTTCTTATAAAGTCGAGATAAGCAATCTTAACAGTCGTCTTTAACGATACCTACGTGCAAGAAAGGGGGTGGTGAATTGTATTCTAACCTTATCTTTATCCTTGTTATTTTTTAATATGGTGTCACTACTATTCAGTGCTTTAGTAACATCATAAGTCTCAAGGAAACGACATGATTCGTAATTAGTTACTTTCTCTAACTTTAACAAGGAACTTAAGTATTTTTATTTTATGTGATTTATAAAGAAAAATCTGATAGTTTTTTTTTTGTAACTCGGACTGGCAATGAGCAGCTCCTCATACAAGAATTTCCTCATTATTTCAATGATAGGAATTACGCACATGTTTATTTTTTTATACTGTTGCTACTATTGTAAAGCAATTGTAAAGCATAGCGTGTCTTGCCAAACGATTTTTTTTATTGGATCTGTGTTTTATGTTTATGGCAAATGATATTGGTCATGCTCACTGAAGGGTCTGCTTGCGGTAGCTACGAGGGGCGGGTCACTCCTTTCCCTCCATTATGGTTAAGGGGAGTAATGGTTGCTCTAGTGGTTTACTCGTGATCGGGTGCCGCTTGCGGGATCTGGCCCGGCCATAATATTCTCATTATATTTGTGATTATTATTATATTTGCGAATTCTATTATATAACATTTCGAATGGCATCACACTGGCACTATTAATAAGCATGTTCTAAGATAATTCTATTTAAGTGAAATTAGAAAATAAATAAAAAGTAGACAATCCTGCTGAGTTTTTTGCCGGATCTTCTCAGTGCGGTCGCGTGCCGATCGGGCTGTAATTTTAAGAAAATATGTAAAAAAAATGACAATATGTAAGTGCCCCGCGGGGTTTATACATAATAAATAATTTGAATCTGTAATATTTTAATCTTAAGAGAATAAAAACTCGTAATGAAACGCTATACCAACCTGCCAGTCACCAGTCTGGTGCAGAAGCAAAATTTGCCGCCCATTATGGAAGAGGCTCGAGCCCAGCAGTGGGACATATATATTAGCATTGATGATAATGATGATTTTAATCTTTAAATATGTTTTTATTTCACATTCTACGTTCTAGATATTACTAGCTGACCTGAGACGTTGTTTTGTTCAAACAAAATAAAAGGAATTCTCTAGTACCACCTACCGGGTCCTAAATCTAAACCATTCTCCAATCCCCTTGAACACACACACAAAATTTCATCAACATCGGTCCAGCTATTTAGGAGGAATTCAATGACATACACACGTAGACAAGAAATTTATATATAAAGATTATGACTATTTTTAAATGAATAATTTACTTTATTTATTCACTGTCAAATTCCTGCGGTTTCATTCGCATATTTTCCATTCCTGTTTAAACATGGATTTAAAATATGACCTATGTTAATCGCTGATAATGTAGCTTTCGATTAGTGAAAGAATTTTTTAAATCGATTTATTAGTTAAGACATGAAAACACAACAAACTCATTCGAATTTATAATATTAGTTAGAATTAAATATTTATTTATTAAAAACAGAAGAAGGAAAACGCCAAATAAAATCTTATACCAAACCGCTTGAGCGGCGTTACCAGCGATGTGGCATGAAAACACGTACGTATGTTCACATAGATTCAAGAATGACTTAGCTTATAAGCAGTGCCGGATTAGCCATATAGCAAGAGTAACAAATGCTACGGGCCCCGCGAATCAGGGGGCCCCGCGCTCCAACGCCTGTCTGACTGTAATTAAAAAAATATCAATCTAAATAGGAGCGTAAAATATCTTGCATGCCTTAACAGTTTTCAATTCAATTTAATACCCTAAACTTGAGAACCTTTTTTTTTTGGGGGCGGGCTACGGTCGGCGCACTCCTCGCTCCGCTCCGTCCGGGGCGACAGAGGGGCGTGAGTGATACGTCGCCTTCGTCCTTGGACCGACCACCGGAGCAGGATGACTTGACGTCAGTGATTAGCCCGACGGAATATCCCCTGAAGAGTAAATCGAGCGACGACCTCCACTTTCGGGAGGATAAACTTAAGAACCTGAAGCAAACCAAGGGCCTTTCGTCAGAATTTGCTACAGGCCCCGCGCTGCCTTAATCCAACACTGCTTATAAGTTATTATATATATTATATTATGTGACGCTGTAATCGATATAATTTTATGTTTTAACATATTAGTAGAGTACAGGTGATTAATTTATCAACTAATGCAATAGTTTAAACATTATCATATATTTTATAAATACGTGAAGTAAAAACTTTGTACCCCTCTTTACGAAAATTACGCGCACGGACAAATATGAAATTTGGCACAGTTGAAAAATATATCGAGGAGAAGTGCAGAAAACTAAAATTTAATATAATAATGGATGAAAAATATATTAAATTCATTAAAAAAGGCATTACGCACACTACAACGCAGTCGCTACACACACACACACACACACACACACACACACACACACAAACACAAACACACACACACACACACACACACACACACACACACACGCGCGCGCGCGTTTGTGTGAGTGTGTAGCGTAGCAACGGTTATACACTTTTGTTTATGGTTAAAACCTCTGGTCGAACTGAATGTCAAACAATCATAATTATGATCACAATGTCTAATAGAGATTTGTGCTTATATATTAGTTGTTAGTGAAATACAGCTTGCTCAATTTACAATTATACATACCTAATTAAATTAAAGATAATTGTGTAGCAGAAAAATTAATTAAAATGAATTATGGCCGAATTTCGACCACACGCCGACCACTAGTTATATTAAAAAGGAAAAATACTTAATTAAAAAAAATTTACAAACGCACTAGTCGCCTCTACGATTTTTGAAAATACTCCTCCATAACTCTGGTCTATCATCATCAAACACCAATTTCCTTATCACAACCACCTTTGAAATATCTTCTTTGCAGCAAAAAAAGAATCATCAAAATCGATTCATAAACGATGAAGTTATCAGTGAACAAACATAAAAAAGTATATATTGAAAAACCTCCTTTTTTGAAGTCGATTAATAAATATGGAAATCCGTGTAGTGACAGCTTAAGAATAATAACGTATAGAAGGTAAGTTCACGCTCAAAAAGTGAGGCATTTCAATTGGAGCCTAATGGAGCTTACGCCGGAACCGGTCCGTAATGTACAAGTAATTATAATACACGTACGTATGCAACTCTTAAAAAATAAATAAGTAATTATGACAGTTTGTGCATTCAAATGGTGTCATAACACATTTGACAAACTTAAGAGTTGAAATGCAATGATACTTCGAGTAACCAAAGATGTGAGCTGTGAATACGAACCGGAGACCTTCTGTATTGTCTATTGTTCTTTCCAATAAACTATTCATCATCATCATTGCAGCCCACATACGTCCCACTGTTGGGCTCGGGCCTCCTCCACAATGGGAGGGAATTTGACCTACTATATCATGCTGGTCAGACATGTTGGTATTTTTTTTTTTTTTTTTGGGTGGGCCATGGTAAGCGCACGGGCGGTCCCGTCCGCCCGGGGCGACGAAAGGACGGCGCGCGGGCCCACAACCCACCCGTACCCGTCACCTCGTTGTTTGTTGGGCCGACCACCGGAGCAGATGTGACTTGTCATCAGTGGTCGGCCCGACGGAATACCCTTTCGGGTAACCTCACGTCTCGACGTACTGGGACGTCGATCGCCATCGCACGGTCAGCCTCTCTGCGGATGACGGACAATTCCCCGGTCCGATCACCCGCGGCCTCGGCTAGGGCGGCATTAGGCGCAGATACTCGCGCCTGCGCCGCCCGAGTCGCCGGTGGCGGAACGTGTCGCCGAATAGGAGCTCTACTCGCACACGATCCGCCGCCTCCTTCCGTGAGATTACGGCCTCACAGAAGGCGGCGACCGCGTCCCAGTTCCTAACGCTGTCGAGCATCTCCCTGGCGATGGTCGGCAGCGCCAGGTCGGCACCGATAATCGCGACGAGTTCACGGCGCTCCCCCTCCCACGCAGCACACTCCTCGAGCGTGTGCTGCGCCGTGTCCTCGTCGCAACTGCAGTGGTGGCAGGACGGTGTGCTCTCCCTCCTGACAATCTTGTGCAGGTACTTCCCAAAACACCCGTGCCCCGTCAGCACCTGCACCAGTCGGAAAGAAAGCACCCCGTGAGACATGTTGGTATAGGGTTTCATTTCGAGTTTTCCTTCTCTTGCACAGATCTTATGTGCATATTATATCCCTTAGTCGTCTTGTACGATATCCACGGGCAAGATAGGGAGTGGTGAATTGTATTCTTACTCCGTCACCACACGGATAAATAAACTATTACCTTCGTATAAATATTTATCAAATCATCTATATCTCTACCAATAAATAAAATTGGAGTGTCTGTTTGTAATGTCAAAATAATAGGCTTTTCTCATGCTCGCACGGTTATTTGCACGACATCTATGTCTAAAATACAGATTAAAAAATTTTTGTCTGTCTGTCTGTTTGTTCCGGGTAATCTTCAAAACGGCTTGACCTATTTCAAAAATTCTTTCACCAATGGAAAGCTATAATATCAGGGAGTAAACTAAGCTATATTTTAGCCCGGTATTCCCACGGGAAGGGGAACTACGCGGGTAAAACGACTAAATCCGAAGCGAAGCGAAGGCGGGTTGCTAGTCTATACCAATAAATAAAATTGGAGTGTCTGTTTGTAATGTCAAAATAATAGACTTTTTTCATGCTCACACGGTTATTTGCACGACACCTATGCCTAAAATAGCAATAAAAAAATTTTGTCTGTCTGTCTGTCTGTTTGTTCCGGGTAATCTTCAAAACGGCTGGACCGATTTCAAAAATTCTTTCACCAATGGAAAGCTATAATATCAGGGCGTAAACTAGGCTATATTTTATCCCGGTATTCCCACGGGAACGGGAACTACGCGGGTAAAACGACTATAACCTATAACCGAAGCGAAACGAGGGCGGGTTGCTAGTAAATAATATAAAGAGTGAAAATAAAAACTGCTCTACGAACAACTACGGGACTAAACTTCACATAACTAGTATCGGTTTTTCTTACAGTGGAAACTTAGTTGAAAGTTGTGATAATACTCACTGTATAAGAAAACGAATAGCAAAGTTTTAAAATCTTTCAATATATATGCCCCAGTGAGCCTAGTTGTCGGTAGTATGTGCAAAATTATGGGTACTTCTACACTATGACTTATTTACTGTGTAGTCCAATTTTAAATACAAACTAGCAACCCGCCCTCGCTTCGCTTCGGTTATAGGTTATAGTCGTTTTACCCGCGTAGTTCCCGTTCCCGTGAGAATACCGGCATAAAATATAGCCTAGTTTACGCCCTGATATTATAGCTTTCCATTGGTGAAAGAATTTTTGAAATCGGTCCAGCCGTTTTGAAGATTACCCGGAACAAACAGACAGACAGACAAAAAATTCTAATCGCTATTTTAGGCATAGGTGTCGTGCAAATAACCGTGTGAGCATGAAAAAAGCCTATTATTTTGACATTACAAACAGACACTCCAATTTTATTTATTGATATAGAATAAATTTAATTTTTCTTCCATATGGTATGTTGTGTAAAAACAGAATTGAAAATTAAAATCTGACTTAAAAGTCTAAATGCCCACATTTTTCTAAGAATTCTAATAAAAGTTCAAACCGTATAAATGATTCATAACATGTCATTTTATTTATTTATTTATTATTTATTTAAAACTTCTGCACTTATGCACGCCAACTCATGGAGAAATTCCGAAGTGCGCGTAAAAACCTGCACATGGTATTTATTGACCTATAGAAGGCGTACGATCGAGTTCCCAGGGAAGTTCTGTGGTGGGCTTTGAAAGAACGAAGAGTGCCGGGGAAGTATGTAAGATTAGTGAAAGCTATGTATGCAGAAGCGCGTACGAATGTCCGGTCCGAAGCCGGTGTCACTGATGAGTTCAATGTCACTGTAGGCTTGCACCAGGGTTCGGCCATAAGCCCTTATTTGTTCCTCCTGGTGATGGATGCTCTGACATCAGACATACAGGAGGAAGCACCGTGGTGTATGCTGTTTGCAGATGACATTGTTCTTGTTGGAGAGGAGGCAGCTGGAGTACAGAGTAGACTGGAGAAATGGCGGGAGAGATTGGAGAGAGTAGGCCTTAGGATCAGCCACACCAAGACTGAACATCTGTTCTGCAGCTTTGGTGACTCTTCCCAATTCTCTCACATTGGCCTAGATGGGATACCCCTACCGGTTTGCTCCGACTTTAAGTACTTAGGCTCCCTTCTCCAAGACGACGGCAACATCGACCGGGAGGTAAATCGTAGAATGAATGCAGGATGGATGAAGTGGCGACAGGTCTCGAGAACAATTTGTGATGCACGGATGCCCCTTAAACTTAAGGGGAAAATATACAAGAGTGTCATCAGACCTGTTGCTATGTATGGATCTGAATGTTGGGCATTGAAAAAGACGGATGAGAGAAGATTGCATGCCACAGAGATGCGTATGCTAAGATGGATGTGTGGGGTCACAAGGTTAGATAAGATAAGAAATGAGTATATTAGGGGAAGCCTGAAAGTAGCACCAGTGATAGAGAAGATTAGGAGCGCGAGGTTGTCTTGGTATGGACATGTGATGAGGAGGGATGAAAGCCATGTGATAAGGCGGGTTATCGATATGAATGTGGATGGATGAAAGAAGCGTGGGCGACCCAAAAAGAGATGGACAGACTGTGTGAATGAGGACATGCGTATGAAAAGGGTGAGTGCAGATATGACGGCCGATAGGAGGTTATGGAAGGTAAGTACATGTTGTGCCGACCCCACTTAGCGTGGGATAAGGGCAGGCAAATGATGATTTAAAACTTCTGCACTTAAAAATAGGTACATGGCGGACTTAATGCCTTAGGCATTTTCTACCAGTCAACCTGGGGTGGAGCAGAAATGAATTAGGCAGGTACAATGCAATTCGAGCAATGAATTCAGAAATTTGGTTATCCAAACATAGCAAATTTATATAGACATATACCTAGTACATATAAACAATACATAGATACATACATAGATATATATATACATACATAAATACATATATATATATATATATATATATATATATATATATATATATATATATACATACACATAATTTTATAAACAGTAGAGTTGATTCCGTCAGAAGATCTAGGTATAAACGTTTCACCATAGCCTTAAAACTATTACGATTAGCGGCCATTTTGATTTCTAACGGCAACGCATTCCAGAGAAGAATTTTAAAAGTTTTTTTTTTAGGTTTCGTCCTGGGTGACGGAAGGACGGCTCAGAATTCAAATTCAAATACTTTATTATGCATAAACCCCGCGGGGGCACTTACATATGGTCACTTTTTTACATTTTACCTTACACTACTACCGGATCGGAACGCGACCGCACTAAGAAGATCCGGCAAGAAACTCAGTGGGCTTGTCTTCTTTTTTATTCATTTAATATTTTTTTTTAATAAGATAATATACAACAACATGTCTATTAATAGCTCCAATGTGATGCCTTTCGAATCATCATACAATACAGTTATTAAATATAACGAAAAAGTACCATGGCTGGACCAGATCCCGCAAGCGGCACCCGATCACAAGTTAACCACTAGAGCAGCCATCACTCCCCTCAACCACAATGGAGGGAAGGGAGTGACCCGCTCCTCGTAGCTACCGCAAGCAGACCCTTCAGTGAGCATGACCAATACCATGGGCCACAAACATAAAACACAGATTAAATAACAAATTCGTTTGGCAAAACACGCTACGCTTTACAATTATATTAACAGCAACAGAATAAACATGTATGTAACACCTTTTGAAATAATGAGAAAATGCCTGAATGAGGAGCTGCTCATAACCAGTCTGTATTATCATCAAGATAATCCGAGATTTTATAATAACCTTTTCTACAAAATCTACTCTTGATTGCTTTTTTAAACTTATTAACTGGCATATCTCGAATATTAATAGGTAGTTTGTTGTAGAAGCGTATACATTACCCCATGAAGGATCTGTTAACTCGTTGAAGACGAGTACTGTGTACAACTAATTTATCCTTATTCCGAGTATTTACATGATGAATGTCACTATATTTTTCAAAGTTACCGATATTTTTCTTTACATAAAATACATTCTCGTATATATATTGAGATATAACAGTCAGAATATTTATCTCGTTAAATTTCTCTCTTAGTGACACTCTTGGGCCTAAATTATATATTGCGCGGACCGCCCTTTTTTGTAGAATAAAAATTCTATTCAATTCCGCGGAGCAGCCCCAAAGTAATATGCCGTATGACATGAGACTATGAAAGTATGCGAAATAAACTATTCTGGCTGTTTCAACATCGGTTAAAGCGCGAATTTTTTTTACCGCATAAGCCGCTGAGCTGAGCCTATTTGACAGTTTCTCAATATGAGGCCCCCATTGGAGTCTATTATCTATAGTGATGCCTAAAAAGGTGGTTGATTCCACAAGGTCCAGAGCCACCCCATTCATTTGAACATTGGTTTCCACTTGTCTCACATTGGGAGTAGTAAATTTAATACATTTAGTTTTTGTCTCATTTAGAACTAAATTATTAGAATGAAACCAATGAACAACGTTAGACAGTGCATTGTTCACATCGTCATAGTTGAGCATTTGTCGCTTAATTTTAAACAGTAAAGAGGTATCATCTGCGAACAACACAATGTTTTGATTGTCCCCTACATAATAGGGTAAGTCATTGATATATACAAGGAACAGAAATGGCCCCAGTATTGACCCTTGCGGAATGCCCATTTTGATAACAGAACCAGATGATCGTGCACCGTTAACATCGACTCTCTGAATTCTGTTGCTTAGGTAGGAAATTATAAGTTCCAGAGCGTTTTTCCTGATCCCATAGTGGTGTAATTTCTTGATGAGAGTTTCGTGGTTTACGCAATCAAATGCCTTAGATAAATCGCAAAAGATGCCCAAAGCCTCGTGCGATTCCTCCCAGGCTGAGAAAATGTTTTTTAATAATTCTACACCCGCATCAATAGTAGAGCAATTCTTAGTAAAACCAAATTGATTTTTATGAAAAATACCAGGGTTGTTAAAATAACTCAACATCTGAACAAGTATAATTTTCTCAAATACTTTAATAAGTGTAGGTAGTAAGGATATCGGTCGAAAATTATTAACATCTGACATACTACCCGATTTAAACAAAGGAATTACTCTACTCATTTTCATGAGCTCAGGAAACACACCTCGAGCAACACAACCATTAAACACAGAAGTCAAGTGGGGGGCAATAATATTAATTATATAATTAACTGTCTTTACTGATAAACCCCACAGATCAACTATTTTTTTAATATTAAGGGATTTAAAAGAGCGTAAAATATCTTTCACAGTGACATCTGAAAATTCAAAGGGTGTGTCGCATTTTACAATACATTGCTTAAGGAGCGATTCAGCTATAAAAGAAGATGACACTAATGATTTTGTAATCAGTACAGGCACATTTGTGAAATGGGTTTCAAATTCAGCCGCCACTTCTTTATCTACTTTCACATTCTTATCACCTATCTATAAACTAAAGTCTTTCTTGCGTGCAGTATTCCTACCAGTTTCACTATTTATCACATTCCAAGTCATTTTAATTATATCACCTGATTTTTTAATTTTATTTCTCAGATAAATAGATTTTGCACAGGAACAGGCACGTTTAAATATTTTGGAATAGTTCTTTACATATTCCAAAAATACTGGATAATGGTTATAAGATTTTTCATGATAAAGATCATATAACCTTTTTCTGCTTTTGTAAATACCAGGAGTAGCCCATTCACTAAAAGCAGCAGGAACCCCAAAAGTCAATATTTTAGGTTTGAATATTTTATTAAATTCAGTATTGATTATGTGAGATAGAGATGTATATAACTCATCTGGGTTGTCATGAATGGGCAACAGCGGCACTCTCATACTCAGGTTGTCTCTAAAGTTTTCTAAACGGCTGACATTCATAGGAATAAAGGTAACACTTTCTCGTTGAATCCTATTAGTTCGAGGCAGTACAACAAGTTGTCCACAGTGATCTGAATCCAGTGTGTTTAAGATGTATTTACTAATTGGCTTATCATTTATAAAGCCATTATCTATACAAGTTGCACTCCCAGCAGTTATCCTAGTAGGTTCCAAGAAAGCATTATACAAATTATAAGATTTCATCAAAGTTATAAATTTTTGTGTAATAATATTTTTTTCCAATAAGTTTATATTAAAATCACCACAGATCACAAGAGTTTTATTACTGGCAGAGATTTTGAACACAATATCCTCCAACTGTCTCTCAAAATCATCATATGGTGAACATGGAGGTTTGTATACGCACACAACTATAAACTGCTCAGACTCAATACAGGCAATTTCAATAACACGTTCAATAGAGAGCCTCAAAATATCATTTCTTTCCTTAAATTTCATCATTTCATCAGAGGTCCATAATATACACTTTTTTATTTATCATTTCCCCTTTGTAATGACTATTGCCGTGATTTCGGTATATTCGTGGACCTAAAGATGCTTACATTTAATTAACATCCACGATTCATGTTATATTTTATATATTCAACGATGTATGAAATATATTAAATCAAATCGAATAATATTTAATGCAAACAAAAACATTAAAGAACATGAAAGCGAACCAAAAACTTGGAAGTAATAACAAACGGTAGCAATGGGAACCATCTCAGCTGATGCCATCCTGTGAACAAGGTCAAAGATTAAACTGATTTTTAGATGCTTGCCGCTCCTTTACGAAACAAATTTATTTATATATAGGGATAAAAGGAAGTTTAATAAAATTGATTTAATATTATTATATGTATGTTTATGCTACTTATGGACTGTGATGTTTTTTTTCGTAAGTTATCATCATCATCTTCTCAGCTCATATGTACATGCTACTCGAACCTCTTCGGTTTTATTTCGAGTATTCTTACTCTCCGCGTAGAAACGCGGACCACCTTTGTGTATTCAGCTGGCGTTAATAATTATTTAGAACAACAATTGGCAACGCTGTGATCGATTTCAAGAGTGTCTTTCAGACTCTTTCAAATATTGGGCTCATAGGGCCCTACAAATATACCTGCATATAAATCAAGATTCTGATTATAACAACTACAAAAACCATCATGCAAGAAAGCGCCCTTTTAAATTGTGTACAACTTTATAGTTGCTGTAGATTGCACAAGTTATAGATAATAAGATACCACTTACTGTGCCTCGTGTCGATTCCAACGCAGGACAATATCATGCGATGCACAAATTTTTATTTCGAGTTTGGGTATAATTTGTATCTATTAATTGTACAATAATCAGCTTTGTTCCTTAGCACAACATCTTTTAAAAATTTTAATAAGAAGGAGGCGGCAAACCAGGACGGGGCAAGGAGGAATTCTTCTACCATGACACACTTACCCGCCGGCGCTTCAATGGTAACGGTACATTAATGGGTAACGAGCAACGGCTGGCCACCGAGGCAAAGGAATCGATATCAGTGATCAGTCTAATGGTGATAACAAGGGAATACCATAAGTTATAGATCCTCAAGCCGCCCTTTCGTCACACTAGATGGAATGGACATGAATGTCCAGACCTGCAAAAAGAGTGTAGTCTATTTAAAATAGTCAATTATTCTTGAGCACATTTGCCAACATGTTGGACAAACTTACCAACTGTGTTTATATTTAAGTTATCTGTAGATACTAAAGAAAAAGCCTCAGCTATTGAATGGCACATTATAGCAAACAAGCTGTGACTTTAATAGTTAAGGGATAAAGTTGAGAATGGCCTGATGTATTCTAATAGTTAGTTTAGGGAAAAGACAACTTGAATAAACGCAGTGGAGCGTATGCGTTGACTGACGTAAGAATATGGGCCAAGATATATGCAGCATATATGCTTTCATTGTTCTTTTTGCATGATTTATTTGTCTTGAATATCGTGGTTTCGATCTTCACGTGGGATAGTTTTTTCTTTTTGTTAATCGTATGCGACGATATGGTCTTTAATATCTCATAACCAGGCTCAAAATTGCTCAGCGTGCTATGGGAGCGGGCAGTGCTCGGGAATTTTATGGAAGGTAGAATCCGAAATACGAAAACCGTAGATATAGATAATAACCAACATAGTCCGACGGATTAGTATGCTGAAGTTACAATGCGCAGGCCACATAGTTTGACGAAACGACAACCTTTGAAGAAGAAAGATGACTGAACGACGAGCAGGTATCGGATGACGCAGTGTAGGACACCTCATATTAAGTGGACCAATGACCTGGTGAACGTTGCTCAGTGTCGATGAATTAAGGCGGCACGGGTTCGCACTTTATGTCGAAACATTCTTATCCAGGAGGAGGCTTGAGCCCAGCAGTGGGACATGTATGAGCTGAAATGAATGATGAAAGAACAGAATATTCGAAAGAAAGTGCTCTCGCCTATTGGTATCGTAAAAGATAACTAAGATATGTAATATGCAGATAACATTTATGCAAGAGAAGGAAAACTCGACGTAAAACCCTTTGCCAATACTACTGACCGGCGCGATAGTGTAGGTCAATTTCTCAATTCAATTCAATTCATTTTTTTGCTAAAATATGGTTAAACACCTGTATAAACAGGTGTTTACAAATCGATTGAGTACATCATATTCTGCCCCATGGGGCGTGCAAATGGTTATATAATAATATTTTACATTAATTACATGTCAAAAATATAATTTAAATGTCAGTAACATAATTTGAAAAAAAAAAAATAAGATTTAGTTACAGTTAATTAAAATATTACTGATGTCCATATTTGATGATAGTATTAAATTATAAATGTCAGTTCATATTTCAGTCAATTCATATTCGATTTTAGCTTCTAAATATTCCTTGCAATTGTAATAGATTTTATTTATTAATAAATTATGTAGTTCTTTTTTAAATTTGTGTAACGGTAGCAATCTCATATTTTTTGGCAGGTTATTAAATATTTTTACTGACATACAATATGAGTTTCTATTATATATTTCTAATTTAATCGCTGGCATTTTTAATTTAGCTTTATGACTCGAAGTACTGTCAAATTTTTTGAAGAAGTAGGGGTATTTTTTAACAAATATACACATTTCATAAACATGGGACGGTCAGAATTTAGAGTTTGATAAAATGTGGCTTACAGGTATCCAAGAAGCTAATGCCACATATTGCTCGAATACATTGTGAAGGAGGCGCGAACCCAATAGTGGTATTTATGTAGGCTTCGATGATGATGAAACACGCATTCTAGTACGCTATTGTATATAATAATAGTACTAGCTGTGCCCGCCCGCTTCGCTGGGCGAATTTTAAAAGGAAATAAATTAAATTTTATATATCATTGATGACACATCATCTCTTACAGAAGATTCCTACCAAATTTAGAGTTTATAGGATAGCTCCTATAATAATTCTAATCAGTTTAAAACGATAATCTAGGCAACACATACAGACAGATACTTGAACGGTGATTCTCATCATCCCCCTTCACAGTTAGCTACCGTGTGTAAATCTTTGTTGCAGAGAGCACGAGGAATCTGTGACGATGAACACCTGGCTGGGGAGCTGCAGCATGTCAAGCAGGTGCTACGTGCAAACAAGCTGCCAGTTCCTCGCCCCCGTCGCAGAGACCGAGTGAAACCACCCACAGTTGAGCGCCTTCCTGCAATACTACCTTATGTCAAAGGAGTCACTGACAAGATTGGCTACATCCTGAAACGCTCTTCCATTAAAACTTATTTTAAGCCACTGAAGAGGATTAGCCAATTCTTACCACCTGTCAAGTGCCAGATCCCTTTACAAGATGCAGGAGTATATAAACTTGACTGTGACTGTGGTCTCTCTTACATTGGACAAACAAAGAGATCCATAAGAACTCGGATCAAAGAACACATAGCCGATGTGAAGCACCGCCGGGACACTAGGTCTGCAGTCTGTGAACATAGTCAGGACCGCGCCCACCATAACATCAGGTTTGATAAACCACAAATCCTCGCAAAAGAACACCGATACCTGCCTAGAATGGTACGCGAGGCTATTGAGATTAAAAAACACAAAAATTTCAATAGAGAGGATGGCTGGGTGTTACCATCAAGCTGGGATCCTGTTATAAACATTATTAAAAAGAAATCCAAAAAGACCACCACAAGACTGCAAGACACCGTGAGCTCATATTGTATAGATTTGACCCACAATAATAATAACTAAAGATAATTTTATAAATTAAAACCTTTTTAGTAACATAAAGTAAGCCTTCAAAATTAACTTTAATTTAGCATCATGTTACCTGAGTTTTCTTGCCGGATCTTTCTCAGTGTAACCGTGTTCCGATCCGGTGGTAGTATACTAGATTATTAGTTAGTTTTTAAATATAATTACTATTAATTTTAATGTTTAATTATTACTAACCATAAACAATATAATTTTTTCATATAGAATCATTTTCTTCTTACACTGGCAATAAATTTTGTATCAAAATGTGGGTCAATATTTAATAACTAATTTCTGTATCGGGTAGATAATTATAAAATTTTCTGCAGTAACGATGACTTGTTGGACGTGAGACATCTTAGTCCACCCGTGATCATGAACGCTGTAAAGTGTTCGAAACGTCGGGTAATCAAAAATCAAATACAAACGCGATAAAATCCGTAAAGTAGTTTTATTTAAAATGTATAATACTCGCGTAAACATCAGAAATCATTACGATAATCTAGTTTAAAACGATAATCTAGTTTAAAAACGGAAACGGTAATCTAGTTTAAAAACGGAAATTGTTCATTGTTAACGCCCCCGCAATCCCCTTTAGGGGATGAATTTCTTAAAATCCCTTTTTAGCTGACCTATACTTAACAAAAGTAATATTCCTATAAAGTTTCACGTTTCTAAGTCCTATAGTTCCCGGGATTTCGTGATAAGTAACTATATAGGTTAGAATCCTTCGATTATCATCGAAATTTTTAACTTTCTAGCAGACTTTTTTAAAATTTTCTTATATACAAACCTTCTCCTGACAATTCTGACAACAAAAAAATTACCCCAATCGGTCCAGCCGTTCTCAAATGATACTCGGATATAGATATGGCATTTTATCTTTATCCAAAAATGGGGGTGGGTGTGCAGGGGTGCGTGGGAGTGGGTGGGTGTGAGTGAGCGGGTGGGTGCGTGGGAGTGTGTGAGTAGATTCTTAGCTGAATGTAAAAGAACATAATCCGTTTAATATACTCCGTTGAAATCCATGAAAACAAAATCAAGATAAAATTATTGTCTTTTGTTTTCATTAGCGGGAAAAATGTTCATAAAAGTAAAACAGTAATAAAAAATGAAGGAACGTAGGCATTCGAAAAATAAATATCCATAAACCATCTAGGATAAATTTTGAATCGAATGGTGGTAATTTCATGTCGATACGACCAGTGGTTTTAGGCGTGATTGAGCCTCAAACAAAGACCATTTTCATTATATGTAAATAGATATTAGTATGATATATCCTACACAAACTTTGAATATACAATATTACTACAAATAATTTCGAAACATCTGAGTTTCAAAAGTCTATATTTTCATTATTCAAGGGATATCCGAAAGGGCTGAAAAAGTTTTCCTTTAGTATTTTGTAATTATTAGTTTGCCAATATCAGTTTTAGGTAATTTTATGACTAAATTCTCATATAGTTTGTAGGTAAAGAGAGTATTGAATATTTCTGATACAAAAATAATTCTACAATTAGACTAGCGGAGCCAACAGACGTTGTCCTGTTCAAATCTAAAATATAGTAAAAGGAATTCTCCTTCAAATAGATCACACCTACTGGTTCCAATTAATCTAAACCATTCTCATATCCATCGAACAAAAAATATGTCATCAAAATAGAACCAGTCGTTCTGTTAAAAAAAAAATGAATTCTTCTGAAATTGACAGTAGTGCTACCTACCGGATTAAATTTTGGATCCCTTGAACACACACAAAATATTTCATCAAAATCGGTGCAGCCGTTTAGGAGGAGTTCAGTGACACGTACCCAAGAAATATATAAAGATAAAGATAATTTGCTTTCGTTGTGTATTTTTTTATCTAAAATGATATCATGTTTTAATACAAACTTATAGCAATCAACATACATGTACATTCCATTCCTGATCAAGAGCCTCTACAATGAAAAATAGTGGCCTACGTAGACAGATTGGTGAAGGGTTTTATTTTTCAATTTATTTTTCTCTTGCATAAATGTTTAAAAAAAAATGTTTAAATTATATACATATCGTCTTTCACAACATCCACAGGCAAGAAAAAGGAATGATTAATAGTATTATTATTCATCAGCACACGGAAAGTTAAAAATATAATATTTCCGTGTAGTGACGAAGTAAGAATACAATTCACCGTCCCTTTTCTTGTCCGTGCGTGTCGTAAAAGACGATTAAGGAATTAAATATGTATTATATCGTACTCCTCACGTATTTATTAAAAATAATCAATGGATCTGTTGACTGTCCTACACTTTTATTAAAAATAGGTTTTAATGTACCAGTTAGAGCTTCAAGATATCACACCCCCTGCCATCGCCCATTAGTATCTACTAATTACCGTCAGAATGCATTTTTGTGGCGAGCGAGCAATACACTTAACAACCGATACAAAAAACATGAATTCGATATACTCAACACTAATACGGATGCGATAAAACGGACACTCAGTCTCGATATTTTCACAACACATCAATAGGCAAATGTAATGTTCTCCATTTTATTGTTTTATGTGAAACATAATAGGGAAGACCTGTTACTGGCTTTGTCTCTAAATATGTTTACCTAGATTTTTATTACTTTTTAAGCTGTTGGTCTCCCGATAATTAAATAAATAAATATTACATTTCTGCAAGGAGGGGCAAATTTTAAGAAAACCCAACACGTCTGACCAACATTGTATATTACGGTCAATTTCTCTTCTACTGTGGAGAAGGCTCTAGCTCAACAGTGGGTAGTATATGAGCTGAAATGATGATGATGATGATGAATACACAAGAAATTAATATTGAAATCCGTACGCCATTTGTTTAATCAAAGTTTGTATTAATTTTTTTTATTGCAAACTGTGGCAAACTAATAAACAGTACACCTGATGGTAAGTGTTGCTGCCGCTCATGGACCTTTGTTAGGCCGCTGCCTACCGTGAATAAAGTGACGAATGTGAATACAATGAGGTTAGATGATACTAAAAGTATCATTCCCGTGTGGTGACGGAGTAAGAATACAATTCACTACCCCTTCTCTTGCCCGTGTGTGTCGTAAAAGACGGGGGTGATAATATGCATATAATATCTATGCAAGAGAAGGAAAACTCGAAACAAAATCCTATACCAACACGTCTGACCAGCGTGGTATATTAGGTCAATTTCCCTCCTAAGAGACTCGAGCCCAACAGTGGGACGTGTATGGATTATGAGATGAAAGGCATCACCAAAACTCACCATACACAAACACCCTCAGAGTGTCGGGCTTTCGGCTCTCTCGCTCACCGAACAAAGCGCAGAAACAAATTGCTACTTGTTTCGGGTGGGCTATGGTCAGTGCTCCCGCTGCCCGGCTTCGTACGGGGCGACAGAGGGGTGACGCGGCTCCGTAACCCACCCTGTAGCACGTCGCCTTCGTCGTTGGGCCGACCACCGATGCAGAGTTTCTTGACTTCAGTGGTTGGTCCGATGGAATACCCCGAGGGAGTACCCTCTCCCATCTGTGTCCCCTCCCCGGGAGGCGTCCTGGAAATTGCTACTACTAAGACATCGAAATAGTTTTATCTCGCCTATTTAACAGTAACGCTCGACAATATTAGCGTAAACGTAAGTCTATATTTCCTTAAATATTCCAAAAACTAAGTCCCTAAATATGAACATAGCCTAGGCATAGTAAAATTTATATGTTGTACGCGGCTACGATATCACGATTTCGGCCTTAAGCAAACTTTACATAAAAGAATACGTTGCTAAAAGCGACTTGTATTTATTCTCATCCCGTTCCTAAACTTATTTTTACCACTAGTACACGTTTTATTTGCTTTACTACTAGTTTCGCTTACAAAAACACCTATGTAATGTTAGTAGTTTGTTTATTAGTTTATTCAGTCCTGTGGTATTCAAAATCATTATCATAAATTCATGTTCCAACTTCCGGACTCTACACCTCGACCTCTACAATGGGAGAGAAATTAATCTACAATACCATGTTGGTCGGGCGGTTGTTATAACGTTTTCAGTTTTCCTTCTCTTGCATAGATGTTGTATTCAAATTGTCGGCTTTTACGACACCTGTGGGCCAGAAAGGGAAGGGTGAGTTGTATTGTATGGTTGTGAGCTGCTCCTCATTCAGCAATTTCCTTGTTATTTTAAATAAACTGTTTTTCTTTTAAACTTTGATTGTAAAGCGTAGCGTGTTTTGCCTAAGGAATTTTTTTTTTCACCGTTTGTAACATATGATGTTGGTCATGCTCACTGAAGGATCTACTTGCGGTAGCTGCGTGGAGCGAGTCTCTCCCTTCCCTCCATAGTGGTTGAGGGGAATAATGGCTGCTCTAGTAGTTAACTCGTGATCGGGTGCCACTTGTGGAATCTGGTCCAGCCTTATGGCTGGACCAGATTATTCGTTTGAATTATATTATGTACTAGCAACCCGCACTCGCTTCGCTTCGGTTTCAGTCACCTTCCCCGAGTAGTTCTCGTTCCCGTGGGAATACAGGGATAAAATATAGCCTATGTTACTCCCTGATATTATAGCTTTCCAATGGTGAAAGAATTTTGAAAATCGGTTCGGTGGTTTAAGCGTGAAAGCGTAAAACAAACAAACAAATAAACAAACAAACTTACTTTCGCATTTATAATATTAGTAAGGATCTTGTGGTTCGTAGGGCATCACACTGGAGCTAGTTCTTACAAAACATATTGTACACAATTTTATATCTAGTAAGAAGAAAAAGAATTAAAAATAATAGACAAACCCGCCAAGTTTCTTGCCGGATCTTCTCAGAAGCGGTCGCGTTCCGATCCGGTGGTAGTTTATTTTTTTGGATAATTTAATTTAATTTTGTATTCATGACAATATGTAAGTGCCCTCTCGGAGTTTATCTATACTAATATTATAAAGAGGAAAGATTTGTATGTAGGTATGTTTGTAACGAATTGGCTCAAAAACTACTGGACCGATTTAAAAAATTCTTTCACCATTGGAAAGCTATAATATCAGAAAGTAACATAGGCTATATTTTATCCCGGTATTCCCACGGGAACGAGAATTACGCGGGAAAGGCGACTGAAACCGAAGCGAGGCGAGGGCGGATTGCTAGTGCATAACAAATAATTTGAATTTGAATTTATTCTTACTCCGTCACCACACGAAAAAAAATATCAAAATATCAACATTGGTAACATACTGGATCTATTACCGTATTTGTTATCTTAACAGTTGTCATGACAGCGGCAATTGCGTAATATCATTACTACCTGATGACTTATTTTTATCTACTATTGACGTTTACATCTAGATATTGGCCTCGTCCAAGCGTGAAAATACTATTAACGCCGCGCTTACCAGCGAGTTGGCAACCGCAATTAATATCTTATTTTACAGAAGAATTATTAAAGCCCTTATATGAATTACTATTAGGTTAGGGGCTCTTCCACTGTGGAAATGAAATTCACCTGTTATACTACGTTATTTAGACGTGCTGGTATTTCTAGAGGTATGCTGCTACTTATTCTTTTAAATCTCTTCATGCGTTTTTCAATTACTATGTAGCAGAAGTGAATTCATCGGCTGATCTTTTTCACGATATTCAACCTATAATGAATTGTAATTACCAATGTATAGTTGAAACATAAACTGTATACAAGTATTCTTTGTTAAAACAACCAAACAGAAACGTGGTAATCCGCTATTCAAGTTGTACAAGTAAACTGTCCAATAATCGTTTAACAAGAACTAACAACTAGACGACATGTCTTGCAAGATAAACAGTTGTTTGAACATGGTGTTACAAAGATACGAAGGTGGCGAGGAGTTTACAATTATTTATTGCAGATTTGTTTGATATATTTTATATCATTATATTTTATTTTATTGCAAACGGTAGCAAACGAGCAAACAATACACCTGATGGTAAGTGTTGCTGCCGCTCATGGATCTCTGTTAGATCGTTACCTATCGTGAAGAAAGTGAAGGGAGTGTGAACGCATGCCACGAGGTTCAGTGACACTAAAGGCACCACCCATTATAAGAAATACAACCTCAGAAATTTGGGCTTCCGGCTTTCTGGCTCGCCGAACGAAGTGCAGTAACAAATTGCTCAGAGTAGTAGATATTTGTTACTGCGCTTCGCTCAGTGAGCGAGAGAGCCAGAAGCCGAATTTTTCAGAGGTATTGAGTAGCAATTTGTTATTGTACTTCGTTTGGTGAGCGAAGGAGCCGGCAGTCCAACCTTCTGAGGATGTTTATTTGTGGTGAGTTTTGCCTTTAGTATCACCGAATATCATTGCACGCATTCACACTTCCTTCACTTTCTTCAGGATAGGCCTAGCAAAGTTCCATGAGTAGAGACAATCAAGTGTGCTGTTTTCTCATTTGCCAACAACAGCAATAGAAATAAATAATTTCCTACAAGTCATTAAAACCAACATTGCAATAATACAAAAAAATATAATCCATACTAATATTATAAATGCGAAAGTAAGGATATTTGTTTGTTTGTTTGTAACGCTTTCATGCTTAAACAACCGAACCGATTTCAAAAATTCTTTCACCAATAGAAAGCTATAATATCAGGGAGTAACATAGGCTATATTTTATCCCGGTATTCCCACAGGAACGGGAATTACGCCGCGGATAAAGCGACTGAAACCGAAGCGAAGCGAGGGCGGGTTGCTAGTAATAATATGAAATGCGGCTTTAAGATATTGTTCATGATTGGCTGTCTCAATCTTCCACTCAATTTTGTGCGATCTTTTGTTGCAAACAAAATTGATCGGGCAATCAGGTACAACTTCGGACATTACTTCAAATAAATAAAGATTTATTTTGAATTAATACAAATCGGGTTGAGAGCCCTCAGCGCTCACCCACCAGTCCGGGTAAAGATGTCACAACCATCTGCAGCTAATAACTAAGTCTCAAAAAAAAATCAATACATTATTGCTGATTTGAAATAAAGTATTAAATAGATAGATATGGATATATTTCTAGTTTTTGTACCTAAAATCATCCTGCTGTTTTCACAGTCTTTATCTTTCACTGTGACTAAACTCCTACACGGCTGGACCGATGTTGATGAAATTTTTTGTGCGTGTTCAAGGGAGAATGGTTTAGATTCACAATTGGACTCGGTAGGTGGTGCTTATTTGAACAGAATAAAATTAATTGACCTTTATATCGCATTGATCAGACGTCTTGCTATAAGGTTTTATGTTGAGTTAAATTACTATAACTAGTATTATCAAAATTTCATCATCTCAGCCTATATCAGTCCCACTATTGGGCTCGGGCCTCCTCTACAATGAAAGTGAAATAGACATACTACACCGCGCTGTTAATACGTGTTGGTATAAGAATTTATAATGATTTCTGATGTTTACGCGAGTATTACACATTTTAAATAAAATTACTTTACGGATTTTATCGCGTATGTATTTGATTTTTAATTGCCCGACATTTCGAACACTTTGCAGCGTTCATGGTCACGGGCGGACTAAGATGTCTCACGTCCAACAAGTCATTCTTATTGCAGAAAATGTATAATTATCAACCCGATACAGAAAATAGTTATTGAATATTAACCCACATTTTGATACAAATTTATTACCAGTATAAGAAGACCATGTGACCAAGAGCGCTGTAAAGAGTTCGAAACGTCGGGCAATCAAAAATAAAATACATACGCGAGAAAATCCGTAAAGTAGTTTTATTTAAAATAAGGTTTTATTTCCAATTTTCCTTTCTCATGCATTGATTATCGCATACCATCTTCCTTAGTCGTCTTTTACGTCAACCACGGGTAAGAAGTATGGCGAACTGTATTTTTACTCCATCACGACACACAGAAAAAAAAATGAAGAAATAAAATATTTAAATACCAGATCCAAATGTAATCTTTCGATTAACATATGAACTCTCAGCGCCAAATGTTAATGTTGAATGCTAAATCCCTTAACATTATCTTCTCTAAGACAACTTGCTCCTTCATCCATGAAAACTATTCCTTATGTTGAAGTCATTATCATACAGCTTACGTAAAGGCATCATTTTGACATCAGTAAAGGCATCATCTTGACATCATCTTGGCATCATCTTGGCATCATCTTGGCATCATCTTTGCATCATCTTGACATTATCTTAGCATCATCTTGGCATCATTTTAGAATTATCTTGGCATTATCTACATTAGAAAAGAAAATATCTACGTTGTTACGTTGGTCACACGAGTTAGAACAGGGTTTATATTCGCGTACTCCTTTTGTAATTATATGTTTAAACTAGCAACCCGCCCTCGCTTCGCTTCGGTTATAGTCGTTTTACCCGCGTAGTTCCCGTCTCGTGGGAATACCGAGATAAAATATACCCTAGTATACGCCCTGATATTATAGCTTTCCATTGGTGAAAGAATTTTTGAAATCGGTCCAGCCGTTTTGAAGATTACCCTGAACAAACAGACAGACAGACAGACAAACATTTTTTAATCTGTATTTTAAGCATAAGTGTCGTGCAAATAACCTTGTGAGCATGAAAAAAGCCTATTATTTTGACATTACAAACAGACACTCCAATTTTATTTATTGGTATAGATTAGTAAATATCGTCATCAGCGCCATCACAGTTCATATACGTCCCACTGCTGGGATCGAGCCTACTCTGCAATGGGAGGTAAAATTGACCTAAAATTTTTCGTCTGGTGACGAAGTAAGAATACAGTTCAATACGAGTAAGCGCGTGGGTATCGTAAAAAACGACTAAGGGTTATAATACGCATATAACATCTATGCAAGAGAAGGAAATCTCGAAACAAAACCTTACACTAAAACAAAACCTAACCCGTCTAACAAGCGTGGTATAGTAGATAGGGACACGAAAAAAGTATCGATACTTTTAGGTATCAAGTACTTGTCTTTCGATACCGATACTTTTGTACTCGATACTTTCTATTCGATACTTTTACTCAATGAGTACTTTTAGGCAGGTATCGTATCGAACAAATTGTAGAAAGTATCCACGTTAAACTTGACCTGACGGCTCATGCTTATGGTAACGCCATCTAGCTAAAGCATAATAAACTTCTAAAAAGTGGCTCGACATATTTTAATCTGAACACAGAGAGTCAAATTCCTAAGACAAAAAGCTCATCACGACTTAGATTATAGGAAAACTACTCAGTACTCGATACTTTGGAGTATCGATACTTTTGTTTCGATACTTTATTAAGTACGATAGTTTTTCTTCGATACTATTCATGAGTATAGTATCGATACTTTCGTTTCGATATCGTGTCCCTAATGGTAGATCTGTTTCCCTTATATGATGAAGAAGAAAAGATTTTATTTCGAATTTGCCTTTCTTGCATGGAGATGGTATATATTATATTCCTTAGTCGTCTTTTACGACACCCACGGGCAAGTTAGAGGGTGGTGAATTTTATTTTTACCCCGCCACCACACATATAGTTATATTTTTACAACTAGCTTCTGCTCGCGACTTCGTCCGCGTGGTATAGATACTTCGGACTTTTTTTTTTACAGTGTTCACCCTTTTTTTTTGGGTGGGCTGCAGTCGGCGCGCTTCCGCACCACTCCGTCCGGGGCGACAGAGGGGCTTAAGCACGCAACACCCGCAACCCACCCGGACACCACGTCGCCTTCGTCGTTGGGCCGACCACTGGAGCAGGGTTACTTGTCATCAGTGGTAGATACTTTGGACTAACGCTAACTTTTCATAAGACTTGTTTACGTAGAATGTTAAAATATTTTTTAATAATACGATTCTATCACATATGATTTTTGCGAAAATTTAGTCGTTTACGCAGCGGAAGCTCTCAAAAGGAAAAAAATACCGCTTTTAAAACATTCTTCATTGGTGCTCCTGCTCTTCATTGGTGCTCCTTAGTCTTAGCGTGATGATATATAGCCTATAGCCTTCCTCGATAAATGGGGTATCTAACACTGAAAGAATTTTTCAAATCGTACCAGTAGTTCCTAAGATTAGCGCGTTCAAACAAACAAACTCTTCAGCTTTATATATTAGTATGGATATACACGGCAAAGGACTGTCATGTATTTATTTTTATTCTATCACCACACGAACTTTGATATATTAAGTCTGTTATCCTATCTCTTATGGGTAAGGAAGAATAAAGTAAAGAAAAAATAAAGGACCTGTGGGTCCAAGCAGCACGACATAGAATATATTGGCGTAAAAAAACAAAGAAGTACAAAGTACGCATGTCAGAAGTAAAACTTCTTTGGTGCCACGTGTTTCTTGTGTAAAAAAAAATAAAAATAAATAAAAAATAATAAAATTATGGTGAAAAAAATTGTACTCTCTCTTTTAAATAAAACTACTTTATAGATTTTATCGCGTTTGATTGAGTCCGCCCATGACCTTGAACGCTGCAAAGTGTTTGAAAGTGTTTGAAACTTGGACAATCAAATACAAATGCGATAATATCCGTATAGCCCAGTCGAATTGTTGATTGGACTCAGGAAAAATTATAAATATAATTTTTCGAGTGTGAATCGAGAAATATCGATCCTACGGAAAAAATTATGAAAACAAAAATTGTAGGAAATTTAATTTTGAACAACTTTAGTAATGACCGTTTTTCGTGTAAAATTGAAAATAAACGAGTTATTTAAAAAACATAAAACCACCCTTAAAATCAAGATGGTGGAAAACGCAAGACCACTGGGAATTCGAAAACCGAAATGTAGACTCCCAGTTACCCCCTCTAACGAATTCCGAAGGAAAAATTCTACTTATAATTTTTCCTGGGTTTGGTCCGTTTTTCGTCTAATTCGACTGGGCTAGTAAAGTAGTTTTATTTAAAACGTGCAATACTCGCGTAAACATCAGTAATCATTATGTACTCTCTCAGTATTCACTCGATCTTTCTCATTCGCTTGCTCCCTACTCTCGCTCCATGGCTATATGCTTCGTGCTATGCTCGCCCTTTCTCACTCTCACTCAATCGGTCTTCTTCTCATCTCTTCTTGGACAAAAACGTCCCACATTTTTGTGTCACTAAATTGCGTTTCATCCGTAAAAATTTTACCCTCATGTGCGCAAAGAAGTTTCACTTCAAAAATAAGTATCATCATCATTATATCAGATCATATGTGTCGTCCCTCTGTTGGGCTCAAGCCTCCTCCATAACAGAAGGAAAATTGACCTACACTTTTTTGTACGATTTGGTATAAGGTTTTATTTCAAGTTTTCTTTCTCTTGCATAAATGTTACAGGCATATCTTTTCCTCAAGTAATCTATTGTGACACCTACGCACAGGATACGCACCACAATGTTGAAAGTAGTCTTTCTACAGCCGCAGGCCGGTCTGGCGGGGTAGTACCACACTCTCGCAGAAAATCGACGTCCGAGTGGTAGCAATTTGATAATACGCTTTGTTCGGTGAGCGAGAGAGCCAAAAGCCCAACTCTCCGAGGGTGTTTGCGTGTAATGGGTTTTAGTGATCCTTTAATATCACTGAAGCATGCATTCACACTCCCTTTACTTTCTTCCTGGTAGACAGCATCAAAGGTACATGACTAGCAGCAATGCGGCTGTTTGCTCGTTTGCCATCGTTTGCAATCAAAAAATAAGTATAGGCGTTAATAAACCTGTATTTTTATAATCCGTCACTACAAAGAGGGAAGGGGATAAAAGTATTCTTTAATATAAATAAACTAAATCGAGTGGCGTGTTATTTATTAACAGCTAAAGTACAAATAAACCACACTCGGTAGTTAGTTGAAAGTTCATTCAAACAGTTTTGCTGCTCTCGAAGTTACACATGACTTTATTCGTGTAAATACTGAATGTCCCTAGTTAGAGTAACTATTGAGGGTATAACTAGCTGTACCCGTACTTTTCACACATATTAACTTTATTTATTTTTATGTCTTTAACCGTTATAATCCGTGTGGTGACGGATTAAGAATACAATTTACCACTCCCTGTTTTGCCCATGAATGCCTTAAAAGACGATTAAGGGATATTAGGCACATAACATCTGTGCAAGAAATGGAAAACTCTAAACAAAACCCAATACCAACCTGTTTCGAGGTGTGTGTTGCGTGGGCGGAGGCGCGCCGTGAACTCGTCGCGATCATCGGTGCCGACCTGACGCTGCCGACCATCGCCAGGGAGATGCTCGACAGCGTCATGAACTGCGATGCGATCGCCGCCTTCTGTGAGGCTGTCATCTCACGGAAGGAGGCGGCGGATCGTGCGCGAGAGGAACTCCTCGGTGATACGTTCCGCCGCTGGTGACTCGTGCGGCGCAGGCGCGAGTACCTGCGCCTAATGCCGCCCGAGGCCGCGGGTGACCGCACCGGGCCCACGCGCCGTCCTTTTGTCGCTCCGGCCGGAATGGACCGCGTGTGCGCTTACCATAGCCCACCCATAAAAAAAAATACCAGCCTGTCTCACCAGCATGGTATAGTAAAGTCAATTTTCCTCCTATTTATGGAGGAGGCTCGAGCCCAGCCGTGGGGTGTATATGAGCCGAAATGATGATAGTCACGGTTAAGGTACATGGGTTTTTGTGAGTGTTTGTGTTCTGGCAAAGGTTAGGCTCATTTTAAATGATCTATGTTGCTTCATTTCAAGGAATCTATCCATATTTTTAAGGAGCAATTCCTTTTATATTTGAGGCCATGAGAACCATACTGGCCTAATTCAATGAACAAGCCTTTTGAGCACCATAAAAATTAAAAAAGTATAGTAAAAACCTTAACAATGATTATGCTGCCATCTAGTAAATATTCCTTGTATCACTTTTAGGCCACCTTAATTCTATCAAAATGTTCAAATATATCTGTAAAAAATCATAAACTCAATACTATAAAAAATTTGTTAGGCCACTTTAGTTCTCATGGCCTCATTTATTCATATATATTCCGATTCTCAGCAAAGGCTCGTAGGATTTCCATAAAATTTAATTTTGAAGAAGTTTTTGAGGGGACGACAAATCGCTATCTAGGTTTCATTTATGAAGAACTCGTTTTAAGAGATTATATTCAAATGTGTTTGCCAGGTGTTGGCAGAATATCAGCGCTATTGTTTTAGACAGCAGTAGAACGAGCTCAGCTAATAGCTTCTTTTGTTTTTCGTTAAAATTAGAGTATTTTATGTAAGAAGTTCCTTTCTTTAGTTATGTTTGTGTTTTTGTATTATTAGCTTTTAACGAAAGCAGAATAGATGTTTTTCTTTCTTTCTTTCTTTCGTAGACATACAAGTAGTGGACTGCTGCAGGTTGAATGTTAATAATTAACACATTTTCAGAAACTGCGATCAACGTGTATACGTTTTTCTCAATACCTTGATCTTATAAAAGTAATTGAATACATTTTCAGGAATATACATTGTGATTATACGCGGTTACAAGTCGTTTTGTGTTCGTGCAATTTGTGGCAATTTTATAGGTATTGTTACAGTAAACTTTAACGAAGGGATGAATCCAATGTAAGCGATTAACCACATTATAAAGTCTACTATGGTAAAAAAGTAGACAGAATGAAACGTTTTAATTATTTTCATTCTCTTTCCTTTTTGGTATAATGACGAAATAAGAATATATTTCACCAACCCATCTCTGGCCAGTGGGTGTCGTAAAAGACGACTAAGGGATATGATACACAGGTAACATCTGTGGAAGAGAAAGAAAACTCGAAATGAAACCCTATGCCAAAACTTTATCTGGTCGATGGCCCTGTATGGCGCACCGGCGTGGGCGGGGTCCCTGACCGTCCGACTCAGGGCTCTTCTGTGGCGAACACAGAGGGCAATGGCGGTCAGAGCCATAAACGGATACCGCACGGTAGCCACGGAGGCAGCGTGCCTGTTGGCCGGGACTCCCCCGTGGGACTTGGAGGTGGAAAGGCGAGCGCAGGGCGGTGTGGCCTTTTTGAGGGAGCTCACCGCCTGGCGCGTCGACGCCCGCCGAGACGTCATTGCCCGTGGGGCAGTCCGGCTGGAGAGGCCTCGGTTCTGTGTGCGGACCGTGGAGGCCTTCCCGCCGGTGCTAATGCAGTGGCTAAAACGGCGGCACGGGGTGCTCTCCTTTCGACTGGTGCAGGTTTTGACGGGGCATGGATGCTTCGCCAAATACCTGTACACGGTCGTTAGGAGGGAGAGTACACCGTTCTGCCATCACTGCGATTGCGACAAGGACACGGCGCAGAATACTGCTTGGGTAGAAAAGCGTTGTGAACTCGTCGCAATCATCGGTGCGGACCTGACACTGCCGACCATCGCCAGAGCGATGCTCGACAGCGTCAGGAACTGGGACGTGGTCGCAGCCTTCTGCGAGACAGTAGTCTCGTGGAAGCAGGCGGCGGATGGCGCGCGTTTAGCGCAGCCTCGACGTAGCGATCCGCCGCCGGCGACTGGGGCGGCGTAGGTGCGATTACCTGCACCTGATGCCGCCCTAGCCGATACCATGGATGACGTGATCGTGGAATTAGTCCACCGCCCGCCGAAAGGCCGACCGCGTGAGGAAAGACCGACGTCCTCCCTGAGGGGGAGACGTCGGTCGATAGGAGGGTACTCCTCAAGGAATATTCCGTCGAGCCAACCACTGACGTCAAGTCACCCTGCTCCGGTGGTCGGCCCCAACGACGAAGGCGACGTGTCGCACGGATTGGTTACAGGTGTGCGTGCGAGGAGTGCGCCTACCGTAACCCACCCCAAAAAAAAAAATGCCAATCTTTTTAAACTATTTAAAAGTGTGTGCTAAATATACGTAAGTAAGCAGTCACTTAAGCTTTTTCTCGAAATATTATTATCATATAAGAAGCTAGGCTCAAACCGCTTCCACAATAAGAAGGCAATTGACATTGAGTGATTAATTGTATTCCTACTCCGTTACCACCTAGTAATTATATCCACAGATATAGGCAATACGAGAGCCGCTAGTAGTCTCCTTTAAAATTATACAACATCATCGCTCGAAGTGAGAATGTACCTCACTTTAAAAGGCATAGATAAAGGCAATTCGTGAGTTCAACCTAATGTTTAGTAAACACGCCGTCTGTTACTATTCCATTTAACCCAAATTGCTATTCAGTCTTTGATGTCACTTTTTTAATTATTATTGTACAAACTTCACCAGAATTAATATATTTGTTGGTAATATTGTTGGTTGTATTCGTAGCAAGTCACCACACAGCTGTAATAAATATACGTATAATTTTCATCATCATCATCATCATCACAGCTCTTATAGGTTCCACTACTGGGCTTGAGCCTCCTCCATGGGAGGGAAATTGACCTACTAAACCACGCTGGTCAGATGAATACATCAATACCAATAGGTATAGAGTTGTTTTAATGTTATCCTTCTCTTGAATAGGTGTTATCTGCAATATTCCCTCAGTCGTTTTCGACACCCACTTACTATATGTTGGATAATTATCTAAAAATAAGCTACGTTTTTAATTAAAAGCAAAAACTAATATTATCCTTGCATAATTTTGAGCAAAAGCTTAGCCTAGTAAAACTAAAATGAAATAAGTTAAAACTTTAACCGGAAGGTTTATTTTCCGTTAAACACATAATAAAAATGCAAGAGAGCTTTATCCCATCTTTGCATTTCTGCAAAAAGCTTGTGCTTTTGAAATTAAAAATCCTATTTCACAGAAAAGTCAACTCGTCATAAAAAAAATATTAAAAAGGTTTTCTTTAGAGCATTCTTATTTATGCCATTAATATAACGAGCATTTTATTTGAGATATTGAATTTGCATTGTCTTGTAGTATCATATTTTCGTGTGGTGACGGAGTAAGAATACAATTCACCACCCCTATTCCTGCCCGTGGTTATCGTAAAAGACGACTAAAACATATAATATACGTCGAGAGGTGAGGGTACTCGAAAGGGTATTCCGTCGGGCCGACCACTAAGGACAAGGAACTTGACACTGGTGGTCGGCCCAACGACGAAGGTGACGTGAGTACGGATGGGTTATGGCCCCGTTCGCCGTCCTTTCGTCGCCCCGGACGGAATGGACGGCGTGTGCGCTTACCATAGCCCACGTATAAAAAAAAATACATATCATCGTTATGCTCTCCGCTCAAATACAGCCCACTTTTAGGCTCGGGCCTCGTCCATTATAGGAAGAAATTTGACCTACTATCTTAGAATAATAACGTATAGAAGGTAAGTTCACGCTCAAAAAGTGAGGCATTTCAATTGAAGCCTAATGGAGCTTACGCCGGAACCGGTCCGTAATGTACAAGTCATTGTACTGCACGTACGTACGCAACTCTTAAAAAATAAATTGATAATTATGACGGTTTGTGCATTCAAATGGTGTCACAACACATTTGAAAAACTTAAAAAGGTTTTTAACATAACTTTTAAAAGTATTTCGACGATTTATGTTAATAAAAACAAAATTTGATTTCATAATTTGTATAGTGATTTGCGTGTGTACGTCTGCGCGCTATTAGCATTTTTAGATTCAAATTTTGAAAGTTCGAAGTATTGACACTATCCTTCTATACCTTATTATTCTAAGCCTACTATACTTTAACGATCAAACGTGTTTTTTTTTTTTTTTTTTTTTTGGGTGGGCCATGGTAAGCGCACGGGCGGCCCTGTCCGCCCGGGGCGACGAAAGGACGGCGCGCGGGCCCATAACCCACCCGTACCCATCACCTCGTTGTTTGTTGGGCCGACCACCGGAGCAGATGTGACTTGTCATCAGTGGTCGGCCCGACGGAATACCCTTTCGGGTAACCTCACGTCTCGACGTACTGGGACGTCGGCCGCCATCGCGCGGTCAGCCTCTCTGCGGATGACAGACAATTCCCCGGTCCGATCACCCGCGGCCTCGGCTAGGGCGGCATTAGGCGCAGATACTCGCGCCTGCGCCGCCCCAGTCGCCGGCGGCGGAACGTGTCGCCGAATAGGAGCTCTACTCGCACACGATCCGCCGCCTCCTTCCGTGAGATTATGGCCTCACAGAAGGCGGCGACCGCGTCCCAGTTCCTAACGCTGTCGAGCATCTCCCTGGCGATGGTCGGCAGCGCCAGGTCGGCAACGATAATCGCGACGAGTTCACGGTGCTCCCCCTCCCACGCAGCACACTCCTCGAGCGTGTGCTGCGCCGTGTCCTCGTCGCAACTGCAGTGGTGGCAGGACGGTGTGCTCTCCCTCCTGACAATCTTGTGCAGGTACTTCCCAAAACACCCGTGCCCAGTCAGCACCTGCACCAGTCGGAAAGAAAGCACCCCGTGCGTCCGCTCCAACCACTCCATCAGCACCGGCCGGAAGGCCTCGACGGTCCTGACACCGTACCGAGGACTCTCCAGCCGGACTGCCCAACGGGCAATGACTCCTCGGCGGGCGTCGACCCGCCAGGCGGTGATCTCCTGCAAGGAGACCATACCGCCGCGGGCGCGCGTCTCCGACACCCGCCGATAAATGTCGGCGAGCATCTCCGCCTCCAGGTCCCACGGGGGAGTTCCGGCCAGGAGGCACGCTGCCTCCGTCGCCACCGTGCGGTAACCCCGTATGGCCCTGATGGCCATGACCCTCTGTGGTCGCCACAGGAGGGCCCTAAGACGGACGGTCAGGGACCCCGCCCACACCGGTGCGCCATATAGGGCCATCGACCGGATCACCCCCGTGTACAGCTGTCGGCACGTAGCACTGGGTCCACCCACATTCGGCATCAGCCGCGAAAGGGCGGACGCCGCGCCGACAAGCCGGGGAACAAGTCGATGGAGATGCTCCCGGAACCAAAAATGCCCGTCGAGCACCAGGCCCAAGTACTTCATGTGGGCCTGGATGCTGATGGTGACCGACTTCACGGTAATCGAAGCGCCGGCGGGAGGCCCGGCGGTACGGAGGCCATGGAACAAAAGGGCCTCCGTCTTTTCCAGGGCTACCCTCAACCCCAGCGCTTCGATCCGCCTGACAATCTCCTCGGTGCCGAGAGTTGCCAGGCGTGCCGCCTCTTCTAGCGTCCCACCCCGGGCTGTGACGAGTGTATCGTCAGCGTAGCAAATTACGCCCAGCCCGGGTGGGAGACTTCCTCTCAACGCCCAGTCGTAGCCGATGTTCCACAGGGTCGGACCCAGAACCGACCCCTGTGGGACACCGCACGTCATGGGCGTTCGCACAACGTCCCCTACTCGGTCAACGTAGAGGACGCTGCGTCCCTCCAAGTAGTCTGCCACCAGCCGCCTGAGGTACACGGGCACCCCGTGATACCTCAGCCCCTCCCTGATGCAGCTGAATGGCAGACTGTTGAAGGCGTTGGCGATGTCCAGGGACACCGCCAACAGGACTCCTCCGCCGGTGACGGCCTCCGCTACCACGGCCTTCAGGCGCAGCAGGGCCGCGATCGTCGAACGCCCTCTCCGAAAACCAAACTGGGCGTCCGACAGAAACGATCAAACGTGTTGGCATCAGGTTTCACTTCGAGTTTCCTTATCGGGTATCGATGTTATCTGCATATTATGAATATGACCCTTATTCTTAGTCTTTTATGACAACCACGGTCAGGAGAGGTGGTGGTGTATTGTATTCTAACTCTAGAATCTATCTATCTATAGATATATCTAATCTGTCTATCTATAGATATATCTAATCTGTCTATCTATAGATATATCTAATCTGTCTATCTATAGATATATTTAATCTATCTATCTATAGATATATCTAATCTGTCTATCTATAGATATATCTAATCTGTCTATCTATAGATATATCTAATTTATCTATCTATAGATATTTCTAATCTGTCTATCTATAGATATATCTAATCTGTCTATCTATAGAAATATCTAGATCTATCTATAGATGCGTCAACCCAAATAAACGGGTTGACGTAGAATTTTATATCGAGTTTCTTATCTCTTGCATAAACGTTATGTGCATATTAATCCCTAATTCGACTCTTACAACACCTACGGATAAGAAATAGGGTGGTGAATGGTATTTTTACTTCGTCACCACACATAAAATGTTGGTGCTTCTATAACCAGTTTGTGTAACCATCTAAATATAATCCAGCGAAAAGGAGTGTACCAATCAATTATATGTTCTTATATAGATACTTTAAGTCTTAAATATAGAAATTTTAAACGCACACAATTCTTGAGTTTAGTTATACGGCAAGCGTTTATAGTACGTGTAACTGCCACTATTACCATGGACTTTTCGATGGGAGGGTACCCCACGTAGGGGGTATTCCGTCGGGCCGACCACTGATGACAAGTAACCCTGCTCCGGTGGTCGGTCCAACGACGAAGGCGACGTGGTGTTCGGGTGGGTTGCGGGTGTTGCGTGCTTAAGCCCCTCTGTCGCCCCGGACAGAGTGGTGCGGAAGCGCAACGACTGCAGCCCACGCCAAAAAAAAAAAGCGTTTTATCGTAAGTACCACGTTACTGTACTGTAATTAATGGATAAGAGAACATGTCCAGTTCTATGGTAGCCTATGGTTTGGTCATACCCCGCACAATCTGTTTGGGGTGATGGAAGGGTGGCGTGCGAATAATCGACCGTGTTCCCTCCCCATCACCTTTAGTCCGAGGACTGATACCGATTCTTGGAAATCCGTGGCCGATCCGATGAATTACCACTCACGTGGTCGTCCTCAGACTAATCCGCGGTCCGTTCCAAGAAAGCATATTGTAGAAGAAATTTAATAAAAAATCCTGAAAGCATTATAATATTAAGATATATTAACGTCTCACGCCTCTACTTATACAATGATAGACAAACTAATCTAAAAAATATTAGATAAAACACATTTTTATGTCCATAGCTTTTATTAAAATGACAGTTAGGAACTTTTAATTAGCAAATACTTATTTGTGCCTCTTACACTAGTGAAAGGCGTTTTTTTTTTACACATATTATAATATAGCCGAATATTTTATATTTTTCGAGTAGTGACGGAGTAAGAATACAATTCACCATCTGTTTTGCCCTTGTATGTCATAAAGACGACTAATAATTATATATTGCATACTTATATTGCAAATTTAATTTAATATATTTTAATTCTATCTACCTACAATATACCTAAAATACCTATCTACCTAGAATAGCTTTTAGTAATTAAATCTGATTAACGTATTCTTTTTTTATTATTATTATAATTGTGTGTTATTAGTTCTAGTAATAATTCCTATTTGTATTGCTTCATTTCAATGCATAATTGAATTTGTTTTATTTAATTTGAATGCCCTAGAGGCAAAACATAGTGAAACAACTATTAATATAAGACGACTTATGTACCTAACAAACAAATAAATTATTCTATTCTATTCTATAATAAATTAAATATGCATGTAACATCTATGTAAGAGAAGGAAAACCGAAAACATCTGACCAGTGTGGTAGGTAAATTTTTAGGATAAGTTCGTTATTCTGGCGATAAAAAGTAACAAAAAGAAAGAATTTCTTAAATTTTTATGTAAAGTATTTTGATGAAATTCTTACAGGAAACTTGAAGTACGGAATATAGCTTATATATAGTAATACTTTACAGCGTTCATGGTCACGGGCGGACTAAGATGTCTGACGTCCAACAAGTCATCGTTATTCTTCTTCTTCTTCATCTTGCTCTTATCCCAATTACTTGGGGTCGACGCAATATGTCATCGGTTTTGACATATTGCAAAAAGTTTCGGCAATGACTTTTATGACCGGCCGCCTGCCTGACGTCAACCCTCCTTGGGAATGTAATCGTTGACCCAAATGGTACCAGATGGAGTTGGTCCGGGTCAATCTAGGGCTCTTAGTCGTCTTTTACGACACCCACGAGCAAAGCAAGGGTTGGTAGTATTCGAAGCCGCTACCACACAGCAACAAGTCATCGTTATTATAGATATTTATAATTATCGGCCTGTTTTTTTTTTGAGTAGGCTACGGTCAGTGTACCCACCGCCCGGCTCCATCCGGAACGACAGAGAGGCGGTGCGCGGCCCCGTAACCCAGTCATGTAGCACGTCGCCTTCGTCGTAGGGCCGATCACCGGTGCAGAGTTCCTTAACTTCAGTGGTCGGCCCGACGGAATACCCCAAGGGAGTACCCTCTCCCATCAACGTCCCCCCGGGACGCCGATCGCCGTCGCAATTATCTACCCGCTACAAAAATTAGTTATTAATTTTGAACCCATATTTTTGGTACAAATTTATTGCCAGTACAAAAAGAAAATGATTCCATATGAAAAAATATATTGTTTATGATTAGTAATTATTAAACATTAAATTTGTAGCAATTATTATGACAAAACAATCAAATACAAATGCGATAAAATCCGTAGTTTTATTTACAACTAGCAACCCGCCTCTCGCTTTGCTTCGGTTTCAGTCTTTCCTGTGTAGTTCTCGTTCCCATGGGAATACCGGGATGAAATATAGCCTAGTTTGCGTCCTAATAGTATAGCTTTCCGTTAGTGAAAGAATTTTTGAAATCGGTCCAGCCGTTTTGAAGATTACCCGGAACAAACAGACAGACAGACAAAAAAATATAAAGTGTATTTTAGGCATAGGTATAGTGCAAACTAGCAACCCGCCCTCGCTTCGCTTCAGTTTTAGCCGTTTTACCCGCATAGTTCCCGTTCCCGTGGGAATACCGGAATAAAATATAGCCTAGTTTACGCCCTGATATTATAGCTTTCCATTGGTGAAAGAATTTTTAAAATCGGTTCAGCCGTTTTGAAGATTACCCGGAACAAACAGACAGACAAAAAAAATATAAAGTGATTTTTAGGTATATGTATAGTGCAAATAACCGTGTGAGCATGAAAAAAGTCTATTATTTTGACATTACAAACAGACACTCCAATTTTATTTATTGGTATAGATGTGTAATAGTTACGTAAACACACTTTGCAATATAAAGAAAACTCAAAGTAAAACTGTATACCAACTCGTCTGATAAACGTGGTATAGTAGGTCAATTTCCCTCAAATTGTAGAAGAGGGTAAAGCCCAGCAGTGGGACTTATACGAGTTGAGATGATGATGGTGAAGTGTTACCTAAAATTTAAGAGTCTTAGGATCAGACTGTCTGACTGTCTGTTTACGCAAGTATTACATATCCTTACTAGTATTATAAATGCGAAAGTATGTTTGTTTGTTTGTTTATTTGTTTGTTTGTTAAGCTTTCACGTTTAAACCACCGGACCGATTTCAAAAATTCTTTTACCAGTGGAAAGCTGTAATACCAGGGAGTAACATAGACTACATTTTATGCCGGTATTCCCATGGGAACGAGAACTACGCGCGTAAGGCGACTGAAACCGAAGCGAAGCAAGGGCGGGTTGCTAGTTGTAAATAAAACTACGTATTTTATCGCGTTTGCATTTGATTTTTGATTGCCTGACGTTTCGAACACTTTACAGCGTTCATGCCCGTGACCATGTCAATCAAATACAAGCGCGATAAAATACGTAGTTTTATTTACAACAGCTATTTTATTTATCTCATCATCGTCATCGTAGCCCACATACGTCCCACTGTTGAGCTCAGGCCTCCTCCACAATGGGAGGGAATTTGACCTACTTTACCATGCTGGTCAGACTTGTCAGTATTTTTTTTATGGGTGGGCTATGGTAAGCGCACGCGCAGTCCTGTCCGTCCGGGGCGATGAAAGGACGGCGCGCGGGCCCATAACCCACCCGTACCCATGTCACCTCGTTGTTGGGCCGACCACCGGAGCAGATGTGACTTGTCATCAGTGGTCGGCCCGACGGAATACCCTTTCGGGTAACCTCTCACCTCTCGACGTACTGGAACGTCGGTCGCCATCGCGCGGTCAGCCTCTCTGCGGGTGACGGACAAGTCCGATCACCCGCGGCCTCGGCTAGGGCGGCATTAGGCGCAGATACTCGCGTCTGCGCCGCCCGAGTCGCCGCCGGCGGAACGTGTCGCCGAATAGGAGCTCTACTCGCACACGATCCGCCGCCTCCTTCCGTGAGATAACGGCCTAGGGAGACATGGTATAGGGTTTCATTTCGAGTTTTCCTTCTCTTGCACAGATCTTATGTGTATATTATGTCCCTTAGTCGTCTTGTACGACATTCACGGGCAAGATAGGGAGTGGTGAATTGTATTCTTACTCCGTCACCACACAGAAAATTTATATATTATTATTTATTTAATATTATTTATCTAACTGCTATTAACTCTTAACTTGGACTACACGCCATCCCCTACTAAGATTACCTTTTTACCTTTTCCATACCTTTGTCAGTTTGTCACTTTGGAAATTAAAATGTTTCCATAGTGAGTATTTTGTACGTCTCGTGAGATTGAGCGAAACGTTAGCTGCCTTAATTTCTTTGTTTGCAAACAAGCACTCCACTGGGAACGTTTCGACAGAATATAAATTATATCTATCTTTCCATTTTTGGAAGTCTTTCATTAAAGCTGAACTGAAATTTTTCATGTGGTAACAGGGTAAGAAGTAGTAGTGGGTCGTCGACGATTTTACAGTCGACGCAACGAGACCGTTTATCGTCGATGGTAAACTAGTTGAATAAACAGTCTAATTTTCGACTGGTTTACGTCGTAGACGCTTAGACAAGACGAGACGTTTAGTTTATATTATGACGTACGTTGATCGTCCATTGGTAAAGGACAACGAAACTTCAACGATATTAGACAACAGTTTCATTGTACAATATACATTGACGCTTCAATATGTAATGATAGTCCCATCACATGATAGCAGAGTTCAATGAATTGCACTCAATCTATCTATGCGTTATGATTTCGGCTCGACTCGCGCCTACGGGCGGTGAGGTTTGCGGGGCGGGTAAAGAGCGTAGCGAGCCGTGCGAGCGCGCGCGCATCTCGTCTTCCAAGTTCGGGCCGATTCGGGCGCTTTCGAATAGTTGCAAGTCGTTCATACGTAAACATGTTTATCAGTCAACCGTTTCGCGAAGCCGTTCATACGTAAACATGTTTATCAGTCAACTATAAACTGGTTTATTAGTTCACGGCAAAGAAACAGTCGAAAAAAACTGTTCGTTTATTCAACGACCACCACTAGTAAGAAGTATACTAGCTGACTCACCAATTTCGTCTGCATCACATTAGAAAGAGAGAGTTAGAGGGAGCAGGGCGTAGTCGATTAAAATCAGCAGCGCACCCAACGGAAGCTCGAAAAGTTACATTTGCCCCTTTTTTGCGCAATAGCGAGGGATATATCGACTGAAAATAAGAAAGAACCAGATTATGTCGATTTATTATTTAAAAGATTAAGTATCTGTTATTTAAACTAGCGACCCGCCTCGGCTTTGCACGGGTCCAATGCTGATCAATAAAAATAAATAAAATTGAAGCGTCTGTTTGTAATGTCCAAAAATACTTGATTTTTTCATGCTCACACGGTCATTTGCACGACACCCATGACTAAAATACAGTTTGAAAAATATTTGTCTGTCTGTCTATCTGTCTGTTTTTTCCGGGTAATCTTCAAAACGGCTGGACAGATTTTAATAATATTTTACTACCAGGTAGCTGTCTATATAAGGAGTAACTTAGGCTACATTTTATCACGGTATTCCCATTTCCCACGGGAACGGGAACTATGCGGGTAAGGCGACTGAAACAGAAGCGAAGCGAGGGTGGGTTGCTAGTACTAAATATACTACAGAATATCTTTATACACAACGTTCACAACTTTTTTGTCATTAGACAATACAAACATGTTTTTATTGGAGGTTACTCTTGAAAAAGCAACAAATTATGCCTATGTTATACATATAAACCTTCCTCTTGAATCTATTAAAAAAAAACTGCATCAAAATCCATTACGTAGTTTTAAAGATCTAAGCGTAAATAGGGACAGACAGACAGCGGGAAGCGACTTTTTTTATAATATGAAGTGATCAAAACACTGCTTCATTCATCATCATCATCATCATTTCAGCCTATTGCCGTCCACTGCTGGACGTAGGCCTCCCTCATATTGCGCCACAATGTGCGGTCCTGTGCCGCCTGCATCCAACGACGCCCAGCAACTTTCACTAGGTCGTCGGTCCACCTAGTGGGGGGGCGTCCAACACTGCGTCGTCCGATGCGTGGTCGCCACTCGAGAACCTTTCTTCCCCAGCGGTTGTCGGTTCGTCGAGCGATGTGGCCTGCCCATTGCCACTTCAGCGTGCTAATTCTTCGTGCTATGTCGGTTACACCCGTTCTTCTGCGGATTTCTGTATTCCGGATTCTATCTCGCAGAGAAATCCCGAGCATAGCCCGTTCCATAGCACGCTGCATTATCTTTGTTTATTTGAGAATGAGGATAAAAAGAGGATAGAAATGGAAATATATGTATAACCTGGAGACCTAGCTCCTAATGAAATAGATTTCTATACAATATTGTTTACTAGCAACCCGACCTCGCTTCGTTTCGGTTTCAGTCTCATTACCCGCGTAGTTCCCGTTCCTGTGCGAATACCGAGATAAAATATAGCCTGTGTTACTCCCTGATATCATAGCTTTCCATTGGTGAAAGAACTTTTGAAATCGGTTAATTGGTTTAAGCGTGAAAGCGTAACAAACACACAAACTTAATTTCGCATTTATAATATTAGTAAGGATTTTACGTATGCACAAATAACGTAGTAATTAAGATGTCGATCTACCGTTACAATCGTCAAAGGGTTGATGCCCACGCAAGACAATATTTTGTACAATCTACAAACTTGTTCTGAGTTCGTGTGTAGTTTGTATCCGTTAATTCATCTCGGCGTATACGTCCCACGGCTACTATAGCACGCTAATCAAACGGGTTGGTATAAAGTTTTATTTAGAGTTTTCCTTCTCTTGTGTTAGCGCCGCGTTATTTGCTGTCATTCAAATGTGAACATTCTGTTTCTAAATGGTATCATCAACTTGACGAGTGGATGACGCATCCTTTTTCTCTCCTCCCTAAACCCGCGATTCGCACGACACCTAGCTGAAGAAGCTCGGTGACATTCGCCCTTGAACCGCCGCCGCTGCAAGACCTTAACTGCGCGTGACATGCGCCCGCGTCCTTGTGGCATAGGGTGAAACTACGCTATTGTACGTGTTATAATTACCGAACTAGTGAAGTGTATAGGTGCACCAAAAATACAGCAAAACTCGACAGTGGTTATCACTTTGGACACTCACGACGGACGGTCTGTGATATTGGAGCCTCAAGGACGCTTTGGACGATCCAGGAGTGTATTGGAGTCAAGGTGCGTGGAATTCCTATACCCTAGACCTAAGCGTATGCTCATCGTAGTTGTGATACCAATTTTGTAACCAGCCGCCTAGCGAAAAATTATACAGTCCATTCTCTCATAAAATTACCGCCATAACGCCTTCGGGCGCATAACGCATATTTGCATGACCAAAGTAATTTGGGCCATGCCATAATTTTGGTCCTCCTCGCAGGATACAATTAATTGTAATTCAATTGTATTTTGTCGATTTTGTTGTATCTTTTTCGCTACCATTTTGTTTGTTTAACTTCGTGTCACAACGTGGTTAGTACGATAGTACGCCGTTGTGCACCTTACATTCATTAGAATAAAGCCGTTGATTCTTTGGTTGACAGTCACCAACCTCAACGCATCCCCGCACCGCGCCTATATAAGTGTTTGCCTTTACAGATTTATATAAATCACATAATATTGCCCGCCCTTTAGGCATCATTTATATGTATTATATTTAAGTATTTATTAACACGTACTCATAACATAACATAACAAAACCGCGCATACTTTTAAATTATTGCGCATTCTAGTTTAAAAGTGGGTAGCATCGAACGTTGCGCACGAGCCGCACGGACGAGATAATAAAATTGTTCATTCGCCGTAATAATTATTACCTATAGCTGCACAATTCAATTCTATCTAGATAGTTACCTATATTTATTGACCCGCATATTTACGTAAGGTTTTCTGTTGTTTTGTTCTACCGTGATAATTAATTTCGATTATGCCTCGCGAAGATAAGGTAGTTTCTCCGCGTAGTCCGCGCTTAACTGTTCTAGAAGCGAAGCGAAACACTATTTTTGAACGAATTAATACTGTTTATAGCCAAGCTAAAGCAGCAGAAACTTCTGAGAAACATCGCGAATTATTTCTGAATTCTTGTGTAACGGTAGATGATATACGATCGAGCTTTCACAAAGTCCTTGATGAGTACAATGAAGTACTTCTCGTAAGTGATCCTACAGCCACTCCCTCGTACCAAAGTTATACCTCCTTCGAGGACCTGTACTGTTACATCAAGAAAGCTAAGTCGATGTATACGAAACCCGCGCCCGCGTCTGAGTCGTCGTCGCCTAGCTCGACAGCGCACAGAGTTATGCCGCGGCTACCACCTATCGAGCTCATGTCGTTCGATAATAATATGTGTAACTGGCCATTATTCTACGCTAGCTTTAACGCTACAGTACACAATAACTCCTCGCTAACAAACGCAGACAAACTATACTATTTATTAGGTAAATTGTCACCCGCCGCTCAGAGTATGTTCTCTGGTATCATACCGTCTCCAGAAAATTACGAAGTCATCTATCAGACTCTTGTCGATAAATATCAAGACGTCGAGCTGTTAGGTTCTAACTATTTAGAACAAGCGCTTAACCTAAAATTAAATGGTTCTCCGTCTGCAGCTAATTACCAATTGTTTATCGACAAATTTGTAGTCGCTGTTAACTCGTTAAAAGCATTAAAAATCGATGATCTGTTGGATTTCGTATTACTGCATATAGCTGTGCGAAAGTTTGACGCAGAAACAGTACGTGCGTTTCAAATGTACTCCCGTGATAATAAAATACATACGCTCGATCACTTTGTTGATTTTATTAAAGGTCAGTGTCGAATCTTCGGGAGCACAACGCCTACAGCTGCTGACAATAATAATACTGCGAAGTCTATTTCAAAAACCCGCGTTAAAAATTATAATAATAACCCGCCGAATCCACAGTCATACGTAACATGCACGACGTCTGATAAATGTGCCCTATGTAATTACGCGACCCACGATCATTACTATAAATGTACCGCGTTTGAAAAACTTTCGCCTACTGAGCGATTTAAGTTCATAAAAAATAATACCGCGTGTGTAAACTGCCTTAGTCGTACTCACAAGGCAGTTAATTGCAACTCTAAATTAAAATGCCGCACTTGTAGTCAGCGACACCATTCCATGCTACATTTTAATAATAATAAACTACGTTATGAACCCGCTACGCCTAATCAGGCTGCCGCGCCTCTCACCACTGCGCCACAAGCGCTAGTCAGCATCGCCGCGCTCGCGCCTGTACCATGCCATGCGCCGGCGCAGATAACTCAACGCACCGATCTATCGCTATGTACGACATCCATTGCCGCTTCAGAGCGCACGCGCTCGGATACACAGAACGATAAGCAGCAACGGTTAGCGAACTATTCTACAGTATTGCTCGCTACTGCTCAAGTGGTAGTGTACGATGTTTATAACCGGCCGCTTACGATTCGTTGTTTGTTGGATAGTGCATCGCAGAGTAATTTCATAACTTATGAATGTTGTGAGCGCATTGGGTTACTAAATAATATGAAGCCGTCTCATACGGTAGTCAGGGGTATTGGGGGTTCCGTTAAGCAAGTTAAGGGTTCAGTGAACATAAATATCCACTCCAGATTCAATACGAATATTAATTTCGATCTCAAGTCGCTCGTGATCGATCGGATAAGCGACACGCTGCCGTCCGCGCCCGTCGATGCGGCTGCGTTTGCGCATCTCGAGTCACTTCCGCTCGCCGATAAGGATTACGCACTTCCGGGTCCGGTCGACTGCCTGATCGGAGCGTCAACCTTCGCGCATTTAATGCTACCGGGTGTTGTTCACTGCCAATATAAGAATGTACCGCCCGCGATACAAACTGTTCTGGGTTTTGTGATAATGGGTTCCGCGCCTACGTCACAGCTCGTTCACAGTTACGTCTCCACTTGTTGTTCCGCTGTTCATGACCCTATGGACTCGCTCTTCAAACGCTTCTGGGAGCTTGAAGAGGTTGCTACCGTGCCACCCGCTCAATGTTCCGACGATATTGAGTGTGAAGAATTTTTCCGCGCTACCACCGTTCGCGATGACAGTGGTAGGTATGTCGTCGCCTTACCGTTTCGTGATGATGCGTGTTTATTAGGCGATTCTTACGCCGCCGCGCTTAGACGTCTCAAATGTTTAGAGCGAAAGTTGGACGCCTCGCTCAATATCCGCGCCGCTTATAATGATGTTATACGCGATTATATAAATAAGGGCTACCTAAGTCCCATCAATATAAACAATGATGACGTCACCCGACCTTCGTATACAATCCCGCATCATGGAGTAGTGAGGGAAGATAAATCTTCGACTCGTCTGCGCTGCGTGCTGGACGCGAGTTGTAAAACTCTGCCGTCTGGGCCCAGCCTAAATGAACTTCTCCATGCAGGTGCTAATTTACAAGGCGACTTGTTTAGCATCTTAATAAATTTCCGCCTATTTGAGGTAACACTTTCAGCTGACTGTCGTCAAATGTTCCTTCAAATAGTGGTACGCGAACCTGATCGTAGGTTTCAAAGGATTTTATATCGGTTTAGTACCGATGATCCAGTTGCTGTTTATCAGTTTAACCGCGTCTGTTTTGGACTAAAGTCCAGTCCTTTTCACGCATTGCGCGTCGTAAATCAACTTGTCCTCGATGAAGGACATAAGTTTCCCGCGGCAAAAGACGCCATTTCTTCATCTTTGTACATGGATGACATCGTTCTGTCTGTCATGACGACAACGCAAGCCGTCACATTAAGTGATGAACTAATCCAACTTTTCAAATTGGGTCAATTTGACCTCGTCAAGTGGACCAGCAATTCTGATGCTGTACTAGCCCACATACCAGATACGCATAAAGAACCTCGTGATAAAGTGTTCGAGGAGTCTGTTCCATATAAAATCCTAGGTCTATACTGGGATAGATCCGGTGATTGTTTCCGCTTTGTTGTCGCCGCTCCCGATGACAAGTGCACTAAACGCACGATGTTATCCGGGATAGCACGGCTGTGGGATATCATGGGTTTCGCGGCTCCCGCCATCTTGTTCGCCAAGCTTCTTATTAAAGAGCTTTGGCTGTCGAAGGGTGGCTGGGATGCTGAACCTCCTCGTCATGTAGTGAATAGTTGGATGCAGTTTTGTGCAGAGCTTCCGGCCCTCAACAAACTGCGTATTCCACGACATCTGGGTATTGTGCAGGATTGTAACGTCAACATTATCGGCTTTGCTGACGCAAGCGAGCGAGCCTACGGTGCCGTTGTATATATACAGATCCGCGTAGCTACAGAGTACAAAGTACAACTTGTATGCGCGAAGTCTAAAGTGTCACCAGTAAAGGTAGTTTCTGTTGCACGATTGGAACTCTGCGCTGCGGTATTGTTGTCACAGCTACTTCGCAAGGTCATAGACATTATTAAACCGCGCTATCCCGTCAGGGATGTCTTCGCCTTCAGCGATTCTAAAGTAACTCTTTGTTGGATAAAAGCGTCCCCACATTGTTGGCAAACCTTTGTCGCCAATCAAGTCGTAAAATTGACAGATAATATTCCCGCGAGTCGATTCTTTCATGTTTCGGGCTCTAATAATCCCGCGGACTGCCTGTCACGTGGTCTCACCCCGGACAAGCTAGTCGACCATCCTCTATGGTATGCTGGACCTTCCTGGATCACGCGCGATCCAAGTGAATGGCCTATAACTAAAGTCGGTAATAATGATTACGCAGATGTGCCTGAGCAACGGACCCAGGTACACGTTCTCACGACTAGTCCTGAAGACTCCCTGATTTACGCGCTTGCGCAACGACATTCGACGTATTCTAAATTATTACGCGTCATTGTTTACGTTTACCGCTTTATGAAGAAATTGCCTCGTGGTAATTCTGTGACCGCCGCGGACTTAGATTTTGCAGAAACTGAATTAATTCGCGCCGTTCAAGGTGTTCATTTCTCGCACGATAAATCTAGTCTGTTAAAAAATGAACCTTGTTCACCCGCTTTAAATAAACTTCGCCCGTTTATAGACAGTAACGGTCTTATTCGTGTCGGAGGTCGCTTGTCGAATTCCACCGAGGAATATACGCACAAGCACCCATGCCTTCTGCCGCGCCATGACCCGGTAGTTAACATGATAGTTGACTACAGTCACCGCAAGCACTTGCATGCTGGGCCCGAACTTCTCATGTCTTTATTAAGACAAAGATTCTGGATATTGGCTGCAAGGCGCATTATACGAAACCGCATTCATAAATGTAACGTATGTTTCCGGTCGAAACCTACCCCGTTATTTCCGCTCATGGCCGATCTACCTAGTCACTGCGTTAATCAGGTCGATAAAGCCTTTACGCATGTCGGATGCGACTATGCTGGCCCACTGTCGTACACACCCGTTCGTGGCCGGGGGGCGAAGAGCCGTAAAGCTTGGCTATGCATCTTCACTTGTCTCACAACCCGCGCCACTCATATTGAGATAGCTACAGATTTGAGTACTGTCAGTTTCCTCAATGCGTTTAAACGCTTCTTGTCACGGCGTGGTCCTGTAAAATGTATGTATTCTGACAACGGGACTTGTTTCGTTGGAGCACGTTCGTATCTCCGCGATCTTTATATATTCTTAGACGAATTCCGCCCCCATTTAGAGGAAGAATTTTCAGACAATCGCATAGATTGGAAGTTCATTCCCCCTGTTTCACTTCACTGGGGTGGCTGTTGGGAAAGTATGGTGAAGATTGTAAAATCCATCCTTTTTAAGGTCATTGGACAACAACTAGTTTCCTATGAGGAGCTTCTCACCGTTTTCACGCAGATAGAAGCTCTTATAAATTCGCGCCCGCTTGTCGCTATGAGTAGCGACTCCGCAGAGCCTTCCGCTCTTACACCGGCACACTATTTGCAAACTGTGCCACTTGCTTCGATTCCCGCAGCCGAGGTTAGATCGAAAGACTTACTTCAAAGACATAGTCTTCTTGATGGAATGGTACAGTCATTCTGGAAGCGCTGGCGCAATGAATATTTGCACCAGCTGCAATCGTGAGCTAAGTGGAATGTTCCTTCTGTTCCCATACAAGAGGGAACGGTAGTCATTGTCAAAACCGACAATGCTCCGCCCTTTGCTTGGCCGTTGGGCGTTGTGAAAGAGGTTTACCCTTCCAAGGATGGCACTATTCGAGTTTGCGCGATAAAGACTGCGAAGGGAAGCTACCTTCGTCCAGTAGTTAAATTATGTCCTTTACCTAATCAATAATTATTATCTTAGTTCGTTAAAGTTCATTTAAGTAATTTTAGTTAGTTCATAAATGCATTACCGCACATATTCAACCGTATAGTTTAAGTACCGCATATATTCTATTGCATAATAATTTACCGCACTTATTTGACCGCATATTGTTATAAATTATATTCTATACTCTACACACCGCATACACTACATACATTTACCTACTATAACATACGATATTTATACGCATTTTGGTTACTTAAAGGCAACCCTTTAAGGCCGGGGGAGATGTTAGCGCCGCGTTATTTGCTGTCATTCAAATGTGAACATTCTGTTTCTAAATGGTATCATCAACTTGACGAGTGGATGACGCATCCTTTTTCTCTCCTCCCTAAACCCGCGATTCGCACGACACCTAGCTGAAGAAGCTCGGTGACATTCGCCCTTGAACCGCCGCCGCTGCAAGACCTTAACTGCGCGTGACATGCGCCCGCGTCCTTGTGGCATAGGGTGAAACTACGCTATTGTACGTGTTATAATTACCGAACTAGTGAAGTGTATAGGTGCACCTAAAATACAGCAAAACTCGACAGTGGTTATCACTTTGGACACTCACGACGGACGGTCTGTGATATTGGAGCCTCAAGGACGCTTTGGACGATCCAGGAGTGTATTGGAGTCAAGGTGCGTGGAATTCCTATACCCTAGACCTAAGCGTATGCTCATCGTAGTTGTGATACCAATTTTGTAACCAGCCGCCTAGCGAAAAATTATACAGTCCATTCTCTCATAAAATTACCGCCATAACGCCTTCGGGCGCATAACGCATATTTGCATGACCAAAGTAATTTGGGCCATGCCATCTTGCATAGATGTTATTTGCATATTATATCCCTCAATCATTTTTACGACATCCACAGGCAAGATAAGAAGTGGTGAATTGTATTTTTATTACTATAATTGTAAAGCGTAACGTGTTTTGCCAAACGAATTTTTTTATTGGATCTGTGTTTTAAGTTTATGGCAAATGGTGGTCATGCTCACTGAAGGGTCTGCTTGCGGTAGCTACGAAGAGCGGGTCACTCCCTTCCTTCCATTATGGTTGAGGGGAGTGATGGCTGCTCTAGTGGCTAACTCGTGATCGGGTGCTGCTTGCGGGATCTGGTCCAGCCATAGTCTCATCATTATACTTGTGATTATTATTATATTTGTGAATGGTATTATATAATATTTTGAATGGCATCACATTGGAGCTATTAATAAGCATGTTGTAAGATGTAATTTTATTTAAGTGAAATTAGAAAAATTAATAATAAATAGACAATCCCGTTGAGTTTCTTGCCGGATCTTCTCAGTGCGGTCGCGTTCCAATCCGGCGGTAATTTTAAGAAAAATATAAAAAAAATGACAATATGTGCCCCCGCGGGGTTTATACATAATAAATGATATGAATTTGAATTTGACTCCATCTCCATAGGGATATCTGTTAATTATGTTTGTAAAGACCCCCGCAATGCAAGGATTATTTCGTTTTAATAAAACTATTGGATTCATCCATGGTCCGTCCGTGACGCTGTAAATTATTGCTGCAATTAAAAATCAAACACTAACACAATAAAAAATCATAAAAATAGTTCTATTACGATGTGTAATACTTTTTTTTTGGGAGGTGGGTTACAGTCGGCGCACTCCTCGCACCACTCCGTCCGGGGCGACAGAGGGGCGTAAGCACGCACACCCGTAACCCATCCGTGACATATCGCCTTCGTCGTTGGGCCGACCACGGAGCAGGGTGACTTGACGTCAGTGGTTGGACAATGTGTAATTCTTATGTAAACATCAGGAATCATTAAGATCCCTAACGCAAGTGTTGTCATCTACACTAATATTATAAAAAGCAAATATTTGTATTTTTGTGTGTATGTATGTTTGTAATGAATAAACTCAAAAACTATTGTGCCAATTTCAAAAATTCTTTCACCAAAAAGCTACATTCAGCCTGTGTAATATAGGCTATATTTTATCCCGGTATTCGCACGAGAACGGGAACTACGCGACTAAGTCGATTGAAACCGAAGCGAAGCGAGGACAGGTTGCTAGTTTTCTAAAAAAATAGATATCCTAATTTATGTACCCAATTATATTATCGCTTCGCTTCTCTTAAGTGGAACGCAATACTTTATTTACGCCCACATAATTTCAAATTAACTTAACAGCAGAAATTCGTATTTACCAATGAATACCTATTTATTTACAAGGGATATATAAATATATTTCAATTACTTTTTCAATTAGGTACTTGGAGCAACTATTAGATACTATGTATTCGATCGTTTTTTTTTTTGGTATAACATGACAAAATTAGTGCCTAACTACTAAGTGACTAAATTGCCGCGGTTTCATCAGCACAGTTCCTGTTTCGATAAGAATTACGGGATATGTAACCGACATACAATTGTTCCGTTGGAACCATGGCGACACCATATGACCGCGAATCAGGGGCGACATTAAGTGTTCCTATTAAGCCGTTGGATCTTGATACCAAGCTAACATGTATTAGACTGCATGTTCCTACGGATGCATAAATTATGCTTGACTTTTAGTAAAAAAGATTACTTAAAAAAATACGTTAAATAATGTCGGGACAAGATTTTCAATGTAAGTCCTGTAACAAAGGGTGTGCTAGAGTATTATTTTATGCATAGTTATTTTAAAAACGATACGTTTTGTTTTCAAAACTTACGATTTTTATAGAAAGCTAGTTAGAATCTCAAATTTCACAATAAATTAATGTAAATACGTGGTTAAAGAAATTACAGTATTTTTTTTTTACTTTTTCGGGAATACTTACATAAATTAAATTTTATAATGATTTCGGATGTTTACGCGAGTATTACACATTTTAAATAAAACTACGGATTTTATCGCAATAAAATAAAGTAGTTTTATTTACAACTAGCAACCCGCCCTCGCTTCGCTTCGGTTATAGGTTATAGTCGTTTTACCCACGTAGTTCCCGTTCCCGTGGGAATACCGGGATAAAATATAGCCTAGTTTACGCCCTGATATTATAGCTTTCCATTGGTGAAAGAATTTTTGAAATCGGTCCAGCCGTTTTGAAGATTACCCGGAACAAACAGACAGACAGACAGACAAAAATTTTTTAATTGCTATTTTAGGCATAGGTGTCGTGCAAATAACCGTGTGAGCCTGAAAAAATCCTATTATTTTGACATTACAAACCGACACTCCAATTTTATTTATTGGTATAGATGTGTAATACTCTCGTAAACATTAGAAATCATTATTCCAATATTCTTAAAAAGACAATTCCGCCACAATTATTATTTCATAAATAAACAAATCGTAACAAAATACAAATTATGATGATTTACGACGCATATTATTTACACAACGAGAGCGGCAAATGCATCTTTTTGTTTGTCGTCACTAACAAATAAAGATTAACGGCCTTGTCGGCAATAAGAGACTTTCATATAATGGAAGCTTCTAGATGAAAAGTGACAAATTTATTTGTCATACTCCCTATTATTTCACCATTTGTTCATATCTACATTTACATTATCTGTAGGCTCTCGCTATGTATTAAAATTTTGGGGTGATTTTGGCGGGAAAGGCCATTAAATATTTAGTATTTTTATATGTTACAAGTCGAAGTTGAGTGGTCGAAATTCTTTTTTTTTTTAATGTCTTGCTTTAATCGATTCGTCGTAACCTTGCAAGTATTAATATGTTCCTAATCAAAATTTAATATGGCGACAACCAGACTGATGTCTATTTGCCATGTTATAGAAAGAAAAATTAAAATCTACGCTATACTATTTATGCTAAGGTCCCTAATCTATGCTAAATTCACTAATCTATGCTAAGTTCGCGTTTTACCAGTTTTCGTGAAAGATTAAAGTTATGAAGATATTTTAACCTTTTTAAAAAACTGAGCACGATTTTCTGTTTTAATTTAGCTAAAAGATTTCAAACCGAAGATTTATTTATGTTCAAGTATTCTGTAAGCCTAGAACGTCCAAATCATAAATATAAAATATGTTATTGGTTTTGTTAACTTTGTGGAAGTTTCATTCAATTTATAACAAAGGTCAAACCTAACATGTATAACACAGGGCTATGTGAGTTCGTGAATTAAATTAATTGAACATAGTCGAAAAAAAAACACGTTTTCTAACTTAACATATAATAATAATTTGTGTATTACCAGTGATGACTTACGGCACAGAAACGTGGTCCCTAAATGTAGGCCTCATAACAAGGCTCAAAGTCGCTCAGCGTGCTATGGAACGGGCTATGCTCGGGATTTCTCTGCGAGATAGAATCCGAAATACAGAAATCCGCAGAAGAACGGGTGCAACCGACATAGCACGAAGAATTAGCACGCTGAAGGGGGAATGGGCAGGCCACATCGTTCGAAGAACTAACAACCGCTGGGGAAGATAGGTTCTCGAGTGGCGGCCACGTATTGGACGACGCAGTGTAGGACGCCCTCCGACTAGGTGGACCGACGTCGGCATAGAACCGCACTTTGTGGCGTAACATGAGGGAGGTCTACGTCCAGCAGTGGACGGCGATGAGCTGAAATGATGATGATGATGTTGATGTAATTTGTGTCTGTTAATTATATGTTTGTGAAGTGCCCCCCTTTTTACGCGTTTACGCACTATCCCCCGCCGATTACACACGGAGGGGTGTGTGAGACTCGCCGGCCACCGCGTGACCGAAATATCCACTTAAACCACAGCGGGCCCTTCGACGCTTTTACGGGGTGCCGGAGAGATCATCGGATGACATTCAATCCCCGACATCACAACGCATGGCCGTCTGATCATGTGGTCACTATGATCATTTAAGGCAGTGGAAGAAGTTGCGCATATTGGCGCCGCCTCTTCCCTGGTCGCCACCGGTGGAGCGGGTCAGCAGACGCAAAATGCCTCGAGTTCTCGCTTCGTCACCTCCTTCCTTGTCAACGGCCTCATAAAATGAGGCCATCGACGACAAGCACTATTCGTTGTCGAACATCGTGAGATGATGGTCGGCAAAGAGGTTTATTCCGTTTTGAAGTCCCCTGCAAGACAAGGATTATTTCCTTAGGCAGGGATAAAAATCATTAAAAAAGGAAAACAATATTTCTATGAAGAGTCACGTTTGTATTTTATTTTTTCAGACTCCTTACTGGACGCTGAAAAGTGTTCGTAAGGTCGAGAAATTTGAAATCAAATACAAAAGCAAAAAATCGTTTCTTTTTTGTATTTTTACCATGGATGTTATGGAGCTCCGTAACCGTAACCGAAACTATCGGATATCCGAAATAAATATATATCCGTAATCGTAACCGATTTAAAAGTTTCGGATAATTTCGAATAAGGGTGGTGTCTAAATAAAACTTGTTTCGGCAGGTTTTGTTTCGCTGCACTTGCACTCAATGAGAATCTTGTAGTAGTAATGTTTGAAACAAAAATAAGGGGAAAATAGCAGTCTTAGTGTCGTTTAGGCACACTCTGTAAAAAAAAATATTTCAACAGGTATTTCTAATGACGCTCTAAAGAATTATTATTCTGTAGTTTGTTTATTGTTTGTTAGACTAAATAAAACCAAATTATTGCATAGTAATTGTGTTTATATTTTACTTCAATCTAAAATAATCTAAATCTGAAATAATTACATATCCGTAACCGTAACCGAAATAATTATATGCCTATATCCGTATCCGGAACTGAAATATTATATCCATAACATCCCTGGTTTTTACACTCGCATAAACCGACCGTGTGATAACGGCGTTAGAATACAATTCACCACTGTCTCTTGTCCGTGGATGTAGTAAAAGGTGGCTAAGGGAGTTTATATGCAGATATCGATAGCAAGGGAAGGCAAACTCGAAATGAATCCTTATACCAACACGTTTATACAGTGTAGTACAGTAGCCCAACATTCTGAGAATGTTTGCGTGTGGTGGATTTTATTAATATCTTTAGAATCTCCGAACCTCATTGCAGGTATTCACACTCCCTTCACTTTCTTCGCGGTAGGCAACGGCCTTGCAAAGGTCCATGAGCGGCAGCAACACTTACCATCAGGTGTACTATTTACTCATTTGCCACGGCAGCAATAAAAAAGGTCATTTTCCCTCCTACAATGGCTTCTCCGTTACCAAACTTGAAAAAAAATTTTTGTGCAAAAAAAATACCGAATTCAAGCAGATTTTTAGATTTTTGTTGATTTTTCAAAAACCGCTTGTCCGATTTTGATAAAATTTTCATGAGACCATTTGGGAAGTATACCCTTTCCAACAAAAAAAGCATTTTCAAATCGGTGGCCAATCGACGGAGTTATGCGCGAACAAACATAAAAAAAATACAATCATCCGAATTCAGAACATCCTCTTTTTTTAGAAGTCGGTTAAAAATAGCCAAAAATAGACCTCGTTTTATTTAGTACACGCGCTCATATTACTTATCGGTGGTAAAAACCGTTCGCGGTTGTCATCCCAAATCACGTCCACCGCTACCGAATTATATTTGAGGGCATTTGTTATATGAAAAGGGTTTTTTGTAACATTTTATTTTCAGGAAGGCAATATTAAATTTCATTCAGACAGTGTAATCCGATTAAGGTTTTTCTTTGTTTAATGAATCACAATAATATAATTTACATGGGCAAAGATATACTTATTATTTGCATGGTAGAAAAAAAAATGGGTTCTGGTCTCATATGGTCGTGTGGTGACGAAGTAAGACCGCAATCCATCGCCCTCTCTTGCTCGTGGGTGTCGTAAAAGACGACTAAGGGGTATGATATACATATCGAGGGGTGAAAGGCTATTTGGTTTAAACAACATCTAGGGTAATATTGAGTTATATATATATATTCGGAATCAGCAAATTTTTCTCCGTCGAATGATACCGAATTCATTAAAATCAGAGCACTTTTTTTTCATACGCTGAACTCTTTTACACTTTCCGTACACTGAAAAACGAGGGCTTAAGGCAATTTGTATTAAGCGACATTTATCTTTGTAACTATAGGTACGTTTTATTTAGTATTAGCATCAATAATTCGTTGTTAATTTTAATTGAATTTTAATTAAATTTACCCCATTTAAATAGCTCAAGAAGCTTTTTGTTATTTTTTTTTTCTAAAATTTTAAACTTTAAATGGCTCTCTTGTAAAATTACAAAAATGTTACTTAAACCAAATAGCCTTTCACCCCTCGATATAATATATGTGCAAGAGAAAGAAAACTCGAAATTAAATCCAATACCAACACGTCACACCAGCGTGGTGTAGTAGGTCTTTTTCCCTGCCTTTGTATGCCTACTCTTGAATCTCGATTCTAATCCTAAATCCAATCGCAGCTCGAATTTGAGCAAATTTGGTACTCTTGAAAGCGATACTAGCGCACGATTGGAATCAAATTTGGTGGTTTTTTTTTAAACTAAATGAATTAGACTCTCGTCGATTAAGTCAAATATTTGCTACTCCCTACGTGATTTCGATGCAGTTTAAAACCGTTCATGTTGCACGATTTCAAGAAAGCGTCATTGTGGTGATCGAGTTCGATAACGTTATTAATTTAAAGTAAGAAAATACGGCACATTTGGTGAAAATAACAACGTCAAATGCGAAGAATTCATTCTTGGTTTTGTTCAAGAGTACCAAATATAAGTTTGGTGAGATTGGATTTGAATTGGATTCGAAATTAGAATTTATTTCAAGATTAGGCCCACTGGTCATACTTCTATGTAGTCCTTGATTCCATGCCGTGTGGCGTAAATATACTCTTCATTATCACAGCTCATATACGTCCCACTAGTGGGCTCGAGCCTCCTCCGTAATCGCAGAGCAATTACCCACTATATCATGCTTGTAGGACGTGTTAGTCAATACGACAAGCGTGGTATAGGTGGGTCATCTATGCAAGAGAAGAAAAACTCGAATAGGGATGCGACTTGGTGGGAAAAAAATTATTAATAAATAATCGATCTTTCTTTCTTTAAAATAAATCTAGTTGCAAAAGTCGATTAATTATTTGTAATTAATCGATTAATCGATTAATATAATAATATATAATAATATAATATAATAATATAATAACAATCGATTAATTAAAAATAACTAAACTAAATCTCTCCCAACAGGATTATGATGACCTTTTTTTGGAAATCTGAGATTTATTTTTTAACATATTTTGAAACTTTTCCTGGCAGAATTATGATGACCTTTTCTTTTTAGGAAATCTGAGATTTATTTCTAATATAGTATGAAACACTGACATTTGATCGAGCACTTTTCCTGGCAAAATTGTGAAGCTCTTTTTTTTCAGTAAGGTTTACTGTGATATTTGTTTTCTATATAATAGATTTAAACAAAAAAGCAAATACTAAAATAATCGATTAATTTTAATATAAAAAATCGATTGCTTTTAAATCGATTTTTATTATTTTGATAATCGAATTTTAAAATCGATTATTACAAAAAGTAATCGATTAATATAAAAATCGATTATTTTGTCACATCCCTAAACTCGAAATGAAAGCTTATATCAACACATCTGACCAGTGTCGTGTAGTAGGTCAATTTTTCTCCTACTGTGGAGAAGCGCCGAGCCACACGCAACAGCGGGTCTTATATGGGCTGAAATGATGATGATATTTCAAGAAGGACAAACAAATATTAAATAAATGACTATATTTAAACCTTATCTATATAGATACTATGCTAACTTCATAAACAGCATACATATTTTACATTTTAGCGAACCGAAGACTCATTGGTCTATAGTAAGCTACTTATAGGATTTACCGGGTGCCTTCGTCAAACCAAAAATCCCGGCAATGGAACTAAACTAAATACAAAATTCCAATAGTATGAAAAATATATAAGGAAAAAGTCAACCAAATATTTATTTTTTTTTTCTATTAGTGGCAAACGAGCAAACAGTAAATCTGATGGTAAGTGATGTTAGCAAGTAGCAACCCACTCATGAATCGTTTTTAAGTCGTTACGTACTGTAGAAAATGAAAGAAGAATGAACGCATGGCAGTAACGCTTGGTGATATCAAAGGCATCACCAAAACCCACCACACGCAAACACCCTCAGAAAATTGGACTTCCGGTTCTCTCGTTCACCAAAAAAAGCATCGTAACAAATTGCTACTATTCAGACTTTGTAAAAAAATTAAAGGTGTTTTTACTAAGAAAATGTTACTACAGTGTCAATGATTATTTAAATGATATCATCTAACTAGGTGTAGCTATAAAAACGTCCACATGTAAATTAATAATTAATTTCAATAATAACAATAATCAAATAATAATAATTCTATTAAATCGCATATGTGTAAAAGTATCATAAAATTATAATCTATACCAATAAATAAAATTGGAGTGTCTGTTTGTAATGTCAAATTAATAGGCTTTTTTCATGCTCACAAGGTTAATTGCACGACACCTATGCCTAAAATACAGATTAAAAAATTTTAGTCTGTCTGTCATGACAAACAGACATGTTTGTTCCGGGTAATCTTCAAAACGGCTGGACCGATTTCAAAAATCCTTTCACCAATGGAAAGCTATAATATTAGGCAGTAACATAGGCTATATTTTATCCCGGTATTCCCACGGAAACAGGCACTACGCTGGTTTAAGCGACTGAAACCGAAGCGAAGCGAGGGCGGGTTGCTTGTAATTTATATAAATGTTCCTCTCTTCTACTGTTGCCGTGCCCTACAGGGTCCATAATTGTTACATGATTTAGTTGTTAAGATCTTTAAAAGATCTTTTAAAGCTTTGATCTTTTAAAGCTTTGATCTTTTATGGAGTGCAATAAAGTTTGAAATTGAAATTGAAAAGACGTCAATTTTCTGCGAGAGTGTAGTACTACTCCGGACGGACCGGACACATTTTAAATAAAACTACTTTACAGATTTTATCGCGTTTGTATTTGATTTTTGATTGGCCGACGTTTCGAACACTTTGCAGCATTCATGGTCACGGGCGGACTAAGGTGTCTCACGTCCAACAAATTATCGTTATTACAGACATTTATAATTCCGATGCAGAAAATTAGTTATTAAATTTTGTCCCACATTTTACTGCAAATGTATTGCTAGTATAAGAAGAAAATAATTTTTATATGAAAAAATTATAATTTTAATTGTATATGGTTAGTAATTATTAATTATTAAATTTGTAACAATTATTATGACAATTCATTTCAAAAACCTAACAAATCTAGTATACTACCACCGGATCGAAACGCGGCCACACTTCTTTCTTACAGTAAAGATGTTGACGAATCTTAAGACGTACTTAGATGGAGTAATTTTTTTTTTTTTGGATTATTCAACACTACACATACCTACTATTGTAATTCCTGTAAGGCAAGAACCATAATGGTCTCTATAGATGAAACTATAGTTTGACCTTCAGGCAGTCCCGAGAAAAGTGTTTAATTGGCTTTGGACCCAGAAGAATTTGAGTTAAGTTTTGCGTGTTCACCAAGTAAGAATACCATTCGAACGACGACTAAAGCATGTCATCATTTCAGCTCAAATACGTGCCACTGCTGGGCTCAAGCCTCCTCCACAATAGGGAGGCAATTGACCTTACTATACCATGCTGGTCAGACAAGTTGGTATTGGGTTTTATTCCGAGATTTACTTCTCTTACACAGATGTTATATGCGTATTTTATCCCATTGTCATCTCTTACGACATCCACGGGCAAGATAGGGAGTGGTGATTTGTATTCTTACTCTGTCACAATACGAAAAATTTTAATATGCATATAACATATATTCAAGAAATACGGCAATCCGCAGAAGAACAGGTGTAATCGACATAGCACGAAGAATTAGCACGCTGAAGTGGCAATGGGCAGGCCACATCGCTCGACGAACTGGTAACCGCTGGGAAAGAGAAGTTCTCGAGTGGCGACCACGTATTGGACGACGCAGTGTAGGACGCCTTCACTAGGTGGACCGACGACCTGATGAAAGTTGCTGGGCGTCGTTGGATGCAGACGGTACAGGACCGCACTTTGTGGTGTAACATGAGGGAGGCCTACGTGCAGCAGTGGACGGCGATAGGCTGAAATGTTGATGATGATGATATATTCAAGAAAAGGAAACCTCATATTTAAACTTTATATACCAACCCGTCAAACCAACGTGGTATACTAGGTCAATTGTCCTCTTATCAGATATACTGTGGTACTTAGAATAAAAACGTATAGAAGGATAGTGTTGCTACTTCGAACATTCGAAACATGAATCTATAAATACTACATGCGCGCAGACGATTACACACATACACACGCACACCACTATACAAATTATGAAATCAAATTTTGTTTTTATTAACATAAATCGTCGAAATAATTTTAAAAGTAATGTTAAAAACCTTTTTAAGTTTTTCAAATGTGTTGTGACACCATTTGAATGCACAAACCGTCATAATTACCTATCTATTATTTAAAAGTTACATACGTACGTGCAGTACAGTGACCTTGTACATTACGGAACGGTTCCGGCGTAAGCTCCATTAGGCTCCAATTGAAATGCTTCACTTTTTATGCGCGAACTTACCTTCTATACGTTATTATTCTAAGCTGTGGTATGATGTATGTCTTAGTTCAGCTACCGTTTACGAAAGCATGTTTTTTTTTAAACAATTTACACTGATGGCATAGAGATTAAGATATCGACCTACTAGTGTCGTGGGTTCGAATCTCACGCAGGACAACACTTTTGGATGGCAGACCATCCACAAATTGTTGTTCTGAGTCTGGATGTAATTTGTATCCGTTAATTATATGTTTGTAAAATCCGTGAGGTGACGGAGTAAGAATACAATTCACCACCCTCTCTCATACCCGTGGGTGTCGTAAAAGACGACTATTGGATATAATATGCACATAACATCTGTGCAAGAGAATTAAAACTCGAAATAAAACCCTATACAAACATGTCTCACCAGCATAATAATAATTTGCGGGTGATGTGACCGGGGATTAGTCCGTCACCCGCCGAGAGGCCGACCGCGTGAGGAAAGACCGACGTCCACCCCGAGGGGGGGGGGGGGACGTCGGTCGATGGGAGGGTACCCCAATAGGGGGTATTCCGTCGGGCCGACCACTGATGTCAAGTAACCCTGCTCCGGTGGTCGGCCCAACGACGAAGGCGACATGGTTTTCGGGTGGGTTGCGGTAGTTGCGTGATAAAGCCCCCCTGTCGCCCCGGACGGAGTGGTGCGGAGGCGCGTCGACCGCAGTCGACCCATAAAAGAAAAAGCATAATGATAATTTAATAATTTATTTATTTAGTTCTATAGCAAATTCATACAATAATTCCATCTTAATTTAAGTTACATAATAACAAATTAATATGGAGTAAACGACGGTGTCTGAACTAATATAAATTGTGCGACAGCCACCGGCGCCTTCCTCCCTAAGCAATTAAATAATAACTATAGCTGTGTCAGTGTGCTATTGTTTAATTCTGCATGTATGCAAGTGTAGGTATACATATGTGTGTTTGTGTGTGTGCATGGTGTAGTAGGTCAAATTCCCTCCCATTGTCGAAGTTGATTGCTGAGATGATGATGAATGTCCCCCGCAATAAAGGATTGCCTTAATACAGAGTGTTGTCTATTTAAAAAAATCTATTTTATTTCAGTTAAAATTGGTTACTGCAATTCATATCGCTAGTTAAAGTTGCTTATCATATAAGAACGTGAGACCGAGCTGTCATATTATTATATTGTAATATTAATGCCTCATTATGCCGACACACGCAAATTCAACCCTCTTAAAACTTCACAAGTACGCGTAATATGACATCAAGTAAAGAGAAAACTTTGATATGTAAGATAAATTGAAAAAGGAGCTTTATTTAAAAAAAAAGGGAGCCGTCACTCAGGACTCCTGGCAGATGTGAAACATTGAAATTATTTTGTACAAGTTATACCAATAAATAAAATTGGAGTGTCGGTTTGTAATGTCAAAATAATAGGACTATTTTATGCTCACACGGTTATTTGCACTATACATATGCCTAAACGTCACTTTATATTTTTTTGTCTGTCTGTCTGTTTGTTTGTTCCGGGTAATCTTCAAAACAGCTGGACCGATTTAAAAAATTCTTTCACCAATGGAAAACTATAATATCAGGGAGTAACCTAGGCTGTATTTATCCCGGTATTCCCACGGGATTGGGCACTACGCGGGTAAGGTGACTGAAACTGAAACGAACCGAGGACAGGTTGCCAGTAGATACATAAAAGAACAGATTACGACAGGAATTAATATGGCATAAATTAGTGATAAAATATTAGGTTTTTTTTCCAGAAAATTATGATTTTTATTCAATAAACATTTATTTTCATTAGTATATACTATAGGTATGCGAGCTCAGTGTGGCGAGAGAGAGAGCGCACAAGCGCTTACGCACAACATCGCGTCGCTCCATCTCACTCACACACAACTACGTATAGACTACGTATATACATCATCATCATCTTGCTCTTATCCCAATTACTTGGGGTCGACGCAATATGTCATCTGTTTTGACATATTGCAAAAAGTTTCGGCAATGACTTTTATGACCGGCCGCCTGCCTGACGTCAACTCTCCTTGGGATTGTAATCGTTGACCCAAATGGTACCAGATGGAGTTGGTCCGGGTCAATATAGGGCTCTTAGTCGTCTTTTACGACACCCACGAGCAAAGCAAGGGTTGGTAGTATTCGAAGCCGCTACCACATAGACTACGTATATCTATACCAATAAATAAAATTGGAGTGTCTGTTTGTAATGTCAAAATAATAGGCTTTTTTCATGCTCACACGGTTATTTGCACTATACATACGCCTAAAATAGCAATTAAAAAATGTTTGTCTGTCTGTCTGTTTGTTCCGGGTAATCTTCAAAACGGCTGGACCGATTTCAAAAATTCTTTCACCAATGGAAAGCTATAATATCAGGGCGTAAACTAGGCTATATTTTATCCCGGTATTCCCACGGGAACGGGAACTCCGCGGGTAAAACGACTATAACCTATAACCGAAGCGAAGCGAGGGCGGATTGCTAGTACATATATATATAATAACTAGCAGACCCGGCCACGCGTTCCTGTGGCTAAGGTTTTTGTTATATTACATTTTAGTAAACTATTTATGATATTGAATTGTAGCTTATATGACTCGTTTGTAGGTTTGACATAGCAGCGCCATCTATTAGAAAGAAAGAAAGAAAGAAAGAAAAATTTTATTTCAGTCTCTACAGCATATTTAAAAAGTAATAACTTATAACTACTTATATACTAATTATAAAAACAAAGACTACTGCTAATGATAAAGGTAAATATTTAAAATACTGTAGTAGACCGAAAAGGTTCTACCTCAGCATAAGCTGCAGCACAGAGGTGCTACAGCGCTGGTTTTCAGGCAAAACCATTTCGTTGAGCACGGGCCGCCACGACACATACAAACACATAATAAATATCATTATTTTTGAATATGAGATAATATTAACAATAAAAATACATAGTAAGCATAAGAATAAAAAAAAAATAAATAAATAAAAATTAGGCAGAAATAAATATATTATAACCAAAAATAACAATAAATAACCAAATTCTCAAATCCAAAAAATAGGTATACACACATATACAAACAAATATGGTTACCCTCATCTCGCATCTATAAATTTACGGGAGTGTTCACGCAAGTTTCTTTTAGTGTGGCTGTAGTTCTGAAACATTAACACAGTAACAACAGCATATAGATTGACAAACTACAAGGATGCCTTTTGTTTTCTAAGCAAATAGTCTTTAAATTTAAGTTTGAAAGTTTTAACCGTTTTTATTTTGCGTAATGGAGGTGGCAGATCGTTCCAGCAACGGGTTGCAGCAAATTTGAAACTGCCACGGAATGCTGTCGTTCTGTGCCTCTGTGTTATTAACATGTAACTTGACGCCCTGGTGTTTACTTTATGATAATTTTTTGACCATGACAACTTATTGTATAAATACTCTGGTTGTTTTGAAACAATCACGTCGAAAAGAAGAGTAGCTAGATGAAGTTGCCTGCGAGCAGTCATCTTCATAAGATTACCGCTATTTAAAAATGGGGTTACATGAGCTCGAGGAGGAATATTAAAGCAGAATCGTGCACAGGCGTTTTGCACTCTCTGGATTAATTTCTCGGTTTTACCGAGGATACAAGTACCGTACACAGTGTCAGCATAATTGAGCTTTGACAGAATGAGTGACTCGCACAGCATGACACGCATATCCACACTTAAATACTGGCGAATTTGGTACAGTAGCTTGAGTCTGTAAAAGCAATTTCGTATCGCATCGAGTACATGAGTTTCAAACCGCAAGTGTCCATCAAACATAACCCCCAAATTACGCGCTTCTTGCACTTGTGCAATTGGATGACCATTAATTTTAATGTCCACACTTTGACATTTTTTTAATATATTTCTGCTACCGGCAATAATAAATTTACTTTTATCAGAGTTCAACCTTAAGCAATTTCTTTCTGACCACTTTGAAATCCTCTCGAGGTCTTCGCTTATTTTATTTACAGCCTCTCCTATATTTTTTGGATGAAAAGAGTGATACAGTTGGAGATCGTCAGCGTAAAGATGATATTTCGAGTAAACTAAACAATTAGTGATATCACATGTGTACAGAATAAAGAGGAGCGGTCCAAGGACGGAACCCTGAGGAACGCCTCTGTTAATCAGTCTGGGAAGAGATGTCATATTGTTACCATCCTTGCTCTTAATTTGTACACATTGGGATCGATTTGATAAATAACTATTAAACCATTGGATAGTCTCAGCATTACATCCATAGAAAGAAAGCTTTGAGAGAAGGAGTGAAATATTAATACTATCGAAAGCGCGCGAATAATCAAGCAGAACAAGCAGTGTTGCCATACCTTGATCTCTGTCTTCCAATATATCACTAACTACATCAAGAAGTGCAGTAGTAGTACTATGCTTGGGACGAAACCCTGACTGTGTTACCGGAAAAATCTGACACTGCTCGAGATATGCCCTAAACTGATTGCAAACGATTTTTTCTAGAACTTTAGAAACACAGGGTAACAGGCTAATAGGACGTATATCCTTTGCACTGGTGGGATGAGAAGTTTTGGGGATTGGTTGGACTAAAGCCATTTTCCACTGCGTAGGAAACGTGGAAGTCAAGATTGACCTGTTAATGACGGATGTTATTGCTGGGAGAGAATTAGGAAGTGTCATCATCAGCATGTTCAACGAAATATAATCGGAACCCAGGGCATTCGATTTGAGACTACGCAAGATATTTAACACATCCACCTCCGCCACTGTTCGAAGCTGAAATCTATTTATACTGAAATGATTGAATTCAAAATGGGTTAAATCTGCTATTGTCACGGAATTCTTACCGGGTACGTTCAGGAAATGATCATTAAGTGATTCGGGATCGTCACAGAAGCTTGGTAACTCGTGCTCAGATTTCTTATTTATAGAAATTGTTGTTTTTAGGTTCTTCCATAGGCGTTTAGGTTGGTCAATATTTTTGTTAATATACGAGTTGAAGTAAGCCTGCTTCTCGCGCTCAATTGCAGCTCGGACAAAGTACTTAAGCTCTTTGTAGGAGTTATCAAGACGTTCGCATCTATTAGATCTAAAACGAGCGTGGGCAGTGTCTCTCAGATTCATCATTAACTTAACTGTGTCAGTAATCCAGGGATGAGATTTGTTTTTTAGTAAAATTTTTTTGTAGGGTGCATGTAAATCAAATAAAGTTAGTATATGCATATTAAAAAGATCTACCATATTATCCACATTCTCTAATTTCTCAATGTCGTCCCAATCAATACTATTCAGATCATTGTTAAAAATATCAATTAAAATATCTTTTAATGGTCGATAGCTAACCCAGCGCGGTATAGGCTTATTAATTTTAAAATTAAATTGTACAGATATCATTGCATGATGACTTAGCTCAGGGATATGTGAAACTGTCACTGTGCCTACGTGAGCATCGGGGCACACAACATCAAGAAGCGTCTCACTGTGATCCGTAAAGTGTGTTGGTTCTTCGATAATTTGTTTCAAACCAGAGTATTCAAGAAATTGCTGAAGCAGTTTTGTTTTATTGTCTAATTGGTCAAGTATGTTGATATTAAAATCACCAAGAATAATAATTTTATCAACATTTGGAAACGAGGCCAGTGACTCCGTAATTGCACCTATAAAATTATTTACATCCAGCCATGGTGGCCTGTAAGCTGTACCAATAATAATGGAACACGCGTTGATACTGAACCGCAGCCACATCTGTTCAATGAGCGGCGCGTCTGGGTGCTGTATCGTACGAACGCGGAGGCCTCGTCGCACATAGAAGCCCACGCCTCCGCCGCGGTCCCCGCGCACCCCAGCAGGACGCGGTACGTGACGCAGTCGATAGTTGGCCAACGACGGCGCACGACCCTCCTGGCCCTCTCTGAGCCATGTCTCATTGATCGCCATAATGTCAACATCGATGTTCTCCATAGCTACAATGAACTCCTCATGTCGTGTACCGAGTGATCCCGCATTAAACAACCCAATTTTAAATATTTTTGTTTTATGCATTGCAAGGACTATAATAAAGAAGAATGTAAATAGTTAATGTTTCAATATAACCATTGATTTGTGATATTAATAATTCAATTATAATATAATTATTGTTATAATAGCAAACAATATAAATATAAGTATATAATAATTTATAGTAATCTAGATGAATATATTCAAAAAATATGTATAATATTATTAAAATAACCATAGGAACTGCAACCAAAAGATAATATAAACGCTTTGTGGTGAACAATACATTAGCTACGATTGTAAAGTGCCGTATTATGTACATTAATATAAGATGACTATAGCTAACAACCCATACAACACTAGTTTTAATATTAAAAATATAGCACATGTATTTAGTATAATTCAATGAAAGCCATGATAAGTTAATTTTTCTTATTGCTAACGACGTCACTTCCAAAAACACGGACGAGGTCTTCATCCGCACGAATGCAATGGGTTGGTTTACCATCACTTTGCTTCGTTAGGATACGACCAAATTTGGTCCAAGTGTACCTCCATCCTAGTCGCCCAGCAACCTCGCGCACGCGGTAAAATAATTGTTTATTAAATCTTGTGAGTCTCTCATTGACGTAAAAGCGTCGTGGCGGAGTGGGCAGGCCCAAATCCGCCGTGTTAGCGCCGCGACGCACACGCGCATTCTGCAGCACGACATTCCGCAGCGTACGCCGCGCGAGCCTGACTACAATGCGCCGCGCTCGCGCCGCACTCGCTCCCACCGCTGGGTCTTGGTCCACACGTAGACCTACTCGTTGCACGAACACTATATCCCGCTCCTCAAGTGTCACGCCCAGCTTTGATGCGACTAATTCAACAGTATGTGGTAGGTTCTCCCCTAGCACTTCCGGCAGATTAGAAATTTCGAGATCAGTGCTGAGTGCCTCCTGGTCTTTGTCATTAAGCTCGTATTGCAATCGTGATATGGTATGCTGCAGCTGGCTCACTAGTGTGTTATCAGGTGCATCGGTTACCTGTTTGGTCTCCAGTGCCTCAATTCTGGCCTCCAGACCATCGATTCGTCGATTGCAGTCTCCAAATGAGGAATGCAGCTCGGCCATTTCACTGCGGAAGGCCCGCAACTCATCTCTAACCGCCCGCAGTTCCGATCTAAATAGTCTAATCTCTTCACTAAGAGATGACGATAAATCAGTAGTGGTGGATATGCCCACATTTGTTGTTGCATCTGGCGCGCCCGTCACGGCTGCACAATCCGATAAGATTACCTCCTTTGCACAAATCTCATCACTCAACTGTTTCACCGGAGTACTACTGTTATCACCTTTAGGTATCTTCTTTTTGCAGTCTGGACATTTCCAATTATTACTCATTTGCGTGGACTCGGGTAAAAGTAAGCAAGCGAAATGGTATCTATTTGTGCAAATACTATTTGAACAGACAGCGCCTGCCTTTACTCCAAGAAACTTCCCGCACGCTGCACACTTCACCATTGTTTTTATTAAGGCGACAAGGAATAGAAGATGCTAACAGAGGTTTAAAATTTGAACTACAACAACAAGTTTTAGTTATAAAAATGTCACTTCTCACTATGTGTGGGTACAATTATTAAAAGTTCAGTTATGTTTAGATATTTAATCACTATTTAAAAGTTTATTTAAGTGCATAACACTTTAAAAACATTTATAAATGTTAGTCTCACACAGTATAGTAAGAATAAAAGGATTTATGCCGAGAGATACGCACTTTTACTTTATTTACATTTAAATAAGCGATCAGCTGTTATGTGCCGTGTACGGACCGAACTCGAACTATTAATTAATTACTCAATCCAGTCAACAGATATCGCCATCTGTTAAAATCGTTTGGAGTTAACAGATAATTGTGAATCTCAAATAATAGACAAATAATTTGCAATAAAATAATATAGCAACTATAAATTAAGATGTAAGCTATCCTATCTTTCAAGTTGGATCAAACTGCACATGGTGTGCAAATTTGATTAAAATCGGTTAAGTAGTTTAGGAGTCCATCGCGGACAAACAACGTGACACGTAATTTATATATATTAAGATTTGTTTCTTTTACTTACGCTATTCTATGTGATAATTATGATAACTAGAATATGATATAGTATAGTATTAATTTATTTCATTCTTAATTTAATGTTACTATTTCAAATATTACTGTTTAACTTTTTTTAAATATATTTTTTTTGCATATATTGTTGCTTCCGCGACTTGATTGTACGGGTCCATCAGAATATCAGCGGTGTAGTATCATATTTACTGTACCATAAGCTGAGATGGGTACCATATTTTGGCCTCACATATTCCACTCCTTGTTTTTAGTTAGTAGTTCTTATTTCTTTCATTGGTGTCTATATTGTGTGAGGTTTACAAAATAAAATTTCTTTCTTTCTATATATGGCGTTAACGCCACGCTACAACAATCAGATTTACCCTCGCATATTCCGTCATATAGCGCGACATCGTAACGCCACGAGCCGTTCACCCTCGCCTATAGATGCAAAAATCTATTTCATACCAAGAATCTAGTGTACAACACAAATTATTATCTTACGCAGAATAACAGTTTTCAACAACAATTTGTAATTGAGAAGACATTAACCCGGCTTAAAAATTGATATAATAATTTAATAGGTTCGGCCAGGCCAATCTTAAAAGCTTAAACAGCTTACGATACCAATATTCTACGACAAAATATTATAAACTAGTTGACCCAACAAACATTGTTCTGTAAATAATAGGAAAAATAAAAAAATAATAGGAATTCTCCTTGAAATCGACAGCAGCGCCACCTACCGGTTCCACTTATGTTCAGTGACATACACACGTACGCTAGAAATTTATATATATAAGATAGGAGATGAAAGTTTTCTAGCGATATATTGACTCATCACCATATTTCTGGAATCATAAAGCGTACAGATTTGAAATTTGGTAGGAAAATTCCTATCGTCGAATAGAGGTCAGCTACGAACGGATTTTACGAAATGCCTCCTACAAAGGGGTGTTGCGTGGAACGGGGTGAGCCGAAGCAACTGAAGCTGGAAAAATGAGATTTGGACCGTAGTTTCATTTCGTGACGTAGGCACCCACTAAGAAAAGATTTTTTGAAATTCCACCTTTAAGGGGGTGAAACACAACGGAAAAGTCTGTATGAAAAGAAAATAAATCTTTACCTACTGTCTTCAAATTAAACACAAATACTCCGACCCTCTAAGGGTGTAAATCTCATCATCATCATCATTTCAGTCTATCGCCGTCCACTGCTGGACGTAGGCCTCCCTCATGTTGCGCCACAATGAGCGGTCCTGTGCCGCCTGCATCCAACGACGCCCAGCTACTTTCACTAGGTCATCGGTCCACCTAGTGGGGGGGCGTCCTACACTGCGTCGTCCGATACGTGGTCGCCACTCGAGAACCTTCTTCCCCAGCGGTTGTCGGTTCGTCAAGCGATGTGGCCTGCCCATTGCCACTTCAGCGTGCTAATTCTTCGTGCTATGTCGGTTACACCCGTTCTTCTGCGGATTTCCGTATTCCGGATTCTATCTCGCAGAGAAATCCCGAGCATAGCCCGCTCCATAGCATAGCCTTGATATAAGGCCTACATTTAGGGACCATGTTTCCGTGCCGTAAGTCATCACTGGTAACACACACTGGTCAAAGACCTGTGTTTTCAGACACTGAGGTATGTTGGACGTAAAGATCCTCTTAAGTTTCCCGAACGCTGCCCAACCGAGTTGGATTCGTCGGCTGATCTCTTTCTCGAAATTGGATCTACCTAACTGGACTGTTTGTCCTAGGTAAACATAGTGATCGACAACTTCAAGAATCGCATTGCCAACTAGGACCGGTACAGGAATGACATGGGCATTTGACATGACTTTCGTCTTGTCCATGTTCATTCGTAAACCCACTAGTTGGGATACCCTGCTGAGATCATTGAGCATTGTGCCAAGGTCCTCCATGGATTCTGCCATAACGACTATATCGACCGCAAATCGAAGGTGAGTGATGTATTCGCCATTAATGTTGATGCCGAGTCCAGTCCAGTCTAAGAGCTTGAAGACATCTTCCAGTGCAGTGGTGAACAGTTTCGGAGAGATAACATCTCCCTGTCTCACGCCTTTCTGCAACTGGATCGGTTTCGTACTCTCATCCCGGATACGGACTGACATTGTGGCGTTTCTATACAAACACTTCAGCACTTCGATATAGCGATAGTCGATTTGGCACCGCTGAAGGGACTGCAGCACCGCCCAAGTTTCGACTGAATCAAAGGCTTTCTCATAGTCCACAAACGCTAAGCACAAGGGCCGATTATACTCCTCGGTCTTTTGTATAATCTGCCAAAGCGTGAGGATATGGTCTATGGTGCTATAGCCTTTTCGGAAGCCGGCTTGTTCGGGCGGCTGGAAGTCATCAAGCTTGCGCGAGAGTCGATTGGTAATGACCCTCGAGAACAACTTATAAACATGGCTCAGGAGTGAGATGGGTCTGTAGTTCTTTAGAAGAGCTTTGTCACCCTTCTTGAAGAACAGCACCACCACACTCCCGGTCCACGACTCTGGAACGTCGCCCCCGAGGATAACGGAATTAAATAACTTTTGAAGGGCTATTAAGACTGGCTTGCCGCCCGCCTTCAGAAGCTATGCCGTAATTCCGTCATCTCCCGGTGCCTTACCGTTACGTAGTTGTTTGACAGCCATTCTGATCTCGTACAAGCTAATGTCCGGGATTTCTTCGGTATAGTGCCGAGTTAGCTTGGATCTGGGATCTTGGACCAAGCCGACAACGGGATTTCGGGATGATTTGTATAACTGTCCATAGAACCTTTCGACCTCTCCCAAGATCTCACTTTGGGATGAAATGACAGTGCCATCGTCGGTCTTCAGCTTAATCATTTGGCTTTGCCCAATAGACAGATCTTGTGCGAACACTTTTGAGCCACGATTCCGCTCTATCGCTTCTTTAATGCGGAGCGTATTAAATCGGCGAATATCGCGACGCACAGACCTGGAGATCTGCCTATTTATCTGCCTATATTTGGACCAATCGGCTGAAGACTGCACCGTCATTTCTTTTCTCCGCCCCATGAGCTCGAGGGTGTAAATCTACACTAATATTATAAATAGGAAACGTTATAGGTTTGTTACGCATAAACTCAAAAATTACTGGACGGATTTCGATAATTCTTTCACCATTAGAATGCTATATTATCCCTGAGTAACATAGGCTATATATTTAATCGCGGTATTCCCACGGGAACGGAAACTACGCGGGTAAGACGACTGAAACCGAAGCGAAGCGAGGGCAGCTTGTTAGTTTATACCAATATATGACCCAACAGACTTTCTGTTCAAATGAAATAAAAGGAAGTCCCCTTGAAATCGACAGCATCGCCACCTACCGGGTCCAATTGTGAATCTAAACCATTCTTGAATCCCCTTGAACACACACAAAAAATTTCATCAATATCGGTCCTGCCGTTTAGGAAGAATTCACTGACACACACATACACAAAAAAAAAAAAAAAAATATATATATATATATATATATATATATATATTTTTATATATATATATATATATATATATATATATATATATATATATATATAGGGTATTTTTTCAAAGGCTACACAAATTTTTTTATTAGATTCTAGATGTAAATATCATGATATATACAATGTAAAATATTTAAAATCACTAGTAATTAATTAATTATTTTGCTTTGAAAATATCTAAGAATGTTCGCGATTTATGGCCATCCTATTCTTATTAAGAGCTAAATCTATGGTATGATATCTACATTGTAGCGAACACGCACACAAATACTGTTTATTACCAACACATCTAACATGCTAAATAAATTTACGATCCCAATTTTCCTTCGTACTTTTAACGGACTTAGGTCCGTCGTAATAAACAGATATTTTAAAATACTTGTTTATTATTTTAAAATCACATACGTTCGTATTTATTAAGGCGCATTTAAAAAGTGGAATCTACTATTTACAACAATTAAACTTACCTATTCATTTAGATCCATGAAAAACCCTATCACTGATATTTTAACAATTGTTTAAAATGTAGTTCACTTCCCTCAATACAAAGCTGAGCACACTTGCGTTTAAGTAGGTACATATTACATTATCAATGATCCCAGCGCAAACATTAACACCAAATCACACTTGATGATAACTGTCTTTGATTACATGGGGATTGGTCACTGCCCAATAGTGTTCGTTGCGACATAAAGTGAATAAGGCTTCGTCAGTCCAGAGAATGTTTACGGAGTCGTTGTTTCCCAATAACTATTGTCAAAATTGCACTCGCGACGGTCTATCATTATCATGCAGTACTTAAACGCATTGATAATAATACAGGTAGTATTCTAAAGAATCTAGCAGCTTCCTCACACGGTTCGAATATCTTATTTGATCTTGTGCCGCCATTTTTGGAGATAATAAAAAAATTAGCACACACGCCCGTAATAAGGTTACGGGTCAAAGCGTCACTGGCCTTTGGCGGGCGACAAACGGCGTGCCGCGGGCGGCAGGGTACGGCGGGTGCGCAGCACAAGCGGGGGTCGTAGGAAAAGGGGGGATGGCGGGTAAGTAACCGACAAATAAATAGGTAGAAGACAAGACACCAACAACTTATTGTGATGTTTGTGTTGCGTGAAAAAAAAATTATGAATGACTACGCATCGCCTACAAGTTTGGTTTTTATGGGAATGCATAAAATATAAAACGTATTTTATTTTGAAAAAAAAAGTATATATTTTTATTTCAATAATCAATTATACTATCGATTCTGAACCTTCTGTGCAAATTTGTGTACCCTTTGAAAAAATACCCTGTATATAAAGATGGACGGTCCATAGTATATTAAAATTATAAACATTAATAACAAACAGTAGGTACGCAAACATTTAGAAGACATAAAATACAGTACCATGTGGTCTGTAATTAAAACTCGAAAGCGCTGGTATTGTTAGGCAGACATGAATTTGCAATTTAGAGAGCCAGCCGTCTTAAAAAAAGGGAATATCTAGTGTGGTATATAGTATAACGCTTAGACGATTTAATAATTAGTAAATAACTTAATAATCTCTTTGCAAAAGGTATTAACGATTTTAATAATAAGCAGACTAGATGTATACCTTGTGGTGACGGAGTACGAATACAATTCACTATAAAAGCAAAAAGTAAGAACCACTAAGTGTGAGTCAGAGTCGCACATGAAGGATTCCGTACCATTATCTATAATCTAGAGCAAAAATAGGCAAAAATTAGCGTTTTTTGTATTGAGGGCCCCCTTAAACATTTATTTTATTTGAATTTTATTATTTACTAGCAACCCGCCCTCGCTTCGCTTCGCTTATAGGTTATAGTCGTTTTACCCGCGTAGTTCCCGTTCCCATGGGAATACCGGGATAAAATATAGCCTAGTTTACGCCCTGATATTATAGCTTTTCATTGGTGAAAGAATTTTTGAAATCGGTCCAGCCGTTTTGAAGATTACCCGGAACAAACAGACAGACAGACAAAATTTTTTTAATTGCTATTTTAGGCATAGGTATCGTGCAAATAACCGTGTGAGCATGAAAAAAGCCTATTATTTTCACATTACAAACAGACATTCCAATTTTATTTATTGGTATAGATTATTAAAGTAAAAACTCAACTGAGTATTTTGTGAATATTTCAAGTGCCTACCTGTTGCCATTATCGATATCAAGCAAAAAAGGGCAAAAAAATAGCGTTTGTTGTATGGGCGACCCCTCAAATATTTATTTTATTTAGTTTTTAATAATTGTTGTTATAGCGGCAATAGAAATACATAATTTGTATAAATTTCAACTGTCTAGCTATCGCGATTCTTGAGATACAGGCAGACGGACGGACAGATACCGAAGTCTTAGTAATAGGGTTCCGTTTTTACCCTTTGGGTACCAAACCCTGAAAAGAGTTCTATAGATAAATACAATCTTTATAAAATCATAATACCATAATATGATAGTAAAATAGCCTTTTTTATTCTTTTTAGGATACCGTACCCAAAGGGTAAAAACGGGACCCTATTACAAAGACTTCGCTGTCTGGCCGTCCGTCTGTCTATCAACAGGCTATATCTCAAGAACCGCGATAGCTAGACAGTTGAAATTTTTACAAATTACGTATTTCTGTGGCCGCTATAACATCAAATACTAAAAACAAAATAAAATAAATATTTAAGTCTCCATACAACAAACCCGATTTTTGCCCTTTTTGTAGATAATAGTACGGAACCCTTCGTGCGCGACACTGACCCGCATTTAGCCGTTTTTTTTCTTTCTCAGCTCATATACGGGCCTGCTGGATTCAAGCTTCCACTAATAGCAGGGAAATTGACCCACTATACCATGCTGATCAGACGTGTTGGTATAGGATATTATTTGGAGTTTGCCTTCTTTTTCATAGATGTTATTAGTGTTGCCCAAATGCAAGACCAAGACGAGACTTGGACTGGTTTTGGTCTTGGTCTTGCAACATCACACCTGGTCTCGTCTTGGTCTTGGTCTTGCGCACCCGAGTCTTGGTCTTAGTCTTGGTCTTGCGCACCCGAGTCTTGGTATTGCAGCAAGAGTCTCGCAAAGTTTTGCAGTTAGAACAACGTAACAGTAATTTATCATGGCAATGAAAAATCCAACTAAATTAATCAAATATCCTATCCTATCTATCCATCTGCTAGCCTATAGTTCACTATTGAATACAATACTTACCACTGGAGAAAATTACTCTTCTATTCCCCTGGTGTTCCATTAGACAGCGTTACTACTCTTATGACAGGACTTTCGACCCTATTTTCTTAAGACGTCACCACACGAGGCAGTTGATACAATAAATTTTATGTCATTTTATAATCAATGCGATATTTTACAATTGATGCGATTGTTTATATTCCCCTTCAGGTTAAGTGGTATGTATCTATTGTATTTCCAGTTTAGTTACTGATACTCTGGATACTTGAAAAAACCTGTTGCTCTATTGCCTATATAAATACTTTGGCCGCTGGATCCATGTAGCTCTTAATATACTATTTATTCAAGAACATATAAAACTGATTTAAAATTTTATGGTTTTAATACTTGTAAAATGTATGATATTCGTCGTCATCGTCACAGCTCATAAAAGTGCCACTGCTGGGCTTAAGCTTCCTTCCAGTAAGAGGAAAATTTATCTACTATACCACGCTGGTCAGACATGTTGGTACAGGGTTTTCTTTCTAGTTTCACTTCTCTTGCACATATGTTACATACACAGGGTGTATCAGGTTATGGGACAACTGTTCATGTATGTTGTAGTTCAACAGTCATAGATCATAATTAGAATGTATATTACACAAAAACAATATAACGTAAAAGTTATAGTGATTACAAAAATGTGTGTCTAAGAGTTTATGCCTTAAATTTTATGCATTATGTAGGTATGTACAGACAGGATATATGTAAGCATGTAAAATTTCGACAGTATAAATAGGTATTAGATTTGCGCGAATCTTTCAATGGTTACGTAGGTACAAAGGCGACTCATCAACGGTCATCGGCCGATCAGCTGATTTATGTTAAAGCGAAGTTTGTCTTGCTTATGCAAACGTAATCATTGATTTATTCAAATTCTAATGAACATTTAACAAAATACGAATATGTTGTAGATTAAGTATCATTCCTTTATACATTTTAATCAATTTACACGAAAAAACGATGACAAAATTGAGAACTTACATGTCTCTCAATTCATTAACGAATCGATATTTTTATTTCAATTTTTTTTCATGGGTTCCTAACACCATTGCCCGATCCGATTTGATACGACATCCACGGGTAAGAGAGTGGTGAATTATATTCGTACTCTGTCTTTTTTTTTTTGTGTGTGTGTAGCTGTTGGTCGCAGATGACCTTGACAGCTTAACGCGGTCAATGGGTGAGCGCTGATGGCTCTCAACTCGGTAAGTAAGTTAAGCGAACATCGCCCGAGGGCGATCCCTGTGGGGAACGGACCTCGGCTCGGGGCGTCGCTGAGAGCAAAGTGGGCGTGGCCAAGTTTAGGTTAATGACTTTTACGCGGCGCGGTTTTCGACCTCGACGGCGAGGCCAATACCGCGGAGTTTTATCTGTTATCGCTGCGCGAGCTGTGTAGGTCCTTTCTTGGGCGATCATAATAGCGTCATCTTCTTCTTCAAGATGATGACGAGGACGTCGGACCGCGGATATTTTTGAGGGGACGTAGTTTACCGCCCCAACCACTAGTGGATTGGGGTGAGTCGTGGCAGAGTCAAAATAGCGCTGGGAGCAACGCTTCATGTACTGCCTGATGGTGATCGTACTCTGTCCCTACATGGACATTTATATAGATTAATTGTTGGCATATTTCTATGTCCAACAGTGAATGTCGTTGGGCTAATGAATAAACAGATATATAAATATGTATAATGGGCAAGAGCACTCTCGTGATTACGGTATTTTTGTCCTTAAGCCTTTCCAAAGAGTAATTCTGAAAAGCCAACACCAACATTGGGAATCGATTGGCCAATAGATGGATATCTCAAGACTGATTTGACTTGCCGTGTAGTGACGGAGTAAGAATATAATTCATCACCCCCTATTTTACCCGTGACTGCGAACCCACGACTAAGGGCTATAATATATAACATCGGTGCAAGAGAAGGAAAACTTGACATGTATGTACCTGTAACAACACGGCCGATCACCGTGGCGATTCCCCTCCGGCCACGGCCGATTCTCCTCCTGTTATGTAGAAGACACGAGCTCAACCGTATATAAGCTGAAATGGTGATTTGAATTAAATGCAAGACCGCGAGACTCTTGCAGGCCCAGTCTTGGTCTTGCTCAAGTCTTGCAGGGCCAGTCTTGGTCTTGGTCTTGCAATAATTAAGCGGTCTTGGTCTTGGTCTCGGTCTCGCATTTCTCGCAAGACCAAGACCAAGACCGCAAGACCAAGACTTTTTTGGGCAACACTAGATGTTATATGCGTATTATATTCCTTAGTTATCTTTTACGACATCCACGAATAAGATAGAAAGAGGTGATTTGTATTCTTACTCTGTCACCACACAAAAAATTTGATTTGATTCAAATCAAAGTTCATCATCATCATCATCATTTCAGCCTATCGCCGTCCACTGCTGGACGTAGGGCTCCCGCCGCCTGCATCCAACGACGCCCAGGACCTTTCACCAGATCGTCGGTCCACCTATTCGAAATTAATTTTCTTCTTTTCAGAGCATTTAAATAAAAGCTCGTTATTAAAAATTATTTTCTTTTATACACTACTAACTGACCCGGCGAACTTCGTACCGCCATAATTTTTTTCGTAAATATATTTTCTAAATTTCCGAAAATATAGTATCTAATGGAAGAACCATTACAGCTTTGTCGGGAAAGACTCGATCGTCTTGGTCGCGGTATTGTTAATAATGATTCAAACAGAATAAAAATTACTCATAATTTTGTCATTATTGATTAATAATGACAAAATTTTAATTATCAAAATTTTCAACCATACAAACCATAAAATTTTTAACTATAGACAAAATTACGTTTAGCTGTCATTTGCGTTTTCTTATTACATATCAAATGCGTTGCGTACTTGTAATCTATTTGACATTTTATATCACGTCACACGGTAACGCGATCGAACTGGATAAAAGGGTTATTGGCAAAATCTTGTAAACACCATTAAAAAAAAAGACGTGATAAATAGTATCCTATTTCCGTCTCCTGGTTCTAAGCTACGTCCCCACCAATTTTCAGCCAAATTGGCACAGCTGTTCTTGAGTTATAAATAGTGTAACTTACACGACTTTATTTTATATACATATATATATATACTAGCAATCCGCCCTCGCTTCGCTTCGGTTATAGGTTATAGTCGTTTTACCCGCGTAGTTCCCGTTCCCGTGGGAATATCGGGATAAAATATAACCTAGTTTACGCCCTGATGTTATAGCTTTCCATTGGTGAAAGAATTTTTGAAATCGGTCCAGCCGTTTTGAAGATTACCCGGAACAAACAGACAAAGAGACAGACAGACAGACAAAAATTTTTTAATTGCTATTTTAGGCATAGGTGTCGTGCAAATAACCGTGTGAGCATGAAAAAAGCCTATTATTTTGACATTACAAACAGACACTCCAATTTTATTTATTGGTATAGATATATATATTATTGTATTTTCTTCTTTCATAATAAAATTATTAGCATCTTGTAAATTCTCAATTAGATCCGTGTCAAGTATATCCTCAACCTCTTGTAACTTACACCAATATATTCCCATCTTGGTAAATAATAAAAAAAGTATACCCAAAGTAGTGAGTCCCATTTTCTGCTTAGATTTTTTTATTACAAAAAAATATTTAACTTCCACAAATAATTTTGCATAACAATCTTTATTTTCTTACGTCACATTACGTAAAATTGTTATGCCTAGTTTTGTTTTTTTGTAGAGTTTTGATCGTTTTGATTCTGCGTGGTTGAACGGCGGCGGACGGCAGGTTATCCGTGTGGTGATCTTGTCCGTAAATGTCGTAAAAGACGACTAAGGGACTTAATATGCATATAACGTCTATGCGAAAGAAGGAAACCTCGAAATAAAACGCTATACCGACCCGTCTCCGGGTGATCGGACCGGGGAATTGTCCGTCACCCGCAGTGTGGCTAACCGCCCGACGGCGACCGACGTCCCAGGACGTCGAGAGGTGAGGGTACCCGAAAGGGTATTCCGTCGGCCGACCACTGACGACAAGTCACATCTGCTCCGGTGGTCGGCCCAACAACGAGGTGACGTGGGTACGGGTGGGTTATGGGCCCGCGCGCCGTCCTTTCATCGCCCCGGACGGACTGGACCGCGCGTGCGCTTACCATAGCCCACCCATAAAAAAATAAAAAAAAAGAAAAAATACCGACCCGTCTCACCAGTGTGGTGTAGTAGACCAATATACCACCCATTATGGAGAAGTCTCGAGCCCTGCAATGGGACGTATATGAACCGAAATTATGATGATGTGATTCGTGGTCACGGATACCAACAATACTTATATTAGTTACTAGCAACCCGCCCTCGCTTCGCTTCGGTTATAGGTTATAGTCGTTTTACTCGCGTAGTTCCCGTTCCCGTGGGAATACCGGGAGAAAATATAGCCTAGTTTACGCCCTGATATTATAGCTTTCCATTGGTGAAAGAATTTTTGAAATCGGTCCAGCCGTTTTGAAGATTACCCGGAACAAACAGACAGACAAAAAAATATTTTTAATTGCTATTTTAGGCATAGGTGTCGTGCAAATAACCGTGTGAGCATGTAAAAAGCCTATTATTTTGACATTACAAACAGACACTCCAATTTTATTTATTGGTGTGGACTAGCAACCCACCCTCGCTTCGCTCCGGTTATAGGTTATAGTCGTTTTACCCGCGTAGTTCCCGTTCCCATGGGAATACCGGGATAAAATATGGCCTAGTTTACGCCCTGATATTATAGCTTTCCATTGGTGAAAGAATTTTTGAAATCGGTCTAGCCGTTTTGAAGATTACCCGGAACAAACAGACAGACAGACAGACAAAAAATTTTTAATTGCTATTTTAGGCATACGTGTCGTGCAAATAACCGTGTGAGCATGAAAAAAGCCTATTATTTTGACATTACAAACAGACACTCCAATTTTATTTATTGGTATAGATAAATGGGTCAAAATCATGCTGTTTACTTAAATTAATTATTATTAAAGCCTCTGCTTGCGCGTATTATAAGACTATTTTGTCTACTATGACTATCTACCTACCTACTATAACGACGAATAAGAGCTATCGACCTAGAGCAACTCCATCTGATGCCTTCTAGTCAACAACCACATTCCGAAGATAGGATGATATCAGACAGGCGGTTACTTACAGAACTGTAATCAAAACCATTTGCACCATTTACAATCGTGATAAAGTACATATAGACTCCCAAGTAATTGATACAAGAACTGAATGATTATGATAAGTAGTTTTTAAATATCATCATCAACCTCGCAGCCCACATACGTCCCACTGTTGGGCTCAGGCCTCCTCTACAATCGGAAGGAATTTGACCTACTATAGCATGCTGGTCAAACATGTTGCTATAGGATTTCATTTCGAGTTTGCCTTCTCTTGCACAGATGTTATGTCCATATTATATCCCATATTCGTCATTTACGACATCCACGGGCAAGATAGGGAGTGGTGAATTGTATTCTTACTCCGTCACCACACGGAAAAAACGTACATTTGAAATTTATGCCATTATTATTGTTAATCATGGCTGGGGTCCCTGACCGGCCATATTAGGGCTCTCTTATAGTGACCACAGAGGGCCATGGCTATCAGGGGCATACACGGATATTGCTTTTTGGTCGATCGCCGATTTAGTCTCTTTAGTAAGAAGATTTTTCAAGGACTAAGAACACTAAGGAAATAATCCTTGTAATGCGGGAGAATTAATAAACATATAACTCATCGTCATCATCGCAGCTCACATACTTCCCACTGTTGGGCTTGGGCCTCCTCCATAATGGAAGGAAATTTGATCTACTATACATGCTGGTCAGACATGTTCGTACATTTTTTTTATGTGTGGGCTATAGTAAGCGCACACGCGGTCCATTCCGTCCGGGGCAACGAATGGAGGACGCGCGAGCCCACAACCCATCCGTACCCACGTCGCCTTTGTCGTTGGGCCGACCACCAGTGCCGAGGTCCTTGTCCTCAGTGGTCGGTCTGACGGAATATCTTTTCAAGTACCCTCACCTCTCGACGTCCCTGTCCCGGGACGTCGGTCGCCGTCACGCGGTCAGCCTCTCTGCGGGTGACGGACTAAAATCTCCAGTCCGGTCACCCATGGCCTCAGCTAGGGCGGCATCAGGCGCAGGAATGAGCGAGAAGCCTGACCCTCCGTCTTAGGGCTCTCTTAGCGACCACAGAGGGCCATGACGATCAGAGCGTGGATATATTTTTTTGGTAGATCGCCGACATAGACTCATAATAAGACACTACACCAATTCATCTTCCACCAGCGTCCACCAACTATCGTCAAAATACATCTCTGTGGTGAGCGAGAAACTATTTGAATAATCAAACAAAAACATTAAATTATGAAGTATTACAAATACGTCAAAATTAGGTCGCCAAAAAGTTTAATCGGTAAGACGGATACTTAATTTGGAATTTTTTTTTACCTGATTACGGAGGGTTACGATTTTGACAGGCTATGTATTTATGTTCATCTGTTCCCTCATAGCTCATCAACTATTTATTAGAACCGGACAAATGAGATATCGTTAGAAGCGTCTTGATCATCCGCCGGTTATTATGATGTGTCACTGAATCTGATATGCCGCCATCTAAAGGTCTTAAAATACTGCTTAAAAATAAATTTGAAACAAATAAGTCGTGTTTCATATCATTAGAAAGGGCTTTACATTTCAAAAATATACATATTATTAGCATTTGCTCGCGACTTTATCCATATTTATCCGATAGCTCATTTTTTGTCGTAGTTGGGTTTAAGTTTTTACTTTTATCGTGTTGCAAAACATGTTTGATGTTATTTTTTAATTTTTATTAACTTTTGGTCGTTTATTATCCTATGTAATTAGATCACTTGTTTTTCTATTGTTGCATAAGCATAGAGACCTATTATTAGCTTTAGGTTTCTAATTGTTTAACTTATAATTTCTTTATTTGCTGTTGGTCTTCCTAATAAAATAAGTAAGAAATATAATAATTTTATAACATTAAATTCTTTATTTTAAATCGAATATTATTTAACATCCAGTGCTGACATTACTCTTGAATAAATCAACGAAAGCAAAATAGCAAACTCAACTAATATATTAATATCTTTTTCTGTTTTAATAAATATAGTTTAAAAAAACTAAAAAACACCTTTTCGTAGCAAAAAGCGGGGGGTGCTCGACTTAGAAAATGTGGCACAAAGCGCCCCATGCTTTTTTCACAATAATATTAATATATTTCGTTCATTATTATTCTCTGCCTATATTGAAAATTATTTTAGACTTTTTAATTTGATATGCTATGAAAGCGTGTTTTTAGTCTTTTTAAACTATATTTATTTTTCAGTTTTTAATGAATAGCCACCGGCATTTAATTAGTATGCGTATTAGATTTTTCGGTACATCGATGAATATACATTACGCCTCAAGATGCAATTATTACCATAGGAAAGTCTCTACGCGTTTGTGTTATACTGAGTGCCCGACTAGCTCTATCTCTCTTGCTCTCATGCAAACAATGCTGCTGGTCAAGTTGATGAATCCTGGCGAATCTAATTAGGATAATCGAATTATTTTTTTTTAAATATTGTCCTTTTTTCTTGTTTACGGTCGGTGCGCTCCTCGCACCACTCCGTTCAGGGTGACAGAGGGGCGTAAGCACGCACATCCGTAACCCACCCGTAACACGTCGCCTTTGTCGTTAGACCGACCATCGGAGCAGGATGACTTGACGTCAGTGGTCGGTCCGACGGAATACCCCTTGAGGAGTACCCTCTCCTCGGTCGACGTCCTCCCCTTGGGGACGACGTCGTTCTTTCGACACTGGCACGGTAATATGGTACCTTAACCATTACGCCTTTTTGCAGTCAAGTATTGTTAATTTTATAAGTACCTATATAATCATTAATTATAGTGATTAATTTCCACGTGGTGACGGAATAAGAATACAATTCACCACCCCCTTTCTTATCCGTGAATCGTAAAAGACGATTAGGGGATTGTAATATGCAGATAACATCTATGCAAGAGATAGAAAACTTTAAATAAAACCCTTTACCAAATCGCTTGACCAGCGTGATATACTGGATCAATTTCCCTCCCATTTTTTCAAGCTCGAGCCGAGCTGTGAGACATATATGAGCTGTAATAATGATGACTTATTATTTTTTAACCCCGACGCCAAAAAGGGGTGTTATAAGTTTCATGGCATCGTAGCTCTCAAACGGATAGACTGATTTCGATGAGATTTTTCTCATTTGAATGCTAGTTGCCTGGTGGTGGTTCTTAGCTATGTTTGGTTAATATCGGTCCAGCAGTGTAAGAGTATCAGCTCCAAAATGATAGTCATTAGACCTAAGTCATCGATGAAGTGTTTCACGCATGCCAGTATAATCGTTAAATGGCATAATTATCATTTAACGACTATACTGTCAAAAATGACAAAATAACAAAAAAGGCATCACGTTCTCTTCAACAGGAATTATCAATTAATATTGATAATTCCTGTTGAAGAGAACGTAATGCCTTTTTTGTTATTTTAGTTTGTGTCAGGGGTTATTCAAAATTCCCAATTTTACTTATATTGGTTTTAATTATAAATTAAAACGCATTGTGGGTAAATTTTATTTTTAATCTGTCATCACAATGGATAGTACTTATCTCAACGCATCAAAGGACCATTCAATTATGTCTGCCAGTATAATTAATATTAATATGACAAGAATTCACTATCGCCTTAGTTATCTTAGTGTTTTAAATAAACCTCTTTTAAACCTGATAAGGTAATTATTATTGACATGACTTAATATAGATTGATTAGAGAAGCGATAAAGGATGGTTAAGCTGTATGGCTTAAATGATGAGAGGAAGCGGTTTTTACAATATTTTACGTAATCATCATCATCATTTCAGCTGATATACGTCCCACTGCTAGGCTTGAGCCTCCTCCTAGATAGGAAGGAAATTGACCTACTATACCAGACTGCTGCCTGGCTGGTCAGACGGGTTGGTATAGGGTTTTATGTCGAGTTTTTCATTCTCTTGCATAGATATAATATGAATATTATATCCCGTAGTCGTCTTTTACGACATCCACTTTCCTACCCGGAAAGGGAGTGGCCAATTATATTCTTACTCCATCACCACACGGAAATTTTACGTGATAACGTCTTATAAATCGATGAACGCTGACTGCAAGCACGAAAAGTATGGCTTATTGTCACGTTCCGCCTGAGCCGAGCGTGCAAGCGAGAACGCGGGTCTAATGATAAAAAGGGACGGTAAGTCTAGGTTTTCGGCTTGTGACATTGTTACTTCTAATTAATCTGTATAATTTAAGTAAGAAACGAGAAAATTAACGACTGCAAATAAATGTTGATTTCGCGAAAAAATTGTAATTCTCAATTAACTTCTTTGTATTATACAAAATAATGATCATCATTTCAGCTTATACTGATCCCACTGTTGGGCTCGAGCCTTCTTTACAATAGAAGGGAAATTGACCTTACTAACGTGCTGGTCTGACAGGTAAGCATATGGTTTCATTTCGAGTTTTCCTTCTCTTGCATAGATGTTATATGCGTATTAAATCCTTTAGTCGTCTTTTACGACATCCACGGGCAGGATAGATGCTTCTTTTATGCCTGCAAACAGAAGATCTTTTTACAAATAGTACACTTTTATCAGTTTCTGAACATCTTCGTTTCAAGTCTCTCAAGTTAGAAGAATAGCACACAGCAGAGTTCCATCACGCTATCGTAGTGTGTAAAACCAAAGTGATTGTTAATTTTAGACCGGTCACGAATTTAATACTATATTATCTCGAAGTCGCCAGTTAAATATACCACAACCAGTAACACATAAATCAAGCTACAATCATGTTTAAGTTAATCGCCTGTAACTTCTAGTATAAATACTTATTCAACTTATTAAAGTTGACTGACATCGTTAGTAGCCAACAAATTCTATTTAAACATTCATATTCTAATAATAGGCCGTGTGGTGACGGAGTAAGAATACTATTCACCACTCCCTATCTTGCCAGTGGATGTCGTAAAAGACATGGGATATAATATGCACATGACATCTGTGCAAGAGAAGGAAAACTCGAAATAAAACCTATATCAACATGTCTGACCAGCATGGTATATTAGGTCAAATTCCCTCCCATTATGGAGGAGGCCCGAGCCCAACAATGAGACGGGCTGCAATGATGATGATGATTCTAATAATTCGTTATTATTTATCGAACATGTTAGTTGCTTTGTAAATAAAACTATTTTGCGGCTTTTATCGCCTTCGTATTTGATTTTTAATTGCCCGACGTTTCGGACATTTAGCAGCGTTCATGGTCATGAGCGGATTAAGATGTCTCACGTCCAACAAGTCATCGTTATTTCAGAAAGTTATAGTTATCAACCCGATACAGAAAATTAGTTATTAAAAATTGACCCACATTTTGATACAAATTTATTACCAGTCTAAGAAGAAAGAAAATACTTAATTCTACATGAAAAAATGATATTGTTTATTCTTAGTAATTATTTAATCCCACACATCCGTGTGGTGACGGAGTAAGAATACAATTCACCACCCCCTATCTTACCCGTGGGTGATCGTACGAGACGACTAAGGGATTTTAAACGCATATAACATCTATGCGAGAGAAGGAAAACTCGAAATAAAACCCTATACCAATACGTCTGACCAGCGCGGTATAGTAGGTCAATTACCCTTCCATTATGGAGGAGGCCCGAGCCCAACAGTGGGACGTATATGGGCTGAGATGATGATGATGATGATGAATTATTTAATATTAAAATTAGTAGTAATTATATTTGAAACCTAACAATCTAGTATACTACCGCCGGATCGGAACACGGCCACACTGAGAAAGATCCAGCAAGAGAACTCAGGGGACATGATGCTAAATTAATATTAATTTTTAATATTAATTGTGAATCAAATATTGACTCAAAATAATAATAGTAAAAGATAATTTTATAAATCAAAACCTCTTAGTAAGATAAACTGAGCCGCCTTAAAAATTGCCCAGCAGTGAAATGCATATGAACTAAGATGAATGAAAAGTGTATAATTATGTACGTACGTAAGAAATAATACTTCTTTGGCGTAACAAGATAAAAACTTTCTCAAAATTTTATTCTTCGTGGTATCAAATGTTTGGAGAAAAACGACACTAATAATAGAAAAAAAGGTATTTAATACATTATTTTTCTTCTTCTTGTTTAATGGAAATGAGCAACAATAATATGAGCTATTGGTGCCAGTGCTGTTATATTGTTTATTCACGTCTTTAGTCTTCGTCTTTTAGTCAGTCATTAGCAATGATTTGGAGCTGATACCCAAATCAACTTCGTCTGGAAATTTTTGGCAGAATATGAAAATGAACGCAATTCGCTATTATATCGTATTCACTGCATTTCAGCATTTCATCGAGATTATCTATACCAATAAATAAACTTGGAGTGTCTGTTTGTAATGTCAAAATAATAGGCTTTTTTCATGCTCACACGATTATTTGCACGACACCTATGCCTAAAATACAGATTAAAAATTTTTTGTCTGTCTGTCTGTCTGTTTGTTCCGGGTAATCTTCAAAATGGCCGGACCGATTTCAAAAATTCTTTCACCAATGGAAAGCTATAATATCAGCGCGTAAACGAGGCTATATTTTATCCTGGTATTCCTACGGGAACGGGAACTACGCGGGTAAAACGACTAAAACCGAAGCGAAGCGAGGGCGGGTTGCTAGTATTACATAAAATATCAGCAAAATTATTCAATATAACATTTTAAAACACTAAAATAATTAATTACACTAAACACTAAAAATATTTTAAACACTAAAAACATTTTGACATTCGCGTCAAAAGTCCATTTACGAGGGGTGATCCAAAAGTAATGATAATCAATAATAAACACAATGAATAAAATAAAAAAATATATTTATTTCTCAACATAGTCTCCTAGCAAGTCTATACATTTAGTCCATCTCTTTTCTAAACCTAAAATTCCCTTACAAAAAAAATCTTTATCTTGACTCTCAAAAAAGTCCTCAACCGCGGCCATCACGTCGCTATCATCATCAAATTTCTTGCCTCGGAGGTGTTCCTTGAGTCGTGGAAAGAGATAGAAGTCACTGGGGGCTAGATCTGGTGAATAGGGGGGGTGTTCCACCAACTCAAAGCCCGCTTCCTGAATGCCAGCCATGGCAATTGCAGCTTTGTGAACAGGTGCGTTGTCTTGATGGAACAACACTCCAGCCCGCAGTTTGCCTCGCCTTTTCTCCTTAATAGCCTCCCGCAATCTTCTTATTTGTTCTGCATAGTAGGAGCCTGTAATAGTGGCCCCCTTTTCCAAGTAGTCCACCATGATTATTCCTTCAGCGTCCCAAAAAACAGACGCCATAACCTTCCCTGCTGAGCTTGACACTTTGAATTTCTTCGGCGTCGGTTCATCGGATCGTTTCCATGTCATCGATTGTTGTTTTGTTTCAGGATCAAAATGGTGGATCCAGGTCTCGTCCATGGTCACAAAACGTGACAAAAAATTGTCCTTGTCTGCCTGGAACTTTTCGAGATTTGCTCTTGACATGTCGACTCGTTTCTTCTTTTGCTCGTCGTTTAACATTTTCGGTACCCAACGCGCGGAGACCTTTCTCATATGCAATTCGTTCGCAAGGATTCTTTGAATGCTGCCATATGAGATCCCTGTGACCTCAGCTACATGCCTGATAGTCACTCTTCGATCTTCCAATACAACTTCTTCAACTTTTTTCACATTTTCTTCAGTGAGGGACGTCGATGGGCGTCCTTCGCGGTGTTCGTCTTCCGTCGATGTTCTTCCCAGCTTAAACTCCTTAGCCCAGCGTGCAACTGTGGAATATGGAGGAGAAGAGTCCCCTAATGTTTCCACCAAGTCGCTGTGTATGTCTTTGGTAGACATTTTTTTCAAGCAGAGGTATTTAATGACAGCTCTGATTTCGTGTTTTTCCATTTTGATGTTCACTCCTTGACAGTCCGTATTCAAATGAATGTAGCTCCCGGGAATTGTGGCCTATTTATATGATTTTTTTTTCCTGAACTAGTGGGTAACTGAGCAAGTGACTGAAATTTTTTTGTATTTTTGTGTGCACTAGAAATAACTGATTATCATTACTTTTGGATCACCCCTCGTATTACATTGAAAGTTTTATTATAATGAATTGAAAGTTTCAGATAAATAGTAGCAGCGCCCTGCGGTTTCACCCGCAGTTCCTTTTCCCATAGGAATATCGGGATAAATTATAGCATATGTGTTATTCTGATATGTAAGCTATATTATTGTGAAGTTTCATCAAAATCCATGCAGTAGTTTTTGCGTGAAAGAGCAACAAACATCTTCACATCTTCATATCCTTACATACAAACTTTCGCGTTTATAATATTAGTAGGAATCTAGCTGACATTTGTGACGGTGTGCGCGCTCATCGTAAAAATTTTTATAATATATCCATAACGCGCCAAAATAAGGCCAACTTCCAAAATAGTAATTATTCCAATTACTATAAATTTTAATACGCGAACAACGTTTAACAAAACGCAAATAACGCTTCAACGCTAATTGCTATAATGCTGATCTGCTAATGGTAATAAATATGTTTGTTTTGTATTATTATAATTGTTTGCGCGACGCTTAAATTACAATAGCTATTTGTTGTTTAATTATAATAATAATTTCAACTGTCGTCTCAGCTAATATACGTCCCACTGCTGGGCTCGAGCCTCCTCCCCAAAGAGAATAATTGACTTGACTTGCAAATCAGACATGTTGGTGTAGGGTTTTATTTCGAGACTAGCAACCCGCCCTCGCTTCGCTTCTTTTTCAGTCGTGTTTCCTGCTTAGTCGGGAACTAAGCTTCTCGTGGGAATACCGGTACAAAATATAGCCTAGTTTACTCCCTGATATTATTGATTTCCATTGATGAGAGAATTTTTGAAATCGGTGCAGCCGTTTTGAAGATTACCCGGAACAAACAGACAGACGAAAAAATATAAAGTGTATTTTAGACATATGTATAGTGCAAATAACCGTGTGAGCATGAAAATGACCTATTATTTTGACATTACAAACAGACACTCCAATTTTATTTATTGGTATAGATAAATTTTATCTCTTACTAATATTATAAACACGACAGTTTGAATGTGAAGATGTTTGTTGCTCTTTCACGCAAAAACTGCTGAATGGATTTTTTTTTATTGCCGACGGTGGTAAACGAGCAGGCAGCACACCTGATGATAAGTGATCCTGCCGAACATGGACCTTTATAGCGGCATAGCCAGGCCGTTGCCTACTGTGAAATAAATATTCTTCTTCAACCTCGTTTAAAGAAGGACATGTCATTGCGCTCAGAAAAACTTCACAATAATATAGCTTACATATCAGAATAACATATAGGCTATAATTTATCTCGATATTCCTACGAGAAGGGGAACTATGCGGGTAAAACCGCAGGGCGCTGCTAGTGTATATTATATTCGGCGACTGGGGCGGCGTAGGCGCAACTATCTGCGCCTCATGCCGCCCTAGCCGAGGCCGCGGGTGACGTGACCGGGGATTAGTCCGTCACCCGCCGAGAGGCCGACCGCGTGAGGAAAGACCGACGTCCTCCCCGAGGGGGGGACGTCGGTCGATGGGAGGGTACCCCAATTAGGGGTATTCCGTCGGGCCGGCCACTGACGACAAGTTAACGCTGCACCAGTGGTCGGCCCAACGACGAAGGCGACGTGGTGTTTGGGTGGGTCGCGGGAGTTGCGTGCTTAAGCCCCTCTGTCGACACGGACGGAGTGGTGCGGAGGCGCGCCGACCGCGACCCACCCACAAAAAAAAAAAGTGTGTATTATATTCCTTAGTCGTCTTTTACGAAATCCACGGCCAAGATAGGGAGTGGTAAATTGTATTCTTACTACGTCACCACACGAAATAATTTCACTACAGTTAAATAACTATGATGATGGAGTAGGGATATGACTTGGAAGGAAAATAATCGATTTTTTAAATAATCGATTTTTTGTTCTTTAAAATAAATTGATTATAAAATAATCGATTTATTAAAAATAAATAATCGATTATAAAAAAATCGAGTTTATCTCCCAACAGGATTATGGTGATCTTTTTTTTTAGGAAATGTGAGTTTTATTTTTCTAATATAGTATGAAACAAGACCTGTTCTTTAGGAAATCTAGCAGTGAATAATCGATTAATTTCGATCGAATTTCGAATAATAAAAAATTGATGAATAATCGATTTTTATTATTTTGATAATCGATTGTAAAAATCGATTATTAATCGATAATATTTTGTAATGATCGATTATTATAAAAATTTATAATTTTTTCACATCCCTATGATAGATTAAGAATACAATTCACCACCCCCTCTCTTGCCCGTGGGTGTCGTAAAATGATTAATAGATATGATACGCACGTAACATCTATCCAAAACTCAATAACAACACGTCCGAGCAGCGTGGTAAAGTTTTGTTTTTCTTTTATTTTTTTTAGGGGTGGGCCATGGTCAGCGCACCCGCCGCCCGGCTCCATCTAGGGCGACAGAGGGGTGGCGCGTGACCCCATGACTCACCCGTGACACGTCGCCTTCGTCGATGGGCCGACCACCGGTGCAGTGTATTTTGTCTGCAGTGGTCGACCCGACGGAATACCCCGGTTGCGGGGTACCCTCTCCTGTCGACGTCGGTCGCCGCCGCGTGGTCAGCCTCTCTGCGGGTGACGGACTAAATCCCCGGTCCGGCGTAGTATTAGTAGGGTAATTTGCCTCCTATTGTTGAGTACGCCTGATCCCAACAGTACTGAGACGTTTATGAGCTGTGATATTAATAATAACTCCTCCCTTTCGCTGCTCTGGATGGTCTCGGATAGGTGCGATCTACGATCATAACTTATTTAACCCGTCGACTGCTTTTGGGACACCGTTAGACCCAAAAAAAATGTGCTCAAAGCGCTTTTGGGACACACGTTTGACCCAAATAAACACTTTACAATTAGCAATTGCTTTTAGTACTTTTATTTAAATAAACCAATCAAAAGCTATTGATATATATTTTATTTCATATTTCCTTGTCATATAGCAACAATAATAGTTTACCTAAAACCATAAAATTCACTAAACTTTTTTCAATATACCAAAGCGCGCGGGGCACTCGAGAGTGCCGCGATGTTTGGCGCGTGAGGGGTTAAAAAAATAGTTAAACCAGAATCCTAATATCATCATCATCGCAGCCCATATACGTCCCACTGTTGGGCTTGGGCCTCCTCCACAATGAGAGGGAATGTAGAGTATGCATAAATTTCATATGAATATTATTTTAGTCATATTTTATAATACGCACGAGCAAGATGATGGTAAATTGTATTCTTACTTCGTCACCACACGGACAAAGGTGGGATCCTCTAATCCAGGGATTTCCAAACTGTGTTCCGTAGAACCTAGGGGTTCCGTAAAATAGTCATCAGGGTTCCGAATTTTAGTAATTTTGCTGTGAAATAATACTACGGTTATAAATAATTACTTAAAGTAGTCCAAAATTAGTGACTTGTAGGGTCCGTACCCAAAGGATAAAAACGGGACTCTATTACTAAGACTTCGCTGTCTATCCGTCCGTCTGTCTGTCACCAGACTGTATCTCAAGAACCGCGATAGCTAGACAGTTGAAATTTTTACAAATTATGTATTCCTGTTGCTGCTATAATAACAAATACTAAAAATAAAATAAATATTTAAGGGGGACTCCCATAAAATAAACACGGTTTCTTTATAGATAATGGTACGGAACCCTTCGTGCGCGACTTCAACTCGCACTGAGGTGTTTTTTTTTTGGGGGTGTTACAGTCAGCCCACTCATCGCCCGGCTCCGTCCACGGCGACAAAGGGGTGTAAGCACGCACACTCGTAACCCACCCGTAGCACGTCGCCTTCGTCGTTGGGCCGACCACCGGAGCAGGGTTACTTGTCATCAGTGGTCGGCCCGACGGAATACCGACCGACCACCGGTGCCTTGACTTCAGTGGTACAAAATTAGTGATTTTTTTATTTTCGGTGCGCTCCTCGCACCACTCCATCCGGGCCGACAGAGGAGCGTAAGCACGCATACCCGCAACCCACCCCACGTGCACGTCGCCTTAGTCGTTGGGCCGACCACCGGAGCAGGGTTATTTGTCATCAGTGGTCGGCCCAACGGAATACCCCTGAATGGGGTACCCTCCCATCGACCGACGTCCCCCTCTCGGAAAAAATTAGTGATGAGAAGACCTTATGTAAGTACTATTATGTAAGTAGACAGATATCAAGAATTGGGCCTGAACTATCGCACAGAAGCGTTTGTTATTCGATTTCATTTGATAAGGGATTCAATAAAATAAATTGTTTTCGGTTGGGGTTCCGTTATCTTTGAAGTTTAGGAAACCCTGGTCTAATCGACTGTATTACCGCTCACTGCCAACTAAATGAACGACAAGACTAGTTACTTAATTTCTGTGGCTGGTCCAGAGGATAACTCTTTCAGTTACTTATCTTCCTAATAACCTGGCAGTAAAATACCGGCAAATCGCCCACACACGATGACCTTCTATGAAGGTGGTAGACTGAGTCTCGCTTCAACCACTTCTGCTTAACTCTTCTTCTAAAAGTATCAATATATTTATATTTTTACTAAAGCAGTTCCGCTTAAAGGTCTGATTTCAACAAACATTTTCAAATTTTCTTTACAACTTAAATAAAATCACGCCAAAGGTTGCTTACACAAAATATTCTCACAAATACATAGAAAACAAAGGGGTGGTGTTTGGGTATTGGGTGATCCAATCTGGCGGTATGACGTCATCTGTGTACAGGTGCCTGCCCGATCCAGTAAGCAAGTTATACAAAACTCAAACAAGCTGATCGCATATTTAAAGCGGAGCAGACGAACAACATTTTGTAGTTAGTTGGCCAACTATTGATTGCAGCTGTTCGATTTTGTTTAATTAATCTTGCGTCGTTCATTATGTGGAGTGAGTCGCTTTCTTCAATTTAATGTGCTTAAGAAGAATTTTGGCTGCTATAGAAATAAACTTGTTATTGGGTGCCGCTTGTGAGATTTGGTCCAATAATTTTTTTCCCGTGTGGTGACTGAATAAGCACTATCTGGCTCATGGATGTCATAAAGACGACTAAGGAATATAATATGTATATAAAATCTGTGCAAGAGAAGGAAAACGCGAACTAAAACCCTATAGTAATATATCTGAAAAGCGTAATATAAGTAGTAGGTTAATTTCTCCCCTATTGCGGAGGCGACTCGAGCCAATCAGCGGGATGCCTATGATCTGAAATGATGATGATAATGATATCGATCGTGCATAATTTCGGTTTTTTTCGCACACATGGCAATCGCGTGCCTTAAACAACGACTTTTAATTATTTCCAAGTTTGTACCTACACCAGTCACACAATTACTACTAAGGGAAGATATATCACTGTATTCACTGTTTAACTTTGTTTATATTACGTATCAAATACAACTACTTAACCAGGTGGTTAGGTAGCTTAGGCTTACTCAACTTAGATGAACAAACTATTCACCACTCTTAGCAGATGGAATTAAAACCGTAAGTGGTGTTTTAAGTAGGTATTCTAGGGAACTAATTAAGAGAACTCCTAGTGTGGCCTCAGCTGGTCTTTTACGTAATCCGTTCACAAATGTCTATAGCTATTACTTTTTTTTATCTACATTGAAGGGGGATCCACTTCATAAAGCTGCCACGAGTAATAAAATATCTTTCAGTGCTTCAAAAGAGAATTACTGCTCATTATTATCTTACTCTTATCTCAATTACATAGGATCGATGCAATATATATCTAAATATGGAAAACATATAAAAACTAAAAGGAAACTTAAATTACATCAACTGTCACGAGGATATAAACAGTATTTGGTGGTGGTAACGGAATACGTATACAATTCATCACTTCACTTGTCCGTGGTTGGTGTAAAACACGACGAAAGGATATATTGTGCATATAACTAAAATACAAGAGAAAGAAAACTTAAAATAAAACCTTATAACCAGTTTTACGAGCGCGGTATAATTGGTCAGTTTCTCTCCCATGGTCCAGAAGGCTCGAGCTTAACAGTGCGGCGTACATTACCTGTAATAAAGTAATACAGTTGCGTTAAAGTTGCTCGTTTGTCACCCATAATGGTAAATAAATATTAATATAATTCATAAGTAAAACCTTGTAATGCCACTGAGTTTTGAACTTCAGTTATGTTAGCAACGAAATTATGATGTATTTAATAAAGCAGGCATGAAATTAATTTTAAATAAGTTGAAACAAAAAGTTCTGTTCATCTAACCCGTGGATGTCGTAAAAGGGGACTAAGGGATATAATATGCATATAAGAGAAGGAAACCTCGAAATAAAACCCTATAGCAATATAATTGACCAGCATGGTATAGTAGATCAATGTCCCTATTAGGGAAGAGGCTCGAGCCCAGCAGTGGGACATATGTGGGACGAAAATAAAATATACATATTCATCGTAATCATCCTGCCCTTATTCTAATTACTTAGATTGGACGCAACATGCACTATTTTGTCATCGTACATATTGAAACAATGCTAAAAGATCATTTATACGGTTCCTCATATAGTAACATATAAGAAACGTAAGGCTGCGGTCGTCGTGATCGCAGCTCCCTAGCCGACTGACTGTTTTGTAGGCGGATGAGTGGTATCGGCCGCGTTCATACACTTCGGCTATTGTCGCAATTCCTTTAAGCATATTACGAATAGCACCTAACTACCTACCTATATTTCCGTTTTGTTATTATTATATTGTGTCTCCCAGTTTCACGGCTATCTTCCATATTGTTTAAAATATTAAAAAAGGGAAGATACCCGGTCCTTTGAAAGGCTTACATGGGGATATGGATCCAACACGCAGAGGCCTTTGGAGAAATTTAATCTAAAAATGGTATGGGACGTCTACCGGTGACACTCCACGTCTGCACATAACACAGGTGGACTGCCAACGGTAGGTGTAAAACTATTGTTGATTATGGTATCTAATATATGATTATGGGGTTGGAGGTTCGATGGACTGGTCTAACTTAATGCTATTGATTTAAAAACTGTCGTCTGCCTTCAATACCTTTATCGTCTTGAACTTTGGCAGACGGTAACTCGCCAACTCACTGAATGGGCCCCCCTAAACGGTCGCCACAGACACGCAGGCCATACGGGCAACAGGAGGGCAACATTGGTGCAAGTGGCTTGGGGTGTCGAGCGGTGCGGCGCCGGTTTCACCATCGCAGTGGTTTCCCCGTAGTTATGCCCTTGAAAATGACACTTCCACCCCCGAGCATATAGCTCTGGCGATCCCTCTCTGATCAGCCGTTTAAGGTAAGCCAGAGTTGAGAATCCTGCGGGCACTCTTCGGTTTCCACTCCAGGCAACCAGTAAAGGCGAGCTGGATACGAGGCCCTGGCCGACTCTCTGGGGCACTCAGGACCGCAGTGTTGCCACTCACATTCAGCACGCCACAAGCTGCCCTGCGGTTTATTGGCTTTCCTATAAATCTTGTGATACATTTTTTTCTTTTATATCAAAAGAACTTAGAGAGCCATATAATGTTCCTCCGAGGTTTGCATTAGTCTCATGGTGAGATAACGATTGGATTTATTATTATTATTATTATTTTATTGCCAACGGTGGCAAACGAGCAAACAGTACATCTGATGGTAAGTGTTGCTGCCGCTCATGGACCTTTACAAGGCCGCTGCCTACCGCGAAAAAGTGAAGGGAGTGTGAATGCGTGAATTGAGGCTCGGTGATACCAAAGGCATCACCAAAACCCTCCACACGCAAACACCCTCAGAAAGTTGGGCTTCCGGCTCTCTCGCTCACCGAACGAAACGCAGTAACTAATTGCTACTACTCAGACGTCGATTTTCTGCGAGAGTGTGGTACTACCGCGGACGGACCGGTCCGCGGCTGTAGACAGATAACTGTAGACAGTGTGGTCCTACCACTCCTAAATATAAATATTATAATATTTTTAATGTTTATTTCAGACGTATTATGCTTAACCATGTAAATTGTGACGTGTGGCTGAGCATCGAATTAATATGTTTATTTTCTTTCTTTCTAAAACTTTTGTAAGGCAAGTTTTAACTATGATGTTATATCTTAGTTGTATGTCTCCGTGTGGTGACGGAGTAAGAATACAATTCACCACTCCCATTTCTTGCAAGTGGATGTCGTAAAAGACTACTAAGGAATATAATACGCATATAACATCTATGCAAGAGAAGATAAACACCACTGATGACAAGTAACCCTGCTCCGGTGGTCGGCCCCATGACGAAGGCGACGTGCACGTGGGTCCGCCCCTCTATCGCCCCGGACGGAGTGGTGTGAGGAGCGCGCCGACCGCAACCCACCACAAAAAAAAACCGATACCAATACGTCTGACCAGCGTGGTATAGTAGGTTAATTTCCCTCTTATTCTAGAGGAGGCTCGAGCCCAACAGTGGGATGTATATCAGCTGTGATAATAATGATCATGATGATGTTTGTAAAGTCCCTCACAATATAAATATTATTTTTTTCTTAGAGTCATGCCTTTTAAAGAAATATAATTTTTAATTGCCCGACGTTTCGAACACTTTGCAGCACTCATGATCACAGGGGGACTAAGGTGCCTTGATCCGCCCGTGACCATGAATGCTGCAAACTGTTCGAAACGACGGGCAATCAAAAATCAAATACAAAGTCAATAATATCCGTAAAGTAGGTTTATTTAAAATGTGTAATACTCGCGTAAACATCAGAAATCATTAAAATATAATTTCTTAAATTCTAATAAAAATCATCCAATCAGTAACCAATGAAATGAACAAATAATTTTCTGAAGAAAGTACGCAAAAGAATAATCCGTTTAAAAAAAAAATCATTAAAATATTCCATCAAAGTCTTTCATGGGAAGATAGCCACCTGGAAAGATCGCCTCTCGTTATTTCATCTCCGACAAATAAGGCTCTTTCAGTCAGTAAATCTTCATTAAAAACCGATTACGGAGAATACACTGAATTTTAACTTTTTTTTCCTTAAACGTTTTTATTTTTAAATTCTAAAAACATTATCTGTGTTCATAAAATCAAGCTGCTATTGTAATCTACAGTATTTTTTTAATAATCTACCACTAAAATACGTGCTCAACTCAACCACTCTCTTACCCGTGGGTGTCGTAAAAGATGACTAAGGGATATCTTGTGCATATAACAACTATGTAAGAGAAGAAAAACTTGAAATTCCAATTCAAATCATTTATTATGTATAAACCTCGTGGGGGCACTTACATATTGTCATTTTCTTTTTTACATTTTTACTTAAATTACTACCGCATCGGAACGCGACCGCACTGAAAAGATCCGGCAAGAAACTCAGTGGGATTGTCTCTATTTAATTCATTTACTAGTTTTTTAACATAAAACATAGGACAAATAACAACATAGGATAAATAAAACTCTATACCAACCTGTCTGACCAGCATGATATAGTAAGGTTAATATTCCTTCTATTACGGACGAGGTTCGAGCCCAGCAGTTGGACTTAAACTGAAATGATGATGATGAATATACGTGCTGTGCAGTGGCGGGGAATATTACTAACACCTACATTGCTTGTGGGTTCCGTAAAAGAGAAGTAAGAGCTTTACATCAACTTTGGCTAACTCCATCTGTTACCTTCTGGTTGACAATTACATTCCCAAAGACGGTTGATATCAAACAGGCGGCCGATCATAAAACTATCCTATTAATATTATAAACGCCAAAGTTTGTGAGGATGTGAAAATGTGAAGATGTTTGTTGCTCTTTCACACAAAAACTACTGAATGGATTTTGATGAAACTTCACAATAATGTAGTTTACATATCAGAATAACACATAGGCTATAATTTAGCCCGCTATTCCCACGGGAGACGAACTGCGAGTGAAACCACAAGGTGCTGCTAGTTGTTAATAATTTTGTAATATATTCGATGGAATAGAAGTACATTGCGCCGACCCCAAGTAATTATGAAAAGATCAGGATGATGATGATTCTACCACTAATATCATCACCAACATCTCAGTCAATACACGTTCCACTATTGGGCTCAGGCCTCCTCCACTATGGGAGGGAAATTGACATATTATACCATGCTGGTCAGATGTATTGGGATTTTTGGCAGGTTATGGTGCAGCCGCATGCCATCCATTCCGACCGGGGTGACGAGGGTGGCGCGTGACCCCATAACCCGTCATATTCCCCTTCGCCATTGGGCTGACCTCTAATACTGAATGTTTGACTTGTATGGCTAGCCCGGCGGGAAGACGTGTTGGTATAGGGTTTATTTCAAGTTTTTTTCTCTTGCATAGATATTATGCGCATATTGTATCCCTTAGTCGTCTTTTACTACATCCACGGGCAAGAGAAATGGCGGTAAATTGTAATCTTACAGCGTTACGACACGGAAACCACTAATATATTATACCTAGATAAAAAAAAGTACTGGGCATCCAGTTTAAGAATGTTTATGCTTTATATTTCCGTGGAATCCGTAAAAGTAGCTAAAAGAAACTCCAAGAGAATATGTACCAGCACTCCTAGGATTTCTTATAACACCAAATATGATCGGCAAAGTGTTCATTCTCGAAAACAACGGGGGTATTTACATTGGTGCTTAAATTTTCTGTGTAATATCCGGCTCTCTTTCTTTCTGAACGAAAGAAAATGCCCAAATAAAACCTTCCTTTACTATGATTGTAACGAAGAGCTAAGAAATGTGGACGTCTACTTAACATTTTTTATATATATCAATTTCTGAAATGCTCAAGTTCAAGAGTTTAAATTTCATACACTTATGAGAAATATCTTTCCGTGTGGTGACGGAGTAATAATTACAGTTTGGAAAAAAAACCGAAAATTCAAATCGCAATGAAGAAAATTCAATCGTACCCACGTCACCTCGTAGTTGGACCGACCTCCGGAGTAGGGTGACTTGTTGTCCGTGGTAGGGTGACTTGCTGTCCGTGGTCGGCCCGACGGAATACCCTTTCGGGTATCCTCACCTCTCGACGTCCCTGGCCCGAGACGTCGGTCGCCGTCGCGCGGTCAGCCTCTCTACGGGTGACGGACTAAATTCCCCGGTCCAGTCACCCGCGGCCTCGGCTAGGATGGCATCAGGCGCAGGTACTAGCGCCTGCGCCGCCCGAGTCACCGGCGGCGGAACGTGTCGCCGAGGAGGAGCTCCTCTAGCACACGATCTGCCGCCTCCTTACGTGAGATTACGGCCTCACAGAAGGCGGCGACCGCGTCCCAGTTCCTGGCTCTGTCGAGCATCTCCCTGGCGATGGTCGCCAGCGTCAGGTCGGCACCGATAGTCGCGACGAGTTCACGGCACTCCCCCGCCCACGCGGCACACACCTCGAGCGTGTGCTGCGCCGTGTCCTCGTCGCAATCGCAGTGATGGCAGGACGGTGTGCTCTCCCTCCTGACAATCTTATGCAGGTACTTGGCGAAGCAACCGTGCCCCGTCAGTACTTCCAACCACTCCATCAGCACCAGCCGGAAGGCCTCGACGGTCCTGACACCGTACCGAGGCCTCTCCAGCTGGACTGCCCAACGGGCAATAACGTCTCGATGGGCGTCTATCCGCCAGGCGGTGATCTCCTTGGTCGAGACCAAGCCGCCGCAGGCGCGCGTCTCCGACACCCGCCGGTAAACTCCGGCGAGCATCTCCGCCTCCAGGTCCCACGGGGGAGTTCCGGCCAGAAGGCACGCTGCCTCCGTCGCCACCGTGCGGTAACCACGTATGGCCCTGATCGCCATGACCCTCTGTGGTCGCCACAAGAGGGCCCTCAGATGGACGGTCAGGGACCCCGCCCACACCGGTACGCCGTACAGGGCCATCGACCGGATCACCCCCGCGTACAACCGTCAGCACGTAGCGCTGGGTCCGCCCAGATTCGGCATCAGCCACGAAAGGGCGGACGCCGCGCCGACAAGCTGGGGAACAAGTCTACGGAAATGCTCCCGGAACTACCAATGCCCGTCGAGAACCAAGCCCAAGTACTAAGCAGCACACATGATAGTAAGTGATACTGCCGGAAATAGACCTTTACAATACCACTGGTACACTGCATACCGTGAAAAAAGTACTTTTCTTAAACCTCGTTTAAAAACGGAAATGTTATGATTGCCAGAAACGTACATTTAAGGACTCTAATGTTTTCTCCGAATGACTCCCAAACTGGACTTTGAATCCCAATACTCTTGGAAATTTGGAGATATACTTCTTGGAACTGAGGCGCATTGACGAACGGGTTCTTCTTTGTAGTGAATGTGCAAACTTGTGTCTTTGTGGGGTTAAACTGGATTAAATTTTGCTCTCCTCATTCCGAAGCCTGCAGCACTTGACTTCAGACAAAAGTTGAACCGTTTTATCATTCTGCCGCTCGGTATACCCCTCGTCATGCGTGTTGTCATTCGCATAGCAACGCATATTCCCTATGGAAAGCATGTCGTTAATATGCAGGATAAACAACGTCGGGAAGAGCACTGAACCCATGGTCATGGTTAATGGTAATGGCTCGATGTAGTGATGGAATAGAATTAAATCTGTCGCCACCCTGCACTTACCCGTGTGAGTCGTAAGAGCTGGTTAAAGGAGCACAAAGTAAATGAGGAACTGCGTTCTACTGGGAATCTCATGACGAATTGATTCTTAAGAATATAATGTAACATTACCCTCTCGTGGGAGTGGAAATAGGCATCAGCACTTCTAAAAAATTTCGTTCTACAAATATGACTGGTAACCAGCCAGACAAGCATGGCGCTTATGGCACTTCGCCGAGGAGGGAATGTTATTGAATACTAGCAATCCGCCCTCGCTTCGCTTCGGTTATAGGTTATAGGTTATAGTGGTTTTACCCGCGTAGTTGGCGTTCCCGTGGGAATACCGGGATAAAATATAGCCTAGTTTACGCCCTGATATTATAGCTTTCCATTGGTGAAAGAATTTTTGAAATCAGTCCAGCCGTTTTGAAGATTACCCGGAACAAACAGACAGACAGACAGACAAAAATTTTTTAATTGCTATTTTAGGCATAGGTCTCATGCAAATAACCGTGTGAGCATGAAAAAAGCCTATTATTTTGACATTACAAACAGACACTCCAATTTTATTTATTGGTATAGATAATACAACATCACAACATGACGCTTTCACATTCCCGCCAAACGTACCATTTAAAATTGATGAAACGTAAAATCGTCACTGTTTTCATAGTATAATCAATATTAAATCATTTGCGCTCTACATTTTAATCAGAAAACTATAATATTATTTTAAATTATTTATTTGAAGTATTATTTGTGTGTAAATATATTACGTAAACAGCTAATGAAAATGTAAATCATTCGGTAAATAAATGTATAATTAATTAAGCGGCTCATCCATCTGTATCATAATAAGTCAATATAAAATTTACGTAATTAACTTCCCCACGATCATTCGTTAAATAAATTGACATTCTCTAAAAGAAATTTAGTAATGAATATCGTAATGCAAAATAATATTTTATCATCATTTCAGCTTATTTACGTCCCACTGTTGAGCTCAGTCCTCCTCCATAATGGGACAGTTATTGACTTACTATTTATTTATTAAAATATTAATAGAAACTTTTTGTCTATTAAATTAGAAATACCTTAGATCCAACAGAGTTAGCAATCAGCATTTTTTTCCAATGATCTATTATACATCAGAAATCTATACCAATAAATAAAATTGAAGTGTCTGTTTGTAATGTCAAAATAATAGGCTTTTTTCATGCTCACACGGTTATTTGCACGACACCTTTGCCTAAAATAGCAATTAAAAATTTTTTGTGTCTGTCTGTCTGTTTGTTCCGGGTAATCTTCAAAACGGCTGGACCGATTTCAAAAATTCTTTCACCAATGGAAAGCTATAATATCAGGGCGTAAACTAGACTATATTTTATCCCGGTATTCCCACGGGAACGGGAACTACGCGGGTAAAACGACTATAACCTATAACCGAAGCGGAGCGAGGGCGGGTTGCTAGTTACATATAAAATTCGTCGAGTTATTTAGATTTTTTATTATATTACCATTTTTTTTTATTAACTTGCTTTTTTCTATATCTATCCGGATAGTAATTGGTTATTCCTTTTAAACTAACTTGCCGATGAGTTTACACTTTACACTATGATTCAAATCTATAGAAAAAAACGAAGTCGCATCTATTCCTTTCGTAGTCTTCCACCAACCAATAGATAAGGAATAACTCGGCCTATCGCGTGTGAGTTGAAAAGGGTGCCCGACTCAGCCAAGAAGCGCTGATTAGAACCTGAATCCATTCGAGAGATATATTGCCTTTATTTCCTCCTATTTTATTATGCCACCCCTAAAAACATCTGTTTGACTTTTATTACAATTTACTTACTGAACCTTTCCTTTACGTTGTTGAAGTTTCTTTGTCAGCCATTTTGCGTTGAGTGAATGAGAAGATAACATTGAATGTGATCGATTTGTGAAATCATAAATTAAACTATATTAAGTTTTATTTGTAGTTTTGCATTTATTTAAAGAAAAGCTCTATTATAGCTTTAATAATTATCAATATCACCATCATTCAGCCTATCGCCTGTGTCTAACATGTTTCGCCATAGAATGCGGTCCTGTGTCGCCTGCATCCAACGACGCCTAGCAACTTTCACCAGGTCGTAGGTTCACCTAATAGAGAGGCGTCCTATACTGCGTCGTCCGCTGCTTTAGTAATAATAAGTATAATTAAACCCTCTGGGCCAGTCGTTATCTCACCATGAGACTAACGCAAACCTCGGAGGAACATTATATGGCTCTCTAAATTCTTTTGATATAAAAGAAAAAATGTATCACAAGATTTATAGGAAAGCCAATAAACCGCAGGACAGCTTGTGGCGTGCTGAATGTGAGTGGCGACACTGCGGTCCTGAGTGCCCCAGAGAGTCGGCCAGGGCCTCGTATCCAGCTCGCCTTTATTGGCTGGCTGGAGTGGATACCGAAGAGTGCCCGCGAGATTCTCAACTATGGCTTGTTTTAAACGGCTGGTCAAAGAGGGGTTGCCAGGACTATATGCTCGGAGGTGGAAGTGTCATTTTTAAGGGCATAACTACAGAGAAACCACTGCGGGTCTCCGTTTATCGGCGACTTGCGATGGTGAAACCGGCGCCTTACTGCTCGACACCCCAAGCTACTTGCACCAATGTTGCCCCCCTTTTGCCCGTACGGCCTGCGTGTCAGTGGCGACCGGTTATCTTCGGTCATTCAGTGAGTTGGCGAGTCACCGTCTGCCACCGTTCCAGACGTATAAGGAATTGAAGGCAGACGTCAGGTTAAAATCAATAGTTTTAAGGAAAATAGACCACCAAACCTCACAACCCCATAACCAGGTTTTGGATATCACATTGCACAATAGTTTTACACCTCCCATTGACAGTCCACGAGTGTTGTGTGCAAACGTGGAGTGTCATCGGTAGATGTCCCATCCCATTTTAACATTAAATTTCTCCAAAGGCCTCTGTGTGTTGGATCCATATCACCATGTAAGCCTACCAAAGGACCGGGTATCTTCCTCTAAAATAAAAAAAATAAAACAAATTGGAAGATACCCGTGACACTCAGGAGATACAGTATAATTAATGAGCTTAATTTTGGGTTTGCCGTGTGGTTACGAATTAAATCTATACCAATAAATAAAATTAGAGTGTCTGTTTGTAATGACAAAATAATGGGCTTTTTTCATGCTCACACGGTTATTTGCACGACACCTATGCCTAAAATAGCGATTTGAAAATTTTGTCTATCTGTTTCTTCCGGGTAATCTTCAAAACGGCTTGACCGATTTCAAAAATTCTTTCACCAATGGAAAGCTATAATATCAGGGCGTAAACTAGGCTATATTTTATCTCGGTATTCCCATGGGAACGGGAACTACGCGGGTAAAACGACTAAAACTGTTGCAGGACGCTGCAGAATAACAGCGTTGTGGTATTCATTTTACCGAGTGAATACCTCAACAGTATGCTGAGCAGCGATCCTTTTCCTCTTTTGCGAAGGGGACTCTAATCTTGTTATTTTCACTGTGTATTCTCTTTTATTATCTATTGTTTTTTATGGTATTGTATTTTTTTTTTTATTCTATGCTATTGTACGTGTTCCTCCCGTAAAGGAGAAATAAATTATTTTTCTTTCTTTTCTTTCTTTCTTCTTTCTTTCAAAACCAAAGTGAAGCGAGGGCGGGTTGCTAGTATTTTTAATACTATCTAGATTCTATTTTCGTTTCATCTACATAATATCGATTACCGCGGGAATTCAGAGACAAAATATAATCTGCGTTACTAGATGATATTGTACGATTTGCTTATGCTAGTGCTTTTGTCTCATAGCTGAAAAGTGTGAAAACATAACCAGCAAACAAATTCGCATTCGCAATTATAGTATTAAATGAGATGTCACTTAACTTTCGTATGGAGATTGTAAAAACCGGCTGAGGGAGCCGAACCGGAAAAATGGGCAGCAACAGCAAGCTAGTTTGTGAAAATATTTGAATATTTGATACTCCGTCACGCATAAACCGTTGAACAGATTCAGGAGAAAATTTGCAGATGGATAGATCATTTCATGGATTATAATATAGGATACTTTTATCCCATTAATGTATTCACTTAGAATAATAGTTTCAGGTTAATAGAACGGATATGAATAAAATTTAATCTTAAGCAAGTTATTTTTCACATGAACAAAGCCAATAATAAACTTAAAATACTAACCAGAGAAAAAAAGAACTTGAAATAAACGCTTCTAAAATCATCTGATCAACAATAACATTCCCAAGGCGGGGTAACTTCAGACGCTGGTTATAAAACTATTGAACAGAAATATTTATCATTAAAACCTTTTAGACCTTTTAACCCTAGACAGTAGACACGTGTCCGCTATAGCAAAACGTAACCGAAAACGGTTACATGCCTCTAAAGTATCGTATCGGTATTGATATAATTAATAATGGCTATCAGTTCTCTAGCTACAAATAACTAACAACGACGCAACGTTGTCAACTAACAATAGCACAATAGACATGTGTCCTCTATAGCAAAACGTAACCGGAAACGGTTACATGCATCTAACGTATCATATCGGTATTAATATAACTAATAATGGCTATCAGTTATTTAGTTACAAACAACTGACAACCACGCAACGTTATCAACTAACAATAGCACATAGACAGGGAAAACTCGAGATAACTCTTACACCATTCCTACTAGGCAGCGTGCTATAGTAGATCAATTGTCCTCCTATACTCACGGGCCAAGAGAGAGGGTGGTAACTTGTATTCTTACTCCATCACCACATGATTAAGTCAAGATTACACATATAGATTTCCTCACAAAGTTTACCTCGACCATTATAAAAATTAATAGTTAAAAATTTACGAATAAACCTTCGCCACCACTCAGATTTATGCATTTTATATCCCTTAGTCGTCTTTTACGAGATCTAGGGTCAAGATAGGCGCTGGTGGATTTTATAATTATTCCGTCATAACAAGGGGGAGTTTTTCTTGCTTTACGTTTTATTTTTTGGCTATTGAGAATTATTGAATAGATACAGAATAATGTGCAAAGCGTTTCAAGTTTTCACTTCAATCATTTATACTGAAACGTAGCAAGAATCGTGACTTCTAAACTTTGTTTTGTTCGTTAATTAATTCAATGTTAACATACACAGGCTGTCTTCTTCGAACGAAATATTTCGAAACAATACATTCCAACTTTCTCTTTTCACATTTAAACGATGTATTTTTCTTAAAAAACTTTAAGTCAACAGATGTTACTCAAGAAACCTTTACAATTTATTGTTGGAGATTTATTCAAGACTATTTGATGTGTTGATTTTAACTTCAATATCGATTTGATATTTCACATGGAACGCCTTTTTTTGCTATAACGTATCACTAAATAAAGAATAAACCAACATATCTTTCATTGGTTTTAAATAATAAGCATTTGACATGCTTTTTCTTTTTAGAATCAGTCTATATTCAAATTTAGTCCTCTTACCTGTCTCTTACCTCTAACCTTCTGTAGAACACTCTTTGTAGGGGTTGTGCTGTCTATGACCCTTTATAGGGCTCTAGTTTGGGCGACAACCCTGAGGATTAACAAGGCCTTAACGTTCAATGCTTCATCGTTGATGAAGTTTCCATCTTGGCCAGAACAACACCGAGGACTCATTACAAGAATTGAGGGAAGCGGGCTGTCACCCATAGCCGCCGTAGGTTATGGTTGAGTGCGGGCACAATTGGAATATAACAGCCTCTTTCTGCAAAAATAGAATGTAAAGTACGAGGCAAAGCGTGAAAGGAACCCACCCGACGCGTAGATGATGCGATCACTAGGCCATGGATGCACAGACCGCGGCCTGCGGGCCGCATGCGGCCCGCCCGTCGAATACTAGTAGCCCGCCGACAGCAATGATGGAGAACGCTGAACTATCTCCGGCACCTACGCAGCGTTGGCCTGATGGTTACAGATCTAAGCAGTCTATCACCCTAGCAATAGTAGTCCCAAGACGGCACTGTGCACATTTGCCGCCACACCTGCCTGAAGAAGGACTAGACCCTATTTAGAATTGACTGCTAAGATGAGAGTCAACCTGCCAGGGGGTTGAGGAATGAATGCAATGAGCAAACACCATGAATTTTTAGCAAGTACCGAGTCTCCAGGAGTTCGGCATAGCCCTTTTTGATTGCCTGGCATGGGTACTGGGGATTTAGTCTGTCACCCGCCATCGTGTCCCCGAGGGGTCATATCGTATGGAGAGAGTACCCCACGACCGGGGTATTCCGCCGAGCCGGCTACTGAAGACAAGGTCTGCTCCGGTGGTCGGTCGAACAACGAAGGCGACGTGCCACGGGTGGGTCATGGGGCCAAAATGGGTACAAGGGTATACTCACATAAATAAAATGAAATTAAACTATTATGAAATGTATTTCATAATGAAAAAAATACTTGTAAGAAATAGTACAAAGACTCTCTTATTACCGCTGATTGCGGATATTAAATTTTTAGCTACTAGTGAAAGGTGTTCAAATAAATATTCTGTAGGTAAATTAAAAGAGAATGTAGAACCACTTTCAATATTAAACAGCCTTTAATAGCGAAAATAAAAACGAGTCAGCAATAGTGTTAAGGTGAATCGATTTTTTATGGGAGATTTATAAACTTAGTTTAATTTTATTTTAGAATAGCTTATGTCCGCGACTTCGTCCACGTGGAACAGTTAATTTGGGCTAATGCTAACTTTAACCCGCGACTTTGATTATGTAGAAGGTGAAAATATTTTTAAATAATACAATTCTGTCACACATGATTTTTGCGAAACTTAACTATTTAAGTAGTGCATGTAGCAGAAGCTCTCAAAAGGGAAAAAAAGCTATTCTGAATATTTTTTATTGTTGCAGCGCTCCTATTGGTCTTAGCGTGATGATATATAGCTTATAGCCTTCCTCGATAAAAGGGCTATCTAACACTAAGAATTTTTCAAATCGGACCAGTAGTTCATGAGATTAGCGCTTTCAAACAAACTCTTCCGCTTTATAAATTAATAGATGTGATACATTTTTAGGCATGTTAAGCAAAAACCACTGAAGATTAAGGTCTAGAATAAATTGTATGTGTGATCATCATCATTATTATCATCACTGCTGATATACGTCCTACTGCTGGGCTCGAGCCTTCTCCGCAATTGGACTTGACCTACTGTACCAGACTGCTCAGATAAGTTGGTACAAGGTTTTATTTTGAGTTTTCTTTCTCTTGCATAGATGTTATATGCATATTATATTTGTATGTTAAGACAGCCACTGGTAAGAAAAGGGGTGGTGAATGAATTCTTCTATCTACTATCGGGATAAAATATAACCTAGGTTACTCCCTGATATTATAGCTTTCCATTGGTGAAAGAATTTTTGAAATCGGTCCAGCCGTTTTGAAGATTACCCGGAACAAACAGACAGATAGACAAAAATTTATTAATTGCTATTTTAGGCATACGTGTCGTGCAAATAACCCTGTGAGCATGAAAAAAGCCTATTATTTTGACATTACAAACAGACACTCCAATTTTATTTATTGGTATAGATGGAATGAGAATCATAAAATGTTTACGTGCGCTTTTTCATTTGATTTTCTTTTATAAGAAGACAAAAATCAGAAATTTGGAACTAACCCCTATTTTGCATGAGTTATAGATATATAAAGAAGATTGCATATACATCCTAAGATGCAGGTCACAAGAACTCGCACCGATTTCAGTTGCACAATAAAATTTAATGGTCGCTCTCATCTCCTTGCCGTTGGTATGCATGCACAGTGAATGCAACAATAAAGGTAATGTACACACGGTTAAAGAAGTTGATAGATTTGTTAGAAGACATGTACACCAACATATACACAAGCATATTTATTGTTGCATAGCATGAAGGTTCTTATTCTTAGTCCATATTTGCATATCTTAGCTGTCATGGCTTTATACGTCCCGCGGAGAGGTTGGCCACGCGACGGTGATCGGCGACCCAGTAGGGGACGTCGAAGGCAGGGGGTACTCCCTCGGGGTATTCCGCCGGGCCACTGACGTCAAGTCACCCTGCTCCGGTGGTTGACCCAACGACGAAGGCGACGTGTCACGGGTGGGTTACGGGTGTGCGTGCTTACGCCCCTCTATCGCCCCGGACGGAGTGGTGCGAGGAGTACGACGACCGTAACCAATGCCCAAAAAAAACATGTCTTTATACGTCGCACTATTGAGTGAAGTCTTCTGCTCAATATGAGAAAATTGGTATTATACACACCTGGATCAGACGTATTATTATAGAGTTTTGTTACGCATTTAAAAAATATTTAAGGTCAGAATTCAATTATATAAAATTAATCAACATTACGAGGAACATTAAATAACTCAAGTCACCTTCAAGTTCATCTTCATCGCAGCCCATGTACGTCCCACGTTTGGGCTCGGGCCTCCTCCATAATGGGAGGAAATTTGACCTATTATACCATGCTGGTCAGACATGTTGGTATTTTTTTTTTATGGGTGGGTTATGGTAAGCGCACGCGCGGTCCAGTGCATCCGGGGCGACGAAAGGACGGCGCGCGGGTCCATAACCCACCTGTACCCACGTCACCTCGTTGTTGGGCCGACCACCGGAGCAGATGTGACTTGTCGTACTGACGACGGTATTCCGTTGGGCCCTTGGAATACCCTTTCGGGTAACCTCACCTCTTGACGTCCTGGGACGTCAGTCGCCGTCGCGCGGTCAGCCTCTCTGCGGGTGACGGACAATTCCCCGGTCCGATCACCCGCGGCCTCGGCTAGTGCGGCATTAGGCGCAGATACTCGCGCCTGCGCCGCCCGAGTCACCGGCGGCGGAACGTGTCGCCGAATAGGAGCTCTACTCGCACACGATCTGCCGCCTCCTTCCGTGAGATTACGGGCTAACAGAAGGCGGCGACCGCGTCCCAGTTCCTGACGCTGACGAGCATCTCCCTGGCGATGATCGGCAGCGCCAGGTCGGCAGCGATATTTGCGACGAGTTCACGGCGATCCCCCTCCCATGCAGCACACTCCTCGAGCGTGTGCTGCACCGTGTCCTCGTCGCAACTGCACTGGTGGCAGGACGGTGTGTTCTCCCTCCTGACAATCTTGTGCAGGTACTTCCCGAAGTAACCGTGCCCCGTCAGCACCTGCACCAGTCGGAAGGAAAGCACCCCGTGCGTCCGCTCCAACCACTCCATCAGCACCGGCTGGAGGGCCTCGACGGTCCTGACACCGTACCGAGGACTCTCCAGCCGGACTGCCCAACGGGCAATGACCTCTCGGCGGATGTCGACCCGCCAGGCGGTGATCTCTTTGATGGAGACCATGCCGCCGCGGGCGCGCGTCTCCGACCAGACATATTGGTATAGGGTTTCATTTCGAGTTTTCCTTCTCTTGTACAGATCTTATGTGCATATTACATCCCTCAGTCGTCTTGTACGACATCCATGGGCAAGATAAGGAGTTGTGAATTGTATTCTTACTCCGTCACCACACGGAAAATGAAAAACCTTCAAGTTCACCTTCTATAAAATTTCTTTTTGTGAACTTTTACGATATCCAAAAACAAAACAGTGGTTGGTGACGTGTATTCTTATTATTTCAGCACATCAAATGTTTACCATTCTATATAACCATGTGTATAACACAAACCAGTGTTATCTTTATACACGAGTACTGCAGCACACTGAACAGATTACCGTCTCAAGATGTCTTATTGCTTAACAGTGCAGCCTCGATTTGGGGTCTCGTTTAAAGCCAGTCGCCTTTGGGAACTAGCAATAGTCGGTAGAATTGTAGTAAACTTTGTCTTTGCAAACAAAATAGTTAAAACTATTTTGTTATACGGTTGGTAAGAAATCACACTATAAAAATAGGTTTTAACTCTTAGAATAATAACGTATAGAAGCATAGTGTCAATACTTCGGAAGTTCGAAACATGAATCTAAAAATACTAATGACGCGCAGACGATTACACACGTACACACGCACACCACTATACAAATTATGAAATCAAATTTTGTTTTATGTATGTAATTAGCATTAGTAATATATGTAATATAGGTTTAATACAGTGTAAAATATAGGTAGGTAGTAGATATACGTACTTAATTAAATACAGTACAGTAACGTAATAAGTTGCATCAAATACTTATGTACCTCTTTATTTTGAATTTAATTTACACTTACTTCATAAAAACCTTTAAAACTGTATGTAAATTACTAGTTATAAATTTAGCTAACGATTAAGCTTTTCAAATATACATATTTACACGTTCGCCCAACGTCGACCGTCGTTCGTGTCACAACACCACACACAAACTCTCTCAGAAAGTTGGGCTCTCTTGCACACCGAACGAAGCGCAGTAAAAAATTGCTGCTACTCAGATGTCGATTTTCTGCGAGAGTGTGGTACTACCCCAGACGGACCAGCCCGCGGCTGTAGACAGACAACTGCCAATAATGTGGTTCTACCACTAACAAAATCATATCTCATCATCATCATCATTCCAGCTCATATACATAGGGATGCAACCGATACATCAATGTTTCTGAAACATCGATGTTTGCCATCGATGTTCACTATTGTAAAACATCGAAGTATCGATGTTATTTTATAAGATGTTTATACATCGATGTTTAGTCTTGGGCTATGGTCAGTGTACCCGCCGTCCAGCTCCATCCGGGGTAACGAAGAGGCGACACGCGGCCCCATAAGTTGGTATAGATTTTATTTCGAGGTTTTCTTCTCTTGCATAGATATTAATATGCATATTATATCCCTTGGTCGTCTTTTACGACTCAACGAGCGACGAATGACAAGCTCCCGCATGGCGCGTCGCCGCCCGTCGAGACGTCATTGCCCGTTGAGCAGTCCGGCTGGAGAGGCCTCGGTTCAGTGCGAGGACCGTCGAGACCTTCCGGCCGGTGCTGATGCAGTGGCTGGAGCGGCGGCACAGGATGCTTTCCTTCCGACTGGTGCAGGTATTGATGGGGTACGGGTGCTTCGCCAAATACCTGCACACGGTCGTAAGGAGGGAGAAAGCACCGTCCTGCCACCACTGCAATTGCGACGAGGACACGGTGCGGCACACACTTGAGGTGCGTGCCGCGTGGGCGGGTGATCGCCGTGAACTCATCGCGATCATCGGTACCGACCTGATGCTGCCGGCCATCGCTAGGGAGATGGTTGCCAGCCTCAGAAACTGTGAAGCCGTTGCCGCCTTCTGCGAGGCTGTCATCTCGCGGAAGGAGGCGGAGGATCGTGTGCGGGAGGAAAGACTCCACGCGGACACGATCCTCCGCCGGCGACTGAAGCGGCGCAGGCGCGAGTACCTGCGCCTGATGCCGCCCTAGCAGAGGCTGCGGATGACCGGACCGGGGATTTAGTCCGGTGCACCCGTGGAGAAGTTAACCTCGCGATGGCGATCGGCGTGCCAGTATGGGACGTTGAAGGGAGAGAGTACTCCCTCGGGGTATTCCGTCGGGCCAACCACTGACGTCAATTTTTTTTTTTTTATTGCCAACGGTGGCAAACGAGCAAGCAGCACACCTGATGGTAAGTGAAACTGCTGCACATGGACCTTTGCAATACCAGGGGCACAGCTAGGCCGCTGCCTACCGTGAAGGAAATACTCTTCTTAAACCTCGTTTAAAGAAGGACATGTCATAGCGCTCGGGAAACACAGCAGCAGGTAGTTCATTCCAGAGCTTGCACGTACGTGGGAGAAATGATCGCTGGAAACGTACAGTTGAAGACCATAACGTTTCCAGGTGAAATGGATGAACCCTGCTACGATGTCGAGTGGTACGTTGGTAGAATGGTGACGGTGGTACCAAGTCAAACAGTTCCTCGGAGCACTCCCCGTGAAAGAGTCGGTCACCCTATTCCGATGGTCGGTCCAACGACGAAGGCAACGTGTCGCCGGAGGGTTACGGATGTACGTGCTTACGGCCCTCTGTCGCCCCGGACGGAGTGGTGCGAGGAGTGCGCCGACCGTAACCAACCCCCCCAAAAAAAAAGTCTTCTTTTACGACAGCCACGGCAAGATAAGGAGTGGTGAATTGTATTCTTACTCCGTCACCATACATTTAGAAGTTGTATCCATTCTTATATTTATTAAGTTTGAAGATGTGTTTTCCCTGGTTTCTGCTTTCCACATAGAAATCTGCCTTCCATTCTTTTTTCTGAAACACTCTTCAGGATAGTCTTGTATGATTTGTCAATAACCATTTCCCTGTTAATTTTACGATGACATCGGTCTTGGTGAAGGGACTGAAGCTAGGGGACCCGATTGGCATTTCATTTCGTTATTTATATTTTGTTCCTCGTTCAAATTTAATTATTTTATGTAAGAAGTTCTTTTCTTTAGTTATTTTTGTGTTTTCTTATTAGATTTAACGAGAATAAAATAAATGTTTTTCTACAGATTTCCATATTTTATTTTCATCACATTTTTTAACACACTACACTAAAAAAACTTGCTTGAAACTTTACAAATATATAATTAACAAATTACACCCAAACTCAGAACGACAATTTGTAAATCGCACAAAGTATTGCCCTTTTTTTGGGCGATGGGCCATGGTCAGCTCGCTCGCCGCCCAGCTCCATCCGGGACGACAGAGGTGCGCCGCGCAGTCCTATGACCCACCCATGGCACGTCGCCTTCGACGTTGGGCAGACCACCGGTGCAGCGTTCCTTGTCTTTAGTGGTCGTCCCGGATACCCCTGCGGAGTTCCCTCTCCGCTCGACGTCCTCCCTCGGGGACGTCGGTCGACGTCGCGCGGTGGGCTTCTCGGCGGGTGACGGACTAAATTCCCGGTCCAGTCACCCGCACGATACATAACGCACGACACTCAAATCAAATCAAATCATTTATTGTACATAGGCCCCTTGAGAGCACTTACATATTCTTAAATTTATACATCGTTTGAATATAATACAATATCTAATACTAATACAATACCACCGGATCGGAACGCGGCCACAAGCTGAGATGATCCAGCAAGAAACTCAGCGGGCTGTCATTTTTTTACCATATTTGGAATACAATTACGTATACAACACATAGTCTTAGCTCCAGTGTGATGCCCTTCGAGATAGGATATAATTATATTTTTTTAATTTAGTTCAAATAAAAAAGGAAAGGAAAACATGATTGGACCAGATCCCACAAGCAGCACCCGATCACGAGTTACCTACTAGAGCAGCCATCACTCCCCTCAACCACATTGGAGGGAAGGGAGTGACCCGCCCCACATAGCTACCGCAAGCAGAACCTTATTCAGTGAACCTGACCAAACCATAAATTGCGAACAAAAAAAATGTATGTATGCTAAAAAGACCAAAACCTAAATTCGTCTGTCCGTAATTGCTGAAAGAGGAGCTGCTCATAACCATTCAGTATTATCCTCTAAATAATCCGAAATTTTATAGTAGCCTTTTCTAAAAAGTCTACTTTTGATAGCCTTTTTAAACTTATTGGGATAAGTATTAGGTATATATACTTATTCACTGGCACGGTAGGTCCTCCCGGGTTGAGAGCCCTCAGCGCTCACCCATAGTCCGCGTCAAGCTGTCAAGGCCATCTGCGGCCAACAGCTGTACACACACAAAAAAAAAAAAAAAAAAAAAAAAACGGTAGGTCCTTATCTTAACCACTACGGCATCTGTGCAGTCAAGCTGTTAGTGCACGTTGGTTTAAAAAAGGCCTGTTCATATTGAACAATTATCGAACAATTTTTATTTTAATAGTATTGACTTTTACCGGCTGTAGATTAAAAACTTGACTTGTAAATTGTGAAGCCGTTCAGAATCCTCGTTAACTCAATAAAAGTATTAACTTTGTGCGTATTGAGAAGTTTAGATACCCGTATAATCAAATTCTGTACTTGAGAACTGTGAAGCTTAAAAAATATAACCAATACAACTTTTTTTACTAAATATAATATCAATTTTTACATTTTTTTTCTAATCTGATACCAATTTTCTGTGCAGTGACGGAGTAAGAATATAATTCACCACCGCCTCTCTTGCCCGTGGCTGTCGTAAAAGACAGCTACGAGAATAAATATATACTAAATAATACCAAGAGAAGGAAAACTGGAAATAAAACCTTTTTTTTTTGGGGTGGGTTACGATCGGCGCGCTCCTCGCACCACTCCGTCCGGGGCGACAGAGGGGCGTAAGCACGCACACCCGTAACCCACCTGTCACACGTCGCCTCCGTCGTCGGACCGACCACCGGAGCCGAGTAACTTGACGTCAGTGGTCGGCCCGACAAGAAATAAAACTCTATACCAAACACGTCTGACTAGCTTGGTATAGTAGGTCAAATTCCCTCTTATTGTGGAGGAGAAATGAGCCGAATAATGGTACCTACACGAACTGAAATGATAATGATGAAAAAAGAATTTATTTCTATAAAAAAAATATATATCCAATACAGCTAATTATACTCGTGAACACGAAAAAGTATTCAGAATTTCAGAACACGAAATTAAATTTTACGGCAACAATATGGTCCGTGTGGTGACGGAATATGAATACAATTCACCACTCCTCTTGACCGTGGATGTCGTAAAAGACTATCAAGGGATATAAAAAATAGCGTGAGTACTAAGTACGCATGTCAGGAGTAAAACTTCTTTCATTGCATGTGCTTTTTATCAGTATTAAAAATAAAAGAAAAATAAATAACATAAAAAAGAAAAAAAAAGAAAAGAAAAATTAATGAAAAAGATAAAAAATTTAAAAAACACGAACTTTCTCACTCGCTTGTTCCCTACTCTCGCCCCATGGCATATTATATCCCTTAGTCGTCTTTTACGACACCCACGGGCAAGAGAGGAGGTGGTAAATAAGTATGTATCATTAGTCAAATAAAAGGAGAACTCAAAACAAACTCATAAACCAACTGTGTGACCAGTACAGTAAGGTCAAATTTTCTTCTATTATGGAGAAGGCCTTCCGAGAGGTGACGGAGTAACAATACAATTCACTACCCGACGTATATGGGCTGAGATGACGATGATGATTATGGAGAAGGCTAGAGCCCACTAGTAGGACGCGTATGAGCCGAAACAAGACAAGAAGAAAATCTCTAAAAGTAGTTTTTATTCATAAGCTAATTGAAGTTGCTGTTTTCCTCAGTCCAAGAAAGTGTCCAGGTAGGTGTATTATTTCTTAATTATGTTTAATAAATACCTTAAACGTATATTATTACAAAAATATCTTGAGATAGGTTCATCATTGAACACGAAAAGGTATTTTTACAGCAATATTCACGAATACAAAAGGGCCCCTGTATATTGCTGCTGAATTCAATATGCCTTTGTAAATAGCGGAATGAATGGATTTGATGTGATTTTAATTGAATTATTTCACGGTCCGGTGTTAGATCAGAGCGGTTTTTAAAAAAGTGGAAGTATTAAGCAGATTAAGAGCAAATAGTTGAATAGATTTTACAAGATATTGTCCAGTTTTCTGAGCAAATGATATGAAGATTTGATACCTATGTTCTTTTTGTTATTGCCATTCAGTCGGCAGCTGCTGAATAGACCTTCGAAATGGGTATAGCGTCATATCCGCCCATTCGACAGGATAATTAATAATCCAGATGCTTACCAGATATGAATTTTTTGGTAAGTCATCATCATCATCTCAGCCTATATATGTCCCACCGTTGGACTCGTGCCTTCTATAATAGGAGAGAAATTGACGCTGGTCAGGCGGGTTAGTATAGGGTTTTTTATATGCACAAGATATCCCTCAGTCGCTTTTTAGAACACCCACGAGCAAGATAAGGACTAGTAAATTGTAGGGATATGACTTGGAGGGAAAATAATCGATTTTTTAAATAATCGATTTTTTGTTCCTTAAAATAAATCGATTATAAAATAATCGATTAATTAAAAATAAATAATCGATGATAAAATAATCGATTTTTACTGGATTATGAAGACCTATTTTTTTTTTAGAAAATCTGGCAGTGATATAATAGATTAATTTCGATCGAATTTCGAAAAAAAATCGATTTATTATTGATTTTTTATTATTTTGATAATCGATTGTAAAAATCGATTATTACAAAAAAATAATCGATTAATAATCGATTATTATAAAAATCGATTATTTTTACACATCCCTAGTAAATGGCATTCTTACTCCATCACCACACGGATTAGCCATTTCTGTAAGTACCTGTGAAGAACTGAAAGAAAAAAGCCCTAGGAAACCAGGATGATTGACGATGCGCGCCACACTGGAGGCGCAAGTGCCACGTTCTATCGATGGACATCGGAACGGACCTATCGTTGCTGACTATCATTTCCTAGACGCTCGGCAGCGACAGGTGCTCGTTAGGTAGCCAGCTAGATTAATATGTCTTAAATTTAAGGTCTTTGAGGGCGTGGTCCCGGAAGGAGCATTAGGGAGGGACGATTCCCGAAAGGGTATTCCACCATCGGGATGACCACTAACGACAAGGAACTTGGTACCAGTGTTTGACACAATAATGACGAAAAAATGGCAATATGGTGATTATGGATCGCGCCGCCCTTGCGTTGCTCCGGATGAAGTAAATGGCGTATATACTGGCCATAGTTAGCCAGTAGATAAGAGGATGTACAACCACGTGAGCTAGTCTATCTATAATTATATATAAAGCAAGCTGTGTTTCACTAACAAATAATATGTAAGTACAAATGTCTAATTAGACATTGTTATCATAATTATGATCGTCTTCTTCTTATTTAATGGCAATGAGCTACAATAATATGAGCTATTGGTGTCAGTGTCGAGTATTATATTTATTATTCACGTCTTTAGTCTTCGTCTTTCAGTCAGTCGTTAGCATGATTTGGTGCTGATATCCAAGTCATGCCTTCTCTGGAAATTTTGGCAGAATCTCAAAATGCACTTAATTCACTATTATATCATATTTACTACATTTTAGAGATTTATCTGCATTATATTACATAAAATATCAACAATATAACACTTCAATACACTAAAATAATGAAAAAAATATTAAAGCGCTACGTGATATTTTGACATTCGCGTCAAAAATCCCAATTATGATTGTTTGACATTCAGTTTTGCTGATGGCTGTCATCGGCATATTGCCATTAAAAAAAAGGGCATTCAGTTCGACCAGAGATTTTAACAGTAAACAAAAGTGTACTCGTATAAGCGTTTGTGTGTGTAGCGATTGCATGGTAGTGTACGTAATGCCTTTTTTAATGAATTTAATGTATTTATAATTCATTATTATATGAAATTTCAGTTTTATGCACTTCTCCGCATTATATACTTCAACTGTACCAAATTTCATATTTGGATACTGATAAGCAATAATGTGTCAACCCACAAAAAGTCAAAATCAAAGATTTAGAAATAATTTGATAGTACATCACTTATTTAATATTCTGGAAAAGAGTTCCAGGTCATTTGAAAGAGTTAAGTATGAAAAAAATGAATAAATATCATAAAACAAATCGCGAATCACGTATACAATATTTTTCAATAACCCTTCAAGTTTCTTAACGTAGTAGAAATTCGAAATGTGCCATCTATCGTGACGACCAATATGTTATGAGGCTTGATACTGTATTGCTTAAATCACATTCAGTTATTCTACGCAGCGGCAACCATATTTTTTATAACATTAGATAGACAATTCCTTTAGAAATAGTTTAGGCTTTTTTGGATTTATCAAATAACTAGCAACCCGCCCTCGCTTCGCTTCGGTTTCAGTCGCTTTACCCGCGGCGTAGTTCCCGTTCCTGTGGGAATACCGGGATAAAATATAGCCTATGTTACTCCCTGATATTATAGCTTTCCATTGGTGAAAGAATTTTTGAAATCGGTTCGGTGGTTGAAGCGTGAAAGCGTTACAAACAAACAAACAAACATCCTTACTTTCGCATTTATAATATTAGTATGGATGTTACTCCCTGATATTATAGCTTTCCATTGGTGAAAGAATTTTTGAAATCGGTTCGGTGGTTTAAGCGTGAAAGCGTTACAAACAAACAAACATCCTTACTTTCGCATTTATAATATTAGTATGGATAAAAGTAAAATAAAAAAAATCAAATCTTAATAGTTCTACTTAAAACATTTTACACTTTATAAGTGATAACATATGGTTATCAATATTCATTTATGTTCCTCAATGTGCATTTAGTGTCACTTAATACTAGTGCATACATTTAGTAAAATAGTGTCAAGTTCCTTAAGTTCATGTTTCGATTATTTTTGGGGATAAATATACTAACTTCTTTTCTTTTTATGTTGACAATCTATTTCTAATCCATAATTCTTTTTATTAAACAGAGAAAGGATCGGTGGATGTATATTTTTTCAAACAAACTTATTAATAATTGGTTTGAAATCTTTAAACGCCATTTTCTCAAAACGAAGTTTGTGAGGGTTAACATATTATCGCTTATCAGCATCCATTTGTTCATCCACATAATTATTGGCAAAAGGTGTACAGAGTTTTTGCTTCACGTATTAATATACTAGCAACCCGCCCTCGCTTCGTTTCGGTTATAGGTTATAGTCATTTTACCCGCGTAGATCCCGTTCCCGTGGGAATACCGGGATAAAATATAGCCTAGTTTACGCCCTGATATTATAGCTTTCCATTGGTGAAAGAATTTTTGAAATCGGTCCAGCCGTTTTGAAGATTACCCGGAACAAACAGACAGACAGACAGACAGACAAAAACTTTTTAATTGCTATTTTATGCATAGGTGTCGTGCAAATAACCGTGTGAGCATGAAAAAAGCCTATTATTTTGACATTACAAACAGACACTCCAATTTTATTTATTGGTATAGATATAGATAGATATGCATCATACAAACATCAAATATAAAAAACTATAAGGTCATGTACATTGTATTTCAGCTAAAAATACATTTTCCTTCCTTCCCATGAAAATTAACGTTATATCGTGTTCGCATGTTGGCTCTCGTTAACGTATAACATATTAATGAACACCGGATAAAACTGCCAGCGGAAAAAAATCTAATGAAACTGCTAAGGTTTATTTAATAATCAGGAAAATATCAATAATTTATTACTACATTTATATTTATCGAATTTTCATATATTTGTTTACTATTTATTCACTGGCAGTATTTTAAATTGGCCGTGGGATGTTATAAAAGACGACTAAGGGATATAACACGCATTTTCATAAAAATGTACAAGGGCGTTTTCAGGCCTGTCCCTCTAAAACATTACCTTTTTTAAACAATTAATTCTATTTGAAACTAGCACAAAATTTTACATTAGGTTTATTGTACATTTAAGTAATATTTTATAATATTATTTAAGCCAATTATAGTATAATTTTTCGATTAAAAACTAATATAACAACAGATTGCTATCATTTTATCGTGTCCCTTTGTAGCCAGACAATATATCAACACTGAATTTACATATTAGTTGTAATAATTTGCTCAGTGCCGTATTTTATTTTTCTGGTAGATAGTCAATTTATTAAAAATATATATTAACTAGACGTAAAATAAATAAATTAAATAGAATTTGATTACCGTAGTGCGTTTTTAAAAATCCTGACACGTCAGTTTTGTTACCACATTTTCACCGAATTACTACTCTTTTTGTAGATGTTTTATGTAATAATAACACTATTAGTTAATATATATGTTTAATAAATTGACCCTACACTCAGGTCAAATTCCCTCCCATTGTGTGTCGATCGCGACTGTTAGTCCAGTCGATTATGGCAAGGTAAAAAATATAAATACGTAGAACAGACTGCACAATCACCAAATGATGCTCGCATGAATTGCAATTGTATACTGAACTATGCTGTTTCATTTAAGATTTAAGTACAGTAGAACCGTTTAATACGATCACGTTTAATACAATTTCCCACATAATACGCCATTTTGCGTCAGTCCCAGCAACTTGAGACATGTTTTCATACATTTCTTAACGCTTAATACGATCGTCATCCCGTTTAATACGCCAACACGCGCCACTCAAATACACATATTACCCTTGCGGCAGCGGCCAGCGACTGACGAAGTGACGACTGTCGAGCGACCCTAAGTGATAATGACCAAAAAGAAGCTCCTATTTCTCATACGCTAGCATTATCAGCAGTCAATGATTTAAGACGCTATGTAACTTCTTTTAATCAAAGCGAAGACGCACTGCGAAAATTAAATTACGTTGAAAATCTTGTAATTGCTAATGCCTCAAAATCTTTTTGTCAAACTAAAATACGTGATTACTTTAAGTAACGTAATAATAATAAACAACATTCATTTATATTTTAAATACTTTTTAATATTTAAAAATGTATGTTATCTAGTAAGTAGGTATATTAAATAAAGAAAATAAACAACATTTTATTTAGGTAATTTTTAAATGTTAAATTCAATACGTAGGTATTCAAAATAATAATATAATATAATAAATAATAATGGCACGTTTTTACGCTATTTTAGGCATAGGTGTCGTGCAAATAACAGTGTGAGCATGGAAAAAGCCTATTATTTTGACATTACAAACAGACACTCCAATTTTATTTATTGGTATAGATTATTTTGAATACCTACGTATTGAATTTAACATTTAAAAATTAGCTAAATACATGGTTGTTTATTTTCTTTATTTAATATACTTACTACTAGATACATTTTTAAATATTAAAAAATAAAAAAATATTTAAAAATATAAAAAAAATTGTTTATTATTATTACGTTATTTAAAGAAATCACTTATTTTAGTTTGACAAAAAGATTTTGAAGCATTAGCAATTACAAGATCTTCAACGTAATTTAATTTTCGCGGTGCGTCTTCGCTTTAATTCAAAGAAGTTACGTAGCGTCTTAAATCATTAACTGCTGATAATGCCTGGGCGTGTGACGAAATCGGAGTTGATTCATCTTCTTCTTGGTCATTATCACTTAGGGTTGCTCGACAGTTGCTGGCCACTGCCTCAAGGGGTAATATATGTATTTGAGTGGCACGTGTTCGCGTATTAAACGGGATGACGATCGTATTAAGCGTTAAGAAATGTATGAAAACATGTCTCAAGTTGCTGGGACTGATGCAAAATGGCGTATTATGCGGAAAATCGTATTAAACGGGTTCTACTGTATATATAGAAAAACTAATACATCCTGATTCGAAGAGCATATCATCAACTCAACATATAAACCCCACTCTTGGGCTCGGGCCTCCTCCGCAATGGAAGGGAAATTGACCAACTATACTGTGCTAGTCAGACGTGTTGGCATAAAGTTTTATTTTTAGTTTTCCTTCTCTTGCATAGATGTTTTATGCATACTACAATCCCTTAGTCGTCTTTTACGACACCCACGGGCAAGAAATGGGTTGGTGAATTGTATTCTTACTCCACGTATATAATCAGTTAATATACAATATTATTTAAAATAAATAGCTTCAAACATTACAAACCCCCGAAATTTCTTATTGAATCTTCACAGCTTGCGGTCGCATTCCAATCCGGTGATATATTTATAGATTAATATCATACAAAATATTAAATTAATAATATGTAAGTGATATTACAGGGTTTATATATATAAACTAGCAATCCGCCCTCGCTTCGCTTCGGTTATAGGTTATAGTCGTTTTACCCGCGTAGTTCCCATTCCCGTGGGAATACCGGGATAAAATATAGCCTAGTTTACGCCCTGATATTATAGCTTTCCATTGGTGAAAGAATTTTTGAAATCGGTCCAGCCGTTTTGAAGATTACCCGGAACAAACAGACAGACAGACAAAAAATTTTTAATTGCTATTTTAGGCATAGGTGTCGTGCAAATAACCGTGTGAGCATGAAAAAAGCCTGTTATTTTGACATTACAAACAGACACTCCAATTTTATTTATTGGTATAGATAAACAAATAAATAAATATAAAGGGTTTGTTTATAATGTCAATAAAATAATTTTTTTTAAAACAAGCTATTATTTAAATGCTTTAAAACGGAGAAAAATGCCATTTTGAGACCCTGGCTGTGTAGCACAAGAGTGCTTGTCAAGACTATTCAAACGTGTCCAAACTCGACGGTTTTATCTTGTTTAGTTTAGGAGTTCCTATAGCCACCTTCCGATTAATTTCACATTCCGATTTCATTCACCTCCATTCTACATCTCTTTCTCTTATTTGTTAGCTGCATTTGTAGTTATGTGGTGGCAGCTACGAATACTACCTACCACTACTACCTTCAATTGTTCGTGGGTGTTGTAAAAGACGAGCAAGAGCTTTACAACTTGGACCAACAACATTTAATGCCGTTTGATTAACAATTACATTTTTTTTATTGCAAACTGTGTCAAACGAGCTAACAGTACACCTGATGGTAAGTGTTGCTGCCGTTCATGGACCTTTACTAGGCCACTGCCTGCCGTGAAGAAAGTGAAGGGAGTGTGAATGCGTGCATTGAGGCTCGGTGATACTAAAGGCACCAAATACCATTGGAAAGTTGGCCTTCCAGCTCTCTCGCTCCCCGAACGAAGCGCAGTAACAAATTGCTACTACTCCGACGTCGATTTTCTGCTCAGTGTGGTACTACCCTGGACAGACCGGCCCGCGGCTGTATACAGACAACTGCCAACAGTCTAGTCCTACCATTAATAAATTTCCAAAGAGAGTTGACGTCAGGCAGATGGATTGTCATAAAACTATTACCAAAACTTTTACAATATGTACTTTGATTGAAAGTGTAATCAGCCCATACAAGTCCCACTTTTGGGCTCAGGCCTGCTCCACTGTGGAAGGGAAATGGACCTACCGCGCTGATCAGACTTGTTGGCATAGAGTTTTATGTAATTTTTTTCTTCTTTTGCTTGGATATTATCTGTATATCATATTTTCTAGTCGCCTTTTGCGACAGCCACGGGCAAGAGAGAAGGCGGTGAATTGTATTCATATCATCATCATTATTTCAGCCTATCGCCGTGCACTGCTGGACGTAGGCCTCCCTCATGTTACGCCACAAAGTGCGATCCTGTGCCGCCTGTATTCAATGACGCCCAGCAACTTTCACCAGGTCGTCAGTGCACCTAGTGGGGTGGACATCCTACACTGCGTCGTCCAATACGTAGTCGCCACTCGAGAACCTTTCTTCCCTAGCGGTTGTCGGTTCGTCGAGCGATGTTGCCTGCCCATTGCCACTTCAACGTGTATTCATAGCACCACACGGAAAATATATAGCAAATTGTTAAGTATAAAATTACGTTTTCTGCCCATTTTAATCACACTTCAAGACAGTTAAATCCAAAACAAAACAAAAGATTCACTTGGTGTGAGAGTACGAAAATCCAAATGGGAACATTATTAATTCAGTGAGCGTGGAATTAAGAAGTACACGGCACGACGCGATACAATCTAATTCAGTCTTAGATACTATCAATTCACATTCAGAGTTTTGTTGTATGGGAATTTCTACTCTATGAATTCAGACTGGGATGTTTTTGGTGCGAATCGATTGATATATTCTCTTTATAAATAAAACTATTGATGTCAAACATCTATAGGCGAGAGTTAACCTGATGGTTGGCGTAAATGATCTCCGAATAAGATACCTAGATTGGACCCTCTGAAAGTCCCGAGATTAAGGATGTAAATATCGGCACCAAAAACGTCGATGTATCGATACATCGATATTTGATAACCAACATCGATGAAAAAAAAACATTTTTTACACGAAACATCAACATTTGCGTGATGTGAGGACCGTTTTTTTTGCAGGCTCTGTTAAAAGTACCATACATTTTAAATCATGCAGGCAAAACATCGATGTCAAAACTGTAAATACTAGCTAATTTTAAGTGGGCAGTAAATACTAGCCGTGACCTAATAAGGGCTGAATTCAGTGAGGTGAGGGTGACCTGATATCCTAAGCACAGGGTGACCGAGTTAGAAGTTAGGGCTTATCCATGTACCTACGCGGAGAATTAAGGTGCTTTTATTGTTGTTTTGTTTTTGAGCTAAGTTATACCTACCTAATCAATAACATTTTTACAGTAAGTGCATGGAATGTATACTATTAATACTTTTGGTTCAATAAAGTCTTATTATTATTATTATTATATCTCTCAATTTCACGGCTATCTTCCAAGGGAAGATACCCGATCCTTTGAAAGGCTTACATGGGGATATGGATCCAACACGCAGAGGCCTTTGGAGAAATTTAATCTGAAATGGGATGGGACGTCTACCGATGACACTCCACGTCTGCACATAACACACGTGGACTGCCAACGGTAGGTGTAAAACTATTAGAGTTATTATTATTATTAAAACATTGTATAAAATAACATCGATACATCGATGTTTTACGATAATGAACATCGATGGCAAACATCGATGTTTTTTTATTAAGAACATCGATGTTTCAAAAACATCGATGTATCTTTGCATCCCTACCCAGGATACACTTTTAATTGTCTTGGAACCCGCAACAAATTTAATTAGAAAGAAAGAGTAGGTGTTGTAAAGGTTCCACTTCCCTCCTATGCAAAGTGGGAGACACGAAGCAAAATTGGCTAATACCGAAGGAACGGATAGCATGTATCCGCACCATAGCCTGCCAAGAAAGTAAAAGACGCCTGTTAAATGCCGAGCACGCAATGGAAACTCTTAAATGAATTATATTTTCCTTGTTTTTGATACATTTTTACCCTGTTCCTATTAGTCTTATCATCTATATCTATATATATAAAAATGAATCCCTGTTTTCCTTGGTCACGCCATCACGCGTGAACGGCTGGACCAATTTCATTAATTCTTTTTTGTTGTATTTGTTATTTGCAGGCGAAGGATTTATGAAAGAAAAAATAAGAAAATTGCTCAGAAAATTAGAAAATTTAAGAATACTTAACCATCATATAAAATTATTTCTAATCTAACCGCTTTGGACAATATAAACTTTTTTAATGTAACCTTATGACGTTTAACATAGAATTGACAGAACGCGTGCTGCAAATATCATCAAAGAGGATGTAAAAAAAACTGAAAATTGTTTCAAACAGATGCTTCGGTTGGAGTTATTTTATTAATAAAATACATGTAAAACAATTAATTCATTATTTCTTACAGAAATGATGTAAGACAACTGAATTTCTTAGTGCACATTAGGATAGGTAAGTTCAGAGCCATCACGCCTAATATAAAAAGTCAATTTAATATGGAGTTTTGGTAATGTGTACATTTTACTAATATAACAAGTGATATATTTAGTTATTAAGAAGAATACAATAGTTTTCTTTAATTTACAGTTGAATTTTCGTTTTTGAAAATGCCAGCAATTAGACGTACAAACTTAAGTTGTAAGTATTGGGTCAATGAACGTTGTATGCCAATATTGCAAGGCATTTAAGTTTAAAAATTAAGGTCCTGGATTGTGTTGCGCGAGCGAAATTGACGTCATTGGTACCGCCGTCAGAGCCATTACATTCATTGGTTTCATACGCATAAGGAAAAAAAAATAAGTATGTTGTATATAGGAATTAGAATAATAAACATTTTTTTTTAATTCAATTCGAATTCAATATTCATAGTTTTTTTTTTTTTTTTTTTTTTGGGTGGGTCGCGGTCGGCGCGCCTCCGCACCACTCCGTCCGGGGCGACAGAGGGGCTTAAGCGCGCAACTCCCGCAACCCACCCTAAAACCACCTCGCCTTCGTCATTGGGCCGACCACCGGAGCAGGTTTACTTGTCGTCAGTGGTCGGGCCGACGGAATACCCCCTACGCGGGGTACCCTCCCATCGACCGACGTCCCCCCCTCGGGGAGGACGTCGGTCTTTCCTCACGCGGTCGGCCTCTCGGCGGGTGACAGACTAACCCCCGGTCACGTCACACGCGGCCTCGGCTAGGGCGGCATGAGGCGCAGATAGTTGCGCCTGCGCCGCCCCAGTCGCCGGCAGCGGATCTCCTCATCGAGGCTGCGCTCCACGCGCAGACGATCCGCCGCCTCCTTCTGCGAGATCACTGTCTCGCAGAAGGCTGCGACCGCGTCCCAGTTCCCGACGCTGTCGACCATCGCCCTAGCGATGGCCGGCAGCGTCAGGTCGGCACCGATGATTGCGACGAGTTCACGGCGCTGCACTGCCCAAGCCGCGCAGGTCTCGAGCGTGTGGCGCGCCGTGTCCTCGTCGCAATCGCAGTGGTGGCAGGACGGTGTACTCTCCCTCCTTACGACCCTGTGCAGGTATTTGGCGAAGCTCCCGTGCCCCGTCAACACCTGCACTAGTCGGAAGGAGAGCACCCCGTGCCGCCTTTCCAACCACTGCATCAGCACCGGCCGGAAGGCCTCCACGGTTCGCACCCCGAACCGAGGCCTCTCCAGCCGGACTGCCCAACGGGCAATGACGTCTCGGCGGGCGTCGACGCGCCAGGCGGTGAGATCCCTTAACGAGATCACACCGCCCTCCCCGCGCACCCCCGACACCCGCCGATACAACTCGGTGAGCATTTCCGCCTCCAGGTCCCACGGGGGAGTCCCGGCCAATAGGCACGCTGCCTCCGTCGCAACCGTGCGGTATCCGCGGATGGCCCTGACCGCCATGACCCTCTGTGGTCGCCACAGAAGGGCCCTAAGTCGGACGGTCAAGGACCCCGCCCACACCGGTGCGCCGTACAGGGCCATCGACCGGATGACCCCCGTGTACAGCCGTCGGCACGTAGCGCTCGGTCCGCCCACGTTCGGCATTAGCCACGATAGGGCGGACGCCGCGCCGACGAGCCGCGGAGCGAGCCTGCGGAAATGCTCCCGGAACCACCATTGCCCGTCGAGCACCAGGCCCAAGTACCTCATATGGGCCCGGATGCTGATGTCAACCGATCGGACGGTGATCGAGACGCCGATGGGAGGGCTCATAAGGCGCCCATGGAACAAGAGGGCCTCCATCTTGTCCAGGGCGACCCTCAACCCCAGCGCCTCGATCCGCCTGACGACCTCTTCGGTGCCATAGGTCGCCAGGCTTACCGCCTCTTCTAGCGTCCCACCGCGGGCTGTGACGAGCGTGTCGTCGGCGTAACAAATCACGCCCAGCCCGGGCGGGAGGCTCCCCCGCAACGCCCAGTCGTAGCCGATGTTCCACAGGGTGGGTCCGAGGACCGACCCCTGTGGGACACCGCACGTCATGGGCGTTCGCACAACGTCCCCTGCTCGGTTGGTACAGAGGACGCTGCGCCCCACCAAATAGTCTGCCACTAGCTGCCTCAGGTAAGCTGGCACTCCGTGATACCGGAGCGCCTCCCTGATGCAGCTGAATGGCAGACTATTGAATGCGTTGGCGATGTCTAGGGACACCGCCAACAGCACTTCCCCACCGGTGACGGCCTCAGTCGCCACGGCCCTCAGGCGCAACAGAGCCGCGATCGTCGAACGACCCCTCCTAAACCCAAACTGGGCGTCCGACAGACAATATTCATAGTTAAGACATGACAACGTCTGTCGGGTCAGCTAGTAATATTATACAATCTACAAACTTTATCAAAAAATTGGGTATCCCAACACTAAAAGAATTTTATAATTCGCACCAGTAAGTCCTGAAATTTGCGTGTGGTGACGGAGTAATAATACAATTCACCATCTCTTGCTCGTACGAGTCGAAAAAGACGATTAAAGGACTAAATATGTATTTAACATCTATACAAGAGAAGGAAAACTCGAAATAAAACCCTATACACGTCTGACCAGCGTGCTATAGTAGGTTAATTACACTCTTGGTATTTTTTTTTGGGGGTGGGTTACGATCGGCGCACTCCTCGCACCATTCTGTCCGGGGCGACAGAGGGACGTAAGCAGGCACACCCGTAACCCACCCGTGACACGTCGCCTTCGTCGTTGGGCTTCCACCGGAGCAAGATGACTTGACGTCAGTAGTCGGCCCGACGGAATACCCCTTGAGAAGTACCCTCCCATCGACCGACGTCTCCCCTCGGGGAGAACGTTGGTCTTTCCTCACGCGGTCGGAACCCTCTTGGTATAAAGGAGTCTCGAGCCCAACAGTGAAATTAGCTTGTTCAACCAAACAAACACTTTAAATTTATAATATTAAGTACAGATTTTTAATACTCCTGTAACCATTAGATGTAATACTAGAACATATTCAGCGACATATTTGTTTAATAGAGTGTGTAAGTATACAAATACCGCTGTTCAAAGAAACAATGTTACGCATCTTCAGAAAGCTAAGAGAACTTGACAAAGTAACTGTAGATACGCAAATAGCAGGTCTAGACAAAAACCGTCTAGACAAGATCTATGTGTACTAGAATAGAACTACTAATAAAAAAAATTCTTTCTGCACATATCATAAACATACAATTTTTATGGCATATAATTAGGTAATATCTGGTGGACTGAGCTTCGCTCGGAATATTTTTATTGTATTTTTGTCGAATTTATTTAGATATATATATTAATAAAAAATAAAAATTAAATAATGATAAAAATATCAAAAATTACAAAAAGAGAATAATAATAACACCGAGATTCGATCGGACGCCGTTTGTATGCCAAAACAATACTAAAAGGAAACTGCACTACTTCCCAGCTGAGCTATCGTAACTCATGACGTTGACGGCAAAATTTGAATTCATATTCTTTTAAAATTTAATGTCATTATATTGTTTTACTAAAAACACTGACAAAACAACATTTTCTATAAATAAAACCTAGCTAGATCGATTTTTTGGCCTCGAAACTCGAAACTCTAGTATGCCAAGTTTTATCAAAATCGTTGGTGCCGTTTCCGAGATCCTGAATATATATATATATATATATATAATATATATATATATATACAAGAATTACTCGTTTAAAGATATAAGATACGAGCTTCTTTTTAGATTGAAAGTTAAATTAGCCAGCTGTATTCGTTGGGGAAAACAAACTAAGCCTTTTTTTAATTGCTTTCGGTAACAAAGGGGCAATCTGCACACCTGATAATGAGTAATACTGCCGTTCATAGATCTTTGCTAGGCCAGTGCCTACCTTAAAAAAATTAAGAGAGTGTGAATGCATGCAATGATCCTCAGTGATACTAAAGGCATCGCCAAAATCTACCACACTCAAACAGCCTTAGAAAGTTGGGCTGCCGGCTCTTTCACTCACCGCACGAAGTGCAATAACAAATTGCTATTACTCAGACATTGGTTTTCTGGGAGAGTGTGGTAGTACCCCGGACGGACCAACCTGCGGCTGTAGATAGACGACTATCGAGAGGGCGTTAATTAACGGGACACGCAAAATGAGGCTGCAGATTTTTTTGTGAAAGCATAATACGCTTAATGTTTTTCTTTTTGGGCAAGCAAAATAAGCCTAATATTTTTTTAGGGGAAAGAAAATCAGGCGGCTTGCGGCCTCATAAACTACCATATCACTGCCTCATCGCCATTAGGCTAACCACTAGTACCGATGTCTTGATCTCGGTGGCCAGCCTGGCTATGAGGCATCATAACCGGAAATACACATTACACATCAAATCAAATCATTTATTATTTACAAGCCCTGTAAAGGCACTTCTGATCTGTGAGGTTTAAATAAAAAATTCTTATAATATAATAATTACCACAAACTTAATTTTTAATAATTACTGATTAAACACAGTATAATTTATTCATATGGAATCTTTTTCTTTTTGTTCTGGCACTAAATTTGTATTAAATTATGAGTCAAAATTTAATAACTTAACTTTATAGCGGGTTGATACAAATTTCTGTAATAACGATGACTTGACAGATGTGAGACATGTTAATCCGTTCGTGACCATAAACGCTGAAACGTGTTCGAAACCTCGAGCAATCAAAAATCAAATACAAACGCGATAAAATCCGTAAAATAATTTTATTTATAATGTGTTATACTCGCGGCAACATCAGAGATCATTCAATAAAAATAATGTAAATTTTCTAATCTTAAACTAAGGTCTTCTAGAGCAGCTTATTTTTCCGCCCTATCGTGGCTTATGCCGAACGTGGGCGGACCGAGCGCTGCGTGCCGACGGCTATACGCGGGGGTCATCCGGTCGATGGCCCTGTACGGCGCACCGGTGTGGGCGGGGTCCTTGACCGTCCGACTTAGGGCCCTTCTGTGGCGACCACAGAGGGTCACGGCGGTCAGGGCCATCCGCGGATACCGCACGGTGGCGATGGAGGCAGCGTGCCTATTGGTCAGGACTCCCCCGTGGGACCTAGAGGCGGAGATGCTCGCCGGACTATATCGGCGGGTGACGGGGGTGCGAGCGGGGGGCGGTGTGGTCTCATTAAGGGATCTCACCGCCTGGCGCGTCGACGCCCGCCGAGACGTCATTGCCCGTTGGGCAGTCCGACTGGAGAGGCCTCGATTCGGGGTGCGAACCGTGGAGGCCTTCCGGCTGGTGTTGATGCAGTGGTTGGAAAGGCGGCACGGGGTGCTCTCCTTCCGATTGGTGCAGGTTTTGACGGGGCATGGGTGCTTCGCCAAATACCTGCACAGGGTCGTTAGGAGGGAGAGTACACCGTCCTGCCACCACTGCGATTGCGACGAGGACACGGCGCGCCATACGCTCGAGGCCTGCGCGGCTTGGGTAGTGCAGCGCTGTGAACTCGTCGCAATCATGGGTACAGACCTGACGCTGCCGGCTATCGCTAGGGCGATGGTCGACAGCGTCGAGAATTGGGACGCGGTCGCAGCCTTCTGCGAGACAGTGATCTCGCGGAAGGAGGCGGCGGATCGCCTGCGCGAGGAGCGCAGCCTCGATGAGGAGATCCGCCGCCGGCGACTGGGGCGGCATAGGCGCAACTACCTGCGCCTCATGCCGCCCTAGCCGAGGCCGCGTGTGACGTGACCGGGGATTAGTCCGTCACCCGCCGAGAGGCCGACCGCGTGAGGAAAGACCGACGTCCTCCTCGAGGGGGGGGGACGTCGATCGATGGGAGGGTACCTCAATAGGGGGTATTCCGTCGGGCCAACCACTAATGTCAAGTAACCCTGCTCCGGTGGTCGGCCCAACGACGAAGGCGACCTGGTTTTCGGGTGGGTTGCGGGAGTTGCGTGCTTAAGCCCCTCTGTCGCCCCGGACGGAGTGGTGCGGAGGCGCGCCGACCGCAGCCCACCCACAAAAAAAAAAAAATAGCAGCTTATTTTGCATGTATTAAGTTTTTATAACTGACATTTATTTTTGATTTTTTAATTCGATTGATACTTGAAAGAGATTTTTAGTTGATCTATTTTACTACAATTTGAATTTATCATAACTTAATATTAAATTATTCATAATTATTAAAATAGTCAAGTGCCTTTTTAATATTAAAATATTCGATTAGGGCAGTGAATATTCATTATTTTAAATGCTGTTTTAAAAATTATGCCATTCATTTTAGAAGCAATTAAAATCGATATAGTTTAGGCAGAGTGAAGTAATGACAATAAGTACTCTGTGCCAGAAATTTTACTCAGAATATGTAATGGACGGGGCCACAGAAAACAAATCCAGAGAGCTCAGTGAACGATCTACTTAAAATAAAGAAATATTTTATTTTCAGATTCCTTTTTAAATCTCTTTACTCAAAGACTTTAGATGATGATGTTATCCGCTTTTCTCCCATGAGGTGAACCTAGGTGCTCAGTCCATAAAATTGCTTTAAAAACACTATTGTTTTCAAATTGAAATCCTTTGTTATGCCCTCCGCGGGGGCACTTACATATTGTCATTTTCATTTTACCTTAAATTACTACCGTATCGGCAAGCGACCGCACTGAGAAGATCTGGCAAGAAATTCAGTGGAATTGTCGTCCTTTTCACTCATTTACTATTTTATTGAAATAAAATTATATAGAACGACATGGCTATTAATAGCTCCAGTGTGATGCCTTTCGAATTGTTATAATGTAAACGCCATAAACTGTTCAGAGCAACGGAAAAGACACCGTACAGTCTGGATGTTTTGTACTTCTCTGCTATCATTATCGCTGATCATCTTTGTCTCCTGATACTGTACAGATTTTCAATAGGTCATCATCACCTAGCTCTTATCCCAGTTACCTGGGGTCTACTCAATATGTAAGTACTCTTCTTTCGTAATAGGTACATACTGAAAAGTTATCTATCTATACCAATAAATAAAATTGGAGTGTCTGTTTGTAATGTCAAAATAATAGGCCTTTTTAATGCTCACATGGTTATTTCCACTATACATATGCCTAAAAATCACTTTATATTTTTTTGTCTGTCTGTCTGTCTGTCTGTTTGTTCCGGGTAATCTTCAAAACGGCTGGACCTATTTAAAAATTCTTTCACCAATGGAAAGCTATAATATCAGGAATAAACTAGGCTATATTTTATCCCGGTATTCCCACGGGAACATGAACTACGGGGATAAGGCGACAGAAACCGAAGCAAAGCGAGGGCGGCTTGCTAGTACTTAATATTATAAAGAGGAAAGATCCATTTCTTTGTATTGAATAGACTCCGAAATTACTGAACCTATTTCAAAAATTCTTTCACCAATGGAAAGCTATAAAAGAAAGCTATAAAATATATATAAATGCAATCAGGAAGTAATATAGGCTATATTTTATCCCGGTATTCCCACGGGAACGGGAACTGCGTGGGTACGACGAATGAAACCGAAGCGAAGCAAGGACAGGTTGGTAGTTAGAAATAATTTTATGCCGGCGGCCTGACTGACGGCATCAGGTGGAGTTAACCCAGGCCTATATAAAACTGATAGTATTTTATGACATCCACGGGCAATAAATGTAATAATTGTATTAGTCCGCTGCTACCATATAGATACATGTTAGCATATCAAATCCTAAATTTACATTGAGCGGTAAAAGAGTATAATTGTGTTTGTAGACTTAGCCGTCTTTTGTAATGTAACTGTACTGTCGTTAATTGTGTATTATGTAAAAGTGAGACTTTTTCTCTTTTTTTACATATATATATATTTATTTTTTATGTTGTACCAATTTTTTCCTTTTTGTTATTCTCTTTCAAATGATGATTTTTATGTTATGCCAATTTTTTTCTTTTTGTTATTGTTATTCTCTTTCAAATACGCCACCACTTGGTGGCTTTGATGTCTGACGTCGGAAGAATAAAAAAGGGACACTGCTGAAAATCAGCGTTGTGGTGTTACATTGACATCACAACAATTGCTGAGCAGTTATCCTTTTTTCTGCCGCAGCTGAGACGTTCATTCTATCACAATTATTATGTCTCTTTATTTAGTTTATTGATTTTTTGTGTGTTTCATTTTGTAAGGTTTTTTTTCTGTGTTCCTAACGTCTCTACTCTGTGGCACAAAATAAATATTTTTCTTTCTTTCTTCTCTTCTTTCTAAATTAACTAAGTAATTACTAAGTTTTGTTTTGTTTTCTTTTTATAAAGGACAACACCCAGAACTAAGGAAGTAATCCTTGTGTTGCGGTAAACTCTACAAACATAATAACGGGCACAAATTACATCCAGACTCAGAACAACAATTTGTGGATCGCTCAAAATGTTGTCCTGCATCGGATTCGAACCCACGATTTTGGATGATAGCTCGGTATCTTAACCACTACGCCATCTGAAAGTAATTATTACCTAATTATTAAGTAATACCTAATTAAGTAGTTATTAAGTAATTCATCATTATCATCACAGCTCATATACGTCCCACTGCTAGGCTTGAGCCTCCTCCACAAAAGAAGGGAAATTGACCTTACCATATCATGCTGGTCAGACAGGTTTTGCTTCGAGTTTTCCTTCTCATGAATAGATGTTATATGCGCCTTATCCCTTAATCGTCTTTTACGAAAGCCATGAGTAATATAGGGAGTGGTGAATTGTATTCTTACTCCGTCACTACACGGAAATACAATTGTATTGTATACAATTGTATACGGAGTATTGGCCGTGGATGTCGTAAAAGTCGACTATGGGATATAATATGCACATAAAATATATGCAAGAGAAAGAAAATTTGAAATGAAACCGATACCAACATGTCTGACCAGCGTGGTTTAGTAGGTCAAATGCCCTCCCATTGTGAAGTAGGCCAGAGGCCAACAGTGGGACGTATGTGGGCTGCGATGATGATGAATTGTCTCCTTATGACGGCATAAGGAGATAATTCATCATTCATGGTGACGGCACGATGCGGAATTATTAAGTACCTAATTATTAAATAATTGTTAAATGATTATTAAGTACTAATTAAGTTATTATTAAGTAATTGTTAACTTAAATAGTCATATCCAGTTAATTTATATCAATGCTAGTTTGACAACACGTAGCTGAGACAATAGCTAGTCGCGTCGCTCGGCGTTGTTCGTTTACACATTTCAGTTGCTTACAACTGAGCACGCTCCACAATACACACGCTTTTCATACAAAACTACTGCTTGGAAAGATCTTTTGAGATTACTCTTAAGAAACTAGAATATTGTCTTGAAGGCTTTATTATTATTTTCTTTGTCTTTAACATTTTCATTCAACAATTACCTTATTTACGTCCACTATTGGATAAGCAAAATTTATATTTATTACTAGCTCACCCGGCGAACTTCGTGACGCCATAATTTTTTTCGTAAATATATTTTCTAAATTGCCGAAAATATAGTCTCTGGAAGAACTATTACAGCTTTGTCGGGAAAGATTCGATCGTTTTGGTCGCGACATTGTTAATGATGATTCAAAGAGAAAACGAATTACTGATTATTGATTTCTGACAAAATTATAATTACCAAATTTTCAAACATACTTTATCATAGACAAAATTACGTTTAGCTGTCATTAGCATTTTGTTATTACATATCAAATGCGTTTTTGTTATACCACGTTTCATAGTGATTTGTATTCTCTTTGACGTTTTATGTCACGTCCCACGGGAACGCGATCGAACGGGATAAAAAGTATCCTATGTCCTTTTCCTGGTTCTAAGCTACCTCCCCACCAATTTTCAGGCAAATCGGTACAGCCATTCTTGAGTTATAAATAGTGTAACTAACACGACTTTCTTTTATATATATAGATGTAAACGATAATTTTTCTTGCGGTGACGAAGTAAGAATACAAAGCATCACCCCATATCCTGTCCATGGGTGTCGTAAATATATGGTCCACTATTGGGCTCGAGCCTCTTCCACAATAGGAAGGAAATTGACCTTACTATACCATGCTGGTCAGACAGCTTGATATAGGGTTTTATTTCGAGATTTCCTTCTCCTGCATAGATGTTATATGCGTATTATATCCCTTAGCCGTCTCTTACGACATCCACAGACAAGATTTTTTTTTCTTTTTTTTATGGGTGGGCTATGGTAAGCGCACGCGCGGTCCAGTCCGTCCGGGGCGATGAAAGGACGGCGCGCAGGCCCATAACCCACCCGTACCCACGGCACCTCGTTGTTGGGCCGACCACCGGAGCAGATGTGACTTGTCGTCAGTGGTCGGCCCGACGGAATACCCTTTCGGGTACCCTCGCCTCTCGACGTCCTGGGACGTCGGTCGCCGTCGCGCGGTTAGCCTCTCTGCGGGTGACGGACAATTCCCCGGTCCGATCACCCGCGGCCTCGGCTAGGGCGGCATTAGGTGCAGATACTCGCGCCTGCGCCGCCCGAGTCGCCGGTGGCGGAACGTGTCGCCGAATAAGATCTCTACTCGCACACGATCCGCCGCCTCCTTCCGTGAGATTACGGCCTCACAGAAGGCGGCGACCGCGTCCCAGTTCCTGACGCTGACGAGCATCTCCCTGGCGATGGTCGGCAGCGCCAGGTCGGCACCGATAGTTGCGACGAGTTCACGGCGATCCCCCTCCCATGCAGCACACTCCTCGAGCGTGTGCTGCGCCGTGTCCTCGTCGCAACTGCAGTGGTGGCAGGACGGTGTGCTCTCCCTCCTGACAATCTTGTGCAGGTACTTCCCGAAGCAACCGTGCCCGGTCAGCACCTGCACCAGTCGGAAGGAAAGCACCCCGTGCGTCCGCTCCAACCACTCCATCAGCACCGGCCGAAGGGCCTCGACGGTCCTGACACCGTACCGAGGACTCTCCAGCCGGACTGCCCAACGGGCAATGACTTCTCAGCGGGCGTCGACTCGCCAGGCGGTGATCTCTCTGATGGAGACCATGCCGCCGCGGGCGCGCGTCTCCGACACCCGCCGATAAATGTCGGCGAGCATCTCCGCCTCCAATTCCCACGGGGGAGTTCCGGCCAGGAGGCACGCTGCCTCCGTCGCCACCGTGCGGTAACCCCGTATGGCCCTGATCGCCATGACCCTCTGTGGTCGCCACAGGAGGGCCCTAAGGCGGACGGTCAGGGACGCCGCCCACACCGGTACGCCATACAGGGCCATTGACCGGATCACCCCCACGTACAGCTGTCGGCACGTAGCACTGGGTCCGCCCACATTCGGCATCAGCCGCCAAAGGGTGGACGCCGCGCCGACAAGCCGGGGAACAAGTCGATGGAGATGCTCCCGGAACCAAAAATGCCCGTCGAGCACCAAGCCCAAGTACTTCATGTGGGCCTGGATGCTGATGGTGACCGACTTGACGGTGATCGAAGCACCGGCGGGAGGCCCGGCGGTACGGAGGCCATGGAACAAAAGGGCCTCCGTCTTTTCCAGGGCTACCCTCAACCCCAGCGCTTCGATCCGCCTGACAATCTCCTCGGTGCCGAGAGTTGCCAGGCGTGCCGCCTCCTCTAGCGTCCCACTCCGGGCTGTGACGAGTGTATCGTCGGCGTAGCAAATTACGCCCAGCCCGGGTGGGAGGCTTCCTCTCAACGCCCAGTCGTAGCCGATGTTCCACAGGGTCGATGATCCACAGACAAGATAGGGAGTGGTGAATTGTATTCTTACTCCGTCACCACACGGAATAACATCTATACTAGAGACAGAAAACTTAACCTCTATGCCAATACGTCTGACCAGCATGGTAGATTAGGCCATTTTCCCTCCTATTATGGAGGAGGCTCATACCACTGTGGGACATATATGTTGAAATGATGATGATGAATGATGGTCTTGGCCGTGTATGTCTTCATCTTTTAAGACATACACGGCCAAGACCCTAGGCCTGAGGAATATATATGTTGCAGGTAACCGGACCGGGGATTTGGTCTGGCACCCGCGGCGAGGCTAGTCAGTAATCAGCGTCCCAGGAAGAGAGAATTGATGGGAGACGGTACTCCCTCGGGGTATTCTGTCGGGCCGGCCACTGAAATCAAGAAACTCTGCACCGGTGGTCGGCCCAACGACGAAAGCGACGTGTTATCGGGTGGATTATGGGGCTACGCGCCGCCCCTCTGTTGTCCCGAACGGCGCCGGGCGGGGAGTGAGCGGACCGTGGCCCATATAAAAAAAAAAGATTAGAGTATATGCAGACAACCAGAAAAGAAAACCTGAACATAGAGAATAGCAACACGTCTGACCAGTGTGGTATATTAGACCAATTTCCTTGATATACTGGAGGAGACCTGAATCTATTAGGGGGTATATGGTCTGAGATGGTGGTGTTGTTTGTATAAAGTCTCCCCACCCAAACAGATGTCATGACGTTATAGTCCCCACAATCGGCAGATGGGCTGGCCGAAGGCTGGGTTAGCCCAGGGAACTGCTGGCCTTTCACCTGGTGCTCCTTTATATGCTTTATACAGCCTACACTGAAAATACATGGGTGGGACCAAATATGTCGTCACACCTAAAACCCCGTATATTTTTATCCATATTTCTCCAAGTAACGTCTTTAATACTACCGAACTAATAAGTAGTTGATCTGGGGCCTGAACTAAGCTGGTTCAGGGAATACAAGTGGAATGTATTTTGATCTACCGTTGATCTGGGTTTAAGGAGTAATCCTCGACACCCTATCCTTCTCCTTTATTAAAAAATCAAAACATTACATATTATGTTTGCAGCGCTATCTATCGAGTGCATCGACATGATGCAAATGGTTCATATCTTGGTCATGAACACGTCTTGCTAATCCTAATAAGATGTGAAGTTATGACCGTTAACCTAACACAGTTCCAAACTTTGAACTTGCTATTTTATTTACTTATTTTATTGCAAACGGTGGCAAACGAGCAAACAGTACACCTGATGGTAAGTGTTGCTGCCGCTCATGAACATTTGCTAGGCCGCTGCTTACCGCGAAGAAAGTGAAGGGAGTGTGAATGCGTGCAATGAGGTTCAGTGAAACTAAAAGCATCCCCAAAACTCACCACACGCAAACACTCTCAGAAAGTTGGGCTTCTGGCTCTCTCGCTCACCGAACGAAGCGCAGTAACAAATTGCTACTACTCAGACGTCGATTTTCTGCGAAAGTGTGGTACTACGGACCTTAACTGTTAGTAATTCCTCGAGTAAATTTGCAGAATTCCTCCACTAAATTTTATTGCCGACTCAGGATTCAAACCTAAGCATATGATAAGTAGGCGGATGTTTGATCCACTGGCTTAACGAATCAGTCTTTATTCTATCTGTTCTTTATACATTTCATCCATTTCACCTGGAAACTTTACAGTGTTCAACTGTACGTTTCCAGTGATAATTTCTCCTACGTACATGCAGTTTCTAGTGTGAACTACCTGCTGATGTGTTTTCCGAGCGCATAACATCTATCTAAAAGGAGAAAAACTCGAAGTAAATCAACATGCCTAACCAGCATGGTACATTAAGGCAAGAGAAGGAAAACACGAAATAAAACCCTATAAAAACCTAACCTAACCTACTTCAACACATCTGACCATCACGGTATAGTATTTAAAAGTAGAAGTATATATAGCTATAACGACCTGGTAACGACGTTATTCCATTGTTGTCGACACAAGTTTCCTTTTATTTAGCTGCGATTCCTTACAAAAATTTGAATGCATATACGATCTTGTGGAATAAGTGATATTGTAGACTATGTGTTCCATTGATGTCGACACATTGTGTACTTTTTAGGGCATATATGGATGATGTGGTTTTTTAGATTTCATAGCTTTTAGGCATTTGTATTAGTGTACCTGATTAATACAGACGTGTTAAATCTATGAGTTGTTTCGTATCTACGCCTTCTTGTCGTGATGCTACGTACTTAGACCTCTTTATTGTCTTCTAGTCTAGTAAAATAGTATGATAAATTATTTTCTGACATCTAGTCTAGAAAGAAAAATGGTGTGATAAATTATAATTATAAGACTCACTCCACCCGAACCATCTAGGGCGATACGTGGTCACAAGGATGTTATGTGGCACTATAACACTGTTAACTTTTCAAGTAACATTTACTGTTCTCTAGCCGAGGCCCCGGGTGACGTGACCGGGGATTAGTCCGTCACCCACCAAGAGGCCGACCGCGTGAGAAAAGACCGACGTCCTCCCCGAGGGGGGGCCGTCAGTCGTTGGGAGGGTACCCCGGGTAAGGGGTATTCCGTCGGGCCGACCACTGATGACAAGTAACCCTGCTCCACTGATCGGCCCAACGACGAAGGCGACGTGGTGTTCGGGTGGGTTGCGGGTGTTGCGTGCTTAAGCCCCTCTGTCGCCCCGGACGGAGTGGTGCGGAGGCGCGCCGACCGCAGCCCAACTCAAAAAAAAAAGTAACATTTACTGTTAAAGCCCTGGTAAAAGTATCAGAGTGTCAATCTCACACGATCGACGGCTGAAAGGAAAGGTTGATGATATATTATTTTTCAAAGTTCATAATTGCATGATTATTATGGGTAAATAATAAAACCAATATCATTATAAATTATAAGGTTTCATTGTTGCTAATGTCTAATAGAATGCTATATATACACCTGATGCCGCACTAGTTGAGGCCGCGGGCGATTCGTGAGCCGAGGAATGAAGATTAGTCCAATACTTACTAGGAAGGAGGCCGCATTAAAACGTCGTCCCAACACTTTGAAGCGGGGTCGTTAATGGGGGTAGGTACCAAAATGATAACTGATCGAGTAGATCACCTACATTAAGGAATCTATTCCAGCGGCAAGTTCAACTGACTGAGACCTGTAATAAGGCGGGTTATGGTTCTCCACACTCGTCTTTCGCATCTTTACAAATATTATAAATAAAATTGTCTGTTTGTAATGTCAAAATACTGGACTTTTTTCATGCTCACATGGTTATTTGCACGTCACTTATGCCTATAAACCAGTTTAAAATTATTTGTCTATATGTCTGTCTGTCTATATGTCTGTCTGTCTATCTGTCTGTCTGATTGTTTGGGGTGATCTTCATAACGGCTCGACCAATTTTAATAATATTGTACCACCAGGTAGCTATCTATACAAGGAGTAACTTAAGCTATATTTTATACCGGTATTCCTACGGGAACGGGAACTATATTAAGGCGAACGAAACCGAAGCGAAACGAGGGCGGGTTGCTAGTATGTAATATAACATGTATAATGCAGGTATTCCTCATATAATAATACCCAGATAGTATACTTAAGAATTAAAATTAATAAACGACTTGCTATCTATACCAATAAATAAAATTGGAGTGTCTGTTTGTAATGTCAAAATAAAAGGCTTTTTTCATGCTCACACGGTTATTTGCACGGTACCTATGCCATAAAATACAGATTAAAAAATTTTAGTCTGTTTGTTCCGGGTAATCTTCAAAACGGCTGGAACGATTTTAAAAATTCTTTCACCAGTGGAAAGCTATAATATCAGGGCGTAAAATAGGCTATATTTTATCCCGGTATTCCCACGGGAACGGAAACTATACGGGTAAAACGACTAAAACCGAAGCGAAGCGAGGGCGGGTTGCTAGTAGGCAATAATTTGTTAATAAATAAAAAGATTGCTTTTTTTTTTTAAACTAACAAAGAAATACACTGACGGAGAGCCTTGACTTTTAATTATGTACGCTAAGGAGGCATATGAGACTACTGATGGTTTTTTTATAGAACCCTTCCCGGGGGAATTTGCAAAAAAATTTTTAACGCACAAAAATTACACCCAGGCTCAGAATACACAACGTATTATCCTATATGGCAATCAATACCTACGGCACTAACGAGATAGATTGGTATCTTAACCATAGGAGTTATAGGGTCACTGTTTATTGCAGACGTCACTTTTGGCGGGACGCAGCCTACACATATACATATAAACATCTCACCATACTATATAATAAAACCTATCATCTCAGCACATATACGACCCACTGTTGGGCTTTTTCTTTTTTTTTTTGGGTTGGGCTGTGGTCGGCGCACTCCTCGCACCACTCCGGGCAACAGAGGGACGTAAGCACGCACACCCGTAACCCATCCGAGCACTAGTCGGGTACCCTCTCATCGACCGACGTCCCCCCCTCGGAGAGGACGTCGGCAACCCACTGTTGGGCTTGGGACTTCTTCACTTTTTACGATATCCATGAGCAAAATAGGGGCTGGTGAATTGTATTCTTACTCCACACGAAAATATATAATATGTACATATTTTTAATAATATGTACATATTATTATATATAATATGTATATAATATGTACATATATTTTCGCATCGTATAATACCTAGTATAAACTTTTGTAAAAGGTCTACAACCCTAAATTTATACTCTCTTGTTTTACAAGCGGTATTGAGAGTAACAAGTTGATTTTATTAATACCCTTTTCAATGAAAACCCAATTACTGTTAATATAGGCATCCCAAACTGCCTGAAGTCGTTGATATATAAACTAAAGAGACCCTTTTAGAAGTAATTAGGCTGGAACATGACCTAAATAAATCTATCTAACCTAAAACTATGTAATATTTATGATTTAATTATTTTGGAACTAGCTACACCCGCGATTGTAAATATATTCATGTACTGTATATATATATATATTCATGTACTTTGCTTAACAATTATTTTTCTATCTTTCGGGTTTTTATCAATATTTTTTTTGAGAATGATGATTAAAGAATACAGTGCAACATCTCCTCCATACAAGCAATAGTAGGACTTCAAATAATCTATAATTTATAACAAAAAAAAACCGACTTCAAACAGTAAACTAATAAAATTTTAAGAATTCCAAGGATGCCATCATCAGATCCTGACCTGATGACTATGGGACCACCTGAGAAGTATGCCCTATCAAACAAAAAAAGAATTTTGTAAATCGGTCCAGACGTCTTTGAGTAATCGGTAAACATACATAAAAAAAAGATTCCGACGAATTGAGAACCTCCTCCTTTTTTTGAAGTCGGTTAAAAAGGAGCTAATGTCATGTTTTTAACTTTATCATTGTACTAAGTGCAATGGCCAATCCATTCCGATCTGGTGTTAGATTATTACATTAATTACAAAATGTAATAATCTAACACGAGATTAATGTAAAATTGTCAATATGGAACGGGCGCATAGCTTATACATAGTAAATGATTTCATTTGATATGATTTGACTTCCTTAAAGTGGGTAACATGACCATTATGCATCTCAAGAAGATTTTCATCCAATACTACTTAAATAGGCTGATAGAGGAATGAAGTATTATTTCGTCAAGAATATCCAATTACTAGTTATAACTTTTTCTATTATAAAAAAAAAGCTTGTAATAAAACTAATACAAATATTAAAAATTGTAAACATAATACGTAGTTATTTTCGATATACATACTAAGAACTGAAAACTGCAATGGATGATAGAACTTCCTCCTTTATTGCATCGATAAAAAAATCATCGAAATTAATTTAAATGTCTTCAGATATTCTACCGATGTATCCAATAAAACTTAACGAAGACTAGTATTCGTGATCACACAAATCTACTGCATGACTGGATATCTGTACTACCCGCTGCTACAGGCAATTTATCACTATATCATTTAATATATCGCAATGTCGACACAAGTGGAAAACCACACAAAACCGCAAGTAAAAAAAAACACAGGTAAAACATACTTGAAACGCGTCGGAGTGTCTGTAACACTTCCTCTAGATGACGCTGTATCTTTATATAGATACACCAAGTATGGTGCAAGGATCAAATGCACTGGCGACAATTCTTTTAACCCTCGAGACATAAAGAGTTACAAAGTTTGACGTATTTGTTTGCCGGTTTATGACTGCGTAACTAACCAGTGGACTGATTATGATACGATTTTTTATGTTTGAAAGCTGAGATGATCGAGATGATTCTTAATCACTATTTATGAATATCTATTCACGTTCTTATTCGTGTAATGACGAAATAAGAATATAATTCACCACCCCGTATCTTGGCTATAGGTGTCGCGAAAGCCGACTAAGGGATTGTAATATGCAGATAAAATCTATGCAAGAGACAGAAAACTTTAAATAAAATCCTATCTCAACCCATCTGATCATCGTGGGCCTAATTCTCTCTCATTATTGAGGAGGCTTACACTCATTGATGTAACAAAAAATCTTGTGGGTTTTTTGTTACATCAATGCTTACACTCAACAGTAGCACATGAGCTGTGATGATAATGATGATTCAGGCTTTTCAAGGTCATCAACTTTTTTATTAATCGCTTTACAATGGATATTTACTTTTAAACATATGTGACCTAATTTTTAAAACACCCATGTATCATCATTAAAATAAATCACTCTTTTTGCCTATAGTCTGGACACAGCCCGCCCAATCCGTCCGGGGCGACAGATGGACGGCGTGCGACCCCATAACCTACCATATTCCCTCCCCAACGTCATTGAGCCGACCACTGGTACCGATTTCTTGACATCCGTGGCCGGCCCGGCGGGTTTCCCTTTCGGGTATCGTTGCATTCAACGGCCTGGCAACAAGACAGTGTTGCCTTCTCACGCGGTTGACCTCTCTGCGGTTGGTGGACTAATCCCCGACCTGTTCACCCGCGACCTTGGCATCAGGCGCACCTGCGCCTGCCGCGCCACCCAACGCGATGACGGCGGAGCCTGAGTGACTCTGGTGAAGGACCTCACAAATAGGAGACGAAATCCTGCAGTGGCTATTAATAAACCCATTGAATTTGGGCTTAATAGATTCGTCTCAACTAGTAATGTTTATTTTTTTTAGCGACGAAGACGTAATACTTACTTTTTTTTTTTTTACTTATTTTTCGTTTATGGGATTACTCAAATTTTCTAATTTTACATATAAAGGCATAGTGCACTAAGGAAAAATTCTTCTCGCAGTCACAAGAGACTTTAAATTATACCATTAACGGACACAAAATACACTTAAACTCAGAACAATAAGCCGTGGACCGCCCAAAAAATAACTTAGGATTCCGAATCTATTATTGTTAGTCCATAGTGGTTGAGGGGAGTGATGGCTGCTCTAGTAGTTAATCTGGTCTGGATCTGGTTCAGCCATAATTGTTTGAATTATATAACGTATCTTGTGCTTCGAAGAGCATCACACTGTAGCTAGGACTTACCAAACATGTTGTACACAATTTTATATCTAATAAGGAGAAAAAAAAAATGATAGACAAGCCCGCTAAGTTTCTTGCCGGATCTTCTCAGTAGCGGTCACGTTCTGATCCGGTAATAGTTTATTTTTTAGGATATTTTAATTTTATTTTATTAACTTGATAATATGTAAGTGCTCCCTCGGGCTTATGCATAATAAATGATTTGAATTTGAATTACACTCAACATAATAGTCGGTACTTAGACCCCTATGTCATCAGCGTTATCTAAAATGCTTCACAAATATAATTTTTTTCAAGCATTTTAATTTAACAAGGCTACAAGTATAGTTTTTAAGCTAACCTCTAGATCTTATGCCTTGCACCATACCAGTAACTCTCTTCAGACTATAAAAGTGGTGCACATGAACTATTCAGGACCCTCGACGTGTGTAGCTAATGTATTTCATCTTGTATTTACACGCTCTAGTTGAATATGACAAAGTTATATTTAAGCACGCTAGTGTAGTTACGAAGTAACAATACCTTTACCATCCCCCTTCTCTTTATCGTAGGTATCTTAAAAGACGAATAAAAGAAATATGTATGGAGATAACATCGATGCAAGAAAAGGAAAACTCGATACAAAACCCTATAACAATCTGTCTGACCAGCATGGAATACTAAGTCAATTCTTCTCCTATGATGGCAGAGCCTTTTTTTTTCTGTGTGGTGACGGAATAAGCATACAATTCACCACTCCCCATCCTACCCGTGGATGTCATAAAAGACAACTAAGAGATGCAGTAAGCATCTATACAAAAGAAGTAAAACTCAATATAAAACCAACACGAGTGACCAGCGTTTTTTTTTTTCTATTGCAAGCAGTGGCAAACGAGCAAACAGTACACCTGATGATAAGTGTTGCTGCCGCTCATGGACCTTTACAAGGCCACTGCCTACCGCGAAGAAAGTGAAGGGAGTGTGAATGCGTGCATTGAGGTTCGGTGATACTAAAGGCACCATCAAAACCCTCCACACGCAAACACCCTCAGAAAGTTGGGCTTCCGGCTCTCTCGCTCACCGAATGAAGCGCAGTAACAAATTGCTACTACTCAGACGTCGATTTTCTGCGAGAGTGTGGTACTGCCCCGGACGGATCGGCCCGCGGCTGTAGACAGGTAACTGTCGACAGTGTGGTCCTACCACTCCAAAAATAGCTCCAAAAAGCGTGGAATAATAGGTCAATTTCCCTTCAATGGAGGAGGCCCAACCCCAACAGTGGGACACATATGGACTGAGTCTGCTTCGCTGCAAGTAGCCTGCTAGTTTACCCTTCTCAACACTTGCACTCTGAACGGTAACACTACTTCAAGATATCGCACTTATACCCCACTTTCCCCTTTTTTTGGACGGGCTATGGTCAACACGTAAGCCGTCCATTCCATCCAGGTTGACGAAAGGGTGGCGTAAACCTACCGTAGGCCATAGCCCACCGTATTCTTTCCACTTCACCGTTGGACAACTAGTACCAAGTTCCTTGAATAGCCGGGTTACCATTTCGGGCACCGTCTCTCCATGTTCAACTTTGCCTTAAGAAGGATATATATCTATCAAAGCAAACAGGATATTTCTTGCAAATGTGGAAAATAAAACAAACTATATCACCATCACCATCGTCTCAGCCCATACACGTCGCACTGTTGGGCTCAGGCCTCCTCCACTACAAGAAAGAAATTTATCTACTATACCACGTTGGTCAGACGTGTCGGCATAGGGTTTTATTTCAAGTTTTCCATCTCTTGCATAAGTATTTTTTGCATATTATATCCCTTTCTTTTATTGCCGATGGTGACAAACGAGCAGGCAGCACATCTGATGGTAAGTGACGCTGCCGCACATGGACCTTTGCAATACCAGGGGCACAGCCAGGCCGTTGTCTACCGTGAAGTAAATGCTCTTCTTAAACCTCGTTTAAAGAAGGACATGTCATAACGCTCGGGAAACACAGCAGCAGGTAGTTCATTCCATTAGTACAGTTGAAAACGATATCGTTTCCAGGTGAAATGAATGAACCTTGCTGCGGTGTCGAGTGGTACGTTGGTAAAACGGTGACGGTGGTACCAAGTCAAACAGTTCCTCGGAGCACTCCCCGTGAAAGAGTCGGTAGAGTACACAGAGTGACCCAAAGTCTCTCCGCCGCTCCAACGACTCCAATCCATCCGTGAGATTGGGATCCCCGACGATTCGAACAGCACGCCTTTGGAGGGAGTTAAGTGGGTCTAGCTGATATTTGGGCGCGCCTGCCCAAAGATGTGAGCAGTACTCCACATGAGGACAAACTTGCGCCTTGTATAGTACAAGGCGCTGTCTCGGTGTGAAGTACCGCCTAGCTCTGTTCAGGACGCCCAACTTTTTCCCTTAGTTGTCTTTTACGATATCCACGGGCAGGAGAGACAGAGGGAGTATGGTGAATTGTATTCCTACTCCTTCATAAAACTTTAAGTTAAATCTTTACTGTACGGTTAATAATATCATAATAAAATAATTATTAATTAATAATTATTAATATATCATCATCATTTCAGCCTATTGCCGTCCACTGCTGGAAGTAGGCCTCCCTCATGTTACGCCAGAATGTGCGATCCTGTGGCGCCTGCATCCAACGACGTCCAGCAACTTTCACTAGGTCATCAGTCTACCTAGTGGGGGGGCGTCCTACACTGCGTCGTCCGATACATGGTCGCCACTCGACAACCTTTCTTCCCCAGCGGTTGTCGGTTCGTCGAGCGATGTGGCCTGCCCATTGCCACTTCAGCGTGCTAATTCTTCGTGCTAATAATTAATTAAATAAATAATTAAAAAAACTAATATATCATTAATATTTTATTTATAAAAAAACCACCCCCTGGTGAATTGTATTCTTACTCCGTCACCACACGGAAAAATTATATTAAAACACAATAATTTTTAGAATAGCTTACCATTAATTTGTCGCCAGAGTGCACATTTCTGAGATTTTTCTAATTTATCGTTAAAACAAAAGTTCTTTGGCATGTTGCCGTAATAGTTACTTCTAACTACATGGCCTGCGTGTTAATTTAACGGAGTTATTAACGTTAGTTGTTCTTAGGTTTTTGCATTGCTATTTTGATGTAAAAATGTTATTTTGTATGATTATTATAAATAAAACCATTTTTACGGCTTTTCGGATTCATATATGTCGTGCCTCATCCACAATAGCAGATCAAGGGACCCAACTATACCGTGCTTGTTAGACAGGTTGCCATTTTTTTTTTGTTTTTTTTATTGGTGGGCTATGGTATGCGCACGCGCGGCTCAGTCCGTCCGGGGCAAAGAAAGGACGGCGCGCGGGCCCATAACCCACCCGTACCCACGTCACCTCGTTGTTGGGCCGACCACCGGAGCAGATGTGACTTGTCGTCAGTGGTCAGACAGGTTGGTATAGGGTTTGTTTTGAGTTTTCTTTCTCCTGCACAGATATTATATGCTTATAATATTCTTTAGTCGTCTTTAACAACATTCACGAGCAAGATAGAGAGTGGTGAATTGTGTTCTTACTCCCTCAACACACAAAAAAAAATACGTTTTCGTTCGGGCGTTTCAATACAAACGCGATAAAATCCGTAAAAATAGTTTTATTTACAATATAAACTCATTTGCAAAAAAAAACGGGCGGTTTTGATTTTCATTCATATTTAAAAAGATACAATACCAAAAAGGTTTCAATCGTTTGTACACGTTACTGGCCGGTTTTAAAAATGCTGTGGTATTTAAAAAAGTACGTTCTAAATTCAATTTTTCATTTGATGTTCATTTTTACAGAAAACCCCTTTTTATCCTACATTTTTGGCGCGAAGTTCCAGAAGTTAACATCGACTTTCATAACTTTTATTCAATTTTTATCGATTAATTTCATATCCTTGACTGTCAAAGCTTTATTTAATGCTGTTTGGCTGTATCAAAAATGGTAGATAAAGTGGTAAAAGCTACCAAAATTATCGCGCTGCTTGAAGAGGGTTGCAGCCAATGTTTCGTGGCTAGGAGGCTAAATGTTAGTCGCTCGACAGTCCAAAGGACCTGGCAGCGATATCAGGAGACTGGTTCCGTCGAGAGAAGGCCTGGTTCTGGAAGAAAACCATGTACCCAACCACGGGATGATCGTTTTCTTGTGAGTCGCGCATTGAGAAATCGCAAATCTTCGTATGTGGATCTTAAGAACAACCTCCAAGAAGTAAGAAATGTGCATATTAGTCTATGGACGGTCAGGAGGAGGCTTCTCGCTGCCAATATACGCAGTCACCGCCCGGCCCGCGGCCCCAAATTACTCCGTGAGCACAGAGTTCACAGGCTTAGGTTCGCTAGAAATTGTGAATCATGGACTCAAGACGATTGGAATAGGGTTTTGTTCTCTGATGAAGCCAGGATATCTCTGTTCGGTGAAGATCGACGTCGGCGAGTGCTAAGAAGACAAGGAGAACGCTTTGCAGAGGCATGTTTCGAAGAAATCACACCTTATGGTGGGGGCTCTGTTATGTTTTGGGCAGGAATAAATTCAATGGATCGTACAGAGTTAGTCTTCATTGAAAACGGCTCACTGACTGGGCATCGATACATAACGGAAGTTCTAATTTCTCATGCACAACCCGCATTGGCCGCTCTAGGTGAAGACTCGATTTTTATGGACGACAATGCTCGCGCCCACCGATCCCGCGATGTTAATGCGTATGTGCAAGAGGTCGGCATTCGTCGTTTGGATTGGCCAGCTCGAAGTCCCGACCTCAATCCCATAGAGCATGTCTGGGACGTTCTGAAACGGCGTGTGAGATCAGTACACCCGGCTCCGCAGACCATCAGAGAGCTGAAGAATGTGATTACTGCGGAGTGGGAACGTATTCCGCAAGCAAGTATCCGGGATATACTCGCTAGCATGCCCAGACGAATTCAAGCTGTGATTTTAGCTAGAGGGGGTCACACTCGATACTAAACATTTATCTGCTTTTACTTTATTAAAGAAAAACAAACAAAAAAACTTTTTTATTTTTACTTCATGAGCATATGCACTACTAGCGAATATACACTACTAGCGAGGTTTAGCATTATTTCCCATAAATTGTATCTAAATTTTATGAAATACTGATGAAAACGATTATTTTCTTATTAATTTAGCAAATTGTGTGGATAAAACTACCTATAATTATCAAACAAAGAAATACACTCATTTGCAAAAAAAACGGGCACCTAAGCAATGAACCATTTCAAATGTTAATATTTCTTTGTTTGATAATTATAGGTAGTTTTATCCACACAATTTGCTAAATTAATAAGAAAATAATCGTTTTCATCAGTATTTCATAAAATTTAGATACAATTTATGGGAAATAATGCTAAACCTCGCTAGTAGTGTATATTCGCTAGTAGTGCATATGCTCATGAAGTAAAAATAAAAAAGTTCTTTTGTTTGTTTTTCTTTAATAAAGTAAAAGCAGATAAATGTTTAGTATCGAGTGTGACCCCCTCTAGCTAAAATCACAGCTTGAATTCGTCTGGGCATGCTAGCGAGTATATCCCGGATACTTGCTTGCGGAATACGTTCCCACTCCGCAGTAATCACATTCTTCAGCTCTCTGATGGTCTGCGGAGCCGGGTGTACTGATCTCACACGCCGTTTCAGAACGTCCCAGACATGCTCTATGGGATTGAGGTCGGGACTTCGAGCTGGCCAATCCAAACGACGAATGCCGACCTCTTGCACATACGCATTAACATCGCGGGATCGGTGGGCGCGAGCATTGTCGTCCATAAAAATCGAGTCTTCACCTAGAGCGGCCAATGCGGGTTGTGCATGAGAAATTAGAACTTCCGTTATGTATCGATGCCCAGTCAGTGAGCCGTTTTCAATGAAGACTAACTCTGTACGATCCATTGAATTTATTCCTGCCCAAAACATAACAGAGCCCCCACCATAAGGTGTGATTTCTTCGAAACATGCCTCTGCAAAGCGTTCTCCTTGTCTTCTTAGCACTCGCCGACGTCGATCTTCACCGAACAGAGATATCCTGGCTTCATCAGAGAACAAAACCCTATTCCAATCGTCTTGAGTCCATGATTCACAATTTCTAGCGAACCTAAGCCTGTGAACTCTGTGCTCACGGAGTAATTTGGGGCCGCGGGCCGGGCGGTGACTGCGTATATTGGCAGCGAGAAGCCTCCTCCTGACCGTCCATAGACTAATATGCACATTTCTTACTTCTTGGAGGTTGTTCTTAAGATCCACATACGAAGATTTGCGATTTCTCAATGCGCGACTCACAAGAAAACGATCATCCCGTGGTTGGGTACATGGTTTTCTTCCAGAACCAGGCCTTCTCTCGACGGAACCAGTCTCCTGATATCGCTGCCAGGTCCTTTGGACTGTCGAGCGACTAACATTTAGCCTCCTAGCCACGAAACATTGGCTGCAACCCTCTTCAAGCAGCGCGATAATTTTGGTAGCTTTTACCACTTTATCTACCATTTTTGATACAGCCAAACAGCATTAAATAAAGCTTTGACAGTCAAGGATATGAAATTAATCGATAAAAATTGAATAAAAGTTATGAAAGTCGATGTTAACTTCTGGAACTTCGCGCCAAAAATGTAGGATAAAAAGGGGTTTTCTGTAAAAATGAACATCAAATGAAAAATTGAATTTAGAACGTACTTTTTTAAATACCACAGCATTTTTAAAACCGGCCAGTAACGTGTACAAACGATTGAAACCTTTTTGGTATTGTATCTTTTTAAATATGAATGAAAATCAAAACCGCCCGTTTTTTTTGCAAATGAGTTTATTAACATTTGAAATGGTTCATTGCTTAGGTGCCCGTTTTTTTTGCAAATGAGTGTATAATGCTCGCGTAAACATCAGAAATCATTATATATGTTTTTTCTTCTGTAAACCAGGATTGATAACGGCCTACATAAATGATATCGAAGTTCAATCCTCTACAAGTCCCGCTAACGCTTTTAATTGTCTTGGGTCTCGGTAGATCCGCATCATCTAATCATCATCATCATCATCATCGCCCTTTTCTTATCCAAATTACTTGGGGTCGAATTAATATGTACTCTTCTATACCAATAAATAAAATTGGAGTGTCTGTTTGTAATGTCAAAATAATAGGCTTTTTTCATGCTCACACGGTTATTTGCACGACACCTATGCCTAAAATAGCAATTAAAAAATTTTTGTCTGTCTGTCTGTCTGTTTGTTCCGGGTAATCTTCAAAACGGCTGGACCGATTTCAAAAATTCTTTCACCAATGGAAAGCTATAATATCAGGGCGTAAACTAGGCAATATTTTATCCCGGTATTCCCACGGGAACGGGAACTACGCGGGTAAAACGACTATAACCTATAACCGAAGCGAAGCGAGGGCGGGTTGCTAGTCTTTATAATATATGTTGTAAAAGTTATTTGGTGGTTATATGACCGGCCGCCTACCTGACGTCAACCAACGTTGGGAATGTAATTATTTAAAGGTTGGTAGTATTCGCAGCTGTCGCCACACAGCTAGCATCATGGAGCCTCGCCTCCAAGAGAGTTTTGTTTCAAGTTTTCCATCACTTGCATAGATGTCATATGCGTAATATATCCCTTAGTCGTCTTTTACGACGCCCACGGGTATGAGAGGGGGTGGTGAATTGTATTCTTACTCTGTCACTACATCATATAATCATCTATACCAATAAATAAAATTGGAGTGTCTGTTTGTAATGTCAAAATAATAGATCTTTTTCATGCTCACACGGTTATTTGCACTATACATATGCCTAAAAATCACTTTATATTTTTTTTTTGTCTGTCTGTCTGTCTGTTTGTTCCAGGTAATCTTCAAAACGGCTAGACCGATTTAAAAAATTCTTTCACCAATGGATAGCTATAATATCAGGGAGTAAACTAGGCTATATTTTATCCCGGTATTCCCACGGGAACGGGAACTACGGGGATAAGGCGACAAAAACCGAAACGAAGCGAGGGCGGGTTGCTAGTCGTGAATAATGCAAGAAAATTAAAAATTTTCGTCTCCCTGAAATGATTAGGTAGGGTATCTACCCTGGTGATCGGCCCAATGACGAAGGCGACATGGGTATGGGTGGGTTATGGGCCCGTGCGCCGTCCTTTCGTCGCCCCGGACGGAATGGACCGCGTGCGCGCTTACCATAGCCCATCCATAAAAAAAAGGATGTCTACCCTAAAAAAATACAATAAGAGGCAGGAAAGACGTAGCAATACATTATATTGACATTACATTTAAGAGTGGTAGGACCACACTGTCGACAGTTGTGTCTACACAACATACATGTCTACAGCCGCGGGCCGGTCCGTCCGGGGTAGTACCACACTCTCGCAGAAAATCGACGTCTGAGTAGTAGCAATTAGTTACTGCGCTTCGTTCGGTGAGCGAGAGAGCCGGGAGCCCAACTTTCTGAGGGTGTTTGCGTGTGGAGGGTTTTGGTGGTGCCCTTGGTGTCACCGAGCCTCGATGCACGCATTCGCACTCCCTTCACTTTCTTCGCGGTGGGCGGCGGCCTTGTAAGGGTCCATGAGCGGCAGCAACACTTACCATCAGGTGTACTGTTTGCTCGTTTGCCGCCGTTGGCAATAAAAAAAAACCCCACTTTATATAATAAGTTCTTATTTCTTCGTATTATCAATGAACCTCCACAATGCTAGAGAAAGTGGCTAATTATCTCATACCATTGGGCAGTGACCTGTCTACCTACCCACGCAAGTCAAACGGGATGGTATAGAGTTTTATTTGGAGTTTTCCTTTTCTTGTATAGATGTTATCTGCGTAATCTAATCCTTTAGTCATCTTTTACGACACCCACGGGTAAGAGACATTGTGGCGATTTGTATTCTTACTCTATCAACAAACTTAAATGTAATTTTTTTACTGTACGATTCATCTCACCTCAGCCTATGTATATCCCACTGTTGGGCTTAGGTCTCCTCTATAATGGGAGTGGAATTGACCTACTATTCCACGCTGGTCAGACGTGTTGGAACAGGGACTGTACGATTAATAATACAATATCGTTAATATTTTCATCATCATTCATCATTTTAACTCAGCACGTCCCACTGCTGGGCTCGAGTCTCTTCTACAATAGGAGTGAAATTAACCTTACTATACCATACTGATCAGACACGTTGGTATAGAGTTTTATTTCGAATTTTCCTTCTCTTGCATAGATGTTATATGCGTATTACCTATATCTCTTAGTCGCCTTTTACGATTTATTCTTACTCTATCACCACAGGGAAATTTAAAATTTTACTGTACGATTAATAATACAATATCTATTTTATACAATATTTAACTATTTTCTGTATCGGGTAGAGAATTATAAATTTTCTGCAATAACGATGACTTGTTGGACGTGAGATATCTTAGTCCGCCCGTGCAAAGTGTTCGAAACGTCGGACAATCAAAAATCATACACAAACGCGATAAAATCCGTATAGTAGTTTTATTTAAAAATACAACATCGTTAATATTTTTTTTATAAAAAATACAATATTTTATTAAAGTATATTTCTCTTTGTAATGCTAAGTTCAATATTAAAACGCATTGAACAGACAATATTATCATTCAAAACGGCTTAACGAATCGTAAAAAGAATATAATCCTTGGAATTCGGAACCCAGATATAAAATCACACGAGCCAAAAAGCCTGTAAGCATTGTAAACTTTTAACGTTGTTAATTTTATGGAATATTTATGGAGGCTTTATTGCGTTAAGCCCGTTATGATTTGTGTATTTTGATTAATGAATAATTACATTACATTATGTTGGGGTGACAAAAATATGAAGATGAATTTTGATGATAATGGTGTATTTATTAAGCTACATTATGCTACGTCAATGCTACGTAAAGTCTACATAAGTGCTACGTATTTGCTTCGACTTACGACTTCAGTGATGTAGCTATTGCCAGGTGATTTTATTACGGGTAACCAGACCGGGAGTTTAGCCCATTACCCGCAGAAAGGCTGACCCGCGATGGCAACTGACGTCCCGGGAAGGGGACGTCGAGGGGAGAGGGTACCTCCTCAGGGTATTCCATCGAGCCGACCACTGAAGACAAGGAATGCTGCGCCGGTGATCGGCCAAATGACGAAGGTGACGTGCTATCGGGTGGGTGACGGGGCGGCGCACCGCCCCTCTGCCATGGCGGGTGCAGCCCACCCCAAGACAAAAATTCTTTCTAAAAATTTTATCCTTTACGTTAACCTACGTTTACAGAAGGAACGACACTAATAATAGAGAGATTTTTTTTTTTTAATGGTCGTGGGTTGCGGTCGTCGCGCACCTCGCACCACTCCGTCCGGGGCGACAGAGGGGCGTAAGCACGCACACCCGCAACCCACCCACGATGCACGTCGCCTTCGTCGTTGGGCTGACCACCGGAGCAGGGTTACTTGTCATCAGTGGTCGGCCCGATGGAATACCCCCCTATTTGGGGTACCCTCCCATCGACCGACGTCTCCCCCTCGGGGAGGACGTCGGTCTTTCCTCACGCGATCGGCCTCTCGGCGGGTGACGGACTAATTCCCCGGTCACGTCACCCGTGGCCTCGGCTAGGGCGGCATGAGGCGCAGGTATTCGCGCCTACGCCGCCCCAGTCGCCTAATAATAGAGACATAACATTTTGATAGTGGTTTGTTTTGTGATTTAGAATCTCACTAAAATATTTTAGAGAATTCAACAGCAAAAACAAAACGCAGTAGAAAATTTGTATGGAATGAAAAAAGGCATCCATAACCTTCAAACTAACCACAGCTCTTCGGTATAAAATATCTGGTCGACCAAATCATCGATATTATTTGTGACCGAGACCGAATAGATATTATCTGTGTATGTGTATTATATATGCCGTATTTCCGTATGGTGACCAAGTAAGGATACAATTCATGACCCTCTCTCTCGCCCGTGGGTATCATAAAAGACGACTAAGGGATTATATACGCTTATGACATCTATGCAAGAAAAGAAAACTTGAAATAAAACCCTATAGAAGTGTTTCTATAGGGTTTTATTTCAAGTTTTTACTCTATCACACTGGTCAAACGTGTGTCTAACCAGCGTGATATAGTAGGTCAATATACCTATGCCTATATACCTTTGTAGAGGAGGCTCGAGTCCAACAGTGGGACGTATATGAGATGAACCGAATATCTATGTAGAAAAAGAATAAAAACCGCCTAAGTGCGGGTCGGAGTCGCGCACGTAGGGTTCCGTACCATTATCTATAAAAATCGTGTTTGTTGTATGGGAACCCCCTTAAATATTTCAGTATTTGTTGTTATAGCGGCAACAGAAATACCTAATTTGTAAAAAATTCTACTGTCTAGCTATCGCGGTTCTTGAGATGCAGCCTGGTAATAGACAGACGAACGGACAGACAGCGAAATCTTAGTAATAGGGTCCCATTTTTACCCTTTCGGTACGCAACCTTAAAAAATCTTCATAAAACCCTATAGAAACACATCTAACCAGTGCGGTATAGCACAGCATTTTCCCTCCCATTGTGATGGAGCCCTGAGCCCAACAATGGGCTTTACACAGGTAGATAGATGATATTGGATTGGCGGACGAAAACTATTACAATATAAACACAGTAATCATTAATAGAATTTGCCCAAATTCAGCATTAGTAATTCAAGCTCATCTCGGTGGATAACGGTTTGGACACCGATTCATGTATATTTTTGCGTCAAGATATGACCTTATGTCACTCAGTATGACAAGGGTTGTATTAGACTTGTGTTATTGAAGAACGCTCCCATGTCAAGATATCGATGGCACGGATTCTGATAATCGATTTCATGTTATGATTCAAGTGATCTGAATTCTTAAGAAGATATGAAATTGTCCTTGGTGAAGGGACAACCGAGGATTTCTAAGTAGTAAATGCTGTTTTCTTTAGATATGAAAGAAAATATCGTAGCAAAAATTGAGGCTGAGGATTATTCAAATTTTTGAAGTGAATATTTCTGTACCTAAGCAGGTTTAAATGGAGAATAAAACCATATAAGTCGTAATCAATATGGTCACGTGCCTTGTTAACGCTAACACTAGGTATATCTTGAGAAACCTGAACGGTCCTTAGTGGTAGGGCTGTTGATATTTTTGAAAATATAGTTTTTAGGGTTCCGTACTCAAAGGGTAAAAACGGGACCCTATTACTAAGATTTCGTTGTCTATCCGTTCGTCTGTCCATCCAGCTGTCTGTCATCAGGCTGTATCTCAAAAATCGGCCAAGTGCGAGTCGTAGTCGCGCACGAAGTGTTCTGTACCACTATCTATAAAAAGAGCAAAAAATTATGTTTGTTGTATTCGAGCCTCCCTTATATATTTATTTTATTTTGTTTTTAGTATTTGTTGTTATAGCGGCAACAGAAATACATAATTTGTGAAAATTGCAACCGTCGACAATTATTTGCACGATCCACAAATTACTGTACTGAATTTAATTTATTTCGTAATTTTTTTGTTTATAACGTCACCTGCGGTGCAAGGATTTCTTAGTACGGGGCCTTGCCTCTTAAAAGATTAGGTTATTTAATCATTTCTAACGTTATGCGAGTGTTTCACATAAATAAAACTATTTTTACGGATTATGAAGTACATTTGACTTTTGATGTTAAGCATGTAAGGGTAAACCTGAACATTGGCGTGGCGTAAGCAGACTGCGGCGATGCAACGCCACGCTACATGACGGAATATGCGAGGGTAAACCTAAACGATGGCGTGGTGTAAAGGCCGGTGACGTAACGCCACGCTATATGATAGAATATATGTATTCTACGTAGTAGTGTATGAGTGAGACGGAGCAACGCGTGCTTGCAATATTGTGCGTAAGCAACTGTGTGGTGTTTAGAATAATAACGTATAGAAGGATAGTGTCAATACTTCAACTTTCAAAATTTGAATCTAAAAATACTAATGGCGCGCAGACGATTATACACGTACACACGCACACCACTATACAAATTATGAAATCAAATTTTGTTTTTATTAACATAAATTGTCGAAATACTTTTAAAAGTAATGTTTAAAACCTTTTTAAGTTTTTCAAATGTGTTGTGACACCATTTGAATGCACAAACCATCATAATTATCAATTTATTTTTTAAGAGTTGCGTACGTACGTGCAGTACAATGACTTGTACATTACGGAACGGTTTCGGCGTAAGCTCCATTAGGCTCCAATTGAAATGCCTCACTTTTTGTGCGTGAACTTACCTTCTATACATTATTATTCTAAGGTGTGGTGAATTAATTGTGATTTTTGCGTAATATTTTAGTAAACTTCTAATGTGTGGCGCGAATCGTCGATTGCAGCGCCACATTCATGGCATCCTGGCGCCCCTTCTCTTTCAATTGTATGCAGGTACTTACCGAAGACCCCGTGTCCGGTAAGCACCTGCAGATATAAATCTCTCTAATAACAATGACTTGTTGAACGTAAGATACCTTAAAAGATATCATCTTAAAAAGCAGCAAAACATGTGACATATATTTATAAAATTGTGGCTACACGTTTGGACTTATGTTCGGGACTCGGTGATTAAATTAAATGGTATATCATAACTATGAATGATGTTCAACATAGTAATACTTTTGGCTAAAACCAATCAATATACCTAATTCTTATAATTACATTCTTCTTTTGTATTAAATTGTTATTAAAATATACTTCTTATTTATTAAATTCTTATCATGTATCTGTATATTTATGTAACTGCTATCTTGTCGCTTAGGCTTTTTGTTCGTTTGATTAATTCGTACGTCATTAAGGTACCCATTGAAAATCAGCGTTGCAGTGTAGCATATTGCACTGTAGCATTATTGCTGAATGGGAACCTCATTGACACTTATCATATTTTGTTTTTCTTCTTTGTGTTGTATTTACATTTAAGTTTAGCTATTATTTTAATTTTCTTATAAAACCTTTATATTTCATTCGACTTACTGTAATATCTAAATTTAAGCTAAGTGTCAATAAAACAGTTTTATCTTTTATCTTTATCTATCTTAATATCTTACCCCGCCCGTGACCATGAAAACCAAAAAGTGAAAAGTAAGAAAAAAACCGTCGGGAATACAAAAAATAAAACCAAACACTAGAAAATTCGTAAAACTAATTTTACTTATAAAGAATCTTTTATCTTTAAACGAGAAATTCTTGTGTATATACGAGTATATATATATTTTTTTCAGGATCTCGGAAACGGCACCAACGATTTTTGATGAAACTTGGCATACTAGAGGTTTCGAGATCAAAAAATCGATCTAGCTATGTTTTATTTATAGAAAATGTTGTTTTGTCGGTGTTTTTAGCTAATCAATACAATGACATAAAATTTCAATAGAATATGTATTCAAATTTCGCCGTCAACGTCAAGAGTGGCGGTAGCTCAGTTGGACAGTTGCCCAGTTTTTTTGTTTTGTTTTGGCATTCAAACAGCGTCGGATCGAATCTCGGTATTATTATTGTTCTCTTTTTGTATTTTTTTATATTTTTTTCATTATTTAATTTTTATTTTTTATTAATATATATCTAAATAAAATCGACAAAAATGAAACAAAAATATTCCGAGCAAAGCTCGGTCAACCAGAAGCCGGAAGCCCAACTTTCTGAGGGTGATTGCGTGTGGAGGGTTTTGGTGGTGCCCTTGGTATCACTGAGCCTCAATGCACGCATTCACACTCCCTTCGCTTTCTTCGCGGTAGGCAATGGCCTTGTAAAGGTCCATGAGCGGCAGCAACACTTACCATCAGGTGTACTGTTTGCTCGTTTGCTACCGTTTGCAATAAAAAAAAAATAAAAAAAATATTATTAAGTTATTGGCAACATCTCGTGAGTGCCATAATTTTTAGCCCAATTACTTGGGATCGACTCAATACATACTCATATTTTATATTACATACTCTTCTTACAAAAGGTACCGCCTACCTGACGTCAACCCTGCTTGGGAATGCAATTGTTGATCAGACGGCATTGGAGTTAGCTCAGGTCTATTTAAATCAGACCGACGTCCTTCCCAAGGGGGGCAAGTCGGTCGAGGAAAGGGTACTCCTCAGGGGGTATTCCGTTGGGCCGACCACTAACGACAAGTCACCCTGCTCCGGTGGTTGGTCCAGCGACGAAGGCGACGTCTCACGGGTGGGTTACGGGTGTGCGTGCTTACGCTCCTCTGTCGCCCCGGACGGAGTGGAGCGAGGAGTGCGCCGACCGTAACCCACCTCCATAAAAAGGTCTATTTAAATCCCTTAAAAAATAAATCAGATGCTAGACTTCTAAACGAATTAATTTACTTGAATGTGATTGAAGTTAGAAAAGAAATATAACAACAACTCTGTAAGAAAACAATCGCAACGACAAAGGTGTTGCTTACCTTTGATATTTGAACACAAAAAAAATATAGAAAACAGTTTCACCAGGAGCTCGGCTTTCAAACTATTGACATCATTTATTTTTATAACAATTGTATATGATATTTCCGTGTAGGGATGGAGTAAGAATACAACTAGACACCTCCTCTCTTGACGGTGAATGTCGTAAAAGACGACTAAGGGAATCATCATCATCACCATTTCAGCCTATCGCCGTCCACTGCTGGACGTAGGTCTCCCTCATATTGTGTCACAAAGTGCGTTCCTGTGCCGTCTGCATCCAACGACGCCCAGCAACTTTCACCAGGTCGTCGGTCTACCTAGTGAGGGGGCGTCCTACACCGCGTCGTCTGCTACGTGGTCGCCACTCGAGAACCTTTCTTCCCCAGCGGTTGTCGGTTCGTCGCACGATGTGGCCTGCTCATTGCCACTTCAGCGTGCTAATTCTTTGTGCTATATCGGTTACACCAGTTCTTCTGCGGATTTCCGTATTTCGGATTCCATCTCGCAGAGAAATCCCAAGCATAGCCCGTTCCATAGCACGCTGAGCGACTTTAAGCCTTGTTAAGTGTCGACTAAGGGAATAATATTTTTTTAATGACAACACCCTGCACTGAGGAAATAATTCTTGGGTGGCAGTTAAAAACATATAATTAACGGACACAAATTACATCCAAACTTAGAACGACAATTTGTGCATAACACAAAGTGGGGTGTAGATTTCGACTGGCAGGATAGGTTCAGTATCTTATCCACTACGCTATCTATGCAGTCCATTTATTTTTATAACACTAATATACCTACCTATATACCTTTACATGTAGTGACGGAGTAAGAATAAAATTCACCACCTTCTCTCTTGTCCGTGAATGTCGTAATAGACGACTAAGGGATTAAATAGACACATAATATCCAAATAAAACCCTACACCAACAACTCTGACTAATATGGTAATAGTAGGTCAATTTCTCTCTTCTTCTAGAGGAGGCTCGAGCCTAATAATGGGGACTTAACGCAACTTTTCGTTGACGCCAATCTTTCTATATAGACTTTTCCATTCAATTCTAACTTGACCATTTTTTTTATTGCGATAGTAACTATTTTCATAATCCTCAACAAAGTTAAAAAAAAAATCATAAACAAAATATTTGATATTCAATTTTCTTAGAACTAAAAGCAACTATGAAATAATACAACATGAAATCCTATTAAAAATCTTTACAAATAAATTTATTGTATAAAAATATATATAAGTAAATGGAACTCGATCGCCTCCCAGTAAAATTCAGTGATATTTTCCAATGAAGATTTTAACCTAATATTTTGTACAGTGTAATTTAGTTAAAGTGCCTTACAGATTGTTTGATATTTAAGAGCGAAGTGAACCGTATAAAATGTTTCAGCGTGATGACACTTCCTTAGTTTAAGAAATTATTTTTAAAATTGTGGGTATTGTATTTTCCTCTATCCATGGACTCAATATGTACGCTTTTTTTATTGCAAACGGTGGCAAACGAGCAAAGACTACACCTGACGGTAAGTGTTGCTGCCGCTCATGGACTTTTGTAAAACCGCTGCCAACCGCGAAAAAAGTGAAGGGAGTGTGAACGCATGCAATGAAGTTCGGTGATACTAAAGGCATCACTAAAACCCAACACACGCAAACACCCTCAGAAACTTAGGCTTTCGGCTCTCTCGCTCATCGAACGAAGCGCAGTAAAAAATTGCTACTACTCGGACGTCAATTTTCTGCGAGAATGTATCCGGACGGAACGGCCCGTGACTATAGACAGACAACTGTCAACAGTGCGGTCCCTGTTTATTAGTACATTTTTTTATTATTTATTAATACATAGGAAAATCAACAGCTATCTAAACATTTTAGTATTTAAATTCTAGTAACATAAAGCCAATTACAGTTTCTCACGAGTAAAGATACATTAGTATAAAAAGATGTGAACATTACAACACTAAATATGCTAAATTAAATACATCATTTAATTTGTTTGAACGCTTACTCAATTGCTGTCTGGCAGAGGTAACACTGGTGCAAAATATATCTAACACTAAATTACTTTCTTTACTGAGTTTATTGAATGTGTTAGGTGCTCTCCAAAAGAAAGAAAAGTATTGTAAAAGCTTTATATAGCTAGTTATGGCCGGCTAGGTAGCCGGCTGACTGACATCATAGTTTACTCACTGCGCAGATGGAGTTAATCCAGCTCGATAAAAAACTCTTAGTCGTTTTTGTCTATGTCGTATCTATCAGTTTTACATTTCCCAGAAAAGAGCTGCTGCCCACTCTCCTGGTGAACCCTTCGCCAATTTCTATGACTCCCACGGGTAAGTAAGAGGTAACGACAAATGTATTATTATCCCGTCGCCACAGGGAGATAGACTAAGGACTAAGGAGGGACTAAGGTATATAATATATAGATAACATCGACGTAAGAGAAGGAAAACTCAGCGTGGTATTGTTATTCTATTCCCAATTGTGAAGAAGGTTCGAGCCCAGCATTGGAACGTAAATAAGCCAAGACGATGAAGATTTTGTAGGTAAGAACCTCAATCATATCAGCTTAGAAACAAAAAAAAACATTATAATCTGACAATTCCTTTAGGAGTTATAAACCGCAGACAGACAAACACGTCACAATTAAAACACCCCTCCTTTTGCGATGGGGGCTTGTAATATTAATTGTTAACGATAACTTTAAATAGTTCTAGTTACCGCTAAAACTAGGAATACATAACCAGTTCAAACTTGGGGTAACAGAATGTGTAAAACAAACTTCCTAACTCATTATCATAATAGCGTTTGTGATAATATTCAAAGCTTTGTTATGTTTAGATAATAGAAATTTAATTGAGATTTCATCCGTCTGGTGATGGAGTAAGAATACAATTCATCACTCCCTATCTTACCCGTGGATGTTGTAATAGACGACTATGGTATATAATTTGCATATAACATCTGTGCAAGAGAAGAAAACTCGAAATGAAACTCTATACCGACATGTCTGACTATATTCAGGATCTCGGCAACGGCTCTAACGATTTTCATTAAATTTAGCATACTTTTTTTTTTGGGGTGGGCTGCGGTCAGCGCGCTCCTCACACCACTCCGTCCGGGGCGACAGAGGGGCGTAAGCACACAACACCCGCCACCCACCCGAAAACCACGTCGCCTTCGTCGTTAGGCCGACCACCAGAGGGGAGGACGTCGGTCTTTCCTCACGCGGTCGGCCTTCGGCGGGTGACGGATTAATCCCCGGTCACGTCACCCGCGGCCTCAGCTATGGCGACATGAGGCGCAGGTAGTTGCGCCTACGCCGCCCTAGTCGCTGGCGGCGGATCGCCTCATCGAGGCTGTGCTCCTCGCGCAGGCGATCCGCCGCCTCCTTCCGAAATTTAGCATACTAGAGGTTTCGGGGCCAAAAAAAATCGATCTAGCTAGGTTTTATTTATAAAAAATGTTGTTTAGTCAATGTTTTTAGCTAATCAATACAATGGCATAAAATGTCAATAGAATGGGAATTCAAATTTCGTCAGTCACATTCAAACAGCGTGAGATGGAATCTCGGTGTTATTATTATTCTGTTTTTGTAATTTTTAATATTTTTTTCATTATTTCATCATTTTTATTTTTTATTAAATGTCTAAATAAGTTCGGCAAAAATACAAAAAAAAATATACGGTCTATTATTATTTAAGTATTAAATAAACTACAATTATCTAAGTCAATATATTTTTTTTATTTTTTTAAAGAGAGAAACTTTCTCACGATGCGCGCGTTGTCCAGTAACACTGCCTGGGTTGCGGGTCTGATGTCCTGCATCAGACCCGCAACCCATCTACCTTAAACAAGCCTCTTTAGGTATTGATCGAGGCTCTTGGCTATTGACGTTGATAGTTGGTTCCAAGTTCTGGAACAGAAGCAGCATACGGTCACGATACGCAGTTTGTTTGATTGCCCCTCTGTTGCCTCAAAATATGCGCGCATGACATTCATCTCATGTCCATCTCATGCGCTACAAATTACCACCGCCAGCGGGGGCCTTGTTTGAGGCCGGTGGGCGTTTAGGTCCCTATCAAAATTAGATACTATAATGAAAATAATTTTATTATTACTAACATTAATGCATAATTTTTGATATAATTTATACATTAATTCAAATTTAAATCCTTTATTATGCATAAACCCCAAGAGGGCACTTACATCTTGTAAATTTCTACACAATTAAATCAAATTAATCCAACAAACTACCACCGGATAGAAACGCGACCGCTACTAAGATCAGCCGAATAACTCAGGAGATTTGTCGATTATTTGTAATTTTTTTTAGTATCTACTAAATATAAAATTATGTATAACATGTCTTGTTAGTACTCGCTCCAGTGTAATACCCTTCAAACTACAAGATATGTAATATAATTCAAACGACAAATCCATACTAATATTATAAATGCGAAAGTAAGGATGTTTGTTTGTTGGTTTGTTTGTTTGTAACGCTTTCACGCTTAAACCACCGAACCGATTTCAAAAATTCTTTCACCAATGGAAAGCTATAATATCAGGGAGTAACATAGGCTATATTTTATCCCGGTATTCCCACAGGAACGGGAACTACGCGGCGGGTAAAGTGACTGAAACCGAAGCGAAGCGAGGGCGGGTTGCTAGTTCGTATATAATACAAACTTCAGAGTGGTAGGACCACACTGTTGACAAATGTCTGTCTATAGCTGCGGGCCGGTCCGTTCGGGGTAACACACTCTCGCAGAAAATCGACGTTCGAGTAGTAACAATTTGTTACTGTGCTTTGTTCGGTGAACGAGAGAGCCGGCAACCCAACTTTCTGAGGATATTTGCATGTGATGGATTTTATTGATTCCTTTAGTATCACCAAACTACATTGCACGCATTCACACTTCATTTTCTTCGCGGTATGCAGCGGCCTTGCAAAAGTCCATGAGCGGTAGCAACACTTGCCTTCGGGTGTACTGTTTGCTGGTTTGCCACCGTTTAAAATAAAAAATTCGATTATCAGTGGACTAATATATAAATAATTCATGTGCCCAGACTACTACAGTAAGAGATCAAGTACGTCACTTCCGTACAAAAAAAAGATCTGAGTTACTCCTAAATAACAGGCTACTAAAAACAAATACGATCCCGATAATATCCGTTAAAATAGTTTTATTTCATACAAAGAAATGTTGTTTAAAAAGTGTGTATCAGCTCTCGGACTGAATTGGCAAGAAAATATATATATATGTTTTTGTAATCTGTGCTGCCTCAAAGAATTCAAGGATATCTTAAGATAACGCAGATTAGAATTTATCTGTTCTTGAATATATCGTGTAACATCGTTTTGTGAAATACAAATACTGATATTTCTGGAGGTTTCATTAATTCCTTTTTTAGGGTTCCGTACCCCAAGGGTAAAGACGGGACCCTATTACTGAGACTTCGCTGTCCGTCCGTCCCTCCGTCCGTCCGTCCGTCCGCCCGTCCGTCTGTCACCAGGCTGTATCTCAAGAACGGTGATAGCTAGACAGTTGAAATTTACAAACAACAACAAATACTAAAAATAAAATAAATATTTAAGGGGGGCTCCCATACAACAAACTTGATCTTTTTATCGTTTCTTGCTCGATACTAATAACGGTGACAGGTAGACGCTTTAAGTATTCACAAAATATTTAGTTTTATGTTCTCTTTAAATATAATTAATTAAAATAAAATAAATAATTAAGGGGGGTTCCCATATAATAAAAGATGTTTTCGCCGTTTATTTATATAATGGTACGGAACCCTTAGTGAGCGACTCTGACTCGCACTTGGTCGGTTTTTATAAACGATAATCATATACGCGACATTTTCAAAACAAATAGCACCGAAATAAAAATGGGTTTCTGAAATTGGTTAGTATTGAGATTTGTACTTTGAGGGAATATGAACACAATAGATATTTAATGATATCTGATGTTTACGCGACGGTGTTATAAATAAAACAATTTTTAATCCCGTTATCATTTGATTTTTGATTGCCCGACATTTCACAGAACACTTTTCAGCGTTCATGGTCATGGGCGGACTAAGATTTCTCACATTCAAGAATTCATCGCTATTACAGAGATTTATAATTACCCGCTACATAATTAGTTATTAAATTATGATCCACATTTTGATGCAAATTTATTGCCAGTACTATAAGAATTTATTTGAAAAATTCTAAATGAAAAAAATTAATTATTTTTGGTACCTATGTAATTATTAAACATTAAATTTGTAGTAATTATTATATTATGTTAATATATATATATACTACCACCGGATCAGAATGCAGCTATATTGAAAAAGTTTTGGCAAGAAAACATTAATTTTTTTTATATTTGTTAAGATATGATGATCTATGGAAGTTACATATAGTTATAGTTTATATAATAAAGTAAATGTAAATTTTCCTTGTGGTGGCAAAGAAAGAATACAACTCACCGTTTCCTTTCATGCCCATGAGTATCGTAAAAGACGACTAAGGGATATGATTCGATCGATGGGAGGGTACTCCTTGGAGGGTATTCCGTCGGGGCGACCACTGAGGACAAGTAACCCTGCTCCGGTGGTCGGTCCAACGACGAAGGGGACGTGGTGTTCGGGTGGGTTGCGGGTGTGCGTGCTTACGCCCTTCTGTCGCCTCAGACGGAGTGGTGCAAGGAGTATGCCGACCGCAACCCGCCCCAAACAAAAAAAAGGGATATGATTATTCAAATAACATATATGCTAGAGGAGGAATCCTCAAAATAAAACCATACACATACTTATATAATTTAAAAAAAATTCGATATATGGATATTTTTCCCCATGACGACTTTTTAACTTCGTTCATTGCGGTGTTTTCGTGATGAGGTTTTTTTAGTTATAATCTAGGAGTAAGTCATAACTTATACTTCATTTCTCGCCAGCATTATTACAGTAGATTAAGTTTACGGTGATATTGTAGAAGAAATACTTTACAAGAAAAGATAAAACAACAAATTTATTGAAATATATATCGACCCTCGATATTTACTTTTTAGTATCAAACTATTGATATATCGTCCAAAAAAAAAAGTAATAAATATCGATATTTTTAAATAATAATATCGATATTTCGATATATCGATATTTTACCAACAGCCCTAACATAAACGTTAATCTCAGTTCAAATACGTCTCCTGAACTGAAGTGGTATACTATTGTACCTTGAGCTCGTGCCTCCTCCACAAAAAGAAGAAGACTGACTTACTTATGCTGCACTTATCAAACGAGTTACTTGATTAAATGATATACATTTTTTTTTCAACATTTCAATATTCCGTGTGGTGACGGAATAAGAATACAATTCACCACTCCGTATCTTGTCCGTGGATGTCGTAAAAGATAGAAAAAGAAAAAGAAAACTCTAAACAAAACCTTATACCCATCTGTCTGACCAGCTTGGTAAGGTTAATTTCCCTCCTATTGTAGAGGAGGCTCGAGCCCAGCAGTGAGACTTATATGTGCTGAGACATGATGATGATATAACATCAATGCAAGAGAAGGATAACTCGAAATAAAACCTTATACCAAGCGACCTCATCATTATGGAATATCAATTGCCTTCCCATTTTGGACAAACATTATTTTACGACATTTATGGACCGAAGAATGAGAACAGTGATCAATTAATTTCATTAAAAATAACTCTTAAAATCTATACATACAACTTTTCACCTCTAAAATTATTAAGTTCTTAAGTCTTAAGCTCTTGAAATTTACTACGCGGTGACTGAAAAGTTTCGATATTGTTATTTTGTAACCGAACTTTTGAATAAGATATTGAATAATCAATTTAAATATAATATTTTAATAAACAATAGACAAATTTTTTGGTGGGCTATGGTCAGCGTAGGTACACGCCGTCCGCTCCGTCCGGAGCGGCGAAAGGGCGGCGCGCGGCCCCTTAACCCACCGTGTTCCCTCTCCTTCACCAATGGGTCCACCACTGGTACCGAATTCCTTGTGGTCCGTGGCCAGCCCGGCAGGTTACCCTTTCGAGTATCACGAACGTTAGTTACGTATGAAGTAGTTTAGTATATGCATCTTGTAGTCCATGGCAAACAATAGACCTATAAACGAAGAATCAACTTTAAAAACATAAATTCGTTTTTATTCAATCTTAAAATAATATTACTGTTTTTCCATGTGGTGAGAGAGTAAGACTATAAATCACTACCCCACTATTGCCCCATTGTAGGGGTTATAAAAGAGTACTAAGGACTAGTAACATGTATGCAAAAGATGGAAAATTCGAAGCGAAACCCTATACCAACACCTTTCGGACGGAGCTCCCGCGTTTCCGCGGTGGGCTGTGGGTCGATTGAATCGGGACCTGTTGGCGGGGGCAGCCATCGTTCAGTCGTGGCTGTCCTCACCGCCCCAGGCGGACGGGGTGGATGCCGAGGCTGGCCGCATCCGCTGTGCATTAACGCAGATCTGCGATGCGGCCATGCCCCGTGTGCGGCGTCTGCCCCCGAAGAGTGCGGTCCCCTGGTGGTCCCGAGAATTGGCGGACCTTCGGGCCGCGTGCATACGTGCCCGGAGGGCCTACACCCGCAGCCGAGCGCGTCACCGCGACGCTGAGCGGGAGGGCCAGCTGTACGAGGCTTACCGCAGTGCGCGATCTGCCTTCAGGCTAGCCGTCCGTACCGCCAAGGACGTTAGTCAGCGGGAGATGTTGGACAGTCTCGAGCGTGACCCCTGGGGTCGCCCCTACCTCGCAGCGCTGAACAAGCTCCGCGGGCGGGGCCCCCCCCTCACCGAGACTCTCCAGCCCAGCCTCCTCACCAGAGTTGTCGAGGACCTCTTTCCACGGCGGGCGGAGCACACGCCCCCGGTCATGGCTTCGCCGGACAGCGAACGGGAGGCCGACGACGATGAAAGTGCTCCACCCATTACGGAGCCGGAAATGGGAGCGGCGGTGGCGCGTATGCGAGTCAAATCCACCGTCCCCGGGCCCGACGGTATTCCGAACCGTGTGCTGGCCCTGGTCCTCGAGCACCTGGGACCACGCCTCAGGGGACTGTTCGACGCTTGTTTGACGTCCGGGCAGTTCCCTGGGTGCTGGAAAGAGGGGAGGCTGGTTCTCCTGCCGAAGCCGGGACGGTCTCCCGAGTCGGCCTCGGCCTACAGGCCCATCGTGCTGCTCGATGATGCGGGCAAGCTGCTAGAGAGGGTGTTGGCTGCCCGCATCGAGCGGCACCTCGTCGGGGTCGGGCCCGATCTGTCAGACGCCCAGTTTGGTTTTCGGAGAGGGCGTTCGACGATCGCAGCCCTGCTGCGCCTGAAGGCCGTGGTAGCGGAGGCCGTCACCGGCGGAGGAGTCCTGTTGGCGGTGTCCCTGGACATCGCCAACGCCTTCAACAGTCTGCCATTCAGCTGCATCAGGGAGGGGCTGAGGTATCACGGGGTGCCCGTGTACCTCAGGCGGCTGGTGGCAGACTACTTGGAGGGACGCAGCGTCCTCTACGTTGACCGAGTAGGGGACGTTGTGCGAACGCCCATGACGTGCGGTGTCCCACAGGGGTCGGTTCTGGGTCCGACCCTGTGGAACATCGGCTACGACTGGGCGTTGAGAGGAAGTCTCCCAATTGGGCGTAATTTGCTACGTCGACGATACACTCGTCACAGCCCGGGGTGGGACGCTAAAAGAGGCGACACGCCTGGCAACTCTCGGCACCGAGGAGATTGTCAGGCGGATCGAAGCGCTGGGGTTGAGGGTAGCCCTGGAAAAGACGGAGGCCCTTTTGTTCCATGGCCTCCGTACCGCCGGGCCTCCCACCGGCGCTTCGATCACCGTGAAGTCGGTCACCATCAGCATCCAGGCCCACATGAAGTACTTGGGCCTGGTGCTCGACGGGCATTTTTGGTTCCGGAAGTATCTCCATCGACTTGTTCCCCGGCTTGTCGGCCCGGCGTCCGACCTTTCGCGGCTGATGCCGAATGTGGGTGGACCCAGTGCTACGTGCCGACAGCTGTACACGGGGGTGATCCGGTCGATGGCCCTATATGGCGCACCGGTGTGGGCGGGGTCCCTGACCGTCCGTCTTAGGGCCCTCCTGTGGCGACCACAGAGGGTCATGGCGATCAGGGCCATACGGGGTTACCGCACGGTGGCGACGGAGGCAGCGTGCCTCCTGGCCGGAACTCCCCCGTGGGACCTGGAGGCGGAGATGCTCGCCGACATTTATCGGCGGGTGTCGGAGACGCGCGCCCGCGGCGGTATGGTCTCCTTGCAGGAGATCACCGCCTGGCGGGTCGACGCCCGCCGAGGAGTCATTGCCCGTTGGGCAGTCCGGCTGGAGGGTCCTCGGTACGGTGTCAGGACCGTCGAGGCCTTCAGGCCGGTGCTGATGGAGTGGTTGGAGCGGACGCACGGGGTGCTTTCTTTCCGACTGGTGCAGGTGCTGACGGGGCACGGGTGTTTTGGGAAGCACCTGCACAAGATTGTCAGGAGGGAGAGCACACCGTCCTGCCACCACTGCAGTTGCGACGAGGACACGGCGCAGCACACGCTCGAGGAGTGTGCTGCGTGGGAGGGGGAGCGCCGTGAACTCGTCGCGATTATCGGTGCCGACCTGGCGCTGCCGACCATCGCCAGGGAGATGCTCGACAGCGTTAGGAACTGGGACGCGGTCGCCGCCTTCTGTGAGGCCGTAATCTCACGGAAGGAGGCGGCGGATCGTGTGCGAGTAAAGCTCCTATTTGGCGACACGTTCCGCCGCCGGCGACTGGGGCGGCGCAGGCGCGAGTATCTGCGCCTAATGCCGCCCTAGCCGAGGCCGCGGGTGATCGGACCGGGGAATTGTCCGTCATCCGCAGAGAGGCTGACCGCGCGATGGCGACCGACGTCCCAGTACGTCGAGATGTGAGGTTACCCGAAAGGGTATTCCGTCGGGCCGACCACTGATGACAAGTCACATCTGCTCCGGTGGTCGGCCCAACAAACAACGAGGTGACGGGTACGGGTGGGTTATGGGCCCGCGCGCCGTCCTTTCGTCGCCCCGGGCGGACAGGACCGCCCGTGCGCTTACCATGGCCCACCCAAAAAAAAAAAAAAAAAAAAAATACCAACACCTTTAATCAGCGTAATATAGTAAGTCAATTTCCCTCCTATTGTGGAAAACGCTCAAGCCCCCAGTGAGACATATGTATATGAGGCGGCGGATCGCCTGTGCGAGGAGCGCAGCCTCGATGAGGCGATCCGCCGCCGGCGACTGGGGCGGCGTAGGCGCGAGTACTTGCGCCTCATGCCGCCCTAGCCAAGGCCGTGAGTGACGTGATCGGGGATTAGTCCGTCACCCGCCGAGAGGCCGACCGCGTGAAGAAAGACCAACGTCCTCCCCGAGGGGGGGACGTCGGTCGATGGGAGAGTACCCCAAATAGGGGGTATTCCGTCGGGCCAACCACTTGACAAGTAACCCTGCTCCGGTGGTCGGCCCAACGACGAAGGCGACGTGCACGTGGGTGGGTTGCGGGTGTGCGTGCTTACGCCCCTCTGTCGCCCCGGACGGAGTGGTGCGAGGAGCGCGCCGATCGCAACCCACCCCCAAAAAAAAAAAGTGAGACATATATGAGCTGTAATGATTACTTAGGTTCGTGTCATTACTAAAAAAAAGAAATTCTGCTAAAACATAAATATGGCAAAAAATATCTATAAATCTATTTAAGGAATAACATATGCTATATTTGATCCCGGTATTCGCACTGGAATGGGTAGGTACTATGCGAGTCAAATGCCGGTAATATGCTAGTTTTTGAATACAAGAAAACAAAGTGTTTATTTTGGACAGGAGGGCTATCATTCATTAACAGTCTCATCTCAATCGAACGAAACATAACTTCATACCTAATTCAAATAATTTCTCATTTTTAGCCCTTATTTTGTCACGTAAACTCAGTTATTCTTAGTTATACAGTGAAAGACAAGCAGATATCATCATGGAATCAGGATTTGGCAAAGCATTTTGTCAACTAGCCTATTGTATTTCTACTTCGTCACCACACAGGAAATTATTAATACTTTAGTATGAAAATAAAAATCTAGATATGTAGCAAACATTTATAAATAGATTTATAGATGTTATCTGCATATTATAATTCTTTAGTCATCTTTACGACACCCAAGGCAAGGAAGGGGGTAGCGCATTGCATTCTTACTCCATCACTGACCTGAATAGTTGTGTAATTTATCCAAAGAAAAAATATTAAATAATATAACCCATAACCCATAACTATATTATCCGCTTCTTTTACTAGCTTTTTATGACTCCGGCTTAGTTATTTTAGTATAATGAAAACGAGATATTCTCGGTTAAACTTAAAGATGTGGGTAGTAACTTAAATGTTTTGTTGTACAGTCTAGACAGCCATTTACTGTGACTTTATTGTCAACTAATTTAATCATCTAAATTGAGTTGAACTTAGTTTTATGGCTGCGTTGTTCTCTTTTTCAGATTTTTACAATCAGATAGTAATGCAAATCATTGTGAAGTTACTTTGTTATTAAAGTTTTCTTCTTAGATTTCAAGTGGCTACGTTTAATTGAGCAATGACTACGCTACTAAAGATTTTACTTGTAAATTTTAAAGACATGTTAATAAGTATGCAAATATACTATTAGTTGCAGTAAAGAACGAAAGTTTAATTTACGATATAGGCATTTACATAACATATTTCTTTTTATTTCTAGAAATAATAAAATAGCCATAAATAACTAATGTATTAGGGCATCTATTCATATGGTGACGGAGTAAGAATAGAATTCACCACCCCCTATCTTAGCCGTAGGAGTCGTAAAGGAGTAATCCCACCAGGGTCGTAGCTACCGCCGTATCAGTCGTATCAATTATACGGGATCCCCGGGCTACAGGGGCCCCTAATGAGTCTAAGCAAAAATTAATAAATTGTTATCTACAAAGACCATATGAATATGACATTTTCACTTTTTAGTTAAAGAGTTCAAAAGTTTCTATAGTGGTAGGACCACACTGTCGACAGTCTTGTCTAAACCCGCGCGCCGGGGTCCGACCCTGTGGAACATCGGCTACGACTGGGCGTTGAGAGGAAGCCTTCCACCCGGGCTGGGCGTAATTTGCTACGCCGACGATACACTCGTCACAGCCCGGGGTGGGACGCTAGAGGAGGCGACACGCCTGGCAACTCTCGGCACCGAGGAGATTGTCAGGCGGATCGAAGCGCTGGGGTTGAGGATAGCCCTGGAAAAGACGGAGGCCCTTTTGTTCCATGGCCTCCGTACCGCCGGGCCTCCCGCCGGCGCTTCGATCACCGTGAAGTCGGTCACCATCAGCATCCAGGCCCACATGAAGTACTTGGGCCTGGTGCTCGACGGGCATTTCTGGTTCCGGGAGCATCTCCATCAACTTGTTCCCCGGCTTGTCGGTGCGGCGTCCGCCCTTTCGCGGCTGATGCCGAATGTGGGCGGACCCAGCGCTACGTGCCGACAGCTGTACGTGGGGGTGATCCGAACGATGGCCCTGTACGGCGCACCGGTGTGGGCGGGTTTCCTGACCGTCCGTCTTAGCCTCCTGTGGCAACCACAGAGGGTCATGGCGATCAGGGCCATACGGGGTTACCGCACTGTGGCGACGGAGGCAGCGTGCCTCCTGGCCGGGACTCCCCCGTGGGACCTGGAGGCGGAGATGCTCGCCGACATTTATCGGCGGGTGTCGGAGACGCGCGTCCGCGGCGGCATGGTCTCCATCAAAGAGATCACCGCCTGGCGGGTCGACGCCCGCCGAGAAGTCATTGCGCGTTGGGCAGTCCGGCTGGAGAGTCCTCGGTACGGTGTCAGGACCGTCGAGGCTCTCCGGCCGGTGCTGATGGAGTGGTTGGAGCGGACGCACGGGGTGCTTTCCTTCCGACTGGTGCAGGTGCTGACGGGGCACGGTTGCTTCGGGAAGTACCTGCACAAGATTGTCAGGAGGGAGAGCACACCGTCCTGCCACCACTGCAGTTGCGACGAGGACACGGCGCAGCACACGCTCGAGGAGTGTGCTGCATGGGAGGGTGATCGCCGTGAACTCGTCGCAATTATCGGTGCCGACCTGGCACTGCCGACCATCGCCAGGGAGATGCTCGTCAGCGTCAGGAACTGGGACGCGGTCGCCGCCTTCTGTGAGGCCGTAATCTCACGGAAGGAGGCGGCGGATCGTGTGCGAGTAGAGCTCCTATTCGGCGACACGTTCCGCCGCCGGCGACTCGGGCGGCGCAGGCGCGAGTATCTGTGCCTAATGCCGCCCTAGCCGAAGCCGCGGGTGATCGAACCGGGGAATTGTCCGTCACCCGCAGAGAGGCTGACCGCGCGACGGCGACCGACGTTCCAGGACGTCGACAGGTGAGGTTACCCGAAAGGGTATTCCGTCAGGCCGACCACTGACGACAAGTCACATCTGCTCCGGTGGTCGGCCCAACAACGAGGTGACGTGGGTACGGGTGGATTATGGGCCCGCGCGCCGTCCTTTCATCGCCCCGGACGGACTGGACCGCGCGTGTGCTTACCATAGCCCACCCATAAAAAAAAAAAAAAAAAAAAAAAACCCGCGCGCCGCCGTTCCGTTCGGGGTAGTACACACTCTTGCAGAAAAACGGTGTCTGACATTTAGACAACACCGAAATTCAAGTTTTATCGAAAGGTCTAAATTTTGCTGTAACACCTACGCGAATTCCTTATGAAGAAATAATTTGTGCTGTCGAAGATGTTCTGATTAAAAATACCGTGCCAAAGGAAGATATGGAGGCTATTCGGCAGGATGTCTCGTCCTTATTGCGTCGTAGCGGTCTACGCAAAAATAATCTTCCAAAACAACAATATTTAGCCTTAAAAAACCTACGGAATAAATCAGATATCGTCATCCTGCGCGCAGACAAAGGAAACGCGACCGTGGTTATGAATACGTCGGATTATAATGATAAAATTAACCAACTTTTGTCGGATGAAACAACGTACAAGAAGGTCAAAACAGACCCCACCAATGTCGTTCTAAAGAACACAAAGAAACTAATAATAAAGTACTCCGATACATTACATCTAGACGTGAAAAATCTAATACCACCATGCGTCAAACCACCTAAATTATATGGGTTGCCCAAGATACACAAATCAAATGCACCACTGCGACCAATAGTAAGTCAGATCGACACGCCGACTTATAAATTAGCACAGAAGGTTGCGAAAGTCCTCTCCCAACTCCGGGGACACACTAGTGCATTTGTGAAAGACTCTTACCATTTTGTCAGTGAAATTAAAGATCTACATCTCGCTGACAATGAAACTATGGTCAGTTTTGATGTCACATCACTCTTCACCTCTCTACCTGTGGAGGATTGCATCAAAACCATATCTAAGAAGCTATCTGACAATAATATGCCATTGGGATATGCGGAACTGTTACGTCAATGCCTAACAACTGGCTATTTAATGTGGAATGATGACTTCTACAAGCAAGTAGATGGAGTGGCTATGGGCTCGCCGGTCTCCCCTGTCGTTGCCGATATATTCATGGAGGACTTCGAGGAGACGGCCTTATCAAGCTCACCTGTCACACCCAGGTTCTACAAGCGGTACGTAGATGACACTTTCACAATATTACCCACAGACAAAATAACCATATTCCTAAACCATCTTAACTCCATTAATCCAAAAATTCAATTCACTATGGAACTGGAGTCAAATAACTCTTTAGCATTCTTAGACATTTTGGTTATACGTAACCCTAATAACACCTTGAGTCATACAGTGTATCGTAAAGCAACACATACAGATACTTGAACGGTGATTCTCATCATCCCCCTTCACAGTTAGCTACCGTGTGTAAATCTTTGTTGCAGAGAGCACGAGGAATCTGTGACGATGAACACCTGGCTGGGGAGCTGCAGCATGTCAAGCAGGTGCTACGTGCAAACAAGCTGCCAGTTCCTCGCCCCCGTCGCAGAGACCGAGTGAAACCACCCACAGTTGAGCGCCTTCCTGCAATACTACCTTATGTCAAAGGAGTCACTGACAAGATTGGCTACATCCTGAAACGCTCTTCCATTAAAACTTATTTTAAGCCACTGAAGAGGATTAGCCAATTCTTACCACCTGTCAAGTGCCAGATCCCTTTACAAGATGCAGGAGTATATAAACTTGACTGTGACTGTGGTCTCTCTTACATTGGACAAACAAAGAGATCCATAAGAACTCGGATCAAAGAACACATAGCCGATGTGAAGCACCGCCGGGACACTAGGTCTGCAGTCTGTGAACATAGTCAGGACCGCGCCCACCATAACATCAGGTTTGATAAACCACAAATACTCGCAAAAGAACACCGATACCTGCCTAGAATGGTACGCGAGGCTATTGAGATTAAAAAACACAAAAATTTCAATAGAGAGGATGGCTGGGTGTTACCATCAAGCTGGGATCCTGTTATAAACATTATTAAAAACAAATCCAAAAAGACCACCACAAGACTGCAAGACACCGTGAGCTCATATTGTATAGATTTGACCCACAATAATAATAACTAAAGATAATTTTATAAATTAAAACCTTTTTAGTAACATAAAGTAAGCCGCCTTCAAAATTAACTTTAATTTAGCATCATGTTACCTGAGTTTTCTTGCCGGATCTTTCTCAGTGTAACCGTGTTCCGATCCGGTGGTAGTATACTAGATTATTAGTTAGTTTTTAAATATAATTACTATTAATTTTAATGTTTAATTATTACTAACCATAAACAATATAATTTTTTTATATAGAATCATTTTCTTCTTACACTGGCAATAAATTTTGTATCAAAATGTGGGTCAATATTTAATAACTAATTTCTGTATCGGGTAGATAATTATAAAAATTTTCTGCAGTAACGATGACTTGTTGGACGTGAGACATCTTAGTCCACCCGTGATCATGAACGCTGTAAAGTGTTCGAAACGTCGGGTAATCAAAAATCAAATACAAACGCGATAAAATCCGTAAAGTAGTTTTATTTAAAATGTATAATACTCGCGTAAACATCAGAAATCATTATAAACGGTGTCTGAATAGTGCAAGTTGTTACTGCACTTCGTTCGGTGAGCGAGAGAGCCGGCAGCCCGACTTTCTAAGGGTATTTGCCTGTGCTGGATTTTGGTGATGCCTTTAGTATCATAAAACCTGAATGCACGCATTCATACTCCCTTCGCTTTCTTCACGGTAGGCAGCGACCTCCTAAAAGTCCATTAGCGACAAGTTGTATAACATGCTTAAATGAACAAATTCATGCCACACTGTTTACAAATAACGCATGATTACCATTTTTTTTTTAAATAATAACTAAAATATTGAAAAATATTTGTATTTGAGAAGCGTATGTTATATATACGAAGACCGACGACCTGGTGAAAGTTGCTAGGGGTCTTTGGATGCTGTGTGTCTACAGGACTGCATTTGTAGCGAAACGGATGCCTACGTCCAACAGTGGACGGCGATAGGCTAAAATGATGATGCTGATGATTTTGTTATATATGTCAATCAGTCTACTAAGGGTCACTCTTTTGTTGACGTTAGTTTTAATGTTCTAAGTTTAACAATTCTACAGATATGCGCCCCAGTTCAGTAGAGTTTTTAGCCGACTGCTAAATAAGCTTTATAAGAGCATTAATTTTTAAATTGCCACTCTATCTGCTGAAAGTGGAGAATGGGCGGCATGCGGCCTCATAACCTACCGTATTCCATCCCCATCGCTATTGGGCGGACCACTGGTACCAAATCCTTGACATCCGTGGCCGATCCGGCAGATTACTCTTTCGGGTACCGTCCGAAGACGTCGCCCTCACACTGACGGCCTTTCTGCGGGTCGCCGATCGACTTATCTTTAGTTCTACCATCCGCGATTCCAGTCTATAACCTGTCAAAGGAAAAACAAAAAGGCAATAATAAAGGGCAACATATTGTATTTATATCCTGTCGTCACCCAGGGATTAGAAGTATATAAGTTTGTTAAAATGTTAGTACAAGCATTCCATTTAAAATATAAATTAAAAAGTTGTCTCCAAGGGACAGTTTTGTGTTTTAAGGTCTCGTTTTAACAATTATGTAGGTACTGAAACTTTTGGTCTAGACAGTTTATAATTATGCTGCTTTTCATTTGAAATAGTCATTAGTGTTGACGCCCGGCTGCGCATGGCTAATATAAACAAATAAAATCGCATATTTTCTGTGTGGCGTCGCTGGAGGCAAAGTGGGCGTGCCCACGTTTTGATTCGTGACGTTTTGATTTGATACACACAAAAATTGAGCTGTAAAAATAAAGAAAATACAATAAAGTTAAACTATTAAAAGAATTCTCATAAAATAAATTTCTTTCAGTGCTTTTTGAAGTGAAACTTGTTTAGAATCGTTGCGATTTCAAACTCGATGAAACGAAAAAGAGAGTCCATAGAGACACAAACACGTAAATGCAATGGCGGACTAAGCCCGTCAGAGGCCCGGGGCGGCATAGCGGAACGAGGCCCCCAAATTTAAAAAAAAATAGTTTTACAAGCTTTTTATTCAGTTCATATTTGCATGTATAAAAAGTGTTTATGTTTATTTCGTTACAATCTGGCAAGTGAAATTTAAATGAGACTTAAATTATTTAGGTTAAATAAACATTACATACAATATGGAATGGATACGGCCGATACGGCTGAGGAAAATAAAATACGAATGGACCGACAAAAAAAATTAGATATAATAAAAAGATAGTTTTTTTTATTTTTGTAGCATGTTGTACCTATGTGTTTTCGTGCCTGCAATTTACTGTACTGTGAAATCGATTTTTTTGAAATTTTTCATTCTATTGAAAGCAGGGCTAGATTAACCAGTCGCTCTTGACCCATTGTAGATCGAAAATAATTTTTAATTAGTTTAACCCATTAACGACCGAAAATCGTATTTTTTTTTCATCATTTTTAGGGTTCCGTACCCAAAGGGTAAAAACGGGACCCTATTACTAAGACTTCGCTGTCTGTCACCAGTCTTAAGAACCGCGATAGCTAGACAGTTGAAATTCTCACAAATTATGTATTTCTGTTGCCGTTATAACAACAAATACTAAAAATAAAATAAATATTAAGGGGGGCTTCCATACAAAAAAACATTTTTTTGCTTATTTTTTTATAGATAATCGTACGAAAACCTTCGTGCGCGACTCCGACTCGCACTTGGCCGGTTTTTAAGGCAAATTGTCATCATTAAAATACGAGAGCGTCGGGAATTGGGAGCGTCGGGAATTGGTACGCGGTCGCAGCCTTCTGCGAGACAGTGATCTCGCACCGCGTGAGTTCCGACCGCGTGAGGAAAGACCGACGTTCTCCCCGAGGGAGGGACGTCGGTCGATGAGAGGGTACCCCAAGTAGGGGGTATTCCGTCGGGCCGACCACTGATGACAAGTTAACCCTGCTCCGGTGGTAGGCCCAACGACGAAGGCGACGTGGTTTTCGGGTGGGTTGCGGGAGTTGCGTGCTTAAGTCCCTCTGCCGCCCCGGACGGAGTGGTGCGGAGGCGCGCCGACCGCAGCCCACCCACAAAAAAAAATCGTTAAAATACGAGAATTTTGAAACGAGACATATGGTTACCCGTACCTACTTTACAATGTGCTCTTTCAGAATCTGGGGTAGAAATTGCGATTTTTCCACTACAAAATAAAGATATGACGGCTTTTAAACAAAAAAACCATGAAAATCGAGCACCTTTTTTCCATGATTTTTTCTCATAGAAAACGCCGACTGACCTCTCTTTTTTTGTCAACCATGAGTAGTTGTCATCAACTAAATAGTTGTAGTTCAACCACGATTTTTTTTAATTTGTAAATATCAATATTTTCACCCCTGAAATGGTGTTTTTCACCCCTTGAGCGGCGAGCAAATTTTACATTTCGCAAAAAATAGAAAAACAAAAAAACAAATTTTCACGAAGTCCTGTCCAAGGCACCCGATTCTAATAAGTTTTTACATTTTCGCTCGGCCATATTGAATCCGCCATCTTGAATATTCAAATTTTAATGGCAGAATCGTGTAATCAGTAACCTAAAAAACCCCGAAATACCAATTATCGTGAAGATCCGATTTTTTTCTATTTTACGCGAAACGTGAAATTTCACTCACCACTTAAGGGGTGAAAATCGCTATTTTGGGGTAAAAACATTGACTTTTACAAATTTAAAAAATTCATCGTTCAGCTCCAACTATTTAGTGCACTCATAGTTGAAAAAAGAGGTGGTCATTCGACGTTCTACGAGAAAAAAAAACATGAAAAAAAAGATCTTCGATTTTTCATGGATTTTTTTTTTTGTTTAAAAGCGGCCATATTTTTTGTAGTGGAAAAATCGCAATTTCAACCCCAGATTCTGAAAGAGCACACTGCAAAGTACGGGAGACCGCACTTCATTCATTCGGGGATTCCTGTGGAAGATCACGCTACAAAAACGGGGGTTCCCCCAGCGTATTAGACGCGTTCAGCAAAGTTAAAAAAATATTAGTACCGCGTAAAAAGTCTAGATAGCTGTAGTGTTTTGATCTTGATGAAGTTATGAAGGTACTAAGTACATTTTTAAAGTCTTGTTTATGACTTGATCAGGGGAACGCGGAGGCATTTGGGGGCCCCCCAAGACCGGAGGCCCGGGGCGATCCGCCCCTTCCGCCCCCGGTTAGTACGCCACTGCGTAAATGTATAGGATTCAGCCGGCGAGAGAATGAGATAGAATACATTCGCGTAGCGTCTCCACTATCGTCTATTAAGCATTATCCATATGTATGATCCTGTATAGTTCCGGGATAGTCAGTATATCTATATTTTTTACTATTGACAAAAAACACGTGCGACCAAAGAAGTTTCACTTCTGACATGCTTACTTTATACGCACGCTCTTTTTTTACCTAAATTAGAGATAGATGCGTCACAAGGCGAACGCTTAGACCGATCGTGCTTCTCTATTGCTTGTTCCACGCTCTCGCTTGCACGCTCGGCTCAGACGAAACGTGACAATGAGTCATGCTTATTCGTGCGTGCAGCCTAGGGCTGCCAATCCCGCAGCCTGAATTCAATCTCGGTATTTGCGGGATTACGAATTCTCAATCCCGCGGGATCTCGGTATTTGCGGGATCCCGCATATCGAAAATATTCACATTTATTTAAGGCAAATAAAACAATGTATTAATCAACTCCACATTAATTTACTAATATATTAATAGTAATATGTACATATTACTATTAATATGAGATCAATCAAATTACGCCGTTTATTTGTAACAAAAAAGAATGAATTGATCAACTAACTACACATTTATTAAAGTATTACTATTAATATGAGATCAATGAAATTACTCCGTTTATTTATCACAAAAACCCTATGAATTATCAACTAACTCCATATTTATTTAAGTAGGTATTACTACTAGTATGAGATTAATCAAATTACACCGTTTTTTTTTCTTCACCACGAACAGTAACAAATACTGAATAAAAAGAAATCAAAACAAAACAAATCTTCAAAAATACACAATAAAATTAAAAATCAACCAAAAAAATTAACCACACTTAAAAACTGTGAGTTTATATAGGATATGTTACTGTTTGAGTTTGAGAGTTTATTAAGTTTGAGGTTGCATACACGCTTTTTTCAGTCCCACAAATCCCGCGGATCCCGCACGCGTAATCCCACATCATGCGGGATTGAAAAATGGCGCGGGATCCCGCAATACCGAGATCTCGGTATTGCGGGATCCCGCGCCATTGGAAGCCCTAGTGCAGCCGGCGTTCATCGATTTATAAGATGACAAAAAATTTCACATAAATTTATTCAGACGTTCAAGTTTCCCAATTTAAACATAATTCACCACATTAATTTGTATAATCCATACTAATATTATAAATGCGAAAGTAAGGATGTTTGTTTGTTTGTTTGTTTGTAGCGCTTTCACGCTTAAACCACCGAACCGATTTCAAAAATTCTTTCACCAATGGAAAGCTATAATATCAGGGAGTAACATAGGCTATATTTTATCCCGGTATTCCCACAGGAACGGGAACTACGCCGCGGGTAAAGCGACTGAAACCGAAGCGAAGTGAGGGCGGGTTGCTAGTATACAATAAACATTAAATCTTAAATCCAATTAAGATTATCGCCCCGAAACAACTCATAATGTTAAAATCAGCCGAAACCAAAAACATGTTTATTGTCCATGTAATCACAATTATCTCCACAAATTAACCCTTGAATTTTAACCCATATCGTACTGAAATGTCCAAAACAACCTTTTTATAACGTACTTAATATGGCACAGTGTGTATTTTGAGCGCATTTATTTCCTAACCAGCAAATGCCCGCGGTGTTACTCGAGGAGTTCCTATTTCATGAGAATACCGGGATCAAATATAACCTACGTTATTCCTTTCATAAACAGCTGCCTGGTACCTTTTTTGTGGGCTCTGAGCGACCGGAGCGACGAAAAGGCGGCACATGGGCCCCATAATCCACTGTAGCTCCTCTCCTTCGTCATTGGGTCAACCACGGGTACAGAGTTCCTTGTCCTCCGTGGCCAGCCCGGCAGCTGCCTGGTACCTAGTAGAATATTATCAATATCGGCCCAGCTGTTTTGAAGATTACATGGAACAAATAGATAGACAAATTTGGTTAAACTGGTTGGCTTGGGAGCTTTTTTTGCGTGTGACAGCTGTCCCTTCCGTGTGGTGACGGATTAAGAATACAATTCACCACTCCCTATCTTGCCCGTGGATGTCATACAAGACGACTATGCGATATAATATGCACATAACATCTGTGCAAGAGAAGGAAAACTCGAAATGAATCCCTATACCAACATGTCTGACCAGCATGATATAGTGGGTCAAATGACCTCCTATTTTGGAAGAGGCCCGAGCCCAGCAGTGGGACGTATGTGGGCTGCGATGATGATAGCTGTTAGCCGCAGATGGCTTCCACAGCTTAGCCCGAACTATGGGCGAGTGCTGAGGGCTCTCAGCCCGGTAATTGTGTGAGCATGAAAAATACTACTATTTTGACGTTACAAACAGACACTTTAATTTTATTTATTGGTATAGATTAAGTCCCGACCCAAAAACGACGGGCTGTTATAAGTTTGAGGTGCCTGTGTGTTTTTGTCTGTTGAATTTGATTTTGTTTTTTGTTTGAAAGGTGAGTTAGTCGGGAGTGTTCTTAGTTATGTTTGATGAAAATCGATCCAAGATGGCCGCTACACAAAATGGCGGATTATATATTTTTTTAAATGGTGTATATTGTTAATTTGCACAATTGTTTCAGTAAAATTAATATTTGAAAACAGTACTACGATATGAATTTAAATTCTTGTTTTTTTATTACCTTTGGTGGCAGACGTTCAAGCAACCCACCAGCTTCCTTACCACGGGCATAGACAAGTGTTAATAACGAAGAGGGTTCAATGCAGAAAACAACTATGCGAGAGACGGCAAACTCGAAACAAAACCCTATACCAACCCGTCGTACCAGCATGGTATAGTAAGTCAATTTCCCTCCCATTTTGAAAGAGGGTCGAACTCAGATGTGAGACATATATGAGCTGTAATGTTGATGACATAAATAAACCATGTTATAAAATCTAAATTTGAACTATAATATAACAGAAGATTGTTTCAAGATCATCATTCAACATTTCAGCTTATATATACCCCACTGCTGGGCTCGAGCCTCTTCCACAATGGAAAGAAATTTGACTACTATACCACGCTGGTCAGACGAATTGGCATAGTGTTTTATTTTAAGTTTTCTTTATCTGGCATAGATCTTATATGCATATTTAATCCCTTAGTCGTCTTTTACAACACCCACGGGCTAGAGAAGGGGCAGTGAATTGTATTGTTACTCCGTCACCATACTGAAAGAAGATTGTTTTTTATATGAAATTCTATATTAAGGCGCGTACTTGCTCCGACAATTCTAGTCGCGATAAATACGCAATACTAACTTAAATTCTAAAATAAAATTAAATAAAGACAAAGGGGGAAAAGGTCGTATAAATACAATTTAAATTTCCCCTTCATTTTCTCCTCACAAACACGCATCACTATGTTGGCTGACAGCTTGTCTTGTACCAACCTCACGCAAAATGGGTTGGCGCCATCTCACCGTCGAAGCGCGCGCTGATTGGCCAAATCAAATAGCGCGCGCTTCTCCGCTTTCCTGTAACACATTTCTGTCCCTTTTCCAAAATCATTCTCTCAATAATATCCAGCAACCGAAAGAAAAGATGTTACATATCGAAAATATAGTTAAAAATTCTGCGGTGAGCTAATCCCCTCTAGTTACGCCCGTGACCCTTACTCTCTCTCTCTAGGATGTGGTCTTAGAATAATAACGTATAGAAGGTAAGTTCGCGCACAAAGAGTGAAGCATTTCAATTGGAGCCTAATGGAGCTTACGCCAGAACCGTTCTGTAATGTACAAGATCACTGTATTGTACGTACGTAGCCAACTCTTAAAAAATAAATAGGTAATTATGACGGTTTGTGCATTCAAATGGTGTCACAACACATTTGATTGCTTCTACGCAACTATGCGCAAGCGGTGCACGTCTCTGCTGCGTAGTGTTTGAGCCAGTCGCAACAGCATACTGAGCGCATTCGTTCGCAAAACGTTTTGACTGTCCGTGAATGAATGAAATAAATGAATAAAAATATTATTTTATACTCGTTCCAACCATTTATTTTACTTTTGGCAGGTCGAATTCTGATCAATTAGTGTTGTACCAATGTATTACGGATACTATGTTTTGTAATAATCGATTTTAGTCAGGAAGAACTTTTAATCGATTTAACACGGATATTTTATTTTTGCTTAAATACATATTTCATATTATTTAAAAACTTCACTTCTGTAAATATATTTGTTATTTGGGCACATTAATTTTTGCATACCCACTAATTCAGTCCTCCCAAAATATTTTACTTTGTACTTTGCAAAATAAAAAATAACTACTTTATGAAGCATTTTTCCATTAAGCGGGGTCCGCTGCTCCAAACTTTACTTAGAGACAATGGCGCCCTCGTCTGCGGTAGTAAATCACTAATTTTCTCATCCAGCCTACCCCTTTTTTTTTAAGCCGAATTGGCAACACTGAAAGGCGCGCCGGCGACGCCATTTTGTTGTGTTGTCTGTCACTCGCAACAAGACTCCCGTGCTAGTCACATTTCTGTTCGCTGAGTGCTCTTTCATATTTTTCATACGCTGTGTTGAGTATTTATATTCCACCGTATTGATTTCATTGTTCTTACTTTGATTGAGTTGAGCGTATCGTTCCTCCCAGTAAGATTTTACTTGCAAAATGCCGAAAGGTATGGTGCTTAAAGGACAATCCAGAGAGTTAGTGCTGCGGCTTCGTGAATTTTTTGAAAAGGAAAGCCGCAATGGCGGATTCCTTATACCAGTAACCCAAGTTAGAGACCGTGTTGCAGCAGCATTAGGTATTAGTGCTCCAACGGTGGCGAAAATCACTAAAGAAGCCTACGGTAGTAGTGGTATTGAACAGAACAAGCTATCTACGCCTAAGAAAAAACGTCAGCCCCGTAAAGTGACAGCAATTGACAGTTTTGATACTGATGCTATTCGTCGTCATATATACAATTATTACACAAGCAAAGAGATTCCTACTTTGAAAAAATTAGTAGCGTCTCTACGAAATTGTGGCTTGTTTCGTGGTCAAAAATCTTCTTTGTCAAAGGTGCTGCACCAAATCGGGTTCTTGTATAAGAAATCCGACAAAAGAAAAATTTTAATGGAACGTCGTGATATAGCCTTGTCTCGCTGTGAATTTTTAAGACAAGCGAAGAAAATAGAAGACTGGTCGAATGTCGTTTTCACAGATGAAACTTGGCTCAATGCCAATCATTCCATACCAAAAGGTTGGACTGACGATACTGCTGCTTCTACTTCTGCAGTGCCAATGGGGAAAGGTGAACGCCTCATCATTTGCCATGCGGGAACTACAAAGGGATTTGTACCAGACGCTCTGTTAGCGTTCAAATAAAAAAAAACAGGAGACTATCATGAGGAGATGAATGCGGACGTGTATGAAAAGTGGTTCAGAGAAATGCTTACATCATTTGAAGAGCCATCAACAATATTTATTGATAATGCACCCTATCACTATCGCCAAATTAATAAAATGCCAACACAGGCCAACAAAAAACACGAGATTATAAACTGGCTTCGTGATAATGGGGAAGATGTGGACGAATCCCTACTAAAAGTAGAATTACTTAAAATATTAAAAAGTAAAAAGCAGCCAAAACGATATGTCATCGACGAAATGGCAGCAGAATATGGGCATGTTGTAATCAGAATTCCTCCGTACCACTGTCAATATAATCCAATTGAAATGATCTGGGCACAAGTCAAAGGACACGCCGCAAGAAACAATACAACTCCTCCTTTCACAGCAAATAAAATGCTTGAACTTTTAAAAAACGCATGTGCTAGTGTGACGCCTGAAAACTGGGCGAGTGTCGTCAACAAGACAAAAAATATAATATTCTCTGATTGGGATCGGGAAATTGAATTTGACAACATACCTACACAAGAGTTAATAATAAACACTGCAGATGATTCAAGCGACGATTCGAGTTCGTTTGAAGAATCCGACGATTCGTTATAATAAAATAATATTAAAATATTTTGGTTGTTTTATTTCATGTTATAGGTATGATGAGAAGATTTTTAAATCTCCCTGATACAATTTTAACGTGTTGTCTATTACAACAATTCAAAACTCAGTTGTCAGCTGACTTAACTGCAAATAAGTGTAATCGATTATTTGCGATTCATTAGTTTGCACCGAATACTTTTGATCCTGTCACTAGATGCGATAGAACGTAACTTTTTTTATAACGGAAATGAATTATCACTTAAATTTTATGAATAGAGCTATTTACGGCATATTAATATATTTAGTGGGTAATAATTAAGATATATAAATATTATTGGACAGTTTATATATTTCTCTGTTCACTCGTTTCAAAGTTAATAATTGCGTATAATGAAACAGTTACGTCCTAAAGCATGTGTCAAAAGTAAAATAAATGGTTGGAACGAGTATAATTTATTGTATCTATATATTTCAATTTTATTATAATTAATGTTATTTAAATGTGTTCTTATATCTATAGTTTATTAATTCAATTTGTAAATGATCCTGGTTGGTCGAATAAATAAATGAATTATATTAATTATATTATTATATTATATTTGAAAAACCTAAAAAGGTTTTTAACATTACTTTTAAAAGTATTTCGACGATTTTTGTTAATAAAACCAAAATTTGATTTCATAATTTGTATAGTGGTGTACGTGTGTAATCGACTGCGCGCATGTAGTATTTTTAGATTCATATTTCGATCGATCGAAGTACCAACACTATCCTTCTATACGTTATTATTCTAAGGGTGTGATACTGTTCCGAACATGTTGATCCATTTATGAATGCAGGCAAAAAAAAATTTGATATGTCTCACTACGATAAAGCTACTTAGAACGGTCTTATACTCACTGTATCTAACAGTTCCCTGTCACTTTTCGACGTTGTCATTCCACTATATCATTCAGCCATTCTTCCATCAGCCTATCGAAGTCCGCTGTTATATATGTATAAGCCTCACAAAATGTTAATAATACATAAACACCACGTATCGCAGGCAGGTTAACGATAACTGATGCTATAAGTTTCCCAGGAATGGCTAATGGCATTCCTTTAGTGCACATTTAGCTGGTTTACACAACTTCAATAGGAAAGTAAACAATACATTGTATATTTTGTGAATAGTAGAAAGAATTGGCGTGAGAATCGAACCGACGCTCAGCACGAGACTTGGAAATTGTCGCCATCGATTCAGATTAGATCGATGGCATAATCTATGATACATAAAGGTGAGAAACTTAGCGCCCTTGAATTCAAATTATATGTGCTACGAAGACTTTGCCCATTATGAATTTCACATTTTGTCTGAATTAATCCCATAATCTAATCTATCATCAAATCGAAGCGGGACCTGCTAAAATCCTACGAGGTTTGTGGGCTTCTTTTTTCTTTCGTTATCTTCTTTTTAATTTTATATAAATCTGTATACATATTTGGTGAGTATTAGCTTCAATGTGATGCCATTCAAATGAGAAAATATTTCCAATATATCGAAAGGCCCATTTAAATTGGTAAGTTTGACAGTATAAGATCTGTGGGCTTACCCTGGAAATCAATTCTAATTTCGAATTTGATTCAATTCCAATCTCACCAAACTTATATTTTGTACTCTTAAAATCGAGAATACATTCTTCGCGTTTGCCATTGTTATTTTCACCAAATGTGCCGTATTTTATTACTTTAAATTAATAACGTTACTGAACTTGATCACTACAAGGACTCTTTCTTGAAATTGTGCAACATTAACGATTTTAAACTACGTCAAAATCACGTCGGGAGTAGCAATTATTTGACTTAATCGACGAGAGTCGAATACATTTAGTTTAAAAAAAAACCATTGTATTCGATTCCAATTGTGCGCTAGTGTCGCTTTCAGAGTACCAAATTTGCTCAAATTCGAGCTGCGATTGGATTTAGAATTGGAATCAAAATTCAAGAGTAAACACACCGTTCTTAGAACCATATCATTAATTTTAGTAATAAGAAAATCGGTACCAATCCGATTCGATTCCAATCTCACCAAACTTATATTTGGTACTCTTGAACAAAATCGAGAATGAATTTTACGCGTTCGTCGTTGTTATTTTCACCAAATGTGCCATGTTTTCTTACTTTAAATTAATAACGTTATCGGACTCGATCACCACAAAGACGCTTTCTTGAAATTGTGTGACATTAACGATTTTAAACTACGTCAAAATCCTGTCGGCAGTAGCAAATATTTGACTTAATCGACGAGAATCGAATTAATTTAGTTTAGAAACGTTCCACCTAATTTGATTCCAATCGGGAGCTAGTGTCGCTTTCAAGAGTACCAAATTTGCTCAAATTCGAGCTGCGATTGGATTTAGAATTGGAATCGAAATTCAAGAGTAAACATACTGTTCTTAGAACCATATCATTAATTTTATTAATAAGAAAACCGGTACATGGATATAGACAGAAAGAGTTACTTATTAAACACATTACACCACACCCACACAAGTCAAAGACATTACAAAATTCTGGATTCATTTTAATTCATTTTATCAATAAATAACATTGCGCTACAAATAAATTAATAATAAATAAACATTTTTTTTAAAGATTATATCATCATCATCATTTCAGCCAATACACGCATCCCACTATTGGGCTCGGGCCTCCTCCGCTAGGAGAGGGAAATTGACCTACTATAACCACGCTGGTCAGACGTGTTGGTATAGGGTTTTATTTCAATTTATTCTTTTCTTGCATAGATATTATTTGCATAACTTATTCCATAGTTGTCTTTTACAATACCCACGGGCAAGAGAGTGAGTGGTGAATCGTATTCTTACGTCACCACACTGATTATTATGTCACGGCTACAAAAACCTTTACCAAAAAAGTTTTATTTATCAACTATCACTTCATATGTAGCGTTACTATACATAATACTAATTCTCCGTTAGTAAAGAAATAACGGTAAGGAAATTGATGTCGAATCATATCACTACACTTTAGCACTTTTGCCGCATTATCTATACCAATAAATAAAATTGGAGTGTCTGTTTGTAATGTCAAAATAATAGGCTTTTTTCATGCTCACACGGTTATTTGCACGACACCTATGCCTAAAATAGCAATTAAAAAATTTTTGTCTATCTGTCTGTTTGTTCCGGGTAATCTTCAAAACGGCTGGACCGATGTCAAAAATTCTTTCACCAATGGAAAGCTATAATATCAGGGCGTAAACTAGGCTATATTTTATCCCGGTATTCCCACGGGAACGGGAACTACGCGGGTAAAACGACTATAACCTATAACCGAAGCGAAGCGAGGGCGGGTTGCTAGTACTACATAAAATTTAATATAATACGTTAAATTCATAAAATGTTGAATATTATTACACAGACACATGACGCTTTTACGTTCCCGCCAAAAATTACCGGTAGAGACAGGGCCGGCGGGCAAGTTGGCTTTCAGGATTATGAACGGAAGTGGCTTAACCATACCATCGTAGCACTTAGCGTGGAATTGAATGTAGGAAATTATTAAGTAGATTTACAATTCACCACCCACTCTTGCCCATGGGTCTCTTAAAGACTACTAAATAATATAGTATACTTAGAATAATAACGTATAGAAGGATAGTGTCAATACTTCGAACGTTCGAAACATGAATCTAAAAATACTAACGACGCGCAGACGATTACACACATACACACGCACACCACTATACAAATTATGAAATCAAATTTTGTATTTATTAACATAAATCATCGAAATACTTTTAAAAGTAATGTTAAAAACCTTTTTAAGTTTTTCAAATATGTTATGACACCATTTGAATGCACAAACAGTCATAATTACCTATTTATTTTTTAAGAGTTGCGTACGTACGTGCAGTATAATGACTTGTACATTACGGAACGGTTCCGGCGTAAGCTCCATTAGGCTCCAATTGAAATGCTTCACATTTTGTGTGCGAACTTATCTTCTATACGTTATTATTCTAAGATAGTATATATATAGCATTTATAAAACATATGTATATGCAAGAAGACGAAAACTCGAAACAAAACGCTATGCCAACAAGTCTAACAAGCATAATATAGATCAATTACCCTCTTTTTTTTTTTTGGAGTTGGCTAGGGTCGGAGCACCCGTCGCTCGGCTTCATCCGGGGCGACAGAGGGGCGTAAACACGCACACCTGTAACCCACCCATGATACCTCGCCTTCATCGTTGGGCCGACCACCGGTGCAGGGTGATTTGTCGTCAGTGGTCGGCCTGACGGAATACCCCTTGAGGAGTACCCTCTCCTCGACCGACGTCCCTCCTTCAGGAAGGACGTCGGTGATCAATTTCCCTCTAGGCCGGAATCCAATAGTGGGACGTATCTGGGCTAAGATGATGATGAGATACCTATAAGTGATACATGCGACAATTCACGCTAAGGTTTAGGCTATAGCCTTAAGTGACGGCACGCCGAGTCGGAGTCTATCACGAAGAATTAACAGCCGTTTGTACATATATAATTTGTTTGTCGGGAAACCAGGTTTAGGATCCTTTTCCTGAAAATTACAAAACAATATCTATTAGAAGTGTAAATCTATTAGAATTCAGCCCCGTTCCAGTTGCCGCTCAAGTCGTCCATTGCCATATCAACATGTTGCCTTGTTATGCAAATAGTGCCTAATTGATCATTTGTGGGGCCGTTCATAAAATACGTTCGCATACATTTCTTGCCGAGTATGACAAGATGTGACAAGGAGGGACGGGGGGGTCTGCGGCAACGTGACGTTCGCCGTTCAATAAAACATTTTAAATTACTATTTGTTTCAATAAAAACTTTTCTCTATTTTTAACATATATAGTTTTATTACAATACAATAGAATTATTATTTATTTGATAGTTATAGGATTTTTATTAATTTATTAAAATTTTATTATACAACCTAAATAAATATATCTAATTCTCAAAATTTGTGTACTGTCCATTGAAATTTATTATATTGGGGTTCTTAGTTTTTGTGAAGAAATATTTACATGGGGGTCACAGAAAGTGTGACACAGCATGACGATAGAGAGGGGGTCAAAAAAAGTTGATTATAACGTGACGTATTTTATGAACAACCACTGTTATACTGATAGAAACATTTTATTGTTTTTATTTAGGTTTTACTTAAGGCACCTTAACCATATTCTCCATGTGTATATTTCACTCAGTCTAGTTTACCATGAGAATGACATCATCATCTACATCTCAGCTTATACAGGTGTATCAGGTTATGGAACACCTGGTCAAACGGGTGTTAGGCAATGGTGATAGGAACCCATGAAAAAAATTTTAAGTAAAAATATTGATTCATTAATGAATTAGAGACATGTAAAGTTTTCAATTTTCTCATCACTTTTCTTGTAAATCTAATTGGAATGTATAAGAATGTATAAAGTAAATACTTAATCTGCAACATACTCGTACTTTGTTAAATGTTCATTAGAAATTGAATAAATCAATGATTATGTTCACGTAAGCAAGACAAATTTTACCTTAATATCAGGTCATCGACCGTAAATCGCCGCTGTTTCGTACCTAATTTACAATTGACGCGACTTACAATGCCTACATTGTATCCTATTCATAACATGTAACATTTAAGGCATAGACTCTTAAACACACATTCTTGAAATCACTATAACCGTCATGTTTTATTGTTTTTTGTGTAATATACATTCTAATTATGATCCATGACCATTAAACTACAACATACTCGAACAGTTGTTCCATAACCTCAGACAACTCGTACACGTTCCACTGCTGAGCTTGAGCCCCTTCCACAATAGGAGGAATTGACCTATTATACCATCCTGATGTGACCACTTTCAGAATTTTATTTCAAGCTTCCCTTCTCTTTCATACATTGCATATAAATTACCACAGTCATCATTAACAACACCCATAGTCAAAAAAAATAAGTGCACATTGGATTCATGGTAATGCAGCAAGAATCCATAGGAAACATTAATGACATATTCAAGTTATTTTTTTTTTTTACTTACATGAGGAAAGAAATCAATCTCCAATACAATAATATCAAAAAATGTTGCCACAACTATCACAGGACCAGTTTTTCTTTCACAAACATCTAATTGTACAGCAAATTTTCCATCTGGCAACTCTGCTATTGTTTCAAAAATAGGCTTGGCTTTAAAAATTTGACTTGATAATCTATATAGTAGAATCTCACCAGCTCTAGTGCCTATTAGAATGAAGTCTCCATAGAAAAATAGAGCTGTTATTGGTGGAAAATCCAAATATAAGTGTCTATATTGATCAGTTTCAATTTGAAATAAATTTCTAGAATAACAGACGAAATTTTTGTCATTTATTGCACATATGTGTTTAATTTGTCGAACCCATTCTGGTGGGCAATTTAAAGTTTTCACATTGACACATCTATCTCTGTTAATAGTGACTATTTTACCACAATCCGTAAAAATACACAGTAGCCCTGAGTTATATTGTATTTCTTTAATATCATAGTCACAGTGTAAGATTAATTTTGATTCCAAGTTTGACTTTGTTAAATCACATTTATAAATATCACGGTTATTAAAGAAAAATAAATTTGTCCCATTCAGTATAAAATTATCTGCTTTAAAAAATGCTTCAGTCATGTAAGACGGATTTTCTGCAGTTCTTTGTAGTAATATCCCACACTTTAAAAGCATGACAGTAGCACAATCATTGTTGGCGATTTTCAAGCAATTTTTCTCCGGAACTACTACAGGAATATATTTCATACTGTTCATATCATAAAGAACTATCCCTCTGGTATCTTTTAAAGGTAGAACACCGTAATTTATACTCAATGCATGAGCTTTATCATGCAACGAAAACTTGTAGAATTCTCGAATATTTTTTTCATAAGCTGTTACTTTTGACCACATAGTTAGATTTTTATACAGGTGGTACCACCTGCAATCGTTGCCAGATTTGTTTTTGGCAATCCAGGAGGCATTGCGAAACTCTCTTTGACATAATCTCTCCCATAAATAATCTATTTCGTCTATAGTGTCTTTCCATTTTTTGCAAACTCTACGACACTTACCGAGGGTGAAACCATCAGTTTTCAACAATATCTCTATAAAGGTTTCTAGAGGCAGGCTGTTTACATCCATTACGCTTATTTAAATTTTCATAAATTTGTCTGATCGTATTCTTCACCTTACGAAACTGAAACATATATTTATAACGAATTAAAAAATATATTAATGATCAGCTGTTTATTGTTTTATTTTTAAATAGCACAGAGTTTCATAAAAATTTGTATATTGATTATTTATTTAAAACTTACCTGTGTTTACATTTTTCTCTTATCATTTGATTACTATCTCGTGATTTTGACATATAATGTAAAAATTGTTCGTTACTGAATGTTGGCGAAACTGCTTTTCTGTCAAAAATATTTCTGTTCAGAAATCATTCACTCTAACAAATTCTCTCATTCTACTAGATGGGAAGTTTTCGGACTATCTTTCCAACCTAGTGCTAAAAATAAAGAAACGAATCATAAATGACGGCGCTAATTATTCCTTCTTCATCACACATTATTTATCAAGTGTTATTCATTATGGTAGAAAGTCACATATACAGACTGTCCCTAAATTAAACGTCCAACGGAAAGGGGGTGGTAGATGACTTTATGACAGCTACGAAAAAAAAAATCCATGTCACTTTTTTTTTGATATGAGTATATTACTAAAAACGGTGAAAAATCAGACCTTGTATGATGTTTTCAAGTACTATAACGACAAATAGGCTACTTTTGGCATCGGATATTTCTTGTTGGAAGCGCAGATAACTGCACTATCGACCACAAGTACAATTAAAACTAGTCATGTTACAATAACATACAAAATATACATTTGTTATGACTATTCCTTAATTTTTTCAAAGAAAACGTTAATCATTTGACTTTAACACACCACCCTGTAAAAAAATGTACCGTACCCATAGTGGCACGTAATGTCAAAAGTTGGTCACATTATTCATTATTCCAAAATGGTATAATATCTTATAGATATATTTGAAACTTTAAAAAAAAAATGTTTTCGTGACAGACAACGAAGTTTATGAAAAATGACTAGGTATTATATTTTTTGTTCAATTTTATTAGACTATTTTTAGACTTATTCTATTCTATTTTTTTGTTCTATTTTATTAAAAAATCTTATTACGTGTGTGAAAGAGAGACAGAGAGTGACGCCTATTGTATTTTATTGGGCATTAGGTAAATGTCCCTCCGAATATGCTCGAGGAACATGAATGAACACTCGATGGTCTAGATAGCGTTCAGACTTCAACGAGTAGTCGAATGGTCCCTGTGTACGAGTGACGATTTGGTTGTTATACGTCAACTAACGCTCCATTTGCTCCTCTAGTTGGTGGTATGATTGGAACCTATTTCAAACAGGTTCGAGACTCATGTATTACAACGATTTTTCGCTTCTAAACATGTTTTTATAAATAAAACTAGCTGACCCAACATACGTTGTTCTATTCAAATCTAAAAAAATAGTAAAACGAATTCTCCTTGAAATCGATCGCAGCACCATCTAGAGGTTCCAATTATTAATCTAACCTCTTCTTCACTTCTCATATTCATCAGAACAGCCAAAACAAAAATTCACCAAATTGGTCCAGCCTTTTAGAAATTCAATTACAAACAGAAGATTTATATATATAAAGATGTTCAGTGCTAAACGTCGGTAAGCTATACTCATGAATACGTCAAGATTATGAATGATTTCGATAGTGATTAGAAAGGTTATTAAGTTTTAAATTCGCCAAAAAATTATTGTTTCTTAAATAAGTAGTCATGAGGTAAATTACATTTACGATAATAAATACATATAGATATAAATAATATTTTATTCTTTAACAATATATAATAAATGGGAATAATGTTAATGCTAAGGTTAGAATAAAAACTCTTAAGTACAAATGAATATTACCCTCAATTATCTACCAAACAAGAAATAATTTATACATTTTATTGAAAAAAATACATGTCATGTGTAATTTAATTTACCACTAGCAATTCTAAATGCAGTGGACCACCAGTAATCCGACAAACGTTTTGCACGGCAGTGACAGACTGCGGAGTACTGCTTAACAACCCCTTATAGCCCAGCTTTTTTTTTTACGAAAGAGTACCTTGTAGTCCGACAAGTATGTATAAGTAATATACAATGAAATATTAAACTATGAACACACGTTAGGCCGTATCGCTATTACATATAGTCAAATTCAAACTAAACAATCAGAATCAAATCAAAAGCACAATAGTAGGCGGCATACAAGTTATAACCTGTTCAATCATGCATAACTTACATTAGCAAAAGTTGACGAAAAAATCTATACCAATAAATAAAATTGGAGTGTCTGTTTGTAATGTCAAAATAATAGGCATATTTCATGCTCACACGGTTATTTGCACGACACCTATGCCTAAAATAGCAATTAAAAAATTTTTGTCTGTCTGTCTGTTTGTTCCGGGTAATCTTCAAAACGGCTGGACCGATTTCAAAAATTCTTTCACCAATGGAAAGTTATTTTATCAGGGAGTAAACTAGACTATATTTTATCCTGGTATTCCCACGGGAACGGGAACTACGCGGGTAAAACGACTATAACCTATAACGAAAACGAAGCGAGGGCGGGTTGCTAGTATTCAATAATACTAGACATGTCGGATTACAAGGGGTGCCGGATTAAACAGGAGCCGGATTACCGCGGGTCTACTGTATTAGCACAATTATATTTGAAAAATGAATGTCTTCATTTCTTGTGGTTGTCATAAAAAAACAACTAAGTATTGCAAGCAAATAAGATCAATTCAAAAAAGAAACCTAGAAATAAAAAGTTATGGCAATCTTTCTGCCCAGCATGTTGCAAGGAAAGTTATTATATGCTGGAGTGCCTTATGCTTAACACTAGGATATGCCTGTATGCTCATATGAGCATATCCCTATAAGGAAATTTTAATTATCTTGCAACACCAGTTAATTTTATTTTCTCATTAGTATCATCAGGTACATCCAAATACACTTTGGTCTCATCCAGAGAGTGATGGGAATCATCTTTATTAAAACTTCCATTACCTAGATTTTTAATTTCAACTTCTACAGATTCAATTACGTTTTGAAATTTATCCAGTTCACTTATCTTCCATAATTCTTCAGATATTTCCTCAGACTTCAAATTAATATCTGTTAAAATATTTTTACTAAGCTGTGTATGCATCAAATTGGCTGAATTTATATTAGAAGGACCGTAAGTAAAATTCATCTTCTTATTTGCTTTAAGATGTGTCTTTTTGTGTTTTTCCAAAAATAGTTGCGAGTTAAATTTACTATGGCATACCCCACATTCATGCGTACCTCCCAAATGGTGACGTTTCACATGTTCTGATCTACGAGATGCTGAAAGAAACCGCATATCACAATGTGGACACTTGTATGGCCTTTCACCTGTATGGATACGTGTATGATAAAGTAATGATTCTTTTGATACAAACTTCCCTTCACAAATAGAACAAGGAAAGTTTTTCTCTTTTGTATGTTTTACAATATGAGCTTTTAAGCGACTTTGAGCCCAAAACTTTTTCCCACACCATTCGCACACATGAGCTTTATAATTCCCATGTTCATATTGTATGTGTACCCGTAAAGACACCTTTTGAGTATATTTTTTATTACAATAATCACATGTAAGTTTAGCCTCGGATGGATTCGCTCTAGTGTTTTGACCGCATACATTCAATTTAATATGTTTCTGAAACGTAGTTTTATTTTTATAGATTCTACCGCAGTCTTGACATACCAAAGTTAAATTATGATGTAACTCATGTAACCTTAATGTATGCATATTGTGAAAAGTTTTTCCACAGTCACTGCAAACAATAGAATGGTGGTTTTCTCTTCTATGATTTTTTAAATATGCAGGCAAAGCAAATCTTTTCGGACAATCCGGGCATTTGAATTTTTTAGGAGCATGCACTCTCATAAAATGATTTCTCCAATTCCAGTAAGTTAAAAACTCTTTACAACAGTCCTTACATTTAAAAATTCCATCGTTACCATTGGACGGTAACATTTTACTCTTTGGAATATCAATAAGGTTTCTTGACTTTTTTATCTCATGTGGTGTATTTATAGTGGTTTCATTTTCCTTTTTTATTTTATTAAGCAACATATCATTTCTTTCTAATTGCATTGCGTTATCTAAATAGTGAAACCGTTTTAATGCAGAATTTGTAGTTAATTGCGAGTATATATCATAGTAATGTTTGCTTGTAAAATCTTGTAAATTAAATGACACAAACAATGATTTACTACCATGCAGTTCTTTCATGGTATATTCAAAACTGTTTGTAATACCTTCTAGAATGTTCTTGAAGTGCTCTGCATTACTTCGAGTTAATTGAATGAATTTATAACAACTTATGGCTAATCTTGTACATTCTTTACACAATGAATTCAATGAAGATAAGTAGCTGTACATCTGAAATAAAAACCACAATGTTGCTTTATAAATGTGGTAGGCATTTATATTAAAAAAACTTTTTTGAATAAAAACCAACATTGACATATGTATTGGTTATGTTACTTTTTGATAGCCCTGAGTAGCACCAGATTCAGAATAGATTATGATCTCTCCTTATGTTCTTACCGAACCAGAGGTTGATCAACAGAACTTTAAAGAAGTTAAGCGTCAGTAAATGGGATCACCACACCATTGACTAAATATGGCGAACATTGTTCAAAATGCTTATGACAGTATGACAATAAAATAATTAGTTATTGCTAATTGTGTTGTAATGTAGAATGTATAATTTAAAAAAAAATACAAATTATTTCCAATGTTACCTAACAACTAGTTTGAATTCTAATATACACATTTGATTATTAAGCGTGTAAAAATAATATGCTTTATCGAAAATAAAACTACTTTTGTTTGTATTTAATTTTTTTATTGCCATACATTTTTATGGTCACCATGACCGAGATAAAATCCGTAGTTTTATTTACAATGTGTAATACTAACGTAAGCATCAGAAATCATTAATATACTTTATTTTATTTAATATATTTTTACATTTTCCTTGTGCTTTTGTGTAAAATCTTCAGATGGACTGAATGGGAGGATAGTTTATCATATTGCTGCCATAACATTACCTGTTCATCAAATATAGAGCTGAGAACTTCTCCAACCATCACATCCTCATCATTTATATCTAATATTACAGCATCCTTCAATCGTATGGGTTCTTCTTGAATTGGATGTAAGCATATACAACAGACACAATCGTTTCCATTGATAATGCTACTTATAGCAGCGCTAATCGCTGTCATCCTATATTTCTTTGATTCAATTCTATTTTTGCGTTGAATGGTTTTTGCAAATGGTTAATAACAATTTTCTCGGTACCATATAAAAACGTAGATAATCCATCAACCCACGAAGAATGTGAAGTATGAAAGATAAAAGAAAAGTTCGATAAATACGAATCAAACATTATATAAAATCATAAGTGAAATAAGTAATAATTCTAAGTAAAAATACATAAAACAAACTTGATTTCGTATAGTGACACCACAAGAAGTGACACACACAATCAACAATCAATATATATATTTTTTTAATTTATTAAAGGCTTTGGCAGAACCATCAGCCTAACAGAAACTTATCAACAATCAATAGTGAGACAGCACAGATTAATAACTTCCAGACGTTACGTTAGAGTAATAGGTAATATATTTATTTGAATAAAAATTATACAAGCATATTACTCGTACAATTAAAGAATGGGATTGAAAATGGCGTCGCTACTGACGCTACTATTCTCCTCTCGCTCACACGCTTCTGCTATCTATACTCACACACGCCGGTACGGACAACAACAGAAAATCCTTATGGTGACCGTTTTTTTTTATTTTCGTAAGTCTAGTTCCAGTTATTTGTGACGTATTCTAAGTTTATTCGTAATTGTTGATCAAATAATGTTGATTTTGGTTGTTAATATTGTTGTTAAAAATATTATGTTAAATATATTATTATAATTGTTATTATATTATTGAGGGATATAATATACACGTAACATCTGTGCAAGAGAAGGAAAACTTGAAATGCAACCATGTCCAACCTTGACCAACTTGTCTGACCAGCATGGTACAGTAGGTGAACTTCCCTCCCATGGTGGAGGAGGCCCGAGCCCAACTGTGGGACCTGTATGGGCTGTGGCTGCTTCCTAATTTTGTTCTTTTTTCATTGTCACATTGTTTGTTGACTATGGAGGATATAAGCGAGAAAGTATTATAATGAGATGAAATTGTGTATATTGTAATTAAGTATTTTGAGAAGGAGAAAAATCTGAGACGTTGCCCCCAATTACAATGCAAGAGCTGGAATGGTAACAGGATTGAAAAAAAATTAAGATTTGACGCGTGCAGCCACAGCCTCGGTTACTGGCTGGCTGAGGATTGATAGAAATAAATCAATCATGTAAAAAGATTAGAAAATGAATGTTGGATAAGAGTAGCCACAAACGAAAAGGATATTGAGGATTTCATTATTACTATTGGACTGAAGAGCGAACAGCTCTTCCGTGTGGTGACGGAGTAAGAATAAAATTCACCACGCCTTTTCTTACTGTGAATGTCGTAAAACAAGAGTAAGGGATATAATATGCATATAATGTGTATGCAAGAGAAGGGAAACTCGAAATAAAATCCTATACCAACCCATCTGACCAGCGTGGTATAGTAGCTCAAATCTCCTATTACGGTGGAAGCTTGAGTCCAGTTATATCAAACCGTCTACCGTAGCGTGGTATAATAGGTCCATTTAAATTGTGGAGGATGACCTAGCAGTAGGACGTACATGAGCCGAGATTATGTGATATGATACCAAGATAAAACACAGAAAATAAATACTTTTCAAATTATTTATTACTAGCAACCCGCCCTCGCTTCGCTTCGGTTATAGGTTATAGTCGTTTTACCCGCGTAGTGCCCGTTCCCGTGAGAATACCGGGATAAAATATAGCCTAGTTTACGCCCTGATATTATAGCTTTCCATTGGTGAACGAATTTTTAAAATCGGTCCAGTCGTTTTGAAGATTACCCGGAACAAACAGACAGACAAATATTTTTTAATTGCTATTTTAGGCATAGGTGTCGTGCAAATAACCGTGTGAGCATGAAAAAAGCCTATTATTTTGATATTACAAACAGACACTCCAATTTTATTTATTGATATACATAGAATAGAGGATCACAAACTCAAGTGAGAGCAAGCCTAACACGTACATGCACTAAAAGAGTTCACCCCGCACATACACCACATATGTCACACTGCTGGACTGGAGCCCCCTCTATAATAAAAAGGTAATAGACATACTAAAAAAAAAGTGAGCCGTCGCTCAGGACGCCTGGCAGATGTGAAACATCGAAATTATTTTATTCAAGTATGGACACAATATGGAATAGAAAGTATCGATACTGTACCCATGAGTAGTATAGAAAGAAAAGTAACGTACTCGCTCAAGTATCGATACTTACTTCAATGTATCGAGTACTTTTCATAGAACCTATGCCCACGATGAGCTTTTTTTTGAGATGAACGTCTGTGAACGAATGAAAGTATTTCGAGCCACAAATACAAGCCATAAAGTCAATTTTAAAATGGATAATTTATACGATACGATAGCTACCAAAAAGTACTCATTGAAATGAAATAAAATAAAATATATGTTAAATAAAATAAATATTCGTATGAAGATTTTTACGATTTTCATTTCAGCGTTGTATAGGGTTCTCATCTTTAGAGACATACTTGTCAAATACAAAAACCTTAAAAGAAAAGAATATTCACAACGTGATGTTAAACAATAGTTAATCTATACCAATAAATAAAATTGGAGGGTCTGTTTGTAATGTCAAAATAATATGCTTTTTTCATGCTCACACGGTTATTTGCACGACACCTATGCCTAAAATAGCAATTAAAAAAATTTTGTCTGTCTGTCTGTTTGTTCCGGGTAATCTTCAAAACGGCTGGACCGATTTCAAAAATTCTTTCACCAATGGAAAGCTATAATATCAGGGCGTAAACTAGGCTATACTTTATCCCGGTATTCTCACGGGAACGGGCACTACGCGGGTAAAACGACTATAACCTATAACCGAAGCGAAGCGAGGGCGGGTTGCTAGTAATAAATAATTTGAAAAGTATTTATTTTCTGTGTTTTATCTTGGTATCATATCACATAATCTCGGCTCATGTACGTCCTACTGCTAGGTCATCCTCCACAATTTAAATGGACCTATTATACCACGCTACGGTAGACGGTTTGATATAATGTTTTATTACGAGTTTTCTTCATATGCATAGGTGTTATTTACGTATTTCAATCAATTAGTCGTCTTTTACGACACTCACGATTAAAAGAGGAGGTGATGAATTATATTCTTACTCCGTCACCACATGGGAATATACTACTAACTATGCATCATACTTATCATAACATATTTTTTATTTTAATGTTTGTAGAAAATAATGCAATTAGTAATTTTACACTAGATGCTCCTAAAAGTTATGGTGGTAATATGAATAGAAAAGTTCTATTACCATAGAAGTCTAAATAAATAAATGTATAATAATTATTATGGTTACTGTATAATACTAATTAGTCAAAAACAGCAATTGGTTGACATATCCGCTAATCATTTGATTACTGCGACTTAATAAGTACACAGTACTCGTCTTCAACGAGTTAACAGATCCTTCATGGGGCAATGTATACGCTTCTACAACAAATTACCTATTAATATTCGAGATATGCCACTTAAAAAGTTTAAAAAAGCAATCAAGAGTAGATTTTGTAGAAAAGGTTATTATAAAATCTCGGATTATCTTGATGATAATACAGACTGGTTATGAGCAGCTCCTCATTCAGGCATTTTCTCATTATTTCAAAAGGTGTTACATACATGTTTATTCTGTTGCTGTTAATATAATTGTAAAGCGTAGCGTGTTTTGCCAAACGAATTTGTTGTTTAATCTGTGTTTTATGTTTGTGGCCCATGGTATTGGTCATGCTCACTGAAGGGTCTGCTTGCGGTAGCTACGAGGAGCGGGTCACTCCCTTCCCTCCATTGTGGTTGAGGGGAGTGATGGCTGCTCTAGTGGTTAACTCGTGATCGGGTGCCGCTTGCGGGATCTGGTCCAGCCATGGTACTTTTTCGTTATATTTAATAACTGTATTGTATGATGATTCGAAAGGCATCACACTGGAGCTATTAATAGACATGTTGTTGTATATTATCTTATTAAAAAAAAAAAAGTAAATTAATAAAAAAGAAGACAAGCCCACTGAGTTTCTTGCCGGATCTTCTCAGTGCGGTCGCGTTCCGATCCGGTAGTAGTGTAAGGTAAAAATGTAAAAAAGTGACCATATGTAAGTGCCCCCGCGGGGTTTATGCATAATAAAGTATTTGAATTTGAATTTGAATTTAATCCTTGTGGCTATAGAATTAGCGACATCTATCGAGCCAGTTTAAATCACAGCTACAAAATATATTTTATAAAGAAATCTCTAATCCTGTAATGATAATAAGACAAGCTATTGAAATTATTTGTCGTCATTGGTCCTTGTTACAAATTTTAAATTAAATCTGACTGTTTAAATTAGATCAAAATCCAATTCCTAGGGCATATAAATAAATAAATATACAGCTGAAACTAATAAAAAGCGGTCCAGTTTTCATACGTAAAGTAAAGTAGATATGGTATACTTATATTAGGAAGTTAGAGAATTATACATTATTTTATAGAACAAGTATATATGCATAAAAGAACAAATTACAACAGGATATAGCATAAAGTATTAATAAAAATAAAGTTATGGTTCTTTTTCTAGAAAATGATGATTTTTATTCAATAAACATTTATTTTCATTAGTATACCTTATAGGTAACAATTTACTATGAGTTCACTAGATAGCGTTGTACAAAATTTTAAATCGCACCATGGTTTCGTTACAAAAATGTAGATATGTGTCCAGATATTTATTTAGTAGTTAATGAACGGGTTGAGAGCCCTCAGCGCTCACCCACCAGTCCGGGTAAAGTTGTCACTGACATCTGAGGCTAACAACTAAGTCACACAAAAAAAAATAAAAAAAAATTAGTAGTTAATTAAGAGCGAACCGCGAGGCGTGGCGTTAAACGCCACGTGACGAACTCACTCACCCTCGCCTATAGATGTTTCACATCAACAATGCTGGACAAACAAATTCAAATTCATTTATTCACTAGAAGTGTGGTTACATGTTGATGTTCAATAAATAAAACTGGTTGGTTTATGGTTTTATTTCATGTTTTATTTCTCTTGTATAGATGTGTTATGCATATTATCTTATCCCTTAGGCGTATTTTATTAGACGAGAGCAAGAGAGGAGTAGTGATTGGCATTCTTACTCCGTACCACACGGAAGAATTTTAGCACGGTGGGTTAATAACAAACAAGTATCCCATTGGTGTTTGGTGGTCCCTTTTGCTTGTGTTGCTGTACTGGACTGTAGGGGGTTTATGCCAGCAACATATCGACGTGGGTGATCTCGAAGGACACAAGTGGGACCGATTCCCACAAAATGAGGGTTTGACAAGGAGGCTATACAGGCTGTATCAGGTTATGGGGCAACTGTTCGAGTATGTTGTAGTTTAACGGTCATAGATCGTAATTAGAATGTATATTACACAAAAAACAATATAACGTAAAAGTTAATAGTGATTTCAAAAAAATGTGTCTAAGAGTCTATGTCTTAAATGTTACGTATTATGAAGGCATGTACAAACAGAATACATGTAGGCATGTAAAGCTTCGACAGTATAAATTCATTCATAATACCTAGAATTGTGCAAACGTTTCAATGATATATACTCAGTGCCAGATAACGTGGCAAAAGACGACCTTCACCTACCTTCACCACGATATCTTAAAATGCAAAAAAAATCTATCGCTTACCATACAAATCTATCGAAAAGTTGTATCGCAAAATTCTCTTGGTAGATGCCTACCAGGAAGCAACATTACAAACAGCACAACCCAAAATTTTACGAAATCTAGTAAAATTACCATAGAAAATATATGTTTTTAATATCCTATAATCATGTATTTCATTGTTTTAAAATACCAGATTAACCTGTAACTGGTGACATTTCATTATTTTATAAATAATATCATTGATAACAATGCCAAATTACTTTCAAATGTCTGAATATCAAAAGTTTTTAAGTAACATTAAAATTAAAGTGCCGAGAATATTTATATAAATTCAATATAATATAGATCCTATAATTAAATACGTAATTAGCTTCGAAGAGTTATGTAACGCCCAAAAAATGCCAAGTTTTAAGTTATGACACATTTCTTTCAACTCATTTTACCGTCAGGTGTAATAAACCTAAAGGATCGCACAAGTAGATGCAAGATTTTAGGTTATGTGTATCAAACATAAAATCTTTTCTTAACTGATTTTAGCGTCAGGTGTACGAGATCAGTGGCGTCGTGTGGCCCAGTCGCCATTTTGTTTGACATTCCGTGTGGAGCACGTAAAAGATATTGAAAAAATAATGATGGGCCTCGATGACAGTACATACCGAAAGATTGATGCATTCATAATTCATGTATCAGACAGCAGTGATAGTAACAGTAGTGGAAGTGACAGTCCAGAACTATAGATTTTTGTAAAGTCATAAATAAATTATTTTAGTATATTATTTTACCTCACCTTACGTATTTATCAAAAAGTTAGCCTTAAGATAGGTTAGCTATCAGTTTCATGCTAGGGCAGTGGTAAGGTAGGTAACGTGTACGTATGCTTTATTATTGCACGTGTAGGTGTTTAATAATTTCTTAATTAAGATTCTAAACAAATTACACGCAGACAAATGTTTGTAACCTCTGTACAGTCTAGACACCTTCACCACGATATTATAACGATAAGAGGGTTTGTATGGAAAGCGATAGAATTAGCGATAAATTACTTGGATTTGATGATATCGTGGTGAAGGTCACCAAATCACCTCTTTTGCCATGCTATTTGGGACACACTATAGTGTACGTTTGTACCTACGAGCGACGAGCGGTCAACGGTCCAAGGCCGATCAGCTGTTTTAAAGCGAAGTTTGTTTTGTTTATGTGAATGTAATTATTGATTTATTCAATTTCTAATGAACATTTAACAAAGTATGAATATTTTGCGTATTAAGTATCATTGACATGTCTCTAATTCCTTAACGAATCGATATTTTTCGTTCAAATTTTTTTCATGGGTTCCTACCACCATTGCCTAGCTCCCTTTTGACCAGTTGCCCCATAACCTGATACACCCTGTATATGGGAAGTAATTGGAGAAATTACCTAGCTCTTACCTTACCTTCTCTTGTGTCTACGGAGCTGATGATTTGCTGGGCTGATGATGTTTCCCGTTGGGATGTGCTGAAGGTGCTCCCGACGAGCTGGTATAATAAGTTGGGCCGAACGTGGGCACTGAATTTATTGTCTTTTAATATATGAGCACTTGACGGTACCTTTAGGTTCACGATATACTCGTACGCGTGGGTTCGTCGACCAGTGTAGAACATTTTCGGTGCTTGAGCGGAGGTTTTTCGGTGAAGCGTGCACCGCGAGATAAGTAGGTACTTCATGATAATAAGTCAACGTGGCAGGCAACGTCTCAGCAGCGGGGGCGTACGTCGAATTCACCCGAATCTAGACGAATTTAATTGAAGTCATACGACAATGACACGTCGCGAATTTGGCGCGAACAGCTTATGCATTTTCACTTTTCTTCCTGGTATTAAAATTATCCACGAATCCAAATCGGTTGGATAGCGTTCAGGAATGCCATATACGCGTACAAAACCCATTTCACGGTGGTTATGGGAGACTTTAACACGAAACTGAGCAATGATAAATAAAACCCTAAAGAGTTTTGTTTCGAGTTTTCCTACTCTTACATAGATGTAATGTATTAAACATGCATATAGCATATCTAAGGGATTAAACATGCATATAGCGTGTTTAATCCCTCAGTCGTCTTTCACGACACCTACGGGTAGAGAGGGGTTGGTGAATTGTATAAGCGATGGATCCAAATTGATTTTTTCATGACAGTCCAGCCAAACATTTATAACATTTTATACAAAACACAAATGGATGCTGATAGTACCACGATTTTAATCCCGTCAATAGATAAAATGTGTCAACTGAAATACCTACGTCTCCATACATAAAATGTGCCATCTGAAATACTCTGTAATATGCATCAACTGTAGGGATGTACGATATTAGTGAAATATCGATATTGATATCGATAGCCAAATATCGATAAGTCGATATTATCGGGCACAAAATATCGATATTTTATAATATCGAAACTAATGGAAAGAAAATTCTCCGGACAAATTTTGATGAGCTTTTTTTTTTAGGAAATTTGTATGGGTGTTTTAAGATACAGCGGGACTTACGACAAAATAAAATCCTCCGGACAAATTTTAATGTTTTTTTTTTTTTAGGTAGTTTGTTTGGATGCCTAGGAATCACACTTTTTATTAAAATTATTTTATTAATAATTTTTCATTTCGTTACAAAAGCGATATCGCTATCATATTAATAATATCGATATCATGTTCATAATATCGATATGGCGATATTTCAAAGTTATAATTATCGATATTGAAATATCGATATTTCGGCGGCTAATATCGATATTTCAACAATATCGATAAATATCGTACATCCCTAATCAACTGTCATCCTTCATCCCTCAAATTTCAATCCGGTATTGGATAGCAAAAAGGTAGATTAAAAGCGGATGTATTAGATAACGTATACGGATGTATCTCTATGTTATGTACTTTAAGCATTCAATTAATTTCCTTGGTGCATCGGCAAACCTACATTTTGCATAAATTTGTGACATTCATAAACAATGATAGTGAATTATCAGTGTTAAAAATATTAAACTCTGCTTACGCTACTTTACCTCTTCTAACATAGACAAGGTAAGTTAATTTCTTTAAATTATTTAAATAACGGAATGTTTAAATTTAATGTTGGTTATGAAAATTTTAAGATAGAAGGCTAATACTTCTTATATATAATTTATGAAATACGTGTTGTTTCATATTTTCGGCAAAGCGGCATTCCAATTTAGTGCAATACTGAGAGTATTGATTTTGCTTCTCGCAGCGGTTGCAACTGTTTAATTTTAATAATATGCAAAACTTAAGATATTTCTACTGTCATCTTCACTTTATGTCATAAAGTTAATAGAATTTACATTTTTCTTGCCCGCTCAGCTGTTTTATTCTGCATTTGAGGGTCCAATATGTCTTATCAAGGTTTATTTCTGTTGAACTAATATGGACTTTAACCGTAAGTGATAAAGGTTATACTTTATTGCTTTGTTGTTATGTTGATAATTATATAATTCTGAGTTGGATGCAAGTTGCTATAATATTTATAGGCCATTTGCAAAATCACTACTAATTGAAGGACATGATATAGGGATAAATAAATTATAGAATGAAATACAATTTGGGAAAATATATGGTTTTATTTGTTAAGACTACTAATTAACAAATAAGAACATATTTACCCAAAATGTACATATATTAAATGAATATATAGTTGTAATTATTAAAAAGATAATAAAGCGACCAGTAACATTTAACAATATTGTTATTTATAATTTGATTATGTAATGAATCCTTACTTAATATTATAAATGCGAAGGTAAGTTTGTTTGTTACGCTTTCATGCTTAAACCACCTAACCGATTTAAAAAATTCTTTCACCAATGGAAAGCTATAATATCAGGGAGTAACATAGACTATTGAATATAATATTTGAATTTGAACTAAATATAATGTAACGGAGTAATAATACAATTCACCACTGCATTTCTTGCATGTGGGTGTTTTAAAAGACGACAACATCTGTTCTAAATAATAAAAACACAAAATAAAACCTTATACCACTCATCTGACCAACATGTCAAATGGGTGTGGAGTCAATACCTCTATTTAAAATGATAAGGATTATGATATTTGATGTTTACGCGAGCACTACACATTGTAAATAAAACTACTTTATAGATTATATTGCGTTTGTATTTGATTTATGATTGCCCGGACGTTTCGAACACTTTGCAGCACTCATGGTCACGGCTATTGAAATCAAAAAACACAAAAATTTCAATAGAGAGGATGGCTGGGTATTACCATCAAGCTGGGATCCTGTTATAAACATAATTAAAAATAAATCCAAAGAGACCACCACAAGACTGCATTATACTGTGAGCACTTATTGTATAGATTTGACCCACAATAATAATAGTTAAAGATAATTTTATAAATCAAAAATCTTTTAGTAAGACAAAGTAAGCTGCATCTAAAATTAAAAATCAATATTAATTTAGCATCATGTCCCCTGAGTTTTCTTGCCGGATCTTTCTCAGTGTGGCCGCGTTCCGATCCGGTGGTAGTATATTAGTTTTGTTAGTTTTAAATCAACAAATTGTAACAATATTTGCTACAAATTTAATAATTAATAATTACTAACCATAAACAATATAATTTTTTCATATAGAATCATTTTCTTCTTACACTGGCAATAAATTTGTACTAAAATGTGGGTCACAATTTAATAAATTTATATCTAATTTTCTGTATCGGGTAGATAATTATAAATGTCTGTAATAACGATTACTTGTTGGACGTGAGACACCTTAGTCCGCCCGTGACCATGAATGCTGCAAAGTGTTCGAAACGTCCGGGCAATAATAAATCAAATACAAACACGATATAATCCATAAAAGTAGTTTTATTTACAATGATAAGGATTGATTGATACTGTATGCATCTAGTTAGCTTAGCAATTACCGCATTACACATGCTAATTTTTAAGTATAGTGAGTGGAAGTGGGAGCTGGGTGTGTTAGAAGAAGCACGAAAGTAGAATAAATGTTGTGGAAATCAGAACTGAGGAGCATGATTGGTGTGAAATTGAGTGATAGCATTTAGAATAGAGTGATCAGGGAACATTATATAGATGTAGTGACAATGATTGAGAAAGGTATGTTAAGTTGGTTCGGTCATGTAGAGAGAATGAATGAAAGGAGACTAACAAGGAGAATTTATAGAGCGAATGTGAATGGAAGTGTTGGAAGGGACAGACGGCGGATGTTCTACGATCAAATCGGGGACGTTCTTAAGGAAGGCTAGATTAGAAGTACCCTAAAGCGAAGAACATCCATGAAAAGATTAATAAATAGACGGTCCCTTATGTACATAAAGACATATCAAAAATGGCATTTTTATTGTATTCAAAAATTACATTTTTTATTGTATTCTTTAGGCTTTTTTTATTGTATTCTGTAGGCTTTAGGTTTTCATCAATACGCATATTTCATACTGCATATGTATTGAAAATCTAAAGCTTAAAGAATACAATAAAAGAAAATGCCATTTTTGACATGTCTTTATGTACAGAGAGACTGTCAAAATGCTGAGGAGGCAAAAGTGGTATGTGAAGATCGTAGTAAATGGAGGGAAGTGGTCTCTGCCTACCCCTATAGGAAAAAGGAGTGAATATATGTATGTACATACATACATGTGAGTTACCCTTCAAAGATAGATGTATATGCCATTGCTATTATGTAGATCCTTAGAAGATGAATGTGTCTTGTAATCGACAGCAGCTCCACCTACTGGGTCAAATTGTGAATCTAAATCAGTCTGGAATCCCCTTTAACAGCCACCAAAAAATTCATTAATATCGGTCCTGCCGTTTAGAAGGAGTTTAGTGATATACACAAGAAAAAAAAAAATATATATATGAAGATATCTTCGTGAAGAATGTGCTGTGTGGTAGCGGCTTCCAATACTACCAACCCTTGCTTTGCTCGTGGGTGTCGTAAAAGACGACCAAGAGCCCTAGATTGACCCGGACCAACTCCATCTGGTACCATTTGGGTCAACGATTACATTCCCAAGGAGGGTTGACGTCAGGCAGGCGGCCGGTCATAAAAGTCATTGCCGAAACTTTTTGCAATATGTCAAAACAGATGACATATTGCGTCGACCGCAAGTAATTGGGATAAGAGCAAGATGATGATGATGATGATCTTCGTGAAGAATCTATCTATTGGGAAGACCTGTGCAGTAGTTTTTGAGTTTATTGCGAACAGACAGACATGCGGTGGAGGACTTTGTTTTATAATATGTAATGATTATATTTATCAAGATAATGTCTGATTACACCTATTGACTTTATAAACAGTTTATGCCTATATTCATATCATTTGTTGATTTAGGTACTTGACCAATGGACTTTGTTCTTTGAGTGTTTATTTGATAATACATCATTTTAATTTTTAATATGAAGAAATAATGCATGCTTCTCTGGCTCACATGGCTTATTGTTGGGTTAAAGCCTCATCATTATCGTCATCTCAGCTCATAAATGTCCCACTACTGGGCTCGAGCTAGGGATGGCGATCTCAAATCAATTAATCGAGGAATCAATTTTTCAGGCCTAAAATCGATTTTATAAATCGATACAAAGCACTGAATCAATTCTGTGAATCGATACTCTACCCTAGAAAATCGTCATTCGATTTTTTCTGCCCATCGATACTAAGTGTTCAGTATCGAATGTTAGTGTCTATCCTAAAAAAAAAGAAGGTTATCACATATTTATTCTCCAGATTTCCTAAAACAAAAAAAAAAAAGCTCATCGCAATGCCGTCGCAAGAAAGATCGATAGATCCATTAATCGTAAATCGATCCTTCAGACCCGATTTTTTGTGAATCGATTCTTTTGCGACAATTCAAATTGATTCAAGAATTGATCTTTTTCAGAAAGATCCGCCCATCCCTAGCTCGAGCCTCCTCCCCAATAGGAGGGAAATTGACCCATTTTACAATGCTCCTCAAACGTGTTGGTATAGGGTTTCTTATTCCATCACTACATGAAACTATTTGTATCAAAATGCGAATCAAAATATATCGACTAGTAATGTAGCGAGTCGCAGGGCCGGATTAACCCTATCAGGGCCCCTAGGCAATGTAATTCTCGGGTCCATGGTCTATGAGCAGCAGTATCACTTATCATCAGGTGCGCTGTTTTCTCTTTTGCCACCAACAGCAATAAAAAAAACCGGCTAAATGCGAGTCGGAGTCACGCCTGAAGGGTTCCATACCATTATCTATAAAAATTGCGTTTGTTGTGTGGGAACCCCCTTAAATATTTGTTTTTAATATTTGTTGTTATAGTGGCAAAAACAGAAATACATAATTTGTAAAAATTCCAACTGTCTAGCTATCGCAGTTCTTGAGATACAGCCTGGTAACAGACAGACGGACGGACAGACAGCGATGTCTTGGTAATAGGGTCCTGTTTTTACCCTTTGGGTACGGAACTCTAAAAAGAAATAATATCCACCAACAGCAATAAAAAAAAAGAAATAGTATTGAGGAAGTATGCAAATTTTCAAAATAATCGTTCGATGAAATGTTTTTTTTTTCTTGGTGCATACTCGGGGCCCCTAGGCAGTTGCCTAGTCGGCCTTGTGGATAATCCGGCCCTGGCGAGTAGATAAGAACCACTGTCATTGATGACTTGTTGGACGTTAAAGAGCGTAATCCTCTTATAGGGCGTCTACATGTTGGCCGAGTGCAGGCGAGCGATGGCGAACGCCAACGTGTGTACACCCGATTTGCCTTAGTTGGCCAACGCTCGCCGTCGCTCGCCTAGTTGGCCGAGTGAATACAAGCGCCAACGTGTGGACAGCTGATTTTTCTTCACTCGCCGTCGCTCGTGATCACTTGCCTCACTTCGCCTCGGTGTCGGTTTTTATGCACAAATCAAAGGCACTCGTCTACGCTCGGCCAATGCCGTGTACACGTTGGCCGAGTCGTCATTACACGGTTGACATCCATCGCGGTTAGACGTGTTTAATGTGATATTGTCGCTCAATATAAATGATTATATCTTCAAATTTGCATCACTACTTCTAGATATGCGACGAAAATAATTAGATCCAAGTCACCCTATATGTTACCTATAGTATCAAAATGTATCTTCATCATTCATCATCATTTTAGCTAATATACGTCCTACTATTGGGCTCGAGCCTCCTCCACAATAGGCGGGAAACTGACCTTAGTATTCCATGCTAGTCAGACAGGTTGGTATAGGGTTTTATTTCGAGGTTTCCTTCTCTTGCATGTATGTTATATGCTTATTATGTATTATATCCCTTAATCGTCTTTTACGACATTCACAGACAAGATAGGGACTGGTGAATTTTCTTCTTACTCCGTCACCACACGGATATATCTTACACTGTTCTATTTCTGTGAATACTCAGTATCAACCACCTTCTTTTTTTCCCACTTTACTGCGGTATACACTGAGATAATAGTTATATACGCTCATTAAATAAATAGTCGAAGCTGCAGCAACGTTAATGTCAACGTCCGTAGTGTTTCAGTGAACAATGAACACTGACCGAGGCCACGGTAATATAATCAACCAGTAATCCAACTTCATACAAACGGACGAAACGCGAGCTACTAAGCGCCTCGATCTCGGCATGCGCTCGGCATGTAGACACTTGCGACTGTGCTGCAGTGACGAACGAACGGTGTGTTGTTTTTTTAACAACAACTGCGCGAATTTTTCACTAAAATACATAATTATACACATATCAAGTAGGGTATATTGTGCTGTTTTTGGTTGCATGAATTCGTCAATAACGAATCCAGAGATAACTTTTTTTAGATTACCTGGAAACTCTGAAAGGTAAGATTATAATCTTATATGTAATAATTTTACTTAAGTAAAAGAAAAAAAGAAAGAAAAAAAGTTGTCTGGATTAATAAATAAAGTGAATAAAGTGATTGACACGAGTGAAATAGGTAGTTATAGGCGGTTCATGAATCATGTTACGGTACGCTTGTGTTAAAACTCATAATGTGTTTTGTTTTGTTAGTTTATATAATGCAAAGTAAAGACGTGGTATTTTATTATTAATAATATATGTTTATTGTACTATGTATATGAATAGTACTAGAAAAAAATAATTTGACCGTCTGTCTGTCACTAGATAATTTAAATTTATAGACCGATTTGTTATTTAAACATAAACATGTTTTTTTTAATTAAAACTACCAATCAAAAATCAACACGCATTCTTATTGAACACTTCCTATTCAATTCACAAAGTATTTTATTTGTTTATATAAGAAAAGTATATACAAAACTAAATGGAAACACAAAGTAGGCAAATGTAATTAAAATGCTGGAGGCGGGCAGCCCTATCACATGTTTACGTTTAGCCATTTAATTCAAGGTTACGGCCGAGATACATTACTGGATAGATGACTATATTAGACATGGGTTATAACAGGACAAACGTAATATCTGTTATTTCTGTTACTGTTACGCAATAATAACAGGTACCAATTTCTGTTATTAAATAACAAGTGTTATTTTTCAATCATGGCCCATTAGTAGGGACACGATATCGAACGGAAAGTATCGATACTGTACTCATGAGTAGTATCGAAGAAAAAGTATCGTACTCAATAAAGTATCGATACTCTAAAGTACTATGTACTTTACCTGGAATTTGTCGTTGAGGAGTTCTTTTTTTTTTGGGCATCTGACGGATTTTATTACTTATTATCCCGAAGTTTCTGCGGGGAACATGTTAATTTTTTTTTTTTAGAAACCTGGAGCTGTGCCTTATACTATAGGGTTACGAGCAAGTAATACTACTAATATAATAAGTAATAAATATTAAGTATAATAAATATTAAATAATATAATAAATATTAAATAAATAATAATTATATAAATATTAATAATAAATATAATAAATATTAATAAATACTAAGTAATACTACTAATAATACTAATACTCACCAATACTCACAATATGTATGTATGTAAGTTATAGTGAAACGTAGCTAGGGTTAACTTTTATAAAATATGCAAATTGTTTGACCCATTTATATTAAATCTTCTATCTTTAAACGAGCTATATATATATAATCTGAATCTCGGCAACGGCTCCAACGATTTTCATGAAATTTAGCCTACTAGAGGTTTCGGGGCCAAAAAATCGATCTAGCTAGGTCTTATTTATAGAAAGTATTGTTTTGTCGGTGTTTTTAGCTAATCCATAAAATGACATAAAATGTCATTAGAATAGGATTGTAAATTTAGCCTTCGCCAATCATTATTAAGTTGCATTCAAACAGCCTGAGATCGAATATCAGTGTTATTATCCTGTTCTTTAATTTTTGATATTTTTTTAATTCTTTCATCATTTTTATTTATTTGTTAATAAATATCTAAATATGTTCACTAAAATACCATTTACAAAAAAATATAAAAATTATATCGAGCAATGCTCGATCGACCAGATATTACATACCTACTTAAGGAAGCAACGCTTGACAATAAAATAATATAAGACAATAAAATAATCATGCCAACATTGGTTCTGCAGTGTTTCCGAACACAAAATATGTAAACAGATAACTCATAATACGAAAAGAAATACTTGTCAATTTTTAAGGATGATATGTGCTAGAAAGAGTACAATTTCTATTTTGCTGGTTATTACACTTAATGCTTCTCGTTTTAGCAACAGTCTATCAAGTAGGTGTGAGCGAGATAGATTAATCAATCAAATAACAGATCATACGATCTAATTAAAAAGTCAAAATTCAACAATGATATGTTCTTGTTAGATTGTAATTTCTATTTTTTGGGTTATAATAACACTTGATGCTTCTCATTTTAGCAACAGTCTATCAAATAGGTGTGAGCGAGATAGATTAATCAACCAAATAACAGATAACACGATCTAATTAAAGAGTCACAATTCAACAATGATATATTCTTGCTAAATTACATTTTCTATTTTTCGGGTTATAGCACTAGATGTTTCTAGTTTTAGAAACAGTCTATCAAGTAGGTGTAAGCGAGATAGATTAATCAACCAAATAACAGATAACACGATCTAATTAAAGAGTCACGATTTAACAATGATATCTTCTTGTTAGATTGCAATTTCTATTTTTCGGGTTATAGCACTAGATGCTTCTCGTTATAGCAAATAGTCTTTCAAGTAGGCGTGAGCGAGATAGACTAATCAATGAAATAACAGATAACACGATCTAATTAAGAATTCGCTTTTCAAAGAGGATTTCTTCTTATGAAACGACATACTATAATTTTGGTTTAATTCAAATAAATACTACGTGTCCCGTTTTAGCTTATGACAATATTACACAAAAGACAAAGACAAGAATAGTTATTTTGTTTTTTATTGACTGTTCTGACAGAACAGAACAGTTCTGTTATTTCAAGCTATGTAGGTACTAACATAACAGCCGGACTAGACCGGCTGTTATCGATGTATTATAAATGTTATTTTTTAACAGATATAATGACCTTGCAAGAACAACTGTTATCTGTTATCTTCAAATACTTGTGATTTATATATGTTATGATAAATACGCCTCACTCCTAGACTATATGCCGAGGCTAACGTGTAGACACTTCTACAAACGCTCGTCTACGTTGGCCACTCGCGTTGGCGTTCGCCGCACTCGGCCAACGTGTAGACGCTAGCACTCACCATGTACCTATTTGCCGACGCTCGCGTTGGCCTAGGCTCGGTCAACGTCTGTACGGGCTATTATAATTAAATGCTGAAAATCGTTCGAAACAAGTGAAATCGAATACAAACACGATATAAGCCGTTAAAATAGTTTTCTTTGGTATGGGAATGTATTACTCGAGTAAACATTAGAAGCTGTTATGACTGCTTTTGCCAATAAATCGTTGGGGGGGTGTGTCTCTATGTATAAATAAACAAAGATCGAACGTCGAATGGCGTATATATATATACAGAAAATAGACAAGGTCATATATATTAGTGACCTTGTATGTTTTTTTTTATAACGAGATATGCATTATTAACTAGCGACCTGCCCTTGACTCGCTTTGATATTAGCCGCTTTGTAACCGCATTATAAATCTATACATCTATACAAATAACTAAAATTGGAGTGTTTGTTTGTAATGTCAAAGTAAAGGCCTTTTTTCATGCTCACACGGTTATTTGTACGACACCTATGTCTGAAAACCGATTTCAAAAATGTTTGTCTATCTTTCTGTCCGTCTGTCTATTTGTTTTGGGTAATCTTCAAAACGCCTGAACCGATGTCTATATAAGGGATAATTTGGGCTATATTTTATTGCGGTATTCCCACGGGAATAGAAACTACGCGAGTAAGGCGACTAAAACTGAAGCAAAGCGAGTACGGATTGCTAATCTACAATATCTTAGTGTTAGAGTTAAATGAAAGTTAAAATTTTTTCGATACTTTAACATTCATTTACACTCGTTAGATCAAATATTATTTCTACTTAAATTATACAGATTAATTAAAAGTAACAATGTCACAAGCCGAACGCTTAGAGTTAGACCGACCGCGCCTCTCTATCGCTTGTTCTGCGCTCTCACTTCCACGCCTGGCTCAGATGGAACGTGACAATATCATGCTTTTCTTGCGTGCAGTCGGCGTTCATCGATTTATAAGACGTTATGAAATCAAAAATATTTGTTTAGTGTAATAGGGTGGGGCTGAACGCTAATTAAAAAACCCTAAACATTAGAAACCAAACAGAAAACAGGGGCATAATTTTTTTTTTGCGGTTGGCTAACGGCCGGCGCACTCCTCGCCCGACTCCGTCTGCGGCGACAGAGGCACGAAAGCACGCACACCCGTAACCCACCCGAATAGCACATCGCCTTGGTCGTTGGGCCGACCACCGGTGCAGAGTTCCTTGACTTCAGTGGTCGGCCCGACAGAATACCCTGAGAGAATATCCTCTTCCGTAGACGTCGTCTACCAGGACGCCGAGCGCCGTCGCGAAGCTCTCCGTGGGTGCCGGACGAAATCCCCAGTCCGGTAAACAGGGGCATCAACATGAAAAGGATAAATCTATTGTAGAAATAGTTGGGTTGGTAACACTGGGTATCTAAGTTAGGTACTTACTGTCATATCGGATGCCATGGATGCTTACGTACATATCTGTTATGTAATTATATAATGTAGTTATTATTTTAACATTATCGATGGTTTCAGTTTAAAGGTTGTTGCTGACAAATTGATAAAAAGTCAGTTGCTATCATAGTTATAATTAAAATTTTAAATTATGAATTTATGTGTATGCATAAATACCATCATTTGCCTGCCCTCATCCCACGCTAAGTGGGGTTGGTATAACGTTTTTACTTTCCATAGGCAACTGTCATCCGTCATATTTACACTCATTACTTTCATACGCATATCCTCATTCACACAATCCATCCATCTCTTTTTGGGTCTCCCACGATTCTTATGTCCATCCAGAAACATATTGATAACCTTCCTCGCCTTCCATCCCTCCTCATCCCATGTCCATACGAAGACAATCTCGCGCTCCTAATCTTCTCTACCACTGGTGCCACTTTCAGACTTTTTTTTTTTTTTTTTTTATTGCAAACGGTGGCAAACGAGCAAACAGTACACCTGATGGTAAGTGTTGCTGCCGCTCATGGACCTTTACAAGGCCGTTGCCTACCGCGAAGAAAGTGAAGGGAGTGTGAAGGCGTGCATTGAGGCTCGGTGATACCAAGGGCACCACCAAAACAATCAATCAACAAGCAATCATCCTCAGAAAGTTGGGCTTCCGGCTCTCTCGCTCACCGAACGAAGCGCAGTAACAAATTGCTACTACTCAGACGTCGATTTTCTGCGAGAGCATGGTACTGCCCCGGACGGACTGGCCCGCGGCTGTAGACAGATAACTGTCGACAGTGTGGTCCTACCACTCCCTTAATCAATATGTAGGTATGTATATATACACACGGACCATGTATATATACATGGCCCGTAACCATGTATACAGGCTGTATCAGGTTATGGGACAACTGTTCGAGTATGTTGTAGTTTAACGGTCATAGATCGTAATTAGAATGTACATTACACAAAAAACAATATAACATAAAAATTATAGTGATTTCAAAAAAATGTGTCTAAGAGTCTATGCCTTAAATGTTACGTATTATGTAGGCATGCACAGACAGAATACATGTAGGCATGTAAAGCTTCGACAGTATAATTTCATTCATTTATACCTAGAACTGCGCAAACGCTTCAATGACATGTAGTTACAACGGAAAGCGGTCAACGGCCATAGCCCGATCAGCTGTTTTAAAGCGAAGTTTGTCTTGCTTATGTGAACGTAATCATTGATTTATTCAATTTCTAATGAATATTTAACAAAGTATGAATATGTTGCGTATTAAGTATCATTGACTTTATAAATTTCAATCAGATTTACACGAAAAAGCGATGACAAAATTGAAAACTTTACATGTCTCTAATTTCTTAACGAATCGATAGTTTTCGTTCAAATTTTTTTTATGGGTTCCTACCACTATTGCCTAGCTCCCTTTTGACCAGTTGCCCCATAACCTGATACACCCTGTATATACAAGGTCCGTGTGGTGGCAGAGTAAGAATACAATTCACCAACCACCCTCTTTCGCGTGATTGTTGTAAAAAACGACTAAGGGATTAAATAATTATGCATATAACATTTTTGTAAGAGAACGGAAACTTGAAATAAAACCCTATACCAATACATTTGACCAGCGTGATATAGTAGGTCCATTTCCCTTCTATTGTGGAGGAGGCTCGAATCCAACAGTGGGACGTGTATGAGAAGAAATGATGATGATGATGATATAAATGTGTGACTCGCATCCGATATGACACCCACAAGAAAAGGCGGCGTTGATGATTTTGATTTATTTACGCATTACTTCGTCATCGTGCGAATAAATCTAATAATAATGAACGTTGAATAGTTCTAGCATGTGTAGTACGAGAATTATTTTGTGTAGTTACAAAATGAATCTTGTGACATTCGCAATTGTGTTACTAAAATAGCTTTAATGTAGGCGTAATACGTTTATTACGCAAGAACATATGTTACTGTTCTGTTTTAATAAAAATTACTAAAAGAACCTGTGCGAATATTTCATATCTTTAATATTTTAATTCGTCCGTATGGCGATGGAGTAAGAATACAATTCATCACTCCTTTTCTTACCCGTGGATGTTTTAAAAGACGATTAAGGGATATAATATGCATATAACGTCTATGCAAGAGAAAGAAAACTCGAAATAAAACCCTTTTTTTTTTTTGGGTGGGTTACGGTCTGCGCATTCCTCTCACCACTCCGTCCGCGGCGACAGAGGGGCGTAAGCACGCACTCCCATAACCCACCCGTGACACGTCGCCTTCGTCGTTGGGCTGACCACCGGAGCAGGGTGACTTGACGTCAGTGGTCGGCCCGACGGAATACCCGCTGGGAGTACCCTCTCCTCACGCGGTCGGCCTCTCGGCGGGTGACGGACTAATTCCCCGGTCCAGTCACCCGCGGGCTCGGAAATAAAACCCTATACCAACCCGTCTGACCAGCATGGTACCTATAGTAGGTCAATATCCCTCATTACGGAGGAGGCTCGAGCTGAGTAGTGCGACGTGTATGAACTGAGTCGATGAATATCTGTATCCAGGGTCAAAACTTTTTACCCGCAACATCTGTATTACACAGATAAAGAAAAATTCTAAAGAAATTGTTACTTTTTTCAACGCACTAATCTCAGGAACTACCGTTTACATTTAAAAAAAAATCTTATTGTTCCAGTTAATAGTTTTTCAACGATGGTAACAATTTTTTTTTTAATTTTTATTTATTTAAGACAACACCCTGCACTAAGGAAATAATCCTTGTATTGCGGGGGACTTTACAAACATATAATTAACGGACACAAATTACATCCAGACTCAGAACAACAATTTGTGGATCGCACAAAGTGTTGTCCCGCGTGGGATTCGAACCCCCGACACTGGCGCTGTAGGTCGCTATCTTAACCACTACGCCATCTGTGCAGTCAATAATAGATGACGCTGCTACAAATACGAAAGAAGTGTCAATAAAATTTGGTAACAATGTGGCAAAGGGCATTAAGGGACTCAATAGCCGTTGTCACCACGACTGATGAGATAACAAAACCATCAGACCACGTGTCTATTGAAATAAAGTGATAGTATTGTATAGGTATTTAATCCTCAACTCATTGTTGGCATAGCTACTTAATATATTTTGCCAATTGTCAATTTTACATTTTGTCTGAAATAATGGCAATAATTTAACCGTATCGGAACGTAACTGAGAAGATTCAGCAAGAAACTTAGGGGGCTCCTATCGGTTCAACTAGTGACGAAGATTAATGAGATGAGTCCGAACCATAAGTTCCTAGTCAAAAGAGCGAGACGAGCTTTTTAAATTACTGTATTGTCCATGATGTGTATAAAATTTCAAATAAAGCCGACGTTTTGAAGAGCTTGAAACATTTTATTATATACTAGCCACCTGCCCTCGCTTCGCTTGTTCCATCCGCTTTGCCCCAGCATTTCAAATCAGCAATATCTTCTAAGTTATGACCTTGCGTTTAAATCCCGGACCGGGCAAAATTTTATAGGGTTTTTCTGAGAGAAAAATAGGCCTAGATATCGTGTATAAAACCGTGTTAGCATAAAAAATAATATTGTTTTGACATTACAAACAAAAAAAATAATTACAAACAAACACTGCAATTTTATTTATTTGTATAGATGTACAATCATGCGTACATACAGGCCAAGCGTGTTAAAACGAGTAAATAGGATAATTTTAAACCTTTAAACACGTGTAGCGAACTTTCTGAAGGAACGTGCATTTTCCATAAGTCATGAGACTTTTTTGGCGTCGTTTACACTTACATGTGGACCTATCGTGATCACATACCAAATTGATAAGTTGACGGCGTGATTCAATTTTTCAAGTTTATTCACAATATCAATACAAATCTTTTAAAATAAAACTATTTTTACGAATATTTATGACGTTTGTATTTGATTTTTACTTTTTTTGACGTTTCTAACTCTTACTTAAATGGACACTGAAAAGTTTTCGAAATGTCGAGAAATTAAATTAAGTTCAATTTTACGTGTGATGACGGAGTAAGAATACAATTCACCACTCCCTATCTTGCCCGTGAATGTCGTAAAAGACGACTAAGGGATATGCATATAACATCTATGCAAGAGCAGAACAACTCGAAATAAAACCCTATACCAACATATCTGACCAGCATGGTATAGTAGGTCAAATTCCCTCCCATTGTGGAGGAAGCCAAAGCCCAACAGCGGCACGTATGTGGGCTGCGATGAATGAAAATGATGCACTTATTAACGTATATGGACACTGAAAACTTTTTGAAATGTTGAGATAGTAATGTAAGTTTACTAACTTTACTTTCTCGATATTTCGAAAACGCGATAAAATTATTAAAAAATCAGCTAAATGCGAGTCGGAGTGACGCACGAAGGGTGCCATACCATACCATCTATAAAAGTCGTGCTTGTTGTATGGGAACCCCCCTTATATGTTTATTTTATTTTTAGTATTTGTTGTTATAGCGGCAGCAGAAATATGTACATAATTTGTAAAAAATTCAACTGTCTAGCTTTTTTTTTGGGGTGGGCTGCGGTCGGCGCACTCCTCGCACCACTCCGTCCGGAGCGACAGGGGGGCGGGCGTAAGCACGCACATCCGCAACTCACCCGAACACCACGTCACCTTCGTCGTTGGACCGACCACCGGAGCAAGGTGACTTGACGTCAGTAGTCGGTCCGACGGAATACCCCCTTTGGGGTACCTCGCATCGACCGACGTTTTGGTTTTGGTTCTATAAGTTTTTCGCCTCTATTAGTTTTTCTTCAATATCTATAATTTACACACATTGGTCTTATTATCATCATCATTCAACCTATCGCCGTTCACTGCCGGACGTAGACTTCTATCATGTTTCACCATTAAGTACGGCCATGTGCCACCTGCATCCTACGACGCTCAGCAACTTTTACCAGGTTGTCGGTCCACCTAGTTGGGCGTCCTACACTGCGTCGTCCGATACGTGGTCGTCGTTTCTTTCTTTCTTCTGTAACATTTGTATCATCGAATGCGTTAGATACATCAGTCCCTCCTCAATGAACCTATTCAGACATGTCCGACATATTCATTTAAGTATTCTTCTAAAGACAACCTCCAAATATATTGGATTTATGCCATACTTTCATTCAGTGATTTTTCATTCAAAAACTTTAGTAATAATAATTTGTATATGTCAGTTTTCACAATTATTAATTATGTGTTTAATATTGTTTCGCCTGTTTGCAACCCTAATGTTCTATTTATATCGATCTATACAAGTCCCTATTGGCTGAACTAATCACCTGTTTGGAACGTCTACTGCAGATATAGTTCCGCTATTATTGTCATCAGTATTTAGTTGGGTGTTGTTTTTGTGAGGAGGAGAAACTCATATATTACGTAAGATTATAAGGTTTTTATCTATTAGTTTTTATAACGAAGCATGTTTGAAAAGATCATTAATTTCTTCAAAATATCATACTGCTATTTAGGCGAATATCAATTGAGGGGTTTCGAAACAAAACCTCAACTTTTGTCGATTTTGAAAAAAGAAATTCTAAAATTGTGTAAAGATATACATATTTTTGTAATGTATTTTTGCTATTTTGTAGGATAGAGTCAAAGGAAGATTTAATGCCTAATTTGAACCAAATACAAATGTTGGTTTAGTAATAAACACGATTAGAAATCTGGGGTTTTCAATATTTGTTTTAATTAACTGCACTTTCTCACACGCGCCACATTCTGTAGTATTTAATCGGTCCTAAAATGGATATTTCTGATTTTATTTGAATCAAAGACATTTAATTAGAATTAACAACATATTTATTATTAAACTGTTTTTTTATTTACTTCACAAGCATTAAATTAAGCTATCATTTCACATTGTAAATGTCCAATTGATGCCCTTTTTTATTTGAGATTTTTGAATCTGTCAAAATAAAAATGATGTTTCTTTTGCTTCTGTACTCTCCAATTAGGCATTCATTTGCTGTCTAATCTATATAGTATCTAAATAAAGTATATAATTATTATTAGAAAAAAGCCACCGAAACAATATGTGAATGAAATTGTACATTAATATGAAAAACTTGTGAAATTTCTAAATATATTTTTTTTTAACCAACCACCGGGACCGATATCTCAATTTCGGTGGTCGGCTTTATAACCATGGGAATATGCCCAGCAAAAGGTCAGAATAACAATTATGTATATGCGGGTGACTGGACCGGGGAATCAGTCCGTCACCCGCCGAGAGGCCGACCGCGTGAGGAAAGCCTGACGTCCTCTCCGAGGAGGAGTCGTCAGTCGAGGAGAGGGTACTCCTCAAAGGGTATTAAGTCGGACCGACCACTGACGTCAAGTCACCCTGCTCCGGTGGTAGGTCCAACAACGAAGGCGGCAGTCACGGGTGGGTTACGGGCGTGCGTGCTTACGCCCCTCTGTCGCTCCGGACGGAGTGGTGCGGGGTGTGCGCCGACCGACCACCGCCAAAAAAAAAAGGAAAACAATTATATTGACGATTTATATAACATTAACTGTCTATGTGTGTTGACGGAGTAAGAATATTCCACCTCCCTCTCTCTTGGATGTCGTAAAAGACTACTAAGGGATATAATGTATAATATCTATGCAAGAGAATAAAAATTCGAAATAAAACCCTATATCAGCACATCAGACTAGCGTGGTATAGTAAGTTAATTTCTCTCATATAATGGAGGACGCCTGACCCTAACAGTGGAACGTATATAGGCTGAAATGATAATGATATACATTGACATAAGTATCACTTAGATGTTAAGTTATTTTTCTTATCATTAAAGTTAATTAACAGTTTGATACTCTTATAACTTTGAAAGGTCAGGGGTGAGCGCGGTAGGCTCGTGTTTGGACCTTTCCGTTGGAGTTCATTGATCTCCTTGCTAGTTGTTGCTCTGCTATGTCTGGTATTGAAATTAAATATTAATGAGTATGTAAATTTGTCCGTGTGATGACGGAGTAAGAATACAAATCATTACCGCCACCCTTTCCCGTGGAGAGAGAACGATAATTTGAAACAAAACAACCTGTCTAGCTAGCATAATATAGTAAGGTCAATTTCCTTCCTATTGTGGAGGAGGCTCGAGCCCAACAGTGGGACGAATATAGGCCGAAATGAGTATATAAATTTGTCCGTGTGGTGAGGGATAAATAATATAATTCGTCACACCCCTTTTTTTTTGCCCGTGGGTGTCGTAAAAGATGACTACGTGATTAAATATGCACATAACATTTGTGCAAGACAACGAAATTTTGAAACAAAACCCTATATCAATACGTCTGACGAGGACACGGCGCAGCACACGCTCGAGGTGTGTGCCGCGTGGGCGGGAGGGCGCCGTGAACTCGTCGCAATCATCGGTGCCGACCTGACGCTGCCGACCATCGCTAGGGAGATGCTCGACAGCGTCAGAAACTAGGACGCGGTCGTCGTCTTCTGTGAGGCCGTCATCTCACGGAAGGAGGCGGCGGATCGTGCGCGAGAGGAGCTCCTCTTCGGTGACACGTTCCGCCGGCGACTGGGGCGGCATCAGGCGCGAGTACCTGCGCCTGATGCCGCCCTAGCCGAGGCCGCGGGTGACCGGACCGGAGAATTTAGTCCGTCACCCACAGAGAGACAGACCGCGCGACGGCGACCGACGTCCCGGGTACTCGAAAGGGTATTCAGTCGAAATACCAATACGTCTGACCGGCGTGGTATAATAGGTTATTTCATTCCTACTGTGGAGTAGGCTCGTGCTCGACAGTGGGTCTTTAATGAACTGCGATAAGGAGTGTATAAATTATAAATTCATTCTCAGTCTTTCATTCTTTTATCGTGAAGGCAATATGTAATGTTATGATTAGGGTTGCCACCTTTTTTGTTTAAATAAATTACTTTGTTTATTGAATGAAACAAATGAAATGAAATATGTAAAAATAGAAATAGTATGTAGAAATATGTAAATATATAATATGTTTATTGAAATGTGCTTTGTGTCCAATTAAAGTAGTATGGTTTGCATCATTTTGCTTGAAAACATATCTACGATTATTTTCAGTGAAAAATAATTATCAACGCTGAACAGGATCGTGGTACTTTATATTTATTTTAGAGTAAATAATTATTTTTTATTATATTTCAGTTTGTTTATTACAGTTATAGACAGTTTGTTTATTTATAAAAAATAATGCTGGAGAAATCAATTGAAAGATTGAATTATGATTGTCAAATAAACTAACGTTAACTTAGTATGGCTATTTAAGTCTTCGAAATTGCTTAACAATATCCTGCTTATCTTCCGTGATCTCTTAACTAGTTTCTACGTATCGTATGGCAAAATAAGGGGTGAGGACACATTCTTTATCCACCAGGCAGGCAGGGAATAAAAATAAGTGAAATATTTTATGTACGTGGATATATTTACTGAATAAAGTATATACTTTTAAGTTTCTTATCTCTTTTTTTTTGGGTGGGTTGCGGTCGGCGCACTCCTCGCACCACTCCGTCCGGGGCGAAAGAGAGGTGTAAGCACGCACACCCGCGACCCACCCGCGATGCACGTCGCCTTCGTCGTTGGGCCAACCACCGGAGCAGGGTGCTTTGACGTCAGTGGTCGGCTCGACGGAACACCTCCCCTCCCATCGACCGACATCCCCCCCTCGGGGAGGACGTCGGTCTTTCCTCACGCGGTCGGCCTCTCGGCGGGTGACGGACTAATTCCCGGGTCAAGTCACCCGCGGCCTCGGCTAGGGCGGCATGAGGCGCAGATATTCGCGTCTACGCCGCCCCAGTCGCCGGCGGCAAGTTTCTTATCTCTGAAAACTTACGTAGAAATTTGAACACTCGCTCGGGCGACGAGCAATAAGAAGGATATTAGCCACTATACCGCACTGGTTATACCGATATGGGTTAGGTTTTTATGTCGAATTTTCCTTCTTTTGCTAGGGAACCTATCCATACTCCATGTCTGGTCTACATGAACCCCCTGTCTTCAAAAATATCGAGTTTGCCAAAATTGGATCTTAATTTGTAGATACTACGAACGGTCATTGAGGGAGGGGAGGCAGTTGAAAATTGAAAAAAAAATGAGTTGCGTAGTAGTGTTGCCTTATCTGCATATCATATCCTTCAGTCTATGCCCCTGAGCAAGAAAGGGGGTGATGAATTGTATTCTTACTCCGTCATCAACGTATGTTATAGGAGGTCATTGCCCTTAAACGGATACAATTCTTAGCCTTGATTATATTGGTCAAAACAGTTGTTGAGTAACTATTCGAAAGCCTTAGAAATTTGACGAAAATTGTAGTAACACTGATTTTGAATGTAGAATTTAAATCCAGGACGATACAATAGCAAAAAACAAAAAAAATATTAAAGCCACTCGATGAATCGAACGACTCGGTAAACAAATAGATATTTCATGTTTTGGAATCATTTAACGATGATATACTAAATGGTTTTTAGGTATATGGCGATAAAGTCAAGTGTGTCGTTTGTAAACAAGTTTTTTAATGTAAAATAATAATGTACAACGTCATCCAGACGGTCGTCTGATAAGCGCAATGTGGGTGTGTATACCTACCTATACGCCGCGCCTCCATCCAGTCGTACAAGCGGTTTGCGTGTAAACGAACGTGTTTCGCGTTCTAAACTTGAATTGCCCGCTAAAATACTAGTTTTGTGTTAAATTTCTTTTTCATAAAATGGACGAAGGTATGTGTTGAATATATATTTTTTAAATCGATTTTTATTGTATAAAGATTTTATTTTGAAGATAATTGTTATAGTAAATATTTCGTGTATCGGTATCTCAAGGTTACACATTTTGGTTGTAATTAATAAAAACATACGCGCTTTAGTGAAAGGAGGAAAATGCTGTTGTTTTATCATAGCATATGTATAAATACCGTTTTACTGACATTATTTACTACGTTTGAATTTTAGTTAGTAAGGATTGGATTAGTGAGAATACAAAGTTTCACCGGTTCTTTCCCTAGTGTAGTGAACTGTAGTGAATGACCTAGTCATTAGTTACACATATAACATTGTTCTTGCATTATTATTAAATCCTATGCCAATCCGTCTGGTCACGGTAGTATAATTTGGCACTTTCCTTCACGTCATAGAAGAGGGTTAGTTCATTAATGGACATAGATTCTCTCATGTCCATTAATGAACTAACCAATAGAATTCTGAAATGTTTTTCTTCGACCTTTAAGTTTCTCGAAGTTACGTTTGTGTTTAGTTAGTAATTAGACCATACATATGGTGCACATGTTTAACTACTGATTATTCGTGACGAATGCCATGGGTTCGATCCTCATTTAGGAAAATCGTTATGCTATCTGGTATATCAATGATTAATCTGAATCTGGGTATAATTTGTTGTCTGTCTGGGCATGTTGCGGCTTTTGTTTTTGGGGTTAATCCCTCCACAACTGCCCACTATTGTAACTCCTGTAAGCCAGGAGCTGCAATGGTCTCCGTAGATGACATCGAGGTTTGACCGTCAGGCAGTCCCGGGAAGTTACTTTAATTGTCTTGGGACCCGCAACAAGCAGAAAAGTGAAACAGATGGTGTTGGAAGAGATTGATTCCACTTGCCGTCTATGCTATATAAATAAGAGGATGTGCAGCTACGATAAGCACATCCACGCACCAGGGATATGGAAGAGCTTGACAAAGCTTATATGTGAGCCTTAAGATTGATTGCTGTAGTAGGTAAGGCAGAAACTCCTGAACGCAAGAAAATTTTCACCAGTTTCCACAAGATCCGTGTAGTATATGTCGGCGTTACGCCAGGAATTAGGTTGTCCATATTAAAATATCGAGTATGTAATCACTGTATTTATTAGGAGTTATTGCTGGAGAAGTGAGTGAAGTAAAACTGTCCTCTATTCTAATCTTACAATGTTTTTATAACCTCCGCTTTACAATGAAACGGTCTAGTCTTAGTAACTACAATTACTTTTTATAACAAACAAATAAAACAACTACTTTTATTATCGGAATATAGCTAAATAATAATGATAAATATTCTAATGCATTTAACGTAATTCCAAATAGTCAATTTTACACAATTTACATTGATGTAATTAAAGGAAATATTGTTCTCATATATTGTTCAACAGACGGCGCTCTAACTAGAAATAAATTACAACCTTTATTGTGTAAAACAACTAAATATGGTTACAAATAATTACATTAATTCTAATCGATTTTAATTTCATCAATTATATAAATATTTAAACAATTAAATCAAAGATTTCTAGAAATACATTCAAAAAGTGTCTTAAATATCATAGCATGGTAAATAGTAGTGTTGTTACTACAAATAATTATTTAAATATTAGTTGCAAATATTTCAAACATGTTTATAACTATAATTGATAACACATACATCAACAATTTACAAATATTGCCGATAGAGGGCGATATGCGCCCATATATACGTATGGTATGGTATGTTGCGGATGTGAAGTTTCGGATGCGAATACAAATATTAAAATAACATTATACCGGTATCGAATACAGTGCCAGATAAATTTATTTCGAATTGTCCGATAGTATCGGATAGTTTCAATTAAGAATATCACTTTTATTTTTTTTCTGGCAATTTTAAAAGGATATTTTTAGCGGATTTTTAATTTTATGCCGACATTTCGGTTAGTTGAAACAAAACCTATTGTAACGTGTTTCATAGAGACACTGACCATATCGAAAAATATTTTTATTTCGGTTATTTGGAGAAAGAATCCATCTATCCATCAGCCTACAGACGTCCGTTGCTGGATATAGGCTTCCGCACGAGAATGCTACTCGGAACGGTCGGTCGGAGAAAGAATACTCGTCATAAACCCTCATACCAACTATTATGGAGGAGGCTGGAGCTCCACAGAGATACGAATTTGAACTGAAATGATGAGAATTTCTTTTTCAATCTCATTGGGTTCTCTATCTTGATGAACGATTACTTGATCCAGGATTTGAAGTCACAGATACCGATTAAAATCTTGACATATTATATTATAATATAATCTTAAGTATTATGTTTAACTTAGTTATATCTATACAGTTGTAAATTCTTAAGATAACAGGTTAATTACATGAAGTAATCTATCTTAGACGATATTATCGTATTAAAAACAAGAATAGTTTTATAGTTGCGGTTTACGACGCTCGTAATTTGTATAAACAAAATGACTGTATAGATTAATTTTGCAATTAAATTTACGGTGTGGTGCCGTGATTATTTTTATTTTTTTCTCTGTGGTAGTCTGTGGACACGCCGCCCAATCCGCCCGGGGCGCATCCGGTTTCACCGTATCCCCATTATGAATCCGCATGCTCTTGGACTGACTACGAGTAAAAATGCCTTCGATTCGGTGACCATCTCAAGTTATATTTTTTTTTGCAAACGGTGGCAAATGAGCAAACAGTACACCTTTTTTTTGTTATTTTTTTTTTTACTTTTTTTTTTGTGGGTGGGCTGCGGTCGGCGCGCCTCCGCACCACTCCGTCTGGGGCGACAGAGGGGCTTAAGCACGCAACTCCCGTAACGCACCCGAAAACCACCTCGCCTTCGTCATTGGGCCGACCACCGGAGCAGGTTTACTTGTCGTCAGTGGTCGGCCCTACGGAATACCCCCTACGTGGGGTACCCTCCCGTCGACCGACGTCCCCCCCTCGGGGAGGACGTCGGTCTTTCCTCACGCGGTCGGCCTCTCGGCGGGTGACGGACTAATCCCGGGTCACGTTACCCGCGGCCTCGGCTAGGGCGGCATGAGGCGCAGATAGTTGCGCCTGCGCCGCCCCAGTCGCCGGCGGCGGATCTCCTCATCGAGGCTGCGCTCCTCGTGCAGACGATCCGCCGCCTCCTTGTGCGAGATCACTGTCTCGCAGAAGGCTGCGACCGCGTCCCAATTCCCGACGCTGTCGACCATCGCCCTAGCGATGGCCGGCAGCGTCAGGTCGGCACCGATGATTGCGACGAGTTCACGGCGCTGCACTGCCCAAGCCGCGCAGGCCTCGAGCGTGTGGTGCGCCGTGTCCTCGTCGCAATCGCAGTGCTGGCAGGACGGTGTACTCTCCCTCCTTACGACCCTGTGCAGGTATTTGGCGAAGCTCCCATGCCCCGTCAACACCTGCACTAGTCGGAAGGAGAGCACCCCGTGCCGCCTTTCCAACCACTGCATCAGCACCGGCCGGAAGGCCTCCACGGTTCGCACCCCGAACCGAGGCCTCTCCAGCTGGACTGCCCAACGGGCAATGACGTCTCGGCGGGCGTCGACGCGCCAGGTAAACAGTAAACAGTACACCTGATGGTAAGTGTTGCTGTCGCTCATGGACCTTTTTAAGGCCGCTTAACACCCTTAGAAAGTTAGGCTTCCGGCTCTCTCGCTCACCGAATGAAAGCAGTAACAAATTGCTACTACACGTAGGTCGATTTTCTGCGTGAGTGTGGTACTACCTCGGACGGACCGGCCCGCGGCTGTAGACAGATAACTGTCAACAGTGTGATCATACTGTTGACAGTTATCTGCCCACTAGTGGTTATATGGCAAAAATATTGTATCATCATCCTGTAATTTCCCGTGAGTGTTGTTAAATCTAGGTGAGAGATACCAGGGATATGGACAGTACCACACTCCTAGGAAACTTACAATGTTAAATGCGACCGCTAAAACGTTTAAGTCGCGCCAAACATATTTTTGTATATTTTTCCTCACAAAAACAACTGGATGGTTTTGAATCAAATCTGGTACGCGTCATCATTCTGTTTTTATTCTTATTATTTATGGTCTATATTATATGTACTTAAATATTTTTGGCAATAGTTTTATGACCGGCCGCTTGCCCGACGTCAACTCTCTTTAAAAATGTAATTGTTAACTAGAAGAGGATAATAGGGAGTTGGCTCAAGGCCATAAATTTTCATTTGTCTTTTTCTATACCTACAAGATGGCAGATAGTTGTCAGACAGAATTTTGTACAACGCCATCTAGTGAGCTCAAAATCAATTATTAATCTAAACACATCTATAGTGTATTATGTATACTAATTAAAATAATTTTTATTCATTAAAAATCATTTACTGGAAAAAAATCCTAATATTTTATTAATACTTTATGCCATATTAGTTCCTGTCGTAATCTGTTCTTTTATGCATATATACCTACTTGTACAAAATCATTTTGTTGTTTCACATTTGCCAGGCGACCTGAGCGACGGCTCCCTTTTTGTCTGTTAGTTTGTTTTGAATAATCTTCTAAACGGCTGGACGGATTTTCATAATTTTTTACTACCAGGTAGCTGTCTATATAAGGAGTAACTTATATTTTATCCCGGTATTCCCACGGAATGAGAACTACGCGGGTAAAGCGACTGAAACCGAAGCGAAGCGAAGGCGGGTTGCTAGTCATTAAAATATGCGTCTTAGGAAATATCACAAATTTAAAATGCAGGAGCAGAGCGGACGACCAAAGCGTTGCAATTTTTTTTATTTATTTAAGTGTCATTTTATTCCCGCGCGACGGCGACCGACGTCCCAGGACAGGGACGTCGAGAGGTGAGGGTACTCGAAAGGGTATTCTGTCGGGCCGACCACTGAGGACAAGGAACTCGGCACTGGTGGTCGGCCCAATGACGAAGGCGACGTGGGTACCAGTGGGTTATGGGCTCGCGCGCCGTCCACCACATACCATACCACCATGGGTGGGCACCCATGAATAAAAAAAGGGTCATTTTATTTAATGCTTGTAACTGTCTTACACGCGTTAAATCGTAAACTTACACAATGTAATAAAATATAGTGTTTTATATGTTTTTACGAAACGACATAGTCATGTACAAATTATCAAAGTACATAAATAATATTACCAATTCGTGACTGGCTGTTAATTTGTAAGGTCATGCGCAAAAACTACTTTATAGAATTTGAATAAATTTTGCTTAGTTACACATTGCCGTGTGGTGACGGAGTACGAATACAATCCATAACTCTCGTATCTTGCCCGTGAAAGTCGTTAAAGACGACTAAGGGGTATAATATGCGTATAATACACTCATTTGCAAAAAAAACGGGCACCTAAGCAATGAACCATTTCAAATGTTAATATTTCTTTGTTTGATAATTATAGGTAGTTTTATCCACACAATTTGCTAAATTAATAAGAAAATAATCGTTTTCATCAGTATTTCATAAAATTTAGATACAATTTATGGGAAATAATGCTAAACCTCGCTAGTAGTGTATATTCGCTAGTAGTGCATATGCTCATGAAGTAAAAATAAAAAAGTTTTTTTGTTTGTTTTTCTTTAATAAAGTATAAGCAGATAAATGTTTAGTATCGAGTGTGACCCCCTCTAGCTAAAATCACAGCTTGAATTCGTCTGGGCATGCTAGCGAGTATATCCCGGATACTTGCTTGCGGAATACGTTCCCACTCCGCAGTAATCACATTCTTCAGCTCTCTGATGGTCTGCGGAGCCGGGTGTACTGATCTCACACGCCGTTTCAGAACGTCCCAGACATGCTCTATGGGATTGAGGTCGGGACTTCGAGCTGGCCAATCCAAACGACGAATGCCGACCTCTTGCACATACGCATTAACATCGCGGGATCGGTGGGCGCGAGCATTGTCGTCCATAAAAATCGAGTCTTCACCTAGAGCGGCCAATGCGGGTTGTGCATGAGAAATTAGAACTTCCGTTATGTATCGATGCCCAGTCAGTGAGCCGTTTTCAATGAAGACTAACTCTGTACGATCCATTGAATTTATTCCTGCCCAAAACATAACAGAGCCCCCACCATAAGGTGTGATTTCTTCGAAACATGCCTCTGCAAAGCGTTCTCCTTGTCTTCTTAGCACTCGCCGACGTCGATCTTCACCGAACAGAGATATCCTGGCTTCATCAGAGAACAAAACCCTATTCCAATCGTCTTGAGTCCATGATTCACAATTTCTAGCGAACCTAAGCCTGTGAACTCTGTGCTCACGGAGTAATTTGGGGCCGCGGGCCGGGCGGTGACTGCGTATATTGGCAGCGAGAAGCCTCCTCCTGACCGTCCATAGACTAATATGCACATTTCTTACTTCTTGGAGGTTGTTCTTAAGATCCACATACGAAGATTTGCGATTTCTCAATGCGCGACTCACAAGAAAACGATCATCCCGTGGTTGGGTACATGGTTTTCTTCCAGAACCAGGCCTTCTCTCGACGGAACCAGTCTCCTGATATCGCTGCCAGGTCCTTTGGACTGTCGAGCGACTAACATTTAGCCTCCTAGCCACGAAACATTGGCTGCAACCCTCTTCAAGCAGCGCGATAATTTTGGTAGCTTTTACCACTTTATCTACCATTTTTGATACAGCCAAACAGCATTAAATAAAGCTTTGACAGTCAAGGATATGAAATTAATCGATAAAAATTGAATAAAAGTTATGAAAGTCGATGTTAACTTCTGGAACTTCGCGCCAAAAATGTAGGATAAAAAGGGGTTTTCTGTAAAAATGAACATCAAATGAAAAATTGAATTTAGAACGTACTTTTTTAAATACCACAGCATTTTTAAAACCGGCCAGTAACGTGTACAAACGATTGAAACCTTTTTGGTATTGTATCTTTTTAAATATGAATGAAAATCAAAACCGCCCGTTTTTTTTGCAAATGAGTTTATATGTGCAAAAATAAGAAAAGTCCAAACAGAATCCTATATCAACATGTCTGACTAGCACTGTATAGAGAGGATTAATTTACTTTTTTCCTACCTATATAAGTTTCAGGCGCTGTAAAATATCGGACAAAAATGTATTAAGATTAGATAGTTCTAAATTTCATCGGCAACATTCAGCCGCAGCACCGTTCGTTGCTGGCCGTAAACCTCCCTCATGTTCGCCACAAAGTGCGGCCCTGTGCCGCCCGCATCCAACGGCGCCACGCAACTTTTACTAGGTTGTCGGTTCATGTAGTTGGCGTTCTACACTGCGTCGTTGCCATTCGAGAACCTTTCTAAGTTTGTGTCAATGCTATTGTACTTCTGCGTAAACATCGGAGCATTTGAAGAGTCTATTAAAAATAATGATTTTCTAATATTCGTTCATTCATAAACCACAAAACATTATCCTTATAGGAAAATAAGGTTTGAAATAATTTCCTTTCTTATGAATCACAAACTTTGTTATTACCTTATATATTGCGCAACACTATTTTCTCATTTTTTAATTTCATAAATAAACACGTCATCTATACCAATAAATAAAATTGGAGTGTCTGTTTGTAATGTCAAAATAATAGGCTTTTTTCATGCTCACACGGTTATTTGCACGACACCTATGCCTAAAATAGCAATTAAAAAATTTTTGTCTGTCTGTCTGTTTGTTCCGGGTAATCTTCAAAACGGCTAGACCGATTTCAAAAATTCTTTCACCAATGGAAAGCTATAATATCAGGGCGTAAACTAGGCTATATTTTATCCCGGTATTCCCACGGGAACGGGAACTACGCGGGTAAAACGACTATAACCTAGAAGCGAAGCGAGGGCGGGTTGCTAGTGACTAATATAATCGCACTTCCCGTTTTTAACAGGACATTCCCATTTTCAGACTGTTGGGTCCTTTGTCCCCCACCTGTAATAAAAATGACCCTTTTTGCAAGCAGACCACAAAATAAATGATCATTTGTTATATAGGTAAGAGCGTCTTATCTCGCTGTACTCTTATCGAGCACTTTTCATTTTTTGTAGGTTTTAAGTTTATTATCTCAGCCTTTATAAGTCCCACTGTTGGGCTCCGACGTCCTCTACAGAGAGGGGATTGTGAGTATTACACTTACTATTCCACGCTGGTCAGACTTGTTGGAATAGGGTATTATATTGAGTTTTCTTCTCTTGCATAGATGATTTGCGTAATGATTTTTTTTTTATTTTGGTTAAGTTTAAATTCATATATTTACTTATTTCTGCAAGACTTCTTGCGTCCCCATTTCCTGTATTTTTATTTTAAAGAACACCCTGCACTAAGAAAGCAATCCTTGTATTGTGGGGGACTTTACAAACATATAATTAATGGACACAAATTACATCCAGACTCAACAATAATTAGTGGATTGCACGAAGTGTTGTACTGCATGGGATTCGATTCCACGACACTGGCGCGATAAATCGATATCTTAACCACTACGCCATCTGTGCAGTCAAGTTCAAGTGACACTGTAATGTCCCGTTTTGAGTACAAAATATGGTTACATTAGATACAATATGGATTCACAAATTCTTGTTCTGGGTCTGGATGTAATCTATGTCCGTTAATTATAATATGTTTGTAAAGTCCCCCGCAATGCAAGGATTTTTACCTTAGTGCAGGGTGTTGTCTTTGTTTAAAAAAAAAAAGAAGCTACTGTCGTAGTTAGTTATAGTATTTTATATCTTTAAACGAGCAATTGTTGTATATTAAAAATCTCGGAAACGGCTCCAACATTTTGATGAAATTTAGCATACTAGATGTTTCGGGCCCAAAAATCGATCTAGCTATGTTTTATTTATAGAATCTTATATCTTTAAATGAGCAATTCTTGTATATATATATTAAGGATCTCGGAAACGGCTCCAACGATTTTGATGAAATTTGGCATACTAGAGGTTTCGGGGCCAAAAAATCAATCTAACTATGTTTTATTTATAGAAAATGTTGTTTTGTTGGTGTTTTTAGCTAACTAATACAATGACATAAAATGTCAATAGAATATGTATTCAAATTTCGCCGTCAACGTCAAGAGTGGCGATAGCTCAGTTGGGAAGTTGCCCAGTTTTCTTTTTGTTTTAGCATTCAAACAGCGTCGGATCGAATCTCGGTGTTATTATTATTGTCTTTTTGTAATTTTTGATATTTTTCATTATTTAATTTTTATTAATATACATATATCTAAATCAATTCGACAAAAATATAACAAATATATTCCGAACGAAGCTCGGTCAACCAGATATTAGATACTTAGTAGTAAAAAGTAAAGATACTTTAATAGTGGTAGGACCACACTGTCGACAGTTATCTGTCTTCAGCCGCGGGCCGGTCCGTCCGGTGTAGTACCACACTGAGCAGAAAATCGACGTCTGAGTAGTAGCACTTTGTTACTGTGCTTCGTTCGGTGAGCGAAAGAGCCGCTAGCCCAACTTCCTGAGGGTGTTTGTATGGTGTTGGGTGATGAGCGCTTCATGTGTTCCAGAATCTAAAGCTGCATTGGTACGATCGATTTCCATGTCCCTCTCTCGTAGCATTGTATCCTTGTTTACTATTTCTTGTGTTAATCGTGTTATTTCTGCCTGAAGCTCAGTCATTTTTTGTGAATCAGTCTCGATTTTCTCATTATGAGTTTTCAATAAATTATCTTTTTCTTCTAATGCTTTCGTCATTAAATTTCTTTCCGATAGATTATTATTGCACTTCGCTTCTAGCAATTGTTTTTCTTCTACTAATAAAGTGATTTCTTTTCTTAGTGACTCTAATTGATTTAACTGTTCCTTTAATATGCTTTCTTCTGCAGAAGAATTAGCGATTAGATCTTCGTATTTTTGCCTTAATTCTGTGTTTTCTATGTCAGATTTCTTCAGTTTTTCTTCTAGATGATTTTTATTATCTGTAAGTTTATTAAGTTCTTCGTTGATTTGTGAGATTTGACGGTCTTTTTCTATAATGATTTCTGCATTTGATTTCACATCGACTTCAAGCATTTCAAGTTTTAATGTTAGGTCTTTGACTTTGTGCTGTGGTGTTGGGTGATGCCTTTAATATCACCGAAGCTCATTGCACGCATTCGCACTCCCTCCACTTTCATCGCGGTAGGCACCAGCCTAGCAAAGGTTCATGAACGGCAGCAACACTTACCATCAGGTGTACTGTATGCTCGTTTGCCAGTGTTTGCAATAAAAAAAAGATACGTTAAAAGTAATCAATATTCTATACGCTATCATAGCAGTAACTGATAGGCAATGGTAATTAATCATGTGATAATTATCTGACTTGTACACTTGATGGTGTCATTGGAATAAGGTGAATCCCACGTGTATCGTGTGTGATGAGTAATGAAAAAAAACTTTATACTAATACTAGCAACCCGCCCTCGCTTCGGTTTCAGTCGCTTTACCCGCGGCGTAGTTCTCGTTCCTGTGGGAATACTGGGATAAAATATAGCCCATGTTACTCCCTGATATTATAGCTTTCCATTGGTGAAAGAATTTTTGAAATCGGTTCAGTGGTTTAAGCGTGAAAGCGTTACAAACAAACAAACATCCTTACTTTCGCATTTATAATATTAGTATGGATTATAAACTTGTAGTGACGAAGTAAGAATACAATTCACCACCCCGTTTCCGGTGTTGTAAAAGACGGTTAAGGGATGTAACATGCATATAATCATCATTATCATCGCAGCCCACATACGTCCCGCTGTTGGGCTCGGGGCTCCTCCACATTGGAAGGGAATTTGACCTACTATACCATGCTGGTCAGACATGTTGGTATGGGGTTTCATTTAGAGTTTTCCTTCACTTACACAGATGTTATGTGCGTATGACATCCCATAGTCGTCTTTACCGACATCCACAGGTAAGATACGGAGTGGTGAATTGTATTCTTACTACGTCACGACACAGAATATATATTATCATATAATATGGAAAAAAGGAAAACTCGAAATAAAATCCTGTTCCAACAAATCTAACCAGCTTGGTATAGTAAGTCAATTTCCCTCCCATTGTGTAAGATGGTGATCCCATTTAGTGATGCCTTTAGTACCACCAAACACTTACCATCTTACTATTTGCTCGTTTGTCACAGTTTGCAATAAAAAATATGATTTAATTTTCATCGAATTTCAAACTATAACGATGCCAAATAAGTTTTCTCTTTATAGGATTTACAGTCCATGCAAGTAGGTACATTAAGTACAATAGGGCTGCCACCTTCTTTAGAATAAATAGAGAACATCTAATGATCGAAAAAAATACATTGTGTCCAAATAAAATACGATTTACTATTTTTTTTTTTTGTTTAAAAATGTATTTTGATTAATTTTAGCAAATTTCAATAAATAATTATCACTGCTAAACGGCATCTTTATTCTCTATATTCATCATCATTATTATCATCACAACTCATATACGTCCCTACTACTACTGCTGGGCTGGAGCCTCCTCCACAATGGGATGTAAATTGACCTACGCTAGTTTCTATATCAATTTAAGAAGTTAATAAATGGAAAGAAATATTCAATGACACTTTATTGCATTTCAAAAGTAATCCTAGAGAAATAATCTCATGTATGTTTTCATATATAACGGTGGCAAACGAGCAAACAATACACCTGATGGTAAGGGTTGCTGCCGCTCGTGGACCTTTACTAGACCGCTGCCTACCGTGCAGAAAGTGAAGGGAATGTGAATGCGTGCATGGTTCGATGATATCAAAGGCATAACTAAAACCCACCAAACACCCTTAGAAAGTTGGGCTTCCGGCTCTCTCGCTCACCGAACGAAGCGGAATAACAAATTGCTACTACTCGTACGTCGATTTTCTGCGAAAGTGTGGTACTATCCTGGACGGACCAGCCCGCGGCTGTAGACAGATAACTGTCAACAGTGTGGTCCTAAAATTACGTACATCTTATAAAAAGAAAGTCGTGTTACTTACATTATTTATAACTCAAGAACGGCTGTACCGATTTACCTGAAAATTGGCGGGGAGGTAGCTTAGAACCAGGAGATGGACATAGGATACTTTTTATCCCATTCGACCGGGTTCCCGTGGGACTTGACATAAAACGTCAAGAGAATACAAGTCACTATAAAACGTGGTATAACAAAAACGCATCTATCATGTAATAACAAAACGCAAATGACAGCCATAGATAGACTATATTTTCGGAAATTTAAAAAGTTATGGCGGTACATAGTTCGCCGGGTCGGCTAGTTTATAATAAAGTTTATTTTTCTTTATTGCGGTAGCAAACGAGCAAGCAGCATACCTGATGGTAAGTGATACTGCCGCACATGGACCTTTGCAGTATCAGGGGACAGCCAGGCCGTTGCCTACTGTGAAGAAAATACTCTTCTTAAACCTCGTTTAAAGAAGGACATATCATAGCGCTCGGGAAACATAGCAGCAGGTAGTTCATTTTTATTTCATTTCAGTACAGCTGGCAACCCTACGGTCAGTTATACTAGTAATATGATAACATCTCACTGTAGCTATTTCACTCTCGTTAGAACAACTTGAATCCCCCACGATAATAAATTTCCTTCAGCGCGATCAATTGAAAGAATTTCCTTAAACGCTATTCAAGGCTGATGCGCTGGATGCAGGATTGCAATCAAGACGGGAAGAGATAAATTACTTTAGAACAATTTAGCTTTAGACAACAAGACATATGCGTGATTATCACATTTTCCTGAAGTACTTAGTTATATAACCATTTTTTATAGATAGGGGTCTAATTGAAGTGAATACGTGAATTTATTTTTCAATTTTGGTAAAACTGGTTGCGAGGCTAGCGAATGATAGATAGATTTCTTGAACGTATAAAACATTGGCGACCCGCCCCGGCTTCGCACGAATCCAATGCTTATACTAAATAACTACAGAATGTTTTTATATTCAACGTTCACAGCTTTTTAGCAATACAAACATATTTTCTTTATATTTACTTTAGATTGAAAGAGAGACATATTATGCATGTGTTATACATATGAACCTTTCTCTTGAATCGCTCTATCTATTAAAAAAAACTTCATCCTAATCCGTTGCGTAGTTTTAAAGATCTTAGCATACATATAGGGACAGACAGACAGAAAGCGACTTTGTTTTATACTATGTAGTGATGATATCAAACATTTTCATGCTTTTTTTGGCGCTGTACAAATCTATTTACGCACTAATCCTCACCGGTAACAGAAAGAGAGGTATGTGGGACTTACCGGTCAGCTGTGCAATCGGCATACCCACTAAAATCACAGCGGTCCCTTCCGCGCTTTCACGGGGTGCCGGAGAGATCGTCTATTGACATTCGATCCTCGACATCCCAACGCAAGGCCGACAAGCCACGTCCTGTCGTCGTTCAAAGCTGTTGAAGGAGAGGCACATATCGCCGCTTTCTTCTCTCTGGGCCTGCGGGGCGAATCAGCGAATACAAGCGCTTCAGTTGCGTTCATAAACGTTTTAATACCTAAATATTGACTGAAAAGAAGATTGTAAGGCGTAGGTCTCCCTCATGATTGGCCACAAAGTGCAGTCTTATGCCGCCTACATCCAATGACGCCTAGCGTCTTTCACCAGGTCGTCGGTCCAACTAGCTCGTCATACACTGCGTCGTCTGAGCGTGGTCACCATTTGAGAAGCTTCCTTCTTTAGCGGTTGTCGGTTCGTCGAGTAATGTGGTCTGCCCATTGCAACGTTAGCGTGCTAATTTTTCATGCTGTGTAGACTACATCTGTTCTTCTATGGAGTTCTATATTTCGGATTCTATCTCGCAGAGGAATCTCAAGCATAGCTCGCTCCATAGTATGCTGAGGAACTTGGGGTTCGGTTATGAGGGATACATTTAGGGACCATGTTTCTGTACCGCAAGACATTGGTCTGTTATAGTTTTAATATCTGGTTGACCGAGCTTCGCTCGGAATATTTTTGTCGAATTTATTTAGATATATATTAATAAAAAATAAATAATGAAAATTATATAAAAAAATTACAAAAAGAGAATAATAATAATACCGAGATTCGATCCGACGCCGTTTGTCGCCGATGTCAAAAATAAAATAAAACCTGACTACTTCGCCACTGAGCTATCGTAACTCATGACATTGATGGCAAAATTTGAATTCATATTCTTTTAAAATTTAATGTCATTATATTGTCTGCCAAAATCATTGACAAAACATCATTTTCTATACATAAAACCTAGCTAGATCGATTTTTTGGGCCCGAATCCTCTATTATGCCAAGTTTCAACAAAATCGTTGGAGCCGTTTCCGAGATCCTTAATATATACGAGGGGTGATCCAAAAGTAATGATAATCAGTTATTTCTAGTGCACACAAAAATACAAAAAAATTTCAGTCACTTGCTCAGTTACCCACTAGTTCAGGAAAAAAAAATCATATAAATAGGCCACAATTCCCGGGAGCTACATTCATTTGAATACGGACTGTCAAGGAGTGAACATCAAAATGGAAAAACACGAAATCAGAGCTGTCATTAAATACCTCTGCTTGAAAAAAATGTCTACCAAAGACATACACAGCGACTTGGTGGAAACATTAGGGGACTCTTCTCCTCCATATTCCACAGTTGCACGCTGGGCTAAGGAGTTTAAGCTGGGAAGAACATCGACGGAAGACGAACACCGCGAAGGACGCCCATCGACGTCCCTCACTGAAGAAAATGTGAAAAAAGTTGAAGAAGTTGTATTGGAAGATCGAAGAGTGACTATCAGGCATGTAGCTGAGGTCACAGGGATCTCATATGGCAGCATTCAAAGAATCCTTGCGAACGAATTGCATATGAGAAAGGTCTCCGCGCGTTGGGTACCGAAAATGTTAAACGACGAGCAAAAGAAGAAACGAGTCGACATGTCAAGAGCAAATCTCGAAAAGTTCCAGGCAGACAAGGACAATTTTTTGTCACGTTTTGTGACCATGGACGAGACCTGGATCCACCATTTTGATCCTGAAACAAAACAACAATCGATGACATGGAAACGATCCGATGAACCGACGCCGAAGAAATTCAAAGTGTCAAGCTCAGCAGGGAAGGTTATGGCGTCTGTTTTTTGGGACGCTGAAGGAATAATCATGGTGGACTACTTGGAAAAGGGGGCCACTATTACAGGCTCCTACTATGCAGAACAAATAAGAAGATTGCGGGAGGCTATTAAGGAGAAAAGGCGAGGCAAACTGCGGGCTGGAGTGTTGTTCCATCAAGACAACGCACCTGTTCACAAAGCTGCAATTGCCATGGCTGGCATTCAGGAAGCGGGCTTTGAGTTGGTGGAACACCCCCCCTATTCACCAGATCTAGCCCCCAGTGACTTCTATCTCTTTCCACGACTCAAGGAACACCTCCGAGGCAAGAAATTTGATGATGATAGCGACGTGATGGCCGCGGTTGAGGACTTTTTTGAGAGTCAAGATAAAGATTTTTTTTGTAAGGGAATTTTAGGTTTAGAAAAGAGATGGACTAAATGTATAGACTTGCTAGGAGACTATGTTGAGAAATAAATATATTTTTTTATTTTATTCATTGTGTTTATTATTGATTATCATTACTTTTGGATCACCCCTCGTATATACAAGAATTGCTCATTTAAAGATATAAGATAAGATTATATAATAGATATACATATTACAATTATGTAATTATGACCAGGTTTTTAGATTCACTTAAATGTCAGTCGAAAATATGGATGCATAGATATTTATAGTAAATTTAAGAGGTCTCAAGGTTATCCGAAATTTGATACCGTTATTGTTTGTTAAAAAATATAGATATAAAAAGCCGATCCGATTACATTGTCAGATTTTTTGTTTCTACATCGTTCTTTTCATACAAACATCATATACTTCATTTCAGCGCATGTATATCTCACTATTGGGCTCCTCCACAATAGGAGGGCAATTGACCTTACTATATCATGCTGGTCAGACAGGTTGGAAGAGTTTTATTTCAAGTTTGCCTTCTCTTTCTTAGATGTTATATTCGTATTATATCCCTTAGTCGTTTTTAACGACATCCACGGGCAAGAGGGAGTGGTGAATTGTATTTTTACTCCGTCGCCACACGGATAATTTGTATTTATTTTTCACTTTATTCACTCACTCTTCGTTAGTTATGCTGAAACTTAAAAACTAGTGGAATGTTTTTTTTATGCTATAATACAAACTAAACTCTCTGAAGACGAATCAATTATATGTGTAAGGCTTCCGTTCCCATCAAGGACGTAATATGCAATATAACCTCGGTTTATTAATTGCCTTTCAATGCAGGCAGTATATAAATTGATTGGACTATATTTCTCTCTTTTTTTAATTATTATTAGTCCTAGGAATGGGCCTCTAGATGAAGGATGCTTGCTAAACGCTATCCAGATTTAGGCATAGGGCTTTTATTTTTGGCTATTATTTTTTTTCTTTTCAAAGTTACGAATAGTAAAAAAATCGAGTATGAAATAATCGATTAATTAAAAACAATAGATTTTTGGCAAATCGAAATATTTTAAAGAAAAAATAATCGATTATTTATTCATCGATTTTTTTTCCTTCCAAGTCACATCCCTACGTGTATAAGGCCGCTGCCTATCGCGAAGAAAGTGAAGGGTGTGTAAATGCGTGCAATGAGGTTCGGTGATACTAAAGGCATCACTAAAACTAACCACACGCAAACACCCTCAGAAATTTGAGCTTCCGGCTCTCTCGCTCACCGAACGAAGCACAGTAACAAATTGCTACTACTCGGACGTCGCGTCGATTTTCTGCGAGAGTGTGGTACTACATCGGACGCAGTGTTACCAACTCCTTAAAATATTTATCCCTAAATCATGGTTAAAAACCCCTAAAATTGCCATAATTACATGAAAATCCCCCTAAAAATGATTTCATTAAAATAAGAATAAATAATAAATTAGTACCTGTACTGAAAATAAATACATATCCGGGCAAAAAAGAAATATGCCTCATATATGTGACATTTATGAAACATAGTTACTTAATAAACAATAATAATAATAATTAGGTAAGCTCCAAGCTCTACTGGGACCGGTCTATCACCACGGACAGGACTATTCTTGCGAATAAGCCTGATATCGTGCTGAGGCCTGAGTGTGAGTTTTGTCGTTAATATTACGCGTTCTACCGTGAGCGCGTAAACTGTCATTTGTATGAAGAAAAGTACAGCGCCACTAGCAGTGCGTATTTGAAACAATGTTTTAAATACGCACCGCTAGTGGCGCTGTACTTTTTTTCATACAAATAACATGTTTACGCGCTCACGGTAGAATGCGTAATATTAACGACAAAACTCACACTCAGGCCTCTGATGGATACTAGATGTCGCTACGCTGGTATTTTAATTTTTTTTATTCAAAAAATCCCTAAAAGTGCCCCTAAAAATAGAACGCCCCTAAAAAAACCCTATTCCACTTATTTACCCCCTAAATTTGGGGGGAAAATCCCCTAAGTTGGCAACACTGATCGGACGGACAGGCCCGCGGCTGTTTACAGACAACTGTCAACAGTGTGGTCCTACCACTATCAAAATGAGCTGAAACGAATCGCGTTTATGTTAGACTTTACTTTCTCTGTCTTGAATAGTTTGCAGTTTTCATAGTTACGGGTGGACAAAAGTATTTCATGTCTAGCAACACTCTCTCGCTTTGGTTTCAGTCGTCTTTCCTGCGTAGTTCCCGTTCCCGTGGGAATACCGGGATAAAATATAGCCTATGTTACTCCCTGATATTATAGCTTTCCATTGGAGAAAGAATTTATGAAATCGGTTCAGCCATTTTGAAGATTACCCGGAACAAACAGACAGACAGACAAAAAACATAAAGTGTATTTTAGGCATATGTATAGTGTAAATAACCGTGTGAGCATGAAAAAAGCCTATTATTTTGACATGTATAGATTTGTCTTTATCTTCTTTGCAGGTAGCGAGATGCCAGTAAAGGAAGGCGCCAAACGGCCCTTGATAGGCGTCATAGACGATGGAACAAAGACTGTAAGATTTGTGGTAAGTTCAGAAATTCATTTTAAGAAATTAATTGTTGAAGTTCGAAATCTGAACCTATCGGATATCCGAAATCTCAACCGAATCCGATGCAAGTTTCGAATAATTTCGGACAGGCCCGATGTCTGTATGAGATACGTTATGAAAGGTTTTCTTTGAACCAATCGATCTCTTGTTATCCGTGTGGTGACGGAGTAAGAATACAGTTCACCACTCTCTTTCTTGCCCGTGGGTGTCGTAAAAGACGACTAAGAGATAATAAGCATATAACATCTATATAAGAGACACGTCTGATCAGGGTGGAATAGTACGAGTATATAAATTTCCCTTTCATAGAGGAAGAGTCGCCGCGTATGCGTATTATATATGCCTTAGTCATCTTTTACGACATACACGGGCAAGATAGGGAGTGGTGAATTGTATTCTTACTTCGTCATCACCAGACATTTTGCCACGCAATGCTAGGATTATTTCGTAACCGTGTATTAAGTTCGGGCTGACCACAGAAGTCAAGGAACTTTCGATGGTCAGCCCAACGACGAAGGCGGCGTGCTATTGAGTGGGTCCGCCCCCCCTGTCGCCCCCGGATGGAACCAGGCGGCGGGTGCACTGACCGCAGCCCAAAAAAAAAATCGTGTATAAAAAAAAATGGTTGCCTGTAAAGTCGATTTCCGGACGATAATTTTACGTGATAACGTCATACGAAAACATTGATAAAAATTGTATACTTTTATGAATTGAATTATTATCACTGAATTATCATTATTACAAAGGAGTTAATTGAAAATTACATTTTTTATTGATAAATTAACTTTTATTTGCACTCGTTAATTCAAATATTTATTTACCTAAATTAGATACGAGTCACGAACCGAACGCTTAGGCCCATAGTGCCTCTCTATCGCTCGTTCGGCGCTCTCGCTTACACACTCGGCTCAGGCGGAACGTGACAATGAGTCATGCTTTTTCGTGCGTGCAACCGGCGTTTAAAGATTTATAAGACGTTATCGTGTCAAAAATGGATTATGGCTATGAGAGACAAAAATAAATCCAACTTACCCTGGAGTTTATCTATGGGACCTCATTAGATCAACATCATGTGACAACTCATGCAATGTTGTTTACTTTTCAAATGATGCGTTGTTTATGATGCTGCAGTTTTAATGGAATGGTTAAGAGGCACTCGTACTAAGCCAATTACAAGATATTACTAGATTATTACTCATTGAACAATCATCATCATCTCGACCGACAAAAGTTGCACGCTTGGGTTTGGGCCTCCTCCACAATTGAAGGAAAATTCATCTACTATACCGCGCTGGTCAGACGTATTGGTATAACGTTTTATGTCGAGTTTTCCTTCCTTTGTATATCCATATCCCTTAATCGTCATCAACACCCACGGGTAAGAGAGGGGGTGGTGAAATATATTCTTACTCTGTCAACACACGTATATATAAAAATGCTAATTTCCGGTACCGTGTGGAATTTGGTGTTCATATCAACCTATATAAGTCCCGCTGTAGGCCTCAAGCCTCATCCACAATGGGAGGGGCATTGACCTACAATTTCACGTTGGTCAGACCTGTCCGAATAGGGTTTTATGTTGAGTTTTCCTTCTCACTCCTCAACTTGCACACTGTTCTGTTTTTGTAATCTTTATGTAATGACTTTATTGGTAATAAACATTATTATTATATTATTATCCTTACTAATATTATAAATGCTAAAGTAAATTTGTTTGTTTGTTACGTTTTCACGCTTAAACCACCAAACCGATTTCAAGAATTCTTTCACCGATGGAAAGTTATAATATCAGGGAGTAACATAGGCTATATTTTATTATGGTATTCCCACGGAAATGGGATCTACGCGGGTAAGACAACTGTAACCGAAGCAAAGCGAGGACGGGTTGCTAGTAAATAAATAAATTGAAGTGTCTGATCTCTTGCATTGATGTTACCTGTATATAATATTCCTTAGCTGTCTTTTACGACACCCACGGGCAAAACACGGGGTGGTTAATTGTTATCTTACTCTGTAACCATAGGAATAATTTGATATTACATAATAGATAAAAAAAATTCAAGACTATTTCATTGACTTAAGTAATTCAAGAACACAATATTTTTTATCTAATCCTTTTTGATAACGTATCAGCTAATCGTAAGTAGTAATGCAGTTCAAGCCGGTTAAGTACTTAAAAGTGTGCATGTATGTACGGCTTGGGTGTGACTTAGTCATCAGCCTATCAATGTGACTGCACAAATGGCGTAGTTGTTAAGATACCGTGCCAGTGTCGCGGATTCGAATCCCACGCAGGATAAACACTGTGCGATCCACAAATTGTTGTTCTGAGTCTGGATGTAATTTGTGGCCGTTAATTATTATGTTTGTAAAGTCTCCCGCAATACAAGGATTATTTTCATAAGGCAGGATGTTGTCTTTAAGAACAAAATGGACACTGTTAGACAAAGGCTACCCACAACGGAGGATTATGATTTTATCATCATCATCTCAGCCCATACACGTCCCACTGTTGGCCTCGAACCTCGTCCTCCATAATGGGAAGGAAATTGGCCTACTATACCGCACTGGTCAGACGTGTTGGTATAGGGTTTTGTTTCGAGATTTCCTTCTCTTGCATATTATATGCATATATATCGCTTAGTCGTCTTTTACGCAGTGCTGCCAGTAGAGAAATTTATTTTATACTGCCGAGTCTCTGAAATTATACAAAATCAAATCTTATTATACAGAACCAACAAAACTGTTAATAAATCGTTAACAAATAAAATTATTAACTTTGCGTTACTTTTACTTCCTTTGAATAAAGCACTGATTCTGATCTGAGCAAATTTAAAAAATGCTTGTCCTTAATGATTAATAATTATTATTATTTTTATTTTCCCAAAGTTTACTTTACATTTTAATTCTTATATTTGTATCTAATTATACAAAACAATCTGCTATACAAACAGGATACATGATATAACCAAATTATACGAATTTTGTATCCAATTATACGATCTGGCAGCCCTGCTTTTACGACACCCAGGGCCAAGAGTATAAATCTCTGTAATAGCGATGACTTGTTGGACTAAGATGTCTCACACATCTTAGTCCGATCGTGATAATGAACGATGAAAAATGTTCGTGGGCTTCCGGCTCTCTCGCTCACCAAACGAAGCGCAGTAACAAATTGCTACTACTGAGACCTCGATTTTCTGCGCGAGTGTAGTACTACCCCGGATGGATAGAGATGCAAATGATACATCAATGTTTCTGAAACATCGATGTTTGAGTAAAAAAATATCGATGTTTGCCATCGATGTTCACAATTGCGAAACATCGATGTATCGATGTTATTTTCTACGAAGTTTTTACAGCGATGTTTTGCCTACTTTCTGTTTGAAATGTATAGTACTTTTAACAGAACCTGCGTGACAGTTTAGTTACTAGAGTAAATGAGTTACGTGTGTACGTTTTGATCAAAACTTATATTTTTAACTCTGTTTCTGAATATCTTGCTGCAGTAAAGCTTGTAATAACTTTACTAGATTGAAAAATATTTGTTAAATATAATTTTATTTCCTCAATTCTACACCTTCTTTGTTCTAAAGACTCACATATTCAATGAAAATATTGTTAATAGTAGATAATAAATATAGCTTGCATTTTCAATTAAAGTTGTTTGCACGAATTAAGGTCATAGATCATTAAAAAAAAGCGACGTTTCGATACATCGATGTTTCTAGGGCAATGTTTTTGTACATCGATTTTTATTCTGAAACATCGATATATCGATACCTCGATGTTATTGATTTCGCTATTTGGATCCCTACGGACGGCCCTCCCCGCGGCTTTAGACAAACGATATTCGATAATGTGGTCCTACTACCTACTATTAAACGTATGCTTAGATAAAATACAGTTGGAAGTCTAGATATAAATTTGTCACCAAACATCTCTTAGTGGGTCCCAACCCACAAACAATGACAGGGTATAATTATGTTAAGACATTCTTCGTTTACATTGTTCATTTATTTGTTTGTTTGTTTCAATACACGACCTATCCGCGTTTATTTTAAATTTTGGCATGTCTAATTGTTTGTATGTCTATCAACACTGTATCTCAGGTATTAATTAGCAAATATGCATACCAATGCCTAAATGTCTGAGTAAAATATTTGAAATTGTTCGTAAGATTTTATTGTTCAACCGGCTAGATACAAATAGGGTTGCCTCGCGTATTTTTTTTGTTTTGGCTGTTTGTATATTTATTTTTCCTTGTGGCGACGGAGTGAGAATACAATTCACTGCTCCCTATCATGCTCGTGGATGACGTATAAAAGACTAAGGGAAATGATAAGGGAATACCTACGCAAGAGAAGGAGACTTGACATCAAACCCTATGCCAACATAACTAACGGGCATACGGGGTGTATCAGGTTATGGGGCAAATGGTCAAACGGACCCTAGGTAATGGTGGCAGGAAGCCATAAAAAAATTTGAAATGTAAATATCGATTCGATAAAACATAAATACGATAGGACGTGAATAGGATTTTTCTCGTGATTTCCTTCCCTTGCATATACGTTATTTGTATATTATATCAGTCGTCTTTCACGACACCCTCAAGAAAGAAGGCAAGAAAAGAGACGATGAATTGCATTTTTACTGCATCATCATACAAATAATTATAATACATATTTTACTGATATTATTTTACTGATATTACATTCTATCGTCATTTTGACCTACGACGACCGGAGTATATTGATAATTTAAATAATATACTTATATAAAGGAATGACCTTTAAACTGGTTATCTGGAACATTGATATTGTGAAATGCCATCATATTTAAGCTATTACTTGCAGTACTAGTTGGAAACGGATGTAGCGTACATTTAGCATGGCCTGAGCGGCGCCCTGATCTCGTCGCAATCATCGGTGCCGACCAGACGCTGCCGACCATCGCTAGGCAGATGCTCGGCAGCATCAGGAACTCTGTCGCGGTCGCCGCCTTTTGCGAGGCAATCGTCTCGCGGAAGGAGGTGGCAACTCCCGACGCCTCCACGACGACGCAATCCGCCGCCAGCGACTGGGGCGGTGCAGGCGCGAGTATCTGTGCCTAATGCTGCCCTAACCGAGACCGCGGGTGACTGGACCAGGGATTTAGTCCGTCACCCGCAGAGAGGCTGACCTCGCGACGGCGACCGTTGTTCCCGAGAGGGAACGTCGAGAGGGGAGGGTATCCCGCGACCGGGGTATTCCGTCGGGCCGGCCACTGAAGATAAGTTACTCTGCACTGGTGGTCGGCCCAACGACGAAGGCGACGTACTATCGGGTGGATTACGGGGCCGCGCGCCGCCCCTCTGTCGTCCCGGGCGGCGGGGGACTGACTCCAAAAAAAAAGCGTACATTTAACATGACTTCAATAATGGTTTAATAATCATATAATGGTTTCGTGGGTGTTGTAAAAGATGACTATTAAGGGATATAATATGCATATAATATCTATGCAAAAGAAGGCAAACTCTAAACCCCATACTAACACGTCTGACAGCGTGGTATAGTAGGTCAAATTTCCCCGTATTGCGAAGGAGGCTCGAGACCAACAGTGGGACGTATTTGAGATGAAATGATGATGAATGATGACTTGCATATCTCAGTCTGTCTAGATATGCAGCGAAGAAGGTTTACAGCGTCTCGCTTGTGTGATCGTGTAGCTAGGGACACGATATTGAACAGAAAGTATCGATACTGTACTCATGAGTAGTATCGAAGAAAAAGTATCGTACTCAATAAAGTATCGAAACAAAAGTATCGAGTACTGAGTACTTTACCTGGAATCTGTCTTGATGAGCTTTTTTTTTGTTTAGGAAATTTTGTTCTTCTGCGAACGGATTAAAATATTGCGAGCCACATTTTAGAAGACGTTTGAACTAGATGGCGTTACCATAAATATAAGCTGTAAAGTCAAGTTTCACATGGATACTCACTACTATTTATTCGATACGATACTTGCTAAAAAGTACTCATTGAGTAAAAGTATCGAAAGCAAAGTATCGAGTACAAAAGTATCGGTATCGAAAGAAAAGTACTTTATACTAAAAGTATCGATACTTTTTTCGTGTCCCTACGTGTAGCGCGAGTTTGTGCTTAAACGTATAATGTACTAGCTTCTGCTCGCGACTTCGTCCGCATGGTATAGATACTTTGGGCTAACGCTAACTTTCACCTAAGACTTTATTTACGTAGAAGGTGAAATATTTTTAGTAATACTATTCTGTCACACACGATTTTTGCGAAAATTTAGCCGTTTACGCAGCGAAAGCGCTCAAAAGGAAAAAAGCCCCGATTTTGAAACATTCTTCATTGATGCTCCGCTCCTGTTGGTCTTAGCGTGATGATATCTATCCTGTAGCCTTCGTCGATAAATGGGCTATTTAACACTGAAAAAAAATTTCAAATCAGACCAGTTGTTTCTGAGATTAGCGCGATGAAACAAACAAACTCTTCAACTTTATATACCGTAATATATATAACTTACGCGTCACGTTGTTTGTCCGCGGTGGACTCCTAAACTACTTAACCGATTTTAATCAAATTTGCACACCGTGTGCACTTGAAACATAGGATAGCTTACATCTTAATTTATAGTCGCAATATTATTTTATTGCAAATTATTTGTACTAGCGGTCGCTGTGTGGTCGAAATTCGGCCATAATTCATTTTAATTAATTTTTCTGCTACACAATTTTCTTTTATTTTATTTATATATAATTGTAAATTGAGCAAGCTGTATTGCACTAATACCTAATATATAAGCACAAATCTTTAGTAGATATTGTCATCATAATTATGATTGTTACATTCAGTTCGACCAGAGATTTTAACCGTAAACAAAAGTCTATAAGCGTTGCTACGCAACACATTCCCACAAACGCGTGTGTGTATGTGCGTGTGTGTAGCGATTGCGTTGTAGTGTGCGTAATGCCTTTTTAATGAATTTAATGTATTTCTAATACATTATTATGTGAAATTTCAGTTTTATGCACTTCTCCTCATTATATACTTCAACTGTGCCAAATTTCATACTTGTCCATCCACGTAATTTTCGTAAAGCGGTATAAAGTTTTTGCTTCACGTATTTATATATAGATTACCTATATATACCTATTATTTGACATTTACAATTATCTGTTAACTCCAAACGATTTTAATAGATGGCGCTGCTATGTCAAACCTACAAACGTGTCATATACGATTTTAACTTGCTTTTTACATAGATGCCATTTGTAAAAAAATATGACGACCTCCATGACAGATGTTCTCCTACAGTTCCACTTAAATAGTTTAATAAAATGTAATATAACAAAAACATTAGCCATAGCAACGCGTGGTCGGGTCTGTTAGTATGTAGATTAATCGCATCGGCACAACTAGGCTCGCGATATCACGCGCCCTAGACGCGTAGGATCTAAGTTTAATCATCAAATGTCTAATACCTCTGTTTTTTTTGTTACGAAACGATTAAAAATAATTGATTGTACTATTGTAAAAACCCGAAGCATTTTCTAAAGGTCAAATATAAATGTTTAATAAGGAAAAATAGGTAACTTAACTCATGCTTACATACTTGTGCATACCACAAGTTTTCGATTTAATTCTTGTACTTTGAACGTTCGTTGTTAAAAATCATGGCGAGACGAGAGGGAAACTCTAGCAGAATGTTCACGAGCTGCTATCTAATAAGGTTATCATTTATGAAACCTTAAGTTTCTTTCTAAAAGAAAGGAATTTTTTTGTGACTGTTGTTAGCAAACGAGCAAACAACATACCTGACAGTAAGTGATACTGTCGCTAATAGAAGTTTGCTAGGCCACTGCCTACCGCAAATTAAGTGAAGGGAGTATGAATGCGTGCAATGAAGTTGAGATACTAAAGCCATCATCAAAACCTACCACATGCACACAACCTCAGAAACTTAGACTTCCCGGCACTCTTGCTCACCAAACGCTATTCAGTAACAAATTGCTACTACTTAGACATCGATTTGCTCCGAGAGTCGATCTGCCACGGACGGACCAGCCTGCGGCTGTAGATAGACGACTGTCGACGGGGTGGTCCAACCACTATACTCTATACTAAGAACTAAATCTCTGCGCCGCGGGGTTCTCTTATAAAGATACAATTATTGCATTCAAATAACATTGAGACTCGGAGCAGTCGTTTCTGAATCGCACAAAGGACTGTCCTACGCGGTTCAAACCCATGACACTGGCCACTAGGGATGTAAAAAAATAATCGATTTTTATATTAATCGATTATTTATTTGTAATATACTGCAAGATTTTTAAAATCTATTATCAAAATAAAAATAAATCGATTTAAAAGGAATTGATTTTTTTCTTTAATAAAAATTAATTGATTACTTTAGTATTTGCTTTTTTGTTTAGTTTCATACTATAATAAAAAATAAATCATCGCAGATTAAAAAAAGGTCATCATAATCCTGTTGAAAAAAAAAACGATTATAAAAATAAGCGATTAATTAAAAATAATTAATCTATTTTTAGCAAATCGATTTAATTAAAAAAAACAAAAGTCGATTATTTATTAATCGATTATCCTCCAAGTCACATCCGTACTGGACACGAGTGGTGGCTATTTAAACTACTGCTTATGCGTCATCGTATTAGTGACATAGTAGTTAACTATATCTTATCTTCCATTCAATGTAATCATCAGCTTAGTAGCTATGTATTGGTGATTTTCCGTGTGTTGACGGATTAAGGTGTCGTAAAAGAGGTGAGAGGAGTATAATTTACATATATGTAATATCTATGCAAGAGAAGAAAACCCGAAAAATCTTTTAACAACGTGTCTGATTAGCGTGGTAGAGTAGGTAATTTGCCCTCCTATTATGAAGGACGCTCGAATCTAACAATGGGACATGTAGGGTACGTTATTTTAGCGTTTATCGTGCATATGCGTCAACAGTGGGACAAGGTCAATTTCTCTTCCGGCTGGAGTGGCCTCGGTTTGGGTTGCGGATTGTGGAGGCCTTCCGGCCGGTGCTGATGCAGTGGTTGAAACGGCGGCACGGAGTGCTCTCCTTCCGACTGGTGCAGGTGTTGACGGGGCATGGATGTTTCGCCAAATACCTGCACAAGGTCGTTAGGAGGGAGAGTACACCGTCCTGCCACCACTACGATTGCGACGAGGACACGGCGCAGCATAGGCTCGAGGTCTGTGACGCTTGGGCAGAGCAGCGTCGTGAACTCGTCGCAATCATCGGTGCTGACCTGACGCTGCCGACTATCGCCAGGGCGATGGTGCGAATACCTGCGCCTCATGCCGCCCTAGCCGAGGCCGCGGGTAACGTGACCGGGGAATTAGTCCGTCACCCCCCGAGAGGCCGATAGCGTGAGGAAAGATCGACGTCCTCCCCGAGGGGGGGACGTCGGTCGATGGGAGGGTACTCCTTTAGGGGGTATTCCGTCGGGACGACCACTGACGTCAAGTCACCCTGCTCCGGTGGTCGGCCCAACGACGAAGGCGACGTGCATCGTGGGTGGGTTGTGGGTGTGCGTGCTTACGTCCCTCTGTCGCCTCAGACGGAGTGATACGAGGAGCGCGCCGACCGCAACCCACCCCAAAAAAAAAGAAAGGTCAATTTCTCTCCTATTGTGAAGGACGCTCGAGCCCAGGACGTGTATGAGCCGACATGATTATGATATTATTAACTACTAGCAGACCCGGACACGTATTGCTGTGGCTAACGTTTTTGTTACATTACATTTTATTAAACTATTTAAGTGGAACTGTTGGAGAACATCTGGCATGGAGGTCGTCATATTTTTTTACAAATGGCATCTATGTAAAAAAGCAAGTTAAAATCGTATATGACACGTTTGTAGGTTTGACATAGCAGCGCCATCTATTAATTAATTACTCAATCCAGTCAACAGCTATCGCCATCTGTTAAAATCGTTTGGAGTTAACAGACAATTGTGAATGTCAAATAATAGACAAATAATTTGCAATAAAATAATATTGCGACTATAAATTAAGATGTAAGCTATCCTATCTTTCAAGTTGGATCAAACTGCACACGGTGTGCAAATTTGATTAAAATCAGTTAAGTACTTTAGGAGCCCATCGCGGACAAACAACGTGACACGTAATTTATATATATTAAGATAATACTTGCGGTATTATTATTTTTTGGATTTAATTAAAAGACATTTATTATTTACTAGCCGACCCGGCGAACTCCGTATCGCCTTTTTTTTTTTTTTAAATCCTATTATTTTGATATTACATACAGATACTTCAATTTTATTTATCAGTATAGATATAGATAATACAAACCAATATTTACATGTTATTGTAGGTATATGTCTGAATCGGGCGATCTAAATCATATGACATATTGTATTAGCTTTGTAATGTACCCTGTTCAAATGCGATAATAAATAAGTAGGGAGGAACTTACATTTTATTCCGAGATCTTTTGGCTTTCATATTTTTATAATGCGTACAAAACTTTCTTTTCCCTGGCATGACACTCAAATTCAATCAGTCCTGCGAAAAAAATAGCCTATGTTACTCAGTGATAATGTAGCTTTCGAATGATAAAAGAATTATTAAAATCGGTCCAGTACTTTTTGAGTTTATTCGTTACATACAAAAATCCAAATCTTTCCTCTTTATAATACCTATTAGTGTAGATATTGTATTTTTTACGATTTATATCTAGTTCCATCATGGTTTTCTTTCAGACATTCATTATATCGATACTACTATCGAATAACTCGTGTCGATTATTACGATAGAACGAAGTACGAAACTACGAACATACAAAACAAACGTACAACGAAATTACGATATTTTCGATTATGAGGTATCTATCAACAACAACAACCATGCGAACGAAACAACCGAAACCAATAACCAACTGACATGTAATTTTTAGAACTCCAACTAACGACAACGTGGGCATAATAATTCGAGAGGGTCATCAATCCACGGAAAGTCTTAACACCGCGATTCAGAAAAATGACGTCATTGCAGAACGCCATCTATGGGCAAATAGGTAAAACGTCTGCACAATGAAAGTTATGCTAGGGTCATTTTGCGTTTTAGTAATTTTATATTATCTCCGAAACTGTATGACCAATTGATATACTGTAAATGGCAAATCTTATCTGTATGATGTTCCTGTGATACTGAAATAATTTATTGTCATAAGAATTAATATTTTGTTGCTCAAATAATCAACCAAACGTAACAATGCCGAAAAAAAAATTTTTTAATGCAATAATAGAAGTATAAAAGATAAAATATAAAAGATAGAGATATGGTATCGCTGACTTTTTTGTAGAAATAATTAAGATGAACCAGGTAGCCATACATTCTTTTTAATTTTAAGCAACTGTTTAGGCAGCGCACGCAAATAATTCTGTTTTACGAGGTATTTTTTTCCGACTTGCCAGACAAAAGTTGTGATAGCTCGGTTAATATACATGTTATAGAAACAATTTATAGCCTATAGCACTCAGGAATAATGTAGCTTTCTGCCAGTTAAAATAAAATTAGAATTAGATTATGAGTTCCAGAGATTACCCCCTGCATACAAACTTACAAATTTTACCTCTTTATAATATTAGTATAGATTATTAATAACCGATAATTAAAGTAGATATTTTTTAAATATTTGCAAACCATTTAGTGTAAATAAGAAATAAAATTGCATTGAATATTAAATCTATATATTAATACAAATACTATCTTTTTTAAACAAATATATGTATTTATTGCAGATATATGAAGCGGAAAGTTCAAATGAGTTGGTTTCGTACCAGCTGGATAAAACAGAAGTACAGCCGCAGGAAGGCTGGTCAGAGCAAGATCCATTAGAAATCATACATCATATTAGATTATGCGCTGAAAATGCAATCGATCAATTGTCCGAGCTTGGTAAGTATTTATGACAGACAAAACATCTTTCTATTCATCCTTCTATTAGCCTAATAACGTCCACTGTTGGACATAGAAAGAAAGAAAGAAGAATAGTTTATTTCTCCCTTGATACTTTTTGTATAGCTTAGTTATCTGTCTAGCATGTAATGCTAGATAGATAGCTAGGCTATACCCACCCGCAAGCTAGTAAAAAGATCGCTATTCAGTTTAATGTTGGGGTAACACGACAATGTGTTTTTCAGCAGAGGCCTGTTATGTGACATAGGCTTCCCAAAGGGTAGATACTTACAACATACTGATACTTTTTTTTAAAAAACAACACCCTGCACCAACAGATGTTTGACTTGGGCCTGAAAATCAACGACTGGGGTGTGCTCGTATTCCCAGGCATAAGTTAAGCACAATTCCATTTTGTTTTTACGTTTCATTTTTTGTTTATTTTTTTATTTTATGATTTTGTATTTATTTATTGAATTGTAAAAACACATAAATATCTTTTTTTTTCTTTCTTTCACTAATTGTAAGGAAATTATCCTTACATTGCGAACGACTTTACAAACATACAATTTAACTGACACAAATTACATTCAGACTCAGAATAACAGAATTTGTGAATTGCACAAAATTTTGTCCTGTATGAGATTCAAACCCATGACATTGGCCCAGAAAGCCGGTATCTTAACCACTACGCCATTTGCACTATGATAGCTACGCTCGGCAGGTGCGTCGGCGATCGCACTTAAATTTATAAGTATCCAAAGAAAGCGCAAATGTCCATTCTTCTAATGATTCATCAGCCGGGATGATTAGTCTGAATGGCTGTCTCCTTTCTTTAGTCTTGATTACCATTGTATTTTTGTCTGTAATTTGTGTCCCATAGTTTTAAATAGGTATTCCGTGTGGTGACGGAGTCAAACATTCCACGCTTGTCCGTCTCTCGGTACGCTAGCGTACCGCTCCGCGCTCCCGATTGCGTCACACGCACGCTCCCGCGCGCTGTCGATTACGTCACCCGTACGCTCAGCGTTCGCTGTCGTTGTTTCGCGCGCTTTCCAACGGTCACTGCAAACGGACGAAGAAGTGGCAGTTTAAAACCGCCTTTTTCGAGGCGAATTATTAGACTGCTCACGAATATCACTAACTGCCTGCGTTCAAAGCAAGGTCAGGTAGTGATATTTGTTTCTGTCTAGTGGATAAAGGTCATAGTGGCCCCATAAGGGCAAAACCAAGTTTCTCTTGGTCCCCGGTTGAAACCTAACGGTGTCAACAAAGCCGGGTGAGGCGAAGCCCCGAGTCGCCTGCCGACCCCCTTCAGGGCGAGGCGCACAACTCGGACGGGACCGGAACAGTAGGCCTTGGGGGTGACCCCTAGTCTACCCCGGTTATCTCCTACCCACCCTTCCACCTCCTTCTCCTATTCCCGAGTGCGTAGTTTGGGAGTGCCGGCCCTCAAAGGCCGAATACCTCTCCGCCACTCGGGCAGCTAGGGCCCCCTCTCGCACATTAAGATCGGCGAAGGGCAAATCACAGCTTAGGGCACACCTAGTTTTCTAAGTACATCCTCCTGACCTAACCCGGTTGGGAGGGAACATAATTACACATCCCCGGGTTTTCCCCCTGGGGAGTTAGGAATTTTTTTAAAAAACGCGTAGGAATCCTTCATCTCCCATCATGGCTCTTCCAGCATTAAATTTCGAAATGCTCCTCGCCGACGAGGAGATATACTCACTGCTAAAAAGACGGTTCGGGAACATGATTCCCGACCGCCCCGCGATCGCGAATACCGAGCCCGTAACCGGGCCGGCGCACATTGACTCCCCCGCCTCCCCGGATGCGGAACCAACTCCGTCCGAGATGGAGACGGAGGAAGCCACCGACGACGAGAACGCCGACACGGCGTCGTCGTCCGCCGAATCGGAGTCCGAGTCCACCTCGGCGGACTCCGAATACACGGTAGTCAGCTCCCGCAAAAGGGGGCGTAAAAACCACCCAAAGCCGAAAAAGGCCGCGAGAATAGACGAGGCGAGCACTTCTGCCGCCACCGACGTCTCTCCCCCCACCTCACACCCTAAGCCACAGGCCGCTGTACAGCAGCCCCCGGCTAAGGTTTACAAACCCCCCACCCCGCCTCCCCTTGTCATTAGAAACAAGGAGAAGTGGATGCCCGTCTCGGCTTGGTGTAACACCAACCGTGTACAATACCGTACGGCCCGTTCAACGGCCGAAGGTATAAAGGTGCAGTTGTCCACATCGGACGACCACCGCAAACTTACGGCTATGTTACGTAGCCAAAACATTCCCTACCACACCTTCACCCTCCCCGAGGAACGAAAACTTCGCGTAGTTATACGCAACGTTCCGGTCGAGTTAGGTACCGACCTTGTCAAGGAGGACCTATCCCAACAAGGACTACCGGTGATCGAGGTGCACCGGATGATCCGTGGACATACGCGCCAACCTTTCGACCTTATAATGGTCGTCCTCGACCTCTCTAAAGAGGGAAAGGACATCTTCAATATCACCACGGTGTGCGGCCTCTCCGGCATCGTGGTAGAACCCCCGCGTCGGAATGGCATGCTATCGCAATGCCACCGATGCCAGCTATATGGCCACTCAGCGCGCAACTGCCACGCGAGGCCCAGGTGCGTAAAGTGCCTGGAGGACCACGCTACGGCGGACTGTGCTAGGCCTAAAGCTAACGACGCCATAAAAAGTACCACACCACCATCGTGTGTACTATGCGGGCAAGTGGGGCACCCCGCAAACTACCGTGGCTGCCCACGCGCACCACGGCCAGTTATGAGGAGGCCACCACCACCCCCACCACAAAGGTACCTTCCGGCACCTAAACCCACACGCAACCCGTGGGTTAATTCGCAAAGCAGGGCGGAATACCCCCCCCTGCCCACCAAACTAGCCACCCCGCCGGTACCCGCGATCGCGACACCGACGGCAAAGGCCGGAACTAATACTAATAATAATTTATACAAACCGCCAACCGTTGGGCAAAAACTGCCACCCGCGGGCCTTCCTAAGCCTCCTCAAGGCAAACAAGTGCACACACACGCGCCAGCCACTAGCGGTCTAGACCCGGATCTAGACCTAGTGGCCAGATTCGCGCAAATAATAAACATTGCTGAAATACGCGTAATCGCAGCGGAACTGCGAAAAAATGAAGGCAATAGCCTCGCGTTACTTAACGTCGCCATGAGGTTCTCACCCGTCCTAGAGAGCCTCGGTTCCTTCAGAGCCTAAATAATGGATAGGTACACACCAGGCAGAGTCAAAACACGATCACTCCGCGTAGGGTTTTTCAACGCGAACGGTCTCGCTCGCCAGAGAGACGAAGTAGGTACATTTCTACAAGACCAGCAGCTTGACCCTTTACTAGTCCAAGAGACTTTTCTCAAACCCTATTCAAGAGACCCTAAAATTGCAAACTACAATCTAGTGCGCAACGATAGGGTCGGCTCTCCCCTAGGCGGGACTCTCATTTATTATAAAAGGTCACTGCACTGCACACCCCTAGATCCCCCCGCCATGACGTACATTGAAGCCTCGGTCTGTCGGTTGGCCCTTACCGGTCACCAGCCACTGATCATAGCATCAGTATACCTCTCCCCTCCTAATGGGGACCCACCAAAAGAGTTGCTTGAGAGTGATCTCCAAGCCCTCTTAAAACTCGGCGACGCCGTCATCATCGCAGGCGATTTAAACGCCAAAAGTAAGTCGTGGAATAGCCACACCAACAACCGCAGGGGACTGGCCCTCGAGACTTACGCAGATCGGCTCGGGTTCGACATCATAGCCCCAATGGAGCCGACTCACTTCCCTTACACAGTCGAGCACAGGCCCGACGTATTAGATATAGCCCTATTAAAGAACATAAACCTACGTTTATGTCTAATAGAGGTAATTCACGAGCTTAACTCGGATCACCGCCCGGTGGTCGTAGACTTCGCCCCCCGATACGGCCCCTCAGGCCTCACCCCCCCCACTGAGAAAGTGTGCACAGACTGGGAGCGACTGAAGGTAAAACTCCAGTCCCCCTCCTCGTCCGCTCATCTTGACAGTGTATGTAGCACATTAAATAACAAAGAGGACATCGAATCCGCGATCGACGCCCTCACCGGTCACGTACAATCGTTAGTTAACGATTGTTCACGGAGAGTGCCTGACACGAGCAATCGTAGAGGGCGCTTACCCGCTGACGTCCGCGACCTACTGAGACGTAAGAACGCAGCCATAAGAGCCTACGACCGCTTCCCCTGCGAAGATAACCGCTATCACATGCGGTCAATGCAGAGGGCGGTTAAAACGGCTATAAATGAGTTTCGACAAAACGAATGGGACGCCACCTTAAGCGAACTGGAGCCTTCGCACCAGGCTTACTGGCGGCTTGCCCGTTCTTTCAAAAAGGATACGGTGTCCACCATGCCACCCTTGAACCGCCCCAATCAACCGCCGGCGTTCGATGACGATGAAAAGTCTGAATGTCTGGCGGCCGACCTTGAGCAGCAATGTACGACGAGTACACAACACACAGACGCGCGACACACCGACACCGTTAACAGCGAAGTGGAACGATGTACATCGCGTACGCGTACCGCAGACGCTGAGCCACAAGAGCCTATACCAACAGCGACAGTGGAGGAGGTTCAGTCGATTGTTAGAGGTCTCCACCCTAGGAAATCCCCCGGTTCGGACGGTATTTCTAATAGAGTTATTAAACTCTTCTCTCATTCATTATTATTAATATTAACAGCAATTATTAACGCCGCATTAGTCAATCACATATTTCCTAAACAATGGAAAAAAGCCGTGGTAATAGGTATACCTAAACCCGGCAAGCGACGTACCGAACCGTCATCATATCGCCCGATTAGTTTACTCAACAGTTTAGGTAAAATATATGAGCGCGTACTACTTAGTAGGCTAAGAAAGTGCGCTGAGGATAACAACCTCATCCCGCCGATTCAGTTCGGCTTTCGCACGCAACACTCTTGCGTTCAGCAAGTACATCGAATAGTCGAGTATACAAGTTATAAACTGCAACGCGGTTTATATACGGGTATGCTTCTATTTGATGTAGAAAAAGCGTTTGACAAAGTCTGGCATAACGGCCTTATTTTCAAGTTAATAAAGCTCAAAATCCCCCACTACTTAGTTATGATAGTTAGGGACTTTCTACTCGAGCGTAGCTTTCGCTACAGAGTGGAAGGTACTCTATCAGCACCGCACAAACTAGAAGCCGGCGTTCCCCAGGGATCGGTGCTCTCTCCAATACTCTTCTCGCTGTTCACCAGCGACATACCCCAACATAGTAGAATTCAAACAGCATTATTCGCTGACGACACTGCCATCTTTTATGCAGGTCAATCCCCCCCAACAGTGATAACCGCTCTCCAAACTGCGGCTACCGCCCTAGCGAAATGGACTAGGAAATGGAGAATCGGTATAAACCCCACCAAAAGCCAGGCGATCATATTCCATAAGGGGATAGATCGCCGCTACCCAATGGCTGAATACAAACAGATAAAGATGTTCGACCAACCCATCCCCTGGACAAGGGAGGTCAAATATCTGGGTGTGACCTTGGACAGACGACTGACCTTCGGTCCTCACATAGGGCGAGTCCGCGCGCGCGCAGCCCTAGTGCTAGGATGGTTACACAGCTTAGTACACGCCAAGTCTAAGCTATCTCTCCGTAATAAAGTTAGATTATACACCGCTTGTATACGTCCTATCATGACGTATGCAAGTGTAGTGTTTACACAAGCGAAGCCACGCAGGCTACATCGGCTACAGGCATTACAGAATAGGTTCATGCGCCGAGCGACGGGAGCACCGTGGTTCATGCGCAATGTGGATCTTCACATAGATCTTGGCTTGCCGACCATCAGGCAATTCATGAAACAGTGCTCCCGCCGCTACTTCGACTCTGCCGTGACACACCCGAACCCATTAGTGGTAAGGGCGGCTTCTTACATTCCCTCTAAAATGTCCGCGATCAAACAACCGCGACTAATACTCGAAGAGCCCGACGACATTATTACGCTCGCCCAGACTGAGGCATACACAGCCCGCGCGGCCTTGACAAATAGTAATAAAAAATATCCACGTTACCGCCCCCGCCGACGGGGAAGGAAAACGTGTCGCGTTAAAGTCATAAACGTGGGAGTGCCCACTTTGCCAGCGACCGCCCGAGCCGAGGTCCGTACCCCACAGGGGGTGCCCTCGGGATTGGTCGCCTAACTTTAAGCGGGTTGAGAGCCCTCAGCGCTCACCCACCAGTCCGGGTAAAGTTGTCACAGCCATCTGAGGCTAACAACTAAGTCACACAAAAAAAAAAAAAAAAAAAAAAAAAAAAAAGTGACGGAGTAAGAATACAATTCACCACCCCCTCTCTTGCTTGTGGATGTCGTAAACGACGATTAAGGGATATAATATGCATTTAACATCTACGCAAAAAGAGGAAAACTCGAAACAAAACTCTATGCCAACCCGTTTGACCAGCGTGGTATCATCATCATTTCAGCTCATATACGTCCCACTGTTGGGCTCGAGCCTCCTCCACAATAGGAGGGAATTTACTATACCATGCCGGTCAGACATTTTCGAGTTGCCTTCACTTGCATAGATGTTATATGCATATTATATCCCTTAGTCGTCTTTTACGACATCCACGGGCAAGATGGTGGATTCACAGGAGTGGTGATTTGTATTCCTACTCCGTCACCACACGAAAAAGCGTGGTATAGTAGGTCAATTTCCCCTCTTATAGTGGACGAGGCCCGAGCCCAACAGTGGGACGTATATGGGCTTAATTAAATTGTATATAAACGCGTAAAGCTATTACAAAATAATTTATTGCCTATAATGATCTATCTATTCAGGCTAATATTACGCTTCTAAAGTAGCGGTATAATTTATCTCTTATCTAATGAATATATTGTTTATAACGGTCATTCCGGTTATAATAAACTATGTATATTATCATTTTTACAGTATGGTAAATGCGTTTTTGGGAATTTTCCTTTGTTGATTAATACTATCTTACCTATGTACATAACTCCCTCTGTTTTACATAAGAGAGAGAGACCTATAAGGCTCAGCACACGCAATGGAAGTTTTCGAAGGGAATCAATTTTTGCGCATTTTTTGTTTGTTTTTTAGGGTTCCGTACCCAAAGGGTAAAAACGGGACCCTATTACTAAGACTTCGCTGTCTGTCCGTCCGTCTATCTGTCACCAGGCTGTATCTTAAGAACCGGGATAACTAGACAGTTGAAATTTTTACAAATTATGTATTTCTGTTGCCGCTGTAACAACGAATACTAAAAACAAAATAAAATATATATTTAAGGGGGGCTCCCATACAACAAAACGCAAGTTATAGGTTATAGTCGTTTTACCCGCGTAGTTCCCGTTCCCGTGGGAATACCGGGATAAAATATAGCCTAGTTTACGCCCTGATATTATAGCTTCCCATTGGTGAAAGAATTTTTGAAATCGGTCCAGCTGTTTTGAAGATTACCCGGAACAAACAGACAGACAGACAAAAATTTTTAATTGCTATTTAAGGCATAGGTGTCGTGCAAATAACCGTGTGAGCATGAAAAAAGCCTATTATTTTGACATTACAAACAGACACTCCAATTTTATTTATTGGTATAGATGATACGGAACCCTTCGAGCGCGACTCCGGCTCGCATTTAGCCGGTTTTTTTTTCTCCTCTATAAATGGACTATCTTTACTGGTGGTAGGACCACACTGTAGATAGTCTTTTGTCTGCAATCGCGGGCCGGTCCGTCCGGGGCAGTACCACACTCTCGCAGAAGATCAACGTTTGAGTAGTAGCAATTTGTTGCTGCACTTCGTTCGGTGAGCGAGAGAGCCGAGAGCCCAACTTTCTGGGTGTGTTTGTGTGTGGCGGGTTTTGGTGAGGCCTGAAACCTGCGGTGGTGAGGTCTTGGTCGGGGTATTGAGCGTGAGGGGCTGGCATGGTGCACAGGGAGACCCGATGGGAATGGTCACCGCCGGCCACCTGCCGGTCAGCAGGGGACCCGAACCCAGGATCATCCTCCCTGGGAGGCTGTCCCACCAACCGGCGAAAATCCCGTTGGGTAGTCGTCGTGCCGGTGTGAGAAACCGGAGTGGACCTCGGCGGCTACGCACGGGGGGGCATCGGGGCCCTTCCGTGCTTCGTGTCAGCTCCTCACAAAACTCACTCCTCGACCATGCACTAAGCCCCGCCTTTTTTTTTTGGTATCACCGAACTCCGTTATACACATTCACACTCCCTTCCTCCTCTTCTTAAATTAAAAATCATGGCCAAAAAAGTTAAAAAGAGACGATTTTCTACGGCGGTCCCCTTATCCACATTTGATGTGGATTTTTGCAATATCAGGGGTTTACATAGCAATCTCGACGCCGTCCACCATCACCTCGAGACGGCGCGGCCTGCCTTACTCTTTTTAACGGAGACGCAGATAGGTGCTCCGGATGACATTTCGTACCTAAATTAGCCCGGCTACGAGTTGGAGCATACCTTCCGTCGTAAAGCCGGGGTGTGCGTATTCATCCGAGGTGATATCTGCTGTCGCCGCCTTCAGGCCCTCGAACATGGTGACTTGTCAATCCTGTGGCTACGCGTAGACTATGGAGGGCTTACCCGCATCTACGCATGCCTCTACAGGTCCCATGGCAGTGATCCGGGGTCAATTCAATTATTTGAGAACGTCCAATGGGGGATTGAAATGTTGATGGGGAATGAAATATTGGAGCAGTGTCCATCAGCGGAGGTGGTGGTTCTTGGAGACTTCAACGCTCATCATAAAGAGTGGCTGGGGTCCCGAACCACTGACCTCCAGGGTCGACATCTCTTCAATATGGTCTCGGCCTATGGTCTCTCACAACTGGTGACACAGCCCACCCGTATCCCAGATATTGAGAGCCATGAGTCTTCTTTACTGGATCTTCTGCTGACTACACACCAGCACGGATATCAGGTAGTGGTTGAAGCCCCTCTTGGGTCTTCTGACCACTGCTTGGTTCGTAGCAGTGCCCCTGTTGTAAGGCCTAGTCGTTCTAAGGCGACTGGGACTCGCAGAGTCTGGCAATATAAGTCAGCAGATTGGGATGGACTGCGCGAGTTTTACGCATCCTACCCATGGAAGCGGCTTTGCTTCGCCTCTGGGGACCCTGGCGTCTGTGCGGACTGCGTTACCGAAACGGTTATTACGGGGATGGAATTATTCATCTCCAACACCAAAATACCCGTCGGTGGCCGCAGCCGACCCTGGTTTAACAAAACCTGCAGGACGGCTGCATGCCAGAAACAGTCCGCATATCAGGCCTGGAATAGGGCCAAAAAATGCCAGGATCCGAACGCCAAAGAGGTGAAGCGGAAATTTAACGCCGCCTCCAGATCTAGTAAGAAAGCTATTGCCAGAGCCAAGGCGGAACACGTTGCCAGAATTGGCGAGCGATTGCAAAGCTATCCCGCTGGGAGTCGTGCATTCTGGTCGCTCGCCAAGGCTGCCCAAGGCAACTTCTGCCAGCCCAATCTCCCACCACTCCAGAAACATGATGGTAGTCTGGCCCACAGCGCAAAGGAGAAGGCCGATCTTCTAGGTCAATTCTTTGCCTGTAACTCGACTTTGGATGCCGGAGCTGCCACACCACCTACCATCCCACGGTGTAAAAGCTCACTGCCCGAAATCCGCATCACGCAGCGAGCGGTTAGGCGGGAGCTGCGGCTTTTAGATGTCCATAAGTCGAGTGGGCCGGATGGCATCCCTGCAGTGGTACTAAAGACGTGCGCCCCTGAATTGACTCCCATCCTCACGCGCCTATACCGACTTTCCTACGCCACTAATAGGGTTCCGTCTTCGTGGAAGGTAGCCCATGTCCACCCGATCCCTAAAAAGGGAGACCGGTCTGACCCATCGAATTACAGGCCAATTGCGATAACATCCTTGCTCTCCAAGATAATGGAGAAGGTTATAAACCGCCAGCTTCTGCAGTACCTTGAGGATCGCCAGCTTATCAGTGATCGCCAATACGGCTTTCGTCATGGTCGGTCGGCTGGTGATCTTCTTGTGTACCTCTCACACCGTTGGGCAGAGGCCTTGGAGGACAAGGGTGAGGCGCTGGCGTTCAGCCTAGATATCGCAAAGGCGTTCGATAGGGTCTGGCACAGGGCACTTCTATCGAAGCTACCATCATACGGAATCCCCGAGGGACTCTGTAATTGGATCGCCAGCTTTTTGGATGGTCGGAGTATAAAAGTCGTCGTAGATGGCTCCTGCTCCGATACCATGACCATTAATGCTGGTGGTGTACCACAAGGCTCGGTGCTCTCCCCGACGTTGTTTATCCTACATATCAATGACATGCTCTCTATCGAGAATATGTGTTGCTATGCGGATGACAGTACGGGTGATGAACGGTACACTGAGCAACGGGGTATCCCTCGGAGTACTCAGGAAAGAAGGGTTCAACTTGTGTCTGAAGTCGAGCGCTCTCTGGGGCGGGCCTCGGAATGGGGTGAACGGAAGCTAGTCCAGTTCAACCCCACAAAGACACAAGTTTGCGCGTTCACTGCAAAGAAGGACCCGTTTGTCATGGCGCCACAGTTCCAAGGAGTAACTTTCCCAATTTCTGAGAGTATTGGGATTCTCGGCGTCAAAATATCGAGCAAAGTCCAGTTTGGGAGTTATTTGGAGGACAAAGCCAAATTGGCAAGCAAAAAGCTGGGCGTCCTGAACAGAGCCAAGCGGTACTTCACACCGAGACAGCGTCTTGTGCTATACAAAGCACAAGTTCGTCCTCATGTGGAGTACTGCTCACATCTCTGGGCAGGTGCGCCCAAATATCAGCTAGACCCACTTGACTCCCTGCAAAGACGGGCTGTTTGAATCGTCGGGGATCCCAATCTTACGGACAGATTGGAGTCGCTGGAGCAGCGGAGAGACTTTGGGTCACTCTGTGTACTCCACCGACTCTTTCACGGGGAGTGCTCCGAGGAACTGTTTGACTTGGTACCACCGTCACCATTCTACCAACGTACCACTCGACATCGTAGCAGGGTTCATCCATTTCACCTGGAAACGTTATGGTCTTCAACTGTACGTTGCCAGCGATCATTTTTCCCACGTACGTGCAAGCTCTGGAATGAACTACCTGCTGCTGTGTTTCCCGAGCGCTATGACATGTCCTTCTTTAAACGAAGTTTAAGAAGAGTATTTCCTTCACGGTAGGCAGCGGCCTAGCTGTGCCCCTGGTATTGCGAAGGTCCATGTGCAGCAGTTTCACTTACCATCAGGTGTGCTGCTTGCTCGTTTGCCACCGTTGGCAATAAAAAAAAAATGCCTATCAAAAATTAAAAGAATTTTCTAATTCGATATTGTAATATCCATTACTTTTTTCTATACCAATATCTATTTATCTATACCAATAAATAAAATTGGAGTGTCTGTTTGTAATGTCAAAATAATAGGCTTTTTTCATACTCACGCGGTTATTTGCACGACACCTATGCCTAAAATAGCAATTAAAAAATTTTTGTCTGTCTGTCTGTTTGTTCCGGGTAATCTTCAAAGCGGCTGGACCGATTTCAAAAATTCTTTCACCAATGGAAAGATATAATATCAGGGCGTAAACTAGGCTATATTTTATCCCGGTATTCCCACGGGAACGGAAACTACGGGGGTAAAACGACTATAACCTATAACCGAAGCGAAGCGAGAGCGGGTTGCTAGTCTTTATAATATTGGTATAGAATAAAGGCTGCGTCGGTGGTTCAGCTTAAGATCGCCTCTGCCATTAGTTCGAATCCTGGAATAGGCAATGCTATTGGGTTTCCTAAAGATTTCTGTGAAGAAAATCTCACAGTTTGGAACACAGAACGAAAAGTTTTGTCACTTCATCACACATACCTCAGCCCACATAAATCTCACTGTTAGACGGGCCTCCTCCATAATGCGAGGGAAATCTACTACACCACGCTGGTTAGACGGTTTGGTATAGAGTTTAGTGTTCAGTTTGCCTTCTCTTATACAGATGTTATATGCATATTATATCCCTTAGTCGTCTTTTACGACAACCACGGTTAAGAGACGGGGTGGTGAATTGTATTCCTACTCCGTCACCACACAGAATAGATAGCATTGAACCCGGTTTATTAGTGAGTATTAACTTTTTTTTTGGCAGGCTATGGCGCGGACATCTGCCATCTATTCCATCTGGGGTGACGTGCGACCCCATGACCTACCCCATGACCGTATTCCCTTCCTTTCGCCATGGGACCGACCACTGGTACCAAATCCATGACTTCCGTGGGATAAGCTGTTAACCGTAAATATATATATTTTTTTACAGGCTATTCAAAAGAAGACATCGTAACCCTAGGCATTACAAATCAGAGGGAGACTACAATCGCCTGGGATAAATTTACAGGGCAACCGCTGCATCCAGCTATAGGTAAATATATCTTCTTTCTTTTTCTATTCTTTACATACATATGCCATCAGTCAGAGCGGATAGGTTGTCGCCCCATTCTCCAGGAGAGAGTAGTAGATTACATTTGTCAACACCATCTCATCCCATATAAGTCCCTCGGGCTCGAGCTTCCTCCATAATGGGAGGGAAGTTGAATTACGCTGTTCAGACGTATGTAGACACTAGGTGGACCGACGACCTGATGAAAGTTGCTGGGCATCGTTGGATGCAGGCGGCACTACATCGCACTCTGTGACGTAACATGAGAGAGGCATACGTCCAGCAGTGGACGGCGATAGGCTGAAATGATGATGAACAGACGTGGTGTTGGCATAGGGTTTTATGTCGAGTTTTCCTTCTCTTGCTTAGATGTTGTCCGCATAATATATCCTTTAGTCGTCTTTTACGACATCCACGTGCGAGATAGAGAGTGAGAGAAATGTATTCTTGCTCCGTTACCACACAGAACGGCAATATAAATATATTTTTTTTTTAATTTCCAGCATGGAACGACATACGCACGGACAGTACTGTGGACGCCATATTGGCGAAGATCCCGGATCGCAACAAGAATTATTTAAAAAATATATGCGGTCTACCAATATCACCGTATTTCAGTGCTTTGAAGATGCGCTGGTTGAAGGACAACATCAAGGCTGTCAGAAGATCCAGTAGAGATAAAAGGCTGTTATTTGGCACTGTGGATTCTTGGATTATTTGGGTAAGTCTATCAATGACAAACTAGTTAACATACTACTCGTCTCCAAAAAAATTAGCAAATCATTCATGGGGCAATGTATACGTTTCTACAATAGATTACCTAAAGATATCCGAGACCTGCTAACGAAAAAGTTTAAAAAAGCCATCAAGAATAGAATTTGTAAAAAGCTTCTTACATATAAAGTCTCGGATTATGTAGATGATAATACAGATTGGTTGTGAGCAGCTCCTCATTCAGCAATTTCCTTGTTATTTTAAATAAACTCCTTTTTGTATTAATTCTAATATTGTAAATAATAATAATAATAATAATAATAATATGTATTTATTTCAGGCCAATTGCCCATTTTTTTTTTTTGTTAGTAATACATTTTAAAGCTTATAAACTACTGTTAGTAATAATAGTAATAAACATATTTCCTTACAACTATTTTAAAACTATACTAAGTCTACACCTTACCTACAACAGGTCTATGTAGACGCAGCCAATGTCCCAGTATGGGACTATCCCACCTGTCCATTATAGTCCTAAGGATGTTGTTGGCACTGCCGCGCACCCTGTGCATAATAGAGGCACATCTTTTCCTTACAATAGCTTGGAAACCATCTATTGCAGAATCGGCGAACATGCCTGAGGCACTACAGTAACGCGGCAGTCCCATCAACACCCTAAAGGCATTATTATATTGTATGCGTAGAGCGTTGTATGCCTTCTGCGTATAGTTAACCCACAGACTGCACGTGTAAAAGGACTGGCAGAATGCTGTAAATAGCGTTGCCTTAACCTGTTTTGTACATCGTGCAAATCTGTGGGCCAACATGTTGCATCGGACAGCCAACGATCTACGCTCGCGCTCCATGTCACAGTCATCTTTAAGATCCTCCGTGACCCAGTGACCCAGATACTTAAAGCGAGTGACCTTGTTCAGAGCACGTCCATAAAGTTTTATTGGTGGTATGTCGTCGTAATATTTTGTACCAGCCTTAAACACAAGGAACTCACTTTTAGCCACATTGTATCGTAGGCCATGGGCCTCAGCGTACCTTTCGCATATGTTCAACAATATTGTTAAAGCATTAACTGATGGGCTCAGCAACACCATATCATCAGCATAATTTATGTTGTTTACACATACTCCGTCTATGTGACAGCCTAGATAGGTATTGCTAAGCTCAGCAATCAACCCGTTGATATACAGACTAAAGAGTCTCGGGGAGGTCAGGCCACCTTGTCTCACTCCACATTCGAGTCTGTACGTATTGGACAGTGAACCTGCCCATCTAACACAATTTGTTTGGTTACTGTACCAATAACGCACCAATGATATAACAGATTTATCCACTGTTGTGACTGTGGACAATTTTTCCCAGAGAAGATCGTAAGACACCAGATCGAACGCCTTAGAAAGATCTAAGAAACAGGCGTTTACAGGTGTTTTTCTTGCGGTGTAGTACTGGACGGTATGCTTGAGAGACAGTATTGCAGTTTCTGTAGAGAGCCCTGGTCGAAAACCAAACTGTGCATCACTCAGTTCTATTTGGGATGCCATGTGTCTGTCAAGAAGACCGTCCAGTACCTTGGCCAGTACAGTGGCAAGCGATATAGGTCTGTAGTTTGTATGATCTGATGTATCACCCGTCTTATTTTTAATAATAGGCACTACGTAGGTTCTCATTAAGTCTGCTGGCAGATAAGAGTGACTTAAACATAACGTGTAAAACATTGACAGTACACCTGGAAGGCAATTACCAGCGCCTTGAAGATGCTCGATGCTGAGATGATCATGCCCTGGAGATTTACCCCTTACCATATTTTTTATTATATTAGCAACATCTTCAGCTGAGAAGCTAACATTCAAATCCGTGAACATCTCAGAATTGACCATCTCCTTTGAAGGACCTAGTGGAGCTACAACTTTAAACTGCTCCATAAACATATTAGCTATTGCAGTTGGATCGTGCTGACCCGCTACAGTCACTGGTACACCCGGTCTAGGCTGTAACTTGTTTGTATTTTTCCAGAAACTAGAAAAATCCTTAGATCTTTGGTTCTCCGCCAAAATATCCATTTTAATTTGAACCTGGTTGTTCTGACACCATTTTAATCTAGATTTAAAGATTTTTCTAGTTTCAGACATCCTATTATATAAATAGCCCGAACTAGGCTTGCCTGATGAAAGCCAGTGCTGAAATGCAAGTCTCGCCTCCCCATGAGCTTGTTTAACATGTTTATTCCAGCCCACTATATACTTAAATTTCCTACATACCCTATCCTGAATAGAACACTGGGCAGCCTCCGAGAGTATATCCACAATGTTGTTATACATTTTACTAATTATTTCCTTATGACTACAATTATTACAATAGGTATTTGCACAATCTAATAACTCCACAGGCAACTGAATTTCTTTTAATTTTTTGTGACATATTTTTCTATATTTATTTATCTCACTAACTGTTCTTTCACCCCATGTAATATTATTTCTATTTATTGTCGGTATAACAACTACAGGTTTTATCATGTTAAAATTACATTGTATTAATACAGGCATGTGGTCTGACCAATATGTATCGTACAATACTGTAGCACTAACAAGTAGCCGCCTCGCGGCCTCGGTCACTAGGCAGTGATCTAGCCAGCGCCGGCAGCCGTGCGCATCGCTCACATATGTGTACGTATCGCGCGGTAACAACTCCAGGTCCGCACATGTCCAACATTGTTCCGCACAGAAACTCTGCAGCTCGGTCCCGAATAGCTCACCAGGGTGCGCATTATAGTCTCCCAGCATTATCACAGATTGTACACTATTGCTTTCTATTATTGCACTCATCTCGCTAAGACAGTCTGTAAATTCTGCCAAGTTATCGTTCAAGTCTGTGGGCATATACACAGAGAATACAATAACCGAACTGTCCTGTGACACGATTTTAATCGCTACCAGACGCGCACTCGAACACTTAATAATATTCACTGTTGGAAATAGGTTTTTTCTCCATAACAGAGCCACACCGCCATATGGTCTGCCGCGAAGTATTCCAGCAGACGTGTCGACCGCAGACTTTCCCGTATAAGCGAATTCATGATTAATTTGTCGCAAGAAATTAATATCGTGTGGCATAAGCCATAGTTCTTGTAATGCCACTATATCGGCCGCCACACACAGTCGTCTCACGCAGTCAACAGATCTTTTTACACCCTTGCAATTAAAACTTATTAGTTTTGTGATACTATCCATTAGTGTTTTGCGTAATACCAGTTTCCACAGTACTTACTCTGCCTGTTCTCTTCTTAGCAAATTCTATAAATTTGCGATATGATATACCCTCGGGCCAGAAGTCATCACTCATGAATAAATCAAATTTGTGCTTCGGGACGTAGATCTTAAACGCATTGTAGGTTTTTTGCAATTTCATTTTCATTTTTTGAACACTAACTGCTATATTCACTTTTCCTTCAACGTATTCTTCTATATCATTCGGTTCTACATTTTTATCTACATTATAAATATAAATAATTGCTTTTTCGTCGACAGCCTTAAATTTCCCATGGGGATCTATTATTGCCTTGCCAATATTTCCTACAAAACGGTTTTTCTTCTTTTTCTGCACAGTTGTCCATTCCCCGTCTTTAACAATTTCCGCAAGGGTTTTTTCCTGTTTGTTTTGTGCGTTAACCATTGCGGCCGTGTGTCCCATACATAGTTCAACAATGTTTTCGCTACTTTGAGTTGTTTGACCGCGCTCAAAAATGTGATCGTTCTTCACAGCTGTTTTAAAACCGGTTTCGCTCACTCGTCGCTCACTCAGTTTTATTTTGTTCGTTACATTTTTATCAGCTGATAATAGCACAAAGTGGGTAGGTGACAGTTTGTTAGCACTACCCTGATTAATATAAGAAGTTTGCATTTCTGGGGTCTCATGCGCCATAGGAATATGTTGTAATCCCATGGGCCCGCTGTCACAGTCACAATTGTCCATCGATATGTATGCAGCACCTCGTTTTGTGTTCACATATGTATCACTTTTTATGTAACAATGTTTTTTCAGAGTATCTACGTCAGAAATAACGGGTTGCAACTGATGGACTGTCACACAATTTGTCTTGATTTCTAACAGTTCACGTTTGAGTATTGTTATATCTTTAAGCAACTTAGTCACGTCCACATGATCAAACAACACAGGTGGTAATTTATGCAAGTCTTTTGCCACAAAAACAGGCCTTTCATCTGGATGTGTTACTTGTAGCAGGCTCATAATATCGTCAATGTCTCGTAATTTCTTGCCATCTTTTTTCCTCGTTATCTTACGCTTAGTGGTCTGTATAGCACTAAACAAAAGGTTCTTTGCTTCAACAATATCACTGTCCGAGAAAGCACTTAGACATATACGACTTAGGCTCTCTTCGTCCATTACATCTAGCTTATTACACACAAAAGCTAGCATTTCGTTTATCACGACGTTGCAGTTTGCACATTTCACCACATTAGAAGAATTCATCTTACAATTATTTACTGTTTTTTACACCCGTCACGCATTCACATCCGATCGATGCGCGTGCGCATGCAAGACTGTAAAGCGTAGCGTGTTTTGCCTAACGAAATTATGTATTTTCATCTTTGGAACATATGGTCTTGGTCATGCTCACTGAAAGATCTACTTGCGGTAGTTGCGTGGAGCGGGTCTCTCTTTTCCCTCCATAGTTGTTGAGGGAAGTGCTGGCTGCTCTAGTAGTTAACTCGTGATCGGGTGCCGCTTGTGGGATCTGGTTCAGCCATAATCGTTTGAATTATATTAAGTATCTTGCGGTTCGAAGGGCATCACACTGGAACTAGTTCTTACAAAACATGTACACAATTGTATATCTAGTAAGAAGAAAAAAAAAAATTAAAAATAATAGACAAGTTGCTGAGTTTCTTGCCGGATCTTCTCAGTAGCGGTCGCGTTCCGATCCGGTGGTAGTTTATTTTCTTTGGATAATTTAATTTAATTTTGTAAACTTGACAATATGTAAGTGCTCTCTCGGGGTTTATGCATAAATGATTTGAATTTGAATGAAAACATATTTCTTTTGCTAGCATGTTAAATGCAGTTTGTTCTTAATTGTTGTTGGCGGCAATCAAGCAAACAGCACGCCTGATGCCATCGATGCTCATTTTTGTAAAACATCGATGTATCGATGTTATTTTATACAATGTTTTGTCGCCATGATTTAAAATATATAGTACTTTTAGCAGAGCCTGTATAACAGTTTCGGTACTTTGTTTCTAAATAAGTAAAAAAAAAGCTTATTACATCACGCAAATGTAGTGTTTCATGTAAAAAATATGCTTGATTTAACTTAAAAAAAAAGCTCAAAGCATAGATTTCTAAAAAAATATCGATGTATCGATACATCGATGTTTTTGGTTTCGATATTTGCATCCCTGATGCTCACGGACTTTAGCTAAGCCGCTACCTAGAGGGAGTGGTGAATTGTATCCTTACTCCATCACCACATATCTTAAAATAGGTTTCTACTCATTTCAGAACTTAACTGGTGGACCTCATGGTGGTTTACATATAACTGACGTCACAAACGCCTCCAGAACACTACTCATGAATTTGGAGACTCTGAATTGGGATCCAATGTTATGCAGGTAAAGCTTTCAAGGTTATGTAGTTTAAGCTTGACTGCACAGATGGCGTAGTGGTTAAGAATTACAATGCCAGGGTTCGATTCCCATACAGGACAATACTTTGTGCGATCCACAAATTGTTATTCCGAGTGTAATTTTTGTCCGTTATTTGTTTGTAAAGGCGAGTTAAATTAGAACCAGTTCCTGTCGTTAGATTAGGTTGAAATTTGGTTTACTTACGTAACTTCGGTGACAGTGCAATATTATGGTACAGTCGACTCTCGTTAATTCGAAACTCGTGGGACTCTTAAAATATTACGAATTATCGAGTGTTTGAAATATCAAATGGTTCGAAATTAGTGAGAGAAAATAAATAAACTTCGAATTATTAAGTGATCAATTATTATTTATTAACTGCTATTCTATAACAATGATAAAAGTTTAGAGGTACACATACATGTACGTATTCATAATGTGAATTGATTAATCCTTCGAAAGAACTCTGTTATACTGGTTTGCTTCTAAGCACATTGCTGCTGCTCAGACTGCTCAATAACTTTTTTAAGAGGAAAAGTGCATGAAAAGCCACCCTTCCTTGTCGCAAAGTTTTGATGTTTAGAGTAGACGCGAACTCGTTTCGTTTGCTTTTTCCTTCAACAAGTTTCCGCTAATAGACACTTTTTGTCCTCTACACTATCTTAGCCAAATGACCAAGCTTTCTTCCAGACGACGAAATTCCGTACTCCAGCAGTTTGAGCAGCAATAATTTTCTCCTTGTGCTGTACCATTATGGTCGAGAGAGTACTCAAAGGAATCTTCAATTCTTTTGCAACATCACTTTTCTTCTCACCTTCCTCTACTTTTTCGATTCACTTCTTCTTTTCAGCAATCGTCAAACATTTATACTTTCTAGGGCTCATAATTAACACAAACTTTTAATCTGTATACCAATTACGAAAGACTAACAGTAAGAGTAACTGAAACATAACTAAACAAACCAATTTATGCGGAAGTGTGTGTCAAATAGTCAAATCTAATCATAACAAAAACAAAGGCTCGTGTTCTTTGATACAAGTTAGAACTTGTCGCAAATTATTCTTACAATCTTTCCACCTCTTTCTCTTTGCAACTTTGAATTGTCGAGTGCTGGACGCCGATGAGTTCGAATTAACGCGTCGTTTTGTTATATAGCAATGATTTTTTCGTTCGAATTACCAAGTGCATAAAAATGTATTGATTTAGTTCGAAATATAAAGAGATTTTGTAGGGAATTACAGAGAAGTTCGAATTATCGCCGGTTGGAATTAACAAGAGTCTACTGTACCATGAAGCTGGTTTCAAGATGGTTGCCATAGGAACTCTTAAACTAAATAAGATAAAACTGTCGAGTTTGAACCGACGGTTTTATTATTTTGTTGAATAGTCTTGACAAGCACTTTTTCTTCGTTTTAGAGCATTTAAATAAAAGCTTGTCTTTAATTTTTGTTTTTAATTAATATTTTATTATCGTCGTCATTATTATAGCTTATACGTCCCACTGCTGGGCTCGAGATCCCTTTACAATGGAAGGGAAAATGACATACTATACCGCCTTCTTTCAGAGAATTTAAAATATCACGTCCACCTGTGGATCAGCCTATTGATGGCTACTTATGAAGATAGGCCTCATCATCTCAGCTCATTTACGTCGCCCCAGGGCATGAGCCTTCTTTATTATATAATAAAAATTGACCTACTATAACACGTCGGTCAGACGGATTGGTATAGGGTTTATTTCGAGTCTTCCTTATCTTGCATAAATACATATAACATATGTATTTAATCACTTAGTCGATTTTTCAACACCCACGGGTATAATCATGGGTTCTGAATTGTACCCTTACTCTGTCACCATACGGTGCTGCCAGTTTTTAGGACTCACTTAAAATATAACAGCTGGTAATATTTTTTTATTTTGATTCTAGATTATTCGGTATCCACCGGGATGCGTTACCAGAAATAAGAAGCAGTGCAGAAATATATGGTGTTGTTAAAAATGATTGCATATTGAATGGCATCAGAATATCAGGGGTAAGTGTGTATTCCACCCTCGATTATGTTCTTCGGGCATACGAAAGTGATTGTATGAATGTGGGAACGGTATGCGAGTTGATGAAAAGAGGAAAAGACTTGTGAAAGAAAAGGAAGATACGTGCGAGAAAGAGATGGATCGCGCTATTTATAATCTAGGCCCAAGAGTTTCACTTCGGGAGAAATTCAGAGAAATAAGCATTCTAACTGTTGTGTCTCGGTTCATATTCGAAAATTTTGTGACAAAAAATTTGAAAGTTTGAAAAATACAGTGTTATTCATCATTTAAACACTAGGAATAAAGATAATCTTGTTATCCATACTACTCGCCTTCAGAGAATTAGTAGGTCTTTCATGGGGTAATGTATACGATTTTATAATAAACTACCTAGAGATATCCAAGATATGGCAATGAATAAGTTTAAAAAGGCTATCAAGAGTAGACTTTGCAGAAAAGGCTACTATAAAATTTCGGATTATTTAGAGGATGATACTGAATGGCTATGAGAAGCTCCTCTTTCAGCAATTTTGTTTTGTAATGGTCACAGCTTTATGGCCCGTTTCTTGTAAGAATTCGCTGTTTTGATTTTTTTTTATTGTGCTGTTAGTCTTGGGTTTGTACAGCGTAGCGTGTTTTGCCTGACGAATTTAGGTTTTGGTCTTTTTAGCATACCTATCATAGGAATTTATGGTTTGGTCATGCTCACTGAATAAGGTTCTGCTTGCAGTAGCTATGTGGGGCTGGTCACTCCCTTCCCTCCAATGTGGTTGAGATGAATGATGGCTGCTCTAGCAGTTAACTCGTGATCGGGTGCTGCTTGTGGGATCTGGTCCAACCATTTTTTCAGTTCCTTTTTTATTTGAACTAAATTTAAGAAAAAATAGTTATATCCTATCTCGAAGGGCATCACACTGGAGCTAAGACTATATGTTGTATACGTAATTGTATTTAAAAGATGATAAAAAAATGACAGCCCGCTGAGTTTCTTGCCGGATCTTCTCAGCTTGTGGCCGCGTGCCGATCTGGTGGTAGATATTCTATTATATTCAAACGATGTATAAATTTGACAATATGTAAGTGCCCTCAAGGGGCCTATGCAGAATAAATGATTTGATTTGATTCTCAAAAATACAGTTCATTATACAAGTGTCTCAGGTTATGGGGCAACTGGTCACACCCAGTAAGAACCCATAAAAAAATTTGAAGGAAATATATCGATTCGTTAATGAATTAGAAACATGTAAAGTTTTCAATTTTGTCATCGCTTTTCCGTGTAAATCTGATGGAAATGTATAAAGTCAGTGATACTTAATCTGCAACATATTCGTACTTTGTTAAATGTTCATTAGAAATTGAATAAATCAATGATTACGTTCGCATAAGCAAAACAAACTTCGCTTTAAATCAGCTGATCGGTCGATGACCCTCGCCGAGTCGTGCTTTTACCTACGCTACTATTGAAGCGTTTGCGCAATTCCTACCTATTCATACTGTCGAAGCTTTACACATTGTCTGCACATGCCTACATAATACCAAACATTTAAGGCATAGACCGTTTAACACACCTTTTTTAAATTACTTTTATATTATATTGTTTTTTGTGTAATATACATTTTAATTACGATCTAAGACCGGTATACTACAATATACTCGAACAGTTGCCCCATAACCTGATACAACCTGTATATAGTGATCATTATCATCACAGTTCATATACGTCCCATCCGCCTCCACAATTGGAGGGAAATTGAAGACCACCACCACTCTGGTCAGACGAGTTAGACTGGGTGTTTTTTTTTAAGTTTTGCTTGTCTTTTATAGATGTTATCTGCGTATAATAATCCCTTAGTCTTCTTTTACGACACCCACGAGCAAGAAAGGGAATGGTAAATTGTATTCTTACTCTGACACCAAACGGAAATTTATATTATATCATTATATATAATATGCTTCTTAAAAATACAGTTGATTATAAACAGAATGCATCTTAAAAATATAATTTTTATATTCTGAATTTTGTATTTATTTCTTACGTACAATCTCACAAAAATAAATTGTTACAGATACTAGGTAACCAGCAATCAGCTTTAGTTGGTCAGAATTGCCTTCAAGCTGGTCAGGCCAAGAATACTTACCGAAGTGGTTGTTTTCTACTGTACAACACTGGAACTAGACGTGTTCAATCCACACATGGCCTTGTCACCACTGTGGCTTATAAACTGGGACCTGATGCACCACCGGTATATGCTTTAGAAGGTAAATATAGCTAGCAAATACAATGTTTTTCATCAGCGTTTTGACGGACGGATGGACATAGGCCTGCTACGGAATGATAATACTATAAGCGACATGCTTGAGAGGCGGGTTGAGGATGACAATTGTTTTTTTAACCAACTTCAAAAAAGGAGGAGGTAGTAGGTAGACTTCCCTTCTAATCTGGAGTAAATGCCCAAGTTATTAGGATAAGCGTAGAGTGATAATCTGGAGCTCCGTAGGACTCGAGCCCCATCCAAAATAGAAAGGAGATATCTCACGCTAGTCAGACGGGTTGGTATAGGGCAGTCATGTTAAAGATATGGCCCGCGGGCCGTATCAGTAAGGCGCGCGATCGCAATGTGTCACACAGAAGAATCATATTTTTTAGAGCTTTTAGACTTCACTTGATTCCTCTACGGATGTTTTAAAAGGCGCACACAATATTTATAAGTAAGGCCCGCTTACGAATTCAAAATTTAATATATGGCCTTCTGCAAAATTGAGTTTGTATAGGGTTTTATTTCGAGTTACCTTCTTTTGCATCGATGTTATTTGCCTATTATATTGCCTAGTTTTACTGTACTCTTACGATACACAGTCATGAAAGGGCGTGGGGAATTGTATTTTTACTCCGTCACCACACGGAACTTAAGAAATTAAGATTTTACTGATGCTAATGTTTTTACCAGAATCGTATTTATCCCAGGTTCTATAGCGGTGGCCGGTGGTGCTATGAAGTTTCTCCGCGACAACTTGAAGCTGATCAAAGACGTGGCTCAGGATACTGAACATATAGCCGGTCAAGTGTTCTCTACTGGTGATGTGTATTTTGTGCCCGCGTTCAGTGGACTATACGCGCCATATTGGAGGAAAGATGCTAGGGGGTAAGTGATAACTATCGAATTCAAGGGATAGTTTCTGATGCGAGGGATTTTGAGGCCCCCATACCGTCCTTCCATGTATGGGTGGTTGGTGACCAGACCTGTGAAAAAACTTCGCAAGCGTATATTTCCGTGTGGTGACGGAGTAAGAATACAATTCATCACACTCTTTCATTCCCGTGGGTGTTGCAAAAGACGACTTAGGGATTATAATATGCATACAACATCTATGTAAGAAAAAGAAAACTTGTTACAAAACCCTGTACCAATACCAACCCATCTGACCAGAGTGGTAAGTCAATATCCCTTCCATTGTGGAGGAGTCTCAAGTCCAGTAATGGGGCGTATATGAGCTTAGATAATGATGATGAATACTTTTATAACCAACCGTCTGTTGCCAGTCGGCATCAGAGGAAACAACGTAAGGAAAACAATGTAAGGTTTGGTAGATTTCATAGCCGGGCGGCTACACAGGACATCTGCCTAGGACAAACAGTCCAGTTAGGTAGATCCAATTTCAAGAAAAAGGTCAGCCGAAGAATCCAACACGGTTGGGCAGCGTTCTGGAAACTTAAGAGGATATTCTCGTCCAACATACCTCAGTGTCTGAAAACACAGGTCTACGACCAGTGTGTGTTGACCAATGATGACTTATGGTACCGAAACGTGGTCCCTAAATGTAGGCCTCATAATCAAACTCAAAGTCGCCCAGCGTGCTATGGTGTGGGCTATGCTATGCTCAGGACTTTTCTGCGTGATAGAAGGGATCGTGAGTGATCGAGAGCGTGAGAGAAGATTTCATCCATATATGAATCCATCAAGATGACGATGTCTACTACTGAACATAGACCTCCCGACGATCTAAATAACGCCATAATCTCCCTATAACATTATTCATAATTCATAAGAAAAATAAAATTGTTTGTTCCAGGATTATCTGTGGACTGACAGCGTTTACAACCAAAAATCATATCATAAGGGCTGCTTTAGAGGCTGTGTGCTTTCAGACGAGGTATGTTTTTAATAAAATTAAACAATAAATTTAAAAAAAATATTTTAAGTATTAAAAGATAACTTCAAAAAGGAATATATATATATATATATATATATATATAATAATTTGTACAGGAGGAATATTTAATTTTTTTAATTCCGGAAAAAAAAATGGTAATCTATTGGAGCAAGGTTCGGGGAGTACGATGGATGTCGCAGACATTCCAATTGTAGCTCATCTAACATAGTGGTTGTTTGTTGTGCAGTGTGTGGTCTTGTGTTGTCGTGAAGCAGCAATGGCCTAGAGCGATTGACCAATCTCAGTTGTTTAGAAGCTAGTTCATCCTTCATTGTTTGCTATTGCTGACAATAGATATCTGCCATAATCGTTTGGCCAGATTTTAGAAAGCTGTAGTGAATGACACCAGCGCTAGTCCACCAAACACTCACAAGTAACTTTTTCAGTCAATTTTCGTTTAGGGCAGGATTTGGCTGGGTCTCCAGGGTTCAGCCATTGCGACGAGCGCTTCCGATTATTGTACAGTATCCACTTCTCATCACAAGTAATGATTCGTCTTAAAATCCCTTCATTATTGTGTCAGTTGAGCAAAGTAACGCAGCAGTCGACGCGTGTTTGCAAATTCGATTCGTCCAATTCAGAGGTACCCATCGTTCAAGTTTTTTTACTTGCCCGATTTGCTTCAAGTGGATTAATACTTTCTCTTTGAAGTGCTTTGTGATGGATCCGCTTCCATAATAGCCTTTAATTCTTCATTTTCCACTTTGGTCTCCGGCCGTCCACGGGATTGGTTCTGAAGGTCGAAATTTCCAGAACGAAAACGTTGGAACCAGAAACGTACCGTGCTTTCTTTTGCGACACTAACGCCGTACACATCATTAATCCTTTGAGCTGTTTCTGCAGCACGGGTGCCACGGTAGAACTCGTACTCGTAAATTTACCGATATTTCATGTTTTCCATTGTGCGGTAATAAGCGACGCCAAAGAAAAAAATAATGAGGAAAAAACATGAATGACTGTTTTGAAAACTCAAATGTACCAGATAAATGAATGTATAAAATTGGAATTGTTAACCAAATAGGAGATATTTCAGATGAAACTGGTCAGTACCACAAAACGCTAATTTCAAATGTAAGGACCTAGTAAAATTTCGTGTGTTAACAGAGCAAGAATATAATTCACCACCCCTTGGTTTTTGGGTGTAGTAAAAGTCGACCAAGGGTTATAATACGCATACAAATTGATGTAAGAGAAAGAAAATTCTAAATAAAACCCTATACCAATCCGAATCATCAGTTGTTAATACAGCTAACTGGTGGCACAAGCAAAAACATCAGTTCCTAATAATATTTATCCCGTGCTGATGATGATGACACTTATATATATATATATTTTATATATAAAGTTCATACTTAATTTGTCCGTGTGGTGATGGAGTAAGAATATTCGCCTTTTCTTGACCATAGTTGTTGTTAAAGGCGATTAAGGGATATATTACGCAGATAATATCTATGCAAGAGAAAGAAAATTCGGCACTAAACCCTATGCCAACGCGTCTGACCAGCGCGGTATAGTAGGTTAATTGCCCTTCAACTGTGTAGGAGACCCGAGCCCAACAGTGGGATTTAATGTCGTTATTAAGAGCGTTATCGGTAATAAGCGGCCGTAAACCCAAAAATGTGGTTTTTTGAGGACTGGTTACTCGTTCATCATAATAGCTTACTAAAAATTTATATAACCACTACATTAAACACATCTTTATATTGTGCTTGTACAGAATTATAACTCAATATTGTAACTATTTTATTAAAAGGCAAGGGTATTTTGAACTTAAGTTAATGAGATTTTACGAAAACGCTGAGTTTTGAAGTTCAGGTACGAATAAACGATAAGTCGTGGCAGCTCGAAAAAAATTGTAGATGTTAGGAAAATTACTGTTCTTGGGTATGTATAAAATGAAATTCAAGATTTCTTCCTTTTAAAACTAAAAAAAAAAATATTTCCTTAAGATTAATTTGACGAAAATGGCTCCTGTAAAACATTTAATTTTGTGAATAATACTAATCTTGGAATATTTAAAAAAATATCCACTATTTGTTCGACTATTGTAGAAGCAGTAAAAAAAAAACCAAATTGAAATACGAATAGTCACCCTCGTAATTAAATTTTAAATATTACTATAAATTGAACGGCATAATTGTTCGTAAGCCAGTCGCGCCTTGGCGCTCAACGGAGCAGGGTCACGTCGCTCGAGCGCTCCGCTCACAGCGTAAAAGACGACAGTACGAACTTCAGTGTATACTGCGACTGATCGGTTTTGATTCGTAAGTATTTATTACTACCTAATTCTTTTAATTACTTTCATGCGATCTCTATAAAGAATAATATAGAATCTTTTTACGTTTTTAGTCGTGATTTTTGCGCGGCGCGGTTTCGCACCTCTACGGCGAGGGCGGAACCGTGGATATTTATTTGTTAAGGCCTCGCGGGCCGTGTAGGCTCTTTGTTGAGCGAGTGTGATATTGTCATCCTCTTCGTTGAGGACGTCGGATGGATGAGATTTTGGAGGGTCTATAGGAAGCCGCCCCAACCACTAGTTGGTTGGGGTGTGTCATGGCAGAGTCAAAGTAGCTCTGAGAGCACCGTTTCATAAACTGCTTGATGGTCGGCAGTTCGAGGTCGATGTGGAGATCGACGTTTCGTATGAACCACGGTGCTCCCATAGCTCGGCGCATGTAATGATTTTGTAGTGTCTGTAGCCTGTGGATCCTGTGTGGCTTTACGTGCGCGAACACCACGCTGGCATAGGTCATGATAGGCCGTATGCAGGTGGTGTAAAGTCGGACTTTGAGAACACACGACAAAACTGTAAGGTACTTATAGTTTCAAAAGAGTAAACGAAAAGAGAAGTGAGCCGTCACTCAGGACGCCTGGCAGATGTGAAACATCAAAATGATTTTGAAGTCGTTACCGCAAAGCGTGGCGTTAACGCCGCTTTTAATGCCACGCGACGATCAGGTTCACCCCGCCTATAGATATTTCACATCAAAAATCTGAACGGAACATTTATGCAGCCTCATCTTCTGAAGATTATCAGCTAACTCAAATTTAATGTTTAATAATACTAACCATACACAATATAATTTTTTCATAGAGAATCATTTTCTTCTTGTACTAGCAATAAATATGTAGTAAAGTGTGGATCAAAATTTAATAACTAATTTCTGTAGTGGGTAGATTTAAATCTCTGACTGGACTTGTTAGACATCCATGGCCATAGGGACTAGGGCCATGGATGTCGGCGGAGGTACTCGCCGAGCTTTACCTCCGAGTATCAGAGACGCGAGCCACATATAGCCTCAATCAAGGTGATTGCCGCCTGGCGGGTCGACGCCCGCCGAGACGCCATTGCTCGTTGGGCAATCGGACTGGAGAAGCCTCAATACGGTATCAGGACCGTCGAGTCCTTTCAGCTGGTGCTGATGGGGTGGTTGGGTCGGCAGCACGGGGTACATTCCTTCCGACTGGTGCAGGTATTGATGGGTCACGATAGCCAAGTACCTGCGCAAGCTCGTTAGGAGGGAGAGCACACCATCCTGCCACCACTGCTATTGCGACGTGAGCACGGCGCAGCACAGGCTCGAGGTGTGTGCCTCGTGGGCAGAGAAGCGCCGTGAACTCGTTGCAATCACCGGTGCCGACCGGACCCTGCCGACCATCACTAGGGAGATGCTCAGCAGCGTCAGGAACTGGAACGCGGTCACCGCCTTCTGTGAGGCTGTCATCTCACGAAAGGAGAAGCCGGCTCGTGTGTGATCAATCTTTGGTCACACGTTCCGCCACTGGCGACTCGGGCGGCGCAGATACGAGTATCCGCGCCTCACGCCGCCCTAGGCGAGTCCGCGGGTGACCGGACCGGGGACTTTTGTGTGTCACCCGCAGAGAGCCTGACTGTGTGACGGCGACCGACGTCGATTGGGGTTTTTTTATTTTCTTAAAATTATTACACATTAATGTGATAATTTAAAAAAAATAAGTTGTCGAGTCTCGAACCCGAGACCGGAGTTCCCGCCGGCGAGCACATTACCACGAGATTACCGCTTGTTGGCGATTCGACTTTGAATTTTTCTAGTACATAAATTACCCATCCAACTTTGACCCTTAAAATCTTTTTAACGAGGGCCCAGTTGACCCTAATATTTGGTAGTTGTGATACCCTCGTGCCTCCTCTACCACCCCACCAAAAATCATGGAAATCCCCGACCCACACGTCTGAGGGTCTCCTTGTAAGTTATACTCTGTGCCTATATTTTACTATTTCCTGTACTTTGCATATTAAAAATACAATTTTAACCGTTTTACTGTTATGAGATTTGGTTTTTAATTAAAAATTTTAAAATTTACATCATGTTGATTTTTGAAAATCTACTTCTCCGAAGAATATATTAGAGATTGATTATTATAAGCGCCAAGGCTCAAGACTGGTCATTCTATGAACTCGCGTGTGTGTAGTGCATTAGTGTGCGTCGATATCGGACCGTAGCAAAAAACCAAAAATGCGAGAAGTGCCGATTACCGATAACGCTCTTAAGGCTCGACCGAGATGAGTTTTTCGTTCTCGGCCGAGACCGAGAATAAAATAATATCTCGGCCGAGACCGAGAATAGACAAAGCGTGAAAAAATAAATTTTATTACTGTAAACTTTTTAATACACTACTAATTGTTTAACAAAATTAACTGTTTTAATAATCAAAGATAAATAAAATTATATTATAACACATAAAAAACAATTTTTCAGCATTTTCGCCCTTCAAAGAATGTCGCCTCTCGTCATACAATTGTCCAGCTTTGCTAAACAGTTGTTCACTTGCTACGCTAGTAGGCGGCGCAGATTAAAACTTATTTGCTGCAGGCTTAAGCACCTCAGAAGGTGACGAACACCAATATTCATAAATATTAGCATTTCTTTGCAGTCTTAGCTCCCTAAGGAAGCTTTCTAGCGCTATTTGGATCACAGAGCTTGAACTGTATTCGTCATTGGGCATTGACTCGTCTTCCAACTCTATCGAATCATGAGCTGCCCATAAGTTGGATTGATTTGTGGCAGCCATGTTTGACGAGTTAGTTGAAGATGCCCATGTCGTCTCACGAGAATCCTACATTTTCATTGAGAGTGAGAGCCTCGATAATATGAAGCTTGGCTGAGTTAACTTCGCTTTCAGTTACAAATACTGCTCGAACATTACAAATACTGCTCGAACGGAGCGAAGACGGCCGGCCGCAGTTCGCCAGCCAGGACTTCAACCAATCACAATTCATCTCTCTCACGCACTCACCAATCGACTTCGTACTGCGGCGCGTGGCCACGCGCTGTAAAATTTGAATGGCGATTCAAACAAAGTTCCAATCTCGGTCATGACCGAGAATCTCGGCTATAATTAGCCGAGAACCGAGACAAATTTCTCGGTTGGATTTGTAGCCGAGAATGCCGAGACCGAGATTCTCGGTTGAGACTTAGTCGTTATACATACAATTTTATTGAAAAAAGTAATTTATTCCGATCTAATGGTAGTCTTCCATTAATTGGTGACAAAATTGTATACAAAAAAAAATTGATATGGATTCATCCTTACAGTTGAAGTGTTACTCTACAACGACTGCCACTGGCATGGCTACTGGGTTTTATTTCGAGATGCCCTCATCTGGGGCGGCAACTGTTCAAGCAATTATGCCTAATAATTCGAAACCTTCCTGTTTCATTACTTATTAGAATACAACGTTATCTTACTTTTCCGTAGGCATCATAATAACTGGATAAGGGATCACCAGGCGAATGCATAGCAGCAGTTCTGGTAATCAAACTTATGACACCAATAGGTATAACGGAGTAGAATTTCACTTAGGCTCATGTCCAACAGTGGGACGTCGAGAAGCCATTGAACAGATGGAGCTTAATCCAATTGTAGATTCAAAGTAAAAATCTTTGTATGAGCAATCTATTAACTTATCGTAAAATAATCTTTTTTTTTTTAATAAGGGATATATTAGAAGCGATGAACAAAGACTGCGGAATGCCACTATCCAAACTTCATGTGGACGGCAAAATGACATCCAATGATTTACTAATGCAGTTGCAGGCGGACTTGATTGGTATACCTGTATGTAAGTATCGAAAACATTCTGATGTTTACGCGAGTATTACACATAAATAAAACCATTTCTACGGCTTTTATCGCGTTTGCATTTGGTTTTGATTGCCCGCTGATTATCACAGGCTGACTGACCATAAGTTGACCATGAACGCTGAAATGTTCGAAATATCTGGCAAAAAAAAAAAATACAAACGCTATTAAATCCGTAAAAGTAGTTTTATTTATAATAACGAAATATTTTTTTAAATTTCTCTTATAGACTTTTTTGGCAAATTGTAGTCGATACCTTGTCCGAGATGATTAAATGGTCGCATGGACCCTTAGTCCAAATGTCTATATCCTTTTTCCACCTTTAGATCGGGTCACTGGTGCTTTGACTTTATTGGACCGCGTGGCAGGTTAACTTTTTGGATACTCACTCCCTGCGCTATGTTTTTTTTTTACATTGAAACACCTGATTTCACTGTGTGTGTGTAAAGGACGCATCCACGGTCCGATTAGGGTTTGATAGACTAAAATTCAAAACTACTATTTTATTGAGAATAGAATGTACTAGCATGATTGACTATTCATGAGGTGACACGGCTTAAGAATACAATTTAACACTACCCCTTACCACTAGAGTCGTAAAAAACGGATTCAGAGCAACACCAGAAATTTTCAGTAGCAGCTGGGAAATTTAAGATCAACTACAATCGCCAATTAACTTGTCAAGGCTGATGAATATAGCATCCCCTCTTGGGGAGATATATGTTTAAACAGTGGTCGTTGACAGTCTGATGACTATCCCTTAGTGTTAAGTACAACATACCCTATCCAAGGTTGACCTTGGATAGGGGGTACTAATTTACAAAGCGACTATTTTATCCAGAGTAGTGGGCAGTAGAATGAAGGTAAAAATGATGACAGGAATTATCATTCTGCTCTTATCCTAATTACTTGAGCTCTATGCACAATTTACTCTTCTTCCATACTAAAGTTTTGTGAATAGTTTTATCACAGGCTGCTTTCTTGATGTCAACCTCTTTTGGGAATGATGTATATATTTTTTTGACAATACCCTGCACTAAGAAAATATTATGTATAAATATAATATCATTGTGTTGCAGAGACTTTACAAACATAATTAGCGGACACAAATTACATCTATGTAGACTCGGAACAACAATTTGTGAATCGCAGTGTTGGACTGAGTGGGATTCGAACCCGCGATACTGGCTACTATTATAATAACTAGTGGTCGGCGTGTGGTCGAAATTCAGCCATAATTCATTTTAATTAATTTTCTGCTACACAATTTTCTTTAATTTTATTTATGTATAATTGTAAATTGAGCAAGCTGTATTTCACTAATAACTATTATATAAGCACAAATCGATTGGTGACGTAGAACGACTAAAACCGAAGCGAAGCGAGGGCGGGTTGCTAGTAGTAAATAAGATACCATTGTATAATAAACTAGCAACCCGCCCTCGCTTCGCTTCGGTTATAGGTTATAGTCGTTTCACCCGCGTAGTTCCCGTTCCCGTGGGAATACCGGGATAAAATATAGCCTAGTTTACGCCCTGATATTATAGCTTTCCATTGGTGAAAGAATTTTTGAAATCGGTCCAGCCGTTTTAAAGATTACCCGGAACAAACAGACAGACAGACAGACAAAAATTTTTTAATTGCTATTTTAGGCATAGGTGTCATGCAAATAACCGCGTGAGCATGAAAAAAGTCTATTATTTTAACATTACAAACAAACACTCCAATTTTATTTGTTGGTATAGATAACAAAAAAATGATTTTAATTGTCTTGGGACCCGCAACAAATTTAATTAGAAAAAGTTAAACAGGAGGAGTTGAAAACCACACTTCTAGTGAATAAATGAATTTGGCACGGTAGGACGTTATTTTCAACATTACTCCAGCTGTGTTGACGAGACAGCTACAGATAAAGTTGATCCAGGTCGATGTAAAACTCCTGGTTGTCTTTTACGATACCTACGAATAATGTGGGGATATAAAGAAGAAAAAAGTATTTCGTGTTGATCTTCTTATATAACAGAAGTGGGATCAAGCGATGATGAATGTTATTTTTTTTTTGTAGTACGAGCCCAGTCGTGGGATCAAGCGATGATGAATGTTTTTTTTTTGTAGTACGAGCCCAGTCGTGGGATATGTCGGCGCTCGGCGTGGGAGTGATAGCAGGTGGTGCGGTTGGTGTGTGGTCTCTCAGTTCATTCCGGACCCATGCAACACAAACGGACACGTTCTTACCCACTACCACTGATGACGGTGAGAATATATTTTATCTTTTTTTTTTTTATTATTGCAAGTAGTGGCAAACGAGCAAACAGTACACCTGATGGTAAGTGTTGCTGCCGCTCATGGACCTTTACAAGGCCGCTGCCTACCTCGAAGAAAGTGCAGGGAGTGTGAATGCGTGCATTTAGGCACCACCAAAACCCTCCACAGGCAAACACCCTCAGAAAGTTGGGCTTCCGGCTCTCTCGCTCACCGAACGAAGCGCAGTAACAAATTGCTACTACTCAGATGTCGATTTTCTGCGAGAGCGTGGTACTACCCCGGACGGACCGGCCCGCGGCTGTAGACAGATAACTGTCGACAGTGTGGTCCTACCACTGGCTAAAAGTTAGTTATCTAATGGGTTTCTGACTAAAATTATTGACGCCTTTATTATAGTCCTTATTGCTGAGATATAGCGAACATCTGTGTGGTGACGGCAAAAGAATACAATTTACCCCTCCATACCTTGCCCGTGGATGTCGTAAAAGACGACTAAGGATTTTATCGCGTTTGTATTTGATTTTTGATTGCCATACGTTTCGAACACTTTGCAGCGTTCGTGGTCACGGGCGGACTAAGATGTCGCACGTGCAACAAATCATCGTTATTACAAAGATTTATAATTATCTACCGATACAGAAAATTTGTTATTATGGATAAAGACGTCCACGTGTGACATCTTAGTTCGCCCGTGACCATGAACGTTGCAAAGTGTTCGAAACGTCGGGCAATGAAATACAAACGCGATTAAATCCGTAAAGTAGTTTTATTTACAATACACGCGTAAACATCAGAAATGATTACGACTAAGGGACATAATAAGCTTATAATATCTATGCAAAAGAAGGAAAACTCGAAACAAAACCAATTCGCCTGACCAGCGCGGTATAGTAGATCAATTTTAAGAAAAAATGTAAAAAAAATGACAATATGTAAGTGCCCCCGCGGGGTTTATACATAATAAATGATTTGAATTTTCCTCCTATAATGGAGGAGGCCCGAGCCCAACAGTGGGACGTATATGGGCTGAAATAATCATTATGATGATAGCGAACTAAGCCCTTAAAGTCGGTGTCTGTTAGTTTCGTTAAATAATCTAATGGCAAATATACGTTGGTATTCAAAAATTTGAATTACGTTTATCTAGGGGTATTTATTATTATTACTTCAGCTCACATAAGTGAGTGGGGTGACGTTGGGTTCGGACCTCCTCCATAATGGGAGGGAAATATACCTGTTATAAAGTGCTTTCGATTTTCACTCCTCTTTCAATGTTATTATTAGGGGGCGTTCATAAAATACGTGTGAGGGGGGGGGGGAGGCGTCGAGTCAAATTTCATCTAATCTTACGTTGGAGAGAGATCTCGGCAAATTTCACGCAATTTTTTTTCTGATTGAAACAAAAAATTATACTATATTGGTCCATTTAATCCAGATTGTACATACTTAAGATTTAATCTTAAGCGTAATCGTAATACGATTAAGATAATTCACTATTTCGATAATTCACTAATTCGTTCGAAAGAAAATAATTTCATTCATACTTCGACGTTATACCATAGATAATTCACTATAAAATAAGATAGATGTGCAACTGACGTTTTAAATTTGTAATCTGAGTAACCTACCCACATTTTGAAAAATCTCACGTGAGATTGGGGGAGGAGGTTGAATAAAATCTCACGGCATCTCACCAGGTAGGGAGGGAGCAACAGAAAATTTAAAAAAACACCTCACGTAATTTATGGACGCCTCCTTATCTGCTTTAATTTTTTGGGTTTGTGAATAAAATTATTTTCATAGATTTTATCACACAGTTTTCAGAACGTCAACTTATTCGAAACTTCGAGCAAGTAAAAATCAAATACAAATCCGATAATCTGTAAATAGTGGTATTTCACACGTGTAACTCGCCTATACTCGTTCCAACCATTTATTTTACTTTTGGCAGGTCGAATTCTGATCAATTAGTGTTGTACCAATGTATTACGGATACTATGTTTTGTAATAATCGATTTTAGTCAGGAAGAACTTTTAATCGATTTAACACGGATATTTTATTTTTGCTTAAATACATATTTCATATTATTTAAAAACTTCACTTCTGTAAATATATTTGTTATTTGGGCACATTAATTTTTTCATACCCACTAATTCAGTCCTCCCAAAATATTATACTTTGTACTTTGCAAAATAAAAAAGAACTACTTTATGAAGCATTTTTCCATTAAGCGGGGTCCGCTGCTCCAAACTTTACTTAGAGACAATGGCGCCCTCGTCTGCGGTAGTAAATCACTAATTTTCTCATCCAGCCTACCCCTTTTTTTTTAAGCCGAATTGGCAACATTGAACGGCGCGCCGGCGACGCCATTTTGTTGTGTTGTCTGTCACTCGCAACAAGACTCCCGTGCTAGTCACATTTCTGTTCGCTGAGTGCTCTTTCATATTTTTCATACGCTGTGTTGAGTATTTATATTCCACCGTATTGATTTCATTGTTCTTACTTTGATTGAGTTGAGCGTATCGTTCCTCCCAGTAAGATTTTACTTGCAAAATGCCGAAAGGTATGGTGCTTAAAGGACAATTCAGAGAGTTAGTGCTGCGGCTTCGTGAATTTTTTGAAAAGGAAAGCCGCAGTGGCGGATTCCTTATACCAGTAACCCAAGTTAGAGACCGTGTTGCAGCAGCATTAGGTATTAGTGCTCCAACGGTGGCGAAAATCACTAAAGAAGCCTATGGTAGTAGTGGTATTGAACAGAACAAGCTATCTACGCCTAAGAAAAAATGTCAGCCCCGTAAAGTGACAGCAATTGACAGTTTTGATACTGATGCTATTCGTCGTCATATATACAATTATTACACAAGCAAAGAGATTCCTACTTTGAAAAAATTAGTAGCGTCTCTACGAAATTGTGGCTTGTTTCGTGGTCAAAAATCTTCTTTGTCAAAGGTGCTGCACCAAATCGGGTTCGTGTATAAGAAATCCGACAAAAGAAAAATTTTAATGGAACGTCGTGATATAGCCTTGTCTCGCTGTGAATTTTTAAGACAAGCGAAGAAAATAAGACTGGTCGAATGTCGTTTTCACAGATGAAACTTGGCTCAATGCCAATCATTCCATACCAAAAGGTTGGACTGACGATACTGCTGCTTCTACTTCTGCAGTGCCAATGGGGAAAGGTGAACGCCTCATCATTTGCCATGCGGGAACTACAAAGGGATTTGTACCAGACGCTCTGTTAGCGTTCAAATAAAAAAAAACAGGAGACTATCATGAGGAGATGAATGCGGACGTGTATGAAAAGTGGTTCAGAGAAATGCTTACATCACTTGAAGAGCCATCAACAATATTTATTGATAATGCACCCTATCACTCTCGCCAAATTAATAAAATGCCAACACAGGCCAACAAAAAACAGGAGATTATAAACTGGCTTCGTGATAATGGGGAAGATGTGGACGAATCCCTACTAAAAGTAGAATTACTTAAAATATTAAAAAGTAAAAAGCAGCCAAAACGATATGTCATCGACGAAATGGCAGCAGAATATGGGCATGTTGTAATCAGAATTCCTCCGTACCACTGTCAATATAATCCAATTGAAATGATCTGGGCACAAGTCAAAGGACACGCCGCAAAAAACAATACAACTCCTCCTTTCACAGCAAATAAAATGCTTGAACTTTTAAAAAACGCATGTGCTAGTGTGACGCCTGAAAACTGGGCGAGTGTCGTCAACAAGACAAAAAATATAATATTCTCTGATTAGGATCGGGAAATTGAATTTGACAACATACCTACGCAAGAGTTAATAATAAACACTGCAGATGATTCAAGCGACGATTCGAGTTCGTATGAAGAATCCGACGATTCGTTATAATAAAATAATATTAAAATATTTTGGTTGTTTTATTTCATGTTATAGGTATGATGAGAAGATTTTTATATCTCCCTGATACAATTTTAACGTGTTGTCTATTACAACAATTCAAAACTCAGTTGTCAGCTGACTTAACTGCAAATAAGTGTAATCGATTATTTGCGATTCATTAGTTTGCACCGAATACTTTTGATCCTGTCACTAGATGCGATAGAACGTAACTTTTTTATAACGGAAATGAATTATCACTTAAATTTTATGAATAGCGCTATTTACGGCATGTTAATGTATTTAGTGGGTAATAATTAAGATATATAAATATTATTGGGCAGTTTATATATTTCTCTGTTCACTCGTTTCAAAGTTAATAATTGCGTATAATGAAACAGTTACGTCCTAAAGCATGTGTCAAAAGTAAAATAAATGGTTGAAACGAGTATAATCATCGGAAATTCATTAGACTTTTTATATAATGTTACCCGCCGGGCCAGCCACACACGCCAAAGATTCTGTACCAGTAGTTGGCTCAATGCAGATAGGGCGGCAATACCATGGTGGTGGATAGTTTATTTATTTATTTAAATTTCATGCACAAGTACATAGGCAGACTTAATGCCATAGGCATTTTCTTCCAGTCAACCTTTGGGTGATGACGAAATATTATAGTAGGTGACATTTATATTGAAAATTGTTGAGATAACTACTTCTGTTTATGTTAAAAAAATATATACCTGTATATCTAAATAACAATAATATGAAAAATAATAAACCTTACATATATTTACATATAATACATACTCATAGAAATATATATATACAAATACACATATACGTACGTGAATATACACTCGAAAATTTATGAAGAACAATCTTTGGCAGAAAATCAATATAAAACTTACGAACTCTAGATTTGAATGATAGTTCGCTCAAAAAAAGCTTTATTCAATAATTGTGGATAGAAGAGGTATGATTTTTATATAAATATTGTTTTTTTTTTTATTTATAGATCGCGATGCAAGGTACACGAAGTGGAAGATGGCAGTCCAACGGTCACTAGGATGGGCGACAACTAAAAAATCTATCACAATGACAGGTCAGGCTAAAAGAACGAATAGCATGGTAACACAGCAAAGTATTGATACAAATTCACCGCCGGGAAGTAGAAAGAACTCACTATTAGATAGCAATATCTTAGATTTGAAATTAGATAAAAATTTAAATGAAGGTGTGAACTCTTACGTAGATGAGCTGCTGAAATATTCTGCGCGTAAATTTTCCATTTTTGTTCCCGTGAAACCGCGTAAAACGGAACCCACTATACTCGATGACGCCGAATTTTATATGAGTAAAAAGGAATGTGATTACGGCATGTGTGAGTGTTGCCCTATAGAGAAAAAATTGCAGACTAATTGGAAATCTATCGAGGAAATAATCGAGAATGATCCGGAGATTATTTTCGATAGCGATCACAACCCCATTATGGTAGAACCTGTTAGAACACCTGAACCCTTTTTGAATTCATTCAGTAATGGGGCTGCATCTATAAGCAAAAAGATGAATTTTGATAAATTGCCTGGCCTTTTTAGAACTATATATAATAAAATTTCTAATAACTCATAAACGTGAATATTTCTTACTGTTAATCGATATTAGGGAGCATCCACAAAGTACGTCACACTTCAAGAGAGCGGGAAGGTCTCTGCGAAGTGTGACAGTGCGGGAGAGGTCCTAAGTTTCGTGACGTCACTTTCAAAAATCTTAGACGTCAAGTATTAAAATACCTATTTTGAACTATTAACGGCAATCTTGAAAATATTTCCAATTATTCCTTCAGCAAAATCAGCTGTGACAAACGCTGGCACACGAGCGGCGTTTCGTTGTGATTTCATTATTTATGTTTTGTAAAACTAAAACTTATGTGACGTCACACAGGCAGAGGGTCTGTCAAATCCAACAAGGACCGGGTAGAGCTGAAATAATCACGACATTAGTGTATTTTATGGATGATCCAATTTAAAGGCGAAGCCTTAGTTATATAATTGCCAATATAATATACCTAAAAAGCTGTTAAATGAATATTGAAGCATTTGGGTATTAAATAATACTCAACTATATAAATGTAAGTATATTCCATTCAAAGATATGGAACTTATATATCAGGTAGAAATTAATAGGATTTAGTGGGCAACACTGAATTAGTACGTACTTTGTTATGTAGATGTCGTAGTTGGTTCTCAAATGTGATATTTGTATAATCGAATTGTCCAAATTGACGCTTTTCTATGTACTTAAAAAGTTAGTTGTATTTCTTTTTGGATTTAATGTTGATGTTTTATTTTTTTTTTGTTTTTAAAATAGTATTAAATAGTAAAAGACATTTAAAATTATGTTATCTCGAAGATAAAAATTAATATTGTAAAAAAGGGTTCGGTTGTGCCCAAAATATAATGTTTGATCTCGAAAATTACTTACAGTAACATTGTAAACATATAGTTTTGATGTTATTTATTTTGAAACCGAATATTAAGACATTTTGGAAACCCATTTTTTTAAATAAGAATGCAGTTATCTAATTTTCCTTCCTTCCGTTCATTAATGCGCGAAGGTTTTCTTTTTCATGGTTCCCTGACTAAACGGCTTTTACGCTAGGATTATTTACACCCTTCTACGTTATAATTAGCGAACGCAAATAACGAATAAAATCAAAAAGCCATTTGAATCAATTAAATACACAATATAAGAATTAGAAACTTAAAAAAATTTAATCTACAATATAATTACAATAAAATACTGTACAAATTTTAATACTACCAGTATTCAGTTTTTTTGGTGTTGTAAAAAATTGTTGCCATATTCCTAAAAATAAATATATTTTTTAAATTTTTGTGATGACCCTGGCGTGAATTTAGTTTAATTAGGGATTAGACCAATAGGTCAAAATTTCAATTAATAAATTGAAATTTATAAAATCAATTTTATATATTTTTCTTTAGCTAGTCCTGTGTCCTCTTAATAAATTGTATTTTTCAATTAATATTAAAATAAGACTGCTAATAATTTGAAAAACTGAATAAATATGTTTATTTATCGTTTTGACTCTTTATTTTTTATCATTCCTTGCATGGATGTTTTCTGCATGACCTTAGAAAATATATCACTTTTTACCCTATACACAGAAGCTTCTTAGTTATATTTATACTATAGCAACACCATATACATAATTATGGTGTCTGTATATAGTATTTTTAATAACTTGTACATAGCATAAATTATTTATTGGTTTTAAATAAACAGCTATGCCGCTATAAGATAAATCCGAATAATTATATAATAAAGACAAGACTTAACGACATTTATGATTTAAACCATAAACTATATAATAGAGTTGTGAGGCAGTTATAATTAAGCAGCCAGTTAATAATTTAATATTATATAGATTAAAATTTATTATACATTACATATATAAAGATAAAGCGTTAATAATACAATAATCATTTAAATTTTATCATAAGAGTACAAGTTATATTTTGACAATTTCAAAATAGTGGCAATTTTCAGTGTTACACTGAATTGACTTCTAATTAATTAGTGATTTCATTATTATCATTAAATTTCTCTAAAACCTCATCTATTCATATTAAATGGACAGGAGGACTTGTATATTAAGTTTACTATGCATGCATGAGCTTATCGAAATCTACTCACAGATATAGGCCTCTCCGCGAGTGGTGTATAGTACTAGGGTTAAGAATTTTCCAGAAGAGCGCTTTAACCGAAACCTTATGTCCTTTTATGACGCCCACGGAAAAGTAATGCCTTTTTTTTGTGGTGGGTTGCGGGAGTTGCGTGCTTACGCCCCTCTATCGCCCCGGACGGAGTGGTGCGAGGAGCGCGCCGACCACCGGCCATCCACGATGCACGTCGCCTTCGTCGTTGGGCCGACCACCGGAGCCGGGTTACTTGTTATCAGTGGTCGGCCCGACGGAATACCCCCCTACGTGGGGTACCCTTCCATTGAACGACGTCCCCCCCAGGGAGGACGTCGGTCTTTCCTCACGCGGCCGGCCTCTCGGCGGGTGACGGACTAATTCCCCGGTCACATCACCCGCGGCCTCGGCTAGGGCGTCATAAGGCGCAGGTATTCGCGCCTACGCCGCCCCAGTCGCACGGAAAAGTAATGGCTAAAGTGTAACCAACACTTAATTCTTATCCTGTCCATACACGGGAAATACATATGGTGACGGATTAAAAATACATTTCACCGCCCCATTTCTTATGTTTGGGTATTGTAAAATACAACTAAGGGATATATTATAAAGATAATATATATGAAAGAGAAAGAAAACTCGACATAAAACCCTATACCAATACGTCGTTGATATGGAGGAGGTCTGAGCTGTCGTGAAGCAGGCTACCGGTCATAAAACTTTAGTAATATGTACTATGAAAGAAGAGTACATAATTGAGTTGACCCCCAAGTAATTAGTATGAGGAGGGTGATAATAATTATGATACAAATAACGTTCAGTTATACACAACTCCCTATCTTGTCCGTGGATGTTGTAAAAACGACTAAAGAATATCTATGCAAGAGAAGGAAAACTCGAAACAAAACCCTATACCAATCTGACTAGCATGGTATAGTAAGGTTAATTTCCCCTGTTGAGGAGGCTCGAGCCCAACGTCATTGGGGCGTATATGAGCTGAAATGATGATGATACACAATTATAATTATACTAGCGATGTGGTGACGAAGTAAGAATACAATTCACCACACCCCTCTCTTGCCCATGGGTGTAGTAAAAGACGAATGAGGGATTAAATATGCATTACAACATATACAAGAGAAGAAAAACTTAAAATGAAATCCTATACCAACACGTCTGACCAGCTAGGTATAGTAGGTTAATTTCCCGCTATTATGGAGGAGACTCGAGCCCAACAGTGGGACTTAAATGAGCTGCAATGATGATGATAATATACTTTTAATTTTTTTTTTTTAATTTTCTTTGACTTATTGTTGTGTTATGAGTATTTTTGTTTGTACAGAACAATCATGATCATAACAGCTGATATACTTCCCACTGCTGGGATCGAGCCTCCTCCGCAAAGGGAGAGAAATGGACATACTATATTACGCTGGTCAGACGTATTGGTATAGGGTTTTATTTCGAGTTTACCTTCTCTTGCATAGATGTTATATGTATATTGTATCCCTTAGTCGTCTTTTACGTCATCTACGACCAAGAGAGGGGGTGATGAATTCTATTTTTACTTCGTCACCACACGGAAAGAACAATACATGAATAGTTTAATAGAATTTAATATCATCATGTATGCCGTAGGTCTTGCTGGATTTCTTGCTCAACAAAGTAAGAGTTTTTCGAATTAAATGCACTTTTCTTCTATTCTCTTATAGCTATAAAAGTCTGCAGAGACCTCTATTTAACTCTGTTTCTTAAATAGTTTAATCGACGTGAATGCGGTTTAATCATTTTAAATAGCTTTTATTATCTCTAATAAAAACTAAGTCATCCTTTAAAACAGTTCCTAATACAATTATTGTTTTAGAATTTAAAAAAAAATTACTCTTCTGTTAAAAACAGATTATAAAAATGTAGGAGTGACGATTCTTTCTTTCGAGATTGAAGACTTCTCATCTTAAAAATACATTTTGAAGAATACTACATGCGAATTTTCATTTTATTTTCTACTCTAATAGATAAAGTTTACAATATTAATTAAATATAAATATGCTTCATTTTTAGTGCACTAATGACATTGGACAGATATAAATAGTATTTTACAGCACTTAACTGTTTGCACAAATTGCTTAATGGCTAAGTAGTTATCTTCCATGCCGAGTGTCGTGATGTTGATTCCTACGCAGAACAGTTCTTTATGTAATTCACAAATAATTGTTCTAAGTTTGAGTGTTATTTGTGTCAGTTATTTGCATGTTTGTAAAGTCTAACCGCTCACGGGGGAAATGAGCGGGGCAGGAATGCGAGGGCCTTTTTTATTAATGCCTGTGTGTTTTAAGTGAATTATTAGTAAAGCAGATTTAAATATGTATAGAGCTCTCTCTCTCTCTCTCTCTCTCTCTCTCTCTCTCTCTCTCTCTCTGTCTTAAGCTTTATTTTATATATAATACCTATATTTAAACTTTTACGATTAAAAGCGTTGGTAGAGGTGTTGAATCGTATTCTGTCATCATTAATTTTGGCTGATTACAGAATGTATTGGATTCCTTTCTGTTAATAAAAATGATAAAGCCCAGGATCCTATTCCTAACCTATTGAGTAGTTCAGATGTAACGTTGTGATCTTATTGTGGTAATAGTATAAAAGGTCTTGAAGAGGAAAATGTGTGTGCGTAAAGGATTTCATCACATTAATCTCCGTACTTTAAGTACTAAGTGAGGAAAAATATAAAAAGAATGTTGAAAGACTAACATTTTATCTGACGAATGATATAAAACAAAAATATTTGTTAGGCTTAAGCAAATTTCCTTGATTTTTTCGGGATATTGCTAACAGCAGATTCGGGATTGAGTATACGGTTAGGTGGAAGAGTAGTATTATATGTAACACTTAGAATTGTGTAACGAAATGTGGGTATATCCACATCTCTGCTTATCCCTTCGGGGATTAAGACGTATTACTATAATAAATAATTAAAAAAATATAAAATAAATAATTTAAAATACTGTATTCTCGCGTCTATAATCAGAATGAAATTTTAGTGAATTTTCTACACAAGACATTATATCTCCGTGGATATTCGTGATCTCAGGCGATAAGTACAAGTTTGGAATTATTTAAATGCTTGAATTTATCATTATTATTAATTAATAATAATTTAATTAAATAATACATTTTTCACTAAATTAATACAAGCTAAAATCTTAGAGTTTGATTTCACGAAAATCCACTAATACATTTTATTCTTTTTTTTATCATATTGTTTTCTTTTTTTTTTCAGAAGAGAGATACAAGCTACTGGCTTCGATACCGGCAACTTTATATTTATTAGGTAGCTTTACAATGTTAGTTGTATCAAATATACTAAAGAATAATAGTATGCAAGCATAATTAAGTTATAAGATTAAGTAGTTAAGTTTATAGATAAGTATTTATTTCGTTATTCTGATATTTGTTATGTAAATATGACTATTTAATGGGCAATCATTTTTCTATTTTTATAGTTTATTTTTTGTACTTTTTTTAATCTAAATGTTTTCGTCTGTTTTTTACATTTTCATTATTGATCGATAAAAATAAATAATTATAGATATTTGAAATGTTTACATTAACTAATTTAAAAAAACGTACGTTATTCTGAAATGGAACGGTAAAGAAAATACGAAACTTGAAAATTGAAAATAAAAAGGTTAAAAACAGATACAAAATAGACTAGGGCAAGAAAATTTATTTCAACTACCGCCTAGTTGCGGTTAAAAAAGTTTTTGAAGTGAAACTTCTTTAGAATCGTTGTGATTTCAAACTCGATGAAACGAAAAAGCGAGTCCATAGAGACACAAACACGTAAATGTATAGGATTCAGCCGGCGAGAGAATGAGATAAAGCATGAAGAAGTTTCACTTCTGACATGCGTAATTTGTACGCACGCTCTTTTTTTTAATATATGAATGCTCATTTTCACCAACGATTCCTAAATTGTATCTAATACCAAACAGGCATCATAAACTAAAGAAGTTGGGAGTATGAAGTTCTCTTCTGGTATACGTATAACACCTTGTGTGGCGATTAGGGCAATATCTCGTATTAATGTAGAACCCTTAGATTAATAACGTATAGAAGGATAGTGTCTATACGTAAGCCATCAAAAATATGAAGCAAACAATACTACATGCGTGCAAGCGATTACACGCGCACGGGCTCACCACTATACAAATTATAAAATCAAATTTTGTTTTTATTAACATAAACCGTCAAAATACTTTTAAAAGTAATGTTAATACTCCTTTTATGTTTTTCAAATGTGTTGTGACACCATTTGAATACACAAACCGTCATAATTACTTATTTATTTTTTAAGAGTTGCGTACGTACGTGCAGTACAGTGACCTTGTACATTATGGAACGGTCCCGGCGCTTACTCCATTAGGCTCCAATTGAAATGCTTCACTTTTTGTGCGCGAACTTACCTTCTTGAGAACGCGAACCCTTAGTTCAGTTCGCCGGTCCATGTAGTGACGCGGCCCGACGACTTGGTGAAGGTTGCTCAGAATCATTGGATGCAGGCGGCAAAGGACCACATTCTGTGGCGATACATGACAAGGCAGTGAACAGCGAAAGGCTGTATGATGAAGATCATACATGACAATAATACCATCGTTTTACATTCTTTACCTTAGATGTCACCTAAGCTATAGGGGGTAGTTGGTGAAAGCGAGCGTGAATCATTATTTTATTACCCTTTCCAACTTAAAGTAGTGCCATTTTCTTACAATTACTGAAATATTGTATCTTATATGACTAAATAGAAATACGATTTATTTCGTTTTTTTTTTTCGATTTAAGATTGTTGACCTTTATATAGACGATATAGAACTATTTTATGGATTTTATTTAGTTTTAATTAAGGTTTTAATTTTGTTTCTGCTTTTTATTGTTACTGTTATTTTCAACATGCTGTTCTACTTTGAGCATGGAATCAATAAATCCATAAAATAGTTTTATTTCATATTATTTTCAAACTTTCGGATATATTTAATTGATTTAGTAATTATAATGCATTTATTTTGTACATTGATTAATCAAAATTGACATTTGCATTTCGAAATTGATGTGTTTTGGCGGGAATGTCAAAATGCCATATATTTTAGTGTGTTATAGGGTTATATTGTGTGACTTTTTTGTATTTTATTTAATATAATATAGAGAAAATGCTAAAGTGTACCGATGTTGATATAACAGTGATTGACGTGTATTTCCCAGAGGAATCGTGTTTTGGTGGTCACCGCCCAATTAATGAGTTTGAATAAGCGCTCCATCAAAGGAGTGTAATATTGATCTTAGAATTATGAAGGTAATTATTATACATAACTTGTGAATTTTGTGATTTAATTTTAACTTACGGTTCCGTTGCCAAAGTTTAAATAAAATAAGAAAAAAATCAATATGATGTAAATATCTTTATACAATTTTTTATATCTTCCATATGTAAAGTTGTAATTATTTATGCAATTAAATGAACAATTTACATAGTAGGTCAATTTCCCTCCCATTGTGGAGGAGGCTCGAGTCCAGCAGTAGGAAGGGACTAGCAGGTGAGAGTTGTGATGATGATGATAATCAAGATTTAGATTTAAGACAATGGTTTCGATGTAGCGTTTTTTTTTTATAATTCCCTTTGTTATTTATGGTTAATCATTCCTATCAAATAACTGCCTTTTTAGTCTATAATGTAATTTTTCGAAGGGATTGTGATGTAATTTTTTGTAATCATGGTTGGGGAATATGTGAGGGGTGTAGTAAATAGCATTTTTTTTTTATTATAATTGTTGTGTGTGAATCTATTATAGTGATTTTATTTCACAGACTTCTTAAAACTATTAATCTGGTAGGTGGCGCAATTTTTTATATTTGTCGTAGATAAATAGTGTTGGTTTTAACGCCATCTCGTAAAGTTTTGTGGTACTAGTATGCTAACATAGACGCGAGTACAAGGCTTACGAGATGGAGTCATAATTTATTATGGGTAAATTGGAGTTTTCCAGGGAAAATTTAAATGCAAAATTTTTTAGAACGCGTTTAAGTTATATTAAAATAAGATGGGTGATTGTATTCAATGAGTTCATGTCTATTAAGCAACATGCATACGAAAATGTATTCAGAATTTTTGAGAGAATTTAGTGAGTTATGGGGTTATGGTAAATGTGGAAAATAACGACTGAAAAGATTCTTCCACGAATAAATTACTGTTTTTATTTATTGAATTATGAACTACAGAACAATTTTGAACAAAAAATTAACAAACAATACGTCGTATTGAGTTGCTGATTGCCAAAAATTAAAATAAAATTAATATTCACTGTTAGAATGCTTTTTAGAATTTTTTTATTCTACTAAAGGCCAAAGAACTTGAACCTTTTATCGTAAACTGCTTTTTTCTTTCAACCGCCTTAGGTATGGGCAGACTCTTTCTAACTATATCCGTGGTGACGGAAAAGAGCAGTAGTATCCAATAACTTGCTTTATTTCCCCTTTCCATTTATTGAACGAACACTGAACCTGAATAGGTTGACTTGGGTGATAAATTATTCATTATGATCCAAAATCTTAAGTGTAAGCCGGAACTGCAATAAAGGAGTAATAAAATAGTAAACTTTGCATTTGTGTAAAATTTATTATATATATTATATATACTTCTTTATTTAGGGGCTACTCATCATTGAGTGAGGTTTCGCCTGAAGTTTTTCTATGGTTGTGGTCTCAGCGATACCTAGTTTGTGTTCCATAAAAAAAAGTGTATAATTCCCATAAATGTGGTGTTGTGAAACCATTCCTATTACATTAGATTGTTAAATTTATTGTTTGTTTTTCTTTTATTATTCTTTTGTTATACAAAAGATAAAGGAAAAAATAATATATATTATCAAATGGAGTTTGAAATATACTACAGACCCATTTATGAGTGACAGTTGGTTTAGTGGTTGGTTATGGCTGATGTTGGGATTATGGTCCCGTTATTTTTTAGTGTTAGAAGGGGGACACTTTCAGAAATAGCTAACATATGAAATTAAACGCTAAAAAAAGAATCTGGAAACGAAGCTTTCCCGTTTAAATCAGGACGCAGGGCCACGTGAGTGTTTGTAAGTCTTCAGTTACCATATTCTACTTTTAAAGTCCGACTATATTCGGTTAATTATAAAGTTATATCAATATTTGTAATAAATAAATAAAACAACACAGTTTTGTGGTGTTTTATCAAGTTTATGTATAAATTGCAACGATTCGAGAATAATCAGTAAGGTTAAGGATTTTTGAAAACGTTCACAAAACCATAAAATAATTTGCCCTTCTTCCACAAAGTTGTAAATAACGTTTGTTTCATAATTCGTAAATTGCGACGAAATATTAAGATTTTTTCAATGCAAATCAATGGGATTACCACGAATATTTACGTTTACGTCAAAGTGTCGTATAATTATCGAGGGTAATTTTTATAGGATTTGGTCAAACTGGTATCGCACAATAGAAGCGCTGGTCCAAATCCCATACAAATAAGTTTCTATAACGATACGAATACTTTTTAAATATTGGTGCTAAGCCTACATGCTATTCTCCAAAAATTTTTTAACGTCATATTGGCAACCCTAACAACAACCGATTCATTGACTTCGGTGGCCCGCCGAATTGAGTCTCGTTTTTATTCATTTATGTTGTTATAATCATCTTGTTCGTTCAATCTCATATTATATTGGTATTCTATTGATACAAAATTAAAAAAAAATATATATGTAATGTTTTGCTAAAGTATTTCGTTATTAACATGGTTACACAAATAAAATATTTTTGTCATCAATCGCGTGCGGCTGCGATTGGTCATTACGCTCCGTGCCTTAGAATAATAACGTATAGAAGGTAAGTTCACGCTCAAAAAATGAGGCATTTCAATTGGAGCCTAATGGAGCTTACGCCGGAACCGTTCCGTAATTTACAAGTCATTGTAATGCACGTACGTGCGCAACTCTTATAAAATAAATTGATAATTATGACGGTTTGTGCATTCAAATGGTGTCACAACACATTTGAAAAACTTAAAAAGGTTTTTAACATTACTTTTAAAAGTATTTCGACGATTTATGTTAATAAAAACAAAATTTGATTTCATAATTTGTATAGTGGTTTGCGTGTGTACGTGTGTAATCGTCTGCGCGCCATTGGTATTTTTAGATTCAAATTTTGAAAGTTCGAAGTATTGACACTATCCTTCTATACGTTATTATTCTAAGCTCCATGCATTAATTATACTTTAGCCTAACCTTGCCGCAGATCAATTATTCCTGATTGCTGAATTATGTTTTGTTTTATATGATACAAAATCTAATTAAAATAAGTAAATTACCAAAGCATTAGATTAATATTAATAATTCGTTAATATATTTTATTGTTCCTAAGTGAATATTTTTCACTCTTAAACTATTGAGCAACTATTTAGCATTTAACATGCTAAGTTACCTACGTGTGACATTCACTTTTCGCTCGTTTTATATTTTTCATTTGTTCCAAAATGTGACTGTCTATTATAGCTAAGTATATAATTTATTACAATATTAATTACAATATTAATTACTGTAAAATATAATGTATTTTTGATGTTTACGCGAGTATTACATATTTTAAATAAAACTACGGATTTTATCGCGTTTGTATTTGATTTTTGATTGTCCGACGTTTCGAACACTTTGCAGCGTTCATGGTCACGGGCGGACTAAGATGTCTCACGTCCAATAAGTCATCGTTATTGCAGAAAATTTATAATTATCTACCCAATACAGAAAATAGTTATTAAATATTCAATTAAAAAAATATTCAATCAAAATGTGGGTCAATATTTAAACGCGATAAAATCCGTAGTTTTATTTAAAATACTGTAAAATATATTATGTTATATACATTTTTTTTGGCTTTTTTACTTAACTTGTTTTTCAAATTTTGATGGGTTTGTTTTTTTATTGTTTGATTTGAATAAGACATTGAATAAATAAGTATGAAACAAGTCTTTTATTTTTAACCCCATTTTATAGGTATAGTGACCGAGTAATAATACTGAGGTCACTAACCTTTTGTTCTCTGAGCCATTCAGTCCGAATAGTGTGGTAAAATAGGGTAATTTTTACTCATCTGAAAGAGATCCATGTCTAATAGTAGGAGATATCCGAGCCAGCTGATATTCTTCTTATATCATAGTATTTATTATTATTTTTCCTCGAGTTTTCCACACTTAAGTTTAAACTGGTATATAACCCGCGCCAATGGAGAAACGAATCGAAAATGACGGTTACTACTTGTAATGACAGATTTTACCGTTAGCAAAACACGATTGCTAGAAAGGTGATACATTTTTAATATAAATTTTATTCTTTAATAATATACAAATAAATTTTATTCTTTAATAATGTATAGTTTAAGAGCTGACCAATTACTACTACCACTACTTTATTACTATCCTAAAATGTATAAAAGTTAACGCTTAGTGCATAAATAAAATGTTCTATTGAATAATTCTATGTGGTGACGGAGTAAAAAAACAATTCACCACCCTCTGTCATACCCTTGGGTATCGTAAAAGACGACTAAGGGATATATTACGCTTATGACATTTGTGCAAGAGATGGAAAACTCAAACCAAAACCCTATACCAACCTATCTAACCAACATGATATCGTGCGGTCACTTTCCCTCCTATTATGGAAGAAGCTCGAGCCCAGCAGTGGGACATGTATGAGCCGAAATGATGATAATGAATAATAGTTGAATTACTTTGTGTTATTCGGTTTTTATTAGGTACATAATTTTAAATATTTTTGTTTCGCTATAATATTACGATTTATAGATTAAACACTAACCTCAATAAGACCGAAAAAGCTTTACAAACTAAACAACGATATAACAATGAATTTAGAAAAAAAGAACCAAGGATATCAAGGTAGCATGGGTCCACAGGCAGACTGCAGAATACACGAATTAATAAAATTTGTGTATTCTGCTGGCATGTGTTAATAAAGACAGCAATAACATGCGAGGGAGATGAAATGATTAGGTTCGCCATTTATGATTTGTTTTTTTATTGGCATGGTGTATTCTTATTTTTCTTTTCAAGTATATACCTTTCTGTGCAGTGATGGAGTAAAAATACAATTAACCACTCCCTGTCTTAGCCGTGGGTGTCGTAAAAGACAACTAAGGAATGGAATTGTACATTTAACAGAAAGAGCAGATCAGAACGATTAAAATCATTATTTATTTATGTACTGTACTAGCATGAGTGAGTAAAGACAGACGTAATGTGCAAGGGAGAGGAAATGATTTGTGCCTTATGAATAAATTGCATAACAGCATTAGTTATTTCAGTATTAAAAAAAAACTCAAAATAACGCCCTATACCAGCCTGTCTGACCTATTGTTTTCAAATAGAAGCAGAAGTTATGATAAGATTTGTTGATATGTTAAAATGACTTTCAATGTAAATGAGCGAAAATGCATCGAATATGTTAATTCCATGTCCACTGCTAAAAAATCTTGTGTAGAAGGATGAAGAATCTTAGGTATAAAGGTAAGTATAACAAGCGATCCTTTAATCTGTTTGCAAAAAGAGGCATTTTTATTTTAACTGGGAATTACAAGTCAGATACCCTATAAATGGGACTATACCACGTATCACGTTAGTTATAATATAGCGGTCATAATTTATTTATTGTTTCAGTATTTTATTATTTATTGTGGGCATTTTCTGTAATATCATGCAGCATAAATATTAAAGCGTAGTGATTATGACAATATCATAATTATATAATTTTAAATCGTATTTCACATATACGTGACGTCCCAGGACGGCTAACTTTTTTATATATTACCCGAGGAAAATCAGTAGTGATTGTATAGGATACGTCTCCTTTGCCTACTTGAACAGCTGCGAAATAAAAAACTTACTAGGTATTTGTTTGAGTTTATAAAATATGTAAATTATAACTTTTATATAATCTTCTTCAAACAGGAAAAATAGCATTTTCATAGCGCGAAAAAATGACTTTCCTTGAGGATACTTTAATCATCTTGATTTCACAAGTAAGTAAAATGTAAACAATTTCCGAGGTTATTTTAGAACTATCCAATAAACGCATATAATAAGCAATTCTATTTAGCGACGTGGTCAATTTTGCATACCGTGATATATATAAAATATTTAGAGACTTGTATTGACTGATATACAAGTTGTTTTTACAAAGCTAAAACGATATTTCTAAACAAGAAACCAATCACTGCTATGTTCTATGATTCTGAAAATTTTCATCATCATTTCTGCTTATATACGTCCCATTGTTGGGCTCGAGCCTCTTCCACAGTAGGAAGTTGACCTTACTATGCCATGCTGGTCAGACAGGTTGCTATAAGGTTTTATTTCGAGTTTACCTTCACTCGCATAGATGTTATATGCGTATTACATCCCATAGTCTTCTTTTACGACATCCACGAGCAAGATAGGGAATAGTGAATTGTTCTTACTCCATCACCACACGGAAAGCAACTTTAAATAATGTATTTTAGAACTAGTACGATTTTCCTGTCGTGTCGTTATTTTCAAACAGTTTGGCAATGGTATAAATTATATTTGCTATAGAACGTTATAGATTAACATTTAGGAGTCTACACCACCCTTCCCGGGGGATGGTTTACGTAAAAAAGTAAATAACATCATAAAAGAAGCAAAACACGTACCATATCCTGCGCGAACATAGATTGCTAGTGGGAGATTGACTCATGTCGTTTTAAAAGTAGTAGTTTAATAGTATTTTATGATATATAGTCTATTACGGTTTGTAATAATAGTAATAATTCCCTGTGGTTACGGTATAAGAATACAATTCACCTCTTCTTATCTTGCCTGTGGATCTCGTGAGAGACGAGGTATAATATGCATATAACATCTATGCAAGAGATGGAAAACTTTACATAAAACCCTATTCCAACTTGTCCAACCAGAATGGTATAGGAAGGTCAATTTGCCTCCTATTTTGAAGGACATATATGAGTTAAAATGATGATGATAAATGGTGTGTAGTATTAATAATGGTTACAGCAATTATACACTGTTTTACATAAAACATGCAAATAATTTTTCAGACATTTTTCTTTGTCGGAGGTTGGATCTTCTTTGTAAAGCAATTATTCCGTGACTATGAAGTCCACCACACATTGGTACAACTTATATTCTCTGTCACATTTGCCCTTAGCTGTACAATGTTTGAACTTATCATATTTGAAATTATTGGATATTTGGATTCAAGGTAAGTTTATTTTTGTATATGTATTTAAAGAGCTTTATTCCTCATAGTCTATACTAATATTATAAAGAGAAAAGGTTTGTATGTATGTTTGTAACGAATAGACTCCGAAACTACTGGACCTATTTCAAAAATTCTTTCACCAATGGAAAGCTATAACATTAGGGAGTAACATAGACTATATTTTATCCCGGTATTCCCACGGGAACGGGAACTACGCGGGTAAGGCGACTGAAACCTAAGCAAAGCGAGGGCGAGTTGCTAGTTTACTTATAATGAGATACCATACTAATACTAGGTACAATATTATAATTCACAATTCCGCTTCCGGTTCTTTTCTGAAATTACATGTTTTTATATATCTGTGGCCATAGGTCAGAATATGATAAATACAAATTCATTACTTTACAGGACAAGCAAATTAAATTATTGAGAAATCTTGAAGGGACTATTAAAATATGAGACACTCTGTATATATAAGACAAAAAATATTTTTAAAATTAAGGAAATGTATTACTAATTTGTAAAATTACTTAAAATTCATTGTGCAATGCGTAGTATTCATGTGGATATTGATGAATGAATTTGTATTTATCATATTCTGACCTATGGCCACAGATATGTTACTAGATAATCTTTACAAATACTGCATTTGACCTTAGTAATGATAGTATGACGAGGACTGATGATGGAAGTTGGAGAGTTGTAGTTATACAATCTTCAGCGCGGTTATGGAGAATAAAATTCACCACCGACATAGTCACAGGTATTGCAACACACATAAGGAATTTGTTGTGCATATAGCATCTGAGCAAGAGAAGCAGACCAAAATTAAAGCCTATACCAACCTATCTGACGAGTATAGTACGAGATATAGTAGATCAAATGCCATACCATTGTGATATATGACATACATACGACTCAAGTTTAGAAATCGGATGGTCATATACCTAAGATGATGAGTTCTAGTAAGGTGTGAACTATGTAGAATAAGCAACTATAAACCATTATCAGTAATTTATTGAAAATTCAAGCTAACACTATCTCCTTTGTTGGCAATTGTACTAACTGTAGTTTAAATTACAAGACTGTCAATTATTTAAATTAAAAGGCTGCTGTACCATTTCAAAGCCCAATTTATTATGATAATTAGTCTCTTTATGTGAATAATTAATATTAAAAACAGTCATAGTATTATTATAGTACATATTTTTCTTTATAAAAGACCATACCCTGCACTATGGAAATAATCTTTGTATTGCAGGGAACTTTACAAACATAATTAACGCATACAAATCACATCCAGATTGGGAACAACAATTTGTGGCAAAGTTTTGTTCTTAGTCGAAATGAAAACCATAACACTAGCATGTTAAGTCGGTATCTTCACCATAACACATTAAACCTTGAAATTTGCTTTATTTAGTTTACTATGCACTCAATTCCCAGAGTGGAACATTTTGTGATGGATGATAAATGATTGTCCTGTCTGGGTGCAATTTGCGTTAAGTGAATCGTTTCTCTCATATGGTGACAGATTAATAATACAATATCACTGCTCCTTATATTTTTGTGGTATTCGTAAAAATCATCTAAGGGATCACTAGAAGAGAAGGTAGCAGCATTCTTTTAAGAAACTTGTAACTACTATCGCCAAACCATCTCCTATATTAAACGGCGCTTATGGTACATATTATAGCATCAGCGGTGGCCTATGTGTTACCAGCTATAACATACAGCACTGAAATGTCGGCCCCATAAAAAGGCTAAAAGTAGCCCTCTATGCTTAAGGCTTAAAGTAGCCCTCCATTCTTAAGGCTTAAAGTGGCCCTCCATTCTTAAGGCTTAAAGTAGCCCTCCATGCTTAAGGCTTAAAGTAGCCCTCCATTCTTAAGGCTTAAAGTAGCCCTCCATTCTTAAGACTTAAAGTAGCCCTCCATTCTTAAGGCTTAAAGTAGCCCTACGTCATAAAATCCGACATACGGAAGTCTGTAGAAGAACAGTGTAACCGATGTTCTACCACATCGATAGCCCTATGAATTAACACGTTGAAATGGCAATGGGCAGGCTACATCACATGTTGAACAGACAACCGTTGGGGAAGAAATTCTCGATTGACGACTACGAATTAAACAATGCAGTGTAGGACAACCCTCTACTAGGTAGACTAAGGGCATCTTGAAAGTGGTAGGGAACCTTTGGATGCAAGTGGCACATGACAATTCTGATTGGCATTCTCGTGGGGAGGCCTATGTCCAACAGTAGGTGCTGGCTGGGCTGATAGATGTCCCACAATAGTAGAATGAAGTAAAGAATTAAGAGTGAGTGGATGGAGCAGAAATATGAAGCATATATTACTTCTAAAGTGCTGTGTGGTAGCGGCTTCGAATACTACCAACCCTTGCTTTGCTTGTGGGTGTCGTAAAAGACGACTAAGAGCCCTAGATTGACCCGGACCAACTCCATCTGGTACCATTTGAGTCAACGATTACATTCCCAAGGAGGGTTGATGTCAGGCAGGCGGCTGGTCATAAAAGTCATTGCCGAAACTTTTTGCAATATGTCAAAACAGATGAAATATTGCGTCGACCCCAAGTAATTGGGATAAGAGCAAGATGATGATGATATTACTTCTAAAATATTTTGTTTTGAAACCATTACAGATGGTCTTTTTGTATATCAAAAATATTAAGAGAAGCAATTGTTTATTTGCAGTTCTCGATACTTCCATTGGAACATGGGTCTCTATTCTCTACTCTTCATGGTTATAGCTCTCATACCGTTTTATATTGCTTATTTCTGTTTTAGCAACATAAGATTGGGTAAGTCAATTATTATATTACATTTTTGTCTTTTGTTGATGGCAAAGGAATCATTGATTAAATAATATAATTTTTTCTCTATCTATCTGCAATCAGCCATATAGGGCTATAATCAGGTTGGAGCTAATTATAGTCAGTTAGAGCTTGATGCATCCAGTGATGCGCCTACCCTTAAAATTAGAAGCAATCAGATTGAGGCTAGTCGCTTCCTTTTTAGGGGGTATATGGAGTTTTGCTGTCCAACAGCGAGATGATTTTTGTATTGCCGGAGTCTTACTCTTTAACTTTTGTACACCCTCTCCGCTTCTTCTATAATTAGTGGAATTTGTAGATATCCATGGACTTAACTTCCTTGTGAACCAAAGTGCGCCGCATATCATCTTTAATGCCTTATTTTGAAAACGTTGCAGTATCTCTATATTCGAATAATTATATAATAAATAAATTATTCATAAAATATAATTTTTTCCTTCATTTTATTTGCCAATTTCAAGTATGCTTCTCTTCCTTAAATGGGAGGAAAAATGTCTTTGTTTCCACTTTTTCTTCTCTACGAGTATTAGTATTAATAAGTATTATTTTCTTTCTTTTCAGTTTCACAGAATATGATTAGACCATTGACAATGTTTGTATGGTTCATTTACTTATATTTCTTCTGGAAAATTGGTGATCCATTTCCGATATTAAGTCCAAAGCAAGTAAGTGAACACACTTGAGCTATGCATGCATTTTAAATTTTTCTATTCTTAAACTTTGTAATGGAAGGTGGTAAATGTTCGTGTGGTGACGGAGTAAGAATACAATTCATCACTCCCTATCTTGCTCGTGGACATTGTAAAAGACGACTAAGGGATGTCATATGCATACAACATTGCAGCCCACACACGTCCCACAGCTGGGCTCGGGCCTTCTCCACAATGGGAGGGAATTTGACCTACTATACCGTGCTGGTCAGACATGTTACTGTAGGGTTTCATTTCGAGTTTTCCTTCTCTTGCACAGATTTTATGTGCATATTATATCCCTTAGTCGTCTTTTACGACATCCATCCGAACTATGTCTTAAATTATACATTTGTATCAAACGTCATCACATTGGAACTAATGCCTAGTAAACATGTTACATACAACTTGATCCTTCTCTAAAATAGGAGGGATATTAATCAGCTATACTACGCTAATCAGATGCGTTGTTATAGGGTTCTATTTAGAGATATCCTTCTCTTGCATAGATGTTATTTACAATAGTCTTTTAGTCGTCTTTTACGACACCCACTGGCAAGACAGAAGGTTGTCGAATTGTATTCTTAGCCATCACATGAAAATATCCTTTTGTTTTAATATTATTATTTATATAATAATGTACTTTTTAGGTTTTCCTGCCCAAACGGGACCCTATTAAAACAGACCCTTCGCTGTCTGTTCGTCCGTCTGTCTGTCATCAGGCTGTATCTTAAGAACCGCGATAGCTAGACAGTTGATTTTTTTACAAATGATGTATTTCTGTTGCCGCTATATCAACAAATACTAGAAATAAAATTAATATTTAAAAGCCCCCTGGAGCCCCTCCAATACAACAAACACGATTATTTTTCCCCTTTGTATAGATAATGCTACGGAACTCTACGTGCGCGACTCCGACTCGCATTTGGCCGGTTTTTTTTTTGTATTATTATAATTTTTAATATGCATTGTTTTTATTGTACATTTTTTTATATATTCCAGGGTATATTCTCTATAGAACAAGGTGTATCGCGAATAGGTGTGATTGGCGTAACTGTTATGGCATTGTTGTCAGGGTTTGGTGCCGTTAACTATCCTTACACATCCATGGCTATATTTATCAGGTCAGTAACTCATGGACAGATTTGTGGTCTATTTTTGTGTTTTAAAGATAAGGATTATGCTTGTGTTGCGGGGGAATAATAATTTGTGGATCGGACGGTGTTACGCTGCATGTCTTATCCACTGCGCCATCTGCGTAGTTTATAGTTTGTAGCATAATAATTATTTTTTGCAAAAAACGAAACCGCCTCCAATAATGTAGACAATGTAGATGAATTTTTAGATATTTGTTGATTTTTCAAAAAATCACTTATCCAATTTCGATAAAATTTTCATGGGACTATAAATTTTCATGGGAAGTATACCCTTTCCAACAAAAAAAGAATCATCAAAATCGGTTCATAAACGACGAAGTTATCCCCGAATAAACATAAAAAAAGCATATATACAACATGTAACATAATTAACGCACACCCTCAAACACCCCAATTAGAATATAATGATATAAACGCAATGCATACACCAAATATTATTTATATGCACGTTAACATTGTTTATTTGTGAAATTAGTTATTCCCATTTCGTGGAAATAAAATGGTCACCGACTGACCAACTCCGAGTGCCGCCCGACAATAATTACCTACTTGGTAATAATAGGTACACGAAATAAATACATTATGCTTTATGATAGTAAATATTTACGATTCTTCTTTCCATCACACTTTTCAGGCTTTGGATTGTCGACATTGAATAATTTTGTTCAATGTGAAGCCAATATTTCGTAATTACTGATTTGTTAAACTAAAAAATTTGTAAATAAGAATGATTAAGCTGCTGATAAAGTGTGATTTTATTAGACGCCAAAATACCTACGACAAAGTTAAACAAAGTCGGCGTAAAAGGTGTGAATCAAAATATTTACAATAATTTAAATATCATAAACAAACTTACAGTTTAATTTGCACTCACACGGCATTGTCGTTTTAAAACATTTTCAAAATGTCCACCGCCATGTTCAATGCACTTTAATGACCGTTTTCGTAATTGTTGTTTTATTTTAGATAGCAATCCGCCCTCGCTTCGCTTCGGATTCAGTCGCCTTACGCGGGTAGTTCCCGTTCCCGTGGGAATACCGGGATAAAATATAGCCTATGTTACTCCCTGATATTATAGCTTTCCAATGGTGAAAGAATTTTTAAAATCGGTTCAGTACTTTTTGAGTTTATTCGTTACATACAAAAATACAAATCTTTCCTCTTTATAATATTAGTGTAGATAATACTGCAGTGTCACTTTTCACTTTTTCAAAGGCGGTTATTATCTTATTTTTTAATTCCTCGGCACTTGTTGTCTCTGTGTTATAAACTAGCGATTTAATTCGCCCCCACAAAAAAAAGTCGAGTGGCGTCAAATCAGCTGATCTAGGAGGCCACTGGACAGGCCTCCTGCGACCGGTCCAGCGTTCTCCGTACTCGGCATAAAGATGCTGGCGAACACTCCAGGTGAAATGCGCGGGGGCAGCATCGTGTTGGTAAAATAACATAAACCTTCGCTCCTCCAAAAACTTGCTCTTACTTTGTCCATCTCATCACTCTGATCGTGTGCATTCCTCTTTCGTTGTCCAGGCGGTTCTCCTCTGGAACTCACTACCTCTCGGTATCAGGATGGCAACTAGTCGTCAAACATTTAAGAAGAGCGTTCGACTCCATCTCTTAAACGAGTTGGCAGAATCATCACAACTGATATAATGTCCTTATAATTATGTATATATACTGTGTATGTATATATTTATATATCTTAATATATATCATATCTATCTTTGTATTTGGGTATGTATGTATCTTTGGTATGTATTATATATTTTCGTATATACCTATTTATCTATGTAAAATATATTTTCTTTTTACAATAATATAGCTATCTCGGAACATGCACCTACCTTTTTTTTCGTCTCTGCATCACCTATGGTTGACTGGTAGAGAATGCCTTTGGCATTAAGTCCGCCATTGCATTGTTGCATGAAGTTTAATAAATAAAAAAAATAAATAAAATAACCCTTGTAAATTAACAAGAGGTATGTCCTCTAATAGAGAAGGTAAAGTTTCTCGCAAAAACAGTAAATATGATTCTCCTGTTAGACGTTGTAAAAATACGGGTCCCAGTATGTGTGTACCGATCATACCCGCCCAGACATTGATTGAAAATCGATGTTGGAAGGAGTCTACTCTGCATGCCAGGACTGTAGCTAGAGTCGAATTTGAGGTAGGGCAGCATTGGTTACAGGTAGGGCGGAATTAAAAAAAATATCACGGTCCTCGAAGCACGAGCTCCTAAATCAATCATTATGTATATCACTGACCTCTAGGTTAGTGATGTGCATTCCACAACTACTTGTAGACAAATAATTTCTGTGACAGTACATGGATCTAAAAACTATTAAATGCTTTATGAGGAGGGACAAGCAAACAAGATAGTTGAACTTCCAGATTTAGATGTAGACATCCACATCTGAGTGAGAGTGAGGTAATAATTCATTGTTGGGTGGGGTAACACGAGTATATAGATACAACTAAAATACCATTTCGATTATATTGTTTCTGCAAACTTATTATAATAATTAACATAATAATAACGAGAACATAATAGAACATATAGATCCAGTGAACGAGGAGCAACATAATAAAAAAAAATTTTAAAACAGCTGAATTCTACGATTCGCCATGTTATTAAAAATGCGAAGAACTTCGTTAAGATCAACTGATTCTGTTCTTTTTTTTTCAAGGGCAGAAATACCATACCAGCCATTCTCTCGTCACCCATTGACAGCCTTTGAGGTCTATTGATTGCTGTTAAAGTTGAAAACGTAAATTCGCACACTGCAGTGCTACATTCTATGGTCGCCACAGATGCAAAAAGTTCATATGTATCCTTGAACGCTTCTCGTTGCCTGTATAAAACTTGCAAATGTATTTGCCATTTTATCCTCGTTACGACTCAAGTAAGCTTTAACCACACTAGCCTCTTCTCTTGATGGAATTTTCAGACCTGAAAAATTTATTAAAATTTTAAGTTGAACATGACGAATTATTTAAATTATTATTTTTTTCAAATTTACCCGAATTTTTCAGTGGATCCATTTTATCTACATTCAACTCATCGAGAATTGCAATCGAATTGATTAGATTATCGATGTCCGAAAACCTTCTTTGTAATTCAGCAATTAGTATGTCCAACGTTTCGAAATATTGAGACTTAAATGGCTCATCGTTCTCTTCTATATTTTGTCTGGTGGAGGAATAAAAGGAGTTATACGTCCAATAGTCATGCGAGTACGTTTTTTTAGTTGCCTCTTCGAGGTCTGTGTACTATTTTCAGATTCACCGCAGTCGTTGCTTGTTAAACACTTAGCTTCTTCCAGAATTTGACTATACACTTGATTTGATCTTAATTTTATAATTTCATCTTGGACACACTGCGTGATTGTTATGGCGTCTTTTAATCCTGCGCTTCGGGCTTGTAAAGCTGCGTCTGCACGTTGTAGCATGGATAAGATTTTTTTAGCCACAATCATGGCCATTCGGAATTCCAGATTAAGCATGACTTTTTTAATACCGATACTCTTGGCAACGTCATCACCGTTGAATTTGCCATTTTTAATTTCTTGCAAAGTCTGCAAAATTGATGAATAATTATCGTATACAACTTTTGTAACCGCCAAATGCCCAGACCAGCGTTGTTCGAGGAGTCGACCAATCCTTTTACCACTATATAAGGCGGCTATTTTGCCATGATGAAAGAATTCATGTAACATAATGCATTGGTGAACGAATGAAAGTCATTTCTGAGATAGTCCTGATGACTATTAAGTGCAAGCGATGGTTACAGCAGTGGACGTAAGGAATTTTACGGCCCAATTTATTTTCTATTCTAGTCGCAACTCCTGAAATTTTCCCACTCACTACACTTGCGCCATCATAGCATTGGCTAAGCATACAAGAAAGCTCAATTTCTGTAAGGGCATTTAACGTTAATTCCGTGAAAGTGGCTGCATCAAGTTTTTCAGTAGTCTTAACCATCAGCAACAACTCATTGACGATACCATCCTTGACGTAACGTATTGCTAATGCAATATTTTCACGATTATTTTTATCTCTCGTCCCATCTTCCAATAGACTAAACTATTTTACATCAGATTCGTTAATATCTCTGACAATGGAACTTCACACTGCTTGAACCATTATTTGAATTATTTGATTTTGAATTTCAGTTGAACGATATGTTGCGTTTTGTGGTACTTCAATGAGAATCTCGTTCAAATTTGGATCTTTTTTACATGTATATTCAAATAAATACTGAAATAATCCTTGTTCTTTTTCTTTTTCCAAAATATAATTTCCACGCAAAGCTAATTCCTTGACAATTAGAAATTGTATTACTTCAATGATAGACTTCACGTAATACCTATATTTTTCTAATACTTTTTGATTTATTAATGTTTCAACACTGCTAGATGTAGATATTCTTTGTAATTTCTCCTGCCACATCGACATAGCTTAAATGTGAGAAATTGATTTTTCATGTTTTGGCAAACCAGTTTTAGAATCTGTAGCATTGTAAAAATGCCGGTATGAAATTGATTGTAAGTTATCACTTACGCTTAGAATTTAGCTAAAAAATCTCATTACGGAATCCCTGCAAAGAACGAAGCTAAACGTGGCCATGAGAAAAATATATAGATATATATTTTTTTTCAATATACCGAACTCCGATATTGATATATTTAAAAATATCGATATGACGAAATAACGATATTTTAAAAAATATCAACAGCCCTACAAACAATCATAATCTCTATGTTTATTTTACTTTTAAAGAGGATTCCCCGTACCATAGATTGCGATATAGCCCATATTGCAATATATGGTACGGGAATCCTTTGATCACAGATACTAAAATTAAGCAGACCCATAGCTTCATGTGATGGTGCTTCAAATGCCATCTATACACTGATGACTGAACACAGAATTATTATAATATGAAATGAATGTCACAAACTGTGGTATGTTCGGCAAAGTTTAGATAACTAAAGAAATTTTTTTTTTATCTCAAACTATGAACAAACAATTGACTTATAATATTTTATTTTAGTTTTTGGTATTTTTAAGGTAGGGCATTGTGATTTCAAGGTAGTGCATTGCCCCACTATGCCACCCCTAGCTACGGCCATGCTGCATGCGTGTGGATTTTCATGCATCCAAAAATGCGTGTTATGTTGATTATACATTCCCACACGAGTGAATGTACTTTCGTCAGTCCAAATAATGTTTCGCTGCCATTTTTGTAATAACCAGCGGCAGAACTCTAAGCGTGGTAAGTAGTCACTTGGCGTCAACTCCTGGCATCGCCTGAGGTGGAATGGATGCTCGCCATCACCACGAAGCGTGCGCCATATGTGCATATGACTACACACAAAGCGTGGCGCTACTTCCCGAGTACTACTATGCGGATTTTCGTCGAAATAATTGAGAATTTCGTTTTGAAGACGAGTGTGTGTACGCATATTGTCTCCCCTGTCGATAGCCGTGTTTGGACGAAAAGTTCCGTGGTCTCGAAGCCGTTGTGTTGCTGATAACATTGTCCGGCGGTCTACACTAGTACCGTATCTCGCGTTAAATGTTCTACACGCTAGTGCCACATTATCATCACACTGTGCCAAAGTTCTCACCATTTCCGTGTATTGAACGTTGGTATACCGAAAAGACATAGCGAAATGGGGGATTACGATATTTTATTTGCACTTTACAATTGACCTCTTATCGATAAGGTGCACACGGCGTGACTGATGACTTGTCCCAAACATATTTTGTTGATTTCGTTGTTTAGGCTTTTTTGATCGGCGCCGGCGCACTCGTCTCGCTCTATTGTAAGGTAATAGCCGCCGAAAGAAAGAGAAAGTAATTATTTTTGTATTAGGTACCTACGTGGCTTTCTTTTATGTAGGTACTGTAGTGTTGCTGTGCGCCTGTTGTCACTGTAGGTATTTGTAAAAGACTATTAGCCTTGAAATAAGTATCAGATTTCTTTAATTGAATGATGAAATTTGCTTACTAATTTAATATTTCATTTTAAAAAGTAATAAGTAATACACTGATTTACGTCCATTTTCGTTTCTATGAACTGTTTAGCTAGGCTGTTTAGGATTACTGTAATTTACTTAGTTCTAACTAAATTTGAGAAAAACAATTAGCTACATAAAAAACAATCAAAATCGATCCAGATACCGATTCTGAACAAATTACTTTCAGGGTGTGCGTTAATTATGTTACATGTTGTATATGGCCAAATTGAGAAACCTCCTTTTTTTTAAACTCGGTTAAAAATATTACTGATGTTCATTTTTAGGCCAGTAACCCAAACAGATGTACAATCAATAGAGAAGAAACTTCTACAAACTATGGATATGATATTGGTTAAAAAGAAAAGGATAGCGCTAGCTGAAGCCAACAATATGGGAGCGAGACAACAGTATAATATGTTGGATCAGTCTAATGTAAAGAACAGGGCCGGCTTTTGGAACAAAATATTAACCAGTGTTGGCAGTATTACTAATCCACTTAGTCACGGGACTGAAAGTGAGTTTTACTTTTTTTTTCATACAATTACATAGTTGGTGTGTCCATCATCATCATCATTTCAGCTCGTATACCACCCACTGTTGGGCGCGAGCCTCCTCCGCAATAGTCAGACAGGTTAGTATAGGGTTTTATTTTGATTTTCCTTCTCTTGCATAAATGTTATTTGCGTATTATATCTCTTAGCCGTCTTTTATGACATCCACGGGCAAGATTGGGAGTGGTGAATTGTATTCTTACTCCGTCGCTATATGTTGGTGCCCATACTTTTTTTTTTCATTGCCAATGGTGGCAAACCAGCAAGCAGCAAATCTGATGGTAAGTGATCCTGCTGCACGTCGACCTTTGCAATACCAGGGACATAGCTAGGCCCTTTCCTACCGTGAAGGAAATACTCTTCTAAACTTTGCTTAAAGAAGGACATGCCATAGCGCTCGGGAAACATAGCAGCAGGTAGTTAATTCCTGAGCATGCATGTACGTGGGCGGTTTCCAGGTGAAATGGATGAACTCTGCTACAGTGTCGAGTGGTGAGAAAATCCTTGTTGACCAGATTTGACAAAATATGATTGAAAATTATTTATTTATCATACACAACTATTTTAGCTTAAAGCAATAGAATGGTAAAAAAATAAGTTACAGTCATAACCACAGAAATATTAATACTTTAGAAAGGCCATTCGGCTGATTTTGTTCGAAAACCAGAGTGGCATAATTACTCCCTCCCGCTGATGTTAACACATATGCAAGGTCTATGCTTACAATAATTTCACACACTAACATAACACACACACACATCAATTTCGAAGTCGCAGTTGGTACACAAACTATAACTAAGTTCTGTAGGCAACGTATGCTCACATATAAAAAAGCACATGTACGCTAGTGCTTGCCATGGTCGATATACTACACGATATTTATTTAGCCTGTTTTATCGAAACAAAAATATTAATGCCTTTAAATTAAGCACTTACTTGTGTGATGTGTTGAAGTTATTTGTAATGCAAGTAAGTAATTTAACAGTAAAATCATGCAAATGAAATACTCCTCACTATACTCTGTATAGGTGACAGAAAATTTAAATGCTATAATAAATTACGTAAGCGAGTAGCGATTTGTATATTATATTGTTCCCATTTCAGATTGCCCGTTTCAGGATGAAGTCGGGCAATCATAAATCAAATACAAACGCGATATAATCCGTAAAAGTAGTTTTATTTACAAATAGCAACCCGCCCTCGGTTCGCTTCGGTTATAGGTTATAGTCGTTTTACCCGCGTAGTTTACCCGCTGATATTATAGCTTTCCATTGGTGAAAGAATTTTTCAAATCGGTCCAGCCGTTTTGAAGATTACCCGGAACAAACAGACAGACAAACAGACAAAAAAAATTTAATTGCTATTTTAGGCATAGGTGTCGTGTGAGCATGAAAAAAGGCTATTATTTTGACATTAGAAACAGTCACTCCAATTTTATTTATTGGTATAGATGTGAAGTGCTCGCGTAAGCATCAGATATCATTCTTAAAATATGTTAAAATATTATTGTTTATTGAAATTCGGTTTATTTTTATTAGTGCTATTATTTAACTTAAAAAACAAAACAGTTATTTAATTGTTTTTATACACTGCTACTGCTACTTGTTAGTACATTTTTTTTTATTGTAAACAAAAATGTACTAACATTATCCGTGTGGTGACGGAATAAGAATACCAATCACCACTACGTATATTAGCTGCGGATGTCCCATCCTAATATATTGAGACGACTGAGAGATATAGTAAGCATATAATATCTATGCAAGAGAAGAAAAAACTCAAAAGAAAACTCTATACTAAACTGTCTGACTACTATAGTATAGTAAGGTAAATTTGCCTATTTTTGCGGAGGAGGCTCGAGCCCAGCAATGGAACATATATAAGCCAAGATGATGACTATTATGTCAACATTTCTTGGAATAAAAATTCAACACTTATGAAAAGTTAGAAATCAACACATATATAATAACTAGTAATGAATAACCAGTCTCAAGAAATTAATTCTTATCATAAATTATTCCATCTTAAGGAAGAATAGAACAATTATTTTGTACAACTAAATACCTACTTAATTAAAAATTACGTGTAAAATTTATATATAAATATATATTTAGTGATTGGTCCCGAACATAGATATTTTATTACTATTATTTTGTTATTACTATTTTATTAATTACTAAAGAGTGCTAATGAGCACTATGAAGTTTGTACTATAGATCATCATCATCATCATCGCAGCCCACATACATCCCACTGTTGAGCTCGGGCCTCCCCCACAATGAGAGGTAATTTCACCTACTATACCATGCTGGTCAGACATGTTGGTATAGGGTTTCATTTCAAGTTTTCCCTCTCTTGCACAGATGTTATGCGCATATTATATCCCATAGTCGTCTTTTACGACATCCACGGGCAAGATAGGGAGTGGTGAATTATATTCTTACTCCTTCACCACACGGAAAATATACAAGAATGTACTATAGATATACAAGATAAATTAAGTAGATAATGTATATCAGAATAATTGATTTTTAAATACCTATTTAAATATTGTTAATATAACTATATAAAACGATTACTAAATTAAAAGTGTTAAAATATTTATTAATAAGATAAAATTAACACATAGCTAATTATTGAAATCGATAACTTATAGTATGCTGGACAACACTATCGATACGCGTGGATCAACGTCAATGTTTTGAATGAAAACGTATGCTAAGGCGGTTCTCAGTGATATCGCATTGAACGTAGTACATTGCGCGGTTGCTGGACTAATAAAAGGTGATATCCATGTATGGCAGACGATGTATAATGTTTGGCTCTTTTTACGATCTCATAATTGTTTGTTACAAACGACATAATACTCTCATAAAATTACGAAATATCACTGAATTAATAAGTTTATGGACTTAATGATGAAAAGAAATGCCTTCTTAGACTATAACTACGCAACTGACTTCGTTTTCGACACGTTGTAACAGCGCAAGACGGCATATTTCTCTTTTTTGTCGGAGCTTCGTTCAAGGTCACTATATAAGCGCAACTAAGAGCCGGTAAAACGACTTTCGTCAATATTAAGACCGTTTGATCGCAATTGTGGCACGCTTGCCCCGCCCACATGGCCGTTCTATCTTATTAATTTTTCTGTGGTCATAACATATGCCGTGTGATAAACGATTCAAATAATAATCAAAAATCAAACAAACACACTATTTCCACAATGCATAATACTTATTCATTAAACTTTTCACAAAATCCATTCTATTTCATTTATAAGATTTACAGAGCATTATAAGTCAGCTGTTTAGCTATCAATATACTGGCATAAACATGTCGGTGACGCGAACCCATAACATTTTCCCTTACCAAAAAGTACCCAACGCGACTAAAGAAGTTTTCACTTCAAAAAAATCTAATTTAGTGTTTTTATTAATAGGTGTTTTTTGTGGCGTCGTATTATATCTGTAGCTAAAATGTTGGTTGTGCTATTAAATTGATAATTAAATAATTGTAGTACGGTGTAAGCATGTCGGTCACGTGAACCCATAACATGTTCCCATACTGTTCGCGACAAGTGTAAAATACCGTGATAGTGCTTAAAAAACGAACTGTAAACATAATAGTGAATTTTGAGAAAAAGTATAGTGATAAGAATACCGTGAAAATTAACTAACTCAAAGTGTATCGCCAGATAGGAGTGCGTAACGAATATCGACCAATCAGGGCGCTCCAAATACATAGCGAAATTCGTAAGATGTAAACATTACGAATAAACGTGTACAGTGCTAAATAAACAATGTGAGTAATGAACATTAAAGTAGATTAATTATACGTTATATTGTAGTAAAAATTGTGTTAAAATAGCTTATAACTGTTTGTTTTTCTTAATTTATGTAAAAGCATAATTGTACTTAGTTACGTTGTAATTTTTGTTGTTTATAGTGTCAAATTTGCAATAAACATAAATATTCTTGGTATTTTATTGAAATATACGCTAGGACCTATCGAACGCAGTAAGAACCAACACCCAGTTATAATACCTAACTTGCGAGATATAGCCTAATAAAGATCGAAAAACAATGCTGATAGTATAAAATAATAGTTTTTAGTACTTGTATAAAGCCTATTTTACTACCTAGAGTCGCGGCCACTACTGAAACAGATAGATGTATCTTAGATAAATAGAATAGTATATAGAATGTAAGCATATCTGTAATAGTCTTAGCGTTATAGCTAATTGTTCAATAAAATCATAGCATAAATCGTACGAATGCGACAACCGTTTACGCTAACAGCCTCGCGGCTGTCGTTACGGAAAAACCTCAAGGTAACTAAGTGTCTCGTTTAATGAACACATCGCTTGCCAGCCACCGCCCGAGCCGAGGTCCGTACCCCACAGGGGGTGCCCTCGGGATGGGTCGCTTAACTTTAAGCGGGTTGAGAGCCCTCAGCGCTCACCCACCAGTCCGGGTAAAGTTGTCACAGCCATCTGAGGCTAACAACTAAGTCACACAAAAAAAAAAAAAAAAAAAAAAAAAAAGAACACATCGTAGCATAAACTACCGAAGACACCTAGCGGCGCGCGATGGAAGCTTGAAACCATAGTATGAATATGAAGAAATAGTATGAAGAAATAGCGAACTTCAAGCATTAACATTCAGGGGCTAGGCAACAACGGTGTAATATTCGTCCGATGTGCAAGTTACTTCAAAATCGATCGTTTTATTTCTTCACTGAAGCTCGCCAGTAGGGAACCGAACCCGAAGATACAGTCCACATAAACCACCGAACCAGCGACCAACCGGGACGTCAGCCGACTACAACACATTTGTCTGAAGGCCCGTCCCGCACACATACCAAAAATTACCCAACGCGACTGAAGAAGTTTTCACTTCAAAAAAAAACCTAATTTATCGTTTTTCTTAGTAGGTGTTTTTGTGGCGTCCTACCATATCTGTAGGCAAAATGGGAATGGCGACATTGTATTCACAATTAAGTAATTGTAGTATGATATATTTTTCAGATATAAGTCAACTCCGTCAAGAGATATCAGGTCTGGAGGAGTTGAGCAGACAGTTGTTTTTGGAAGCTCACGACGCGAGAACTATGAGGGAGAAGATTGAGTGGTCCAATACATTTCAAGGGAAATACTTCAACTTCCTCGGATACTTCTTCTCGTTGTACTGTATATGGAAAATTTTTATTGTGAGTATTAGCTATTTTAGTTTCTCCCTACGCTGTGTGATGGCGGCTACGAATAATACCAAAATTTACATACGCATTTCCGTATCGTGATGGAGTAAGAATTCAACACTCCCTATCTTGCCCGTGGATGTCGTAAAAGATGACTAAGGGATATAATATGCATAACCACTTGACTCTCTCCAAAGTCGTGCTGTTTGAATCGTCGGGGATTCCAATCTTACCGTCAGATTGGAGTCACTGGAGAGGCGGAGAGACTTTGAGTTACTCTTTACTGACTCTTTCATGGGGAGTGCTCTGAGGAACTGTTTGACTTGGTACCATCGTCACCGTTTTACCAACGTACCACTTGATACCGCAGCAAGGTTCATCCATTTCACCTGGAAACTGGACTGATCTCCAACTGTACGCTGCCAGCGATCATTTCTCCCACGTACGTGCAAGCTCTGGAATGAACTACCTGCTGCTGTGTTTCCCGAGCCCTATGACATGTTCTTCTTTAAACGAGATTTAAGAAGAGTATTTACTTCACAGTAGGCAACGGCCTGGGCACAGGGGCACAGGCCCCTGGTATTGCAACGGTCCATGTGCGGTATTATCACTTACCATCAGGTGTGCTACTTATTAGTTTGCCACCACCAGCAATAAAAAAAAAATAAGGGCTATGCAAGAGAACGAAAGCTTGATATAAAACCCTATTCCAACACATCAGATCAGCATGGAATAGTAGGTCATTTCCCCTCCCATTGCGGAGGAAGTCTGCGCCCAATAGGAGGACTTATATAGGCTGAGATGATGATGATTACATAAGATGGATGTCGTAAAAGCCGACTATGAGCTTTCTATCTACTTGGGTCAAATTTGATGCCGTTTGGTCAACAATAACCTTTACAAGCAGAATAGACGTCAAGCTGGCGACAGCAATAAAACTATTGCAAATTTTCTAGCGATATGTACTATGAAATTTGTCGTGTGGTGACAGAGTAAGAATACAATTCAACACCCTATCTCGTGCCCGTGGGTGTCGTAAAAGGCGACTAAGGGATATCTTGTCCATATTTTTTTGGGACTTATCCCACCTCTGTGATTCCTGTAAGCCAGGATCCACAATGGTCTGCTTATAAGACGCCGAGGTTCAACCCTCAGGAAGTCCCGGAAACGCTTTTAATTGTCTTGGAACCCACAACAAATCTTGTCCATATAGCAACTATGCAGGAGAAGGAAAACGCAAAATAAAATCCTGTACTAAACCACGTGACCGGTCAGATGTGTTGTTATAGGGTTTTGTTTCGAGTTTTCTTTCTCTCGCATAGATATTATACGTATATTATATCCCTTCGTCATCTTTTACGACATCTACAGACAAGAGAGGTGGTGGTGAATTGTATTCTTAATCGGTTGTCACACGGAAAATTATCCAATTAAATTATTCAATATTTGCATATTATATCTCTTAGTCGTTTCTTTACGACACCCACGAGCAGGAGAGGTGGTGGTGAATTGTATACTTCCTCCAGCAGAATTGAAAAAAAAATTGACAGTAATCAAATATCAAATTGTGTGTTTTCAGTCAACAATAAACATAGTATTCGATCGTGTTGGTAAAAAGGACCCTGTTACAAGAGGCCTAGAGATTGTTGTGCATTGGCTGGGTTGGAATATTGACGTCACGTTCTGGTCACAGCACGTCTCTTTCATACTTATAGGATGCATCGTTCTCACCAGTATAAGGGGATTGCTACTTACACTCACCAAGGTAAGGTTTGAGTTTTTGAAGTTACGCTTTTGGCGCGTTAGGGCAAAATCGTCATCTCAGCTGTAATGATGATAATGAAATATTGTTTTTAGTTTTTTTTTAAAGACAGAAACGCCCTGCACTCAAATTCAATTCAAATCATTTATTATGTGTAAACCCCGCAGGGGCACTTACATATTGTCATTTACTTTTCCATTTTTTCTTAAAATTACCGCCGGATCGGAATGCGACCGCACTGAGAAGATCTGACAAGAAACTCAGCGAGGTTGTCTATTTTTTATATATTTTCTAATTTCACTTAAATAATAATTACATCTTACAACATGCTTATTAATAGCTCCAATGTGATGCCATTCGAAATATTATATAATACCATTCACAAATATAATAATAATCACAAGTATAATGAGAAGATTATGGCTGGGCCAGTGGGCCTACTCTTGAAATCAATTCTAATTTCAAATCCAATTCAATTCCAATTTCACCAAATTTATATTTGGTACTCTTGAACAAAATCGAGAATGAATTCTTCGCGTTCGCCATTATTATTTTCACCAAATGTGCCGTATTTTTTTACTTTAAATTAATAACGTTATCGTATTCTATCACCACAAAGAGGCTTTCTTGAATTTGTGCAACATTAACGATTATAAACTAATCAAAATCACGTCGGGAGTAGCAAATATTTGACTTAATCGACGAGAGTCGAATTCATTTAGTTTAAAAAAATCCACCCAATCTGATTCCAATCGTGCGCTAGTGTCGCTTTTAGGAGAGTAGGCACACTGATCCCGCAAGCGGTATATAAATAATCCTAGTATTGTGGGAGACTTTACAAACATATAATTAACGGACATAAATTAGATCCAGATCCAGAACAACTGCGTGGGATTCGAACCCGCGACACAGGCACAATAGATCGGTTAACCACTACGCCATCTTTGCAGTTTATTAATTTAAAAAAAAAATAGTTGTTTTTCATATTATTCCCCTTTATTAAGTTTTCACTTCTGTCGCGTAGTCTTAAGCACATGCCAATGAGATGATTTTTTATTGCAGTTCTTCTATAAAATCTCATCATCGAAGTCATCGAACATCATCGTGTTAATTCTCGCACAAATAATGGGCATGTACTTCTGTTCATCGGTGCTGCTCATGAGGATGAACATGCCACCGGAGTATCGTATCATCATCACACAAGTGGTCGGTGATCTACAGTTCAACTTCTATCATCGATGGTTTGATGTTATATTCTTGGTCAGCGCATTAACTAGCATATTTACTTTATATTTAGCTCATAAACAGCCATCTATTAATTAGGTCTCGTCTCAGCTCATATATGCCCCACTGATGGGCATACGCCTCCTATAGGTGAGAGAAATTACCCTACCTGATGCTGTGTAGACAGGTTGCTATGGGTTTTATTTCGAGTTTACTTTCTCTTGTAATGATATCTGCTTAATCCATTTTTAATGATACGGAGGTTATAGAAGGGGGTTATAGGCGGGATTTCAAGAATTCAATAGTCACGATTAATGAATTCTTTAAATTGATAATTAATGTTGGGCTCGAGCCGCCTTCATTACAGAAGAGAAATTGATCTGCTATACCACGCTGGTCAGACATGTTGGTAAAGGAAAACTCGAAATGCATAAAGTATTTCGAGTTTTGATTTGCTTATGTATGCTATATTTCTATATATACTATGCATATTTAATCCCTTAGTTATTTTTTTACGGTACCCACGGGCAAGATAGGGGTTGGTGAAATGTATTCTAACTCCGTCATCACATGGAAAGATAAGTAATTAATATAAATATTTACTCAAACATCTGTTATATTTGCACTTGTATGTCTTTCTCACTAAAACAAAGCTATTTAACATAATCACACCAAATGGTTTAATAACACGTAAATAAACTGGTTTCCTAAATTGTATCATAATTTTTATGATTGACTGAATCGCACTTCCAGATGACCTGGATAATTCCTCAAGAAATAAAACACTCCTTAGATTTCACAAATACGATATATATTTGCTCCCAAGTAATACAATACTTTATTATTGATGCAAATCGAAAATGGCGCCATTAGCGGCAGAAAAAATAAATATAACGTACACGTTTATGAAGGCAGTTAGCAACCAAACGTTTACAGAGACTTTTATGAACTACTTTTTAAATTTATATTTTATTCAACACCAATTTCTGTCTTAATTAATACTATATGCAATTTAGCTTCACTGGACCCCGTTTCTATTAAAATTATCAGTACTATCTCTATTATATTTGATTATTACAAAATGGATGAAAATTTTCACTAGAACTGTAGGAGCTTAGTCTCAAAAAGACATGAATTAATTTATTTGATTAACAAAAATCATTGCAATTTCTGAAACATGGTTTAAGCCAGGCTTTGATTTTGAAATGAGAGGGTTTGAGAGCAAATTGTTGGAGTGGTTTTGCTCTTTTCATTAGAAAAAAATGTATTTTTCATTCCATAGCTTTACCTCGATATAATAAGGGCTATTTCGTGTCAGTTTCTGCTCATATAGGTAAAATATCATACATTTCGCTATATATTGTACATAAAGATATCTCAGTGTTCCCTATATTAAGAGAAATAATTAAAACAGTTCCTCCGCTTGTAGGCATTCTTGGAGATTTTAACTCTCATCAGACTCTAAAGATTGTATAATTAGGTACATTGAAATAATAATTAGATTGTAGCTTGGACCTTCACCGGGATCGTCTGACAATTCTTCGATTTCGGACAATAGCACCATGAACTTTATTATTATAATCAGAATTACAGCTATTGCTGTATAGTCCAGTATTAATAATAAAATTCTCAATATCCTATTCGTTTGTGACTTTTCTTATCCAATATTCATTTTCTAGTCTTTTTACATGATTGACTTCTTTTTGCCGTAATTGGGACTATGACTGCACGCGTCAAATTTTCTATTTTTAGGGTTCCGTATCCAAAGGGTAAAAACGGGACCCTATTACTAAGACTTCGCTGTCTGTCCGTCCGTCTGTCTGTCAGCAGGCTGTATCTCAAGAACCGCGATAGCTAGACAGTTGAAAATTTTACAAATTGTGTATTTCTGATGCCGATGTAACGACAAGTACTAAAAATAAAATAAAATAAATATTTAAGGGACCTCCCATATAACAAACTCAATTTTTTGTCCTTTTTTTGCTCGATATTGATAGTGGCAACAGGTAGGCACATGTTTACTTAGTCAATGGTAAGGAACACTAGGTGCGCGAGTCCGACTCGGATTTGTCCGATTTTTTCTCTAGCTGATTCACTTTCCTTTCTGCCAGTCGCTGTTTCAGTGGATTCCAAACATACTCTATTGGATTTAGGTCATGGTTGTATGGTGGTAATCTCAACGTTTCGTGGCCGTGATCAGCTAGCAACTTGTCTATGACGTAATCTTTCTCTGCCTTGTGTTTTTTTAACAATTGTAAAAGCTCAAGTTTTGTCCATGAGTCGTCATAGTGTATTCCACGTTCGTATAACGAATTTTGTATATCAGCCTTTCGATTACCTGCTGATGGAGGTTTATTAACTTGCATGCTGTGATACAGCATATTGTCCATCACCGCGATAATGTTAGGAGGAATGTGGGGTTTATTTTGCGTACTTTTTTTGCCGTTTTTAAATCGGGAACATAGTTTATTTTTTAAATTTCAACCATTTTTGATTCTGAGAAGTTGTCTTTTTTGCCACCGCCAATGTTTATTTAAAGTGGGAACTTCTTTTTGCACATCATAAATAGAGGAGATTTAATATGAGGGCTGGTGTGTTCGAAAGGCGTCGGCAGAGACGGTGTATAGCCGGCCAGTCACTGTCTGGTGATGCTATGAAGTCCTCCTAGCTCTCGGTAGCCCTGGCCCGCTTCGCCTCGCCTCTGCGGGCCGGTTTAACTCGGAGATTTTTAGATGAGGTATCCTGGGAATTTAAACCGGTCTTCCGGAGCCAGATGTGTCTGTCCCTGATCAGTGTCACGTCGATGTTTTGCTCCTGATAGTCTTAAAGAGCACGACTCTTGCTAATATGCCGTAGGCGTTCCAATGGATGGAATGGAGGGTGTATTATTTATTGGTGAGGTTTAACAGGTCGGATAAGCCATCGCGAGCAAGATTGACGATCGCCTTCGTATCTTGTCAACTTCTCAGGGCTGTTAGTACTCTTCCCAAAAGCAATATGGCTGTGTCAAATATTGCATCATTACGATTGGCGACAGATGGCGTTGTTCTATTAGAGGTAGTAAAAGTCACCTTTTTTGTTGTTGAAGGGACGCTTTTTGTGTGGGTGCTGGCGTCGGTGCGGTTGTATTCCTCCGCGGCAGTAACGACGATGCGCGAGGCGCAGGTTGCGGACGGCTGGTAGGTGGCGCCTCAGTTTCTTTTGAGGCGGTGGTTTCCCCCTTGTCTTCCTTCACATCTTTATAGGGGCACCACGAGGGGAGGGGTCATTAGCTGCCACCATCAGCGATGACCCGAAGGACTCTAGTGGTTGTTGAGGAGGTGCCTTGGGTGGACGTGGGTCACCCGTTGCGGCCACCGTCCCCGCCTTCTTATTTCTGGCCTCCCTTTTGACAGCTGGGCAGTTGATACGGTTTGTTGTGTATTACCAACCACAATTAGCGCATGTCGTGTGTGCTCGCCGCCACAGCGAACGCATGTCAAGAGTTCAGTGGCACTGGTGACAAGAGTGCCCGAACTTCTAGCAACGGTGACACTGCGGCGGCTTCCTCCGCCCACGCCAAACCTCAATTTTAACGCCTGGAATGTTTAAATTTTTGTGTTATATAAATATCCTTGTTCCTTTTTATAATGGCCAGGAGGATGCAGTCCAGGCTTTGACCTTCCCACACACACAAGGACATGCAACTCTTTTCACGTTTTTTAAGGTCAAGTGCACTTATCATTGTCGCAGGTGCCAGCTTGTCAATGTGTTCATCGATGCTGGGATTAAAGGATGAATATCCTTTAATATTTTCCTATTGATCAATCTATAAGAAACACATATTCTTAAGTTCCCATCCTTCTTTCTAACAAGAACAAGTGAGCTTACATATTCAGAAAAAAATGCCCGAATTACTTCTTGATCCAGCCATTTCTTAACCTGTTTATCCACCTCTTCCCGTTCCTTTAGTGAGATGCGTCGTGGTTGTTGAACCACTGGGATGTCATCTTTAAGTGTGTTCTTCAACTCGATGGGAGCCTCTTTAGTTTGACATGACATTTGACATTGACATTACATGACCTACAATATCAACAGAACATGATAAACAATTTACATTATGTAACTGAAACACAGTTGATAACGTTATCAAAAATAATATATTTCTTATAGAAAATGTACAGTGCGCCATTAATTAAATTAACAAGGTAAAAAAATCCCACAGAAAACATATAGGTATAATGATGAGCTTAGCAAAGTAATAGAGGTTGGCGTTCGACTATATCTCAACAATACCAATCATTCGGCTTCATCCATACCAAACCATCTTTCATGACTGTAACAACATTTCGTAAAAACTCATTCCCCAATATCACTTTAAAAGGTATACTGTCTCTAGGAATCACATAGAATATTACATCATGATACGTATGGCCGTCGATTTCAAGATTTGTTTTAAATTGTTCACTTGGTATTGACATTCGATAAACCTAAACCGGTAAGAACTATGTTTTTAATTCTGAAGCACTTTTAGAGCCTATTTGTTTATAATAGTCACTGGTTCTTAAATTAATTTCACTACCACTATCAATTAATGCGTAAATTTCGTTATTACACATTTTTACTACCTTCAAAGGTTTTTTCAACGTTTTACAATCTTTGTTTACTTCTAAAATGTCAAAGTCGTCGCCATGACACTTGTTGCGCGGTATGATGTTCCCAGAGCCAATCATGTCGTTCGCAGTATTGTCAATCTCGCCATATTGTTTTTCGAAGGATGCGTTCGCCTGCACAGACTAATATATGCTACGCATCAGACAGGGCACGCCTATAGAATTCAAGACAAAAATTGCAGCTATCATATATGACAAAAGTTTTTTTTTAATTTTTATTTTTTGGATATGGTTAAGTAGGCTATTCAGAAAAAAAAACTTTTTTCTGGTTTTTAGTTAGGTCCATTATATTCCTATTTTTGTGGTTTAATGGGGATTAAGGGAAATTAAAACAATGTTATTTTTTATTTTTCAATTTAGTTTTATATTTCTCATAAGCTTTTAATTGCATTGGCGGCAATTTTTTATTCTCTGACCGAGAAACATCTCACACCTTTTAATATTTTATTTATTATGTTGCACCAATTAAATACTGTTAACCGCAGAGTTAATATTAAAAATGCTTCAGAAACAGTATCCTTGTGAAGTTCACACTTTAGAAAGTCAAACATATGCATGGTATTCATTCATCATCATCATCATCATCTCAGCCCCTATATGTCCCACTGCTGGGCTCGGGCCTCCTCCATAATGGAAGGGTAATTGACCTACTATACCACGCTGGTCAGACGTGTTGGTATAGGGTTTTATTTCGAGTTTTCCTTCTCTCGCATAGATGTTATATGCGTTTTATATCCCTTAGTCGTCTCGTACGATCACCCACGGGTAAGATAGGGGGTGGTGAATTGTATTCTTACTCCGTCACCACACGGAAAGAATGGTAAAAAAATGGTATTCATTACAGACTTTAAATTTTTCAAAATATTTGTCTGATGGGGTTGATTTTCTAAGAATTTGTTGGCTTCTAGAGTGATTATTCCAAATATTCTTACGACATGTTCTGAAGGGTAGGTCAACTTGTTTCGTTTTACACTTTTGAATTCCTTGAAATAAATCCAATAATTTATTGTATTTCTATGACATGTGGAATCATCACTGGTCAAGTTATTTTGACATTGCTTACATTTTATTTTATTTAATATTTTTCTTATGACCCACCCAGCAGTATATGCTCGCGAATGGATACTGAGTCTTTCTCGCATGGCTGATGTTACTGCTGTGTTAACATTGTTATCATTTGACCAACTCAGAAGCTCAGAGGACTCAGATGAACAAATATTAGCAGAATCAAGTCTTACATTCTGTTTTTCATTAAATAATGATTTTAATATTTGTTCACCAGAATCCTCTTCACAGTTATAACTCTCGGAATGGAAATGTATAAATCTGGTAATCAACAGTGATCTAAAGGTGCTTTTAAATATTTTGCAATCTGGATCAGTATTTCTGAAATTATACGCCCTCACTTGGCCAAAGAAGTTTTCCAGAGAACCAGAATTCAAATATCTGGGCCTCATAATATTAATATGCTTTTCTTTTAATAATAACCATATTCTTTGATAGCTTTTTAAAGTATTGATCCAGTTCTTTAAAGAAGGCACAGATATTTCTCTACCTTGACTATTTATAAATTTGATACTTGTAAGTTTCTCAATGGCCTCTTGCCAAAATTGGTGATGAAGGGATTTATTCGTTACTGCTTGTCGTAGTGGTTTTCCTTTTACTTTCTTATTGTAGCCATTAACAGAGTCGAAAAGGTCATCAAAAAATGACACTATCTCTGCAGTGTTTCTTAAAGTAGGACTTACATCACTTCCATTTGCATAATAGGCTGTAAAAAAAGTTATAATTATTAAGAGTAATCTATTCAGGCTATTTGTATATTTTGCCACTAGTTAATATATATGTAAATACATACAGTAGAACCCGTTTAATACGATTTCCTGCATAATACGCCATTTTGCGTAAGTCCCAACAACTTGAGACATGTTTTCATACATTTATTAACGCTTAATACGATCGTCATCCCGTTTAATACGCCAACACGTGCCACTCAAATATACATATTGCCCCTTGCGGCAGCGGCCTGCGAATGACGAAGTGACGACTATCGAGCGACCCTAAGTTATAATCACTAAGACGAAGATGAGTCAACGCCGATTTTGTCACATGCCCAGACATTATCAGTAGTTAATTATTTAAGACACTATGTAACTTCTTTGAATCAAAGTGAAAACTAACTGCGAAAATTAAATTACGTTGAAAATTTTGTAATTGCTAATGTCTCAAAATCTTTTCGTCAGACTAAAATAAGTGATTATTTTCATCATCATCATCTTAGCCCATATACGTCCCACTGTTGGGCTCGGGCCTCCTCCATAATGGAAAGGTAATCGACCTACTATACCACGCTGGTCAGACGTGTTGATATAGGATTTTATTTCAAGTTTTCCTTCTCTCGCATAGATGTTATATGCGTTTTATATCTCTTAGTCGTCTCGTACGATCACCCACGGGTAAGATAGGGGGTGGTGAATTGCATTCTTACTCCGTCACCACACAGGAAAAAGTGATTATTTTATTTTTGGTAATTTTTAAATGGTAAATTCAATACGTAGGTTTTGAAAATAATAATAGAATATAATAAATAATAATGACACGTTTCTCCCCTTTCCCGTATAATACGCTTTGCCGCCTAAGACGCGTTTTTGGTCGGTTCCCTGCGGAATCGTCTTAAGTGGATCTTACTGTATATTCTTACATAGTGAATAAATTTGTCTGTGAAAATAATAGACATAATTGACTTTTTAACTGATGAAAGATTATGGATGAAAATGTTATAATTATTGTGGTCAGGTATGCTTAATATCAAATCACTGACCATTTTTCATGTCTTGCCAAAGTACTAACAATTCTTGCCACTTTCTGGTATTGTATTAGACTACAAGCCCATGGAAAAAATTAACCTGTGAAATGAACCAACGTGAGTAACGTTTAGAAGGCTGTTACTATATCATAAAATACATAAAATAGCTCTGAGCGCCATACCGTCATTTCTGAGCGGCACAGGTGAGTACGGGAGTAAATGGAATTTCTCAGGTACAAGTGAGGAATTACGACTAATTAATTATTAATGTACGGCTTTTTCATAGCTAATACTAAAATTATTGGCGAAATAAAAATTTGTACTAACTGCCGGCACCACCACTTTAGTACGGCACTGGGATTTTCGACATTTATTTTTAATCATCTATAAACTATAAAAAAGCCGTACATTAACATTTAGTCGTAATTCCTCACTTGTTCCTAAGTCCTAAGCTGACTGCCTCATCCCAGGCTGTATAATCCCACTGTTGGGCTCAGACCACCTAAACAATGAAAGGAAAATTGACCTATTGTGCCCATTGGTTAGATGTTAGAATAGGATTTTGTATCTTGCCTTCACTTGCTCTTCTGCCTTAGTCGACTTTTACAACACTCATGGGGCAAGAGAGAATACATTCTTACTCTGTTAACCGCATGGATATTATATGAAATTTAATGTGTTATATCATAATCAGGATACTATCAGTGCCGATCTGTATACCCCACGTGCGTGCCTGTAATGTGCATCGCTTGCATATTGTTGAATAAAAACAATCAAGATGCGCATTCGCGAGCATCCCTAATCTGCTTTAGTAGCAAGACAATTACTAGCCCCTAGCACCCTGAAGGGCTTATTAAGTTTATTGAGCTTTATCAACAAATAAAGTTAATGACTAGGAGATATAAATACTATATAGCTTTGAGTTATAGTAACTTGTTGTATATTTGAAAGTTAATAGGCATGAATAAATATGTAAATTTTATTCACCAATTTTATCACCAGCAATTATTTGTTCTCGTCTTGTATCCTCCTGAAAACTTTTCAATGCAGACTGAAATGCAGTACCCTGATCACAGACTAGGGCAATTGGGATTAAGCCTGTATCACCAATAGCAGAAACCATGTCCTTAATAATTTTTTTTAATTGTATACTAGTTGTTGCTCCTTTGCAGAAATAAAAGGCTACAGGCTGTTGCCATCTACAGACAATGCCTCGCAGCATAAACACTAATGCATGATCAGCAAAATCAATAGTCCTTTCATTTAATTCTACAAATCCATTAATAATGTCTTTGTGCTTATCATATGTTAAAGCCGCTTCTAGAGCGACTTCATCGAACAGAATTGAGCACAACTTTTTACTGTCATTCCATGTGCTGACCTGAAAGCAATATTACATTATATTTTGAGAGGTCTCTCATAGTGATTTCCTTATAGCTCTCATAGTGATAACCTAAGGGTTCAACATTTATGAAAGCTAGTCATTTACTAGCTAATCTGATGAAAAGAAAAATAAAACTATATATACCTTCTTCTTCACAGCTTCAAATATTTGAGGATTGATGCCAGCTCCAATGTCTAGTTCAGAAATCATCTTATTTACTGTGTAACTAGATGGCAGAATGAAAATTTTGCGCAAGAATTTATAGCATTTGGGACTCTGCTTCATTATGGACATTGCGATTAGTTTTTCCTCATTTGAGAACCAAACTTCCTCTTGATTTTTTTGTGCATTGTTTAATTTGCATCCATATAAACTTTTGAGCTATGGGATTCATTTTGTTCATCAGTTTAAGAAACGTTTTGTTTTGGGAAAAACTTGATGCTCTCTTAGCTCTTTTGTAAAAGTTTAATTGTCTCTGTGATTTTTTAAACTCCTTGTACAACCTTTCACATTCAGGTGTCAACTTAAATTGAGAGGAGACAAACCTTTTTCCAATTTTCTTATGAGTTGTCACATCTGGAAAATAAATTGTGTTATGGGATTAGCTTATAATCAGCTAATAAGACAATAGCTTAATAATTAGCTCTCCATATAAAGATAAAAATAAAATATAAAGGAATTGTCTTGTAAAATCATTTAAATAGTTAAACATACTAAACCTGGTTAAGTAAGTTATGTCTATGTATTATTTGTAAAGCCTGTGATTTAATGGATTATACAGTATGATAATTGTATTACTACAAATAAAATATAGCCAATAGTCATGCATAATATATTTTCATCATCATCGCATAATCACAGGCCACATATGTCCCGCTGTTAAGCTCGGGCCTCCTCCATAATGGGAGGGTCGTTGGGAATTTGACCTACTATACCATGTTGGTCTTCTAACCAGCATGGTATAGTAGGTCAAATTCCCAAAATAAAAAAAGTTGGTATAGAGTTGTTTCGAGTCTTCCTTTTCCCGTGTTATGTGTATATTATATCCCATTATATATATATATATATATATTTTGCTTACCGTTAATTGCTGGTAGTTCTGTTCTCAGAGAAGATGAAGGTAAATTTTGATTTGACATGTTTGATGATGAGGTGACGTCCATATCTGTAATGAATTTTTATCTGAAGGATGTTGCTTTTTGGTATGCATGATATGTGTATTCATCTAATAGAAAACTTCCATCCAGCATAAAATTCAACTTACCAATTGCCAATCTTGGCCGTTTCTGCACATTATCCGACTTGCAGTATGTGTGATCTTTGTGATATCTTTTACAGTAATTATGTTCTAGATAAGGTTTCACTGGAAAAATATTTTTATGTAATTAATACATAAAATAATCATAATTAAATTATATTAATCCAGTGGATTGAGAAAATCTTAAAAGTTGTAAAGTACCATTGGATGCGAGTGGCAGAGGGACATTCTGTGGAGAGGCCTATTTCCAACACTTGACGTAAACATGATGATGGGTGGGTGCTTAAATACACTTTAGAGAATGAAATACATATACAGTAACAACCATGACCAATTCAATTAATAAATATATAATAATATATTGAATCAGTAAAAATAGCTCACAAATCAAACCCAGAATGAAGAAATCCCTTGAAGAAAATGGTCCTACATTCTATATACTGAGGTATATCACTGGTGTGATATGTTTATATATTGTGTTTGTAATTGAACTACTAAACGGCAGCTTCGATTTTGATAATTTTTTGTGGCTGTTCAGATGGCTGTTCGATTTCAAGAATTTCTTTTACTATTTTTTTTTATTTGTACAGAATAACATTTGTGAGTCAGCTATTATTGTTTTAAGTTACCTTACACTGATGTTAGCAGCTTACCAACCTTTTTTTTTAAACTCACGTGTCATTAAGGGCTAGTAAATTATATTCTTAATCTATCACTACACGGCAAATGGTGTAATTTGTATTTACCAGGCTTATCAAGAATCGGTGGCGTAGTTTGTGGAATACCACTAGCTATATCTGTAGCACTAAATAATGTAGGATAGGCGTCTGCAACTAGACGAATTCTATCGCTCGTTGCTTAGAAAAATCTTTTTTCAAAGTGTAACTGACACACATACTGCTTGCTAAGATCTTCGTAGGTCAAGTTTCGCAGCTTATCACAATTAATACACTGTAACCACTTATTGAGTCCTATCTCAGTATTTGGAAACTTATGAAAACTGACGTTCATTCGTCGTCTACTAGCACAATTCACTATGCAACACTTGTTGAACATGATGAACGGTGATATTATAGCTTTATTTGAGAGGATAGTTACGGAAACAAATCAACGTAAAACTGCACTCGATCAAATTTGAAACTATAATGGCGGTTGCGTTGATAGTTGCCCAGTGACATTTGGAAAAGATGACAAGTGAAGTGTAATATTCAATAATTGCACCATAAACAATCGGTTAAAATTTTTGCTAGGGAGATTATTAGCCGTGTTCGCCTGCCTGCCTCGTGACGATTAAGTGTGTTTCGGCTGTACCCGTTTTCGCGCTGCCAACCGTAATAGCTGATTTACACAGGGTCAGTAGACAACTCAGTCGCAGCGCCAATGTCGGCGCCGCGACTGACTTTAACTGTTTACATGAAGTAAAGTAGTAGTGGTGCGTTTCTCACGGTGAGCACACGTGTGTGAAGTCAGTGGGAAAAATTAATTCGCGAAAACAACTGAAACGACGATTTAATTATTTGTTGAAAAATTTATCAATTTTGCTGTTGAAGGAGTTAATAGAAATGGTAGAAAATGAGACAACTAAAAATAAACGACAATGGGTAAGAAAATGGATTGACGATAGAAACGAAATTGGTGGCTCTGCTTTGTTGCTGAAGCAATTGCGATTTGAAGATCCTGCGGAGTACAAACTGGCTATGAGGATGTCACCACAGAATTTTGACGAATTGCTGTCAATGATATCGAGCTCTATTCAACGACATGATACATTCATGAGAGATGCTTTACCAGCCAAAATTAAACTGGAAATAACGCTGACATTTTTGGCTTCAGGAATGTACTATCGGTTCCTTAGTCACTTTTATCGTATCTCAAAACCAGCAATTTCTCAACTAATACCAGAAGTGTGCTGGGCAATATGGCACTAAAAACACATATTAAGGTAAGAAAATTTTTATTATTAAATTATTAGAAAATTAAGAAATACAACATCAAAATAGTATTAAGAATTTTCATAGGCATGCATAATCGTGTTAACAGCAGTGTTATTTTCACTTTCAGCTTCTTCGTTGATCGTGGTGCTGTAATTCAAACCTGAGGGTGTAATAATAACCTGCCTGGGGTTTACAAATGTGGGGTTCGTTGATCGATCGGAAGGATGAAATCCTAAAGAGCTGTTGCTAGTGGCAGGCTCGGCAACCTCTGGCGGGTAAAATGTTATGGTGTTGTCGCTTGATGCAGTCATTGGGTTGGGCTCCAGGGAGTAAAATCCCATGCTACTTGTGCTGCTTGTTGTAGTTGCTGCCGGACTAGGGATAAAATAGTTAGGGGATGAAGAGTGTGCATTTTCTGTATACTTCTTTTGTTGTATATTAGCCAATCTAGCTTTGGATAATATTTTTTGGATCTCTTCTTGTGCAATAACAGATTGTTCTTCAGACAGTTTTTTTAGTTGAGCCGCCATATGTTTACCGAAAATATCAGCGTCAGACTCTTCTTCAGATGGTGACATATTAACATCATTTGACACACTTTTTAAGTCCTTTATCATGGCGGCCATCTGAGATATTTTGGAGCGTTTTGATCGCGGAGGCCCAGATTGATTGGGAGCTGTCACAGAATTTCGAATTGGCGTCTGGATGGCTTGAGTTGGCGTTTCAGTAGAATTATCATTATTTTCAGTAGATCTTGATACATTTTCAGCTCCGTCACCAACACCCTCAGCTTCACCCAACTCAGCGTCATCGTTGCTGGTTCCTGAGTTATCCTGTTAATGAGAATAAAATGTAATGTTTAATAAATCATTAGTTGATGAAAATACGTATTTAGGTTGTAATTATTTTTTTTGTTTACAGGTTCCAGAACGAGAGGAAGAATGGAAAATTATTGAAGGCGGTTTCAATACCAAGTGGAATTTCCCTTCATGTTATGGAGCAATCGATGGGAGCATATTATAACTAAAGCTCCTCCAAATAGTGGAAGTGAATTTTATAATTATAAAAAAACCAATAGTACAGTATTGTTAGCACTTGTAGACCACGACTATTGTTTTTCATATATAGACGTTGGAGCGAATGGAAACGCCTCTGATGGAGGTGTTTTCAAAAATTCCTCATTATATCGTCGGTTGGAAGATGGATTGCTTCCTACAAATGGAGTAATAGTTGGTGATGCAGCATTTCCACTGAAGAATTATTTATTAAAACCCTATCCAGGTACGCAGCTAAGTACTGCCGAAAAAGTCTTTAACTACAGGTTTTCGCGTGCAAGGCGCATAAGTGAAAATGCTTTTGGTATACTGGTTTCTAGATTCCGAGTGTTCGAAAAAGCAATTCCAACCCATGTGGACAGAGTTGATGCCATTGTCTGTGCAGCCTGTGCCCTGCATAATTGGTTGCGAAAGCGTTCAAGTTCCTACATAACATCTACTTGTGTAGACAGAGAGGACAATGATGGACAAATAATAGAAGGAACATGGAGATCGGAAATAAATCCACTACCAAGCATTTCAGAACAACAAAGAGGCAACCATTCCATGACTGCTAAAGAAAAAAGAGACCTATATAGGAACTTCTTTATGAGTGCTGGACGTGTGCCATGGCAATTGGATAGAATTCATTAATTTTGTATAATATATATATTTGTGTGTACCTAGGATGGAAATAAAATAAATAAGTTACAATAAATACTTACCATTGTTTTCCTTTTTACAATAGCATTTTTTATAAAGCCGTCCAGTTCTTGAAACCACTTGACTTTTGGGACATATACGTCCCCACTAGCGCCAGATCTGGTGGATTTTTGTATCTTGTCGAGCTCTAAATAATATGTAGCCCTTATGGCTTTAATTTTATTTTTTACTTCAGTAGAAGTGAGCTCTTGGATTTGCATTTGTTGAGCCATATTTTGCAACGCTGTTGACCGCATTTCTTTATTGCGGTAATTTAGGGATTTAATATCCCAAAGGCACTCGTTTTCGCCATATAATTGCACCAATTTTAAGGTTTCGTCTTCGCTAAGCTTACGCGTCATTTTTATCGCCAGCGAAAAAACGTGGTCACTCTATAACGCAGTGGCAGGGACTAACCACGCACTGACTTGTCTGTTTACACGGGGTTTATTTGGCTGGCGCGGGGGTGCGCGGGTGGCGGGGGGCGCCAACTGACTTTAAAATATTCGTGTCCGAATATTCAAGTCAGCGCTGACTTCAAGCCACTGTACTGACTTCAAATCAGTTTACACAGGGTTTTTTTCGGGTCAGCACTGACTTGCCTCGAATTTGTAGTCAGTTACTGACCCTGTGTAAATCAGCTTTAATTAATGAGGTTCTCTTCTTTGCCGGGCATTGTGAAGGAATATGGTCGAACTCGTTGCAATTGAAACACTTTTTCCATTTTTCCACCTTTTTCGGACAATCTTCATTTTTATGACTATTCTATCCATAGTTATAGCGTCTAACTTTTGATGAATATTCTCTTGTATTAAATTTGATATTTTTCTTTTTTTTGTGGGTGGGCTGCGGTCGGCGCGCCTCCGCACCACTCCGTCCGGGGCGACAGAGGGGGCTTAAGCACGCAACTCCCGTAACCCACCCGAAAACCACCTCGCCTTCGTCATTGGGCCGACCACCGGAGCAGGTTTACTTGTCGTCAGTGGTCGGCCCGACGGAATACCCCCTACGCGGGGTACCCTCCCATCGACCGACGTCCCCCCCTCGGGGAGGACGTCGGTCTTTCCTCACGCGGTTGGCCTCTCGGCGGGTGACGGACTAATCCCCGGTCACGTCACCCGCGGCCTCGGCTAGGGCGGCATGAGGCGCATTAATTTTGATATTTGCCTTTACCATAAATAGATTCTTTTCTTTTTTCATTGTCTCGTATAATTTTAATTTTTCTTTTAAATCCGCATACGTCGTTATACCATATAGCATTATTTTGTTTATTTCGCGATCTTGTATTCCATCTATAATATATTAAACTATCCCAACATTTAAACGTTTTTTCAGAATTTAACCATAGGTTTGCCGTGCCTGTTAATGCCCGTCTAGCCACTAATAACCGTTGCGTTTGTGTCCACTCGAATGTCACCATTTTCTTCTATATCTTGAACCCATTTTGTGATTGCATAAGTTTTGTCATTACCGTCAAATTTCCTTATAATATTCTCTGTTAGGTGGAGCATTCCACGTGCCGGTAGTTCGAACATACTGTCGTCGTCATCGATGGATTGGATTTTTGATCTGCGTCTAGCCATCCTCGCGTATTTATCTTTTGTGATCGTCGTAAGCAAAACGATAGAATCTTGCGTACCTCGTCCAATTTCGTCCAAGTTCCTCCATGCAATGGCGACGCACTTACAATATCTTGCCTTTCTTCTGGCCGATCACGGACGAGCCCCCAAATTGTGCGATGTAAGCTTCCAGAAAGAACAAATGCAAGGCGTACGTGACTTCCTTCGTTTATTATAATCGTATAAAAACTTAAAATACCAGAGAGCATCTCGCGTCGTTCGATCGATTCTTCCATTCGTCTTCTCCACTCTTCATTGTTATCCCGTCATCACTCAATTGCGTTCAGAAACATCATCTTATATTCATCGTCATGCATTCAATAAAATTCAGTCCTACATATATATATACTTTAAAAAATTAACAGGGTGATAAGATCGAATGGTTTTTTGACGAGATTAGCAGTGTTGTGTCTGACGTCTTGTAGAACAGTACATATTAACTTAAGCTAAAATTATATCTATAGTGAATAAATTACAAAGAGCATATTTTTATGTCATATCGATAAATCCCTGTTATATTTATTCGAAAGCAAAAAAAAAATAATTACAAGGTTTTTATTAAAAGAAAAAAACAGGGGGAAATATGAAGGGGTGGTGGGGAAAGATCGACGTAGTTTCTAAAATCGTTCAAATTAATGTCAGACGATATTGACGGTCAGTAGGCTACAATTTTAATTGTCCTGGCACTTCAGAACTGTCTATAATATCAAAATACCTTCGGATAACACAGATTATTTGTTTTTAAGATTTCAATCTTGCCCCGCCGGGTAAAGATTGAACTAAACGTGAGAACCTTTTTTTTTTCTTTAACAACTTTTCACTTTACTTGGATAAGATTATACAGAAAATGAAAGATATCCATCATCAGGGTTCGAAAATATCCGATATTTATAATAAATATCAAAATATCGGATATTTATGATATATAAACTCATTTGCAAAAAAAACGGGCGGTTTTGATTTTCATTCATATTTAAAAAGATACAATACCAAAAAGGTTTCAATCGTTTGTACACGTTACTGGCCAGTTTTAAAAATGCTGTGGTATTTAAAAAAGTACGTTCTAAATTCAATTTTTCATTTGATGTTCATTTTTACAGAAAACCCCTTTTTATCCTACATTTTTGGCGCGAAGTTCCAGAAGTTAACATCGACTTTCATAACTTTTATTCAATTTTTATCGATTAATTTCATATCCTTGACTGTCAAAGCTTTATTTAATGCTGTTTGGCTGTATCAAAAATGGTAGATAAAGTGGTAAAAGCTACCAAAATTATCGCGCTGCTTGAAGAGGGTTGCAGCCAATGTTTCGTGGCTAGGAGGCTAAATGTTAGTCGCTCGACAGTCCAAAGGACCTGGCAGCGATATCAGGAGACTGGTTCCGTCGAGAGAAGGCCTGGTTCTGGAAGAAAACCATGTACCCAACCACGGGATGATCGTTTTCTTGTGAGTCGCGCATTGAGAAATCGCAAATCTTCGTATGTGGATCTTAAGAACAACCTCCAAGAAGTAAGAAATGTGCATATTAGTCTATGGACGGTCAGGAGGAGGTTTCTCGCTGCCAATATACGCAGTCACCGCCCGGCCCGCGGCCCCAAATTACTCCATGAGCACAGAGTTCACAGGCTTAGGTTCGCTAGAAATTGTGAATCATGGACTCAAGACGATTGGAATAGGGTTTTGTTCTCTGATGAAGCCAGGATATCTCTGTTCGGTGAAGATCGACGTCGGCGAGTGCTAAGAAGACAAGGAGAACGCTTTGCAGAGGCATGTTTCGAAGAAATCACACCTTATGGTGGGGGCTCTGTTATGTTTTGGGCAGGAATAAATTCAATGGATCGTACAGAGTTAGTCTTCATTGAAAACGGCTCACTGACTGGGCATCGATACATAACGGAAGTTCTAATTTCTCATGCACAACCCGCATTGGCCGCTCTAGGTGAAGACTCGATTTTTATGGACGACAATGCTCGCGCCCACCGATCCCGCGATGTTAATGCGTATGTGCAAGAGGTCGGCATTCGTCGTTTGGATTGGCCAGCTCGAAGTCCCGACCTCAATCCCATAGAGCATGTCTGGGACGTTCTGAAACGGCGTGTGAGATCAGTACACCCGGCTCCGCAGACCATCAGAGAGCTGAAGAATGTGATTACTGCGGAGTGGGAACGTATTCCGCAAGCAAGTATCCGGGATATACTCGCTAGCATGCCCAGACGAATTCAAGCTGTGATTTTAGCTAGAGGGGGTCACACTCGATACTAAACATTTATCTGCTTTTACTTTATTAAAGAAAAACAAACAAAAAAACTTTTTTATTTTTACTTCATGAGCATATGCACTACTAGCGAATATACACTACTAGCGAGGTTTAGCATTATTTCCCATAAATTGTATCTAAATTTTATGAAATACTGATGAAAACGATTATTTTCTTATTAATTTAGCAAATTGTGTGGATAAAACTACCTATAATTATCAAACAAAGAAATATTAACATTTGAAATGGTTCATTGCTTAGGTGCCCGTTTTTTTTGCAAATGAGTGTATATCAAGTTTGATATATATCTAGTGTCCGACCGAAACTGGTTTTTACGACCGAAACCGAAACCGAATTTCGGCAATGGTCTCAGTTTCGGCCGAAACCGAAACTTTCTTATAAGGATCATGTTTTCAGAGAAAAATAAAAAAAAGGAATTATAATCAGTCAGTTTTAATTATTTTTCTTTAAATCACATAGGTAGCTTTAATACTTATTTATTTATGTTGTTACCTAATATCACAATAGTTATAGGTGGATAGGTACTTAATATTTAAGTAATGAGCAAAACAATATAAATCACTTTTATCTTAAAAACAAATTAACTTCTTCTATACTTAATCATCATACTGACACTTCAACAAAAAACAAAAGCTAAATTATAAACTAATCGTAATCATAATATTGCAAAACGTGACGAATAGATACTAATAATTTCAGGTAGGTAAGTACAGATGTACTTAAATGTTACTTCTTATTAATATTCATAGTTAAACAATCTTATATTATAGGTAAGAAACAATAGTTTATCAACATTTTCGCCTCGCAGATTGCTCCTTCTGTCTGAATAAATTTGTCCAGCAGCACTAAATAATTGTTCACTGGAAACACTCGTTGGTGGAGCTGATAAGTATTTCAGTGCCACCTTTCTCAAAGACAGATATGGACTAGAATCCCAGTAAGAACAAATATCTGCACTTCTCTGTAATCTAGGCTTTGAGAAGTATGCCTGAATAGAATATCACCACTAATGCACTGTAGTAAATACTAGGGTTGTAACGGAGGCCTTCTTAGCGGAGGCGGATGCGGAGGCGACGGGTTTCACCTCTGCGGATGCGGAGGTTAACGGAGGCGGAGGCGGAAGTGAAAGTGGATGTAGAAAAATAGTAGTTTATGGTTTACTAAAACTATCAATAGTACGAAATATTTGTCACCCGCCGAGAGGCCGACCGCGTGAGGAAAGACCGACGTCCTCCCCGAGGGGGGGGACGTCGGTCGATGGGAGGGTACCCCAATAGGGGGTATTCCGTCGGGCCGACCACTGACGACAAGTTAACGCTGCTCCAGTGGTCGGCCCAACGACGAAGGCGACGTGGTTTTTGGGTGGGACGCGGGAGTTGCGTGCTTAAGCCCCTCTGTCGCCCCGGACGGAGTGGTGCGGAGGCGCGCCGACCGCGACCCACCCACACAAAAAAAAAAAAGTACGAAATATTTATTTTAAATGAAATATGTATTTACATTCAAAGACTCACAGTAAGTTAACATATAAATAAACATTTCCTTCTCATCATCATCATTTCAGCCTATCGCCATCCACTGTTGGACGTAGGTCCTGTGCCGCCTGCATCCAACAACGCCCAGCAACTTTCACCAGGTCGTCGGTCCAACTAATGGGGGAGTGTCCTACTCTGCGTCGTCCGATATGTGGTCGTGGCCGAGTCGTCGCGAGCGTCGCTGCTTGCGTATGATTAGTAAATAAACCTCCGTTATAACTCCGCAAAAATTACACGGATGCGGAGGCGGAGGCGGAGGAACAATTTCTTGCGGAACTTCCGCAGTAACGGAGGCAGAGGCGAAGTTCCGTTACAACCCTAGTAAATACCATGTACCTAACTAATGTTTGTTTAAATATAGCATTAGCGAAAGAGTTAAATTAACCACAAAATGTTTAGATTTTTAATTTTTTATGGTAAACTTGATTCTACTATAATCTAGGTACTCCTTTGTTATATTAAATTACTTTTCGAGGTACTCTTATATCACATGATAAAACTTACCGAATTCAAAACATATCACACGAAAACTCACAACAAACAAAATGCACTGCAAACAAACAGGTTACGACATGATTACGCACGTGGACACGGCCAAATGTCATCGTCACTTGGATGTCATTTACCGTGCCGAACACACCCGAGCACAGCGCGGAAACGCCCGAATGCAGTTTCGGTCTCGGTCGTAGTTTCGGCAGGTTTGCTGCCGAAACCGAAACATAACCGAAACTCGTTTTTTTGCCGAAACTCGACCGAAACCGAAACCGAACATTCGGTCGGACACTATATATATCAATTTTATATGAAAGCCATAGGGGAAATTGTTTTACGTATGGGCATTCACCGAATTTTGAACGAAAATAAGGTTTAATTACTTAATTTCCATTTATTAGCCGTAAATTATTACAAATGTTGTTACAGGAATAGTTAACGCTTAAGAATTAGCAGTCTTAAGTTTTTTACTAATTATAATTATTACAATATATAATTATGACTGCACAGATGGCGTAGTGGTTAAGATAGCGACCTACAGCAACAGTGTCGGGGGTTCGAATCCCACGCGGGACAACACTTTGTGCGATCCACAAATTGTTGTTCTGAGTCTGGATGTAATTCGTGTCCGTTAATTATATGTTTGTAAAGTCCCCCGCAATACAAGGATTATTTCCTTAGTGCAGGGTGTTGTCTTAAATAAATAAATAAATAAATAAAAATAAATATATAAATAAAAATAAATATATAAATAAAAATAAATAAATAAATAAAAATAATTACGTTAGCGGCAGCCAAAGGATCGAAAAAAAACCAAAATTACTATAAACTTATTTAATTAATTATAAAAATTACATAGATCTAATTAATCTAACCTATTCGAAGTATGAATATGGAATGAACGATTTTATTATGAAACTACGTAAATGCAATCGGTGACAACTGCAGCGTCAGCTCTGATTCCGGCGACAGGGCGGCGGCGAAGCATTGCTTGCGTAATTGCTGATGTAGTACAATAATGAATGCATATTAACTGCTGCTGAATCCGCGGTCTGCCTGGACTATTAATATATAACACCTCCCCTCGTAGATCTGCGACCATTTTCGAACGTTGAGTGAAAATGTCACTGGAATATTATCTGGGGCTTCCTGATTCTTTGCTATTTCCATGTGGGTCATGTGGTTATCCTTTTGATGAAAGGATGCTGTACAGACTTTGTTCTGGATGCTGTGCAGACTTCGGTGATCTGTTGAGTCAAGACTACGTGTCTTGGTACAACGATACTTGTTTTTCAGTGTTACTTGGTATGTCCATTAGTTTGGTGGAATGTGGAAAAGATACGGCATAATGCCGGTCGTCTAATTATTCCAGGGCTTCAGTAGCTGATGAGACGGTTTTGAACTGGCAGGAGTTATGAGCAAAGCTTGTTTTATAATGAGCTGTGGGATGTAGTTTGGGCTGACGCGTATCTGATGCGAAGTTTCTTACAGAGATACCAACTCCCAACCTTCGGGCATTCAGCCTCCATGTACAGCCTGAATGTACCTGTGTTGATTGCAATGTAAGGATAGGAAGGTAGAAAGGCCTGTCGGGTGTTATAGCTATTCTGGATATATTAAAAATACAGGGAATTTAAAAACCATTACTATGAATTTATCAGAGAAGTGTAAACTGGGGATGATTGCTTCGTAGTACTATTTTAATTCTACTCTTAATATCTCATCTAGGTTATAAATGAGTTCTAGCTTACCTAACATTAATTCTAACATATTGATATCTATACTAGAGTGGTGCATACTCGATGTATGAGTAAAACCATTTTCTATTCTAGTTATTTCTAAACTTATTTATTACTAAGTATAACTAAAAGATTTGTCTCGAGAAGCGTTGTCTCGCGAAGGGTCAGTAACAGTAGAATCATTTAACGATTGGGGAACTTTATGACCTCTTTTCAGTCTAGACTTGGCTACAGGACCACGTTTTTTTGAGGTGTAAATGTGTATTGGCAAATCTGCTAAGACGGTGTCTTGAGTAAATCGTGGTGCAACTTTTTGACGGTTAGCAAACGGATTTTTAATGAAGACTTGCTGTTGGGGAGTGTATTCTATTTCGGGCTCACGATTTATATTTCTTTGTTCTATGAGAGCGGTTCTATTAGTTAAAGATGATTCGTTTATAATTTTATAAACTTCGTTCATCTGGGCCTTATGATTTTGGCTATATTGTTGTAGTAAATGATGTGTAAAATCTATATCTAATATATCTCTAGGGTCAAAATGTCCATTTAATAAGTCAAACGGCCTACATTTTGTGAAACTGTGGATAGAACTGTTATAAGCTATTATAGCATATGGTATTAGATAGACTATAGGTTCATCTTTATTTTGTAATTTTAAAATTCGAAGATGTTCAAGTATTGTGGAATGAAAGCGTTCTATGTTCCCATTATCGTTCGGTGAGGTAAAATACGGTGATGGTTTATTTTGTGAAGCCGCGTAAATTCTGAAAAGAGTTGGTTCGTAAATTCGGTTCCGTTATCCGTTATTAGAGTTAATGGTACTCCGTGATGGGTACAGAATTTAAGAAGAGCTTGTAATATGCTTACAGCTGTGCCATCATTGAGATGGTACGCCTGTCCATATTTTGTGAATACATCTACGAAGGTGATATATTTTTCGTTGTGTACAGTGAATAAGTCCATGTGAACTATCTCGAGTGGTTTTGTTGCAGGTGGTACGATATTAAATTGAGGTTTGATAGGGTTCCTGTCGTATTTCGCTTGGCCGCAGATAATACATTCATTGATGTATTTTGTAATCTGGTCTTTCATTTTGGGCCAATAGTATTTTCGTGATAGAGATAGATAACATTCTGTGATTCCACGGTGATTCGTCTTTCCATCATGATAGTTGCGAATGATTTCCTGTTGACGAAGGTAATCCTTGATGTTTTCTATTTCTAGTTTTGTAAGTACGAGGTTTAGTGAAGAACTTCTGAACGTTTTTTGAATTACAGGGATAATAGAATACATGGCAAGAGGTGGAGTTATTAAAAGGGCGGTTTTTACTTTAGGACTAACATACTCTTTAATCGCATTAATGATGTCGTTTTCTAAGTTTGATTTTGAGAGCTGAATGGCTATGCGCGTGTGAGTTTCGAAAGGTTTTGTTACGTGCGGTTTTCTTTTGACGTCATTTACGATGGTGAAATGAATTTGCCTATAGTATTTATTAAGGGGTTCATCGGTGATTGGAATTTCTAATATAGGATGTTCTAAACTAGTGTGTGCGGTTTCGGTTGAAGAGTTTACAATAGTGGGCGGTTCATCAGTGGGGTTCGGTATGAGAGAACATAATTCGTCGACTATACTATTTAGATCTTCGTTGTGGATTTCTATACGAGATAAGGCGTCGGCGTTGGTGTTATGTCTGCCTTTTTTATATACCACGGTGAAATCGTATTCGCTAAGTTTTAAACGCCATCTAGTTAATCTTGAATTAGGTTCTTTAAGGTTTACCATCCACTGCAGTGGTTTATGGTCGGTTATTATCTTAAATTTTCGTCCAAACAGATATGGGCGAAAATACTTAGTAGCCCAAACTATGGCTAGAAGTTCCTTTTCTATGGTGCTATAGTTAAGTTCACTATCGTTTAATGTTCGCGAGGCGTAACATACGGGTTTATCAGATCCAATTGGTCCTTGGGATAGCACGGCTCCAATAGCGACGTTTGAAGCGTCGGTCGTCAGGCTGAAGTCTTTTTCGAAGTCAGGATATTGAAGAATAGGATCATTACTTAAGAGTGTTTTACATTTCTCGAAACAACTAATGTACTGGGGGTCCAACGTAATCGTTTTACCTTTCTTTAAGCACTGTGTAAGTGGTTTAGTTAATGATATCTGATGTTTACGCGAGCACATTTCAAAAATGTCTGTAATAACGATTACTTGTTGGACGTGAGACACCTTAGTCCGCCCGTGACCATGAATGCTGCAAAGTGTTCGAAACGTCGGGCAATCATAAATCAAATACAAACGCGATATAATCCGTAAAAGTAGTTTTATTTACAATGGTTTAGTTAAATTAGCAAAATCTGGTATGAATTTTCGATAATAGCCAATAAGACCTAAAAATTGTTTAATTTCTTTAGGAGTTTTGGGAATAGGATAATTTTCAATAGCCGAAATTTTGTCGGGATTGGGTTTTACTCCATCTCCACTGATGATATGTCCGAGATAAGCAGTTTCAAGCTTAAGAAATGCTGACTTGTCCATTTGTATTTTGAAATTAGACTCTCGAAGTCTTTGGAATACCTTCTCGAGGTTGACCATGTGCTCTTGGAGAGAAGTGCTGAAGACTACTATTCCATCAAGATAGATTAGGCAGATGTTATTCTGGAGGTCTCCGAGAACATTGTCCATAACTCGCTGAAAAGTGGAAGGCGAGTTTTTAAGTCCCATGGGCATTCGAAGAAATTCGAAATGACCATGTTCGACGTTAAATGCGGTTTTCGAAATATCGAGGGGGTCAATTTCCACTTGGTAAAAACCACTGGCTAAATAAAGGGTTGTAAAATATTGGCAACGACCTAATTTGTCAAGTTGGTCACTAATATTATGGATGGGATATTTATCATCTATAGTTTTGTCGTTGAGTTTCCGAAAGTCGACAACTAGACGCCATTTTTGCTTACCAGACGCGTCCATTTTCTTTGGGACGACCCAAATTGGTGAGCTCCATGCCGAGTCTGATGGTCTTATTATACCTTGGTTAAGCATTTTCGAAATTTGGTCACTAACTTCTTGTCGGTGTATAAACGGGGTATCGATAGCTTTTTGTGTAAACAGGGACTTCATCGGTTGTTCTTATACGATGTTTGATTTTATTTGTAAAAGTAAGTGTTTCTCCTTCAATGTAAAAAACGTCCGCATAGCTAGAACATAAGGTGGTAAGGTTCGCTTTTTCTTCGGGGCCTAATTGTTCGGTGCGCAAACGCGATATAACTTCTGATACGCGTGAGTGTGGTTGTTCGGTGCGAGTGTACTCGGTATTAAATAATTCTGCATGTGCAGGTCGGTCGAGAGACAATATTATATCGTTGGGTGTAGAGTTTTCTATTTCAATGTAACCGCGATTGTTTTTTACGTTAGTAAGGCATTCGTGAATAATGCAATTGCATATAGTTTGTTCGCTAACTAATGCTGCGCCGTCGGGGGTGTTAATGGGAATTTTAATTAATTTTGTCGATTTTGCTGGTATGATGTCCTCGTATAGGTTGACATTACAAGAATTGTACATGCGTATTGGGTTCGAGGCGAATTGTGTAATTAATTTGCGGTCTTTTAAGTCTATTTTGGCCTTCCATCTGGTTAATAGATCTAATCCTATCAATCCGTCGAAATAGTCATGAAAACGGTATACGAATAATTTAACCGGGTTAGGGTCGTTAAATTCAGCAAACCTGGGTAAGGTAATGGAGTAATCGTTTCTACTAACGGCGTGCACATCGGTGACTTCAAATGGATCGTAATTTAGTGGAAAGTTTGGAAAATATAACTCGACTGCTTCCGGGCTAATAAACGATTGGTTTGCACCTGTGTCAATTAATAATTTTAAAGGTGGATCTGAAATAGAAATATATGGTAGCTGTCTCTGAGTTTGGAGATTTAATTCTATTTTGGTCTTTTTGACACCGGGTCCAACTGAAAATCCGGGTCTGATGAACTTGTACCAGGTTGTGGTTCTATATCTTCGGTAATCTGAATATCATTTGTCGTATCATAATAAGTAGTATTATAGGTGCACTCTTCTGTAGCGTATGGGTTGTAATCGTTGTAATAATTACTGTAAAAATAGCTATCTTCGTGTTCGTAACAATACTCTGGGTAATATGAGTCGTCGTATTACGCGCACTCATTCACGTTCATTTCACCCGGTTTGAAATAATTACTTGGTGGTGGATTGCCTGATTTACGCCAATCATGACCTGATAATATAGGCTTAGGTGTAAAATGCTGTATGCCGCTCATGGGTTTTGGGCCTAGATTTTGTGGTGGAACGTTCCTGGGTGGTAGTCGAAAGACGTTACTATGTGGGTTATAACCGGGTGGTTGAGCGCGAAATATTTGCTGCGTACGGTTAGGGATACGTTGCTGGAACTGTTGGTTCTGTAGGGGGTTGAATTTAAAGGGTTGCGGCGGAAGTTGGTGTGATTTAAAACCTACTGGTGCCGGCCAATTAGGGGGATGACTAACGATGTTTTGAACACGTGGTTTGTTGAAATTTATAGGGGGTGGAACATAGTTGAACGTTCTAGGGGTGTTAACCGATTTCGGGGTATCGTTACGTTGTTGTAAATATATTACATTCAACTCCTCTTGAACATATTCGAGTGCTTTTTCTATAGTCTCTGGTCGCATACATCTTATCCGCGATCCTAATGGTTCGTTGTAAGCCTCTCACGAATGACTGCATAGCAATTTTTTTATATAATATTCTCTTAGCTTCTACTGTGGTACTAATCGGTTCATGCAAAGTTACATAGGTCATTATGGTACTGAATAGTGTCTGGCACTGGTCGTAAAACTCTTGAGGTGTCTTCGTACCCTGTTTGGCTAAAGATAGGTCACTATAGAGAGCAGTTTCGTCACGCTGATCGGAAAAGTTATTTATTAAGGCTGTTCTAATACCTAACCAGCTGTCTGGAATACCGTTGGAATTAATAGTGCTAGCGGCTGATCCCGTAATTTTATTTAGTATTCCGTTTAAAAGACATAAGTTCGCTAATTCGTTTCCTGGCTGATCACTTAAATATTGTACAACTATTCTATCGCATATATTAATCAATCTAGTTAAAATATTCGGGTTCCCATCGAAATCCGGGACTAGGCGAAGTACCTTAAAAATCGTGTCCGGGTCATGGGTTATTACTACTACGTTAGCCTGTCCTTAAGCCATATTTTCTGAACTCTGCGGAGGGCTACTACCTAAATTTCTAATTAAATCTATTGTATTCCAACGAGCCTGCCGAGATGCAGGTTCCCGGTACGAATTTTCGCGATGGAAAATTTTGGAGAATGGATATAACTAGGACAAAGAAAGCAAGCAACACGAGAACAATTCAAGTGTACTTACATATACTTCATTCTGGTTTCTCTTCCGTGAGTCGAGGTCTTGACTCTCCTCTGGAACTGCTGCTGGACCGTAGATTCTGGAACCTCGATGACGGTGCTTGAAAGCCACCCGGGCGACTCGCGACGCGAATATCGATTTGAAAGGACTCTAAGGACGCGAACCGGCCCGCGAGGATCCTACCGACTGCGCCAATTACGTTAGCGGCAGCCAAAGGATCGAAAAAAAACCAAAATTACTATAAACTTATTTAATTAAATATAAAAATTACATAGATCTAATTAATCTAACCTATTCGAAGTATGAATATGGAATGAACGATTTTATTATGAAACTACGTAAATGCAATCGGTGACAACTGCAGCGTCAGATCTCGGATTCCAGCGACAGGGCGGCGGCGAAGCATTGCTTGCGTAATTGCTGATGTAGTACAATAATGAATGCATATTAACTGCTGCTGAATCCGCGGTCTGCCTGGACTATTAATATATAACAAAATAAATAAATAAAAATAAATAAATAGTAATAAATAAATCACATTTATAAAAATCCTAAATTTGTCCACAGGTACATCTTATGATTGTACCTGTGGATAGCTATACTTGTACCTATCTACGGCAATGTACCTATGGATATATATATTTTCCTCAGTAATAATAATATAAAAATAAACCAAAAAAAAAACAGAATTTCTTTTATAAAGCAACTTTAACATCAAATAATCAATTATTCATTTATTTTTGGCATCGCAATACTTTTCATACAGTTCTAATTCAGAATCGTCTGTGGCATCTGAATCACCATCATCTAACATAAAACACTTCTCACATAGAAAGTCAGATTCATCATCTGATTCAAAATTATCTTTGTTTTCTTTTGATACACATCTCTGGGAATATTTTTAATCACATAGAGATTGAGCAATTTTTTGAAATGGACGTACTGATTCTGGTGTTACTTGTGAAATAAGCTGTTTTCTCGGAATAATTGCTGCATTTACATCACTTTTTCCACATCCACCAACAGTCTTATCTAGAGAGGACATTTCTAGTTGATTAACAGACTTGCTTGCAGTCGGTTCAGCTTCTGTTTAAAGTTTTTTGAAGAGTTCCGGTTAAAGATCCAGCAATATGCACATCTTCATCTACACTGTAATTAGGATTCGTCTTCTGGTAATGAATAAGATTTTCATCTAGATTGCACTTTAAATTGATTGCTGACTCTTCAGTGACGAGACTGACTTTGAGTTGAATTTTCAGAAATTGTGGTCAATGGCTCCGGTCGATCAATAACAAATGAGCATACAAAATCTTCTTCACTGAATATATCTCTATTAAATAGGCATATACCTATTACTTTAAAACTTTTAATTATGTTTTTGGGTGTAAACGCAAGGGGATATTCTTCGCCGACGATTTCTGAAATATCATAAATAGTTATTGGCTTTCCAGGGTGATTTAGCATCCAGTTATCAGCCGCTTTGTTGTACTGTGCCTTAAATGGTCCAAACACACAACGATTCAAGGGTTGTAAATTATCTCATGTATGCGGAGGCAATGTGAGCAGAATTATACCACTATTGGCGGCTTTTCAATAATCTCAATTGAGATATGCGTTTCATGGTTGTCCATTATTAAGAAAACCGGATTTTCTTTCGTAGATCGCCTTTTTCCATCCTTACTACGAGGCACTGAAAAAAGTATTAAAAAAATACTTCAAAATCAAAATATTCTAATCAAACAAGAATTTTGAACTAAAATTTGTACCTGTGGACAGTCCATAGGTACATACATTTCGATGTCCACAGGTACAAATCTGACAGTATAACCTTAAAATATGTTACCGTCATGATAGCTACGAGTTGACATTTTTATACCGCTTAAAATGGATGTTTAATACTTAGGTAACAAACCAGTGAACATTACAAATACCTAATAACTCTAGAATATAATCAAATAAATAAGTATTTTAGTCATCAAATCAGTCATATATAAGTCATTATTAACTGTTATTTATCAAATAATTAACAAAATTGTGCTTAATTCGACTGCAAGGAAGACAAAGGTTGCGATTCTGAATCTGGATTGGATAGGACATCGATAATTTAAATCATATCATTCGCTATATCATTAAGAGTATACTCTGATATCTAATCTAAGTTCATTTTCTTTGCTGAAGACTTATTGAGGCGTTTAACCAAGTACACCAATTTATTAGCTTTGTCAATTCCCAAACGTTTCTCAGTTTCGACTGCACCAGATCAAAACTTGAAAGAATTCTTCCTAGACCCGCTATTGAAGCCGAAGCAGTCAAAAGCTGTTCACATATATTTAGGAACTTTTTTTATGTTCCCATAGAACATCTGTGGTTCAAGTTTAGAAGTTGCCACTAATCCAGCGATAGTGTGGTCTGAAACTGAGGCCCAACAAGATATTGCAGAAAAATTGATGATTGATGTAACCATTGATATGAAGCATGTTTCCAAATCAGCAAATGCCGGTTTCCGTTGTTCAGGGGTCAAGTTTTTGCCTGCAAATCGTTGATCAAAAATATTTGCCAAATAATGTGTGGCACCTAAAGCCATATCGCGCCTATTGTTGAAAGCAGATTTCACTTAAGCTGGTTGACTTGATAAATCTCTTTCTAAATGGTTCCATATTTCTAGGGCTACTGAAATTGTTGTGCCATCTCGTTGGGAGCGATCTAAAACTTTTGCGATTGGATCCAGTGTTGCCAGCAAATCCAAATAATAGTTAGCAATTTGAATCTCGTTGACCATTCGGTAAATGTCATTATCAATTGCGTCTCGATGATTTTGGCAAATCTGCACTAGGATTCCGCGATTTTCGACGAATGATCGTACTGTATCCCGAATCGAATTCCAGCTTACGACAATAGGCATGACTAACTTTTTGCCTTTTGTTTCTTTATACCACGCAGCTGGCAAATGTTTATTTTTTCAGAACTTGACTACTTTCACTTCTATATTTTCAGCGAGTAGATTTAACAAATGTGCACTACATCCATATTGAATAATGTCAATGTCTTCTTGCATTTCCAAATCACGTCGCATCTTAGTTACATTTCCAGTATTGTCCGTAACAAAACTGCGTACCTTAACTCCGAAATCTTCCTCAGTCTTTTTGATTGATTGCTTAGCAACAGTTGTCAAATATTCGGCAGTATGTGGATTGCCAAACGTGTCGACAGTATAAACGAGAAGGGAATCTCCTTCACCAGTTGTAATGCTATAACAAACAATCGGTTCATTGTGAATATTGGACCAGACAAGAAAAAAGTTTTAAAGGGTCGCACAAAATTTGTGGAAATTTCTAAAATTGTCATAAATCGATTTCCAAAAGTTCTGAGCGACCCTTTAATTTTTTTTTCTCGAGCTGTTCTTTGGAGGAGGTTCAGCTGCATCATACAAAGTTGACCAAAACTAAAAGTTGAAACCACCTTTGAAAGATCGTTATGAAATTTTCTGTAATCCTCTCTTTGTTTCTGTAATTTAAATCTAGATAAAATAGACATTGCACCTACGAGAATGGCTTAAATTAACTAATTGTTTTCATCAATATCAAGCATAGCAATAATTTAAAAGGGAGATTATTTAAATTACATGCAATAAAATCGTACTCGTATTTGATTTTTCACACATTCAATCACCAAAATTAATATACATACACACATATTACACCTTAGCTGCTAGAGTCGACATTGATGTTTTATTTGATAACTGTCGAGTTTGCTATCTGCAGTACAATTGTAACTCGATTACTATACAATAATAAACACAATTTAAAACGTTATTATGCGTAAAACTATTTTTTAAACAATAATTTAATCAGAACGATGTTTCTTGTATCATAACTTTCATGAAAATAACATCTCGCGACAGGTTTGTCTATATTAAACGCCGCAAGGTCCGTACTTGTGTCGGTTACATACCGTACAATTATCTATTCACGATAATTTTAGCACTTGCTATACCTCTATAACGGCTTTTAGAGGGTAACTCCAACAGGGGTGGGTCCGTTATGGCATAAAACACTAGTTTTAATTTGGCGGTAAAGGCTCGATATTTATAAAGTAGGTCCGAGTGTTAAATATTAAAAAATTAAATCGTACGATTAAAAAATTTAATCGTCCGTGTGGTGACGGAGTAAGAATACAATTCACCACTCCCTATCTTGCCCGTGGATGTCGTATAAGACGACTATGGGATATAATGTGCACATAACATCTGTGTAAGAGAAGGAAAACTCGAAAAGAAACCCTATACCAACATGTCTGACCAGCATGGTATAGTAGGTCAAATTCCCTCCCATTGTGAAGGAGGCCCAAGCCCAACAGTGGGACGTATGTGGGCTGCGATGATGATGATGATGAAATCGTACAATAGCAAGCATCATGCTTCATGTACTGCTAGCAGTAGCAAACTATCCGTCATCATTATCTGTAGATAACTATCTGTAGGTATCTGCTGTGCTGACACGCTAGTGCAGGGTCTGCTGGAAATATAAATTTTCCTTACAGCATGTTGGCTAATCATATGATCCCTTGGTTTAAAGTTATTGCGAGAAATATTTTTTACGTTCATATGTTTACGAATTCTGAGAATGGCGATTGGCATGGGTAGTTGCATTCGGTTCCTTAATTTTGTTTTTATTGTATCCATTACGCTAAATATTCTTTCCACGACAGAATTACTTATTGGTAATGAAAGACAGCGTAAGGCAAACTGCTAAATCTTTAAATATTGGATTTCCTCCAGCATCATTAATTTTTCGAAACCTGTACCTAAAAATTAACAATGTCATTAGTAGAAGCTGTACCAATTATTTCCTCGATGTGAAACGTAATTAAACAATGCCATTGATTCATTATAAGGTCAAGGTTAGGTTTTCCTAATTACCAGGGAAAATTGTCAATATTGGGTCCACTGGCTGAAAGGCATACGTGATTTGGTGATAAAAGTTCGATTTTTTCCACCACTGACACATTGAGTGATCCATTAACAAATTCCTTTACTAAACGTACGAGAAAATTAGTGCATCGCTGTTGAACTTCTTGGGCTTTGTTAGCAGAAACAGATTTACAATTAAATTATTGAATTTTTTCTTTTTTTTTCTTCCTCCAAAATGCATTGCAATTTCTGAAACATGGTTTAAGTCAGGCTTTAATTTTGAAATGATAGAATTTGAGAGCTAATGGTTCTGCTGGTTTTGCTATTTGCTTTAGAAAAAAATGTATTTTCCTTCCATATCTTTACCTCGATATAATAAGTACAATTTCCAAGTAGTTGTTACTCAGTAATATATCATACATTTCCTTATACATTGCACATAAAGATATCTCAGTGTTCCCTATATTAAGAAAATACACGCATTTTTTTTTGGTTGCGGTCGTCGCACTCCTCGCACCACTCCGTCCGAGGCGACAGAGGGGCGTAAGCATGCACACCTGCAACCCACCCGAACACCACGTCGCCTTCATCGTTGGACCGACCACCAGAGCAGGGTTACTTGTCATCAGTTGTCAGCTCGACGGAATACCCCCTAGTGGGATACCCTCCCATCGACCGACGTCCCCCCTCGGGGAGGACGTCAGTACACTGGGATCGTCTGACAATTCTTTGATTTCGGACAATAGCACCATCGACTTCATTATTATAATCAGAATCACAATTATTGCTGTCTAATTATCTATTTCTAGCTGATCCACATTCATTTCTGCCACTCGTTGTTTCACAAGATTCCACACATACTCTATTGAATTTAGGTCACAGTCGTATAGTGGTAATCTCAACATGTTGTGGTTCTGATCAGTTATAACTTGTCTATGGCGTAATCTTTATCTAGAGTGCGCGCAAGAGAACTCTGTGCGCTATTGGTGGCGTGCTTAATGTTGCCCGCATACCTAATATTTTGTCCTTTTAATGAATAATCATTTTTCATTACTCGAAACTTGAGCAGATAAGCATAATTATTGTACTAGATTTTTTAACACACATACAATATTGAAAAAAAACATAAAATTATTGTAATTTTATTGGATACTTAGTAGTAACTACTGTTAAATTTGGTATAACAATGATCCTGAAGAGGGTTAATACCTTCCATTTGACCATCTTCATCTGAGTCTTTACTGGAATCGTCAGAAGAGCCAGATGTATCGCCAGTAACAAGTTTCCTACATTTAGACATACATTAAGCCATTCTTGTCGTTACTGTTCTGAATGCCCCTTCAGTAATAGTGGCTATTTCGTTAGGAGCTTTTGCGACATTTTTCTCTGCAATTCGCCTTTTCACTATTGCCCAAATCTTTTCTATGGGATTTCAAAATTTAAAAATAATCAGTGAACGTTACATAATATCTTGATCAACCTAATGACTCATTTTCAAACGCTCCACAAACGTCATTATGTATTATTTGTAAAGGTTCTGTAGAAACTATTTTGCCAATAGAAGTAAAAGGAAGACTTGACATTTTACCTTTCATGTAGGTTTCACATTTTTCTAGTTTTTCATTTTTTAGATTAAGTCCTTTGATCATTTATTTTTTGGCTATTAGCTTTAAATTGTTTTCATTTAAATGACCCAGTTTCTTATGCCATTTCATTATTTCATTATAAATAAAATTTCCACAGACAGCAGTCTGTGGAAATTTTACGAAAGAATGTTGACCAAATTTCCTTCCTCATTTCCACGATAGAACCTGGATGTCTTCGAATAGCTAATCCATAACACTTTGTCATCTCACCAATCAACTTATCAGTGAATCCTGCACCTTTCCCACCAATGCCTTTATTAGATTTTGTTGCATTTCGCAGCTGAGTCCCCATCCTCTTTTCACAACAACATCTTCTCCATATGATTCTGCCTTCCAAATACCATTGAATGTCTTGCTGTCACCATTTCCTATGTATGTCGTATATCGAACATGATGTGTATCCACCGAACGAGTAAACATTTTCACAATTGCATCAATTTCCATCTTCCCAGAACTTTCAGTATGATTTCGAGTACAAATTTCTTCATGATCAGCGAGCCATCCTGCTTTCATACAGCTACGATAAGCGCACAATACGGCACCACGGATACGGAAGAGTTTAACAGGGCCTATATGTGAGCGTTAAGTTTGATTGCTACAGTAGGTATGGAAGAAACGCATGAACGCACGGTAATTTTCTCGAGTTGCTACAAGGTCCGTATAGTATACTACCGAGTTTACCAGGCAGTAGGTTCGATGTATTACGCTTGTACATGAGTTTTTGAATTTGCCGATTGCTTCTTTTACATTTCTGGGAGATTTGCATCAGACTATGTTAGAAATTCGTGGAGTTAAACCTATCAAGAAGTGAAGTGAAGAAGGCTGGATCTTCCATGGCTGCGGTGCGACCCGGGGTTTCTTTGGATTTCGCAAGAACGATGTCGGCCAGTAGTTGAGACAAGCATTCTTCGATTTGCAACGCGAATTGGCTAACGCTTTTGTTTATACCTTGCCAACTTTCTTGAAGTTCAGCTTAGAGGTGTGAATAACGTTTAGTGTCAGAGAATTGGGTTTTTAGGAAGTCTTTCAATTGGTCCCAATGGGTAAATGCTTTAACGGAACAGGCAATTTCCGCTTTGCCTTGTAGCTGACTTAATATATATTTGAATAGAACAGGCTGTGTTGTTCGGTATTGGCTAGATCGTAGGCATTATTGCAGTTAAGAAGGAATTTAATGTTTGCCTATCACCGTTATAAGGCTTAATAAAGTTAAATAGACTGTTTAGGTCGACGTTCATAGAGGCTTCCTTCTTTGTTTTACTCATTTTGAAAATAAACGCTTAGAGTGTAGATTTTACAAAACCATGACAATATTGACATTATAACCAACCTAAAAATTTTTGCTATTTGCCAATTTGTATGGAAACTTATATATTTCTTATTTGCTCATGTGCTATTTTTTGTACATTTGTTAAGCGATTAATATTTACTACGGAATATGCTCCACTTAAAATTCTATTAATGGTCCTGCACCATTGAAACACTTGGATTTTAGCCACAAGAAGTATAAATTTTCGTTTCATTTCGATGATCTGAACCCTAGCCAGTCCAAAATATTTTGTGATTATAGCTTTCACATATTATATTGAGGATGTGCTTTTTATGGCAGGATCTGTTTAATATTTTTTCTGGAATGTTGTGACGAGACTTTTGTACACTTGTTAAGCGATTAATATTTACTACGGAATATGCTCCACTTAAAATTCTATTAATGGTCCAGCACCATTGAAACACTTGGATTTTAGCCACAAGAAGTATAAATTTTCGTTTCATTTCATTTTGATGATCGGAACCCTAGCCAGCCACCCTAGCCAGTCCAAATTATTCCGTGAGCTTTCACATATTATGTTGAGGATGTACTTTTTATGACGGGATCTGTTTAATTTTTTTTCTGGAATGTTTTGATGAGACTTTTGTACACTTGTTAAGCGATTAATATTTACTACGGAATATGCTCCACTTAAAATTCTATTAATGGTCCAGCACCATTGAAACACTTGGATTTTTGCCACAAGAAGTATAAATTTTCGTTTCATTTCATTTTGATGATCGGAACCCTAGCCAGCCACCCTAGCCAGTCCAAATTATTTTGTGATCTATAGCTTTCACATATTATGTTGAGGATGTACTTTTTATGACGGGATCTGTTTAATTTTTTTTCTGGAATGTTGTAATGTGACTTTTGTACACTTGTTAAGCGATTACTATTTACTACGGAATATGCTCCACCTAAAATTCTATTAATGGTCCAGCACCATTGAAACACTTGGATTTTAGCCACAAGAAGTATAAATTTTCGTTTCATTTCATTTTGATGATCGGTACCCTAGCCAGCCACCCTAGCCAGTCCAAATTATTCCGTGAGCTTTCACATATTATGTTGAGGATGTACTTTTTATGACGGGATCTGTTTAATTTTTTTTCTGGAATGTTTTGATGAGACTTTTGTACACTTGTTAAGCGATTAATATTTACTACGGAATATGCTCCACTTAAAATTCTATTAATGGTCCAGCACCATTGAAACACTTGGATTTTTGCCACAAGAAGTATAAATTTTCGTTTCATTTCATTTTGATGATCGGAACCCTAGCCAGCCACCCTAGCCAGTCCAAATTATTCTGTGATCTATAGCTTTCACATATTATGTTGAGGATGTATTTTTTATGACAGGATCCGTTTAATTTTTTTCTGGAATGTTTTGATGAGACTTTTGTACACTTGTTAAGCGATTAATAATTACTACGGAATATGCTCTATTTAAAATTCTATTAATGGTCCAGCACCATTGAAACACTTGGATTTTAGCCACAAGAAGTATAAATTTTCGTTTCATTTCATTTTGATGATCGGTACCCTAGCCAGCCACCCTAGCCAGTCCAAATTATTCCGTGAGCTTTCACATATTATGTTGAGAATGATCTTTTTATGGCAGGATCTGCTTAATTTTTTTTTCTGGAATGTTGTGATATGACTTTTGTACACTTGTTAAGCGATTAATATTTACTACGGAATATGCTCCACTTAAAATTCTATTAATGGTCCAGCACCATTGAAACACTTGGATTTTAGCCACAAGAAGTATAAATTTTCGTTTCATTTCATTTTGATGATCGGAACCCTAGCCAGCCACCCTAGCCAGTCCAAATTATTTTGTGATCTATAGCTTTCACATATTATGTTGAGGATGTACTTTTTATGACGGGATCTGTTTAATTTTTTCTGGAATGTTTTGATGAGACTTTTGTACACTTGTTAAGCGATTAATATTTACTACGGAATATGCTCCACTTAAAATTCTATTAATGGTCCAGCACCATTGAAACACTTGGATTTTTGCCACAAGAAGTATAAATTTTCGTTTCATTTCATTTTGATGATCGGAACCCTAGCCAGCCACCCTAGCCAGTCCAAATTATTTTGTGATCTATAGCTTTCACATATTATGTTGAGGATGTACTTTTTATGACGGGAACTGTTTAATTTTTTTTCTGGAATGTTGTAATGTGACTTTTGTACACTTGTTAAGCGATTACTATTTACTACGGAGTATGCTCCACTTAAAATTCTATTAATGGTCCAGCACCATTGAAACACTTGAATTTTAGCCACAAGAAGTATAAATTTTCGTTTCATTTCATTTTGAAGATCGGTACCCTAGCCAGCCACCCTAGCCAGTCCAAATTATTCCGTGAGCTTTCACATATTATGTTGAGAATGTGCTTTTTATGGCAGGATCTGCTTAATTTTTTTTCTGGAATGTTGTGATGTGACTTTTGTACACTTGTTAAGTGATTAATATTTACTACGGAATATGCTCCACTTAAAATTCTATTAATGGTCCAGCACCATTGAAACACTTGGATTTTAGCCACAAGAAGTATAAATTTTCGTTTCATTTCATTTTGATGATCGGAACCCTAGCCAGCCACCCTAGCCAGTCCAAATTATTCTGTGATCTATAGCTTTCACATATTGACGTGACAACGTCTTATAAATTGGTTTGCCAGGTGACACTTCAAGAAACTGCGTTACGCTCCGCTCACGTTATGCGCTCACAATGAGAGCGAGTGAGAGGCACGCGTCCCTTCCACTCGGGCATGGTTAGCCCGCCTAAGAGCGAGAGAGACAGACATAAAAATTGTATATTTGTATATAAATACGTATGTATGTGTAAAGGTAAAAATAAAATTTTGTTAATATGAAATTCAGTGCGAGATTCTTTGTATAAATTAATGTTTTAAATATAATTCTTTGTATAAATAAATGTTTTAAATTGTTACTATTATTTCATCCTTCTTCCTACTATACGAATGAATATTCACATTAAAATTATTTTACCACTCAAAGTCGTTGTCACGTAAAACTTTCGCCCGTATACCGACTTTACAGGCAACCAATATTTTTTTATGTTGAGGATGTACTTTTTATGACAGGATCCGTTTAATTTTTTTCTGGAATGTTTTGATGAGACTTTTGTACACTTGTTAAGCGATTAATAATTACTACGGAATATGCTCTATTTAAAATTCTATTAATGGTCCAGCACCATTGAAACACTTGGATTTTTGCCACAAGAAGTATAAATTTTCGTTTCATTTCATTTTGATGATCGGTACCCTAGCCAGTCCAAATTATTCTGTGATCTATAGCTTTCACATATTATGTTGAGGATGTGCTTTTTATTGCAGAATCTGCTTAATTTTTTTTTCTGGAATGTTGTGATGTGACTTTTGTACACTTGTTAAGTGATTAATATTTACTACGGAATATGCTCCACTTAAAATTCTATTAATGGTCCAGCACCATTGAAACACTTGGATTTTAGCCACAAGAAGTATAAATTTTCGTTTCATTTCATTTTGATGATCGGAACCCTAGCCAGTCCAAATTATTTTGTGATCTATAGCTTTCACATATTATGTTGAGGATGTGCTTTTTATGGCAGAATCTGCTTAATTTTTTTTCTGGAATGTTGTAATGTGACTTTTGTACACTTGTTAAGCGATTAATATTTACTACGGAATATGCTCCACTTAAAATTCTATTAATGGTCCAGCACCATTGAAACACTTGAATTTTAGCCACAAGAAGTATAAATTTTCGTTTCATTTCATTTTGATGATCGGTACCCTAGCCAGCCACCCTAGCCAGTCCAAATTATTCTGTGATCTATAGCTTTCACATATTATGTTGAGGATGTGCTTTTTATGGCAGAATCTACTTAATTTTTTTTCTGGAATGTTGTGATGTGACTTTTGTACACTTGTTAAGCGATTAATATTTACTACGGAATATGCTCCACTTAAAATTCTATTAATGGTCCTGCACCATTGAAACACTTGGATTTTAGCCACAAGAAATATAAATTTTCGTTTCATTTCATTTTGATGATCGGAACCCTAGCCAGGCCACCCTAGCCAGTCCAAATTATTTTGGGATCTATAGCTTTCACATATTATGTTAAGGATGTACTTTTTATAACGGGATCTGTTTAATTTTTTTCTGGAAAGTTGTGATGTGACTTTTGTACACTTGTTAAGCGATTAATATTTACTACGGAATATGCTCCACTTAAAATTCTATTAATGGTCCAGCACCATTGAAACACTTGGATTTTAGCCACAAGAAGTATAAATTTTCGTTTCATTTCATTTTGATGATCGGAACCCTAGCCAGCCACCCTAGCCAGTCCAAATTATTCCGTGAGCTTTCACATATTATGTTGAGAATGTGCTTTTTATGGCAGGATCTGCTTAATTTTTTTTTCTGGAATGTTGTGATGTGACTTTTGTACACTTGTTAAGTGATTAATATTTACTACGGAATATGCTCCACTTAAAATTCTATTAATGGTCCAGCACCATTGAAACACTTGGATTTTAGCCACAAGAAGTATAAATTTTCGTTTCATTTCATTTTGATGATCGGAACCCTAGCCAGCCACCCTAGCCAGTCCAAATTATTTTGTGATCTATAGCTTTCACATATTATGTTGAGGATGTACTTTTTATGACGGGATCTGTTTAATTTTTTCTGGAATGTTTTGATGAGACTTTTGTACACTTGTTAGCGATTAATATTTACTACGGAATATGCTCCACTTAAAATTCTATTAATGGTCCAGCACCATTGAAACACTTGGATTTTTGCCACAAGAAGTATAAATTTTCGTTTCATTTCATTTTGATGATCGGAACCCTAGCCAGCCACCCTAGCCAGTCCAAATTATTTTGTGATCTATAGCTTTCACATATTATGTTGAGGATGTACTTTTTATGACGGGAACTGTTTAATTTTTTTTCTGGAATGTTGTAATGTGACTTTTGTACACTTGTTAAGCGATTACTATTTACTACGGAATATGCTCCACCTAAAATTCTATTAATGGTCCAGCACCATTGAAACACTTGGATTTTAGCCACAAGAAGTATAAATTTTCGTTTCATTTCATTTTGATGATCGGTACCCTAGCCAGCCACCCTAGCCAGTCCAAATTATTCCGTGAGCTTTCACATATTATGTTGAGGATGTACTTTTTATGACGGGATCTGTTTAATTTTTTTTCTGGAATGTTTTGATGAGACTTTTGTACACTTGTTAAGCGATTAATATTTACTACGGAATATGCTCCACTTAAAATTCTATTAATGGTCCAGCACCATTGAAACACTTGGATTTTAGCCACAAGAAGTATAAATTTTCGTTTCATTTCATTTTGATGATCGGAACCCTAGCCAGCCACCCTAGCCAGTCCAAATTATTTTGTGATCTATAGCTTTCCACTTAAAATTCTATTAATGGTCCAGCACCATTGAAACACTTGGATTTTTGCCACAAGAAGTATAAATTTTCGTTTCATTTCATTTTGATGATCGGAACCCTAGCCAGCCACCCTAGCCAGTCCAAATTATTTTGTGATCTATAGCTTTCACATATTATGTTGAGGATGTACTTTTTATGACGGGAACTGTTTAATTTTTTTTCTGGAAAGTTGTGATGTGACTTTTGTACACTTGTTAAGCGATTAATATTTACTACGGAATATGCTCCACTTAAAATTCTATTAATGGTCCAGCACCATTGAAACACTTGGATTTTAGCCACAAGAAGTATAAATTTTCGTTTCATTTCATTTTGATGATCGGAACCCTAGCCAGCCACCCTAGCCAGCCCAAATTATTTTGTGATCTATAGCTTTCCACTTAAAATTCTATTAATGGTCCAGCACCATTGAAACACTTGGATTTTTGCCACAAGAAGTATAAATTTTCGTTTCATTTCATTTTGATGATCGGAACCCTAGCCAGCCACCCTAGCCAGTCCAAATTATTTTGTGATCTATAGCTTTCACATATTATGTTGAGGATGTACTTTTTATGACGGGAACTGTTTAATTTTTTTTCTGGAATGTTGTAATGTGACTTTTTTACACTTGTTAAGCGATTACTATTTACTACGGAATATGCTCCACTTAAAATTCTATTAATGGTCCAGCACCATTGAAACACTTGAATTTTAGCCACAAGAAGTATAAATTTTCGTTTCATTTCATTTTGATGATCGGAACCCTAGCCAGCCACCCTAGCCAGTCCAAATTATTCTGTGATCTATAGCTTTCACATATTATGTTGAGGATGTACTTTTTATGACAGGATCCGTTTAATTTTTTTCTGGAATGTTTTGATGAGACTTTTGTACACTTGTTAAGCGATTAATAATTACTACGGAATATGCTCCATTTAAAATTCTATTAATGGTCCAGCACCATTGAAACGCTTGGATTTTAAGCCACAAGAAGTTTAAATTTTCGTTTCATTTCATTTTGATGATCGGTACCCTAGCCAGCCACCCTAGCCAGTCCAAATTATTTTGTGATGTATAGCTTTCACATATTATATTGGGGATGTGCTTTTTATGACAGGATCTGTTTACATTTTTTTTTTCCGAATTGTTTTGATGAGATTTTATTGGAAATTTCCTCTAGTTTCCAATATTTCTTTTTTTGATGTGTGGTTATTGGTTGCAAAGATATTGACGGTTAAAGACATAAGCGTCCTTTTTGTTTAATATCGGCTAGCTTCGCGACGAATGGTCGTATCAAGCCTAATTAAAAATGAAATTCAAGCTGAATAAACAGGCTATCTGTTTCATAAGGTTGCCTTTTCGGGAAAAAATCCGAGCCCGTGTAGCGAAAAAAAAAGTCAAAAAAATTGAAAATAAATTTTATCGCTGTATTTCTTCTGATCATTCTGGAACCGTAAAAAAATTAACCTCAAAATCCAGAAACTAGAGTCTTAAAGCTTCAAAATGCTTATTTCTTTTTGCGATATCGATCATTTTTCGCTGAAATATAGCCCGTCAAAAATTGAAGAAAAATTGGGAGTTTTTTTCATTCCCTTAATTTTTGTGAGTAGCATATTATCTGTTAAATCTACTAACTCAGAAAAGCTACAATGAAGTTCGTGCTAGGATACATAATTTTTTTACATTTTAATTGCTTCCTTTCTCTCTGTCTTACCAACTCATGTACACTGAGTTCCTCCGAGCGATTCTCACCGTATCAAAGCACTTTTACATTTAAAACACTTATTTGAGTACAGTTTTCTTAATATGCGCGATATATGCTTTAGCGTTAGTGCTGATTTTCTCATTGATTGCAGCATTAGAAGATGGGTTTACTTCAGATGAGCAACTACTTTAATGATACTTGTATTTCTGTAACACTGTCCTTCTGATAATTTCAGGTAGAATATAAAACGAAATCATCTGCGTATTATGATTTTTTTTGTCGTGTGTATAGCTGTTGGTCGCAGATGACCTTGACAGCTTTGTCCGGACTATGGGTGAGCGCTGATGACTCTCAACCCGGGCGTATTATGAGATAATAGAGCTTTATTGATATTGCGGCAAATTTTATGTGTCTTAAAAATTATATGTATCTTAAATCAAGGGGGTAGAATCAATTTGATCACCTCTCAAAGTAAAGCTCTGAGGTATCTTTCAGATAAGACAGCCCACAAGTATTTACAATGATGGATGTGAAGGGCTTTTCTAAATATGCAATTTACCAAGAACATTATTCTACTAATTTATATTTCTTTCAAAAATATTGGGCAGGTCTTGTTGAAAGACCTTTATAATTGACCCACGGACAGTTGGTATTGGGTTATGCTCGTTCTTCTTTACGGTAAAAACTCACTTCGTATTAAGTATTCGTTGACCAGACCTTTCAATCGCAGTCCAGGTATTGTTTTCTCTATGTGCTGACAATGCTTCTTTAATAGCTTTAGACCATTCAGCCCTTTGTGGACTATTCAGTGCGTCTGTATATGTTTGAGGCAATGACAGTTCTATAAGATTTTTTTTCTTTATTACCACAAAGTGATCATGTCACCCTAATAAATTAACATGCAATAATAAGTATAACTAAGTAATTATGAGCTAAATAAATCTATGTTTTAAACCTATATTTACAATATTGTATAATAATTTTGCTTCCTCAGATAAAGGCGAAGATAGAATACTGTTACAGACTCCAATCGTTCTTAAATATATATCTTTTTCATGTTCAAACTCTTTTCTTTCAGCTTCGTTCCATACACACTCCACTAGGATGTGATAGACGTCGTAGCACATTTCTTTTTGACTAAGTATAGCAAGTCTGTAAAGTAAGGAATCCCCGTCGAAGTGGCTTGTTTTGCCAATTCATCCACTCAAGAATTGCCCCGCAAACCAGTGTGTGCAGGGATCCATTGCAATACCGTGTATTTCTTGTCCTTATGAAGATTTCTCATACAGTTTACTATGTCATAAGCAATAGGGATACAGCGAATATTCGACGTGCACCGGATTAAATGCTGCAATTGCCTTTGGAATCTGTTAATACTACGTAATTACCTGCTTGATATGAATTTATATAAGAAACTAGCAATCCGCCCTTGCTTCGCTTCGGTTATAGTCGTTTTACCCGCGTAGTTCCCGTTCCCGTGGGAATACCGGGATTAAATATAGCCTAGTTTACGCCCTGATATTATAGCTTTCCATTGGTGAAAGAATTTTTGAAATCGGTCCAGCCGTTTTGAAGATTACCCGGAACAAACAGACAGACAGACAAAAAATTCTAATCGCTATTTTAGGCATAGGTGTCGTGCAAATAACCGTGTGAGCATGAAAAAAGCCTATTATTTTGACATTACAAACAGACACTCCAATTTTATTTATTGGTATAGATGGCTTCAAAAATAGCAATCAGTTCTGTATGCATTATAGAGTAGTTAGAATTTTGAATATTGATCATAATATAACTAGCTATTTGAGGATCAAAAAAGGCTGCACCAGCCCTGTCATTGCATTTTGAACCATCTGTGTAATTATAATAATAATTAGGATATTAATTTTTTAATATAGTCCAAACAAATAGATTTTATTTTGAGATTGGATAAATGATAACACTGTTTAGGCTTATTGATATAATTGGAATGGTAGGTCTTACAAAGTTGGGTAGTCTAAAGTGGCTGAAGTGTTCTAAATTTTTTGCGGCATTTGAAGCCGAACCGTTGCATTGCAAGTTGATGTTCTGGAAGGTGCTCATCACGTGAAAGTAAGATTTCCTTATTTCCTATTCCACCTTAATCCTACCCCGTATTCCTTTTATTGTGGTGTGCGGTATATTGATTACGAAAGTGGTGGGTCTCCCTTCCTTCCATTTTAAAATAAAAATGGATTTCCGCTATGTATCGCCTATCAATCAATTATCTAATTCCCTTAACTTTTTACATGTTAATAACATTTCTGTATGTCTCTCTTGTTTCGAATTGAATACGAATCCTAAAAGGATTTCTATAAGTTATATTTGTAATGCCTTGTATACTTTCAGCTTTCAGGAATTTGGCATACTTTTTTAAATTAAAAATTAAAGACTTTGGTCAATGCGGCTGAGAAATCATAGATCCTACATTTTATTGAACACATTTTAGTTCTTCTTCCTTCCTGGATGTCTTTGTAAATCTCCTTTACCGTATAATTTAATCTCTAATTAACGAAATAATTCTTTTATTATGGGGGACTTTACAAACATATAATTAACGGACACAATTTATATCCAGACTCAGAACAACAAATTGTGGATCGCACAAATTGTTGTCCTGTGTAGGATTCGAAACCTCGATCATGGCACGGTAATTCGGTCATTCCATGTAATATTTATTTAGAATTTTATTTTGTCTCGTATTCATATTTAAATTATTATATGTATTTATTGCTTAATTTTCTTTTATAATTCCTCCTACAAAAACTTGACACTGACAACAATGGGCTCTTACTTGGAGCTGTTTGCCGACGCAAAAAAGGTGAAGAGAGTATTTCTACATGATTCATATTCTGTTTTTCTGTGTGATGACGGAGTAAGAATACAATTCACGACAAAAATCTTATATGTGGATGTCATCAAAGACTGTTATGGTATATAGTATGCATATAACATCTGTGCAAGGCAACGAAAATTCTAAATAAAACCCTATGTTAACACGTCTGAGTAGGATGGTATTGTAGGTCAACATTCCTCCTATTGTGGGGGACGCTGGGTTCGACCAGCAGAGGGTTGTGTATGAGCTGAGATGATGATTATTATTCTATTATATCCAACTTACCTATCAACTATTTATTTTGTATGTAAATTTGTACAAAACCTGATTAACTAATCATGTTATAGGATTAAGTATAAAATTTGTTAAGACTGATGATTAAGATTTAAGAAATAAAACATGTTGGTAAAATTAATTGTTTTATTTAACAAGTTTATTTATTTATCTTACATAAACTATATCGAAATAGATATAATAGAAAAGTTTATTTTGGAAAGGCCACCTTAAATCTTAGAGAATTTCTATAATAATCAGAAATGATTATTTAAGATGTATTTTGAGAATTTACAGTAAAACTAATGTTGTAGTTATTCGAGTTGATGAATCGATTTTGACGGCACAACCATAATGTCAATAAAATTTAAATAATATTGTAACATTGAATTATATTTCACATTAAATATGAATATATTTTTATGATGAAATTTAAACTATTACATATAAAAAAATTGCTTACAATGCATTTTATTTTAATATACAAACATTTTTTACATTACTCTGAAAATCATTACATTGGTGAGTATTTTTGAGCAATTAATTTCGAAATTGCTTTTTACTGAAGCGCATATGTATTAAAGTTTTCTACTCGATTACAAAAAAATTTTACATGGCAATTTTAAGTATTTTTTTTTTAAACAGCAACATTATGTAATTTGGCGGGATTTTTTTGGCGCGTATGAAGCTTAACGATCGAATCTTTTTAAAAATTACAATTTTTTTGCCTTAATATTTTTGATCGTAAGTATAAAAAATAATGTATAATTAGCTTTATTGCCAGTAACAATAAGTATTTCCAGCTGAAAAAAGTATATTTCGAATTTTCCTATTGTAAATAAGGTTAATTAGAAAATAATAAATTATAGAGCATATTTGGCGTTATTTTTATGTACATTTCGCTTTTAAATGGTGGGCATAGAATTAAGCAATATTTTGAATATTCATTTAACTTCATAGTTAATAGTTTTTATTTAAACACTCCGTTTATTACAACGCCATCTGTCGAGTAAAATTAGCAACAATGATTACCGTAATTAGTGTATTCGAGTATTTATTTTAACACATTAAAATAAGGTTGAATTTCTATTACACACTTACCTAAATCTATGCCCACTGTTGTATATTAAGAAATATATTTTTTATTATTTGTTATGTAAACATAATTATTTTATTGAAAAAGGTTTTTAAACGTGAGTAAATCGCAAGTAATGTTTCATAATGCCTACTCTCCCATAAGATCTTCGTATTGTTTCCTGAAGCAGTCTCCTACTGGGAAGAAATCCCAGCATCTCTGAGTATACATGTTCCATACATACGTCTCTTGACCTGTGAAATAGAAAGGAAATAGAGTTAAGGATGTTTTTTTTTAATCTGGCAAATATTTGTCTTGTTAAGTATGGACTGTACTACGTCACATTAGTAGAAAATTCAGCTGCTGCCATGTTGGTCATTTCGAAAGTAGTATGGAAATTATTTTAAAGTAATTTAATTTATTCCAAGTGATTTAATATATTCTCTTCTGTGTTCACACACAATTTACCCTATCTAACCAGTGGATGTCGTAAAAGACGACTTAGGGATATAATATACACATAACATCTGGGCAAGAGAAGGAAAACACGAAATGAAACTTTATACCAACACGTCTGACCAGCATAGTATAGTAGATCAAATACCCTCCCATTGTGGAGGAGGCCCGAGCCCAACAGTGGGATGTGTATGGGCTGAGATGATGATGATTTAATTTCTTGTCATTAAATGGGCAAATTTTCAAAATGGCGATATTGAAATTTATGCAAGCCTTAGAGATATTTGAGTCGACCACTGACGACAAAGAACTCGGCATCGGTGGTCTGCCCAACGACGAAGGCGACGTGCTGTATGGATGGATTATGGCGCCGCTCGCCTCCCCTCTGTCGCCACAGACGGAGCCGGGCGGCGGGTGCGCTAACCATATACCTACCCCCCAAAAAAGTATTAGAGGTATTAGTTGGCGTTGAGAGGAAGCCTCCCACCTGGGCTGGGCGTAATTTGCTACGCCGACGACACACTCGTCACAGCTCGGGGTGGGACGCTAGAGGAGGCGGCACGCCTGGACGCTAGAGGAGGCGGCACGCCTGGCCACTTTCGGCACCGAGGAGATTGTCAGGCGCATCGAAGCGCTGGGGTTGAGGGTAGCCCTGGAAAAGACGGAGGCCCTTTTGTTCCATGGCCTCCGTACCGCCGGGCCTCCCGCCGGCGCTTCGATCACCCTGAATTCGGTTACCATCAGCATCCAGGCCCACATGAAGTACTTGGGCCTGGTGCTCGACGGGCATTGGTGGTTCCGGGAGCATTTCCATCGGTTCCCCGGCTTGTCGGCGCGGCGTCCGCCCTTTCGGGGCTGATGCCGAATGTGGGCGGACCCAGCGCTACGTGCCGACAGCTGTACGCGGGGGTGATCCGGTCGATGGCCCTGTACGGCGCACCGGTGTGGGCGGGGTCCCTGATCGTCCGTCTGAGGGCCCTCTTGTGGCGGCCACAGAGGGTCTTGGCGATCAGGGCCATACGCAGCTACCGCATGGTGGCGACGGAGGCAGCGTGCTTCCTGGCCGGAACTCCCCTGTGGGACCTGGAGGCGGAGATGCCCGCCAGAATTTACCGGCGGGTGTCGGAGACACGCTCCCGCAGCGGTATGGTCTCCATCAAAGAGATCACCGGCTGGCCGGCCGACGCCCGCCGAGACGTCATTGCCCGTTGGGCAGTCCGGCTGGAGAGCCCTCGGTACGGTATTAGGATCGTCGAGGCCTTCCGGCCGGTGCTGATGGAGTGGTTGGAGCGGACGCACGGGGTGCTTTCCTTCCGACTGGCGCAGGTGCTGACGTGCTTCGCGAAGTACCTGCACAAGATTGTCAGGAGGGAGAGCACACCGTCCTGCCACCACTGCAATTGCGACGAGGACACGGCGCAGCACACGCTCGAGGTGTGCCGCGTGGGCGGGGGAGCGCCGTGCACTCGTCGCGATTATCGGTGCCGACCTGACGCTGCTGACCATCGCCAGGGAGATGCTCGACAGCGTCAGGAACTGGGACGCGGTCGCCGCCTACTGTGAGACCGTAATCTCACGGAAGGAGGCGGCGGATCATGTGCGAATAGAGCTCCTATTCGGTAACACGTTCCGCCGCCGGCGACTCGGGCGGCGCAGGCGCGAGTATCTGCGTCTAATGATGCCCTAGCCGAGGCTGCGGGAGATCGGACCAGGGAATTGTCCGTCACCCGCAGAAAGGCTGCCCGTGCGACGGCGACCGACGTCCCAGGACGTCGAGAGGTGAGGGTACCCGAAAGGCTATTCCGTCGGGCCGACCACTGACGACAAATCACCTTGTTCCGGTGGTCGGCCCGACATCGAGGTGACGTGGGTACGGGTGGGTTATGGGCCCGCGCGCCGTCCTTTCATCGCCCCGGACGTAATGACCGCGCGTGCGCTTACCATAGCCCACCCATTAAAAAAAAATTGTGGCAAAAACATCTTTGAGAATAAATATATATATAGGCAACATACCGGTATATTCCGTGTCGGGTTTATTGATGAGATGCATGAGGAAGAACATGTAGTTGGCTAAATTGTGTTCCCTTTGTACGTGGGTATCGAACCCGTGCGGTACCTGAAAATAACAAATTATTAATAATCGCTTTCAATCATTCGAATAACGGTGGCGAAACCCACGAAGACCATTATATGTAACAGAAGCGCACTGGCGACAGTTGTCTGTCTACAGCCGCGGGCCGGTCCGTCCGGGGTCCAACACTCTTGCAGAAAATCGTCGTCTGAGTAATAGTTATTTGTTACTAGGGATGTGACCTGGAGGGAAAATAATCGATTTTTTGTTCGTTAATAATAAATCGATTATAAAATAATCGATTATTAAAAAAAATCGATATTTTCTGCCAACAGGATTTTGATGACTTTTTTATTTTTTAGAAAAGCTTTATTTTCTAATATAGTATGAATACGATTCCGATGACCTTTTTTTTAGAAAATGTGAGCTTTATTTTGTAATATAGTATGAAAACAATTCTGATGACTTTTTTTTTAGGATATCTGGCCATGAATAATCGCTTAATTTCGAATAGAAAAAAATCGATTAATAATCGATTTTTCTCATTTTCATAATCGATTATTACACAAAAATAATCGATTATAATCGATTTTTATAAAAATCTAATATTTTTCACATCCCTATTTGTTACTGCATTTCGTTCGGTGAACGAGAGAGCCGGAAGCCCAACTTTCTGAGGGTGTTTGCGTGCGATGGGTTTTGATGATGTATTTAGTATCACCGAACTTCATTACTCTCCATTCACACTCCATTCTATGTAGTATAGAAATTAACCTACTATACCACGCTGGTCAGATGTTTTTGTATAGGGTTTTGTTACGAGTTTTTCTTCTCTTGCATAGTTTTTATATGCAAAATATATCCCTTAATAGTCTTTTACTACACTCGCGGACAAGATAGGGGTTGGCGAATTGTATTTTTACTCCGTAAAAGTTCACTAATCGTGACAGAAACAATCCGAAACTGTCAGATAATTTGAAATTATTTCATATCGGTAAACGTCTCTGAAATCGATATAACAAAAATGCGTATCAAGATCCAAAATTACATATCTCCCAACATCTCTATTTTATACTTCCTACGGTAGCTTAAGGGGCAGCGACATTGATGTAACAAAAACCCAAGATACACAACTAGCATCTCAAAAACGTCCCCATAAAAAGACCGCTACAACAAGAATTTAGCATTCTCTTCAAGTAGTCTTGTGTCGACCGCGTTATTGTATGAATGTTAGAAATGACGAAGTGTTCATTGAACAATTGTAAAAATAATACGTAAAAACGTTAAAAAAGGATGAGATTTCGTACTTCCAATAAGTTAAACAGTTCATTGATTTGTTTTTATTATTTATATGACTAAATATCGGGTGGAATATGGTGATTTAGATTTTTTTCTTTCAAAATTTCACTCAACGTTGCAAGAATAATACGATGGAATTCAATGGAATCATTTTCAATGTAGAATAAGACATTAATATCTCCTTTTATTTTCGACGAATAATACCATGACCTTTATTATTAATATAGGTTTTTTGACATCTCGTAATATAAACTTTAAAACATGCATGTAAGACTGAATTTGATTTGAAGTATGACGATCAATGAGAGGCGAGCTTCGGCCGTAAAAACGTACGTATTATTGTGAATACAACTATAAATTATGCTCATAAGTTTGAATTTTCATTCATCATCATCATCATCATTTCAGCCTACAGCCGTCCACTGCTGGACGTAGGCCTCCCTCATGTTGCGCCACAATGTGCGGTCCTGTGCCGCCTGCATCCAACGACGCCCAGCAACTTTCACTAGGTCATCGGTCCACCTAGTGGGGGGGCGTCCTACACTGCGTCGTCCGATACGTGGTCGCCACTCGAGAACCTTTCTTCCCCAGCGGTTGTCGGTTCGTCGAGCGATGTGGCCTGCCCATTGCCACTTCAGCGTGCTAATTCTTCGTGCTATGTCGGTTACACCCGTTCTTCTGCGGATTTCCGTATTCCGGATTCTATCTCGCAGAGAAATCCCGAGCATAGCCCGCTCCATAGCATAGCCTTGATATAAGGCCTACATTTAGGGACCATGTTTCCGTGCCGTAAGTCATCACTGGTAACACACACTGGTCGTAGACCTGTGTTTTCAGACACTGAGGTATGTTGGATGAGAAGATCCTCTTAAGTTTCCCGAACGCTGCCCAACCGAGTTGGATTCGTCGGCTGATCTCTTTCTCGAAATTGGATCTACCTAACTGGACTGTTTGTCCGAGGTAAACATAGTGATCGACAACTTCGAGAATCGCATTGCCAGCTAGGACCGGTACAGGAATGACATGGGCATTTGACATGACTTTCGTCTTGTCCATGTTCATTCGTAAACCCACTAGTTGGGATACCCTGCTGAGATCATTGAGCATTGTGCCAAGGTCCTCCATGGATTCTGCCATAACGACTATATCGTCCGCAAATCGAAGGTGAGTGATGTATTCGCCGTTAATGTTGATGCCGAGTCTAGTCCAGTCTAAGAGCTTGAAGACATCTTCCAGTGCAGTGGTGAACAGTTTCGGAGAGATGACATCTCCCTGTCTCACGCCTTTCTGCAACTGGATCGATTTCGTACTCTTATCCCGGATACGGACTGACATTGTGGCGTTCCTATACAAATACTTCAGCACTTCGATATAGCGGTAGTCGATTTGGCACCGCTGAAGGGACTGCAGCACCGCCCAAGTTTCGACTGAATCAAAGGCTTTCTCATAGTCCACAAACGCTAAGCACAGGGGCCGATTATACTCCTCGGTCTTTTGTATAATCTGCCGAAGCGTGAGCATATGGTCTATGGTGCTATAGCCTTTTCGGAAGCCGGCTTGTTCGGGCGGCTGGAAGTCATCGAGCTTGCACGAGAGTCGATTGGTAATGACCCTCGAGAACAACTTATAAACATGGCTCAGGAGTGAGATGGGTCTGTAGTTCTTTAGAAGAGCTTTGTCACCCTTCTTGAAGAACAGCACCACCACACTCCTGGTCCACGACTCTGGAACGTCGCCCCCGAGGATAACGGAACTAAATAGCTTCTGAAGGGCTATTAAGACTGGCTTGCCGCCCGCCTTTAGAAGCTCTGCCGTAATTCCGTCATCTCCCGGTGCCTTACCGTTACGTAGTTGTTTGAGAGCCATTCTGATCTCGTACAAGCTGATGTCCGGGATTTCTTCGGTATAGTGCCGAGTTAGCTTGGATCTGGGCTCTTGGACCAAGCCGACAACAGGATTTCGGGATGATTTGTATAACTGTCCATAGAACCTTTCGACCTCTCCCAAGATCTCACTTTGGGATGAAATGACAGTGCCATCGTCGGTCTTCAGCTTAGTCATTTGGCTTTGCCAAATAGACAGATCTTGTGCGAACACTTTTGAGCCACGATTCCGCTCTATCGCTTCTTTAATACGGAGCGTATTAAATCGGCGAATATCGCGACGCACAGACCTGAAGATCTGCCTATTTAGCTGCCTATGTTTGGACTAATCGGCTGAAGACTGCACCGTCATCTCTTTTCTCCGCTCCATGAGCTCGAGAGTCTGGTCAGAAAGTTTTTTAGGTCTATTGACGCGGTGAGCCTTGAAAAATTTCGACCCAACCGCGTGGACAGTTTCCACGAACCTGTTGTTCATATCGTTCGGAGATTCGCACTCGTCCAGACATTGGAAGCGATTGTGTAGTTCGAGTTCGAAGCTTTCGAGGTTCTGGTATTGGACAGATGTAGGTCGGAGTGTAGACTTCATCAAGCGTGACCGCTCGACTTTTGTATGGATATTCAATGTGGCTCGTACCATTCGGTGATCGCTCCCAGTTTTAATTCTGCTGATCACTGAGACATCATTGAATATCTGTCGTTTGTCTGACAAGATGAAGTCTATCTCGTTTTTTGTTGAACCATCGGGGCTAATCCAGGTCCATTTCCTTTGTGGCTGCTTCCTGAAGAAGGAGTTCATCATAAAGAAGCTTTCCTTCTCCAGAAAATCAGCCAGTTTCTGGCCCCTCTGGTTTCTCTGTCCATATCCATGTTTCCCCACGCTCAACTCATCATCACTCCCTTTGCCTAGTTTGCCTAGAATTTTCATTAATGTATAATAATTATTTAGACTAGGTACATACAATTGGGGACAGTTTTAAAAGAACTTTTGTATGAGATTGTGTATCTAGTTAATTTGTTACATCAATGGGCAGCGACAATAAATTCTTCATCATCAGCTGAAATGATTTCAGCTCATATTTGTCCCACTGTTGGGCTCGACGAGCCTCTTCCACGATAGGAGGGAAATTGATCTTACTATGTCATGCTGCTCCGACAGGTTGGTATAGTTTTATTTCGAGTTTTCCTTCTCTTGTTTATGTTATATGCATATTATATCCCATAGTCGTCTTTTACAATATCCACGGGCAAGATAGGGAGTGGTGATTTATATTCTTACTCCGTCACCACACAGAACGTATTGTTTAAAATTCTGCAACTTACTTTATCAAAGTAATCCTTGTTAATGCCACATATGAAGCAATTCGACTCCATATCTTCCTTCACAGACTCCAACTGGTCACGGAGTTCTCCGAAGGCGTCGATGATCAAACCTAATGAGAACAAAATTTTCAATTAGAGAATTTTAAAGTGAAAACTTTTATAGATAGGTTTGGATGGGGTGTAAATTCAGGTAAGTCGTCACCGACATGGTCACGTGACGTGTTAACGCTAACGAGATTTATATCCACCCGCAACAGAATTAATTATTAAGTTTTTGTACAAATACCCACATTTTTGTACAAATTTATGGTACGATGACTTGTAGTTCGTCCGTGACTATGACAGTGAAGTTTTTAAATATTTTCGTCTATTACGACACTCGGTCTTTTACGGTACACATGGCCGCTACCACACAGCATCACATCGTCGTCTCAGCTTATGCACGTCCAACTGTTGGGTTCGAGCGTCCTCCCCAATAGAAGGGCAGTTCAGATACTATACCATACTTGTCAGACATGTCGGCATAGGTTTTTTATTTCGAGTTTTCCTTCTCTTCAAATGTTATCTATATCAATAAATAAAATTGGAGTGTCTGTTTGTAATGTCAAAATAACATGCTTTTTTCATGCTCACACGGTTATTTGCACTATACATATGCCTAAAATACAGATTAAAAAATTTTTGTCTGTCTGTTTATTCCGGATAATCTTCAAAACGGCTGGACCGATTTCAAAAATTCTTTCACCAATGGAAAGCTATAATATCAGGGAGTAAACTAGGTTATATTTTATCCCGGCATTCCCACGGGAACGGGAACTACGCGGGTAAAACGACTAAAACCGAAGCAAAGCTAGGGCGGGTTGCTAGTATGCATATTATATCCCTTAGTCGTCTTTTACGACATCCACAGGTAAGATAGAGAGTGGTCAATTGTATTCTTACTCCGTCACCACACTGAAAATATAAAATCACATACGCGGATCTAATTTTATTTGTGTTTGTGATAATCTAGTCAAGATTATCCATCCATTTATAAGCCTAATGAAGTCTACTGTTTTAACAGTAGGAACATACAACATCAAGTGAAGGAGAATTTACACTATAATCATCATACTCGTTAGAATGGAGATTACAGGATCATCATTCCGGGTCATATAGGTCCCACTGCTGGGCTCGAGCCTCCTCTGCAATAGTAAGGAAATTGACTATACCACGCTATTCGGACGTGTCGGTCAGTTGTCCTTCTCTTACAGAGGAAAAGGTTACAGGATAATTCAGGGTAATCCATTCATTGTTTTGAGGTGGGCTACGGTCAGCGCATCCGCTGCCCGGCTCGCCATTCCGGGGCGACGCCCGGTTCCGTAACCAACCCGATAGCATGTCGCCTTCGTCGTTGGACCGACCACCGGTGCACAGTTCCTTGACTTCAGTGGTCGGAATACCTCGAGGGAATACACTCTCCCATCGACATCTCCTTCCCGGGACGTAGGTCGCCGTCGCGAGGTCAGCTTCTCCGCGGGTGACGGACTAAATCCCCATCTGGTCACGCGCAGCCTCTGCGGGTAATCCATCATAACGTGTTTAAGGATGGATGATGTTACAAAAGTAATGTTATACTACTTACCCTGCAGAATAGCGAGTAGGATAATAATGATGAAGAAGAAGAATGATATATCGAATATGATTCGATACACCTCAGAGTCGTCTCCATCGGGTGGTTCCAGCTCGTCTCCAATACCTCCACCAGCTCTCACACCCTTGTACAAGTTGAACACGAAGCACTAACAGGAAAACAAGTTGTTAATTAAAAAGATAAAATATAAAAAACCTCACCTTCCCTTTCTTTTATATGGCTATCGTATATATAAATTAAATTATGTAAATTGATGACGTCACAGCAAGAGAAGAAAAACTCAAAATAAAAAGGAAAACGGAGGTCCGACTCATTGCATTACAGACAGTGCGTAAAGACATTTCCACAGTGTGAACAAAGAAAAAAATCGGCCAAGTGCGAGACAGACTCGCGCACAAAGGGTTCCGTACTATTGACTAGGTAAACAACAGTAAGTACACAAATTTACTGATATCGAGCAAAAATAGGCAAAAAAATGGCGTATTTTGTATGAGAGCTCCCTTAAATATTTATTTTATTTTAATTTTATTATTGAATTGATGAATACATCATCATCATCTTGCTCTTATCCCAATTACTTGGGGTCGACGCAATATTTCATCTGTTTTGACATATTGCAAAAAGTTTCGGCCATGACTTTTATGACCGGCCGCCTGCCTGACGTCAACCCGCCTTGGGAATGTAATCGTTGACCCAAACGGTACCAGATAGAGTTGGTTCGGGTCAATCTAGGGCTCTTAGTCGTCTTTTACGACACCCACGAGCAAAGCAAGGGTTGGTAGTATTCGAAGCCGCTACCACACAGCAATTTTTTTATTTATTATTAAAGTAAAAATACAACTGAGTATTTTGTGAATATTTCAAGTGCCTACCTGTTGCCATTATCGATATCAAGCAAAAAAGGGCAAAAGAATCGCGTTTGTTGTATGGGAGCTCCCCCCTTATTTATTTAGAAGAATTTTAGAATTAATTTTAATTATTAATTATCAAGAATTATTTCCTTGGTGGGTTGTTGTCTTTAAAAGAATATAACTCACCGTAAGCATGTCGTGACAATTCCTATTGACTTCATCATCTTCCTCTTGTACGTAGAACTTGCGGAAGAAGTTGAACGCTATCACCGTATATATATACACGATGATTGTAAGCAACATCACCGTTAGCACCAGCTGAGGAATTTAATAAAATATATCGACATCATTATCGCAATTTATATACGTCCAACTACTGGGTCCCGAGCCTCCTCCATATTGGGAGAGATATTGTGGATTGGTATAGGGTTTTATATCGAGTATTCTTTCTCTTGCCTAGATGTTATCTGCATATTGTAATCCGTTAGTCGTCTTTTACGACACCCATGAGCAAGAAAAGGGGTGGTGATTTGTATTCTTACTCCGTCACTACAGAAAATATATATAGGTATACTAGCTGACCTAACAGACGTTGTTCTGTTCAAATAAGCGCCACCTACCGGGTCCAATTGTGAACCTGAACCATTCTCGAATCCCCTTGAACATGCACAAAAAAATTCATCAACATCGGTCCAGCCGTTTAGGAGTTCAGTGACATACACACGTACACAAGAAAGATCTATATAAAGATATATTTTTCGGAGAGACGGAGTATGAAAAAAAAAACATGTATTACCATTGAGTATACATTATCATTGCCGCTTATAAACATCCCACTGTTGGGCTCGAGCCTCCTCCAACAATAGGAAAGAAATTGACCAAATATCACGCTGTTCAGACGTGTTGGTATAGGGGTCTATTTCGAGTTTCCCTTCTCTTGCATAGACATTCTATGCGTATTATATCCCTTAGTCGTCTTTTACGACATCCACGTGCAAGATAGGGAGTGGTGAATTGTATTCTTACGCCGTCACCACAGGTTAAGTTGGCATTGAAAGTATTCTTGTGGTTATAATAATGTTCCTTAAATGGATTGTTCCTGAAAGATATTCAAATAATTTAACATGACTCTCTCTCTCTCTCACCTGTTTGCCGTTATGTGTGACAGACTGCAGAATAGTCCTCAGTGTCTTAAAACCTACAGCCACGTCGAGCAAATGTGCGGCGAAGAAGAAATTGTTGAAGTTGCCCATGACAGAGAAAGAGAAGTACCATAGGGAGTAGAGGAAAGAGTTGTCAGTGATTGTCACTCCAGCTTTCCACACTTGATAGCGCCAGTCTATGTTGATTATACTGTAATAAATAATATTTAATTAAGTTAAGTTTTTTATGGAATAATACACTTCAATTCGCAAAAAAATTTGAGGCATTTAAATTGGAGCTAAAAATGGCTCCATACGCCGAACCGTGACGTAGTGTACCAGGTCAATGCGTACAAGGCACCCCTATTGTGTAGTGGTGTGCGTGTGTAATCGCTTGCGCGCATGTAGTTTTTTTTGGATTCACGTTTTTGATCGCTTAAGTACGTCAGTAATTACTATCCTTCTATACGTTATTATAAGGGTTTTATTATTATGTACCTTCGTTTTCATGGGATCTTTCAAGATACCCAGTTCTTTGAAAGGCATATATGGGGTGCATTCAGAGCTGCCCTGCGGTTTATTGGCTTTCTTATAAATCTTGTGATACATTTTTTCTTTTATATCAAAAGAACTTAGAGTGCTATATAACGTTCCTCCGAGGTTTGCGTTAGTCCCATAGTGAGTGACGACAGGCTCAAAGGGTAAATTAATTATTATCATTATTAATTAATGATATCTGGTTGATCGAGCTTTTCTCGGTATAATTGTTTTTTCGTAAATTGTATTTTTGACGAACTTCTTTAGATAGGTGTATATTAATAAAAAATAAAAGTGATGAAATAATGGAAAAATATCAAAAATTACCGAAACAGAATAATAATAATAATACCGAGGTTCGATCTCACGTTGTTTAAATGCGACTGGACAACTTCCTAACTGAGCTATTATCACTCTTGACGGCGACCAGCTTAATTTAAATTCCTATTCTATTGACATTTTATGTCACTGTATTGATTAGCTAAAAACATCGACAAAACAACATTTTGTATAAATAAAACCTAGCTAGATCGACTTTTGGCTCCGAAACCTCTAATATGCTAAATTTCATGAAATATATATACAAGAATTGCTCGTTTAAAGATATAAGGTTATTCTAAGACAGCCTTTACATTTTTTTATGGGTGTTGTAAAAGACGACTAAGAAGTTCACATCAAACTGAATCAGCTCAGAAGTGATGTCATCTGGTCAACAATTATGTTTACAAATAGGGTTGACGTCAGACGGCCGGTCATAAAAACATTTAGTTTGGTCGCCTGCGTGACATTAATACTACCTGGAAGTACAAATGTTAACCTGATGGAATCAAACGGTATTGAATCAGGTTTATGAAAAACACTTAAATGTCTTACCAACACCCACGAACAAATAATACTACCAACACTGAAACATAGACATATAAATATAAATAATACTAACTAGTTGATTAGTCCTTTGCTGCCCTCCTCCTCTTGAGCGGAGAAGGAAGTCTTCTCCATGCCTAACATATTGGAGATTGAGTCGAAGTCATACGTCTCGGAGAACTTGGCTCGCACTTTCTTCTTCACAAACTTGTCCCAATAGTTTACAGGGAACGATCTAGAATATAGGAAGTCATTAGGTATTTATTTCAGTATATAAACGTCCTACTGTAGGGCTAGAGACTCCGCCATAATAGGAGAGAAATTTACCTACAATACCACACTGGTTAGACGTGTTAGTATAGGGTTTTGTTTACAATTTGTCTCTTGTATGGATGTTATGCGCATATTGTATGCTTTAGTCACCTTTTACAACACTCACGGAGAAGAAAGCAATACTTTTCCGTGTGGTGACGGAGTAAGAATACAATTTATCACTCCCTATCTTACCCGTGGGTAAATGAGGGAGTGGTGGTGCTGCAAAAAACGACTAAGGAATATACATCTATGCAAGAGAAGAAAAACTCGATATAGAATTCTATACCAACATGTCTGACTAGCGTGGTATATCAGGTCAAATTCCCTCTCATAAAGCAGGAGACCTAAGCCCAACAGTGGGATATATATGGGCTAAGATGATGAATGATGACTTACTTGGCAGATATGACTAGTTTATCCCAGTGACTCTTGAGATCATCATCTTCTGGCTGTTCAGCGATATACAGACCATCAAACTCCAGCTTACGGGCTATCTCCTTTTCTCGTTTGAATATAGCCAATGGGACCTGTAACAGGCAAAATAGAATAGTCTTTATTTGCTTTAAATGAGGTACGTTTATGGATGTAGGTGACCGAAAATATAAAATTACAATCCCATCTAGTCTTTACAAATGACATGCAAATGTAAAATACATATGTACTTACAAACTACTTATCAAATTAAAATTATTTAACGATTATATAAAATGAATGCAACAATTTAAATAAACACATTAGGTATCTACAATCAATTATGAATCAATTCTATAGACCAATTTATTAAATAATTAAAATATATACGTTAAGATTTTATTGTTAGGTATTTCTAATAATCGTTACATTTATTGTCAAAAAATTCTTTGAGGTCATAAACGTTTTTCTGCATCAGCCACCAACGCACTTTTGCTATAAATTTATTTAGATAATGGTAAGGCGTCGCCAAGGGGCAGCAGGGGGGGGGGGGAGAGATCAAGTGTAACTAGCCGGAAAGCGACCAAGTTTTATACATTAATATTAGAACAGTTCTTATTACAATCGTCAGGCTGACTTCCAAAGTGTAACGCTTCATGCTTTCGACTGTACCAGGCGTTCATATTTTTTATCCTTCATAATATTGCCCCATTGTCCCAACTTAGTTATAAGCTGGCGACGCCCTTGGTCATCTAATTACACTCCGTCACCCGTAGAGGCTGACCGCGCTGTCGACCGCCGTCGCGGGAGGGTCGTTAGAAAGAGAGAGTACCCGAAAGGGTATCCCACCGGGCTCGACATGGAGAACAAGGAACTCGGTAGCGATGGTAGGCCCAATGACTAAAGAGAGGGATTACGGTGGATTATGGGCCCGCGCGTCGTTCTATCGTCCCGGATGGAATGGACGGCGTGTGTGTGCTGACCATAGCCCAGCCAAAAAAAAAGTCATCCAATTACATAGAACTCTGCAAGTTCTCAAAATGACTTAATAATAATAGTATATGTGTCTCAATATATCCCTGTGGTGACGGTTTAAGGATACAATTCACCACCCCCTTTCTTGCCCGTGGGTGTCTTAAAAGATGTCAACGGGATTATTGCAGATAACATTTATGCAAGAGAAAGAAAACTCGAAATAAAACTGCATATATCAACATGTCTGACCAGCGTGGTTTAGTAGAGCAATTTCCTTCCCACTGTGAAGGAGGTTCGATCCCAGCAGTGGGACGTGTATAAGCTGTGATGATGTTTCCCATTGACTTGAATCAACTTAAACTCTAGTAATCAATTACATTCTCAAAGAGGATTGACCTTAGATAAAATGTGTGGCATATTTTCTGTGTAGTGGTGGAATAAAAATACAACTGTCACCACCCCTTTTCAATTCAATTCAATTCAAATCCTTTATTATGTATAAACCCCGCGGGGGCACTTACATATGGTCACTTTTTTACATTTTACCTTAAATTACTACCGGATCGGAACGCGACCGCACTGAAAAGATCTGGCAAGAAACTCAGTGGGATTGTTTTTTTTTTCCGACTTCAAAACCGCCCAAGGGTGTCTCTAGAAGAGTGGGCAACAGTTTTTTCCTGGGAAACATCATTGCGGCTCATATACGTTCCAGTGTTGGACTCGAACCTCCTCTACAATAGGAGGCAAATTGATCACCACGATATTCAGATGGGTTAGTTTTATTTGGAGCTTTCCTTCTTCTTCAAACACGTTAAATGTATATTTTATATAGTCATCTTTTACGGTACCCACGGACAAGATAGAGTGGTAAATTGTATTCTTACTCCGTCACCACACGGAGTGATCTTATTAGAATATATGAATTTAAAAAAATAAATGAGCTCGCGAGGTTTTGGCGGATCTTCTCAGTTGTGCATCCGATCTGGCGGTAGATTATCGAGATAATTAAATACAAAAAGAAAAATTGTCAATATGCGGGTATTATATAATAAATTAATTTGAATGTCACTCACTTTAAGATGGTAATAACCAACGAGAATCGCCAGAGAGACAATAGAATGTAACATGGCTGCCACTTTAATGATGTGCTCCATATAGAAAAAGTCCTCGTCTATATGTACCACTTCTAATGGATCATCGTCTTCACCAGATTCGCCACTGCCTGAAATTTTTTAACAATTTTATCTTAGTCTTTCTTTTCCTTTTCATTCTCCGCGTGAAGGTAACTCTTGTTTATTACTGGGGCATTGTAGTGACGGTATCCGAACGATTAACCCGCCGTTCAGGACACCGATACCTAGCTCGGTACTAGTCTGTTAAATACGGTCAGCATTAACCTTATCATGGCCCCTAGGCAATACAATTCTCAAGTCCAAGGTCCATGAGCAGTAGTATCGCTTACCATCAGGTGTGCTGTTTTCTCTTTTGCCACCAACAGCAATAAAAAAGGAATAATATTGAGGGAGTATACTAATTTAAAAAAAATAAAATCGATGAAAAGTTTTTTTCTTGGTGCATACTCGAGACCCCTAGTCATTGCGGGACCCCTAGGTAGTTGCTTAGTCTGCCTTATGGATAATCCGGCCCTGGATACGGTAGATTATGAATCCGCTCGTCGCCATGCTGATATCCCGGATGGATCGGGAGGAATTTGCCCCGACCATAGCTTGCTAAAATAAAAAAAAAATGGTTTCTTTCACGCTGCACAAAAGCATCAGTAGTAAAGTCCCTGTGAACTTTATACACATACAGAAAAACGTAGACAAAAACTGAGAATTAATCCCATGACACCCGACATAGGAGTCAATGTTTAGAGTATTATGCTGTAGTGGTCTGTACAATGAAATAGGTCAAAAATTTAAAAGACAAGGAAAACTTGGAATAGGTCGCTGGTTTGCGAGAATAGCGACGCAAATAAAATGACTGATTTTAGAGAAGGGTACATTTTTAATTTTTTTTAATAAATGTTTTAGTGCATACCCTAATATTTCAATGTTTTATTGAGAGTTTGACTGTACTGATAAAAAGAAAAATTATCTGTTCACCATAAAATATCAATTTTAGATGTCAAGATTTTTTTTATTGCCAACGGTGGCAACGAGCAAGCAGCACACCTGATGGTAAGTGATTCTGCCGCACATGGGCTTTTGCAATACCAGGGGCACAGCCAGGCCTACCTTGAAGAAAATACTCTTCTTAAACCTCGTTTAAAGAAGGACATGTCATAGCGCTAGGGAAACACAGCAGCAGGTAGTTCATTGCAGAGCTTGGACGTACGTGGGAGAAATGATCACTGGAAACGTACAGTTGAAGACCATAACAATTCCAGGTGAAATGGATAAACCCTGCTACGATGTCGAGCGGTACGTTGATAGAATGGTGACGGTGGTACCAAGTCAAACAGTTCTTCGGAGCACTCCCCGTGAAAGAGTCGGTAGAGTACACAGAGTGACCCAAAGTCTCTCTGCTGCTCCAGCGACTCCAATCTGTCCGTAAGATTGGGATCTCGACGATTCTATTGGCATACAATATTCAATTTTACAAAATTTTGTCGATATTCTCGCAAACCAGCAAAATGTATATATAATGTTTCCTGAAAAAGTTAACTGATAGCTTTATTAATTTGTAAAAGCGAGTAGCAACATACCGTCTCCGCTGCCCGAACCTTGACCTGAGCCGGATCCTCTGACAATGTCGCCTAGCCCTGAACCCTCACTGCCTTCAGCCTCCAATGTTGATACCTAGATAATTAAATCGCTTTTAGCTTACAGTAATACTTTTTCATCCAAATGATGTTATCACCTCAGTCCATCCAAGTCTCACTCCTGGGCTTGGGTCTTCTCTACTGTGGGAAGGGAATTGACCTTATATACCACGCTGGCCAAACGTATTGGCAAAGAGTTTTATGTCTCTCTCTTCCATCGAAGTTTTTAGCATTTTATACCCTCAATCATCTTCTACGAGACCCACGGGGGTGAATTATATTCTTACTTCATCACCATACTAAAAATGCATGTATGCAAGATTATACCACAATTTATTTCATTTTATAGAATACTAGCAACCCGCCCTTGCTTCGTTTCGGTTTCAGTCGCCTTATCCCCGTAGTTCCTGTTCCCGTGGGAATACCGGGATAAAATATAGCCTAGTTTACCTACTCCCTGATAATATAGCTTTCCATTGGTGAATTTCCATTTCATTTCCATTGAAGAATTTTTTAAATCGGTCCAGCCGTTTTGAAGATTATCCGGAATAAACAGACAGACAAAAATTTTTTAATCTGTATTTTAGGCATATGTATAGTGCAAATAACCGTGTGAGCATGAAAAAAGCATGTTATTTTGACATTACAAACAGACACTCCAATTTTATTTATTGGTATAGATAGATGACATCAGCCACGAATAGCAGCCCTAACGATGGTCGTAGGTGTCATAAAGACCGACTCACTAAGTCAAATATTTTCCACCTGTGCCAATTCATACTTTTTTTCGTGTGATCAACGTTTGCGTTCTAAGAAAGAGCAGAGGAAGCCAGCACCTGCTTGCTTTGTCTATTATTTTTCACTTTGCTAGAGAAGCAGACCTGATAGGCTGTTCATCAACATCATTCAGAATGATGATAAACAGCTCCTCGATAATTTAGGAGATAGTGTTCACGCTTGGTGGCCGGTTTGGCGATTACTGTGCGGTGTTATAGGTTTGCAAGAAGAGTGCAGCTGTCCACTGTCCTGGTAAGAAGCTTAGCCGATACGACTCCCATGTCAATTGATTGATTGATCCTGTCGCCAAATGGGTGTGGCCCTCCAACTACCATTAGAATGATGATTTACCTTATAGAATAGAAGCACAAAGTTGATACAGAAAGCCAAAACGAGCGCCACGTATTTTAGATTGTAGAAGTTGCGCGCCAAGAAGGAAACAGCTCGTCGGGTGTATTGGGACAAGTCGACCTGTTGCAGCGCAGAAGGTGATGGTCCTTGGACGGCTTGCTGTAAAGTTACAAGAAAATGCAGTGTCAGATGCATGAACAAACCCGTGGCAAATACTATTTTGATAGGCTGGGGTGGATAGATAATTCATAACCAGTCCTGGATTAGCCTATAAGCTGTCTAAGCTATTGTTTAGAGTATTCCCTTTAGAGGAGCATCCGAGATGATCGAAAAAAAAACTGCTTTCGACGCCGGGGGTCCCATCCCTGGTCAAATATGACAAACATATATGTTGGCTGTGTGCTCACAAGTTGACGTCAGGTAAGCGGCCGGTCGTAAGAATAGCATCTTACGAAAGTAAGTGAAATCATATTACCCCACCTAGCATCGCAAATGGCTGGACCGTGGAATAGTCAGTCACCCGCAGAGAGGCTGACCGTGTGAAGGCAACGCCCCGGAAGGCATGTCGGGGACGGACGTTACCCGAAAGGGTCTCAGGGTCACCCGCCGGGCTGACCACGGACGATAAGGAACACGTCGCTCTCGAAGGAATGGACCGGGTGTGCGTTGATCATAGTCCGCCAAAAATGCACACCTATGATATCCTTTTTTTTAAATTAATTCTTTATAGTTTACTTAAAGATAGGGGGACCTATAAAAGAATATTTCTTAAGGCATCAAGTTACCTTAATCCCTAATTCATTCAAACGGATAATACATTTCCAACAGTAAATTTTTCTTGTATTATAATTCGAAATGTTTGCATTCACACAAGCCCTTTGATGCAGATCTTTTGCTTACGCATCTAAATGAACTTCTAATTTCTCACTTAAGGTTATAAGGCAAATAAAAAATGCCTAAAAAGCGAGGCAAATTGAGTGGGCCGTACCTTTTTCCTCGAAAATGACTTTGAGCGTCCAAGCTGCATGAAGTAGCATAAATAATAAGCGTATAACATTATTTTTTTAGAGTAAAAATTAATTTAAAGCATACTATTTTAATTAATTACGGTTACCATCTATGATATCCTGATGATATCATCATGATGATAAAACTAGGGAGTTTTAAGGGTAAATCTTATACAAATACAGAAGCATATAAAATGAGTCAAGATAGAAAAAAATCTATGTGAAAGACCTCTGAAAAGAAATTAAAAAAATTGTTTCTTGAAACGCAGAATACTTTCGTAAAATTAACAAATCTAAAAATGTTACAAATGAAATCTATTAATCCGTTTGAGAGATGTGTTGCATAGTTACATAAAAAAAACCGGCAAAGAGCGAGTCAGAGTCGCGCACGAAGGGTTCCGTACCATTAACTATAAAAAAGTTGCGTTTGTTGTATGAAAGCCGCCCTTAAATATTGATTTTATTTTGTTTTTAGTATTTGTTGTTATAGCGGCAACAGAAATACACAATTTGTAAAAAAATCAACTGTCTAGCTATGGTGGTTCTTGAGACAGACAGATGGATTGACAGACAGCGAAGTCTTAGTAATAGGTTCCCGTTTTTAGTATTTGGGTACGAAACCCTAAAGTCAGGAACAAGCACCATAAATATAAATGGTTGAGGGTTTTTTTTAAATTATGCCTTTGTAAAATGGGCAACTTAGGCTTTGTGTACTTTACCTTTTTACTGCATTTCTCTTCTTATCGTCCATATATGTTTGTCTAATGAATAGATTTCATGCATGATGGAACGAAATTAAGTATATAATATACTGGTCAGACGAGTTCCTAATGTTTTTATTTCGCGTTTCTTTTTTTTATTGCCAATGGTGGCAAACAAGCAAGTAACACCTGATGGTAAGTGATAATGCCGCACATGGACCTTTGCAATACCAAGGGCACAGCCAGGCCGTCGCCTACCTTTAAGAGAATGTTCTTCTTAAACCTCGTTTAAAGGACATGGCATAGCGCTCGGGAAACAGTAGCAGGTAATTCATTCCAGAGCCTGCACGTGCGTGTGAGAAATAAGCGCTGGAAACGTACAGTTGAAAACCGTAACGTTTCCAGGTGAAATGGATGTACCCTTCTCAATCGTTTTCAGTTATGTTGTTGCTTAAGTATCTTTTGTTTTTTTCAGGCTTGTATTATTTGTCTGGATACAACTCGCCCGAAATGTTCCATAAATGTATGTATGGCTCCATAAACTGCCGTAATATCTTCCAATTTTCAAATGGGTTGACCACTAGCCAGGATTCCATGACTCCAATGGTACTCTCGGTGGATTATCTAATCATGTATTATGCCCTATCAACCCTTTAAACGCAGTACCAGCGTGTCAGTCATGCGGTCGGTCTCAACGGTGGACTAATCTCGTGTCTGTGTGCTTACTCTTGAATCTCGATTCCAATACTAAATCCAATCGCAACTCAAATTTGAGCAAATTGGGACCCTTGAAAGCAACACTAGCGCACGATTGGAATTAAATTCGGTGGATTTTTTTTAAACTAATCGAATTCGACTCTCGTCGATTAAGTCAAATATTTGCTACTCCCGAGGTGATTTTGACGTAGTTTAAAATCGTTAATGTTGCACAATTTCAAGAAAGCGTCTTTGTTGTGATCGAGTTCGGTAACGTTATTAATTTAAAGTAATAAAATATGGCACATTTGGTGAAAATAGCAATGGCAAATGCGAAGAATTCATTCTCGATTTTGTTTAAGAATACCAAATATAAGTTTGGTGAGATTGGAATTGAATCGGTTTCGAAATTAGAAATGATTAGAACCTAGGTCGCCCGGTGTATATCAGCACGAACTCTGAACCGTCCATCAGCCGCGGCAGAAGCGTAAGAGAAGAATATATTATTACCTTTTTACTTTCAGCTTCTATGGCTGACATTGCTGCTTGTTGCACGGCTTGCGCTTCCATTCTTTCCTGAGCTTGTTTCTTTGCTTGCTCTCCTCTGTAAAATAAAAAAAATATTCTTATTTTATACTATATTATTATCAGATAATAACGGATTGAAATAGTGACAGTTATTTATGATGATGTCATAACTATACTGAGCTGTATTCGTTTTGTTGTAAGACAATAGTAACGTGCGATTCAGAATTTCTTTTTTAATATTGATAATAAAGATTTTTTTTCCAGTGGTTGCTTTTGATCGTATGTGTCATGCATATAATTTGCATGATTTTTGTTCATGAGGGTATTACGTAAATAAAACTATTTTACGTATTTGTATTTGATTTTTGATTGCTCGACGTTCTGAACACATTACAGCGTTCATGGTCACAGGTGGATTAAGATGTGATAAGTCTAACAAGTCATCGTTATTAAAAAGATTTATATCTACCCGCTACAGAATTAGTTATTAAATTTTGAACCAGATTTTAAAACACTTTTATTGTCATTGTTATATGTCATTGCTATATATTATTTTTTAACAAATATTAATTTTGTACTAATTATTATGACAGTTTATTAATAAGATCTAATAAATCTAATGTACTACCACCGGATCGGAACGCGGCCAGACACGCTGAGAAAGATCTGGCAAAGAAAACTCAGAGGTCATGATGCTAAATTATTATTGATATTTAAAAAACGGCTTAATTTATTTTACTAAAAGTTGTTTTGCTTTATAAAATAATCTTTAACATACAAATAATGGAGCAGCATTTTTTATCATCGATTGAAAATTACGATATGCAATCTATCGCTTTACAGAAAATGATGCCACAATGATTTCATAATCTTTAGTAAATGTTTAGATAACTGAAAATGGACATTACCCACATATAGATAAAATATGAAAGTTAAGTTCATTGACTTTACGCATTTTGGATTGTATAATGGTGGATATATAATTCAAAATCCATTCCGGTAAAAAACGTGCCGAATACAATGAAAGTATTAGAATTCATACTAAGGGAGCATATCAATGAATATCGAACAAGTAAAACAATCTCTAATGAGTATACATACCCGTAGTTCCTAAAAACAAAAAATTAATATTTACTAAAGATATAATTGGTCATTTTATAATCTTACATTAATTATGTATTATATAATTGTTGTTCTCAGTCTGCATGTAATTTGTGTCCGTTAATTATATGTTTGTAAAAGTCCCCCGCAATACAAGGATAGAATTATTTCCTTAGTGCAGAGTGTTGTCTTAAAAAAAAACAATACAATATGGGTTCTGTATAATATATCTTCTTCTATTTCAGGGCAAAGAAGAGAAAATATGGTTGTATTTTGGCTAAATTTTAAAATCAGCCAGTATTACTTGAAAATCTGCGTTTTTTCATTGTCTTACGAAGATAGTGAACATTTTTTGAAGTTCGTAATATTCATTGCGGGTGTTTAAAATCGATTAAAGATTAGCTAACATCATTATCAATGCCCGAGCCCAACAGTGGGACGTATAAGGGCTGAAACGATGATGACTGCAAGAGAAGTAAAACTGAGATAATTATCACACATGGCAGGCATGTAAAACATTGCTATTCTTTTTATAAATTACTCAGAAGCGTTCTGATGCCCATTTTCATGATAATCTTTATTCAGAATTATCAGCGCTGTAGTATTGTGTTCTTTTTTAAAGCCAAAAGTGACAAATGATCAAGCAGCACTCCTGATGGTTAGTGATACTGCCGCTCATAGACCTTTGTAATACCAGGGGCACAGCCAGGCCGTTGCCTACCGTGAAGAAAATACTTTTCTTAAACCTCGTTTAAAGAAGGACATGTCATAGCGCTCGGGAAACACAGCAGCAGGTAGTTCATTTCAGAGCCTGCGCCTACATGGAAGAAATTGTCGCTGGAAACGTACAGTTGAAGACCATAACGTTTCCAGGTGAAATGGATGAACTTTGCTACGGTGTCTACTAGATCATAAGCTGTGATGGACACCATATTTTAGCTTCGCGCATTTTTAATTCCTGTGTTTTAGATAATGCTTTTTTTCTGTGAACTAAATTATTATGCGGAGTTTACAATATAAAAAAGTTATTCTGTTATTAAATAAATAAAATTTATATTTACATACCCGAGGAGATCAATTAAAGATGGTGGTCTTTGTTCTTCTGGATGGTCAGTTCCTTCGTCAGGAGACACTTCGGCTTCCTCACCGGATGACGGAGTGGACGTGCTGGGAGATTCGTGCGGTTTTACTTGTATCCTATGTATACAAATTTTATTATTTATTATTGAAATTATTTTATTAATAATTTATTATCTAAAGAAAATACGGGGAACAATGTACAATATAAATTTATTTTTAACCCCCGACGCAAAAAAGGGGGGGTGTTATAAATTTGACGCTGATGTCGATCTGTGTGTGTCTGTCTGATTTTGGCATCATAGCTCTCAAACGGATGGACTGATTTCGATGCGTTTTTTTTCCTTTGAAAGTCAGTTTCCTTGCGGTGGTTCTTAGCTATGTTTGGTTAATATCCGACCACCAGTGCAGAGTACCTTGTCGTCAGTGGCCAGTCTGACGGAATACCCTGAAGGGGATACCCTCTCCCATCGACGTCCCCTTCCCGGGACGTCGGTCGCCGTCGCGAGATCAGTCTCTCCGCGGGTGACGATAAAATCCTCGGTCACCAGCGGACTCACAACTACTGTATGGAATGATTTTTAAACTACTATAACGTTTGGCTACAATCACGTGGATCTACAGCAACTGATTCATCATAATCATCATCATTTCAGCTCATATATGTCCCACTGTTGGGCTCGAGCCTCCTCCACAATAGGAGGGAAATTGACCTTACTATACCATGCTAGTCAGACAGGTTGGTATAGGGTTTTATCTAGAGTTTTCCTTCTCTTGAATAGATGTTATATGTGTATTATATCCCTTAGTAGTCTTTTACGACATCCACGGGCAAGATAGGGAGTGGTGGATTGTATTCTTACTTCGTCACCACACTGATTATGGTAATTCAAATGAGTTTATGGCGCTGCTTTTCTGTAACGGTCTGTCTAATGTGAGGTATTGCAACAAGTTTTAATAATAGTTTTGTGACCAGCTACTTTTCTGACATCAAACTTTCTTTTGACTAGACGTTTTCAGACGGAGTTTGGCCAGTCTTATGTCGTCTTTTACGACACCGACTCTCAATGCAAGAGTTGGTAGTATTTGTAAGATTATGCTTTCAATTTTCAATATATTTTTATTTAAAACGTGTTAGATGGTTCTACGTACTGTCCATTGTCTTCTTTAGTGATATCCAGTCCGAAGGCAGAGACTTGTAGCTGCCCAGTGTCGTCAGCTGCTGGCAATGCTGGTAGATGACGAGTACCTGAAATATTAGCACACATTGCATCATTTCAGCTCATATACGGCCCACTATTGGGCTCGAGTCTTCATTACAAAAGAAGGTAAATTAAACTACCGTATCACTTTGGTTAGCGTTGATGCTATTATTTTTTTATGGGTGGGCTATGGTAAGCGCACACACAGTGGACCCATAACCCACCCGTACCCACGTCGCCTTCGTCGTTGGACCGACCACCAGTGCCGAGTTCCTTGTCCTCAGTGGTTGGCTCGACGGAATACCCTTTCGGGTACCCTCACCTCTCGACGTCCCTGTCCCGTGACGACCGTCGCCGTCGCTCGTCAGCCTCTCTGCGGGTGCCGGACTAAAGTCCCCGGTCCGGTCACCTGCGGCCTCGGGTAGGGAGCGTTGATGCTATAGGCTTTCATTTCAAGTGTTTCTTCTCTTGCATAGATGGTATATGCATATTTAATCCCTTAGTCGTCTTTTACGACACCCATGGACTAGAGAGTGGATGATGAATTGTTTTTATACTTCTACACCACACATTGCATTATTGTTCATGCAATTCCTTGTTAAATATTATGGTATATTGAGATGAATAGAATGCATATTTGAAAGGGTGAGTGGCTGATTGCCGGAATTGGCGTACCTAGTAGTTTAATTTGCGATCGTCCGTCGTGATGAGATTCGTAGGTTCGATTACGGAACAATTGATCCGGTTCATAAATAATTGCAGTAAGATTGTTTTTTCTTTTTTTTCTTTTTTAGCACAACATATTAAGGAAATAATCCTTGTATTACGAGTGACTTTATAAACATAATTAATGGACACAAATTACATCTAGACTCAGAACAACACTTTATAGAGATCTCACAAAGGTTGTGTCCTGTGTTGCTACTGCAACTACTGCGGATACACTCATTACAATAATGAGAATTTCTTTTGGATTTTCTTCTAAACTTTCTAGTATAATAACAATCGCTAACGGTATGTTTTATTAAAGTACTTAATTAGCTGGTAACTATTACTTGTGCGTTCCAGGAATGCTTCCCCTTGGGTACTTTTTATAGCTGTTTATGGTAAACGAGCAATCAGCACCCCTGATCATAAGCGTCCATAAGCGGCAGTATGCGGCTTATGGACCTTTACTAGGCCGCTGCCTACCGAGAAAAAGTTAAGGGAGTGTGAATGCGTGCAATGAGGTTCGGTGACACTAAAGTCATTATGAAAACCCATCATACGGAAACACCTTCAGAAAGTTGGACTGCCGACTCTCTCAGTCACCGAACGAAGTGCACTAACAAATTTCTATTAGGTACACAAACGTCGATTTTATGCTTGGTACTACCCCGGATGGACTGGTCGGCGGAGACAGCCGACTGTCGACAGTGTGGTCTTACCACTAAAGATATTCGGTACTGATACTTATGAAGTACCGTCATCATCAACATAACTCAGCCTATCGCCGTCCACTGCTGGACATAGGCCTCCCTCATATTTCGCCACAAAATACGGTTCTGTGCCGCCTGCATCCAACGACACCCAGCAATTTTCACCAGGTCGTCGGTCCACCTAGGACGCCCCGTCCTACACTGCGGCGTCCGATATGTGGTTGCCACTCAAGAACCTTTTTCCCCAGTAGTTGTCGGTTCGTCGAGTGATGTGGCCTGACCATTGCCACTTCAGCGTGCTAATTCTTCGTACTATGTCGGTTACAGCCGTTCTTCTACGGATTGATATATTTCGGATTCTATCTCGAAGCGAAATGCTGAGCATAGCCCGCACCATAGCACGCCGAGTTTGTTTATGAGGCCCACATCAAGGGACTATGTTTCCGTGCCGTAAGTCATCATTAGCGCATTTGTTGTAGAGTTTTGGTTTCAGACACTGAGGTATGTTGTATGAGAAGGTCCTCTTAAGTCACCGGAATGCTGACCAGTCGAGCTGGAATCGTCGGCTGACCTCTTGAAATTGGATCTCGCTAACAGGACTATTTGTCCAATGTTAACATAATGATCTACAACTTCGAGAATCGCATTCCCAATTAGGACCGGTGCAGGAATGACATGGGCATGATTCTCGTCTTGTCCATGTTTATTATAAGATCATTATCATTCTTTTATTTTCTTTTACTAATTATTATTATTACCTAAAATAATTATAATGATATTATTAATTATGTAATATTTACACGACACAACATTAATTTATAAACATTTAAAGCGACAATATTAAAATTGAAATATTATAATTAATTCATTAGATATCATTAAAAATAAATTATAATAATCCATTATATTACAGTATATGTGTAATTTTGTGAATTTTAACGAAAATATTATTTTATTAACAAAGGTATTTTGGTTAAATAAAGACAAAAATAATTATTTAGTAATAAAATAGTAAAGAGATATATATACATATGAATATATAAAATAAAATCCTATGTTATTTATATACGGTTATGATTTAAAGGCTTTAAACTTAAGCACTGAATAATATATCGTTATATATTCGAGGACGACTCGTGCAAAGTTTTTAAAAATTAATAAAATATTAAACTTTCTTTAGAAGGCTATTAGAGGCCCTTTAAAAGGCTTTTAACAGCCTTTAATTGTGTTTTGAGTTTGTAAAACAAAATTTTAAAATAATGCTTATTCAATATGAATTTATAGGTTTTGTTTACATTTTAAGATACATTTTTACTATTTGCTTGTATGTCTTCTATAACTTAAGAATGGCACCATCATATTTGTTTAAAATTAGTTGATAGTAAGAGCATATTATTGCGCAATCGAGAGGCTATACGGCAAACTACATTATTATCACATTGCGCAGAATACCGGGCATACAAAAGATGGTATACTGTTTAATATTTTTTCGATTACCATATCGTGTTTTCTTAACATTGTCGTTATCTATAAGCAGATTTGTTACACAATAAAGTTATTGCATTAAAAGAAATCATAAGACATAGGTACATAAAAAATATTTTTTATGTATGTCTTAATAATTTTTTTACAATTAATATAGACATATAGGTACAATATTTTACAATTTGTTAAACCTGCGTTTGGCGATTAAGTGTTTCTTGTTGTTCGTGCGATTGGTCACCGTGAAATAATATATTTATGTTGTATTTAAGATAAATCTTGAAATAAAATTACTTTTACGTATTTAAACGAGTTCGTATTTAATTGTTAATTTGCCGAAGTTTCGAACATGGTACAGCGTTCATAGTCACTAAACAAATGTGATAAGCTACCACTGGGAATGTTACGGCACGAAATTTCAAAAAAACTATTGACTTTTCAGAGGCGGATACTGTCTAAATCGAATAAAATAATCTTCAACAGTTATTGTGGGTCAAATCTATATAAGTGTTAACAGTGCTTCGCAGTCCTATACTGGTCTTCTTAGTTTTATTTTTAATACGATTAATAACAGTATCCCAGATTAGGTCAACCCAGCTATCGTCTTTGTTGATCTGTTGTGATCACGCCATTTTAAGTCCATTTGGGCTAGCTGTGATGTGCCCACACTCCGTCTAGCTATCTGGGACGGCGTAGGGGCAGCGTAAGGCATCATAACCCGCTGTATTCTTTTGCGTCTATTGGCTGGACTAATGGAATCGCTGCCTAAACTGTGGCAATAGTATACTGGGACTTCATCCCTACTCTGTCGATTTCACTGAGTGGCTAACAATCCATATACACATATAGGGGACTAACATCCTATATAGGGGATATATTGACACTTTCAATAAATTTATATGTAATGAAACCAACGGCCAAGTGAGACTGCTAATAATAGGTCTTTACATATGAAATTAGCGTTTTGTCGTACTGACCACTTTGATCTGAAATATCTCTTCTTTAGTTAAGAATTACAAATTCAAATTTATAAATTCAACTCCGATGCGGCAGTCCAAACCGCCTTCAAAGAGTTTATTGATTCTCGCCCCCATGGTTTTTATAGTAAAGGGATCAATGGGCTACCCATGAGATGGCAAAAGTACAAAAATAACAACGGTGCATGCTTTGATTAATTAAAGGTATTTTACAAAAAAAAATGACTATATTCCTCCCGTATAAAACGCCAATTTCATATGTAAGGACCTAATATGTTTACATTACCGTTTAAGTATTTTTATTAAGGAAAATGCCAAAATATATTATGTAGCTTGTACAGAACTTTTTTAATTTTCTTTTCTTTTCTTTTTATATGAATTTTATTTTTCTTTTCTTTGTATAGTATTTTTTTAATAACATTACGTGATGTGAAATTGTCGTCTGTAATGAACCGTAATATATATCTATTATGTTAATTGATATACAGTCCGCTACCAGATTGATGACGAGATAAACAAGTGCTTCAGCGTAACCTTTGTTTTTGTTGTCACGCATTTTATATAGAACCTTATAAAAAGATATCAAACCTTGAGATATGGAAGCTAAATAATTTCAATATGTATATACGTGTGATTCCAGTGACCAATCGCGTTGTAGTGCAAAGCTAGCACTCTGTATACCTGTGTATTCTTACTTGACTGGTTGGCAAGCAACCTGTGCCTCAACTGACCGATTTTCTCCTCCTCAGTAGGCTCCGGAGGCGCCTCCTCCGTCTGCGGCCCACGCATCAAGCCCAGAAGAACACCAAATATGTACCTGGTGAGAAAAATATTTTAAAATCTGTTAAAATTTAAGAGTGCATTCAAAAATTTAATTTGTGTAAAGGAGAAAAATGCGTATTTATGAGTTTATAATTTTTTGAAGTGAAACTTCTTTAGAATCTTTGTGATTTCAAACGCGATGAAACGAAAAGGCGAGTCCATCGAGACATAAACACGTAAATGTATAGGATTCAGCCGGCGAGAGAATGAGATAAAGAATCAAAGGATAAAGAATGATAAAAGATATGAATCAAACTTTGTACGATACATAAATTTTTTTTTGAGGCTGTGTTTAATTTATGTCCTATAATTAGATGTTTGCAAAGTCCCCCGCAATACAAGGATTATTTACTTAGAGCAGGGAGTTTGTCGTCTTTAAAAGAAAAATAGCTTAAAAATGTGCACGAAAGGCAAAAATAAAATTAAAATATTTTACTAATGTGATTTTCTGTGCGATGACGGAGTAAGAATACCATTCACCATCTGCACCTTGCCCATCGGTGTCGTAAAAGGCGAAAGAGTGATATAACATGCATATAATATCTATGCAAGAGATAGAAAACTCTAAATAAAAACCCATACCAACCCGTCTGACCAGTGTTGTATAGTACGTCAATTTTACTCCTATCCGGGAGGAGGCTCGAGCCTAAAATGATTTAGACAGTTACTATCTACAATAATCATCATCATTTCAGCTCATATACGTCTCATTGTTGGGCTCGAATCTCTTCCACCACAGGAGGGAAGTTGATCTACTATACCAAGCTGGGCAGGCGTGTTGGATTTTTTTTTTAAAAGGGCGTTTTGGTATAGGGTTTCAGTTCAAGTTTTCCTTCTCTTGCATAGATATTATATGCATAGTTAATCTACTAATCTCTTAGTCGTCTTTTAACGATACCCAATGACAAGAGAGGTCGGTGAATTGTATTCTTACTCTGTCACCACACGAAAAATTAACTACAATATCTGTGATTTACGAGAATAGTGACGCAGATAATGATTACTGAATTTAGAGAAGACTATTTTTGAAGTGAAACTTCTTTAGAATCGTTGTGATTTCAAACTCGATGAAACGAAAAAGCGAGTCCATAGAGACATAAACACGTAAATGTATAAGATTCAGCCGACGAGAGAATGAAATAAAGGATAATGGATAAAGGATAGAGCTTAAAGGATGAAAGATAAAGGATCAAGGATGAAGAATGAAGAATAAAGGAGTTTCACTTCTGATATGCGTACATTGTACACACTCTTTTTTTTATAAAAGTTTTAGTGCATACCATAATATTTAAATGTTTTATTGATGGTGTAGCTGTACTGATTAAAGGAAAATTTCTCTGTTCCCGATAAAAATATCAAGGATTTTAGATATCAAGGATCATTTGACATATAATATTCAATTTTACATAATTTTGAATTACGTCGATGTTCTCGCAAACCAGCGATATACCGGGCCGACTACTGAAGACAAGGAATTCGGCAGCGGTAGTCGGCCCAACGACGAAAGTGACGTGCTGTCGGGTGGGTTACGGGGCCGCGCGCCGCCCCTCTATCCTCTATCGCCCAGGACGGAGTCGGGCGGCGAGTGCTCTAACCATAATCCACTCAAAAAAAAAAATCATCGCTATTTTATTTATCTATATTATAAGAACTTAGATATGAATATATTGAAGCATTTACCAATGACTGTGCATCATGAGGAGCGTGTAAAAAAATGAATAGACCATCATAGTACAATAAATTTTATAATTATTAACATATATATGTAAATAACATAATGATTTCTGATGTTTACGGCGAGTATTACACATCTATTCTATACCAATAAATAAAATTGGAGTGTCTGTTTGTAATGTCAAAATAATAGACTTTTTTCATGCTCACACGGTTATTTGCACGACACCTATGCCTAAAATAGCAATTAAAAAAATTTTGTCTGTCTGTCTGTTTGTTCCGGGTAATCTTCAAAACGGCTGGACCGATTTCAAAAATTCTTTCACCAATGGAAAGCTATAATATCAGGGCGTAAACTAGGCTATATTTTATCCCGGTATTCCCACGGGAACGGGAACTACGCGGGTAAAACGACTATAACCTATAACCGAAGATAGCGAGGGCGGATTGCTAGTTTCAAATAAAACTACTTTACGGCTTTTATCATGTTTGTATTTGATTTTTGATTGCCCGAAGTTTCGAACACTTTGCAGCGTTCATATGTATGATTAATTTTAAAATGTATGTATGATTAATTTGTAAATTTTTAATTAATAATTAATTATTCATATGATAATATGAATTAATTTAGAATCATTTTCTTCTTACACTAGCAATAAATTTTTATCAAAATGTGGGTCAATATTTAATAACTAATTTCTGTATCGGGTAGATAATTATAAATTTTCTGTAATAACGATGACTTGTTGGATGTGAGACATCTTAGTCCGCCCGTGACCATGAATGTTGCAAAGTGTTCAAAACGTCGGCCAATCAAAAAACAAATACAAACGCGATAAAATCCGTAGTTTAATTTACAATGTGTAAATAACATATTAAATAAACGTCACAACTCATGTTCGTCCCACTAATGGGCTTGAACCTCCTCCATATTGGAAGGGAAATTGAACTATACCACGCTGGTCAGGCGGGTTGGTATAAAGGTTTTATTTCGAGTTTTCTTTCTCTTGCATAATTGTTATATGTACAAGATTTCTTTAAGTCAACTTTTACAACACCCACGGACAAGATAGGGGGGTGGTGAATATTTTTACCACGTCACTACACAATAAATTATGAAAATTAAGAAATGCGAGCGATAAATGATTATTATACGTGAAACATGAATCCATATCTATTGGAGATCCAATTGTCTTAGCAATTAGGCTAATATGGGTGTGACGTAATTTAGGTGTTGCTGAAAAGCCTTTAATCTGTTGAGGTGTCCAATTTACACAAAAACTACGGTAGGCGTGTTATTTTTCTATTCTAATATAAAAAAAATCTTATGATTCGAACGCAGCGTCACGATGATTAGGAATTTTAGTTATTTAGGGGCCCCACTTAGATGTACACATAAAAATCATCATAATCTATCCAGCTTTTTAGGATAAATTAAATTAAGGCATATTCAAAATATCCGTTTCACTTACCTAACTACAACCAACACTCCGTAGCCCAAATAATAGAATAAATAGAAGAACATTTTGAAGAAGCCGACAGCGAGTTCGGCTGGTGGCATCTGTTGAAGGTCTGCGATTTTCTGCTTTATATTCGATGGTGATAAGGATGAGAATGCTGTGTAGAAGCCGTCCTTAACTGATTGTAGTCCACGACGGAAGGGATCCTTACCAGCCCTGAAATATTAAATATCTATTAATATCAACTTTTTGTGATTTCGTTATATTGGATAGCTATGCCAGCGGCTTAGCTGTAGTGGCAATGGGCAGGCCACATCGCTCGACGAACCGACAACAGCTGGGGAGGAAAGGTTCTCGAGTGCCGATCACGTATCGGATGACGCAGTGTAGGAAGCGCCCAAATGAAAGTTGCTGGGTGTCGTTGGATGCAGACGGCACAGGAGCGCACTCTATTCCGTAACATGAGGGAGGCCTACGTTGAGCAGTGGACGGTGATAGCCTGATATGATGATGATGAAGCCCGCGGCTTCGCTAGGGTAAATTTAAATTTTTCAAATGATCTTTTTATTGCTACCTACCGCGAAGAAAGTGAAGGGAGTGTGAATACGTGCATTGAGGCCCGGTGATACCAAGTGCACCACCAAAACCCTCCACACACAAACACCCTCAGAAAGTTGGGCTTACGGCTCTCTCGCTCATCGAACGAAGCGTAGTAACAAATCGCTACTACTCAGACGTCGAATTTCTGCTCAGTGTGGTACTACCCCGGACGGACCGGCCCGCGGCTGTAGACAGATAACTGTCGACAGTGTGGTCCTACCACTCTGATATGTACTCTGATATGTCAACGAGAGCCGAGTTTACTCGAATAAGCGTTACATAGCCGAGCGTGACGGCTCAATCTAATTCTATACCCACAAAACAAAATGCAAGGCGCACCTAAAAAGTTATCACTTCAATAGTAATAAAAGTTGCCTATCGCTCAAGTACTGTGTATTTAATAGTGGTAAGTCATACACACCTTTCATCATCATCATCGCCCATATACATATAACTGGCCTCCCTATTCTTAGGTCCACCGGCGGACTCTTCACTGGCGGCCATAAGCCCAGACGCGTGAGTCATTTCAAAGATGGCATCCTCGCAGAAGTTGACGAATGCTTCTAGCTTCTCTTTGTCACCACCTTCAGTTACGATGGAGTAGAAGAAAGCGCGTTTTGATTCCTGAAGTAAGAAGAATTAACATTAGTTCTTTGGGTACAGATTCATTGGTATCATATTTTAGAATTATAAACGTATAATTATTATATAACGTATCATATTTTATTTTATCATCTTTTAGCAGACGTGCTTAAAGTTTATGTCTATCTTACACGTGTAGTGATGGAATAGGAGTACTATTCACCCCTCCCCCCGATGTCTGGCCAGTATTAGTTGACTAATTTCAATTGTCATATGAGAATCTGCTATCCGTGTGGTGACGGAGTAAGAATACAATTCACCACTATCTACACCCCTATCTTGCCCGTGGTTGTCGTAAAAGACGACCACGGGATACAATACCTGGCGCTGCCGACCATCGCCAGGGAGATGCTCGTCAGCGTCAGGAACTGGGACGCGGTCGCCGCCTTCTGTGAGGCCGTAATCTCACGGAAGGAGGCAGCGGATCGTGTGCGAGTAGAGCTCCTATTCGGCGACACGTTCCGCCGCCGGCGACTCGGGCGGCGCAGGCGCGAGTATCTGCGCCTAATGCCGCCCTAGCCGAGGCCGCGGGTGATCGGATCGGGGAATTGTCCGTCACCCGCAGAGAGGCTGACCGCGCGACGGCGACCGACGTCCCAGGACGTCGAGAGGTGAGGTTACCCGAAAGGGTATTCCGTCAGGCCGACCACTGACGACAAGTCACATCTGCTCCGGTGGTCGGCCCAACAACGAGGTGACGTGGGTACGGGTGGGTTATGGGCCCGCGCGCCGTCCTTTCATCGCCCCGGACGGACTGGACCGCGCGTGCGCTTACCATAGCCCACTCATAAAAAAAAAAGAAAACGGGATACAATATGCATATAACATTTTATTTTAGTTTATTGGGACAAAAAACAGTTACACATATATTATCAATATCTATATCAATTCTAAAAACTAAGTAAACGTGTAACCCACACCAATGTCCACAAAATAATACATATTTATTAGAAACTAAACTTAGATGTACTAAGAATATGATGCATAAGAAATACATTAATGAACTACTTTATAGCTAAGAAAGCCTTTTTTTTTTTTAACATTTCATGTGAAAGCGAGAATATGTCCAAGTCGTTATAGTGCGTGTTATACGTTTCTACGAGGCGACGGACGCAGAGGCGCACGTGCACATGCATGAGTGCTACACCTAGCTGTGTGAAACACCCGAGGCACGCGCGCCTCTCGTCGCATCGCTGTTTTGGGTACAATGTAACATAGCTTATTAGTTAAATCTGTCTTATTATTACATAGACCATAGAGCATCATATCCATTAGGAGGCTGCGTCTACACTCCAGGCTCTGAAGCTGGTGCCGTTTCAATAACTGAGTATATGGTAAAAACATCTATGTAAGAGAAGGAAAATTGGAAATAAAACCCTATACCAAACTGTCTTACCAGCATGGTATAGTAAGGTCAAATTTCTCGAGCCCAACAGTGGGACGTATATGAGCTGAAATGATGATGATGAGAATCTGCACCTTCCGTGTAGTGACGGGGTGAGAATTCTATTTATCACCCCCCTATCTTGCTTGTGGATGTCGTAAAAGACGAATAATATAATATATAATGTCTATGCAAAGTAGGGTAGCAAGGTAATCTCGAAATAAAACCCTGGTGCAAATTCTCATATGCCAATTGAAATTAGTTTGTCAGACATTCCGATCCGCCACAAGCACATGGCTTTATTTCTCTCATAATGATTTACTTGCTTAAATCCCTTCATCAATTTTTATAATATCCACAGGAAGGGGGGTTTTTTCGGTAGCGACCATTGTAACCCCATCATTATAGGGATAATCGTATCATGCACAACTTCAAAAAGATAGCTGGTGTTGCCATGGTTTAGATCAGAGAGTTTTGGATGGTGATCTGTCGATAGTCCAAGTGTTATAGTCTATTAGTAAAATATTGATGAAATAATAAACTGATTCATAATGTAGAAGCACACTGCTGACAATGTTCTGTCTACAGCCGATGGCCGGTCCGTCCGGGGTCCACACTCTCGCAGGAAATCGACATCTGAGTAGTAGCAATTTGTTATTATACTTCGTTCGGTGGGAAGAAGGCCGACTTTCTGAGAATGTTTGGGTGTGATGGATTTTGACATTGTACGCATTCACACTCTTTTTTCACGGTAGGCAGCGGCCTAGCACTAGGGATGTGACTTGGAGGGAAAAATATCAATTTTTCAATAATCGATTTTTTGTTCCTTAAAATAAATCGATTTAAAAAAAATGATTTTTTAAAATAAATAAGCGATTATAAAATAATCGATTTTTCTCGCAGCAGGATTGTGATGACCTTCTTTTTTTTAGCATATGTGAGCTTTATTTTCTACTAAACTTCTAAAAAAAAGGTCATCACGATTGTTTTATACCATATTTAGTACGAAATAATCGTGGTGACCTTTTTTTAGGGCAATCTGGCCGTGAACAATCGATAGTAAAAAATCGATTAATAATCGTTTTTTCTTATTTGGATAATCGGTTGTAAAAATCGATTATTACAAAAAAATAATCGATTAATAATCGATTTTTATAAAAATCGATTGTTTTTTCACATCCCTACTATGAACGGCAGTATTACTTACTATCAATTGTGCTGTTTGTTCGTTTGCCACCAAACAGCTATAAAAAATTACATACCTTAATTTGAGGTTTTTCCCATTGTTCAATGTTAGATTCCTTAATCTCGAAGTAGACTCTCTCGATCCTCTTGGAACCGCCCATGATCTCTATGCGTCCTAAGAATGGCTCGAAGTAATTCAGAACAGAGCCTGCTGTTTCCAAAAAGCGAGCAAGCCTGAAATCAAAAATGAATAGATAAAGAAATGAAAAGTGCTTTTAAAAGAACACTAGTCCAAGTAGTCACCTTCCGTATTAAACGTCATGAGATTTATTTCTTACTTATGGATTTTTTTATGCGATCCAAGGCGGGGTGACGAATTTTTGTATGTTTTTAAGAGTCAATAGATATTTACAGCTTATATGCCTTCATCCGTGTGGTGACGGAATAAGAATACAATTCATTCTGCCTCTGGATGTCGTAAAAGACGACTAAGGGATATAATATGCAAATAATATCATTACAAGAGACCGAAAACTAGAAATATAACCCTACTTTTTCCCCTGCCACCCGGCTCCGTCCGGGGCGACAGAGGGGTGGCGCGTTGTCCCGTGAGCCACCCATATAGCACGTCGCCTTCGTCGTTGAGCCGACCACCGGTGCAGAGTTCCTTAACTTCAGTGGTCGACTCGACAAATATATAACCCTATGCGAACAGGTCTGATTAAAGTGATACAGTAGGTCAAATTCCCTCTTGCAATGGAGGAGGCCCGTGCCCAACAATGGAGATGATGATAGCATAATAAAACCATTCTCTAACTTGCCTGTGGATATCGTAATGCATACTTTAGGAGTGATAGGACCACACTGTCGACAGTTATCTGTCTACAGCCGCGGGCCGGTCCGTCCGGGGCAGTACCATGCTCTCGCAGAAAATCGACGTCTGAGTAGTAGCAATTTGTAACTGCGCTTCGTTCGGTGAGCGAGAGAGCCGGAAGCCCAACTTTCTGAGGGTGATTGCGTGTGGAGGGTTTTGGTGGTGCCCTTGGTATCACCGAGCCTCAATGCACGCATTCACACTCCCTTCACTTTTTTAGCGGTAGGCAACGGCCTTATAAAGGTCCATGAGCGGCAGCAACACTTACCATCAGGTGTACTGTTTGCTCGTTTGCCACCGTTTGCAATAAAAAAAAAATACAACATCTATGCAAGAGAAGGAAAATTCGAAATGAAACCCTGTACCAACCCATCTCACCAGTGTGATACAGTAGCTCAATTTCCCTCCCATTGTGGAGGAGGCTCGAGCTCTGCAGTGTTACTTATATGAGCTGTGATGATGATGATGATGATATGCCTTCAAATCTGCTCAAGGCAGCCCTGAAAATCTCCTAATTGAGCCAGCAAAATGGACTGCATCTGCATCTTTTCTGGGAAACGTATTCCCACATCTGCTAATGTTAATCCGCTTGTTAAACGTGGTGATTAAGGTATTGGAGAGCTGGTGAGCATATGTCAGCAGTGGACATCGATAGGCCAATGCCGATGATGAATGCTAGACTAGGCTTGATATTCGGGGTATTCATTTATTTTTAATTGGAAGACCAACAACAAAACAAAGATATTAAAACAATATACATAACACAGCTAATGATAGGTTTCCGCTAATATGTTTAAAACTAATAAAGACAGTGGACATTATAGTTAATATAATTAAGTAGATTACAAGCATTTGTAATTTACTAGCTGACCCAACAGACATTGCTCTGTTCAAATAAGCGCTACCTACCGGGTCCAATTGTGAATCTAAACCATTCTCGGATCCTCTCGAACACACACAAAAAATTTCATCAACAATGGTCCAACCGTTTAGGAGGAGTTCAGTGACATACACACGTACATAAGAAATTTATATATAAAGATAAAAAAATAATGGCTTAGCAATCGTCTCACTGTTGCTTCGCTTATGTTCATCATCTCATCATCTCAGCCCATATACATCCCACTGTTGAGCTCGGGCCTCCTTCATAATGGAACGGTAACTGACCTACTATACCACGCTGGTCAGACGTGTTGGTATAGGGTTTTATTTCGAGTTTTCCTTCTCTCGCATAGATGTTATATGCGTTTTATATCCCTTAGTCGTCTCGTACGATCACCTACGGGTAAGATAGGGGTTGGTGAATTGTATTCTTACTTCGTCACCACACGGAAGATGATATGTTAAATTGGTTAAATTAACACAAAATGTTAAGTGTTTTTCGTGCACGCCACAAAAAACTATTTCGTCTGTAATTAGTAGGTACTACGTTTAAATTTAATGGAGTATGATGCCGTATGGATTCCATTGAAATATTAAAGTTTACTTTAGAGTGAAGCTCGGGACTTTCGACATTGTTACAGATAATTTTTAAAATATAAGTAAAATCTGAAATTTCACGTCTATTGGACAGTGGAAGAATGTGAAATTTAGCACATAGTTATGAGTATTTGGTAGACCTAAATATAATATTAGCGCAATGGTATAGATATTTAATAAACCGCTTTTCAATACTTTCAATCCTCCTTTCACTAATCTCATATGAAAGCTAATGACATAATTTAACATTCTTTCAAACATTTCCAAAATTACAAGGATATATGTAGAATTTTAACGGGAATGTCAAAATGTCATGTAGCGCTTTTATATTCTTTTCATTATTTTAGTGTTTTAAAGTGTTATATTCAATAATTTTGCTGATATTTTATGTAATATAATGCAGATAAAATTCTGAAATGTAGTGAAAATGATATAATAGTAAATTACGTGCATTTTGACATTCTGCTCAAATTTCCTGAGACGCATGACTTGTATCAGCACCAAGTCATGCTAACGACTGACTGAAAGACTAAGACTAAAGACGTGAATAATAATCAATATACTCGACACTGGCACCAATAGCTCATATTATTGTAGCTCATTGCCATTAACTAAGAAGAAGAAGGATATATGTACCCAAGTCTATTAATAAAAATAATTATATACCTGGGTTCATTGGGCATATGTTCAGATAAGTTGGTGAGAAGTACAGCCAAGTTGAAGCCGATCTCTTTGGCTGGTTCGTGGAAACGATCGCAGAATCCGACGTAGTCCAGTTTACCGTCGTGATTGGTCTCACAGCACGCTAGGAGGAATTCGATCTCTTCGCTGGAATTGAAATAAAGTTAGTCAGTTTACAATCATCATCATCGCAGCCCACGTACTTCCCATTGTTGGGCTGGGGCCTCCCCCAGAATGTGAGTGTATTGAGGACTATACCATGCTGGTCAGGCATGTTGGCATAGTATTTCATTTTCAAGTTTTCCACATATCATGCACAGCTGTTATGTGTATAATATATCCCTTAGTCGTCTTTTACGACATCCACAGGCAAGATAGGGATTGCTGAATTGTATTTTTAGTTACGGTGGATTAAATGGCTGGTATTTCGTGGAGTTTTGTCTTCATGGCAGAGAGAGCGAGAGGGAGAGAGATAATAGGGAAGAAAGGTTAAGAGAGAGAGTGGGGGAGAGGGGGAGGGGCGGAGAGAGACATATAGTTATATAAATGTTGATAGATTGTACGTATGGGAGAATGGAGTCAGAACTGCAACTAAGTTGCTGAATGCTGAGACCAGTGCAATGTATCTGCAATTATCGGATTTTTAGATACTTTTTACTCTTCTTATAGTGGATAAAGGATTTAATATGTCATCTCCCATATTGCAGCGTCTGAAAAACTTATAATTACAATTACGATTGTTATGTTGGCGAATATGAAATTATCCTATTTTGAGAGACCTACGATAGGAGGGATAGTTAGAAATATGTTTACAATTGTTTTCAAAACCGAAAGGGCTGCATATAATATACTTTTAATAGCACAAATACGGATCAACGATACCATTATCATGGGTTCGAGTCCCACGCAGACAATACTAGTAAAATGTGTCTGTTAAATAATATGTGTGTAAAGGCCCCGGATAACTAGTATTATTTCCTTAATGCAGGATTTTATCTTTTTAGAAAAGGAATGACCATTGGTCATATCAGACTATAAAATCTTCAGCTCTAGTTCAAAATTGTTAAATATAAAAGTACGTGTGATGACGGAGTAAGAATACAATTCACCACTCCCTATCTTGCCCGTGGATGTCGTAAAAGACGACTAAGGGATATAATACGCATATAACATATATGCAAAAGAAGGCAAACTCGAAATAAAACCCTATACCAACCTGTTTGACCAGCATGGTATAGTAACGTCAATTTCCCTCCTATTGTGAAGGAGGTTCGAGCCCAACAGTGGGACGTATTTAAGCTGAAACAATGATGATGAAATTTAAAATAACCATGTCCATAATGGAATAGTGGAGCTTTTGTCCAACGGTTGGCGTCGATGAACTGGAAAGATGTAAAGTATATAAACTAAAATAAACTCACGGTGTATAACTCTTCTGCTGTTCCATCTTCTCTTTGAAGTCTTTCGGTAACACCCAACCGTCGTTATTACCGTCTATCTCCTGGAAGCTGGGGCTTGAGGTCAAGTCTTTTAGTTTGAGGAACATATCGAAGTATTTTAAGATCAATTCCACATTCGATGCAGATTCCACAAGGGTGTCTACCATCTGTTTACCAATAGTACCTAGAAGAATACCACATTACTATTTAAACATACTACTACTAGCAACCCGCCCTCGCTTCGCTTCGGTTTTAGTCGCATTAACGGCATAGTTCCCGTTCCCGTGGGAATACTGGGATAAAATATAGCCTATGTTACTCCCTGATATTATAGCTTTCCATTGGTGAAAGAATTTTTGAAATCGGTTCGGTGGTTTAAGCGTGAAAGCGTAACAAACAAACTTACTTTCGCATTTATAATATTAGCAAGGATAAGTAAGGATAATTCTAGCAGTTATTGTGTTAGTGAGTGTCGTAAAAGTGCTTTTGCTAGTGAGTATCGTAAACGACGACTAAGGGATATAATATGCATATAATATCTAAGCAAGAGAAGGAAAACTTGAAACAAAACTCTATACCTACACGTCTGATCAGTGCGGTATAGTAGGACAATTTCCCTCTCATAGTGGAGGGGGACCGAGCCCAATCCCAACAGTGGGACATGTATAGTATAGGCTGCGATTATTGGATGATGACTAAAATCTTACCATTAACGACGTTTCCTTCAAGCATAGATAACATCATGGTGATCATGTCCTTCTGTAAATTGAGAAGCTCTTTCAGCAGATCCACTTGTGATGAATGTTTGGATAATTTGTCTTGCATGTGAGAGAATAGGAAGAGGAAACCACCGACTGCGTCCCACAATCTGAAAGACAATATTCATTTTAAATAAAACTATTTTATGTATTTTATTTTTGAATTACGCTTCGGTTACAGTCGCCGTTTCCGTGGGAATACTGGGATAAAATATAGCCTATGTTACTCAGGGATAATGTAGCTTTCCAATGGTGAAAGGTGATTTTTTTTTGAAATTGACACAGTAGTTTGAGTTTATTCATTACAAACATACACACACACACACAAAAATTTTTCCTCTTGATAATATTAGTGTAGATGTAGATTGCTCAACATTTCGAACACTTTATAGCGTTCATGGTCACTGGCGGACTAAAATGTTTCACGTTTAAGAAGTCGTCGTTATTACAGGGATTTATATCTCGGGTAGATCATTTTTCATATAGAAGCATTTTCTTCTTATACAGGCGATAAATTTGTACCAAAATGTGTGTCAAAATTTAATAACTAATTTCTGTAGCGTAACAAGATAATAATCTTACTAAAGGGGTTTGAGTCATTTTGGTTCAATGCCTCAACAGCATTTTAAGTGATGCCAAATGAATGCTTTTAGGGTACTGTTCATTTCATATTATGACGGCGAGGTGAATATCTAACATGAAAATGGTGTTTTGACACATTTTCAAACTAAGAAAGTTTTTATTTTTCCTTGTGTAAAAACTAAATGTACAATAAAATATATGTTTTTTTTTAATATACTTACCATGTACCCATAAGCTGAAAAAAAATTATAATAAACACCATGTTCGCGCTCGATTTCGGCTTGGCTGTCATAGTATGAAATAAAATACACTTTAAATGCTTTCCTTTGACATAGGTTTTACTACTGTTGCGATTATGGACCAGGGCCCATACATTTTTGCCCATGGTCCTTTTTATCTATGTTTTGCCAGCATCTTCTATACTCTGTTGCCTGTGCATCGCTGACGAACGTTGTAGGACGCTGCAGAATAACAGTGTTATGTTCACTTTACCGAGTAGATACCTCAACTGCAGCAGATATCCTTTTCCTCTTTTGCGAAGGGGACCCTAATCTTGTCATATTCACTGTGTTTTCTCTTACTATATTATTTATTGATTTTTATGTTATTGTACTTTTATTTTATGTTCTTATACGTGTCCCTCCCGTAAAGGAGTAATAAATTATTTTTCTTTCTTTCTTATCCTTCGCGTTATTCTACGTTTGTAGAAAAAACTTGTTATATAGTACAGGGGTGGTGAATTGTATTCTTCCTCCATGACTACACGGTATAAAAACAGATGTAAAACTATATATATACATTTTTGCATTATTTTCAAAATTCATTAAATTATACCACTATGTAAAAACGAAATCGTACAAAATAGGTAACATGTGGGGATTGGTGTATTTACCTTGAATGCGCTAAAGCCTGTTGATTCTGAGTACAAGGTCCTTGTATAACTTCAGTGAGCGTGTTGAATACCTGTGAAGCGACGCCTATCGCCTTGAAGAAGTTAGCTTTACCCGCTGGATCGATTAATTCCTGAGGATAAAATAAAATTATGAATACCATTTCCTTAATCTTTCTTTGCAATTTGTTCATAGAGTAAATTGGAAAGAAAGAACGGGAGAAACGCCAAAGATATGACATACCAGGGATCTTAAATAGTCTGATAACTAGACTAAGGCAGTGTTATTGAGATCCTTTTATCTGACTATACCTCATATTGCCCGGTACTCGGGTTTTTCAGAATACAAAGAGGAAAAAATATATTGATCGCCGTTAAGCGTTTAACGCTTTAAAAAGAAGTTTTCTTTTTTTATTCCTTTATAACCGATTTCAAAAAAGAAGGTTCTCAATTCGACTATGTTTTTTTTTTTGTTTGTTACTTCATAAATTTCGACTGGGTGAACCGATTTTATTGATTCTTTTATATTTGAAAGCTGGTGGAAGCACCAGCACATCACACGGGCAGCCGTGTGGTCCTATCTCAATTTGGTTCAGTTTGAAGACGTTTTTATTGTTGAAATTGACTATAGTCCTTTATCCTCGAAGGGGTAAGTAGAAATGTAAAACATGTATATTTTAACACGTAATGTTCATATTCGTTTTCTTATATATGCTAGCTGTCTTAGCTATAAACTTCAAATGGGTTATCAAGTGATGATCTCTTTAAGAAACACAATTAACCCAACAGTAGGTACTGTTTTCTTCGATATGGGATTTGAACATGGGATTTTATTTTGGCGACCACATGTTTATGCTAATGGATCAACGAACTAATATATAATAATTTATTTTTACGGATTTTATCGAGTTTGTATTTGATTTTTGATTACCCGACGTTTTGAAAACTTTACAGCGTTCATAGTCACAGGCGGACGCTCATGTTCGAGTCCGCCCGTGACTAAGAACGCTCTAAAGTGTTCGAAACGTCGGGCAATAAAAGATCAAATATAAACGCGATACAATTCGTAAAAAAGAGTTAAAAGAGTTACGATTTGGAATACTCGCGTAAGCATCAGAAGTCTTTAAATTGCCATAAAAACATACTTTGCTAGAATAATGCCAGTAGAAGTCCATGATGGATTCTTGAAGACGCAGTAGATAATCCACAGTGCAGATGACCACGTTAACAGTTGTAGTATTACCGGCTTGAGTTCGAAGGTAGTTCTGCCAATCTATCATAAAAAAGGGTAATCCTGATTATACATTTCATTTCTTATAATATGGAACGGGAAACTTAAGAGGATCTTCTCGTTCAACATTCCAGTGTTGAATACACAGGTCCACGACCAATGTGTGTTACCAGTGATGACTTACGGCACGGGAACGTGGTCCCTAAATGTAGACCTCATAACAAGGTTCAAAGTCGAGTAAAGCTATAGAGCGTGCTATGCTCGGGATTTCTCTGCGAGATGGATTCCAAAATACGGAAAGATGCAGAAGAACGGGTATAGCCGACATAGCACGAAGAATTAGCTGCAGTGGCAGTGGGCAGGCCACATCGCTCGATGAACCGACAACCGCTGGAGTAGAAAGGTTCTCGAGTGACGACCAGGTATCGGACGATGCAGTGTAGGACGAACTAGGTGGACTGATGACTTGGTGAAAGTTCTTGGGCGTCGTCGGATGCAGACGGCACAAGACCGCACTATGTGGCGTAACATAAGGGAGGCCTACGTCCAGCAGTGGACGGCGATAGGCTGAAGGATTATATGGTTTTGTTAGTTATCGTCCTGCATATATATATATTGTGTCCCTTAGTCGTCTTTTATGACACCCAGGTGCAAGAGAGAAGATGGTGACACTACTCGTATTGAAGATGGCTCGTATTTAAATGAAAGTGTGATGTTAAATTACTTATTATACTTATGATAAGAAAGACTAACCCAAGTTGTGACCTTCGCAGGTGAGCTGGATGAACCTGAATAGGGCACAAGTGAACTCAGCGTCGTGCATGTTCTTTTCACCTGCAGCGCCCTCTAAGCCCACGCCAAGACCTGTACAAATTATTTTAAATAAATCTCAAATTCAAATCTTTTATTTAAGCATAATCCTCAATTCTTTATACATTTTACCTTTTTCTTTATTAATTTAATAATAAAAATAACTACCACTGGAGTGAAACGAAAAATTAAATTTAAAAAAAAACCAAAAATTCGCATCGAGAAGATCCGGCAAGAAATTTTTTTATTTTAATCACTTCTTTAAATAAAATTACATACAATATGCCTATTAATAGGTCCAGTGTGATTGCCTTTCCATCACGATATAATATAATTTTCAAATAAAAAGCAAGAGATTGCTGGACTAGATACCACAAGCAGCTCCCGATCACGAGTTAACCACTAAAGCAGCCATCACTCAATTACAATGGAAGGAAGAGAAAGACCCGCTCCTCGTAGCTACACTCTAATATTTTTTTTTTAATGATAATGAGACGATGGTATACCGGATCGAAGGTTGAAGCTTCTTCTCCTTTTCAGACGATATATATACCACTATTGGCCACAGAATGCCTCGCATATGGTACGGCCTTAGAATAATAACGTATAGAAGGTAAGTTTGCGCACAAAAAGTGAAGCATTTCAATTGGAGCCTAATGGAGCTTACGCCGGAACCGTTCCCTAATGTCAATGTCACTGTGTTACAGGTACGTATGCAACTCTTAAAAAATAAAAAGGTAATAAAAAGGCAGTTTGTGCATTCAAATGGTGTAATAACACATTTGAAAAACGTAAAAAGGTTTTTAACATTACTTTTAAAAGTATTTCGACGATTTAAGTTAATGAAAACCAAATTTAATTTCATAATTTGTATAGTGGTGTGCGTGTGTACGTGTGTAATCGTCTGCGCGCCATTAGTATTTTTAGATTCATTTTTGGAATGTTCGAAGTAGGGACACTATCCTTCTATACGTTATTATTCTAAGGGTAGGGCAAACGTTTTTTAAATTTTGTTCGCCGATAGTAATATTATCTGCTAACATTCCTTACTCGATTTTTATGGTACCGGACGAGAGAGACAAGAGTGGTGATAATTATATTTATACTCCGGCACCATTAAACAGAAGCTGACGCATTTTTGTATTAAAATACTTATAATAGCCAAAAATCTCTAGTGTCCGTAAATTAGCCAAATAAATAATAAAAAACAGGAGAATGAAATAAAACTATTTTTACGCATTTTATTGCGTTTGTATTTGAATTTTGATTCTGACGTTTCGAACACTTTATAGCGAGTTTTTCATAGCGCGTGACCATGAGCACTGTAAAGTGTTCGAAACCTCGAGCAATCAAAAATCAAATACAAACACGATAGAATCTGTCCTGACTGTCTGTCTGACTCAGCCCATCCACCCAGTCATGTTCACACATGAAAAAAAAAAAAACAGAGATTTCACCCCTTAGGGAATAAAAAGATGAAACTATATTAAAATAGGTTTAACCTTCAGCTTTGGTATTCCGCTCGAATGCATCCAAATCCAGCACGGAACAAGAGTTCATAAGACCGGCTATAGATGTGAAGAAGCCGACATCCTTCTTGCCTTTCAAGTGATTCAGCATACCCTGAAAATTAAAACCAAATATTTAGATACGATCCTTACCATCAAAATTGGTTTTATTTAAGGAGGGATAATCCATAATCATTATGCCTCGTGTTATAAGTTTAATCTGATGGATGACTGCACAGATGGTGTAGTGATTAATATGCCGACCTACAGTGCCAGTGTTACGGGTTTGAATCCCACGCAGGACAACACTTTGCGCGATCCGCAAATTGTTGTTCCGAGTCTGTATATAATTTGTGTCCATTAATTATATTTTTATAAAGTCCTCCATAATAAGGATTATTTTCTTAGTGTAGTCTGTTGTCTTTAACAAAAAAATAATCCCGAAATAGCTCCTCAAAAACTTATAATATCTAACGCGATTGACAACTCGCAGAGCATGGTGATTATGACATTATTCCCCTTTGGGAAGGTCAAAGGCGATGAATGTCCCAAAACCCAAAAAAAGTGTCGAGGTCAGGGGCATGGATGTCAAGGACCCGATACCAGTGGACCGCCCACAGTCTATCAAGAAAAGGTATCTTCTACCATACTCACCATTTGAATATCAATGTTGCCACCTCGTAGTATAGAGATACCCAGCTGTAGTGTTTTCATCACCATCTCACTTGGAACTCCTTTAGAAGCTGATATATGGAGCAGCACCATTTCAGCAACTCCACGGTCTGCTAAACGAGCTTGATGGAAGAGTAATTTTTGTTTCTCCATCTCTTGCTCCTGTATTAAAAAATATGGTGAGATCATCATCATTAGAGCTCATATAAGTATCACTACTGGGCTCGAGCCTCCTCCATTTTGGGAGGGAAATTGAACTACTATACCATGCTGATCAGGCGGGTTGGTAAAGGGTTTTATTTCAAGTTTTTCGCCTTTTGCATAGATGTTATATGCGTATTATATCCTTAAGTTGTCTTTTTCGACATCCACGGGCAAAATAGGGAGTGGTGAATTATATCCTTACTCCGTCACCAGTTCACCAGTAAGAAGTGAGTATGAGAATGAAATCTGTGCCCTATCATAACGTGAAACTAGCTAGTGCTCACGGCTTTGCATGCATAAAGAGTAACTTTTCCAATATAAAATTGTATCCTAAACCATTTAATAGATTATGTTGATTGAATTAAAAACGGTCGCTCAACGTGCCATGGAGAGGGATAGCCCTTTTGGTATTTCTCTATGTGATAAAATCCGTAATACGGAAATCCGTAGAAGAACGAGTATAACCGACATAGCTCGCAGAATTAGCACGTTAAAATGGTAATGGGCACGCCACATCGCTCGTCGAACCGATAACCGTTGGGGAAGAAAGATTCTCGAGTGGCGACCAATACATTTCACCATTCTTTATCTTGTCTTGGTGATATAATACACATATGACATTGTGGAGAAGGCTCGAGCCAAACAATGGGTCGTATATGAGCCGAAATGATGATTAAAAAAATTAAGTCGGACCGCCAACCCATCATCAAGATAAAAATATCCTAACACAGCAATTTCTTTTGCCAAAAAAACAGACTCTATACTGTGTCAATTTGTATTGAAATCTTTTCACCGGTTTATGCGTCATTGAGTAACAAACATATAAACATCTAAACATCTTCAAAAACTTCCACATTTAAATATTAATATGAAGAAAAATTGTATCTGTCGTGAAAAATTGTAACGTAAAAGGGTGTTCTTTTTTAATTTCAAGATTAAATACATACCATAAACATATCCACAGTTTTCTGCATGCAACAGAATATTAAAAGATAAAAACTACACCATAATATATCCGTAGATAAAAGAGTTTATTTCTAATTAATATGAGTTCAATTTTTCAATAAATCGAAACTCACGTGTATGCTCGCTCTTCCTTCCTCTTCGCCTTCGGCTTCTCCACCTCCTTCTTCTTCTTCACCGCCGCCTTCTTCCTCTTCTTCTCCACACGATTTAGCTATGATGTGAGCGTAAGACATGTATAGAGGATCCTCCTGTGAATTATCATATCAAATTAATATGTACTCTGTTATAACAACTTACTGTAGAGTATCGTTCATCCATCCATCACCCTATCAAAGTCAATGGTTTGACATAGGCTGAGACGGTATAGTGCCATACCGCCAAACTTAGTAGGCAAGTTACTTGCGACACTTCAGTTAGTTTTTACGACTCGCACGAGGAATTAAGAAGCGGTGACATATTTATTTACTTAAACTTCTACACACAAAAACAGGTACAAGGCGGACTTAATGCCTTAGGCATTTTCTACCAGTCGACCTAGGGTGGAGCAGAAACAATTTGGGTAGGTGCAATGCGATGCCCGCGCAGGACAACACTGTGTGAACTACAAATTGTTGTTCTGAGTCTGGATGTAATTTGTGTACGGTAATTATATGTTTGTAAAGTCCCCCACAACACAAGCATAATATAATTAGAGAAGGGGAAAAAATATTTTGTGAATGAAATTTGGTTATCCAAATATAGGCAATGTATGTATAAATATTCTTTCATTTTAGGGTACCGTACCCAAAGGGTAAAAACGGGACCCTATTACTAAGACTTCGCTGTCTATCTGTCCGTCTGTCTGTCACCGGGCTGTATCTCAAGATCCGCGATAGCTAGACAGTTGATTTTTTTACAAATTATGTACATATTTCTATTGCCGCTATAACAAAAAATACTAAAAGCAAAATAAAATAAATATTTAAGGTGGATTATGTATGGGATACAACAAACGCGATTTTTTTATAGATAATGGTGCGGAACGCTTCGTGCGCAACTCTGACTCACACTTAGCTGATTTTTATTCTTCGTTCTTTCCTTTCAAGTGGTGACGGAGTAAGGATACAATTCACCACCCCCTTTCATTTTACCTGTAGGTTTCATAAAAGTGTGGAATATGATGTGCTGATAACATCTATGTAAGCGAAGAAAAATTGTTGAGTTTTGAGTTTCAGGTTGAAATGTATTGACATTTGGCCAGCGCAGTACCTATAGTCCTATTATTGTGGCGGAGGGTCGGGTCCAGCAGTTTGACATATGTGGCCTGAGTTGATGATGACTAAAGGAACAAAATTAAAACTAAGAAACCAAAAATATCTCATATAATGACTTTGCCTGTCTCTAGATGGGGTACTTAGGATAGTAGACCAATTTCTTTCTAATTCTTGAAAAGTTTTAAGTCGAAGAGTGGGATATAAATATGATTCGAGAAGACTAATGTTAGAATAATAAACGAGGAGTACTATACCTGGAGAGCACCTGATCTTTCAGTCATAGCACCACGACAGAAGGTGGTCACCAGCTGCGTCAGAGGATCTGGCTTGCCTTCTTCTTCAACTACATCACTCTTTTTCAATTCTGCGTCCTCAAAGGATTGCTGAAGGAAAAAAAAATTAACAGATTTTTTAATTGCTTATTTAAATAAAATGATGGTGCACATATGATTTAGTAGTTTTAGTAGCGGTCTTCTACGCCGGAGTGCCTTAGGTTCGATACCCATATGGTAGGTTTTGTGTAATCCCCAAATAATTTTTTTTCTAAAAGCAGCGTGCTGCACTTGGGAAATAATTCTTGTAACTTGCAAATATGAAATTAAAAGATACAAATTACATTCAGACAGAACAACGATTTGTGCAACGGACAAACAATTGTCCTGTGTGGGAATCGAACATACTACACTTAGTACGACTGGTCGGTATCTTAACAGGTTAACTGTCCGTGCTCCGGATTGGGTATGGTCCCGTACGTCCAGTACTATGTAAAATATATTTAGCGATAAAATCTCGTAAAAAATTTTCATACCATGTACAAAAAGAAATTTCGAGTATTTTCCTATGTCCCAGCACTTTTTATAATCCTTATGATGTGTCCTACTAAGTCCACATAAAACATAAGAAATTATTCTTACGTCCACATCTCCAGATGGCTTAGAATTTGTATGGGTGAGCAGACCACATGTGGTCTGTGGACTGGTACGCAAGTCTGTCTACAGACCATATATGGTCTGTGGACAGTTAACCTGTTAACACACCAATAACAGACTTTATCCCACAAACAAGAGATTTGTCCCTTTGTGCAGCTCACAGATGTCCCACTGTTGGGTTCGGGCCTCCTCTACAACGGGAGAAAAATTTACCTACTATAGCGCGCAGTGTTGGTAGGTAATAGCATTTTATAACGAGTTTTATTTCTCTTGCATAGATGTTATCTGCATATCATATACCTTTGTCATCTTTTACAACACCCACGGGTAAGAGAGTGGGTGGTGAATTGTATTCTAACTCCGGAACAAGGTGACTTGACGTCAGAGGTCACTTTATCTACGTCTAAGGTAACCTGTTAGGATGTATTCCTTATAACGCTGGGCTGGCAACGGAGGACAATCAACTCGGTACAGGTGGTTAGTTTTGGGTAATCTTCAAAACGGCTGGACGAATTTTGACAATATTTTACTATCAAATAGCTCTCTATATAACTTAGGCTATATTATATCCCGGTATTCCCACCGAAACCGAAAAGAACCGAAGGCGAGTTGCTATGTAAAATATAATTAAAGTAAGACTCACTGTTAAATCTTCAATCATGACTTCTTGTCCGATATTCTCTTCTTCCAACCACAGTTCATAGTAAGTTCGGGCGAATATATTACACGCACGATGTCTGTATATAAAAAAAAAACATGATTTTTCCTTTTGCTGGCTGTTCAATATATCGGGAAATCAAAAATAAAATGAATATATTTAATTTTCGATTGCCCGACGTTTTGAACACTTTAGAGTGCATGGTTACAGGAGGACTAAGGTCTCTTACGTCCAATAAGTCATTGTTTTATTATTATAAAAAAGTTTTATTAGTTTAAGGAAGTTTTAACATAGTTTCCACTTTATCTACATCTAAGGTAACCTGTTAGGATATATACCTTATCCCGCCGGGCTGACCACAGACGACAAGGAATTCAGTACTGGTGGTTAGCCCAATGGCAAAGGGGAGGAAATACGGTGGATTATGGAGTCGCGCTCCGCCCCGAAGCGGACGGCGCGTGCGTTCATGGGCAATCCAAAAAAAAAATATTGTTACTAAACCCACCGGCTAAGTCTATAAAGATGTACTGATCGCAGGCATGCCACAGCGGCACGCTTCCGAGCCGCGCAGAGTATGCGTATCCAACTGCATGTTCGTTGTTTAGGCTTTGTCGCCTTGTTAGTTCCATAGCAGCATGCACAGTTACACAAATTACAAAAAAAACACCAACGAATACTTCTAAATTTGATTTAACACACAAAATTATTACAAGGTTATTTTTTGGTAGATGCTGCCTAAGTTCTTTTAGTGTGTTTTAGTAGAGGAACTTCATGAGATCGATTTTCATTCCATTTCCTTCACTTGCATAGATAGTATATGCGTATTATATACCTTAGTCGCCTTTTACGATATCCACGGTCAAGATAGTGAGTGGTGAATTTCGTATTCTTTCTTAGTATTCTTTCTCCGTCACCGCACGGTAAATATATGATATAATATACGTCGTGATAGAAAACGTAATTTATTTGACAAATCGAGTTTTTTTCCTGTTAGCAGGTGGGCGAAGGATGATCTTTTAGGGATCTAAGACAAACTTAGTGCGTACGAAATATTGATGTTATTATCCAAAATACAAATAGGCGTTCTCTATTGAGCCAAAAGTATACTTTATTGTAAGTAGACCAATTCAATGCGTGCGAAGCATCGGCGCTGTTGTGCGAAGGCGTTCTCTACTGAGCCAAAAGTATGATTACGTTAAATTTTAAGATCAAAACCTGTAAAATTTTAAATATTAATGAGAACATTCCCAAGGATAGATGGCAGGTGGCCATTCATAAAACGATTGCCAATAACTTTGAAATAAGAGTGCAAATTAATTCTATCTTCGAACTTTGACGATAAGAGCAGGGTGATAATTGCAAGATTCAATGGAAAAACCATGTAGATACTGTAGTAAAATTTCACTACCGGTGTGAACAATTAGTATTGTTAAATGGCAAATAATAAAATTTCACCATAATTAATAACAAAAATCATCAATATTTATTAATCCGATTGGTAACGGAGTAAGAATACAATTCACTACCCCCTATGGCCATGGCTGTCGTAAAAGACGACTATGGGTAAAAATATGTATATAACATCTATGCAAGAGAAGGAAAGCTCGAAAGAAAACCCTATACTAATCTGTGACCAGCGTGGTATAGTAGGTCTATTTTCGCTCCTATTGTGGAGGAGGCTCGAGCCCAGCAGTGGGATGTATATGAGATAAAATGATAATGATGATGATTGATAAATATATTTTAGTTTTATATATGTAGAACTGCATGTAGAAAAATTTAAAAAAATGTTTATATTTTACTTAAAATCACTTTGTTTTGGCATCGAGGTGCACCGCACGACTTGAGCCATATCGATACTTTGCCCTAAGTGTTACTTAAAATGTTGACAACGTGGGTTAAAACGGATACAAAACTATTATGTTAGTTAAAACCACATTATAGCATAAGTATTATATAAAAAACTATACAGGTGTGTCGTAAAAATACGATAGAAGTGAAACTTTTATATTACAGGGCAATATTTTAATAATAAATTAATCGCTTGTGGAAAGCATACTGAGGAATACGCGTAAGTATGCGACACGGTAGTCGCTTCAGCTCTTTTTCTTCGCAGAATAATGTTGCGGATTAGACTTACAAAGCTCTCATATAAAAAATTTCACTTCAAAAACGATAAATTTAATGCAGTAACACTCCACAACGTATTGAAACCTCGGTAGTGAATGTAGCGAAGTCTGTCTGAAGCAGGCGATGACCGCTCGCTTACGTTGTATGGACACCACAGAACGGTATACGTTCTTGCTCATTTGTTGCGGATGATCGATCTATATTACATATATATTTACTTATATCAAAATCAAAAATAACTTATATTTATTTATTTAAATTTCATGCACCAAATTAATAGTACATAGGCAGACTTAATGCCGTAGGCATTTTCTTCTAGTCAACATTTGGGTGATGACGAAATATTATAGTAAGTGCCATTTATATTGAAAAGTGTTAAGATAACTACTTCTGTTTATATTATACTAACTGGCCCGGCGAACTAAACATACCGCCATAATTTTTTCGTAAATATATTTTCGAAAATATAGTCTGTCAGCTATAGCTGTCATTTGCGTTTTGTTATTACATGTCAGATGCGTGTCTGTTATACGTTTCATAGTGACTTGTATTCTCTATGACGTTTTATGTCACGTCACACAGGAACGCGATCGAACGGGATAAAAAGTATCCTATGTCCGTCTCCTGGATCTAAGCTACCTCCCCATCAATTTTCAGACAAATCGGTACAGGCGTTCTTGAGTTATATAAAGTGTAACTAACACGACTTTCTTTTATATATTATATAGATGTCACAGTATTGTCAACTTGATTAGTATTATCTTAAATAAAGTTTCAAATATTTTACAGATACCGGTGTACAAATATTACACAATGTTTAGTAGATTTTATAAATTCTAGGAAAACAATCAAATAAACAAAAGTAGTAATAATTAGAAATATAATGTCAATTCAATTTTTCCTAATGGAAAATATAATGTCATGGGTTTGGATAATATAGAAATCAATTGATATGTCAAAGTAATAATATATAAAGACATTTTTAAAATTACACTATTAAAGTTACCATCCATAAACTCGTCAATTGAGTAATAACACTTATTCATTAAGAAATTTAAAATTGTATGCTTAAGGTATTTAAAGGAATTTATTACAATACATATATATATATATATATATATATATATATATATATATATATATATATATATATATATATATATATATATATATATATGTATTAGCATATACTAATCGTTCTCACTAAACAATTTTATTCGTTGTTTAGGGATGTGATCTCGGCTGTATATTTTAGAATGAGTGATTTTGGGAAAGAGAGCCAATTTATTACAGGAAACCGGAGAAGCGCGCGCTATTTGATTTGGCTAATAAGCGAGCGCAGTGGCGGAGAGATGGCTATGCTGTTGTTAATATTGATTCATGACCATGGATACAAAGTCCTTCAGTCGAATACATTGTAGTTTAACAATTAACATACATAGTCTGTCAGTAAGTCAAGTCGTTACCAAGATTTGATTGCTTACAACCAAATCACGACTTCATTAGGAATTTTGGAAGAACACGAAAATGCACGTAGTTCACCATTATATTATATTTACTACACTTCAGAATCTTCTCTGCATTATATTGCATAAAATGTCGGCTAAATTATTCAATATAACATTGTAAAACACTAAAATAATGAATAAAATATAAGAGCGCAACATGACATTTTGACATTCGCGCTGAAAAACCCAGATGGCTATGATATGGTTAGAGTTGCCCAACATACTTTATAATAAAGTATCTTACTTTATTTTTGGTAACTATATACTTTTGCATACTAATAAAGTATGTAAAAATTCTTTATTTTCTAAACTTTACTGTGATGCGATTTACTGTGAATTTAACGGTACACATAATTGAAAACGGATGACGCAAATAATTTATAATTACTGAACGAAATGTTAGATATCAGATGTGGTGTGACTCAGACTTTATATGTGCTAAAAGTACACAAAAATATGTTTTTAAGGCAATAAAAACATAAAATTTGGAAAATACTTTTTTCTTCCAAATACTAATTTTTTTTTCCTATACAAACCATTATAATACGGTTTTATTTTGTCAAAAAAAAAATGGCAACCCTAGATATAGTAACCCAATATTGAAAAAAATAGCACCAAAATTAATTTGTGTTTTTTATATCATAATATATATAATTCTTCTGTGCCTGTGTGAACTACTGCTGCGTGTTGAACTACTCCTAAACGGCTGGACCGATTTTGATATTTTTTTATGTATGTTCCAGTGGATTCGGGCATAGTTTTAGATTAATAATTGGAACCTGTAGATGTCACTGCAATCGATTTCAATTCCTTTTACTCTTTAGGATTTGAATAAAACAGCGTTTGTTGGGTCAGCTAATATAATGTGCCTTTTAAGAAATAATCTAAGATCTAAAATGTACTTACCATATGCAATCCAAAGAGAACTTTGCTCATAGCAACGATTCTTTCGACGGTGTCGTCAATAATCTTAGCCTTGTTCTCAGCAGTTTCCACTGTGATGTTGGTCTTCGACTTGGAGCCTAGCTTGGAGTACAAATAGTGCTGCCAGGACATCTCGTCAGCTGGGTCAATCTTGTCCGGTAGCGTTAACTGGATCTTGGCAAACTCGGCGACATCTTGTTCTGACATTTTCTGGAAAAAAATCAGATTAGTCGCGATAGTAAAAGATAGAAGGAAGAAAAAAACATTTTTTCTATTCTCGTTCTAATCTATAAAATAAATCTGTAAATAAATTCTTACTAATATTATAAATGCGAAAGTAAGTTTGTTTGTTACGCTTTCACGCTTAAACCACCGAACTGATTTCAAAAATTCTTGCAGCTATGGAAAGCTATAAGGGAGTAACATAAGCTATATTTTCCAGTATTTCCACGGGAACGGGAAGTACGCGGGTAAGGCGACTGAAACCGAGGCGAAGTGAGGGCGGGTGCCTAGTAAATCTAAAGAAATCCTTACTAATATTATAAATGCGAAAGTAAGTTTGTTTGTTACGCTTTCACGGTTAAACCACCGAACCGATTTCAAAAATTCTTTCACCAATGGCAATCTATAATATCAGGGAGTAACATAGGCTATATTTTATCCCGGTATTCCCATGGGAACAGAAAATACGCGGGTAAGGTGACTGAAAGCGAAGCAAGGGCGGGTTGCTAAAAAGACAATACCCTAAGGAAGTAATCCTTGTTTACAAACATGTAATTACAGGACACAAATTACATCCAGACTCTGAACAACAATTTGCGGATCGTACAAAGAGTAATCCTGGGATTCGAACCCACTACACTGGATCTGTAGGTCTGTATCTGTGCAGTCATTATAATTCCTTAGTCTTTTCCGACACCTACGAGTAAGAAAGGCGGGTGGTGAATTGTATTCTTACTCCGTTACCGCACGCAAGGAATTTATACAGGATTTAACCTAATAATGTCCATGTGGTGACGGAGTAAGAATACAATTTACCACTCCCTCTCTTACCCGTGGGTGTCGTAAAAGACGACTAAGAGATATCTTGTGCATATAACAACTATGCAAGAGAAGGAAAACTCGAAATAAAACCCTATACAAATCCGTCTTACCAGCGTGGTATAGTAGATCAATTTCCCTCCCAATATGGAGGAGGCTAGAGCCCAGTAGTGGGACGTATATGAGCTGTGACGAATGAATCATGATGGGCTTAATAACATACCTTGAGGAATCTGTCTTTACAGTGTTGTACTAGCTCTTGCTCTCTACCAGCGAATAGATTCAATCCAACCGGCAATAATCTCTTCAGACAGGCCACCATCAGTGACGCCTGAACTTCCTTGTCTTTGTCGCGCTTCTTGTCACGGTTTTTCTTCTTTTTCTGTTAAACAAAATATTATATTGTCAAAAAGAAAATGTAAGATAGATCTGTGTACCTACTCGTGAATCTCGATTCCAATCCTAAATCTAATCGTAGCTCGAATTTGAGTAATTTGGTAGTCTTGAAAGCGACACGGTGGAATTTTTTTAAATTAATCGAATTCGACTCTCGTTGATTGTTTGCTTGATTATTTGCTACTTCTGAGGTCATTTTGACGTAGTTTAAAATCGTTAAAGTTGCACAATTTAAAGTAAGCGTCTTTGTGGTGATCGAGTTCGGTAACGTTATTAATTTAAAGTAATAAAATACGGCACATTTGGTGATAATAATTTCTTTATTTATTTTTAATAACGGCATATGCATTTAATTATGCAATATGAACAATTCATTCTCGATTTTGTTTTAGAGTACCAAATACATATAAGTTTGGTGAGATTGGAATTGAATTGGATTCGAAATTAGAATTGATTTCAAGAGTAGGCACACTGATAGTAAAACTTTTAGATTTTGCCGATATCTTCTCTCTATGTCCCACTGGTGGGCTAAAGTCTTCTCCACAATAGAAGGGCAATCGATCTTCTAAACCACGTTGCATAGTGTGCTGTGAACCCGATTTTAGTTGCATGTAGTTTTTATTATAGAAATAGCCTTCATGTGCGTGACGAGATGCCGAATAATAATGAATACAATAACATGTAAAAATCCGTTGGTGTTTTTTTTACTAAAACTAATTTGACTGATACAATAAATTACTCAGTTCATTTAGATTTTCAGTATGGTGACGAAGTATGAATACAATTCACCACTCTCTATCTTGCCCGTGGATGTCGTAAAAGACGACGAAGATATGTAATACGCATATAACATGCAAGAGAAGAAAAACTCGAAACAAAACCCTATACCAACCTGTCTGACCAGCATGGTATAGTAAGATCGATTTCCCTCCTATTGTAGAGAAGAGTCGAGTCCAACAGTGGATATATGAGCTGAGATGATGAAATATATATGTATGCCTTAGAATAATAACGTATAGAAGGTAAGTTCCCGCACAAAAAGTGAAGCATATCAATTGGAGCCTAATGGAGCTTTACGCCGGAACCGTTCCGTAATGTACAAGTCATTGTACTGCACGTACGTACGCAACTCTTAAAAAGTAAATAGGTAATTATGACGGTTTGTGCATTCAAATGGTGTCACAATACATTTGAAAAACTTAAAAAGGTTTTTAACATTACTTTTAAAAGTGTTTCGACGATTTATGTTAATAAAAACAAAATTTGATTTCATAATTCGTATAGTGGTGTGCGTGTGTACGTGTGTAATCGTTTGCGTGCATGTAGTATTTTGAGATTCATGTTTCGAACGTTCGAAGTACTGACACTATCCTTCTATACGTTGTTATTCTATGATGGTGTGCCTTAGATAGTTGATGTAAGTAACAAATGCATGTTATGAATAAATTAGTCGAAACAATGTATTGTTGGGATCAAATTGTATTTATCGAATTGATATTACCTTGCCGCCACCTTGAGTGGTTCCATCAACTACAGCCGTTACTCTCCTAGTAGCTGTTGGCATGATCAGTACCTGTTGAACATTTAATGAGGTCATGCCATGACATACAGATATACAAATCGGTTATTTAACTAGTGAGAACAGTAATTCCTAAAATGGATGAACATTTTTTTTTAAATATCACACAATTACAAATATTATGAAATTTCCAATGCTTGTGGTCAGTATGACAATATCTATACTAAAAAAAATGAAGTGTCTGTATGTTACATTACAAATAGTAGGCTTTATGGCTGGTAGTCTATATAAAGAGTATTTTTTTTTTATGGGTGGGCTATGGTAAGCGCACACGCGGTCCATTCCGTCCGGGGCGATGGAAGGACGGCGGCGGGCCCATAGCCCACCCGTACCCACGTCGCCTGGGTCGTTGGGCCTACCACCGGAGCAGGGTGACTTGTCGTCAGTGGTCGGCCCGACGGAATACCCTTTCGGGTACCCTCACCTCTCGACGTTCCTGTCCTGGGACGTCGGTCGCCGTCGCGCGGTCAGCCTCTCTGTGGGTGACGGACTAAAATCTCCGGTCCGGTCACCCGCGGGATATAAAGAGTAACTTAGGCTATAATTTATCCCGATATTCCTAGGGAATCGAGAAGTACGCTGAATGCTTTATGTTTTTTTTTATCCGTAGACTTATTTGATAATTAGGGAAAGTGAGAGAATAATATTGATAGAATCTCAATGTTTCGTTAAGTTGGCGAAATCGTAAAGTTAATTTTATACATTACCATATTATCAATTTCGTTAGCAGATATGAAATTTTGCTCCTCCTTTAAGAAGTACTGACTCTTGGACCAAATATTGAATATTTCAGCCACGTGATTGTATAATTCTTCAGCCTCTGTTAACAAACAAATGTTTATTAGGATAATTCGATGCTTCAATACCCTATGTATGTGACAGAATAAAAATACTAAATAATCATCTTATACGTACGTACTTCTGTCAGGCTCGAGCCTACTCCACAATAGGAAGGAAATTGAACTAATATACGACAATATAGTCAGAGGGGTTGGTAGGATTCTATTTCGAGTTTCGCAAGATTTGATTTCAGACAACGGTCTAAGCTATTGTGTGTCAATAAAATGTCAATAAAACTACTTTACGGATTTTATCGAGTTTGTTGCATTGTTGCAAAATTTTGCAGCGTTCATAGTCACGTGCGGACTGACAGTCCGCACGTGACTATGAACGCTGCAAAATTTTCGAAACGTCGGAAAATCAAATACAAACACGATAAAATCCGTAGTTTTATTTAAAATACGAGCGTAAACATCTGAAATCATTATTGTCCATAACTTTTGTAATCTGTACTATGAAAGACTAGCGCATATTGAATCGACCTCAAATAATTAGGATAAGGTGATAAATCTTATAGCCATAACTTAAGTTATGGCTATAAGATTCCTGGAAGATCGCTGCTACTGACTTGCCTTGTGATATTTTTTTTTTATGGGTGGGCTATGGTAAGCGCACACGCGGTCTATTCCGTCCGGGGCGACGAAAGGACGGTGCGCGGGCCCATAACCCACCCGTACCCACGTCACCTTCGTCGTTGGGCCGACCACCGGAGCAGGGTGACTTGTCGTCAGTGGATGTGATATCTTAACCGGTTTTTACGTTTCCCACAATGGTGACGGAGTAAAAATATAATTCACCACCCCTTCTCTTACCCATGGGTGTCCTAAACGACGACTAAGGGATTGAATATACATATAACATATAAAGAAAAGGCAAACAGGAAATTAAACCTATACCAATACGTCTGATCAGCGTGGTATTGTAGGACAATTTCTCTCCTATACTAGAAGATGCTTGAGCCCAACAGTGGGACGTATATGGGCTGAAATAATGATGATGACGAGCTAGACCTTGGTCAGTCTTTGTTCATCAATGGACCACAATAGCCTGGTGGATGTATACATTATTTTGGGCGAAGAATCAAAGCCTATACCAACATCATCATCATCATCATCATCTTGCTCTTATCCCAATTACTTGGGGTCGACGCAATATGTCATCTGTTTTGACATATTGCAAAAAGTTTCGGCAATGACTTTTATGACCGGCCGCCTGCCTGACGTCAACCCTCCTTGGGAATGTATTCGTTGACCCAAATGGTACCAGATGGAGTTGGTACGGGTCAATCTAGGGCTCTTAGTCGTCTTTTACGACACCCACGAGCAAAGCAAGGGTTGGTAGTATTCGAAGCCGCTACCACACAGCAAAGCCTATACCAACCTGGTACATTATTTCTAAGCCAATGGTTCCTCTGCAAGTCCACGTACTTGATGAGAAGTGGGTAGAATGAGTAAATGTCACGGACCAACAGCTGCCAATCTTCTTGTATTTGAGATTCTACTTGGGATGTGTCATCAGTGGAAGACTGAAAAAAACAAGATAAATATAATAAATAAAATTATATGTAGCCCCGGATAAGAATAAGAAAAAGAATACTAAGCATCATCAGGAGAGATTAAAGAATCAGTCAAAACGAATACCATGAGCTCAAACTTGATGGGTTTTACTAACAGGCAATCCAGGTTTTCGTCACCTTTTTTTTTTCACGCTGTGGAAATGCATTTACGCACTATTCCCCCGCCGGTTACAGACAGGGGAGTGTGTGTGGGACTCGCCGGCCACAGAAGTGACCGAAATACCCACTAAAACCACAGCGGCCCCTTCCGCGCTTTTACGGGGTGCCGGAGAGATCGTCTGATAACATTCTATCCCCGACACCCCAAACATTCTATCCTCGGGGTGTCGGCACCCCAATAAAGGTTTTCGTCCTCTACCTTTGAGCTCCAACATTGGAATGGTTCTGTGATATGATCATACATGGTTATACGTTTGAAGGTAAAGAAAATACCTATTATTACAGACCACACCAAAAAGTTTAGCAGTGGGTATATGCCGTCCCTTTCTTGCACAGCGATACTTGTTTAGGGCATACACAGATTAGTATAAGATTGCAAAATGACGTCACATTATTAGTATTGTTCTCTCTGTCTAATTAATAAAATTTAATTGCTTATATCTGACTCATATGAAAATAAATGTTACGTTGTTTTATATACGAAAATAGTTATCAAGGCATCAATAAAATGTTTAGAACTAATCACAGTATTTCCAGAAAAAAAATTACCTTAATAAAGCCCCTCAAGCTCTCTTCTTTGTGGAACATATTGTCCGTCCTCTTTCTAACTCTCTCGGCGAGAGGCAAGAAGGAATCCCTTAGCAGCTCCTCAGAAGAATTAATGATGATCTGCTGCGTATAGGTAGCGATACGGGTCATCCACGGCGCGTTCTCATTGCCAATGTTCTTTTTGATCAGTTTCAGAACGTTTTTGAGGAGTTGGTTCATATGTTCAGCTGTCACCATCGTTACATGATTGCTACAAAGAAGATTTCTATTTATCATTAATTATTTTAAAACTATGTGTCTGTTTAATGATTTCTGATGTTTGCGAGAATATTACACATTGTAAATAAAATTATTTTACGGTTTTTGTCGCCTTTGTATTGGATTTTTCGATTACCCGACGTTTCGAACGCTTTACAGCGGCACATGTGCGGCAGTATCACTTACCATTAGGTGTGTTGCTCACTCGTTTGCCACTATTGGCAATAAAAAAAACCTATGACTACATTGTCACTGTTTAGATTATCCGAATTAATTAGTTCGAAATACGGCAATTCGTCCACAAACGGGTATAGTTATACCCGTTGGCACAGCATGAAGAATTAGCACACTAAAGTGGCAATGGGCAGGTCCCTCGACGAATCGACAACCGCTGGGGAAGAAAGGTTTACAAGTGGCGACCACGTATCGGACGACGCAGCATAAGACGCCCCTCCAGTAGGTGGACTAACGACATAAAATTCTTAGTTTTATTTACAATGTGTAATACTTGCGCAGAAATCATTTTATGTCGAAAGATGGGGGAAAGCTAAGTCCAATGGCGATAGGTTGAACACTGAAGTCAAGGAACTCTGAACCGGTGGTCGGCCTAACGACGAAGGCGACTTGCTATATGGGTGGGTCACGGGTTGTGCGCCGCCCCTCTTTCACCCCGGACGGAGCCGTGCGGCGGATGCGCTGACCGTAGCCCACCCCAAAAAAAAAGTGGCGATAGGCTGAATGATGATAAGAAATAAATTAATTGAAATAAAATTAATTTTAATTTCTACTCACCCGCCAGTTGGTGTGACATTATCAGGCCCCTGTGCCCACCAGAAGGGTAGATAAGAACACAGTAATGGTAATACTACATCTATAATATGAGGTGCTTCATTATAAGTCTTGTCTGATTCCACAAACTGATCCACTTCACCAAGTATAGTCTCTAAAGTCGGCATACATTGTTCCATTTTCTGCATAATGTCTGTAAAATTTATTAATACAACATTAATATTGTATTTTTCCGTGGGATGACGGAGTATGAATACAAATCACCACTCCCTATCTTTCCCGTGGATGTCGTAAAAGACGACTAAGGGTTATAATTCGATATAGCATTTATGCAAGAGAAGGAAAACTCGAAATAAAATCGTATACCAACCTGTCAGACTAGCATGGTATAGTAAGATTAGTTTCCCTCCTATTGTGGAGGAGGCTCGAGCCCAATAGTGGGACGCATATGAACTGAAATGATGATATAGAGAAGGAAAACTCGACATAAAACCTTATGCCAACACGTCTGATTAGCGCGGTATATTTATTTAATTTCCCTCCCGATGCGAAGGAGGCCCAAACCCAACAGTGGGACTTATGTAGACTGTAATGATGATGATATCGCTATATGCTAGTATACCTAATCCTTCTCTATATACATACGTATTAATATTTACCTTGAGCTTCAAGTGAATGATCAGCAATCCTGTTAAGCAGTGAAAACTGGTTGTGTTTGTTTAGATGTGGCTCCAAAAATGCAACTGGGAATGTTGAGCTGAACGCACCTAGACATGAACCCTGAAAGATTATTAAAATATTTTAACTATCTGCTATTTTAATCACATGTGTACCTTTACGCGAATTTAAGATGTCTTCTCGCGTGGTGACGGATTAAGAATACAATTAACCACTCCCTATCTTGCCTGTGAATGTTGTAAAAGATGACTAAGGGATATAATACACATATAACAACGGTCCAAGAGATGAAAAACTTGAAATAAAACCCTATACCAACATGACTAATCTCACGGAAGGAGGCGGTGGATCGTGTGCGAGTAGAGCTCCTATTCGGCGACACGTTCCGCCGCCGGCGACTCGGGCGGCGCAGGCGCGAGTTATCTGCGCCTAATGCCGCCCTAGCCGAGGCCGCGGGTGATCGGACGGGGAATTGTCCGTCACCCGCAGAGAGGCTAATCGTGCGACGGCGACCGACGTCCTAGGACGTCGAGAGGTGAGGTTACCCGAAAGGGTATTCCGTCGGGCCGACCACTGATGACAAGTCACATCTGCTCCGGTGGTCGGCCCAACAACGAGGTGACGTGGATACGGGTGGGTTATGGGCCCGCGCGCCGTCCTTTCATCGCCCCGGACGGACTGGACCGCGCGTGCGCTTACCATAGCCCACCCATAAAAAAAAATACTAACATGACTGACCAGTATGGTATAGCAGATCAATTTCCCCACGGGAAGGCTGGCGAATCACAATCATTCTCATTTATATTTAAGAAAAACTAAAGAATATAATAAAGACCCATTACATTATGGCCGTTTATAACAGACACCTATATTTTAGGAAACATTTAAGGCAATATATAATTAATGCAACGCATAACTACTTCTGATGTTTACGCTAGTATTACACATTGTAAATAAAACTATTTTACAGATTTTATCGCGTTTGTATTTGATTTTTAATTTCCCGACGTCATTACAGAGACTTGATAACTCTATAATAACAATAACTTGTTGGACTTGAGACATCTTAGTCCGCCCATGACCATGCACGTTGTAAAGTGTTCGAAACTTCGGGCAATCAAAAATTAAATATAAATACGATAAAATCCGTAAAATAATATTATTTATAATGTAATCCAATATGAAACGTGTGGGATTGAATTAATTTTGGTATTATCTAAAATATAGGTGTTGCTGAAATCGATCATCATAGCCAGTTTCAACAAAGATTTTAAATTATGAGCAACATCGAAGGCAGTGTGACTGTCCCATAATATATGGTTTAATTCATATTACCTTAGATATAAATAAACTTAAGTTACACACTTAAACTTTAAGAGTCATTAGTGAAATCATAGAGTAAGAGAAGTCTTATTGTGGTCCATTAAACTTACCAAAGCAGGTTTGTGCCTCTCAATTTCAGTCTTCAAATATTTTCTATCGTGTGTCAATGTAGCGTCTGTCCCTAGCGCGTACAAGGAGCCTAACATCTTGTAAGAAGCCACTTGGATCTCGTCCACTGTAAAGAAATAATAAAAGAAATACTTTATTTACAAATTTCATTATCATAATAATCAGTTATAAATTTTCTGCAATAACGATAACTTGTTGGACGTGAGACTTCTTAGTCCGCCTGTGACCATGAACGCTTCAAAGTGTTCGAAACGCAAATACAAACGCGATAAAATCCGTAAAGTAATTTCATTTAAAATGTGTAATACTCGCGTAAAAATCAGAAATCATTATAATCATCTCAGTTTATATACGTCCCACTGTTAGGCTCGAGCTTTATTCATAACTAACAACCCACCCTCGCTTCGCTTCGGTTTCAGTCTTCTTACCCGCGTAGTGCCCGTTCTCATGGGTATACCGGGATAAAATATAGCCTATGCTACTCCCTGATATTATAGCTTTCCATTTGTGAAAAAATTTTTGAAATCGGTTTGTTGGTTTAAGCTTGAAAGCGTAATAAACAAATAAACTTACTTTCATTTATATTATTAGTAAGGATAGCAGAAAAATTGACCTTATATACTATACTAGACGGGTTGTTATAGGGTTTTATAGGGTTACTGCTTCATAGGTCTCGGAGAATACAACCAATGTAGCAAAGTTATTAGGAATATTTGATTAATTCTGTGTAGTGACGGAGTAGGAATACAATTCACCAACACTAACAAAGTGGAGCCCGTGGACCCAAAGACGACTCAAGGACATAATTTCAAGGAATCGCTACTGATCATCGGTCAAAATTGCAACGGGGAAGAAATACGCCAGATTACGAGGCCGCACGCTGCCTCTGCTGTAACCTTGGACCATACGATCTAGATGTGTGGAGACCATAGTTTTTTAAAAAAACAAGAATATAATATGCGTTTAATATCTATGCAATAGAAGAAAAATAAAAGCCAAATAGAAGCCTATGCTAATATGTCTGACCAGCCTGGGTTCGGTTCATAATAGGAGAGAAATTGTTCCATATGAGTATTTTGTTTGGTGCTATTTTTAACGAACCATATTTTATGGCTATATAAAAATGTAAAAATATTTTGCCATATAATCATACACATTGAAATCGATTTATTTTTATCGTCATAAAACTTATTTATTCAAATTTTCAAATGTTGCGTTACATTTGGTATAATCCTATGTTTTACTTTATTGTACTGGTAATTATATACATATTTTATGTTATTTTTATAATAGGAAAAATAAAACCCTATATCAACCCATGTGACCAGGTGTGTTGGATTATACCAATCAAATAACCATTGCCAAGAGACTCGTGTACAACAGCAGGATGTATAGTGGTAGGACTACACTGTTGACAGTTGTCTGTCTACAGCCGCGGGCTGGTCCGTCCGGGGTAGTACCACACTGAGCAGAAAATCGACGTCCGAGTAGTAGCAATTTGGCACTGCGCTTCGTTCGGTGAGCGAGAGAGCTGGAAGCCCAACTTTCTGAGGGTGTTTATGTGTAGTGGGTTTTGGTGATGCCTTTAGTATCCACCTATCCTCATGGCACGCACTCACACTCCCTTCACGGTAGGCAGCAGTCTTGCAAAGGCTCATGAGCTGCAGTAGCACTTACCATAAGGGTTCTATTTGCTCGTTTGCCATCATTTGCAATAAAAAAAAGGATATCACCCGCAGAAAAAGAATCCAACAGATTAGTATATACCCCCTTTGCAGTAGTAAGATACTACGTTCCAATTGATCTCTTACATGCGTGACATCAAGATATAATTAAATTCATTGTAGTATCAAGGGTGATTTGATCGCTAAATAACTAATAGTTTTATGTAAGTTGATATTTATATAAATTTTTTATCAAAGTTTCAGGTGTCCATAATCCAAGCAATAAATGCAAAGAACTCGTCAGATAAATTATTTGCCGACGTAATACGAAACATAACAAGAGTTAACAAAGTTCTTGAAGAATTGATTCAAAATTATGAAAGTTTGCAAAAGATATATCTGTCAAAGGAAGTTTTTGAAACTACTAAATATTTTTCGCCACAAGACGATGAAAGAACTGAAGGTAATTCGATAGTAAACAAAAGAAGTGATTTAAAGAAAATGCCTGCGACCGAGATGATATTGTCAGATCGAAAAGATTCGGATAATAGTGAGTCTACATCTGAAAATGAGAATAATATTACAATGAAGGAACTTATTACAAATCCAAAAACAACTGGACATGAAATGCTAATAGTATTCTCCTCTATTGAAGCTGAACGGAGGAATATATCTGGGAATTTACCTAAAGCTGAAGTTATATTTATCGATACTCATAAAAAGTTGAAAGAAGAATCAAAAAAGAAGAGAAATAAAATGATTGACGATGAATTAAATGTACACTATAGAAATAAGAAAACGAGATTCAGTATTGAGCCTAATTTTAAACAAAACAATAAAACAAGTGATGCAAAACATAATTCATACGAAAGAACAAATGGTACAATTAAAACGTCAAAATTGAATAAAGACATCGATAAATATATAATTATGTCGACTGCTAAAGATACTGTAATACTCCAAGGTACAACTGCACATATTAAATCAAGCACACTTTCTCCCTATCATATGAGAACACAAGATTTAGATGAATACAAAACAGATACCAAAAAGAAAGAAAAAGGTGATAAGAGAAGTGAAGTTTCTTTAGCAATTGTTAAAAACGATACTTATTTAACAGAGGCAGAGATTGCTAAAGATCAAAATAGGATTGGCGTAAGTTTCTTCTTTTAATTTAATAAATTGCAGGTGTAATTAATTATGTATGCTATCATACGTTAAATTAATGAATTAGAATCATAAAAAATGAAGAAGGGCGAGGAATATTTTAATAGAAACACGTGGATGTGATTTTATTACAAATAGTACCGTTCATGTAGCATAGAAAAAGTATCCAACTTTGACTTTTACATTGAGAAAAAGTCTCTTGAAAGCCTTTGCAACGATATTAACCGTACATGATAATATATTATAACTTAATTAACATCAGTAACCATCGTCAGTGTTTCGTTGCTCACTGTAATATATACTAAATTTAATTATTTAGCTGTTAAATCTATTTCCCTTATTTCGATATTTATAAGTTATCGGAACGTTTAAAAGCAGTTTTATTATTGACACTGAAAATATCTAAAAAAAAAACAAGTGTATTGGTTTTATGATTATCAAGCATCTTATAGTTCAATAGTATTAGATAGTCTTAGTTCTAACTATACAACGTAAAAGACGGTAAATTGTAAACTATTATATAGGTCTAATTCATCACCTGTGTGGTGACGGAGTAAGAATATAATTTACCATTTCCTTTCTTGCTTTTATGTTTCGTAGAGGACGACTAAAGGATTATAATATGCTGACAATATCCATCTAAGAGAAGGATAACTGGATATGAAACTCGAGTTTGACTAGTGCGGTATGGTAGGTCGATTTTCCTCCCATTGTGGCTGAAGCTCACGACTAAGGGTGAGTCTTTTGTGGGCTGAGACGAAGTACTGATTTTATATAGATTTATAAATTTGTATAATAGGCTCAATAGCTCCTAATCAAGTTATTATTTAAACATAAATTAGCATATTTTATTATAAATATTATAATTTGAATTTAAGCAATCGAGGAAAGAAAATCTTGCTAAGCCTCTTAATGATTACGAAAATATAGATTTAGCCAAGGATGAGTTCATGACGAATATTCTGAGAAATGCTTACGGGGACGCATGTTTGAAGCTTGTTGTTAGGAAATGCTATCAGGTAAGTCTGACTGAGATATAAAAGAATAACTATAGTAAATAATAACTTTTATTTGAAATAAGGATTTAGTTGTTAAATAAGTAGGCCGAGTTATTGCCATAAGTACATTTAACAGAATAGATATACAATATTGTTACGGAGCGACGGGTTTGTATCCACTGCAATCCAAAGGCTTGTTGATGTGCTACCAAGATTAGTTTGAATTTTGAGAGAGATTTTATTCTTGCCCTACCATTTCTACAGTTTAATCTTTGCGGTATAAAATGTTTTGATTTAAATCTAATAAATCGTCTTTATCATTACCCAATTACTTGTTTGTATTTGGGGCTGACACATTAATGTAGTCATCATTCACCGTATATATTGAACATAGTTTTTGCAATGGTTTAAGACTGGCTGCCAGTCTGTCGTCAACTATCCATGGGAATATTATATTTAATCAATAAGCTTGAGCGTGTGGTGACCCAATAAGAATACAATCACCACTCCCTATATTGCCCGTGGATCTTGTAATAGATGGGATTAACATGTATGCAAGAGGAAAACTCGAAACAAAACCCTATTCCAACTTGTCTGACCACCATGATAAGGTCAATGTCCCTACTATTGTGGAGGAGGCTCGAGTCCAGCAGTGGGACGTATATAAGCCGAGATGAAGAAGCTCATTTTGTGAATATACTCGTATTAAATTATGTTAACAACAAATCGTCACCAGTCTATTGTTGGATATAGGCCATCATCTTATAGTGAGGGTAGGATAATGTTAAAATTGCCACGATTGGCATTAGGCGAGCGAGGCAGTTGGTGTTGTATTAGTTTACCAAGGAAGTGCTGCTGTTTATTCACTCGGTGATCATTTAGAACGACTCCACGGGAAAGTAAGGGGGTGGAGACTCATTGTATTCTAAAACCCTCAGCGCAAGTAAAGACCAAAGGAGTTTATTTAAATTATATTACGTAATGTCTTAAAACTTTCAATAGTTATCCAACCGAATTATTCATTAAAAGATATACCTGATTTATTTTCATTAGGTTTCATTTATTAGTTCCGTGCTCAAAAAAAAATCATCATCTCAGCCGACTTAAGTCCCACTGTTTGGATGTGGTCTTCTCCATAATGGAAGGGAAATTGACCTACTATACCGCGCTCAGATATGCTGGTATAAGTTTTTTGCCGAGTTTTCCTTCTCTTGCATAGCTGTTATCTGCATATCATATCCGTTACTAGTATTTTACGACACCTACGGGCAAGAGATGGGGTTGTAAATTGAATTCCTATTCCCTCACCATACAGGAAAAAAAATTAAAACTAATAAATTGTAAACAAATCCTCTCCAACTACTTCTAACATAATCTACCATTAATGTTATTTTATGTCCAAAGTCCTAGTGCTAGGGTATTAAAAAAGGAAGGATATTAATACAAAAAAATAAATATAACTGAATTATGACGCAAACGGACACTAAGCAGTATGTAACACCAGTAATTAACACGTTGACCGCTCAGGAGGTCAAAAGACTATATAAGTGTCGCCCGATGTGTATCCCCCATGGCGTACAACGTATTGATGTACGATATGTTACGATACGATATGTTCTATAGACTCGGCATATTTATTTCATCCTAAAGGCATTGAAAGCAGTACTAGCTATGGTATGCAGAAATCCAAGATGTCAAGAAGAATTCAAAGATTCTTACGATATATTATCGAGGACTGGTTGCATACAAGCTTTCGTTCCGAAAAAAAATGAAACTAATAAGATACGAAAGGATAAAACAATAACATCGATAGTTCCCACGGAAAAAAATACCGTTGTTGACGAATTAGAGGAAGAAGAATCAATGCTAGACAGTATATCAGATTCTGAAAATAGTGAATCAAAACGTAATATAACTAACATAATAAAGCTAGACAATACAAATAACGGAAGAGATATGATTATAAATGGAGATTCAACATTCAATAGTGAGATTTCTGAACAACTATTTATATGTATAATTACTCATTATAAACAAAACTACTTTTACGGATTATTTGATTTGATTTATGATTGCCCGCGTTTCGAATACTTTACAGCGTCCATGGTCACGGACGGATTTTCTAAGGATTTTTTAAAATATCTGCAGTAACGTTGACTTGTTCGGACGTCAGACATCATTAGTCCGCCCGTGACCATGAATGCTGTAAAGAATTCGAAACGTATACAAACGCGATATAATCTGTAAAAGTAGTTTTATTTATAATGTGTAGTGCTCGCGTAAACATCAGATATCATTATGTAGGACTACTCTTTAATTTATTAGCACGGCCAAGATTAACATAGTTATAGATATAGCATGTACCGGCCATTGAATCGTGAATAGATCTAATGACTCGTTTTTAACATATATAGTTTTGTTACCTAAAAGCGATAGATAAGGTAACCAGAAATGTGGTGTATCAAGAAGATTCTAGTCGGCTTAATGCCCCTCTAATGAATTAAATCAAAAAGGATAATCTATGTTCAAAAACTGCAATATCTTTGATCAATATTTTTTTGTTTTAGGCATGCAAAAGAACTATTGAAACAGTATGCATTTCGAAATGTAAGGGCGCTTTGAAAAGGGCATTCAAAAAGGGATACGTAGACCGATGTAATATTGTTTTCGCAGATATGAATTACCGTGCTAAAGATAAAAGTAAGAGATTTACGAATAATCATTTTTGAACGTAGAAATCCTTCAATATTTTTAAAGAGAGAGAGAGAGAGAGAGAGACATATACGAAAAATACTATTTCTTGCTATTCTTAGGGTAAATTAATAGTAAAGGAAACCTCGAGTGGTCCTACATCGATATGTTTTAGTTCCGTAGTACAGCTCGCTTATTTTTTTTATAATTACAGCAGGCGCCACAGAAGAATATTTGAGGACGGTCTGCCAATTACACCATAGCAACATGGTGAGAATTTCTACCGTTTTTATGGATAGGCTATGGTTTGGACGCACGCGGTCCGGGGTGCCAAAAGGGCGCCGCGAAGCCCCATAACCCACAGTATTCCCTCCCCTTTGCTATTGTGCCGACCGCTGCTACTAAGTTCTTAACATCCGTGGTCACAGCCAGGAGAATTACTATCTTAGATTTTAACTTCGCTTGTTTACGACTAGACTTTGCCAGGTATTCGTGCCCAGCAGTAATACATATAGGCCGTATAAAAAAGTGCCTAATTTAATGATGGGTTAAGAATACAAAAAATTCCCGTGTAAGTCGAAAATTCTGACTGAGAAATCATGAAGGGAATGAGCAGCAAATCAATTGAGATAGCTCACCTGCTTTTATAAGACTAACCTCACTAATTTCTACCATAAATTCCTATAACCATATACTATAAATTCCTACCACATACACACATATACCATAAATTCCTACCATAGTAGCTTCATAATTTTCAACGCTTAGAATAATAACGTATAGAAGGTAAGTCCGCGCACAAAACATGAGGCATTTAAATTGGAGCCTAATGGAACTTACGCCGGCACCGTTCCGTAATATCCCAAGGTCACTGTACTGCACGTACGTACGCAACTCTTAAAAAATAAATAGGTAATTATGACGGTTTGTGCATTCAAATAGTGTCACAACACATTTGATAAGGTTTTTAACATTTACTTTTAAAAGTATTTCGACGATTTATGTTAATAAAAACAAAATTTGATTTCATAATTTGTATAATGGTGTACGTGTGTAATCGCCTGCGCGCATGTAGTATTTTTGGCTTCATGTTTTTGATTGGTTAAGTACTGACACTATCCTTCTATACGTTATTATTCTAAGGGTCAAAATTCAAAGGGTATATATATACACTGAGGTTTGTCACCCAAGGAGTCCCATTTGTGTGCGCGTACGTGTGTGTGAACGTGCGTTTTTCTGTATTTTAGTGTGTGCATGTTTGTGTGTCTGTCCGTCTTACGAAAGGACAAACCGATTTTGATTTCATTTTTTTTGTCTATAGCAATAAATAAAATTGGAGTGTCTGTTTGTAATATCAAAATAATAGGATTTTTTCATGCTCACATGGTTATTTGCACTATACATATGCCTAAAATACACTTTATATTTTTTTGTCTGTCTGTCTGTCTGTTTGTTCCGGGTTATCTTCAAAACGGCTGGACCGATTTCAAAACTTCTTTAACCAATGGAAAGCTATAATATCAGGGAGTAACCTAGGCTATATTTTATACCGGTATTCCCATGGGATTAGGAACTACGCGGGTAAGGCGACTGAAACCGAAGCGAAGCGAGGGCGGGTTGCTAGTTTAAAATATGAATTAATCGTGAGCATTCTGAGCAATATTTGATTAAAATCGATCTAAGAAGGCCGCCACCACAAAATGGCAAATCACATTTTTTTTCACAATGCCGTCGATATGGGTATCAAATAAAAGGTATTGACTAGTAGATTACTATACATTATGACAAATTTCAAATTCAAGATGACCACCGCCACATAATGGTGATTTCCTTTTCTTAAGTTTTTAAAAGGTTTTAAAAGTTTTTAAAGTTTTCATTATATATTCATTTCCCAAGCAGGGTTGACGTCAGGCGGGCAGCTGGTCATAAAACTAATATCAAAATTATGTGCAGTGTGTAAAATGAAAGAGAGACACGTAATATATTTTTTTTATGGTCTGGGGTCATTTATCCCACCGGTGGGCTCCATCATCCTCCGCAATAGAAGGGAAATTGACCTGACCATGTTGGTCAGACAAGTTGTTATACGATTTTGTTTCGAGTTTTCCTTCTCTCGCATAGGTGTTATATGCGTATTATATCCCTTAGTCGCCTTTTACGACATCCACGGGCAAGATAGGGAGTGGTGAATTGTATTCTTATTCCATCACCACACGAAGATATAGATGTTATATAGATCCCAACTTAGAATAATAACGTATAGAAGGTAAATTCGCGCACAAAAAGTGAAGCATTTCAATTGGAGCCTAATGGAGCTTACGCCGGAACCATTCCGTAATGTACAAGGTCACTGTACTGCACGTACGTACGCAACTCTTAAAAAATAAATAGGTAATTATGACGGTTTGTGCATTCAAATTGTGTCACAACACATTTGAAAAACTTAAAAAGGTTTTTAACATTACTTTTAAAATTATTTCGACCATTTATGTTAATAAAAACAAAATTTGATTTCATAATTGGTATAGTGGTGTGCGTGTGTACGTGTGTAATCGTCTGCGCGCCATTAGTATTTTAGATTCATGTTTCGAATGTTCGAAGTAGGGACACTATCCTTCCATACGTTATTATTCTAAGGATCCCAAGTAATTAGAATGATATTAGGATGATGATTATAGACCATTTTAAACGACCTTTTTTTTTGGGGTTGGGTTGTGGTCGGCGTGCTCCTCGCACCAATCCGTCCGGGGCGACAGAGGGGCGTAATACCCCCGACGGAATACCCCCTATTTGGGGTACCCTCCCATCGACGAATCGTCCTCGCCGAGGGGGGGACGTCGGTCTTTCCTCACGCGGTCTGCCTCTCAGCGGGTAACGGACTAATTCCCCAGTCACGTCACCCGTGGCCTCGGCTAGGGCGGCATGAGGCGCAAGTACTCGCGCCTACGCCGCCCCAGTCGCCGGCGGCAGATCGCCTCATCGAGGCTGCGCTCCTCGCGCAGGTGATCCGCCGCCTCCTTCTGCGAGGTCACTGCCTCGCAGAAGGCTGCGACCGCGTCCCCATTCCTGACGCTGCCGACCATCGCCCTGGCGATAGTCGGCAGCGTCATGCCGGCACCGATGATTGCGACGAGTTCACGGCGCTGCGCTGCCCAAGCGGCGCATGCCTCGCGCGTATGCTACGCCGTGTCTTCGTCGCAATCGCGGTGGTGGCAGGACGGTGTACTCGCCCTCCTAACGACCTTGTGCAGGTATTTGGCGAAGCACCCATGCCCGTCAACACCTGCACTAGTCGGAAGGAGAGCACCCCGTGCTGCCGGACTGCCCAACGGGACCATTTTACCCGACTACGGAGGGTTACGATTTTGACAGGATATGTAGGTACTCGTATGTTCATCTGTTCCTTCGTAGCTCCTCAACTACTTATTTGAACTGGACAAATGAGGTATTGTTAGATGCGTCTTGATCATCTGCTAGTTATAGGCTAAATAATGTGTCACTAAATCTAATATGGCGCCCCCTAGAGGACTTAAAGTACTGTGTTAAAAAAAATTAAGGTAATTATTTCGTGTTTCATCTACATATATATAGGAGAGGCGGGTTTTGCGAGCGATACATTGACTCATCACCATATCTCTAGAACCATAAAGCGTACAGACTTGAAATTTGGCAGAAATATTCCTTTTGTTGAGTATAGGTCAGCTAAGAACGGTTTTTACGAAATTCCACCTGCAAGGGGTGTTGCGGGGGCGTTAACAATAATGTACAAATAAAGGAACAGGATGAGCCGAAGCTACTGAAGCTAGAAAAATGAAATTTGGACCGTAGTTTTATTTTGTGACGTAGGCACCCAGTAAAAAAAAATCCTTGAAATTCCACCCCTAAGGGGGTGAAATACAACGGTAAAGTTTGTATGGAAAGAAAAAAAGTCTTTAGCTACTATCTTCAAATTAAGCACAAATACTCTTTAATAAAAATAATTAAACACGTGTTTCAGCGTTTGTCCATTTTCATCCTCTAAGGGTGTAAAATAGGTAGAAAGATGTCAGTTTACTGAGTTATCACAGAGCCGAAACTATTGAAGCCAGAAATATGAACTTTTGACATTAGTTGCTTTGCGTGAAGTAGAAACCCACTAAAACAGGATTTTTTGAAATTCAACCCCTAGGGGGTAAACCGGAGTAACAAAATTTGTATACGGAGAAAAAAATCTAATCTTTCTGAAAATCAACCCCTAAGGGTGGGGTTTACCCCAGCAGCAAAGTTTGTAAGGGGGAAAAAATCCTTATCGATTTTCACCAAGTTCACCACAAATACTATTTAAAAAAAAATAAATAAACACGATTTTCAGCATTTCTTAATTTGCACCCTCGAAGGGTAGGGGTAAATAGGTATGAAGAAGTTGGTCGACGTTAACGCCGAGCTGAAACTACTGAAGCTATAAACATGCAATTTTGACCGTAATTTTATTTTGTGACAAAGTGACCCATTAAGGGATGGATAAGGATATTTTGGAATTCAACACCTAAGAGGTGAACCGCAGTAGCAAAGTTTGTATGAGGAGGACTCTTCGTTCATCATTTCAACCCTTATACATCCTACTGTTGGGCTCGAGCCTCCTCCATTATGAGAGGAATACCTACGCTGACCTACGCTGGTCAAACGTGTTGGTATATACCAGACATAGGTTTTAGTTTCGAACTTTTCTTTTCTTGCATAGATGTTGTATGCATATTATAATCTCTTAGTCGTCTCCTATGACAGCCACGGGTAGGAGAGGGGGTGGTGAATTGTATTCTTATTCCGTCATCACATGGAAAATACTCTTCAGTAAAACTGAATAAAGAGCATTTGTCAATTTTACCTTCTAAGGGAACCAGGCGGGTAAGGTGTCTAAAACCGAAGCGAAGGAGGGGCGGGCTGCTAGTATCTTTATATATAAATTTCTTCTGTACCTGTGTATGTCACTGAACTCCTCCCAAACAGTTGGATGGGTGTTGATGAAATTTTTTTGTGTGTCTTCGAGGGGATTCGAGATTGGTTTAGAGTCACAATTGGACCCGGTAAGTGGCGTTGCTGTCCTTTTATTTTATTTGAACAGAACAACGTCTGTTGGATCAGCTACTCTTTATATATAAATTTATTGTATACATGTGTATGTCACTGGACTCTTCCTAATCGGTTAGACCGATGTTGATGAAATTTTTTGTGTGTGTTAAGGAGGATTTGAGATTGGTTTAGATTCACAATTGGACCCGGTAGGTGGCGCTTTATTTGTACAGAACAACGTCTGTTGGGTCAGCTAGTTATTATATATTTTATTTCTAGTCTACAGTCGCCGCAGGTAGTTCTAATTCGAACAGTCTCAATATGCTCAGATCTAAATACGAAAAGGAATGTATAAAAACATCCAGAGACAAATGTTATGATGCTTGTAAATACGCCTATACAAACGCATGTCAACAGCACGAATGTAAAGAGAAACGATTGAGAGATTTCGAAAAAACATGCAAACGACAATGCAATTTGAATTTCACGGCAAGATTTAAAAATGTAAAATATAGCGAGTCTACAAGCGAAACGGAATCGTCGTCTGAATTAGATTCAGAATTTGATGATTAAATTTTATTTAATAATGGACTTTTATTTTGAACTATACATAACATCTATGCAAGAGATGGTATGTATAGTAAACCCTATGCCAACCTGTCTGACCCACTGGTATTTAGTAAGGTCAATTTCCCTCCTATTGTGGGGGAGGCTCGAGCCAACAGTGGGACGTATATGAGTTGCCATAATGAATGATGATTTTGAACTAGGCCTTCTTTGGATAAGCTATGGTTTGCACACCGCGCCCATTCTGCCCAGTGTGACGGATAGTCGGCATGCGGCCCCATAACCTACCGTATTCCCCATCACCGTTAGGCCAACTTCGTACCGATTCCATGATATCTGTAGCCAGCCCGGCAGCCAGGTTTTGCCTGCGGCTTCGTCTGCTTAAAAGTTTTACGATATCCTCGTTAAATATCATCTTCAGTAGATATGTGTGTTGTTGGGTAAAATGAAACGACGTGATAGCAACGAACGAAAGTAAGCAACAAATTTTATTATTTCAAATGATTAAAGATTAAACCTTACATAGGACAGATGGCGTCAGTAGGTACTTATGATACCTCATATTTTGACATTTATAACATTGGGTGACAAATATCAAAGAAAAATCCCATTTCAAAAACCTTAGCAATCTCACAAGTAAATTTTCAAAATATTTCATTTCCATTACCATAATCGCAGTCCACATGCGTCCCACGTGTTTGTATTGTCTAATGACAAAAAAGCTGTGAACGTTGTATATATAAAATATAAAGACATTCTGTAGTATATTTAGTATCAGCATTGGACCCGTACGAAGCCGGGGCGGGTCGCTAGTATAAAATATATGCAAGAGAAGAAAAACTCGATATAAAACCCTATACCAACCCATCTGACCAGCGTGGTATAGTAGGCAAATTTCTGTCCTATCCAGGAGGAGGCTCGAGCCCAGCAGAGGGACGTTTATTAGATGAAATGAATAAGTAAATTAACAAATACTTACGTAACAAATCCGCTCCATACTCGCAGTTGGCAAGATGATCAAACTTAGCGGTGAGGATTGGTAGTAATACACCATTTATATATCCCAGTGAGGTGGAAGTCTTCAGATGAGTACCACGAAGGTGTGCATATTTGCCCTGAAACACCAAATATTTTTTTTTAACTTTTGGATTTAAAGAGGAAGAACATACAACATGCCTCAGTATCTAAAAACACAGGTCTATGACCAGTGTGTATTACCAGTAATGACTTACGGCACGGAAACATGATCCCTCAAAACAAGGCTCAAAGTCGTTCAACATGCTATAGAGCGGGCTATGTTCGGGATTTCTCTGCGAGATAGAATCCGAAATACGGCAATCCGCAGAAGAACGGGTGTAACCGACATAGCACGAAGAATTAGCACGCTGAAGTAGCAATGGGCAAGCCACATAGCTCGAGGAACCAACAACCGCTGGGCAAGAAAGTTTCTCGAGTGGCGACCACGTATCGAACGACGCATTGTAAGATGCCCCCCACTAGGTGGACCGACGATCCGGTGAAAGTTGTTGGGCGTAGTTTAACGCAGGCGGCACAGGACCGCACTTTATGGCGTAACATGAGGGAGGCCTACGTCCAGCAGTAGACGGTGAGGGTTGAAATGATGATGATGAAAGAGGAAGAAAATTCGAACTATAACCTTATGTCAACCTGACTAGCGTGGTGTAGTCATGTTTCCAAAAAAGTGGTTAATTGCCCTCCTATTGTAGATAGAGGAGGTTGGAGCTCATCAGTGGGACGTATGAGTTGTAATGATGAAATAAAGGATTTAGATTGTTCTTTTTCACATTCTAGCTTGTCGTAACTACATGGAGCCTTTCTTGCTTTTGCTCCCTTCCCTTCAATGTGGTTGAGGGGAGTGATGGCTACTCTAGTAGTTAACTCGTGATTAGGTGTTGTGGGATATGGTTCAGCCATATCTTTCAACTTCTTTTGCCAGGTTAGGAAATAATGATGAGAAATTTTTTACGATGCGCACACACTGTCACGGAAAACCGACACCTTGACGTTAGCTAGTCAACATTTTTTACGATGCACGTACAGCGAACATAATGTAAATAGATAATGCGTCATTATACAAATTTCAATATTAGATACCTTTTCTTTCTATTTTTAATGTTTTTTCTACAAACGTAGGAGAAGGCGAAGGATAAAATTTTAATCATGCTAAGCCAAAGAAGTATAACTTCTTACATACGTACATAAATACACACACACTTTTTACATGTATTAGATTTAAAAAAAATCCTATTTGGACATCACACTGGAGCTAATACTATACATGCTTACAACATTATTTAAAAAAAAACGCTGAGTTTCTCGCCGTATCTTCCCAGCTGTGGCCGCGTTCCGATCCGGTGGTAGATTATTAGATAGTTTTTTAAACGATGTGTAGATTTGACAATATTTAAGTGTCCTTAAGAGGCTTACGCAGAATCATCATCATCATCTTGCTCTTATCCCAATTACTTGGGGTCGACGCAATATGTCATCTGTTTTGACATATTGCAATAAGTTTCGGCAATGACTTTAATGACCGGCCGCCTGCCTGACATCAACCCTCCTTGGGAATGTAATCGTTGACCCAAATTGTACCAGATGGAGTTGGTCCGGGTCAATCTAGGGCTCTTAGTCGTCTTTTACGACACCCACGAGCAAAGCAAGGGTTGGTAGTATTCGAAGCCGCTACCACACAGCTTACGCAGAATAAATGATTTAATTTTATTCGCGAGTATATGATTAAATGCAAACTTACATCTTGTAGATTCATGATGGTGTGTCCAACATCATCGGCAACGTTATTGAAGAAAGTCAACATGGATGTTCTGATGAATTCCGGACAGTTCTTCACGAGGGACTTCGCGTCTATACCTTTCACCAGCACTTGGAGGCAACGCACTGTGATGCGAACGTCTGGACCGAATGCTGCCAATCTAGTAACCAGTAATATGTTTAATACGTTTCCATGCTTGCTATGGTTACTATAGATATATATATACACTCATTTGCAAAAAAAACGGGCACCTAAGCAATGAACCATTTCAAATGTTAATATTTCTTTGTTTGATAATTATAGGTAGTTTTATCCACACAATTTGCTAAATTAATAAGAAAATAATCGTTTTCATCAGTATTTCATAAAATTTAGATACAATTTATGGGAAATAATGCTAAACCTCGCTAGTAGTGTATATTCGCTAGTAGTGCATATGCTCATGAAGTAAAAATAAAAAAGTTTTTTTGTTTGTTTTTCTTTAATAAAGTAAAAGCAGATAAATGTTTAGTATCGAGTGTGACCCCCTCTAGCTAAAATCACAGCTTGAATTCGTCTGGGCATGCTAGCGAGTATACCCCGGATACTTGCTTGCGGAATACGTTCCCACTCCGCAGTAATCACATTCTTCAGCTCTCTGATGGTCTGCGGAGCCGGGTGTACTGATCTCACACGCCGTTTCAGAACGTCCCAGACATGCTCTATGGGATTGAGGTCGGGACTTCGAGCTGGCCAATCCAAACGACGAATGCCGACCTCTTGCACATACGCATTAACATCGCGGGATCGGTGGGCGCGAGCATTGTCGTCCATAAAAATCGAGTCTTCACCTAGAGCGGCCAATGCGGGTTGTGCATGAGAAATTAGAACTTCCGTTATGTATCGATGCCCAGTCAGTGAGCCGTTTTCAATGAAGACTAACTCTGTACGATCCATTGAATTTATTCCTGCCCAAAACATAACAGAGCCCCCACCATAAGGTGTGATTTCTTCGAAACATGCCTCTGCAAAGCGTTCTCCTTGTCTTCTTAGCACTCGCCGACGTCGATCTTCACCGAACAGAGATATCCTGGCTTCATCAGAGAACAAAACCCTATTCCAATCGTCTTGAGTCCATGATTCACAATTTCTAGCGAACCTAAGCCTGTGAACTCTGTGCTCACGGAGTAATTTGGGGCCGCGGGCCGGGCGGTGACTGCGTATATTGGCAGCGAGAAGCCTCCTCCTGACCGTCCATAGACTAATATGCACATTTCTTACTTCTTGGAGGTTGTTCTTAAGATCCACATACGAAGATTTGCGATTTCTCAATGCGCGACTCACAAGAAAACGATCATCCCGTGGTTGGGTACATGGTTTTCTTCCAGAACCAGGCCTTCTCTCGACGGAACCAGTCTCCTGATATCGCTGCCAGGTCCTTTGGACTGTCGAGCGACTAACATTTAGCCTCCTAGCCACGAAACATTGGCTGCAACCCTCTTCAAGCAGCGCGATAATTTTGGTAGCTTTTACCACTTTATCTACCATTTTTGATACAGCCAAACAGCATTAAATAAAGCTTTGACAGTCAAGGATATGAAATTAATCGATAAAAATTGAATAAAAGTTATGAAAGTCGATGTTAACTTCTGGAACTTCGCGCCAAAAATGTAGGATAAAAAGGGGTTTTCTGTAAAAATGAACATCAAATGAAAAATTGAATTTAGAACGTACTTTTTTAAATACCACAGCATTTTTAAAACCGGCCAGTAACGTGTACAAACGATTGAAACCTTTTTGGTATTGTATCTTTTTAAATATGAATGAAAATCAAAACCGCCCGTTTTTTTTGCAAATGAGTTTATATTAGATATATGAAATATCTAATTTTTTTATTGTTATTTTCAATCAAGTCTAGCTCACAGGAATCAAGTATTTCGTCAGGATAAAAAGCTAATATGCTACCTTTCTGCAAAATGATATAAAAATCTCTTTAGCAGCTCTGGTGTGAATGAATGAACAGCGAAAAATCAAATGGAGTTTAACATTTTTCATAATAGTAATGATATTTTCATCATCATCAGCACAGCTCATATACGTCCCACTGCTGGACTCGAGTCTCCTCCACGATGGGAGGGAAATAAAACGACTACCACGCTGGTCGGACAAGTATATATACATACATAACCACACCTGTTTCCCAGAGGGGTAGGCAGAGACTACGGATTGCCACAAGCCACGATCCTAACATACTTTCATCGCTTCACTCACACTCAAGTCTTCATTCAGTCTTGGTTACGCGTACTCTTAACAAGAACTTCCACCAGCACATCTCCAAATTGATTTAGAAACGTACGGCGTCGTCTTGCCCTTGCAAAGAGGTATTATTCCGACGTTTTCTCTCTTGCTTAGATGTTATGTATGTAATGATCCCTTAGTGGTTTTTTAAACCGAAGAAATATATTCAAGTCACCGATATATACGTGATATTTTCAACTTACCGAGATCTTAATAAACTAGCCAACTTGCAGAACAATGCAGCTACCATTTCTTTCTCTTTCAAACTTGCAGCTCCAACATTATTTGTAGCTGTCGCCACTGCTATGAAGTAGTTACGATGCGTAGAGAAATATTTCTCCATCAGTGGCAACACCACCTGTTATTTGAAATTATAGTTTATTGAGTTGGATATAAGACTGTTTTTGAAGCGTTTTTGCATTTATTTATATTAATGTTATCTACAATTTTTATATATCAACGCCATCTAGTATTCATCACGTGCAACATTCTAGAACTCTATACAAACTGTCAACGTTAACACATTTTATGTTTTTTTTTGGTTTACAGTAAATAATAAGATTTTAATGATTTCGTAAAATTATCTAAGCATTGCATTTAACATGTTAAGCATTGCATGACCAGAGATGATTGATACATAAATACATATTTCTCCACTAAGATTACATATTTGCACTAAGAATTTCATCCTTACATTGTGGTCTTTACAAACATATAATCAACAAAATACGTCCAAACATAATACAGAACTGTTGTTAGCGTGTGAATCGAAACTATCTTCAAGCATGGGAATTGATCTGCGCATTCAACTTTTTTTAGCGTTAGCCGCTATATTAGCTGAAGAATATGCAACATATTTAATTATATAATATATATTTTTTAGCATGCAACACATGAATTTATTAAAGCAAGTAGAAATAATCCTCTGCCGTTTATGGTACTAATGACAATAAAGTCTGTACCTTTTTGAAATATTTTAATTCCGACTTATGTTGCTTGTAAATAAAAAATACAATTGTATATAATTAAAAAGTGGTAGATTATTTATTCATTTTTATTTTATGAATTCACGTATCTGTAGTACAATCATTTTATATGGATACAAGGCCCGTACACCTCTTTTATTTAACTCTTTAGTCTATAGTCACGAATATTTCCAAATCTCATAGGTGTCGTAAAATTTAAGAGCTCAACACTGATTTGAATCTATTTCATCTAGGTATAGTGTGGTCAATGATTGCATTTATTAATAGGTAATGACATCGGGTCATTGAAATTAAGGAATCGGATCGGTATATATGCAGATTTAATCCCTTAGTTGGCTTTTACGACACCCACGCGCAAGATTTTGCTATATACATTCATTCAATTATTGATGTGAAACATCTATAGGCGAGGATGAACTTGATCGTTGGTGTGGCGTTAACGCCACGCATGAATTTGTATATTTGTGTAACGAAACCATAACCTGTTTTAGAATTTTGTACAACGCCGTCTAGTGAGCTCAAAATAAATTATTAACCTAAACACATACCTATAGTGTATACTAATGAAAATATATATTTATTGAATAAAAAAGGGCATCATTTTCTAGCAAAAATATCTTAATATTTTATGCCATATTAGTTCCCGTCGTAATCTGTTTTATTATGCATATATACTTGTACAACTTAATTTCGATGTTTCACATCTGCCAGGCGACGACTCCCTTTTTTTTGCTTTGCTTGTTATCCGGGACATAATTATACGTGCTCGTCGAAATATCAGCGCGATACTATCGTGTCTTAAATACTTAAGAGGATCTTCTCGTCCAACATACCTCAGTGTCTGAAAACACAGGTCTACGACCTGTGTGTGTTACCAGTGATGACTTACGGCACGGAAACGTGGTCCCTAAATGTAGGCCTCATATCAAGGCTCAAAGTCGCTCAGCGGCTATGGAGCGGGCTATGCTCGGGATTTCTCTGCGAGATAGAATCCGGAATACGAAAATCCGCAGAAGAACGGGTGTAACCGACATAGCACGAAGAATTAGCACGCTGAAGTGGCAATGGGTAGGCCACCCCCACCAACAACCGCTGGGGAAGAAAGGTTCTCGAGTGGCGACCACGTGTCGGACGACGCAGTGTAGGACGCTCCCCCACTAGGTGGACCGATGATCTAGTGAAAGTTGCTGGGCGTCGTTGGATGCCAGCGGCACAGGACCGCACATTGTGGCGTAACATGAGGGAGGCCTACATCCAGCAGTGGACGGCAACAGGTTGAAATGATGATGACTATCGTGTCGACTGCATCACAAGTCGAAATGGGAACGTGACTTTAGTCGAGGTTTTTCTTTATTCCTTAAATCTAAATTAACGTGTGAGGTTTACAAAATATTTTTTTTTTCTAAATATTTTCTCTCTTAATTAAAGCATAACAAAAATATATATTGAAGCTTACCTTGGAAAAGAACTTAATATCCCTAGTACTAGTCTTGAAACTACTTCTCCTGCTGAAAGTCGTAGATGGTTTCAACAGCTTCATATTAATTGTAGCTCTATCAATGTATTGGATTAATTTCTCAAGGAGCGAATAAGCAAATCTCAATTCTATTGCTACACCAGTAGTGGTCTGTTCCGTACTATCTATAACCTTGCTAGGACGATGCAGCTTGTAACCTTGATATTGAAGATATTTGAGGAATTCTTGAGAACGTTCGCGATCTTTTTTCTTTTCTTTATCAGTGAGAAGATCGTAAGGCACGAGTTGCGGGTGTATTCCACCTAAGGATTAAAAAAAATGGTTTTTCATTTTATTTATAGATCAGTCCATGAAAGTCCTACGGCTGGGCTTTGGCGTCCTTTACAGTGGTAAACAAATTCATTTACTGTACGCGCTGGTCAAACGTGATGGTACTTATGTCGAGTTTTCCTTCTTTTGCCGGATGTTTTATGTATATTATATCGCTTAGTTGTCTTTTACGACATCCATAGATAAGATAGGAGGGAGTGGTTAACTATATTCCTATTCTATTATCACATGGAAATATATATTATATTTTTATTTCCTAATGGATATCCATGTGATGACGGAGTTAGAATACAATTCACCACTCCCTATTTTACCCTTGAATGTCCTTAAAGACGACTAAGAGATATACAGGGTGTATCAGGTTATGGGGTAACTGTTCGAGTATGTTGTAGTTTAACGGTCATAGATCGTAATTAGAATGTATATTACGCAAAAAACAATATAACATAAAGGTTATAGTGATTTCAAAAATGTGTGTCTAAAAGTCTATGCCTTAAATGTTACGTATTATGTAGGCATATACAGGCAGGATACATGTAGGCATGTAAAGCTTCGACAGTATAATTTTATTCGTTTTTACCTAGAATTGCGCAAACGCTTCAATGACAGCGTAAGTACAAGCGGGAGTCAACGGTCATCGGCCGATCAGCTGATTTAAAGCGAAGTTTATCTTGCTTATGCGAACGTAATCATTGATTTATTCAATTTCTATTGAACATTTAACAAAGTACGAATATGTCACAGATTAAGTATCACTTATACATTTCAATCAGATTTACACGAAAAATCGATGACAAAATCGAAAACTTTACATGTCTCTAATTCATTAATGAATCAATATTTTTCCTTCAAATTTTTTTCATAGGTTCCTACCACCATTGCATAATTCCCGTTTGACCAGTTGCCCTATAACCTGATACATCCTGTATAATACGCATATAACATCTATGCAAGAGAAAGAAAACTCGAAATAAAACCCTATACCAATCTGTCCAGCAGCATGATATAATAGGGTCAGTTTCCCTCATATTACGGAGGAGGCTTGAGCCCTGCAGTGGGACGTATATTTAAATTATGCTGGCTTTATACCTTGCTAGTCAGTTGTGTTGGTATAGGGTTTCGTCTCGAGTTTTTCTTCTTGTATAGATGTTATATGCATAGTATATCCCTTAGTCGTCTTTTACGACATCCACGAGCAAGATAGCAAAGTGGTGAATTGTATTCTTATTCTGTCATCACATGGAGAATCATTACACTTATCAATAAAAACTTATTTGAGAGCGAGAGATGATTACACAAACGATTTGAATCCATCGCTTTTATTTTATATTTGATAAAAGAACAATCTTCATAATGTAATTTGTTACCAACAATATATATGTATTTCACTCACCCCCATTAGTATAAAGTTCTTCTTTCTTTTTCTTAGCCCAAATATCGTGGGCATTCTCTGCTAAACGTTCAGCCATGTTCTGCATCTCCCTCGACAGAGTCAAATTGGTCATGTCGACTGGGTGTGGATTATAGTTGAATGGTGTCGCTGAATCCGTCTGCATATGCATTAAAACATTAGATTTTATTAATGAAATAAACAAAAATAAGGATTTTTATACTTTTAACGCCAGGTAGCTATAAGTCCATATATGTAAGTAGTAACTTAGGCTATTTTTCCTCTCCGAAAAACTCTAGGAAATTTTGCCCGATCCGGGACTCGAAGCTGAGGCCATATCTAAGGAGATATTGCAGATTTAAAATGAAAAGGGGCAAAGCGGCTAAAACCGAAGCGAAGCGAGAGCAAGTCGCTAGTTGTAAAATAAATAAAGTCAGTAAATTATAGAAGTCAATAATAGCATATTATATTTCAAAGAGACTACTCTAATAGCATAGTCAAACTATTTTTAAGGAGTTAAATTAACTGATTACAGCAGACCCGCGGTAAATCCAGCCCCTGTCTAATCCGGCATCCCTTGTAATCCAACATGTCTAATTATTAGTTAATATTTTTTTATCAATCTTTACTAATGTAAGTAATGCATAATTGAACAGGTTACAACTTGTACGTGTCACCACAATTTTGTTTTGATTCTAATTGTTTAGTTTGAATTTGACTATATGTACAGCGGTTCGGCCTTTTTTATAAGTGGGCTATGATAAGGGGCCCATAATCCACCCGTACTCACGTCGCCTTCGTCGTTGGGACGACCAACGGAGCGGGGTGACTTTTCGTCAGTGGTCGGCCCGACAGAATACCCTTTCGGGTACCTTTACCTCTCGACGTCCCTGTCCCGGGACCTCTCCGCGGTTGATGCACTACAGCGGTACGGCCTAGCGGGTGTTCAGTTTTGTTTATTCATTGTATATTACATATACGTGTCTGTCGGATTACAAGGTACTCTTTTGTAAAAATCCGGACTATAAGGGATCTTAGGTAGTACTCTACAATCCGACAAATTCAATACTCCAACACTGTTGTGCAAAACATTTGTCGGATTACCAGGGGTCCACTGTAGTTTCGTGACGTAATTCCCAGGTGCTATTTTGAAGTATTTTATTGATTATTCTCTAATCAGCAAGATATTTCAGCTAAAAGGGGTATTACACTACATGTAACGTTACACTGTAACTTCACATTTATTTTTGGTACGGTAGACATTAAATTTTTTATATATCTTTATATAAAATAAATTTCTTGTGTATGTCACTGAACTCCTCTTAAACGGCAGATCCGATGTTGATGAATTTTTTTGTGCATGTACAAGGGGATTCGAGAATGGTTTAGATTCACAATTGGTTTTATTTTATTTGAACAGAACGACGTCTGTTGGGTCAACTAGTAATTTCTAATAAAACTTTGAAGCCTTCAACCTTCGCATCTTTATTTTTGTAACGTTTATGTTCTTTCTATCATAAATAGTCATTTCTTTATAATTGTCAATGACTTGGGTTAAAAGTTCTTTTTCTCAACTGCACGACATCAGTGATAATGGTAGGGAAATAGAACTACTATACCACGCAGTTTATCTTCTCTTGTATAAATGTTATGTGCATATTATACCCCTAAGTCGTACCCATGGGTGATAGAGGGGGCGGTGAATTGTATTCTTACTCCGTCACCGCACGAATTAAATGCATATTCAACACTTAATTAAATTACTAATATGTAATTACTTACGGATTGTTGATATATGTAGCTATTTCAACAAATGACCGAGAAATTAAGCATTGCCATTTAGTTCAGCTGCTAGCATACTGGGCGCAATGCCCACTGACAGCGGATTACTTATCATCATTTCATCATCATCATCATTTCAGCCCATATACGTCCCACTGTTGGGCTTGGGCCTCCTCCATAACGGAAGGGTAATTGACCTACTATACCACGCTGGTCAGACGTGTTGGTATAGGGTTTTATTTCGAGTTTGCCTTCTCTCGCATAGATGTTATATGCGTTTTATCTCCCTTAGTCGTCTCGTACGATCACCCACGGGTAAGATAGGGGGTGGTGAATTGTATTCTTACTCCGTCACCACACGGATTACTTATACAAGTTTGTTTTTTGTTTTAATTTTACAGAATCTTGACATGTTTACTTAAAAAAAATCCTATAAAAATAATCAGATCAGAAACGTAATGTTTTAATTTAAAAACTTCATTTTCAAATTCACACAAGCGAAGATTGATTTAAAGAAATTTAGAAAAATTAAGATAGAATTGCATCGTCTATAGTTACTACTCCAAGTTGGTTAATTTAGGCTATTGAATTATAAGAAATGCGTGTTTAAAAATTAAAATGCCATTAAATACACTAAACAATAGCACATTAACTCACCACAATGTCAGGGGCTCGCTGTGCGTGGCGGGCATATGAAAGGAACACACACAAAAGTCAAGTGGGAAACAGAACATGCCTAGTGAATTATAAACAATACATAGACAAAAAAAATAATTAATTTTGTCGATTTACCATTTGACATGCTAACTATTTATAAAAAAACACATTTGCGAATCGAAAAAATGATAACTGTATTCGTCACTAGCACTCAAACTTGAGGAGTTACGTCCAAATTTTTTTTAAGACGTCAACCTGCACTAAGGAAATATTCCTTGTATTGCGGGTGACTTTACAAACATTTAATTTGCCTCTCTAAAGACAAGAGTACGAAGAATTTGATTAGTATAGGCAACTGGCCCGTGACGGATTTACTTTAGTACTTTTACTACTAGACTGAGTAGGCTGCAGCCTATTTTGCAAAACTGGGAGGACGGCAAATTTACCTCAAGAAATTGATGTAATGCTGGAGATAGAGTCTAAATTTTTTTTATTGATAACTAGCAAATTGCCACCTAGTTCCCATTTCCGTGAAAATACCGGCACAATATATATATATAAGTAGTAAGTTACTCCTTATACAGACAGCTACTTCGTAGTCAAATGATATCAAAATCCGTCCAACCGTTTTGAAGATTATCAGGAACAAACAGACAAATATACGGACAAAAAACGTTTTAAGTGATTTTTAGGCGTAGGTATCGATTTGTAAACTGATTTTTTTTTCTTTTTAATAAGATAAACAAAGAATTAAAACTGCATATCATGAATTACAAAAATAGCAAAATAGCACTATTTGACTGGTTGCATAGCTTAAACTACGCTGAAACAGAAAAGTTGTTACAATTTCTAAAGTAATGAACCTATTACATACTCTGACATACAAACACACACACACACACACACACACGCAAACGCACACTCATACCCACACTCTCAAATAGCACACAGTCATACTCACACTATCAATAATCTTATAACCTGCACACTGACTCATCCTCACGCACCTCACAGTCATCCTATTTATTTCATAAATAAATATCTACATTCTGCTGCATGCGGTTCACTCTCATATAATCAAAATAAATCGCACACTCTTACTCTTGAGTTCCATAAACATTAATAACACATTAATTAAGTTATATATGGGGGCAGGTGCTCTGATACTTATAGCACAGGCCTCGGTCTAGTTTAAGATCAGAGTATTCTAATCTTATGAAAAATGTTAATTAGTGTAGAAAGTAAAATATGTTTCGTAAGCTAGCTATATAAGTAAGAGTACTGAATAAATTATTATTATTATTATTATTTACGGTATTGAATTACGGGGATTAGTAGGGGCAGCAAAAATTAAGTAGGTTCTTGTCGACTAATGTGTAAATCCGTCACTACAACTGACCAAACTGGCTAAATCAATTTATTGACCAGATTTATATAGTTTCAATTCATAATCTCTTTTCGATTCGTGAATGAGTTTGATACATCGAAAATAGCAAAACTAAGGTTTTAAAAAGTTTTTCCTTTGAACCTAGTCATATATTATTTTTAAAAAGAACAACCTGCATTAAGGAAATAATTATTGTAATGTGGGCATAAATTACACCCAAACTCAGAACAACAGATTCAAAATCATCTCAGCTTATATATAGTGCTACTGTTCTGTTACTGCTGAAGGCCTGAGCCTTCCCCCTTCCCCCTCACATTATGGAAAGGCTCAGGCCTTCTCCATAATGGGAGAGGAATCTACCTACTATTCCACGCTGCTCAGACGTGTTGGAATAGGGTATTCCTTCTTTTGCAAAGATGTTGTATGCTTATTAGTGGTGAATTGTATTGTTACTCCTTCACCACACGTATAGTAAGCATCATATCCACCATCTGTGCTATCAAATTAATTGGTGCCCCATAAGCGTCATTTGAATATCAGCCCATAGACTTGTCACTGCTTGGCTCGGGATTTCTCCACTATGGGACGGAAATTGACCTATGCTGGTCAGGCATGTTGGCATAGGGTTTTATATCATTTTTTTTATTTTCTTTCATAAATGGTATATGCATATTATATTTTTGATCCCAGTAAAAATCGCATGAAAGGTCCTGAGAAGAGTTGGGAAATTTATAACACCAGTTGTGATCGCCAACCTGTCTGTCAAGCACGATGATAATAGCCTTAATACCCTTAGAGAAAGGCATAAAGTTAATACTGGTTGTGGATAAGCTTATAGGTAGGGTGTGTAATAACTTTAGGTGTGATGACGGAGTAAGAATACCATTCACCACTCCCTATCTTGCCAGTGCATGTCGTAAAAGACGACGAAGGGATATAAATATGCACATAACATGTGTGCAAGAGAAGTAAAAATCGAAATGAAACCCTATACCACCATGTCTGACCAGCATGGTATAGTAGGCCGAATTCCCTCCTATTGCAGAGGCGGCCCGAGCCCAACAGTGGGACGTATATGGGCTGCTTGATTGATGATGATAATGATTGAAGGGTTACTAATAAAAAATAAAATACCCTTTCTTTTCGTGATTCCTCTGTTTCCTCCTGTTTGCATGCGTATAAAATTAATATTTTATATTTCTTATTGAAATGGACGCTTATGTACATCTAACCATATTTTTACTATTACCGGATAATGTCTAGTGATATATACCATCAAAACATAAACCCATTTATAAAAATAAATACTATTACACAAATGAAATAAAACTACTTTTGTAGAATTTATCAAAAATGTGGGTGAAAATTTAATAATCAATACTGCAGCGGGTAGTTATAAATCTCTGTAATAATGATGACTTTTTGAACGTGGAACAGCTTAGTCCTCCTTGGAACATAAACGTTGTTAAGCGTTCGTATCGTCGGGACAGTAAAAATTAAATATAAACGTGAATAAATTCGTAAAAATAGTTTTATTTCTTTCTCACATAACATTGAACGACGGTAAAATTATGCGTTTTTATCGTCATGTTCCATAAAGTAGAATTATATCGATCTGTTTTTTGAATTTAATATTTTTTGCACGACAATATTCACTAATTAATTATATATCTTGAAATAATTTTATTTAAATTTATTTCTAAACAAGACATTTAATAAAATGAACAGGTATCAAAAGTTACATGCGGGTAATTAATAAAGAAAAAATTTATTTTTTTATTCAGGAATTTTATGGTCCAATAGTAAGTCAAATCGTAGCCTTCAATTGGTCACTAGCAATAAAAACACATATAAAGCGTTGTTAAATATCATATTAACTACGATTTAGCACTTTTCCCGTATTACACAACCATATGAACCATACCACCATACCATATGAACAAAAACATTTTATATAACAGCATAAAATAACAAATTAATTTATATAATTTAAAGAGTGCTACGTGTCCACCGAAAATATTCACATTTAATACATAACATACATACACAAAAAATACAAAACATAATGACATAAGCAGTGATATAATACTATCGACTATTTTCAGTTTCCCGCTCAATTGTCTTATTTTTTTTTATTTCAACTTTTTTTAATGTTATATAGCGCTGTAAGCATTTTATTATTACTACTTTATATGTCTAATGATATATTGGTGGTTCAAAAGGGGATAAGAATAGGGTTGCCAACCATACTTTATAATAAAGTATTCTACTTTATTTTTGATAATTATCTACACTAATATTATAAAGAGGAAAGATTTATTTGTTTGTTTGTATTGAATAGGATCCGAAACTACTGGATCGATTTCAAAAATTCTTTCACCAATGGAAAGCTATAATATCAGGGAGTAACATAATCTATATTTTATCCCGGTATTTCCACGAGAATGGGAACTACGTGGGTAAGACGACTAAAACCGAAGCGAAGCGAGGGCAGCTTGCTAGTACTTAACACTTTTGCATACTAATAAAGTATGTGAAAATACTTTATTTTCCAACCTTTACTGTGAAAACTCTCATTATGGATACTTAACTATTCAACGTACTGTTAAATAAGTGAAAACCAAAGATGGAAACGATTTATAATAACTAAACGAAATATTGGATGTCAGATGTGATGTGAATCAGACATTATATATGCTAAAAGGCCACAAAAATATGTTTATAAGACAAAAAAAAAACATAAAATTTGAATATACTTTTTTTGTCAAAAAAAGTTGGCAACCCTAGATAAGAGTAATTTTTATATATATAAATCTTTTGTTCGTGTGTTTGTAATTGAATGTCTTCTAAACTGAACTTCTCTGGACTGATTTTGATGAAATTTTTGTTTGTATTCCAGTGGATTCGAGAATGGTTTAGATTAATAATTGGTCTCGGTAAGTGGCGCTGCTAACGATTTCAAGAAGAATTTATTTTATTTGAACAGAACAACGTCTATTAAATCAGTATTATATAAAAATCTTGGCGATTGAATAACAATAATCTCAAATATCAGCCCTTATTTTACATTAAATATTTTGATTGAAGTGTTAAAGCTTATTACGTAGTCATTATAATAGCTTAAGTCAAACAATTTATTATAAATAATTAAATAACTTACGCCTCCAGACTTGGACTGTCTCCTCATAGAGTTACGGTTGGTGCTAGGAATGTCAACTTCGGAATGTTCCACCGACCAGCCGATGGCGAGGAGCGCCTTCAGAGATTCGCGGACCGGTTCCTTGTAGCGTTCTTTCTCCTAGATACAAAAATAGCATAAGTCATAATATACAATATTTTTTTTAGTAAGGATCATAATCATCGTCACTATTCATCATTCCAGCCCATATACGTCCCACTGTTGGACCTGAGCTTCCCTCACATTAGGAAGGAAATTGACCTACTATACCAAGCTGTTCAGATATGTTGGTATAGGATTTCATTTCGAGATTTTCTTCCCTTGGATGGATGTCGTATGCAGATTAGATCCCTTTTTTTTCGGAATACCCATTCGGGTAACCTCACCTCTCGACCTGGGACGTCGGTCGCCGTCGCGCGGTTAGCCTCTCCGCGGGTGATGGACAATTCCCCGGTCCGATCACCCGCGGCCTCGGCTAGGGCGGCATTAGGCGCAGATACTCGCGCCTGCGCCGCCCGAGTCGCCGGCGGCGGAACGTGTCGCCGAATAGAAGCTCTACTCGCACACGATCCGCCGCCTCCTTCCGTGAGATAACGGCCTCACAGAAGGCGGCGACCGCGTCCCAGTTCCTGACGCTGACGAGCATCTCCCTGGCGATGGTCGGCAGCGCCAGGTCGGCACCGATAATTGCGACGAGTTCACGGCGATCCTCCTCCCATGCAGCACACTCCTCGAGCGTGTGCTGCGCCGTGTCCTCGTCGCAACTGCAGTGGTGGCAGGACGGTGTGCTCTCCCTCCTGACAATCTTGTGCAGGTACTTCCCGAAGCAACCGTGCCCCGTCAGCACCTACCGGTGCAGAGTTGCTTGTCAGTTTTCGGTCCGACGGCATACCCCTCTCCTCTCAACGTAGCGGGACGTCGGTATATTATATCCCTTAGTCGTCTTTTACGAAACCTACGGGCAAGGTAGGGAATGGTGAATTGTATTCCTATTCCGTCACTACACAGAAATAAAAAAAAAGTCACCACACAGTAACTCTATAGATATTTACTATATGTCCGCATAATCCAAAACAATCAATCCTAAAAGCTCTGCTTCCCTTAAGCTATGTTAAATCTGTGGTGCTATACTGCTGCGCTTCACATAGTTCTACATCCCCTTACTTACTGGTTTATTAGCCTACTTTGCTTCATGTCTCCCGCGCTGCATAGGAGGGAAGTGGAATCTTTCCAACTCCTCCTATTTTTCTTTTCTAATTAAATTTGTTGCGGATTCCAAGACAGTTAAAAGCGTTGCCCGGAACATCCTGAGGGTCAAACCTCGGTGTCTTATACGGAGACCATTGTGGATCCTGGGTTATAGGAGTCACAGTGGTGGGAACGTGTGGAGGGATTAGTCCAACAAAAAATACTCACATAATCATTTAACATATTATAAGGTTTAAGTCTGGGGTGAGACTTCTGCGAATCAGACCAGGATTCCCCGTAGACCCAACCATTCTCTATCTTCCTAGAGGCCCATGCGTCGTGATAATGCTCGGAGAACTTCTGCACGATGGTGTTCAAGTCGTTGTTTAATGCGACTGATGATGTGTTGATTGGTTGCGGGTCGTACTGTGGGTTGTCTGAACCACCTGTCAAGGAATTCATCATCAATTGGTCATCATCATCATCTCAGATCATATACGTCTCAATGCTAGGTTCGAGCTTCCTCCACGATACTACTATACCACGCTGGTCAGACAGGCTAGGGCTATATACTATAGGGTTTTATTTCCCTCTTTTACGCAGATATTATCTGCGTATTATATCTCTTAGTCAGCTTATCACACCCACGCGTAGCTATGGGGTTATGAATTGTATCCTTACTCTGTCACCTTATGGAAATGTATAGTAACATTTGCTAGTATATAAGTATTGGAGTTATAAGAAAATATTTTTCAAAAAACAATGACTTCAATGTAGACAAATTTTTAGATTTTTGTTGGATTTTCAAAAATCGATTGTCCAATTTCGATAAAATTTTCATAAGACCATTTGGGAAGTATACCCTTTCCAAAAAAAAAAAAAAAAAAGAATCAACAGAATCGGTTCATAAACGACGAAGTTATCCGTGAACAAACATAAAAAAAGCATATATACGGTCGAATTGAGAAACCTCGTTTTTGAAGTCGGTTAAAAATATAATTCACCACTCCTTTGGATGTCGTATAAAACGAATAAGGAATATAATATGCATATAACATATATGCAAGAGAAGGCAAACTAGAAATAAAACCCTATACCAACCTGTCCGATTAACGAGATATAGTAGGTCAATCCCTCCTATTATGGAGGAGGTTCGAGCCTAGTAGTATATTTATGTCCCACCTTATTTACGAAAGCAAAGATGAATACAAAAAGTTGTTGATATTACCTGTGGTCTGCTCCTTGCCATAGAACTCGTCGTCGTAGTTTTTGGATAGAGAGTAATCAGGTGGAAGAGCGCAACCTGGAAACAAACAAGAACACAAAAATATAATTTTTTATGGATTTTATTATGTTTTTATTTTGTTTATCTCAGGCGACGCTTGGAATATATTGCCGATGGTGGCAATCGATCAAGCAGCACACCTAATGGTAAGTGATACAGCTACACAATGACCTTTGCAATACCAGGGGCACAGGCAGGCCGTTGTCTACCGTGAAGAGAGTGCTCTTCTTAAACCTCATTTAAAGAAAGACATGTCATAGCGCATAGAAAACAGCATCAGGTAGTTCATTCCAGAGCTTGCACGTACGTGGGAGAAATGATCGTTGGAAACATACAGTTGAAGACCATAACGTTACCAGGTGAAATGGAAGAATATTTTTCAGCGTTCATGGTCATTTATGGAATGACGTGGACGTCATAAGTATCCTAATGTATCTAAAAAATACTTTTACTATGATTGTTCGCGCCAACGATTGCGACGGATGATATTCGGCTATCTCCGTTTTTCGGCTAACTTCGTTTTAGTTCCGCTGTGCGCCGGCACTGCCCGCCATTTTTTGTAGATCGCTCAAGTAACGCAAGCCGTGAACACATAATCATACTCTCACGTGACGTACTTATCTCGCGGCGCACGCATCACCAAAAAACCTCCGCTTAAGCATCGAAGGCGTTCTACACTGGTTGAGTAACTCGCGCGCGCAAGTGTATCGTAAATCTGCACCGTCTTAGTGTATAGTGTAACTGTTAAATTCAGTGCCCGCGTTCGGCCCAATTGATTATACCAGCTCGTCAGATACACCTTCAACACATCCCAACGGGAAAACACCATCAGCCCAGCAGAGCATCAGCTGCGTAGACCCAGGAGAAGCTAGGTAAGTTCTCCAGCTACTTCCCATAGCCTTCCTGTATCACCCTCATTTTGTGGAAATCGGTCTCACTTGTGGGATTGACTTCCCACTGGTCCTTTGAGAACACCCACGTCGATATGTTGCTGGCATAAACCCCCCACAGTACACTACGCCACAACAATGATTTTTGATGTAGATGGTACATATTGCAAAAGTTATTATTTTTTCACCAGACGGCAGTAGATGTAGGTCTATGTAAAACTCTCAGTCTTTTACTACACTCATGAGTAATGTAAGGGTTGGTAGTATTTGTAACCGCAACACAGTTTCCATTTCAAAGAATTAAGCAAAGAATTATTATAATTACCTATAGCAATAAGACACGGTAATGCTTTGCCGAATAATTCAGGCTCGTAGTCCATCTTACTGAGCGAGTCGAAAATATTTGAAAACAGCATCATGGTGAGACGTTTTTCTTCATCTGACGAGGCTCCGTACATACCCTGACCACCGGTACTGCCGTAGTACTTGGCGCAACGTTCGTAGTGCAGCGTTAGTAGCTGTAAATTGTAAAAACTTTAGTTTTAATTTTTATCAGGAGCAGATTGCTTAGTTGCAATGCAATGATCATAAATATTAAGGATATAGAGTTCGACTCTCAGCTTCAGTGATCTATAAAGTAAGGGCATATACTTTGTAGATCATTATAAATTGGACAGGTTTGCATAAATTTAATAAAGTTTCCCACAATATAAGGATAAATTCCTTGATTTGGGATATTGCCTTTAAAAATAAGGCTTCTGAAGTCAAAATTGGCTGTGTGCTCCTTTAATAGTTCGGAGAATCAGTGTGGGTTATGGGACTTAATGCTGCAGGCTTCCTCATATTAAACTAAGTTCCCCGCAATACATGGATTACTTGATGCGATATGTTTCTTTTAAAAAATTAAAAAAGTACTTCCAAAACAAAAACTGCGGTGCCAATAGCTTGCTCACTAGTTTGGAGAATGATTGTGGGTTATGGGACCAATGCTAATATTCCGTCTACCAGCTGGTTGAGATAAGGCCGAATCATAGCCGCCCAATTACATTTTTGCGTCACGGGTTAAAAAAAGTAGAGCAAAGAAATATTATTAGGTTCACTTCAGCTTTATTTTGGTACAACTTATTAATATCTTTAGGTCTTCAATATTTAAGTTTGAAACAAATAGTTGCGGTATTTCGCCCTCAGTTACGTGGAACTATTAGGGGATAAGTGAAGCCATGGTGTAAAAGTCTTATAAACGGAACTTTCATACTAGTTACCGTTATACATTATTTATACGAGTATGTACAAGCAGTTTCTCAGTGTGGTGATGGAGTAAGAATATGATTCACCATCCCCTATCTTGCCTGTGGGTGTCTAGGCGGCTAAAGTGTATATAACATCTATGCAAGAGAACCCTGTACCAACCAAGAAAAATAGATCAATTTTCTCCTATTTTTTTTATCAGACAACACCTGTACTAAGGCGATAATCTTTGTATTGCGGGGGCCTTTACAAACATATAATTAACGGACACAAATTACATCAAGACTCTGAAAAACAAATTGTGGATCACACAAAGTGTGGATTGGCACAGTAGGTCGGTATCTTAGCCACTACGCCATCTATGCAGTCAAAAGAGGCTCAAGGGCAAAGAAGGCTGCAATGAATTCTTCGTCAAATAAGAATTTATCCCTTAAACTAATGTATTGCATATTCTACTTACTCTCAAAGCAACAGTAGTATACTCCGAAAGTCTGGAGACGTCCACTGTAAGCTTTCTTAACAATTTCAGCAACATTGAGGGTTGCATTGCTGATGTAAGCGCGACAAGGAAGTCGGATACTGCTTCACGTTGTCCTTTAGTCAGCATACGATTCTTAGATAACCTGAACATCATTTATAAAAAAGGTGATTAAAATCTTATCTATGTGATGTCGGAATAAGAATACGAAGTACCGTAGATTTCGAAAGGATGACTAAGGTTTATGATATGCAGACAAAATCTATGCAATGATCGTGGTAGGACCACATTGTTGGCGGTTGTCTGTCTACAGCTATTGACCGGCCCAGCGATACTACCATACTCTCGCAGAAAATCGATGTCGTGGTATCGACTGTGGTAGCAATTTGTTACTGCACTTCGTTCAGTGAGCGATAGAGCTGGAAGCCTAACTTTCTTAGGGTGTTTGCGTGTGGTGAGTTTAGGTGATGATTACACGCATTCACACTCCCTTCACTTTCTTCACGGTAGGCAGTTGCCTTGCAAATTGTCCATGAGCAGCAGCATCACTTACCATCAGGTGTACTGTTTGCTCGTTTGTCACCATCATCATCATTTGCCTGCCCTCATCCCACGCTAAGTGGGGTCGGCACAACATGCACTTACCTTTCTTAAGTTCATGTTGTCTACAGTTTCGGCTATTTATTTTATGACCGGCCGCCCGCCTGACGTCAACCCTCCTCAGGAATTTTCGTTAACGGGAAAGAGACGGGGATATGGCAGATGTATATGGTGGAAACTGGGTTAGGGGACACTACTGCCATTAGATATGGGATAGGAGTATGACAGGAGCAGCTGGAGCAGTTCGGGATCGCGTGCCCGAGCGACACTAATCGGTTAACGGATAGTCAACTGGTAGTTTCACCCTCTGAACATCTGCTCGTTTGTCACCATTTGCAATAATAAAAAAAAGAGATGCTCATCCATTATTACAAGTGCGACGTATATGGGCTGATATGATGATGAAGATGTTACCCCCATCAGCATATTAACATATATTGCATAAAAGGATCTCATCCTTTTTTTGGATAGGTTATGGTTGTAAAAAATCACGAGTGTTCTGCCTAGAACTACGACATGGCGACCTAGAACTCCACAATCTACTTTATGATCTCACCATCGACATTTGGGCTGACCACCGGTACCCGGAACTGTTAAGTCTCTAGAACTACATCTGGTCGATAGTGTAGAATATAGATTTTGAATTACTAATTGTACACATTAAATCACGGATTTTGTTTTATACGCATGGACATTCGAAAATAAATAGAATATCTTGTTGGACACAATTTCAAACTTTGTAGTCAAATATTTATGTTTCAAATATCAATTTCCATTAAGTGGATGAAAAGTTTTTGAAGTGAAACTTCTTTAGAATCGTGATTTCAAACTCGATGAAACGAAAATGCGAGTTCATAGAGAAAAAACACGTAAATGTATAGAATTCAGCCGACGAGAGAATGAGATAGAACACATTCGAGTAGCATCCCCACTATCATTTACTAGTAAGCATTGTCCATATGTATGCTCCTTTGAAGTGGGATGATTAAAAATACTCATTGAAGAGTATTGAAAATGATGAAATTTAAATTGTTTTCAATAATTCTCATTCTTTTTTAAGTATTTATAAAGATACAATTTACATGAAGCGCCCGTTTATTTTTTCAATACTTTTCAATAAGTATTTTTAAATCAGTGACTTTTCAGAAGTTTCACTTCTACCGTGTGTGACTTACGCGGACACACATTTTCTTGTTGTTTCCTACTTCGCCTTTGTACAACATTAACGGTTAATCCTATTAGTTTTGCTGACCACATTTTACACGCTACTGCAGCGAGTAAGCAAATTATGAAAAAAATATCTTCAAGATTTAATATTAACTCGCAAATATTGTGAAATGTTCATCAATCCATCAGTTTATATATATTTATCGCTTGACATAGGTCATCCGAGGAAGAGACGCCACACTCAGCAAGCTGTTTAACGGTCACCGTTGGCGTTATACGTTTCTCAAGAGAGCGCCCCCTTTTTTATGGGTTCGGTTGCAGTCGCCCCGGCAGAGGGGCGTAAGCACGCAACACCCGCAACCCACCCGAACACCACGTCGCCTTCGTCGTGAGGCCGACCACCGGAGCGGGGTTACTTGTCATCAGTGGTCGGCCCGACGGAATACCCCCTACTTGGGGTACCCTCCCATCGACCGACGTCTCCCCCTCGGGGAGGACGTCGGTCTTTCCTCACGCGGTCAGCCTCTCGGCGGGTGACGGAATAACTCCCCGGTCACGTCACCCGAAGAGCGCCCCTTCCCATAACCCTGTTAAGACTAGTATAGTAATCTCAGCCACTTTTTAAACCTCTTATGGATAGCAACATGTTATATTTTCATTTTGTCAACATACATATAGTGCTAAAATATAGTTTACCTGTAGACAGTATGTAAAGTAGCATCCAACAGACTGCTGTAATTCTCCGCCTCGTTGTAGAAGCTAGCGTGCTTGATCAGGAGTGGTAGGATGGAGTTACCAATGTAGCGATTCATTGAGAGAGCCATATCGGATTCACACCCATCATTCTGTTCACACAAATATGGAATAATCAACCGTATATAAGAGAAATAGAGTTCTGTATTTACAAAAATAGTTACAAGTTTATATAGCATTCATCCTTAGTAATATTATAAATGCGAAAGAAAGTTTGTTTTTTTGTTACGATTAAACCACCAAGGATTTCAAAAATTCTTACACCAATGAAAAGCTATATCAGGGAGTAACTTAGACTATATTTTATTCCGGTTTGCCCACGGGAACGGCAAATACGCGGCTAAGGCGACTGAAACTGAAGCAATGCGAGGGCGGGTTGCTAGTACTAATATAAAAATAATTTATTCCTAGTCAGAGAATTGCGTTACTCACCCTGTCCAACATAGTAGCGGCCCTCAAGTCTGGCAAAAAGGCTTCTTCCAGTAATTTGTAGAATAATTCCTGTGTTTCAATGCCGTATACACGCTCCAAGAATAGGCCGACGCTCTGCTTGTGGCCAGGGATCAGACCTGATGGCATATCTGTGAAAAAAAAAATATAAAATATATATTACTAGCTGACTTAACAGATGTTCTGTTTAAATCTAAAAAAATAGTAAAAGGAATTGTCCTTGAAATCGATTGCAGCGCCACCTACCGGGTCCAATTGTGACTCTAAACCATTCTCGAATCTCCTTGAACTCACACAAAAATTTCATCAACATCGGTCCAGCCGTTTAGCAGGAGTTCAGTGACATACACACGTACACAAGAAATTTATATATAAAGATAACTGACCCAACAGACGTTGTTTTGTTTAAATAAGCGCCATCTGCCGGGTCCAATTGGGAATCTAAATCATTCTCGAATCCTTTTGAAAATGCACAAAAAATGTCATCAACATCGATGCAGCCGTTTAGGAGGAGTTCAGTGACACACACGTACACAAGAAATCTTTATATATAAATTTCTTGTGTGCGTGTGTATGTCACTGAACTCCTGCTAGACGGCTGGACCGATTTTTATGAAATTTTTTGTGTGAGTTCAAGGGGATTCGAGGATGGTTTAGATTCACCATTGGACCCGGTAGGTGGCGCTCCTGTGTGTATGTCACTGAACTCCTAAACGGGTACACCGATTTTAATGAAATTTTTTGTGTGTGTTCAAGGGGATTAGAGAATGGTTTAGATTCACAATTGGACCCGGTAGGGGGCGTTGCTGTTTGTATGTCACTGAACTCCTCCTAAACGGCTACACCGATGTTAATGAAATTTTTTGTGTGTGTTCAAGGGGATTAGAGAATGGTTTAGATTTATACTTGGACCCGGTAGGTGGCGCTGCTGTCGATTTCAAGGAGAATTTCTTTTATTGTATTTGAACAGAACAACGTCTGTTGGGTCAGCTAGTATATTTATAAAGATAAATGATTTTTTTATCACCATTATCGTCATATTGCTTCTACTCCAATTAATTGGAGTTGAGTTATAAACAGACAGATAAACACAAGAAAAGAAAAACTACATTTCATCTTGTAAAAACTGTAATTTATTTAGCAATATGTCTTCAAATTATTTCTAGTTCAAAATTATCATCAGTTTCAACTAGTAGTAGAATAAAAATACTAACCAGATTTAGGTCTTTCCTCGCCCGCAGCTGGATTATTAAGCGTAAATCGTAAACTGAGTACTCCTTGAAGATCTTCTAGAGGCACCAAGGAGCGCAGAATAGCACGAGCTCGGAGAGATTCATTCTTGCCCTGATAGAGTAATATAAATAAAAAAAATCAGTTGTCTGTAAAGTCGGTTTACTGACGATAGTTGAACGTGACAACGTCATAAGAAAATACTGATGGAATGGTTTCATTTTTCAAAAGAAAATTTTAATTTTATTTGTTTGATAGATATTTTGTATGGATCAAGCCTTAAATGGAACGCTTCAGAGCGAGGTAACGCCGCATACGTCATGTTTTTTCGTGTGTGCAACCGGCTCCATCGAATTATAAGACATTGTCACGTCAAAAAGCTAGAATAACGTTCTTTGTATAGTTTTCATCCCACTGTTGAGCTTAAGCCTTCTATAATAGGCGCTAAATAGACCTACTATACCATGCTAGACAGACAGGGTTGAAACAGGGTATTATTTCGAGTTTTCCTTCTTTTCCACAGATGTTATATGCCTGTTATACTCTCCTTTTCGTCTTTTACGACAGCCACGGGCAAGACGGTGAATTATATTCTTACTATTTAATTTTTTGACAAAATTGCATTTTATTTTTTTTATTTGATAATTATACTGAAACGTGGTCTCTAAATGTTAGCCTCATAAAAAGGCTCAAAGTCACTTCGTTACGTCGTCAAACGTGCTATAGAAGGGGCTATGCTCGGTATTTCTCTACGTGATAAAATCTGGAATATGGAAATCCGCAGAAGAAGGGGTGCAATCAACATAACCCATAGAATTAGCATGTTGAAATGGCAGTGGGCAGGCCACATTGTTCCTCGAACCGAGAATCGTTGGGAAAGAAAGGTTCTTGAGTGGACCACGAATCAGATGGCGCAGCGTAGGACGACTCCTCTACTAGGTGGACTGATGACATTTTCAAAGTTACAGGGAACCGTTAAATGCCGTTTCGAGTGGTATTCTCGTTGGGAGGCTTATGTCCAACTGTGAACTTCTTTAAGCTAATGGATGAAATTAATCCATGATCAACTAAATAAAAACGCATATCAGATAACTAAAATAGTTATCAAAGTTATTTGTTAAAGAATATTTAAAATGAAATTCTACATACGAGAGAAATAACAGCTGCATCAGGTGCACATCGACCCAGCAAGTCAACGAGGGTACAGTAAAAGTTGAGAATAGCGGCTCCAGTATCTATGTAGTCTTCATCTTCATCAGATTCCGGAAGGGGATGGCTAAACTGCAAAAGATATTGAGAGATCAAATTATTTGTATCTTATTCTCAGTAGGACCTCTTCTCGACGTTCCTCCGAGGGGGAACATCGAGAGGAGGGAGTACCCCGCGACCGGGCTATTCCGTCGGGCTGACCACTGAAGACAAGTTACTCTGCACCGGTGGTCGGTCCAACGACGAACGCGACGTGCCACGTATGGGTCATGGGGCCGCGCGCCACCCCTCCGTCGCCCTGGACGGCGGCGGGTGCGCTTACCATGGTCAACACCTAAAAAAAAGGGTTGGCCTAGGCTGCTATTTGGAATTTACTTAATGATTTCTGATGTTTACGCGAGTTTTATACGTGTGAAAAACGAAAAGGAAATATTTTACATATTTAATAATGAATGTGAAGTAAATAAAACTTATTTTATGGATTTTATCAGGTTTTTATAACGCTATAAAGTGTTTGAAGCGTTGAGCAATGAAAAATTAAATACCAATGTGTATTATTCGCGTAAACTTCAGAAATTATGTGAAGTGAAACTATTTTTTTATGAATTTTATACATACATTCACGCCTCTTTCCCATAGAGGGAGGCAGATACCACTTCCCTCCACTTACTACGATCTCTACGTAAATCTTTATGCATGTTCTTCGGTTTAGGGTATTTCTAACCTGGCCATTCTTACCGAATCTTACGGACTTTAATAGTGTAGTAAAAATCAAATATTTATACCATGTCCTCTCTTATCTATGAACGTAGGTGTTCAAAATTTCAAGAAAGTAATAAATTGATATAAACGCGATATAATTCGTATGTGGTTGAATTTCTCATAAATGATAGGGCTGATTTTGAATATTTTCTTGTGTATTTGGATTCAAGAATTATTTACAGATATATATAAAATTAATATTTGATGCTGTGTGGTAGCGGCTTCGAATACTACCAACCCTTGCTTTGCTCGTGGGTGTCGTAAAAGACGACTAAGAGCCCTAGATTGACCCGGACCAACTCCATCTGGTACCATTAGGGTCAACGATTACATTCCCAAGGAGGGTTGACGTCAGGCAGGCGGCCGGTCATAAAAGTCATTGCCGAAACTTTTTGCAATATGTCAAAACAGATGACATATTGCGTCGACCCCAAGTAATTGGGAGAAGAGCAAGATGATGATGATGATGATATAAAATTAATATTTGCCTTCAAAACAAATTATTCTGATAATACTCATCATCGCAGCCCACATACGTCCCACTGTTGGGCTCGGGCCTCCTCCACAATGGGAGGGAATTTGACCTACTATACCATGCTGGTCAGACCTGTTGGTAAAGCATTTTATTCGGAGTTTTCCTTCTCTTGCATAGATGTTATATGCGTATTATATGCCTTAGTCGTCTTTTACGATATCCACGGGTAAGATAGGGAGTGGTGAATTGTATTCTTACTCCGTCACCACACGGACAATCACGATTTAGATATGTTTAAAATAATATTTAAAATAAACCATTCTGATAATACTCGTCTAGACAAAATTTAACTTACGCTGATATCACCCTCTTGTTCCATTTCCCTCAGCTTCCTCCTATCGGCTATTCTTTCGCTCATTTTATTGGCATCGACGATGGCCTTCAGTAGGCCCTCACCTTCACCTCGCAGAGCCGGTCCCAAGCACTCCGGACGACGGATCAGTAGACGGATAACTAAGTTTGCATTTTCTTCAACACTTTCACCGTTAACCTGCAAACAAAAAATGACATGATACTTAAATTTTAGTGGAATTTTTATTACCTTTAAAAGTCTTGTCTCTATATAAATGTAAGTGTTTTAGAGTATACGCTTCCTATACTACGAGAGAGAAAATCGCCTACTACATGCATCTGTTAATATATCGACGTCCAATATAACATATAGATATCGCTATAAAATCACCTAAAACAACCCAAAATTGGTTTGACGATATTTTTTTTTTTGATTAAGAGATCATCGCGCTACAAGGAAATTAAAGTAATTATGAATCAATTTCATCTTATCATTCATATCAACTTATACACGTTCTACTGCTGGGCTCGAGCCTTTTCTATGAGGGAAATTGACTTTCTGTACCACACTGGTCAGACGTATGCATTTACATTTCCTACACTTTCTTCGTGGTGATGGATTAAGAATACAATTCACCACTCCCTATCTTGCCCGTGGATGTCGTAGAAGACCACTAAGGGATATAATATGCACATAATCTGTCTAAGAGAAGGAAAACTCGAAATGAAACCCTATACCAACATTTGTTTGACCAGTATGGTATAGTAGGTTAAATTCCCTCTCATTGTGGAGGAGGCCCGAACCCAATAGTGGGACGCACGTGGGCTGCGATGATGATGATGATGACACTTTCTTCGTAGTAGGCAGCGGCAGGCCGCTTGGGCAGATGTCCATGAACGGTGATATCACTTAGGTGTGCTGAATGCACGTTTGCTATCAACAGTAACAAAAATATTTAAACACGTTGTATAATTATATATTATACGGTCACTATACTGAAACTATATAAGTCTGACCAGATTATTAGTGTCTTCTATCGAGATTTCCTTCACATGATCATTACTTGCTTAGTTACTTAGTTGCCCCAGAACACTAAAGTCAATTCAATTACTAAAGTACAGAACAGTAGACGTCTGTTCGCGTCAATATCGCGAGCGATCTTCGTTAAAATCCGCCTAAATTCGGGTTAACTATGTGCGCCCGCGCTGCTAAGACCGCGCCATTTTGATTTTACTATCGTGAAGTACTTAGTTCGCGGTGCACGCATTTTTCTACTGTTCCTCAGCTTAGACACAGAAGAGTTCTACACTGGTCTACCAACCCGCGCACGTGAGTGTATATTCCGTCATAGTGATCACAGATTAAAGACACAATAAATTCAATGCCCGCGTTCGGCCCAACTTAGCTCGTCGGGAACAACTTCAGCACAGCAGATCTTCAGCTCCACAAACACAGGAGAAACGAGGTAAGTTCTCCGATTACTTCCCACCGTTTCCCTGACAAACCCTCATTATGTGGGAATCGGTCCCACTTGTGGCTTCCCACTGGTCCTTCAGGTCACCCACGTCGATATGTTGTCCACTACGCCACAAGAACGTCACTAGATTGATGGATAGATATACTTGACTTTAATTGCAGATGGCGTAGTGGTTAAGATACCTGCCGTGATAGTGTAGTAAGTTTAAATCCCACGCAGCGCAACACTGTGCGATGCACAAATTATTGTTCTGAGTCTGTATGTGATTTGTGTCTGTTAATTACATGTTTGTAAAGTCCCTCGCAATACAAGGATTATTTCCTTAGTGCAGGGCGTTGACTTTAAAAAAAAACTGACATATCAATAGTAATTAACTCACCCAAACGCAGAATCTTAAGAAATCAAGATATCTTTCACCCTCGACTGGATCCCATCCAAGATCTGGATATCCCTTCTCCACGAGCTCCGAGTTACTCTGTAGACCACAACGCGATAGGTACACTGCGATTTTTTCCAAGTAATGTTCTCTAGAAGAAGAAAAGGATATGTTAGAACATGTTTATTCTCTTGTCATAATGATCGATTCGGGCGGCTAAGAGCCGGATAACTAAGATTTTTACATAGAATTGGACCATCTTCATCAGATGACGCTTGGTCAATAAATACATTTCTAAGAAGGGTTGACGTCAGGCAGATGGACAGTTAAAACACTTGCCAAATTGTTGGCAATATATACGATATAAGAATACAATTCACCAACCCCTCTCCTGCCCGTGGGTATCGTAAAAGATTAAGGGAGGTCATATCCATATAATATCTATGCAAGAGAAAGAAAATTCAAAACAAATAACACGGCTTTCGTCATGGTCGGTCGGCTGGTGATCTTCTTGTGTACCTCACACAGCGTTGGGCGGAGACCTTGGAGGGCAAAGGTGAGGCGGTGGCGTTCAGCCTAGATATCGCAAAGGCGTTCGATAGGGTCTGGCACAGGGCACTTCTATCGAAGCTACCATCATACGGAATCCCCGAGGGACTCTGTAATTGGATCGTCAGCTTTTTGGATGGTCGGAGTATAAAAGTCGTCGTAGATGGCGCCTGCACCGATACCATGATCATTAATGCTGGTGTACGACAAGGCTCGGTGCTCTCCCCGACGTTGTTTATCCTGCATATCAATGACATGCTCTCTATCGAGAGTATGCGTTGCTATGTGGATGACAGTACGGGTGATGAGCGGTACACTGAGCAACGGAATATCCCTCGGAGTACTCAGGAAAGAAGGGTTCAACTTGTGTCAACAATGGGGTGAACGGAACCTAGTCCAGTTCAACCCCACAAAGACACAAGTTTGCGCGTTCACTGCAAAGAAGGACCGTTTGTCATGGCGCCACAGTTCCAAGGAGTAACTCTCCCAATTTCTGAGAGTATTGGGATTCTCGGCGTCAAATATCGAGCAAAGTCCAGTTTGGGAGTCATTTGGAGGACAAAGCCAAATTGGCAAGCAAAAAGTTGGGCGTCCTGAACAGAGCCAGGCGGTACTTCACACCGAGACAGCGTCTTGTGCTATACAAAGCACAAGTTCGTCCTCATGTGGAGTACTGCTCACATCTCTGGGCAGGTGCGCCCAAATATCAGCTAGACCCACTTGACTCCCTGCAAAGACGGGCTGTTCGAATTGTCGGGGATCCCAATCTTACGGACAGATTGGAGTCGCTGGAGCAGCGGAGAGACTTTGAGTCACTCTGTGTACTCTACCGACTCTTTCACGGGGAGTGCTCCGAGGAACTGTTTGACTTGGTACCACCGTCACCATTCTACCAACGTACCACTTGACATCGTAGCAGGGTTCATCCATTTCACCTGGAAACGTTATGGTCTTCAACTGTACGTTTCCAGCGATCATTTCTCCCACGTACGTGCAAGCTCTGGAATGAACTACCTGCTGCTGTGTTTCCCGAGCGCTATGACATGTCCTTCTTTAAACGAGGTTTAAGAAGAGTATTTCCTTCACGGTAGGCAGCGGCCTGGCTGTGCCCCTGGTATTGCAAAGGTCCATGTGCAGCAGTTTCACTTACAGCAACAGATGTATGTGCTTTAAATATTTCGTCGACCCCAGGTATTTCTTTCAAAGACAGCTCCCCGTGCTAAGGAAATAAACCTTTTATTGCGGGGAACTGTACAAACATATAATTAACGGACACAAATTACATCCAGGCTCAGAATAACAATTTGTGGCACAAATTTGTTGCCCTGCGTGGGATTCGAACCCGCCACACTATAGGTTGTTCTCTTAACCACTACGCTATGTGCGCAGTTAAAATAATTGGGATAAGAGCAGAATGATAATGACGAATGATAAAAGAAATTTATATGTTGGTATCATTTATACCAGTGTCGGGCGTGATTCCGATTTCCGAAGAAGAATACAAGATTAAAAACTTTTTATGTAATCATAAAAAGTATAATATCCCAGCATATACTAACCTTAAAGCTAAGGCTAGCTCTGTATTCTCCATGAGACTTGAGTAAGCTACATCAAGAGGAGTGGAACCTCTCAATGACGGTCTGGATAGAAGGATGTTGGAGTTCTCTAATAAAAAGTCGAAGTGGTCGAACATGGCTTTCTGATTCTGTCTACCGGTACGACAGAAGTAGCATAGGAAACGACAGCAAGCCACCACCATTTCGTGTGATGTATCCTGTGAAAAAAGATAATATTTATTTTTATTTTGTGTGTGAGTATAGCTGTTAGCTGCAGAAGACTTAACCCGCTTAAACAGCTTAACCTGGGCTATGAGTGGGGCCTGAGGCCCTTCAATCTATAGTCTAACTTTTTATTAGCTGCAGTAAAATGACGTTTCTAAATGTCATTCCGTAAAATAATGTTGACAGCCTAATCTCAATAGGGATGTGATTCAGTTCACAAAAGTTTACAGAATATCTAATCGTTCCATAGCTGACTCATAATGATCATACTAAATTCTATTTAATATTAATGTAAGTAAAAGGCTGTATAAACGTTGATCCTTTTAGACATATACAAGGTAACACTCAAGAAAACGCTCTCTCAAGTTGGTACTGGTTTTTGGTTACGGTGCTACGATGACGCTTGACCGCCATTTTGTTTCGGTTGTCATTCGCTCATTCGGCTTCATACTTCTGTTTTGAGTGCATGAATAACTTTGATTTGCCCACTGCGCGTTGTTTTTGTTATCATTATTGTTAAACTTATGTTACGTTGTGTTTGTTTTTCATTACTTGTTTTCGTTAATCGTGTTAGTTTTTTTTTGTTTGATACATTGAAGACATGGATGCTCTGCCGAGCACATCGCAAGATGGAGACACATTTTTATCTCCTAAGAAAAAAGGCCACGTGTAGCTCTAAGTGCAACTGAAAAACTTTGGGTTCAAAACGTTTACAAATATGTGTTTGAAGTGAAATCTTCAGAATCAAACATTGAAGTTCCAAAAACAAGTGAATGCGTTAACAAGGTGGCTGAAGTCTTGGGAATATCCGTCCGCACAGTTTATTCCGTTTTAAAGGAGCACAAGGAGAACGACAGCGAATCACCAAAACCTCCCGAAAAAACGGGCCCAAAACTTACATTTAAAGATAAACTTGATGATTTCACATTCACTGCTGTTAGACGAATTGTACATCAGTTCTTTCATAGAAATGAAATACCCACCATCGCAAAAGTTAGTTTACACATGTCGTCACTCATCTTTTTATTATACGTTATGTATTTTTTCTCCCATCCCATGTGTAATCTTAACCAATTAGGTAATAACTTTAATCATTTTTAGGTGCTGCAAGTTGTAAATCTTATCATGGCGCCAGCGCTACCTGCGTTTAATTAAATAATATCGTAGGGAGGGAAAATACATATATTATCAAGACGAGACCTGGGTCAACGCTGGTACGTGTCAACTCTTAGTTTCTTCTATTTGTTCCCTTTTTGTTTTGATGTCGAAACTTATGATTCTTTTTTGTTCTTTTCAGGTCATACTACAAAAAAACCTAGATTGACGGAAGTATTAAATCTTCTCGACAGGCATTTTTAGACGGCCTGACTACGGGATTAAAAAATCCCACAGGAAAGGGCAAACGACTCATAATTAGTCACATAGGCGGAGAAGAAGGCTTCCTGGTCGACGGACTTCTTATGTTTGAAGCAAAGAAAGATACAGAAGACTACCATGATGAAATGAACGCGGAGTGTTTCGAGGATTGGTTCGGCGGTATTCTACCTAAACTCAAGCCGAATGCAGTAGTCGTAATGGACAATGCGCCCTATCACTCTCGGAAGATCGAAACAATCCCGAAGATGTCGTGGACGAAAGCACGAATTCAAGAGTGGCTGTTTGAACCAAATATGGTCAAGGCCACTCTCATAGATATTGTGAAACAACAAAATCATACTGAGAAATATGCCGTAGACGAGATGGCTGCACAAAAAGGTATCACACTTTTAAGACTGCCCCCTTATCACTGTGAATTGAACCCCATTGAGTTGGTATGGGCGCAGGTAAAGAGTCACGTCGCAAACAATAATAAGACGTATAAAATGCAAGAAGTGAAAACTTTATTCCAAGAAGGAATCAAGAAAGTGACACCGGCTAAGTGGAGTGACTGTGTGTCTCACACTATTAAAGAGGAAGATAAAATGTGCCACCTCGATCATATTATAGATGAAGTGACAGATTAGTGTGACCGAAAGCGACAGCGACAGTGATTTCGAAAAAGATTAATTAAATAACATTATTATGACGTTTTTGTTTCATTTTGAATGTACCTCCCTATACTTCCACTAAAAAAGATCAATCCTCTAGTATAGTAATAATAATAGGTTAAAAAAATACATTACAACTTAATATTAAATCTCAAAAAAAAAACCAAACTGATTATTCATTTATGATTCACTCATTTAGCTACATCCCTATTTATTTTTCTTCAAAAACCGGCAACCCACAAAACGTCATTTTACTGCAGCTAATAAAAAGTTAGACTATAGAACATTTTTTTTTATTATTCCATTATTGGGCCTTCTCCTCCGTAATTGATAGGACAGCAGCTTTTTTTTTTGGTTGGGCTACCGTCAGCGCACCTGTCACCCGGCTCCGATAGGACAGCAGTCTAGTACATTTATCAAAACAGCTGCCATGGCGCCTTTTTTTCGAGTTATTAGGCGTTATATAAAAATATTTTTTTAGAATCCGCACAGTAAGGTATCTTTAAGTCCAGAAAATTAATGGTTATGGAAAAGAAGCAAAGTGAGAAAGAGGAAATTAACCTCTGTATTTTTTTTTAAAGACAACACCCTGCATCTAGGAAATAAACCTTGTATTACGAGGGACTTTAAAACATTAACTAACGGACACAAATTACATTCAGACTTAGAACAACAATTTGTGAATCGCACAAAGTTATCCTAGGTGGCATTCGAACCCTGGCAATTTAGGTCGGTAGTATTACTTAACAGCCTATGTTTGCTAACCTTCTCTTTGATATCTTCAGCAACAGGTTGTGAGGTAGGCTGCGCATCAGACTGCGCCTGCGCACGTCGACCTAGTGTGTTCATCATAACCGCCATGACGTTTTCATGAACACGCAGTACTCTGAATAAATAAAAAAAAAATCCCTTTGTTTTTCTTCACACTTCATACTCTATCATCTATTTTAGTCTGATAAGACAGTTATGGCCATAAATTGATTAACAAGTTAGAAGAACACTTAAGTTAAACTTACCTGATTAGATCTGGATGCTGGAAGAACGTATGGTTGTTGACAAGTTTCCTGTAATCAAGAGAAAAGAACTCCATTTCTTCGTTCGGCTATGTTATTTATATGTATATTAGTTTGCGTAAATCGGACATTTTTTAGGGTATTGTCATAAACAGTAGACTAGAAACTATAGCTGGTTTATTTACCCATAAGATATACTGATCAGAGTGATAAATATTTCAATGCAACTTTTATATGTCCCACAGCTAACTTCTAACCTCCCCCACAATATATCATTTTCCAATTACAGATGCGGCCCGAGCCCAATAATAGTGAAACTTTTGTCAGTTAGATGAGATTTTACAATAGGAGTTTATAAATAAATCTATTTTAAGGATTTTATCGCTTTTGAATTTAATTTTTGATTACGTTAGGTTTCAAAACGCTTTAAAGCGTTCATAGTTACGGACGGTCTAAGATAATAATTAAAATAAAATTTGTACCATAATGTTTGTCAAAATTTAATAATTAATTTCTGTAGCGAATAGATAATTATAAATCTCTGTAATTATGATGACTTGTTGGACGTGAGAGATTTTAGTCCGCCCGTGACCATGAATGCTGTAGTGTTCGAAACGTCAGATAATCAAAAATCAAATATAAACCCGATAAAATCCGTAAAAAAAGTTTTATTTACAATGTGTAATACTCGCGTAAGCATCAGAAAGCAATAGGCGTTTATTATAGTGGTAGGATAATAGTGGTTGGACCACACTGTTGACAGCTGTCTGTCTACAGCCGCGGGCCGGTCTGTCGGGGTAGTACCACATTCTCGAGTAGTAGCATTTTGTTACTGCGCTTCGTTAGGTAAGCGATAGAGCCGGAAGCCTAACTTTCTGAGGGTGTTTGCGTGTGGTGGATTTCGGTGGTGTCTTCAGTTTCACCGAACCTCATTTCACACATTCACTCTCCTTTTACTTTATTCACGGTAGGCAGCGGCCTAGCAAAGGTCTATGAGCTGCAGCAACATTTACCATCAGGTGTACTGTTTCCTCATTTGCCACCCATTACATTAAAAAAATAATATAAATGGCCGTCTTATCATTCTAGGTAATTTTTTCTACAAAACATATAGAATAGTTTAAACTCACCAAAGTCTTTTTCTCATCAGCTCCTCTTCTTCTTGACTCATCTGTACAGGCAGTAAAGCCCTTATTTGACTCAATCCGACCCACATTTCGGCGACATCCAGTTTGGTCTTCGCATTAATCACGTAAGTCTTTTCTAACGCCCGAATTAACTCACCGACTGCATCGTATTGACGAACTAATAAACTGAAATAAAATTAAAGAATTTTAGTTGAACGTCCACAGAAAGACGAAGAAGAGAGAAAAAATCTCGAAATAAAATCCTATATCAACATATTGTAAATAAAACTACGGATTTTATCGCGTTCATATTTGATTTTTTTGAAAATTGTTTATTAAATTTTGGGTCAAAATTTAATAACAATTTTTCTTTAGCTGTTAGATAAACTGCGCCTGATGTCACCCTAGCAGAGGCTGCGTGTGACCGGACCAGCGATTTAGTCCGGGCACCCGCAGAGAGGTTGGCTTCGTGACGGCGATCGGCGTCCCAGTAGGGGACGTTGAAGGGAGAGGCTACTCCCTCGGGCCGACCACTAATGTCAAGTCACCCTGCTCCGGTGGTCGGTCCAACGACGAAGGCGACGTATCGCGGGTGGGTTACGGGTGTGCGTACTTACGCCTCTGTCGTCCCGGACAGAGTGGTGCGAGGAGTGCGCCGACCGTAAAAAAAAGCGGTTAGATAATTATAAATATCTGTAATAACAATGGCTTGTTGGATGTCAGACATCTTATTCCGCCCGTGACTATAAACGCTGTAAAGTGTTCAAAACGTCGGTAATTAAAAATCAAATACAAACGCGATAAAATCCATAAAAATAGTTTTATTTATAATGGTGTAATACTTGCGTAAACATCAGAAATCATTATCTATACTAACATGTCTGACCAGCATGGCACAGTAGGTTAATGTTCCTCCTATTGAACAGGAGGCTGCAGCTCAACAGTGGGATATGTATAAGCTGAGAAGACAAAATAGGGAAAGAAGAAAAGGAAAGAACAGACTAACTAGTGTATATATTTCTACGAGTCTATCAGATTTTTGAAGCTATTAGATATAGGGGTTTCCAAAGGTTATGCTATAACTAACATGCTGGCCATCTGGTGGCCAATATCAGTTAGTATTATAAGTTTTATAGGAGAATGCTGCTGTCTGTTGTGGTAATAATTTCTCATGTTTTTTTTATTGTAAACAATGGTAAACGAGCAAACAGTACACATGATGGTAAGTGTTGCTGCCGCTCATGGACCTTTGCAGTATCAAGGGCACAGCTAGGCCGCTGCCTACCGCGAAGAAAGTGAATGCATGTAATGAAATTCGGTGATACTAAAGGAAGATAAGTTTAGTGTAATCTATGAAAGAATTTGTTTTCATCGGTAGATCCAGACATTTATTAACTCAGATATATTTGTTAATTTTATAATAGTATTATCTCGTTTATAAGCAACAACGATAAAAACACGAACAAAGAAAACACTATACATCGTCTGCCATATAATGATTTCATCTTCTATTATTTAAGCGCAATGTATTGCGTTTAATGTTGTATCACAAGCGCCGAAATAGTGGCAGTTTTCATATCAAATGTGTTGCCTACAGAAGTTAGTGCTAGTTTGTGTACTAATTGCATCGCCGAGATTCATATGTTTGAGTGTTATGTTAGTGTGCGAAATTGTTGTAAGCATAGACTCTGCGTATGTGTTAACATTAAACGGAGAGAGAAATGCGGTGACACTGGTTTTAGTACAAAATATCACTTTTCTAAAGTATTAATATTTCTATGTTATTACAACCTTAATAACAACATTATCAAAAAACACATATTTTTATTTTTTGTGGGTGGGCCACCTCCCGACTCCAACCGGGGCGACAGAGTAGAGGCGCGTGGCCCTATAACTCGCCGGAGCCGAGTTCCTTGTCGTCAGTAGTCGGCAAAAAAAAGCATGTTAAAGTCGGTTATATCTGAATAATCGGTTGGTTATATCTGAATAATTGTTTTTTAATATCTATAAGTCAACTTATTCACACAAGAAATAAGAGGCTTGAATTAAAAATGCACTTTTACCTAAACATTTCTCTGACTAATTTGGGTGTTTCAATTTGCGATTCCTCAGCCCAATTCACGATGGTCTGTATCAAGACTTTACGAAACCTTTCCTCGGGCGTCTTCTTGACTGGTTCTTCGATTGCCTGTTACAAAAATTTTCTATTAATATCATTCTTTAATCATGTATTTGATGATGATGATGTGTGGTAGCGGCTATGTATAATAACAACCCTTACATTGCTACCTTGACGACTTATTTTTTATAAAAATTCAACACCCCTTTTTTTGGTAGGTCTGGATCCATCCCGCCCAATCTGTTCATAGCGACGAATGAGCGGTATGCGGCCCTATAACCTACAATATTCCCTCCCCATCGCTATTGGGCCGACCACTGGTACGGATTACTTAACTTCCCTGGCCGGCCCAGTGCGTTACTCTTTTGAATACCCTTCCTCCTCGACGCCTAAAGAAGCCAATACCCTGCACTATGGAAATAATCCTTGTGTTGCGGGGGACTTTACACACATATAATTAACGGACACAAATTACATCCAGACTCAGAACAACAATTTGTGGATTGTACAAAGTGTTATCCTGCGTGGGATTCGAAACCATGACACCGGCACGGTGGGTCGGTATCTTAACTACTACGCCATCTGTGCAGCCAAAGAGCTCTACATAGATTTGTATATAAAGTTTGTGCAAGAGAAGGCAACGTCGAAATAAAATCCTATAACAACAATTATAAATAATATTATAATTATTTACTATCTATACAAATAAATAGAATTGAAGTGTCTGTTTCTAATGTCAAAATACCTAGAAAACGGCTGGACCGATTCTGATAATATTTGTAACGTCAAAATACCTACAAAACGGCTACACCGATTCTGATAATATTTTACTACCAGGCAGCTGTCTATATAAAGAGTAACTTAGGATATATTTTATCCTGGTATTCCCACAGGAACGGGAACTACGCGAATAAGGCGACGGAAACCGAAGCGAGGACGGGTCACTCGTTTGTAAATAAAAGTCGAAAGAACAGTAAATAATAAAAATTATAAAATACTCATTCTCACCTTTGCTTCTTCTTCCAACTCCTTTACGGTATTGATAATGTTATATAGTTTACCGAAAGCGCCTGGTTTAACCTCCGGCTCAGTAAGTTCCTGTAAGAAAAAATAAAAATTCTCTAAAAACAGGAAATTGAATTTGTACGTTGGAATGGACGTAATTTTATAGTGGTAGGACCACACTGTCGACAGTTGTCTCTCGATCGTCCGTGCTGGTACCACACTCTCAGAAAATCGACGTCTCAGTAGTAACAATTTGTTACTACGTTCGGTATGTGAGAGAGCCGGCAGCCTAATTTTCTGAGGGTGTTTGCGTGTGGTGGGTTTTGGTGTTTATTTATTTAGAAAACCAACAGCGATACATATAATAAATTACATAATTTGTGTTCTACAGTATTCTATGACTAATAATAGGTTTCCCTGATTAACTAGGGTAAGTTTAAATATATGCGAACGGACTACAAATTAAATTTAAAAAAGAAGAAAAGAAAAATACAGCATTACATTTGATTACAAAAAATAAAGAAAGTGTTGTCTTTAGTATCATCAAAGCTGATTGCACGCATTCATACTCCTTTCACTTTCGATAGGCAAAGGTCCATGAGCGGCAGAATCATTTACCACCAGCTTTTTATTACCAAATTTTTGAAAAAATTTAGCTAGTTTGTTGCCGAATGGAATAAAAAAAAAAAAAATAAGTGCGAGTCGGAATCGTGCACGAAGGGTTCCGTACCATTATCTATAAAAAATCGCGTTTGTTGTATGGGAACCCCCCTGTTAAATATTTATTTTATTTTTAGTATTTGTTGTAATAGCGGCAACAAAAATACATAATTTGTAAAAATTTCAACTGTCTAGCTATAGCGGTTCTTGAGATACAGCCTGGTGACAGACAGCGAAGTCTTAGTAATAGGGTCCCGTTTTCACCCTTTGGGTACAGAACCATAAAAACAAAAAATGAAGAATAGTATACCTGTCCATCAGGTTCCTGTAACGCATTGAGAGATACATGCGTCATGAGTCTTTCATGGAAATCGTTCATACGTGCTATCAAATCTTCGCCGCATGGACAGTTCTCCTTATCCTCGTCTTCCATATGCTTGAAGCCTGAATAAAGTTTCAAGTTTATTTTATGATTTCTGATTTTTATGCGAGTATTACACATTGTAAATAAAACTACGGATTTTATCACGTTGTATTTGCATTTTGATTGCCCGAAGTTTTGAACACTTTTCAGTGTTCATGGTCACGGGCGGACTAAGATGTCTCACGTCCAACAAGTCATCGTTATTACAGAATATTTATAGTTATCTACTCGATATAGAAAATTAGTTATTAAATATTGACCTGTATCGGGTAGATAATTATAAATTTTCTAGTCATCGGGCTCGTTGAGAGCGAGTCTCGGCCGAGAGACCTTCGAGATCCAGGACGGGGCACAGTTGGTCGCAGCGACCACTAAGGGGTTGGGGTGTGTTGTGGCAGAATCCAAATATCTACGGGCACAGGGTCTCACGTTCAACAAGTCATCGTTATTTTAGAGATCAAATCTCTGTAATAACAATGACTTGTTGGACTTTTTTTTTTTTTTTTGGGTTTGGCTGCGGTCGGCGCACCTCCGCAACACTCCGTCCGGGGCGACAGAGGGACTTAAGCACGCAACTTCCGCAACCCACCCGAACACCACGTCGCCTTCGTCGTTGGGCCGACCACTGGAGCAGGGTTACTTGTCATCAGTGGTCGGCCCAACGGAATACCCCCTACCCGGGGTACCCTCCCATCAACCGACGTCCCCCCCTCAGGGAGGACGTCGGTCTTTCCTCACGCGGTCGGCCTCTCGGCGGGTGACGGACTTATCCCCGGTCACGTCACCCGATGACTTGTTAGACTTGAGACTTCTTAGTCCGCCCGTGACCATGAACGTTGTAAAGTGTTCGTAACGTTGGGCAATCAAAATTGAAATACAAACTCGATAAAACCTGTAAAATAGTTTCATTTACCACATGTGACAATGTTATGAACTTACTCAATATTGCGTTCATTTGCTCCCTGGGCGGACAACGGAATTCTCTAGTCTTCTTTGCAGCTACGGCACTTGGTAGATCTGACTGTTTAATCTCCGTATAACGTCTAAAATAAAAATACCATAATAATTTAGATATGCAATTGCAGTGCATTTCAGGATACTTTGGCGATTGAAATATTTATATGATTGGTGCATAATTCATCATTTCAGCTGATATATATCCCACTGCTGGTCTCAAGCCTCCTCCACATTGGCGAAAATTGATCTTACCATGCTGGTATACATGTATACATGTTGGTATAGGGTTTTATATCGAGTTTTCTTTCTCTTGCATAGATTTTATATGCACATTATTTGGTCCGATGGTCGGCCCAATGACGAAGGCGACGTGCATCGTGGGTGGGTTGCGGGTGTGCGTACTTACGCCCCTCTGTCGCCCCGGACGGAGTGGTGCGAGGAGCGCGCCGACCGCAATCTACCCCCAAAAAAATTTATATGCATATTATTACCCTTCGTCTTATACGACACCCACGGGTATACATTTAATCTACTTTTGGTTATTTAAATAAAAATATGCTGATTTTTCGTGTAGTGATGGAGTAAGAATACAATGGGGTATCGTAAAAGACGACTAAGAGATATAATACGCAGATAACATCGATGCAAGAGAAGTAAAATTCGAAATGAAATCCTATGCCCAACACGTCCTCATGGCGATCAGGGCCATACGTGGTTTCCGCACGGTGGCGACGGAGGCAGCGTGCCTCCTGGCCGGAACCCCCCCGTGGGACCTGGAGGCGGAGATGCTCGCAGACATTTATCGGCGGGTGTCGGAGACGCGCGCCCGCGGCGGTATGGTCTCCATCAAAGAGGTCACCGCCTGGCGGGTCGACGCCCGCCGGGAAGTCATTGCCCGTTGGGCAGTCCGGCTGGAGAGTCCTCGGTACGGTGTCAGGACCGTCGAGGCCTTCCGGCCGGTGCTGATGGAGTGGTTGGAGCGGACGCACGGGGTGCTTTCCTTCCGACTGGTGCAGGTGCTTACGGGGCACGGTTGCTTCGCGAAGTACCTGCACAAGATTGTCAGGAGGGAGAGCACACCGTCCTGCCACCACTGCAATTGCGACGAGGACACGGCGCAGCACACGCTCGAGGTGTGTGCTGCGTGGGAGGGGGAGCGCCGTGAACTCGTCGCGATTATCGCTGCCGACCTGACGCTGCCGACCATCGCCAGGGAGATGCTCGACAGCGTCAGGAACTGGGACGCGGTCGCCGCCTTCTGTGAGGCCGTAATCTCACGGAAGGAGGCGGCGGATTGTGTGCGAGTAGAGCTCCTATTCGGCGACACGTTCCGCCGCCGGCGACTCAGGCGGCGTAGGCGCGAGTATCTGCGCCTAATGCCGCCCTAGCCGAGGCCGCGGGTGATTGGACCGGGGAATTGTCCGTCACCTGCAGAAAGGCTGACCGCGCGACGGCGACCGACGTCCCAGGACGTCTGACGACAAGTCACATCTGCTCCGGTGGTCGGCCCAACAACGAGGTGACGTGGGTACGGGTGGGTTACGGGCCCGCGCGCCGTCCTTTCATCGCCCCGGATGGATTGGACCGCGCGTGCGCATACCATAGCCCACCCATAAAAAAAAAAAAATGCCCAACACGTCCGACCAGTGTGTTATACAGGATGACTGGTAAAAGATTGTACATATTGAAGGAGGGTATTCAGTAATCGATTCTGATACCGAATATGTAAAAAAAACGGTACTTAAATTTTGAACCAATTATCTTATAAAGATATTTAGTTATGGGCACATCTGACAACAGCTGTATTATAAGTACCTATTTATAGGTCAACGCACTTGAAATAAATAATTGCGTCACATTGAACTCACAGTGTTTCCACTATCACGTTGTAGTTTTACCCTAGATTTTTTCATTAATTTGCCCTAAATACCCTAATCAGTCTCCAAAAATCCTTGATTTAGGGCGCAAAATTTAAATGAGTTTGAAATAAAACAAAACTTGATGGTTTAATTTTTATTTTTATTTGCATCTATTAATGAAAGGTAGTAAACATGTAATCATAAAAAGAATTCATTTTAATATGTGGAAGAAGTAGATGGTGAACAATATGATGCTGTTGTTAAAGCTGAAGCATTTGGCTTAAGTTTTTTAGCTGCGGGTAAAAGTTGAGTACATTTGTCTGTCGGGTTCTTAAATCGAATCTGTCATATTTAGTCTGGTGTGCAACAAACCATTGAGGGTTTCATTATGAAGCTTTTGTCTTGGGTTGGGTTGTTTTTTTGAGCCAATGCATACTCCGTCCATTTCTTCCGGGGGTGATGAAAAGGTGACGCAAGTCTCATAACCCTCCCCTTCGCCATTGGGCTGATGGATCCTCGTCGCAATCGCAACGTTGGCAGGACGATGTACTCTCTCCTCACGACCGTGTGTAGGTACTTGACGAAGCAACCGTCCGTCGTCACTACTTACGCTAGTCAGCAAGAAAACACCCCGTGCCGCCGTCCTCAATACTCCAAGAGCACCGGCCGGAAGGCCTTGACGACCCCAAGATCGTAGCGGGGCCTCTCCAGCCGGACTGCCCAATGGGCAATTTTCCTATACCACCTGTTAGTATCACACTGAAATATCGACATCTAAACACTGCAATATTTAATTTAAATTCTATTATCGTGTCTTACACAAAGTAATTTCGGTGAACTCTGGGAGCCCATAAAGGGTAACCATTGTTTGTGGTCGGCAAAGTCTATGATAAAATAGTGTTTGCTATTTTTATATTCAATTTTACCCCAAAATTACCCTAAAACCCTAAAAGTATTAAATAGCCCTAAGCCCTATTTTAAATTAGTAATTCCACCCTAAAATAGGGCGAAATCCCTAAAAGTGGAAACACTGCGCGCTACTCCCATTGGGCTCAGTGTGACCAGATTTAGCAGAATTCTGCGATTTTAGCAGAATTCGATCCCTAATTTAGGGCTTAGCAGATTATGTCGCAGATTTCGAAAATTTGGCAGATTTTAGCATAATATTAAAAAGCCTCGCAGGAAAGTAGCAGAATTAGACATTGACTAAATAAATGTGTTCCACTAGGGTAGTTGCCCTAAACATATTTAAAAAATCTATTTTTCTTAAATAGTGCAAGCTTTTTTTCTGAACTTTTTCTTTTTTTTTTTTTAAAGGCAACGCACTAATGAAATAGTTCTTGTATTGCTGGGGACTTCACAAACATATAATTAACGGACACAAATTACATCCAGACTCAGAACAACAAGTCGCACAAAGTGTTATCCCGCATGGGATTTGAACCCGCGACACTGGCACAGTAAATCGATGTCTAACCATTATGCCATCCGTGCACTCAATTTTTGTGCATGTGTGCAGGCAACTGGCAATTCTCATATACATTCTATGTTTAATACATCTTGTGAGTGCATATTTTCTCAATTGAACAGTATAAAAAATGACGTGCGAAACAAATTTAAATATGAACATGTTGCTGCAATTCTACATGTCAAACAGGTAGTTAAAGAACAGGGTGAATGCGTATATTTTACGAGCTAGCTTAAAAGCCTATACTTTTGATACACCTGGTATCAGGTTATGAGGCAACTGTTCGAATATGTTGTGTAGTGTGTTTTCAAAAATTCAAAAAGTGATTTCAAAAATGTGTGTCTAAGAGTTAATGCCTTAAATGTTACGTATTATGTAGGCATATACCGACAGGATACATGTAGGCATGTAAATCTTCGACAGTATAAATAGGTATGAATTGCGCAAATGCTTCAATGGTAGCGTAGATACAAAGGCACCTCGTGAACGGTCATCGGCCGATCAGCTGATTTAAAGCGAAGTTTGTCTGTTTATGCAAGTGTAATCATAAATTTATTCGAAATCTAATGAACATTTAACAAAGTACGAATATGTTGTAGATTAAGTATTACTAACTTTATACATTTCAATCAGATACTACTACTACTACACGAAAAAGAGATGATAAATTTGAAAATTTTACATGTCACTAATTCATTAAGAAATCGTTATTTTGCCTTAAAATATTTTTTCATGGGTTCCTACCGCCATTGCCTAACACTCGTTTGACCAGTTGCCCATAACCTGATACACTCTGCATACAAATGTGAATAGAATTTAGAAACTTTTTGTTGATAAACATTTGAAAATATTAAGTTGCGTTTTCCTTTAATATTCATGCACATTAAAACTTAGCATTTCTTTCGAGTAGAACTTTAGCATTTCTTTTGAAAAAAAAAATAGCAGATTTTAGCAGAATTCAAATGAGTAGATAGCATAATTTAAATCTGGTCACACTGCAACCTAAAATAACATAACCTAAAATAATTACGGAATCGTAATAATGTATTTCTAATCCTTGCGTATCTCCGCACGCTGTATTGTTTTTTATGCAGTTCGTTATTATTTTTTTAATATTATGTCAATAACAATTTAGCAGCGATTACACATATGTCATTTTCAACGTGTTCAAGACCTTGGTGAACGGGATTGTTGCCCGCGAATGCAATTTGGCCACATAAATCCAGAAAGTGATAAATGTGATTCAGTGTGTTATCATATGTTAAGTGTAGTGTTTTTCGGTTTCTAATGCGCCCTCGTCGTGAGACGTAACAGGTCGTAACAAGGTACACTGGCAAAACTATTCTTTTGACAAGAAACAAATCACCTTATTTCGGGATTGGTATGAGCTGAGTCTGCAACTTTTAATGGTTTTTATGACATTATTCCTACACCTAGTTTTAATAATTCTAATAATAAATATAAAAATCTTGACAACCGAAGAATCACCGTATCGCCTATAGCAGGGATGCACAGACTCATTAAAACTAGGGGCCACTCGGGCAAATAATGAACTAATGGCGGGCCGCCAGAAGTATAGGTAATTAAAGACAATAAAGAATTGATAATCTGGAATAGAATTCAATGTTTTTCGAATGTACGAGAGTATTATTTTTGTTGTCGGCGGGCCACCAGTATTCGACCGGCGGGCCACCAGTATTCGACCGGCGGGCCGCAGGCGGCCCGCGGGCCGCGGTCTGTGCATCCATAGCCTATAGGGTGACCAACTTTTTAGGAGTCTTGCGGCACTAATGTTGTTGATGTTTACTATGTGGTTAATTAATATTGTCTTCTTTTTACATTTTTATTGGTTACTTGTGACCATTGTCTATAGTTTCCTTCAATATATACAATCTTTTACCAGTCACCCTGTATAGTAGGTCAAATTTTTTCCCCCAATGAAGGAGGCCCGAGCCCAATGGGTGTATATGGGCTGACATGATGATTTGATGATGCATGCTAAGATAGATGTGTGGAGTTACAAGGTTGGACAAACACATAAGAGTGACATTAGAAATAATATAAGAAAATGGTTATGTAAATAAAAAAAGGGAGACGTCGCTCAGGACGTCTGGCAGGTGTGAAACATCAAAATTATTTTGTACGAGTATATATACATAAAAGAACAGATTACTACAGAAACTTATACGGCAGGAAGTATTAATAAAATATTACGATATTTTGCCATAAAATGATGATTTTTATTCAATAAACATTTATTTTCTATAGTATACGCTATAGGTATGTGTTTAGATTAATAATTTATTTTGAGCTCACTAGATGGCGTTGTACAATACACTAACACTAAATGGCGTTCTAAAATAGGATATGGTTTCGTTACACAAATGTACATATCCAAGCGTGGCGTTAACTTCACGCCAATGATCAGGTTCACCCTCGCCTACAGATGTTTCACATCAAAAAATAAATAAGAAAATGGTCTAGTAATTAGGAAACTGTTTAAGCAAGGAATTACTGCTTAGTTTCTCTTTCTTACCTCAATTGATCAGTCTGCAGTTCTCCAACGAAGTCGTGAGAGAACGCGATGATTGATTCCACCCTGTGTCTCATCTGGATGTCGTTCAAATGTTGAAGTAGGTAACACATTTGCAGTTTCGCACCTTCCGCCATTTTCATGTGTAATAAACCTTTACGATGTTCGTCTTTGCCCTCTGTTAACATAAATCAACATCAGGCCGGCCGTTTAGGAGGAGTTCAGTGATATATGTACACAAGAATTTTATATACATATAAAGATATGAGAATTTTTGTTTTAAAGTATTGAATATAGAGATCATAACACCTAAAAGTGTAACATTTATTTATATCCATAGCCATTTGACCATAATTTCATGTGTTTATAAATAAACATGCACCTTTAGCGAATGTAGGATCCCAAGTCTCCGGGTTGATCATGATGAGTAGTTTCTCCACATCTTCATCACGCATCATACCAACTAATAAAAGCCGGTCTACTAACTTGATGAGTGGTCTGAAAAGAAAAGAATTTCAGTTCAATTCTTAAAGCTGAATTTTGATGTTACGCGAGTTTTACATATTGTAAATAAAACTATTTTACGGATTTTATGGCGTTTGTTTTTGATTGCCCCACGTTCCTAACATTTTAGAGCGTCTAAAATGTTAGGAAAAATCTAAAATAATATCTACATTTTCTACATTAACGATCTTTTCGTTTGCATTGCGTTTAAAAGACGTTTTTTTTTGTTGCAAAAATTATAAATTATTATTTACAATCTTTACGACTGAACAATCAGTTAAGACTCTCCTAATATTCATTAAAACAGTATCCTATAGAGGTATATTGGATACTATTTATTTGGAGACAAGCTGTAGTTCGGTCCACCCAAAAGCGTCTTGGAGCCGCGGAGGGGACCGCGTACAAGTCCATTAATTAAAGGTAGTGAGTGCGTTCCATATTTCGTATGGTGAAGGAGTTATAATACAATTCATCGACTCTAACTTGTGGTTTGTGGGTGTCGTAAAAAATTACTAAGGAATATAATATTTGTGGAATTGAAAGAAAATTTTGAAAAGAAATTCTACACTAACGCATTTCATTAACGTAGTAGAACTTACCGCTTGGCGGAGTAAAAATACAATTCACCACGCGCTCTCTTGCCCGTGGGTGTCGTAAAAGATGATTGAGGGATATAATTAGGGATGTGTCGATTATCGATTCTTAATCAATTATTTTTCGATTTCGATTAATCGATTATTAATCGATTATTTTTTTTGTAATAATTAATTTTTACAATCGATTATCAAAATAATAAAAATCGATTATTAATCGATTTTTTATTATTCGAAATTCGATCGAAATTAATCGATTATTGCACTGCCAGATTTCCTAAAATCATACTATATTAGAAAATAAAGCTCAAATTACCTAAAAAAAAAACAGGTCATCATAATCCTGTTGGAAGAAAAATCGATTATTTTATCATCGATTTATTTTAAAGAACAAAAAATCGATTATTTAAAAAATCGATTATTTTCCCTCCAAGTCACATCCCTAGATATAATACGCATATAACATCTATGCAAGAGAAGGAAAACTCGAAATTAAGACCTATACTAACCTACTGACCACCATGGTATAGTAAGGTCAATTTCCCTCCTATTGTAGAGGATGCTTGAGCACAACAGTGAGACGTATATGAGCTGAAATGATGATAGGTAATGAAGGGAGGGAAAACTCGAAATAAAACCCTATACTAACACATCTGACTAGCATAGTACAGTAGGTCAATATCCTTCCTCACATGGAGGAAGCTCTTGCCCAACAGTGGGACCTAAATAAGCTGTGATAACGATGATATATTGAATTCATATCTATCATTATATTAGGTTGCGCCAGTGACGGATAAGTTAAGGAGTGAACGGCTGACATGGTATGGACATGTGATGAGGCGGGATGAAAGTAATGTTGTGAGAAAAGTTTTGGGTATGAATGTTGAAGGCTTTAGGGGTAAAGGAAGACCGAGAAAAAGATGGATGGACTGCGTGAAGCGTGACATGGATAGTCCGGGAGTGACTGCAGAGATGACGTCTGATAGGACAGTATGGAAGAAGATGACATGTTGCGTCGACCCCAAGTATTTGGGATAAGAGCAAGATGATGATGATCTATCATTATATTAAAAGACGAAACCAGTTTACTCACAGGAACAAATTCTCGTTACTGCCTCCAACCGGGTCCCTGTTATGTACTTGGTTGGTTTCCACAGCTTCAGCGAGTGCTTGCATCACGAACTCACGGACCACCTCCAAGGGGAAGTACGGCGAATACAGATTGCTGATCTCTGTTATGCTTTCACTGTAATTTGAACATCTAGATCACTACATAGTATAAAACAAAGTCGCTTCCCGCTGTCTGTCTATCTCCGGGTGACTGGACCGAGGAATTAGTCCGCCACCCGCTGAGAGGCCGGCCGCGCGAGGAAAGACCGACGTCCTCTCCGAGAGGGGGAGATCGGTCGAGGGGAGGATACTCCTCAGGGGGTATTCCGTCGGGCCGACCACTGACTTCAAGTCTCCTTCCTCCAGTGGTCCGCCCAACGACGAAGGCGACGTGTCACGCATGGATTACTGGTGTGCGTGCTTACGCCCCTCTGTCGCCCCGGATGGGATGATGCGAGAAGGGCGCCGACCGTAACCCTCCCCAAAAATTAAAAAAACAAGATACAAAAAGATCGCGTTAATATCAGGAATTACCAATCTATAATTTGAAAGCACAGATGGAGTAGTGGTTAAGATACCGTTCTACGGTGCCAGTGCCGTGGGTTCGAATCCCACGCAGGATAACACTTTGTGTGAACCACAAATTCTTGTTCCAAAGTTGGATGTAATTTGTGTCCGTTAATTATGTGTGTTATTCCGTGTGGTGACGGAGTAAGAATTATACCCTTATAATACTCATATGCGGGCTATCGGAACTGATTCCTTGACTTCAGTATAATAACTACACAAGTATGGAACAACGTCAACTACTGAAGGGCTTACTTACGCTATATCTGTCATCTTCATTTGTGGGCGAACACTTTCCGTCTGAAGAGATCTCAAACTGTGCCCCATGTCTGGGTCATCGTATAAAGACTTCAACTCCGGCCCCAAAGGTATCACGAATTCGTTCTTACAAGCTTCCCTGAAATGATAATTAAAGTAGTGAAAATTAGGAGAAAATTTACGTATAGGAAATGTTTATAACTAAACTTGACTGCACAGATAGTGGTTAAGATACCGATCTACGGTGCCATTGTCGTGGGTTCAAATCCCACCCAACACTGTGTGATCTACAAATTGTTGTTCTGAGTCTGGATGTAATTTGTGTCTGTTAATTATATGTTTGTAAAGTCCCCCGCAAGGTCTTTTTTAGTGCAGGGTCTTTTTTACAAATAAAAATACTTGATGAAAAATTATGACCAAAATTAACTGAAGGAAAAAGTTAGTCTTAGAAAAAATATGATTTAATAAAAATTGATGATTTCCTAAATCATAAAACTACGTTAAAGATGTTGACTTTTATACCAGATTAGCAACCCGCTCTCGCTTCGCTTCGGCTTCTGTCGCCATACCCGCGTACTTCCCATTCCCATGGGAATACCGGAATAAAATATAGCCTATGTTACTCCTTGATATTATAGCTTTCCAGAGATGAAAGAATTTTTAAAATCGTTTCAGTGGTTTAAGCGTGAAAGCGTAACAAACAAACATGACGTACCACTCGACATCGTAGCAGGGTTCATCCATTTCATTTGGAAACGTTATGGTCTTCAACTGTATATTTACAGCGATCATTTCTCCCACGTACGTGCAGGCTCTGCAATGAACTACCTACTGCCGTGTTTCCCGAGCGCTATGACATGTCCTTCTTTTAACGAGGTTTAAGAAGATTATTTTCTTCACGGTAGGCAACGACCTGGCTGTGCAGCTGGTATTGCAAAGGTCCATGTGCGGCAGCATCACTTACTATCAGGTGTGCTGCTTGCTCGTTTGCCACCGTTGGCAATAAAAAAAAAGAAAAACACTTTCGCATTTATAATATTAGTAAGAATACTTACATAGTTGTAGCGTGCGATTCCAAATGCAATGCGATTAGAAGATCATAGAACCCTTGTCTCAGTGGACCCGACATATATTGGGATTGGATCGCGTACAATAGTTGTTTCTGATCCACATGTTGACATAAAGCATGGGCGGCTCTGAAATACAAATATTTGTATTATCACCATTATTAGGGCGCTGTAGGACCACACTGTTAACAGTTGTCGTCTACAGCCGCGGGCTGGTCCGTCCGGGGTAGTACTCTCGCAGAAAATCAACGTTTGAGTAGTAGCAATTTGTTAGTGAGCGAGAGAGCCGGGAGCCCAACTTTCTGAGGGGGTTTGCGTGTGGGTTTTGGTGTTGCCTTCAGTTTCAACGAACCTTATTGCACGCACTCACACTCCCTTCACTTTCTTCGCAGTAGACAGCGGCCTAGTAAAGGTCTATGAGCGGCAGCAACACTTACCATCAAGTGTACTGTTTGTTCGTTTGCCATCGTTTGCAATAAAAATAAATCGTCATAATAATCTTGCTCTTATTACAATTACTTGGGATCGACGCAATATGGATTTCATCATCATCATCATTTCAGCCTATTGCCGTCCACTGCTGGACGTAGGCCTCCCTCATATTGCGCCACAATGTGCGGTCCTGTGCCGCCTGCATCCAACGACGCCCAGCAACTTTCACTAGGTCGTCGGTCCACCTAGTGGGGGATTGGATTTACATAGTACATATTGTAAAAGATCTATTTAATAGTTTTATGACCAGGCGCCTGCTGTACATCTAACCACCCTGGGAATGTAATTGTTTACCAGACGGTGGTATCAAACAAAGAGTTTTTTTATGTGGTGACGGACTAAGAATACAATTCACCACTCCCTATCTTGCCCGTGGATGTCGTAAAAGACGACTAACAACTAATAAGCATATAAGGTAGATAAGGAAAACTCGAAAAAAATCAACCTATCGAACCAGCATGGTATAGTAGAGTCAATTTCTCTCCTATTGTGGAGCAGGCTAGACCCCTACAGTCGGACGTATATGAGCTGAAATAAAAGCCAGCAGCATTTATGACGTAGACAATGTCAATCTCTTAAGAAATATAACTTTATACCTCTTAGGAGAGAAGATTTTTGTCCAACATTGGACATTAAGGGCTAATGAATCAAAGGGAGTTACTTACCTGTAATTACTCTGATAACACAACGCCGCGTATAATGTGAGTGTATGCGAATGGAAACTTAGTAATTTATCCATTTCTATCAGCTCCAGAATATCTATGCACCGATCTTCCTCTGTGAAGATAATATGATTTTTGATATTAATTATTACGGTCGGCGCACTCCTCGCACCACTACGTCCTGGGCGACAGAGGGGCGTACGCACGCACACCCATAACCCACCCGTGACACGTCGCCTTCGTCGTTGGGCCGACCACCGGCGCAGGGTGACTTGACGTCAGTGGTCGGCCCGACGGAATACCCTCTTGAGGACTACCCTCCCATCGACCGACGTCCTCCCCTCGGGGAGGACATCGGTCTTTCCTCACGCGGTCGGCCGATAATTTCGGTTACGGTTATGGAGCACCATAACATCTCTAATATTGTTGATTTTTGTTGGTCACTAAGTGTTTCAAATGTTTTGAATGTAAAAACTAAAGTGCAAGTTGGATTCGCTCGTGAACAGTATCTCAGTATCACACAATAACACATTATATTTTTTAAATGTAAATTCTTGTTCGGTATGGTGACATACAAAAAACGCCATGATTATCACCTCTCCTTTTTCTGGGCTATTATAAGAATCGATTAAGAAATATAAGCACTAAAGTTTACACACACAAAACAAAAATAACTCTAAATAAAACTTATAGTAAACTGTCTCCGCCCGCAAAAATAAAAGCCAAACTGTCTGTGTATCGTGGTTTAATACATTAAGTTCCCTCTTCTAGAAGATCACCGTGTTGAATAGTGAGCAATTCCCTAATGATTTGAGAAAAACTTCATTAAAATTATTATTTTTGTTAAGGAATAAAAAAAAACACGATTTGACAGAAGATCCAAAAATTGTAAAATATTTCTCAAATAATATAAGAATAGCAAAAAAGAGTGTATTTATTGTCAAAAAGCGTGAGTGCTTAATTTTTATTGTTTTATGCCTCATGGTGTAAAAAAATACCCCTTTATCTACGTTGAGTGTAACTATAAAAAGCGATCCAAAAATCTCTTATGATAAACTTACCGGGTATATGCAAAGCCAACATAGACACAGCATCTTCACAAAGCATGGACCAACCACGGATATCTGACAACTTCAGGGCGTGAACTTGCAACGATTGATTTGGTACCTAAAATGCCAATGGATAAATTCATCAAAACAAATCATTTATTCTGCATAAAGCACCCAATCATAAATTGACCAGTAGAGCCATGACTCCCCTCAACAACATTGTAGGGAAAGGAGTGAGCCGCTTCACGTAGCTACCGCAAGCAGATTCAGTGAGCATGACCAAACCATATAGTCCTCAATATCCTGTTAGCCTTATCTACTGACTGAAGAAGTACAAAATTATGTCTTTTTGTAAAGGTACCGTCAGGGACTACGGAAAGCAGACGTGGAGCGCCACAGCTAGCCGTATTGCTTCCCCATCGCCATTTGGTCTGACTACCGGTGGTAATTTCTTTATATTGGTGGCACATACAGAACATTCGGAATAGGATTTTAGGTGAGTTCGAGGAACGGTCGCTTTCCTTAGAAACATAATTGTTTGCAAGATGAGAACCAACATTCATACATTCCCAATGCCACATGGCATTGGGAATGTGTAGAGCTCTGAATCTAGTTGGATTTTTTACCCCCAAAAGTGTACCTTGTGTCTTTGAGGACTTACCTATCTTATTATTCTATATATTTCCAGCTGTTGGGATAAAGCTTTCTCCATAATAGGAAGGAAAATTACCAATTAAACCAGGCTGGTTTGATAGTTTGGTTGGTTATACCTAAAGCTTTTCATCTATCGCACAGATGCATATGTTGTCTTCTATGATACATTCGTGCGTCGGTTTTTATGACATAGATAACATCTATGCAAGAGAAGGAAAACTCGACATAAAACCTTATATCAACAAGTCTGACCAGCGCAGTAAATTTGGGCATTTTTCCTCCCATTGCGGCAGACGTCCAAGTCTAATACATAGTTGTTATGTGGCTTGAGATTTATTTAATTATTTATTTAATATAATAGGACTTTCTATTTACAGGCTAAAAACCTAATACGATAGTCCATACACTAGTGTTAATCCTAAGCCTACTTCTATAGGATTTACAATTAATCTATACCTTGATACTACTTTTAACTTAATTTATAACATAGGATGAAAAAGAAGTGTCTTATTGAATTCACTCAATTGACATGTGAAAATATCAAATTTTGTGTGAACTTCGTTTATGGTACCAAGTGCTGGCGTTATTGGCGTTCTGGTTAACAGATTAGTTCTAGCCGTTGGTAGGGCCAGCAGTTGTAGGCGCCTACGCCTCCACACATAGCGATCCGGTACGCACAGACATAGGTTTTGCAACACACCCCGATTGTGTTGCAGACCTCTGAGTAATCTTAATAGTTACGAAACCAGCGCGAATGCCCGTCGCACTCTTAACTCATAATACCCTACCATTTCCAGCACATTAATGGATAAAATGGTTATACAGCATACAGTTTTTTGTACAAGTACCGCGTAAATGGTGATGATGATTCTTTTTAAGCCTAACGTTTTGACTAGTATGTTCTCTGAAGCTAATTTACCTTTCATTAGGCGGGTTGGCCTCAACCTTTCTATTTAGTTTCTAAAGTAAGAAGGTAGGGAAAATACTTACCCTGGCCCATTGATGAGGTTTCAGACATTGCACTTTAAGTCTCGGCGGGAACTGAGGTATAACGTGCTTGTCGCTAGTTGGCAATACTGCAGCAGATAACGGTAGACTGGTAGATGACCTGCCAAGCTCGATTTGTAGTATTTCTCTGGAGGTAGCTTCTACGAAGATTGCGGGGAACAATTTTGTCTCTGGTTCCATCTGAAAAAACGTGAATTAGATCTTTTTTGTGGGGGTCTGTTGAAACTAATTAATAGCAACAATGAACTTGTAAGCCATTATGTGTAAACATCACCTTCCTTTTCTTTTCGATTGTCAAGAAGATTAAACGTTTATTGCTCAGTTCGCGTGTTTTTATTAAATAATTAGTTCTGGAATTACATAAATACTTTCGTAAACTATCAGAATCCCATGTCAAATCATTTTTATAGTAATTACTGTCTGTGTGGTGAAGGGTTAAGAATATAACACCTCAACACGTTTTATTTCATCATCTTAGCCCATATACGTCCCACTGTTGGGCTCAGGCCTCCTCCATAATGGAAGGGTAATTGACCTACTATACCACGCTGGTCAGACGTGTTGGTATAGGGTTTTATTTCGAGTTTTCCTTCTCTCGCATAGAAGAGAAGGAAAACTCGAAATAAAACCCTGTACCCCTCTCTTGTATACATATTAATTTTCTTAGTCGTCTTTTACAACAACCATGGGGATACACATAATATGCACATATGCGTTTTATATCCCTTAGTCGTCTCGTACAATCACCTGTGGGTAAGATAGGGGGTGGTGAATCGTATTCTTACTCCGTCACCACACGGAAGGTTTTATTTGCTCTTGGGAAAAAAACAAAGAGGGCTAGGGAAGCATCAGGGGCTACTCCCCTTATGCTCTCTAGAAGCATTCTCTTATCTATAATTATCAACTGCGATGGCTAAACTATTAAACGTGGCGATTATGGTATTAGGTAGAATGTACCTAGTACCCTTCCTATACCCTTATATCCGAAAGTGCTAGCGATAGGATGGATTGCTTCACATTCATGCCATTTTTTATAAAATTAATAGCCGACTTAATACGATCGTAGATCTGTAAAAATATCCACTCTGGGACTCGAACCTCCTTCAAAATAGGAGTGAAATTGACCTACTTATACCATGCTGGTCAAACGTGTTGTTATAGGGTTTTATATCGAGTTTTCCATCTCCTGGATAGATATTATACGCACATCGCTTGGTCATCTTTTATATCACCCACGGGCAAGGTAAAATGTATTCTTACTCCGTCACCACACGGCAAGTAAAAATATTAAAAAATAAAAATAGAATGTCTTAAAATTGATCGTAGCCTCATCTACTGTGTCCAACTATCAATCTAAAACAAAATCATCAAAATCGGTTCAACGGTTCAAGAGGAGTTTTATCACGCAAAATTCACTTACTTTAAACTTGATACTCGTATCTTTTCCTTCGCATGTGAAAGATACAGTTCCAGTGGATGTATCTACAGAACATCCAATAAACATTCCTTGGGAGGCGCCTTTAGCGGTTGCTTCGGCCATCACCTCATTGTACAGCTCATCTGCACGGACCATATAGCAAGATTGACGATTTACACTGAAACAGAATATAATACTTCATCATCTCAACCCAAATACGTCCCACTGCTGGGCTCGAGCCTCCTCCACAATGAGAGAGGATTTGACCTACTGTACCTCACTAGTCAGACGGGTTGGTACAGGGTTTTTTTCGAGTTTTCCTTCTCTTCTATGCAAGGATACACATAATATGTACATAAGCTCTCTGTAAGAGAAGGAAAGCTCGAAATGAAACCCTATACCAACATGTCTTGACCAGCATGGTATAGTAGGTCAGATTGCCCTCCCATTGTGGAGGAGGCCCGAGCCCAACAGTGGGACGTATGTGGGCTGCGATGATGATGATGATGAGGATGGTGTAGTAACTAAATGTTAAGGCGAAAAATTAGTTACTAACCTTTCAATGACCCTGTCATAATCATCAGTAATGATGACAGATGACTTGGTGACTTTGCTCTGATTGAAGTCCTTGGAATGTAGATGATATTGTGTAGTCACCCATCCAATATACACGTGCGTTGGATCTTGACCCGGGAATATCCTAAAAGATGACAATGTTTATTATTTTGAGTACTCTTGTATACACCCAGGGTGATTGTCTCCATAAAAGCATGAACTTTGATTTATAAATAGAGCAAGTTATATAAATCGTAGGCGATATCTGTATTAATATCCTACAGTATAAAAATCTTTAATATTTTTTTAAGACTGAAAGTCTAATTAGAAAATTTCCCAATACATACCCATCCATATACTCCTGTTATTTTTCCATAGATGTCATTGAGGTATAAGTCTCTTTTACGTTACTAGGCACTAGATAAAAGGACTCCGTGATTATTAGGTGTAAATTAGGTTTCCGTCAAAGGGTCTAATTTTTTGACACGTTACTCTATACATTCTCATGAATATGATAAATATGTCTCATACTTAGAATAATAACGTATAGAAGGATAGTGTCCATATGTAAGCCATCAAAAATTTGAAGCAAACAATACTACATGCATGCAAGCGATTACACACGTACACACGCACACCACTATACAAATTATGAAACCAAATTTTGTTTTTATTAATATAAATAGTCGGAATACTTTTAAAAGTAATGTTAAAAACCTTTTTATGTTTTTCAAATGTGTTGTGACACCGTTTGAATACACAAACCGTCATAATTACCTATTTATTTTTTAAGAGTTGCGTACGTACATGCAGTACAGTGACCTTGTACATTACGGAACGGTTCCGGCGTAAGCTCCATTAGGATCCAATTGAAATGCTTCATTTTCTGTGCGCGAACTTACCTTCTATACGTTTTTATTCTAAGGTCTCATAGTTATTTTTCCTACTACCATCCTTAACAGGGTGAGAAATATTCAACAGTACCTAGTATAACCTAGTATTAATCCACAGATCCCACTACTCGAATAATAGCACCTGTGAATTATTTCATAGGCAATACGTTGAACTTTGAAGGTCAGTAGCTCAAAATTTCAAGTCCTTGGGACTTTATGCCTATTGGGACTTTTGATCGAGATGTATAGAGTAATATATCAAAAAATTAGACCTTTTGACAGAAACCTAATTTACACTTAATAATTGCGGGGTCCTTTATGAAGTATTAAATGAAAACAAAGCAAAATAAAAATTTGCAAGATACAAAGACTTGTTAGTATTATAAAGAAAATCTTAAACCCACCTAACACCATAGAAGTATTCATTGATGAGTTTTAAACACTCTGCGTCGAATATCTCGTTGCCGACCGTCTCGGTAGTGACCGCGGCGAGTGTGCTTGTCGTCATCTGCTTGCGATCTTGCGTTGGGGTCGCCATCTGAACGTTAGACTATTAATATTTAATGAATAGCGTTAGGATGATAGATGAATTGAAATTTTGTATGAAATGAGATAAAGATAAAGAAATAGATAATAGAATAAAAAGAAAGACTGTATTGTAGAGACATACGATAAAAAAAATTGTACAGCATAGGATGTTGATCATACATATTTCATTTATATTATGAAAGCCAAAAGAACGGACGTCTCACTTTACTTCAATAGCCGAATACAAGCGACATACTCGACAGTGTCCATGCCCCCCATTTTTCGTAACACAAAAAGTTTGAAGATCAGAATTTCAAATATTATAAAGTTAAGAAAACGCTGTCTTTCAGTCTACAGCCATGGGCTGGGTTTTTTTAGCTGTTGATGGCAAATACTACACTCGGTTATAAGTGATACTACCGTTGCCTAAAATCAATAAACCGTAACGAGAAATGTTAAATAATCAGTAACCAATAGTAATAATTTTAAAAAAGGAAACGCAAAAACAACGCATAAATATTTTTACGGATATGATTAAGTTTTTAATAGATTTTTAGTTTCCCGAAGTTTTCAGTGTAGATTCCTCCCGTGATTATCACTACCACGTTATCAAATATCGCAAAATAAAAACGTGGTAAAAACTGAAAAACAATTTTATTACATCCATCCATCAGCCCGTAGACCTCCACAGTTAAACGTACACCTCCTAATGAGAATGTCACTCAGAATGGTCCTGTGCCACCTACATCCAATGGTTTCCTGCTATTTTCAAAATATCGACAGTCCACCTAGTAGGGCGTCATGGTTTGGGGTGTCGGGGATCGAATGTTATCAGACGATCTCTCCGGTACCCTGTAAAAGCGCGGAAGGGGTCGCTGTAGTTTTAGTGGGTATTCCGGTCACTTATGTGACCGGCGAGTCCCACACATACACTCCCCTCGTTTATCCCCCTGTGGGGACATATAGTGCATAAATGCATTTCCACAGCGTGAAAAAAAGAAAAAGTAGAGCCGTCATGGTACACTACGTCGTTCCATTCGTGGTCGCTACTCGAGAAACTTTCTTCCACATCGGTCGTCGGTTCGACGAGCGATGTGGCCTGCTCATTATCATTACAACGTGCTAATTTTTTAGGCGATTCAATTACACTCCTTCTTTCATAGATTACAGTATTGCAGATTTTATCACGTAGAGAAATAACAGCATAACCCTCACCGTAGCGCGTTTAGCGACTTTGAGCCTTTTTCTAAAGGCGAGATTTAGAGACCACATTTATGCACCATTGGTTATCGGTGGTAAAATTTTTAGTGTCTATATATACCACCTAATGGTGAAAGGCGACTGCCCTTCATAGATCATAAGGAAAAACACAGGGTCATAAGAAAGAACAACTCGCGTCTGCGGCTCGTTGAGCGACTTTGAGCCTTTTTCTAAAGGCGAAATTTAGAGACCACATTTATGCACCATTGGTTATCGGTGGTAAAATTTTTAGTGTCTATATATACCACCTAATGGTGAAAGGTGACTGCCCTTCATAGATCATAAGGAAAAACACAGGGTCATAAGAAAGAACAACTCGCGTCTGCGGCTCGTTGAGCGACTTTGAGCCTTTTTCTAAAGGCGAAATTTAGAGACCACATTTATGCACCATTGGTTATCGGTGGTAAAATTTTTAGTGTCTATACCTATATGTGGTATATAGGTCAACAACTCGCGGCTGAGGCTCGTTGAGCGACTTTGAGACTTTTTATGCCGCCAACATTTAGAGACCAAGTTTCAGTGCCATTATTACCTATACAATTTTATAATAAATAACTAATAGATTAATAGATAGAAGTTACGATTTAAATATATATTTAAATATCCTTATCCTTACTAATATTATAAATGCGAAAGTAAGTTTGTTTGTTTGTTTGTTACGCTTTCACACTTAAACCACCGAACTGATTTCAAAAATCATTTCACCACTGGAAAGCTATAATATCAGAAAGTAACATAGGCTATATTTTATCCCAGTGTTCCCACAGGAACGGGACTACGCGGGTAAGGTTATTGAAACAGCAGCGAAGCGAGGGCGGGTTGCTAGTGGTTAAATAAACGCTCTGGTTTAGTGCGATATCTTTAACCATCTACGTCAAATCTGACAACTACATTTCACGTAAATATTCGTAGATGTCATGACTACACGCGTTAAGAATACTTTCACTCAAGACGAAGGTGGACGGATTATATATAGGAGGATCCACATTAGTGCGCATTTGAATAAAAAAAATTACAAAGCCAGATCACACACAACATAGACAAGTTGTAATTATCACAATGTATCAATAACGTTATAAGGGAATGGTAATATGAACTTACATTCAGCCCGACTTGACTTCCATATAAGTTCGGGCGGCTAGGACGAGCTTGCATGCCGTTATACCTTTGATTCGCCTTAGACAAAAAAATATTAAAAAATAAAACAAAATAATATGAAGAAAATTATAGTTTTTCATGTAGTCACTGATAAAATGATAACAGAAAATGGTAATGCGATATGATGTAAGGGAACATGCCCATATTATTTTTAACATACCCATTTATAAATGGGTCACCTAGTAGGGGTATGTTCCCTAATGTGTTTAATTTGGAATTATGCTTTACTTGACAAAAAATCAAGGAATTGAAGGGTGAAAAAGTATTAAATGAGCGTATCATCGTACCTTAAATACGCCAATAAATGCAGTACTTATAAATTATGAAAATAATATTATTACTTTCAGCAACCCAAAATATTATTCACAATTAAAAACAAGCTCCAATAAACTTAATGCAATAACCTAACTTTAACAAAACATCTTCTAAGAGTAATGTCGAATACGCACCTGAGAAACTTTGATTTGTGGATTGGGCCTTCTGATTCCACGTTCAGGTGATACCTCTGTATCACTAAACGGATCTGGAGTCTTAGATTTGCGAGATTTTCCTCTTTCCCCACTTTCTCCACGTTTGCTTCTAAAGAACCTATAAAAAGAGTAAAACAAATAATTAATGCCCTCCTTGATTATGAATGCAGAAAAATATTTTAATTTTTTTTTAGAAATATAACACCCAGCACTGAGGAAATAATCCTTGTTTATAGTTAACGGACAAATTACATCCAGACACAGAACAATAATTTGTGGATCGCATAAAGTATTGTCCTGCGCGGGTTCGAATACCCGACACTGACACGGTAGGTCGGAATCTTAACCAACTATCCGTTCAGTTGAAAACTCGTTTCATTTCTAGAGCGTTATGACATGTCCTTTTTTAAACTAGGTTTAAGAGGAGTTTTCTTTACGGTGGGCAGCTAGCTGTGCACTTGGTATTGCAAGGGTCTTAGAATAATAACGTATAGAGGGTAAGTTCGCGCATAAAAAGTGAAGCTATTTAATTGGAGCCTAATAAGAGGTTACGCCGGAACCATTCCGTAATGTACAAGGTCCCTGTACTGCACGTACGTACGCAACTCTTAAAAAATAAATAGGCAATTATGACGGTTTGTGCATTTAAATGGTGTCACAACACATTTGAAAAACTTAAAAAGGTTTTTAACATTACTTTTAAAAGTATTTCGACGATTTATGTTAATAAAAACAAAATTTGATTTCATAATTTGTATAGTGGTGTGCGTGTGTACGTGTGTAATCGTCTGCATACATATAGTATAGTTTGCTTCATATTTTTGATGGCTTACGTATGGACACTATCCTTCTATACGTTATTATTCTACGAAGGGTTCATTAGCGGCAGTATCATTTACCATCAAGTTTGCTACTTGCTTATTTGCCGCTAAAAGCAAACCCCTTCGGGGCCATACAATGCAATACAAACATGATTATATGTTGTGTTTGAAAGTGATTTATTTGAATATGACAATCAACGTCATCATTGCAGCCCACATAAGTCCCATATTGGACTCGGGCCTCCACCATAATGGGAGGGAAATCGACCTACTATATCGATCTGGCAATTACTTGTTGGACGTGAGACACCTTAGTCCGCCCGTGACCATGAATGCTGCAAAGTGTTCGAAACGTCGGGCAATCATAAATCAAATACAAACGCGATATAATCTGTAAAAGTAGTTTTATTTACAATGTGTAGTGCTCGCGTAAACATCAGATATCATTAAATTAGGATAAATACATAACAAAAGAAAATAACTTACTTGAATGGTGATCGACCCCTTTTATCCTTCTTATCATCTGGTGACAAAGTGTTATTACCAAGATCATACTTTGCCATTTCAGCTTCGCTTGTAGATCGATGCATACCGTTCATTTGTCCTGCGCCAAAACGATACATATTTAAAAAATAATAATAAAATGAATCTCAATTTGTTATTAAAAATGTATGTTGTTGCTATGTATGTTAATTTTTGTGCTATTATTTAAGTGCGCGTCAATTTAATCTATACAAATAATTAAAATTTAAGTTAAATGTAAAAAACGTATTATTTTGACATTACAAACGGTTGTAATGTCAAAATAATACGTTTTTTTCATGCTCACGCGATTATTTACACGATACCTATGCCTAAACACCCGTTTAAAATTCTTTTCTTTGTCTGTCTGTTTGTTCCGTGTAATCTTACAAACTGCTGGACCGATTTTAATAATATTTTAACACCAGGTAGCTGTCTATATAAGGATTAGCATAGCTTTTTTCTTCTCAGAAAGATTCTTCTTCTCAGAGATAAAATTTTGTCCCATCCGCGACTCGAACCCGAAGCCAAGTTTCCCTTCTTGGTCCCGGTACTAACGGATATCACTAACCTTAAAAATCTTGATAAGGATAACGGGACTAAATGTTTAAAATATTGAATTGTCATCGGTTGTTTCAAATCAATCCGACGTTTTGTAGGAGGTCAAAATCAGGTTCAAATCAAATCTTTTATTCTGCATAGACCGCTTTTTTTTTTTTTTTTTTTGGGTTGGGCTGCGGTCGGCGCGCCGCCGCACCACTCTGTCCGGGGCGACAGAGGGGCTTAAACACGCAACACCCGCAACCCACCCGAACACCACGTCGCCTTCGTCGTTGGGCCAACCACTGGAGCAGGGTTACTTGTCATCAGTGGTCGGCCCGACGGAATACCCCCTACCCGGGGCACCCTCCCATCGACCGACGTCCCCCCCTCGGGGAGGACGTCGGTCTTTCCTCACGCGGTCGGCCTCTCGGCGGGTGACGGACTAATCTCCGGTCTCGTCACCCGCGGCCGCGGCTAGGGCGGCATGGCGCGCAGATAATCCCGCCTGCGCCGCCCCAGTCGCCGGCGGCGGGTCGCATCATCGAGGCTGTGCTCCTCGCGCTCGCGACCCGCCGCCTCCTTCTGCGAGATAACTGCCTCGCAGAAGGCTGCGACCGCGTCCCAATTCCTGATGCTGCGTCAGGTCTGCACCGATGATTGCGACGAGTTCACGACGCGGCTCTGCCCAAGCGGCACAGACCTCGAGCGTATGCTGCGCCGTGTCTTCGTCGCAATCGCAGTGGTGGCAGGACGGAGTTCTCTCCCTCCTAGCGACCCTGTACAGGTACTTGCCGAAGCATCCATGCCCCGTTAAGACCTGTACGAGTCGGAAGGAGAGCACCCCGTGCCGCCTTTCCAACTACTGCATCAGCACCGGCCGGAAGGCCTCCACGGTCCAAACACCGTATCGAGGCCTCTCCAGCCGGTCTGCCCAACGGGCGATAACGTCTCGGCGGGCGTCGACGCGCCAGGCGGCGAGCTCCCTCAGGGAAACAACACCGCCGCCCCCGCGCGCCTCCGATACCCGCCGATACAAGTCGGCGAGCAGTTCCGCCTCCAGGTCCCACGGGGGAGTCCCGGCCAACAGGCACGCCGCCTCCGTCGCCACCGTGCGGTACCCGCGGATGATCCTGACCGCCATGACCTTCTGTGGACGCCACAGAAGGGCCCTAAGTCGGGCGGTCATGGATCCCGCCCACACCGGTGCGCCGTAGAGGGCCATCGACCGGATGACCCCCGCGTACAGCTGTCGACATGCCGCGCTCGGTCCGCCCACATTCGGCATCAGCCATTGTAGGGCGGACGCCACGCCGACGAGCCGCGGGACGAGCCTGCGGAAATGCTCCCGAAACCACCATCGCCCGTCGAGCACCAGGCCCAAGTACTTCATATGGGCCTGGATGCTGATCCCAACCGAGTTGACGGTGATCGAGACGCCGATGGGAGGGTCCATACGGGGCCCATGGAACAAGAGGGCCTCCGTCTTGTCCAGGGCCACCCTCAACCCCAGCGCCTCGATCCGCCTGACGACCTCTTCGGTGCCTGAGGTCGCCAGGCTTACCGCCTCTTGTAGCGTCCCACCGCGGGCTGTGACGAGCGTGTCGTCGGCGTAACAAATTACGCCCAGCCCGGGTGGGAGGCTCCCCCGCAACGCCCAGTCGTAGCCGATGTTCCACAGGGTGGGTCCGAGGACTGACCCCTGTGGAACACCGCACGTCATGGGCGTTCGCACAACGTCCCCTACTCGGTTGGCGTAGAGGACGCTGCGCCCCTCCAAATAGTCTGCCACCAGCCGCCTCAGGTAAGCTGGCACTCCGTGGTAACGGAGCGCCTCCCTGACACAGCTGAATGGCAGACTATTGAATGCGTTGGCGATGTCTAGGGACACCACCAACAGCACTCCCCCGCCGGTGACGGCCTCAGTCGCCACGGCCCTCAGACGCAACAGGGCCTCGATCGTCGAACGACCCCTCCTAAACCCAAACTGGGCGTCCGACAGATCGGGCCCCGTGCCGACGAGGTGCCGCTCGATGCGGGCAACTACCACCCTCTCCAGTAGCTTGCCCATATCATCGAGCAGCACGATAGGCCTGTAGGCCGATGGCGACTCCGGAGGCCATCCCGGCTTCGGCAGGAGAACCAGCCTCCCCTCCTTCCAGCACCCAGGGAACCGCCCGGACGCTAAACACGCGTCGAACAACTCCCTGAGGCGGGGACCCAGATGGTCGAGGACCAGGGCCAGCACACGGTTTGGAATACCGTCGGGCCCGGGGGCGGTGGATTTGCCGCGCATGCGCGCCACCGCCGCCCCCATCTCCGGTTCCGTGATGGGCGGAACACTGCCACCATCGCCCTCCCAGTCATTGTCTGGCGGCGCCATGACTGGGGGCGCGTGTTCCGCCCGTCGTGGGAACAGGTCCTCGATGACCCGGGTGAGGAAGCTGGGCTGGAGAGTCTCGGTGAGGGGCGGGCCCCGTGCGCGGAGCTTACTCAGCGCCGCGCCATAGGGGCGACCCCAGGGGTCACGGTCGAGACTTTCCAGCTGGCCCTCCAGTTCCGCGCTGCGATGGCGCCGCCGGCTGCGGGTGTAGGCCCTCCGGGCGCGAATACACGCGACCCGGAGATCCGCCAGCTCCCGCGACCACCAGTGGACGGCCCTCCTCGGGGGCAGACGCCGTACCCGGGGCATGGCCGCATCGCAGATCTGCGTCAACGCACTGCGGATGCGGCCAGCCTCGGCGTCCACCCCGTCCAACTGGTTGGCAGAGGACAGCCATGAGTGAACGATGGCTGCCTCCACCAGCAGGTCCCGGTCTAAGCGACCCACAGCCCATCGCGGGAACCCAACCGCCCCATGACCCCTGCCGGGCGCCGGGATTGTCAGGGAGACCTCCATCCGGATATACCGGTGGTCCGACAAGGTCTCAACCTCCTCCTCGACGCACCAGCTCCCCACGCGTGCAGCGACATCAGGGCTAGCGAACGAAAGGTCCACTATCGACCCACCCTGATGTCGCACGCACGTATGCACCGAGCCTCTGTTCAGCAAACAGAGGCCCAGTGCCGCCGCCCAGTCCTCGACCGCCCGTCCTCGGTCGTCTGTATAGGAGGACCCTCACGCCACGGACTTGGCGTTGAAGTCCCCCAGTACGAACACCTGGCGCGGTGCCAATCGCCGTAACGAGGCTCCCAAGATGGTAAAGGAGACCCCGAAATCAGCCGCTCTCCAGGCAGGGGAGAGATATACTCCAAGGAGCGTAATCTCTCCCCAGTCCGCCGCGACGTATCCGACGCCCCTGTCCCTAAGGATCAAAGACGACAAAGGCCACGACGTGGAGGCGACGATTGCCACGGTACCGTCGGTGCTGCCCAGCCAATTTGGCCGGTCGGGCACCGCGTACGGCTCCGCGGCTACGGCTACTCCTATCAACCACTCCGCCATGGCTTGCAGGAAAACGTCCTGCGCACCGGCGGAGTGGTTGAGATTGGCTTGGAGGAGACGGATGGATACGGGGTCCATTAACGGTCCGTATCCATCGTCACCTCCTCCGCGCTAACGGGCGATCGGGTCGCGCTCGGAGCAGGGACTGGCCCGGTCGATGGGCCGCCCCGCCCCTTTGGGGCCGATGCCGGGGGTCTGCAGTCTCCAGAGCCCATGCGGTGTTTGGCAGGCCTATTGCCTGCCGCACACGCGGGGCAGTGGGGCACCGCAGAGCACGATGCCGCCTGGTGTCCAGTTTGACCGCAACGGAAACATAGCCCGCTGCAGTCAAAGCAGTTTTTTGTTTTTTTTTTTGCATGTCGGTCGGGTATGCCCGACCGCCATGCATTTGTAACACCTCGCGGGCCGGGGCTCCAACACGGTTACCCGCGCTGAACTCCAGCCCACGAGGAGCCTGCCTGAGTCGGCCAATTGTTTGACCGACTCCACTGGGCACTGCACCCAGACAGCACCGACGCCGCCCGGACCAGGGCGGATGGTTCCAATCCGGACGGCGTCCGAGGAACATCCGGTACGCGCCATAATGGCCTCCCGGACGTCCTCCACCGTCACGGAATCGTCCAAGCCCATCAGGCGCATCTCTGCGCACTTGACAGGCCTGGCGATTCGGACACCATCCTCTGGCCCAAACAGCCCCCGCAGCTTCGAAGCCACACTATCGGCCGTCTTCGCGCCCTCGGCCCCAGGGAACTCGAGAATTCGAGCCCCTGTCCGGGCCTTGCGGGTCCTAGCCTCGACGCCTCCGATGTCGGAGACGTCCAGCTCCCGCCGGGCGCGTTTTAGGTCGGCCTCATAGTTGAGGCCCCTCTCAGCCGCCTCAGGCAGCACGGTGATGACCACCGCGGCCGTCTTCGGCGACTTGAGGCCCCTGCGCGACCTTTTCCCCTTTCTGCCGGCTCCCGCCTGGGGAGCGGCGGCCACGGCGGCACTCTTGGCCGCCGCTCTCCGCTTCTGGCCGCGTGCCTTCCTGCTCCGCTCAGCCACCTGCCAGCCCTGTTCGAGCCTGGCAGCAGCGCTGAGCGCAGCAGGAGCGGTCGCGGGTGCGCTGGCGGGCGCCTGCGGTGCAGCCGCTGGCGCCGGCCGCGGCCCGGCCTTGGCGGGAGCTGGCACCTTGCCGGCCTTCTTGGCCCCCTTGGGCCCAGCGGCGGCCGCAGCGTAGCTCACCACGCGGCCACCCTGACAGGGCAGCGGGGTGGGAGCCGACGCTTGCGGCCGCCTCGCCTTGTCCGCGGCGAGCGGCGGCCGGAGGGGTGGCTCAGGCGGAAGACAATCCGCCACAGCCTTGATGCGCGCATCCATCATCAGCTCCAGCCTGGCGAAGATGACGCGCATCGCTCCCTCCGGTATGCCGTGCACCGCGGGCAACGGCTCTGCCGCCTTTTGGGGTCCACCGCGCTTCTTGGCGGTGCCCACGGCCGGCGCAGGCACCACTGGCGCAGGCGGCGCCACGGGCGCAGTCGATGGGCCCGCCCTCTCCGGCGCGGCCCGTTTCGGCGGCGAGGCCGGTGTCGGCGGTGTGGCTGGCACTAAAAGTGCGAATTGAGACCGCAGGTCAGCCACGTCTTTGGCCAACCCGCGGTTCTCCTTTCGCACCGCCGACAACTCCGACTCGAGCTTCCGGTTGCGCTCCCGCAGGCCGGAAACCTCCTTACTGAGGCGAGCATTCGCGGCCTGCAGGTCCGCAACCTCCCCGCTCTGGCCGGCCGGACCCGGGGTCCCCGGCCTCGCCGCCATCGCTGGTCCGCGACCCCTACGCCCACGGCGCATGGTCGGGACCTTGGGAGGAGGCATGATGGAATTCCCCTCAGAGTCGGAGATCGAGCTGCCACCCTTTTGCAGGGGGGCGCTTCCGGATACTCGAGGGGACGGTCTCCTCCCACTCCCTCCTAACGCATGGGGTCGCCGTCAAAGCCCCGGCGGCCCCCCTAACCACTACCTCCCTATCCTTATCCACCGTCCCAGACGCACCACCTACCAGCATCCCGGACGGCCCTACCTCGCCGGACGGCTCTGTGGCCCTGCCACTCTCGTCCGCCGACATCTCCGACACAGATGGCCCTGCGGCACTGCCGCCCTCATCAGTCGACAGCGCGTACACCACGTCGCTCTCGGATCCATCGGATAGCCCCGTCGAGCTGCTTCTCCGGCGCATTGGTTTGGACGGCCCTGCGGCACCGCCGCCCTCGTCCTGCGACGGCTCTGCGGCGGTGCCGCCCACGTCGCTCGACAGCCCCGTCGAGCTGTCGCCTCCTCCGCGCCTCTTTGGGGACGGCCCTGCGGCTTGCCCGCCCTCGTCCCGCGACGGTCCTGCGGCTGATCCGCCCTCGTCGCTCTCTGAGCTGCTTGACAGCCGTGCAGCACCGGCGTCCCTGTTCTGCGACGGCTCTGCTGTGGCTGCGGCCACACCGCCCTCGTCGCTCGCAGCCGCGGCGGCACCTAGTTGCGCCTGCCGTGCCGCCTCCTTCTTCGCCGCCTCCTTTCGTGCACGCACCCTGTTGGAGTGTACGGTGGTGGCGAGCAGCTTCCTCCTCTTCCTCTTCTTCCTCACCTTTGGAGCCTCCGGGTGTTTTGCCAGGCTCTCGGCAACTTCAGCAGCGATTGTCTCCCTCCCATACGATCTGAGACTGACCGTGCCGGTGTTTGTGCGCATCTCGCGCTCAGACACCGGCACAGTGAGGGATTCCCCGGCGTGGCCGGGACCCTCTAGAATAGGTACGTATGTTTTAACCTCTGCCATTCTTGGAACATTTTTAAGTCTTGCCTTGACTACCACTCTAACGGCTGGACGCTCGCGCGCTTTTTAACCCACCAACCATTCATCCCCTCGCCGAGTGGCCAAACTTAGGATTAGGGGTAATTTTTTATAGGGGTTTTCTTCCCCGCGGTCCGAAGACCCCCGGCCCTGAGCTTCAGCCGCAGTCACACTCAGGGTTACGGTTTGGGCCTTCCGGGTCTGGCCGCTCGCGAGCGACCGACCCGTCACGCCCCCGGGCCGTGACGCCACCGTCTCTGGCGACGGAGTGCCATGAGGCACATCCGCCCCATTGGCCCCGGGTCAGATCCGCCGTGCGCTCTGCCATCAGAGGCGCACGCGGAGACCCCCTCCTGCCGAAATCTTGGCCGTCCAAATGGACGTTTCCAGGGAGCACCACGTGGAGGTGTTCCGGCCCCGCCCCCCTGCATAGACCCCTTAAGGGCATTTACGTATTGTCTTTATAAATCGTTTGAACACAATACAATAATCTACCACCGGATCGGAACATGGCCACAAGGTGAGAAGATCCGGTAAGAAGCTCAGCGGGCTGTCATTTTTTCTATCTTTTGAATAAAATTACACATATATACAACATATAGCTTAGGTAGCAAAGTAGGGATGTTATGGATATGAAGTTTCAGATTTGGATACGGTTACGGATATTAAAATAACAGTATATTGGTTACGGATTTGTAATTATTTCTAATTATCCGACAGTTTGGGAGATTTTCGGTTACAGATACTGATTTTTTAGAGAATTGTAAAAATATTTAGCTTTATTTGTGGTGATTATTGTATTATATCCCTTTAGAGAGGCTTATGTTTAGTATAGCAGGTGGGCTGGTAGATAGAAAACCTGTCCATACAAACATCGACCCTATCCAAAAATTTAATATCAGTTTCGCTAATATTTTCAATTCGGATCCTACTAATATTATAAACGCGAAAGATTGTGAATATGAGGAAATTTGTTGCTCTTTCACGCAAAAACTACTGAATGGATTTTTATGAAACTTCACAATAATATAGCTTACATATCAGAATAATACACAAGCTATAATTTATTCCGATATTCCCACGGGAAGGGGAACTATATAAAACCGCAGGGCGCTGCTAGTATCCGATAATTTCAATTACGGAGCTCCAATTCATGGCTAGTTCAAAATTGCCGTTACGTAGACACATACATACGTATAAAGCGTGTTAAAAAGCTTAACATGAAGCGTTGTGGTTGATATAATAATATATGCATGACAAGAAACAAATACGACAATAGGCGCGTTACATATATACAAGCCCATTATTGTATTAACCTGAATGTAAATTATAATTCTGTATAGTAACACCTCTTGTTACGGAGCCTTTGCGGGGTGGCCTTGGAGGTTGTCTCTTTGCCTTTGAGCTGGGTATCTCCTCCTGGGTTTCTTCATAGTGTAAACCTAAGTTTGGAGGGAAATAAAAGGGTGAAAAGCGTCGGTGTTGTGAGGAAAATTTGTTGCAACATAGAATAAAAAATATTAAAACTGGGAAATAAACGAGCATACTAAAATTAAATTATATTATATTTTAATTATTTAACATGCAATGCGCTCTATTAAATCAAATTGTGAAATGAATAAAGATGAAATAGAATCATCATCATCATCATTGCAGCCCACATACGTCCCACTGTTGGATTCGGACCTCGTCCACAATGAGAGGGAAATTGAACTACTACACCATGCTGGTCAGACATGTTGGTATAGGGTTTCGTTTCCAGTTTTCCTTCTCTTACACAGATTTTTTGTGCATATTTTATCACATAGTCGTCTTTTACGACATCCACGGGTAAGATAGGGAATGGTGAATTGTATTCTTACTCCGTCACCACACGAAAATAGAATAAAATAAAAATAATCTTTATTAGTTTAATACTCATGGTTACGGAGAGGACATGGCATGAGGGCATGGTTATGGAGAGGGTAACCCGCGTCGGGCCGACTACAAAGGACAGGGAATTCCGTACCGATGGTAGGCCCAACGACAGAGGCTACGAGCTACGGTGGATTATGAGGCCGCGCACCACCCCTTCGTTGCCCCCGGACGGAGCGGGGCGGCACGCGGTTGCGCTGACCATTGCCCACATAAAAAAAGGGTTCAAAGATAAGTGGTCTCCAAAGAGGGTTTACGTCAGGCATGCGGCCATTACTTCAGGCTTGTGATAAGAGCAGAACGATGATGATGATGAAGGTTGTCATGGTAACCCAGTTGATTAAAGTAGAAGAAAAATTTTTGGAAAAAAGCTTGAAGTATCTTTCTTTATTTCACAATATAGAAAAAGATACGTTAATTACTAAAATATCTACAATATTTTAAATACAATCCAAAAGTAATGTCCGATCGTCAAGAAAATTTGTGTGACAATTAGGATAAATGTTAAAAATAAGTATCAATACATTATTTAATTTTCACAATTTAATGATTTCTGATGTTTACGCGAGCACTACACATTGGAAATAAAACTACTTTTACTGATTTTATCGCATTTATATTTGATTTATGATTGCCCGATTGACCATGTGACCATGAATGCTGTAAAGTGTTCGAAACGTCGGGCAATCATAAATCAAATACAAACGCAATAAAATCCCTAAAAGTAGTTTTATTTTCACAATTTAGTTTTTTCCTTCTTGTAAATGTGCTAACTGAGTAAGAATACTATTCACCACCCCATTCTTGTTCGCGAGTGTCGTAAATGACAACTAATATGTAGATAACGGGAGGAACGCCTCCACGAAGATACGGTCCACCGATGGCGACTTGAGCGGCTCAGGCACGAGTACCTGCGCCTGATGCCATCCTAGTCGAGGACGCGTGTGACCGGACCGGTTTAGTCCGTCACCCGCAGATAGGGACACGATATCGAAACGAAAGTATCGATAATGTACTCATGAGTAGTATCCAAGAAAAAGTATCGTACTCAATAAAGTATCGAAACAAAAGTATCGATACTCCAAAGTATCAAGAACTGAGTACTTTTCCTAGAGTCCAGGTCGTGATGACCTTTTTTTAGGCATTTGTCCTGATTTGATGAGCTTTCTTTTTTTTTTTTTTTAGGAGTTTGTTGTGTGTTCGGATTAAAATATGTCGAGCCACTTTTTAGAAGGCTCGTTACGCTTTACCTAGATGGCGTTACCATAAGCATGAGCTGTAAGGTCAAATTTAACATACTATACTTAATACAATTACTACTATATATATACTTATATATAGATATATGGATACTTTGTACAATTTGTTCGATACGATACTTGCCTAAAAGTACTCATTGAGTAAAAATATCGAATAGAAAGTATCGAGTACAAAAGTATCGGTATCGAAAGACAAGTACTCGATACCCAAAAGTATCGATACTTTTTTCGTGTCCCTACCCGCAGAGAGGCTGACCGCGCGATAGCGACCGACGATGTTATATAATTAGGTATATACAATTTTAGGCGTGTGATAACGAAATAAAAATACAATTCACCCCTTCTCTTGTCTGTAAATGTAGTAAAAGACGACTAAGGGATATAATATGCATATAACATCTATGAAAAAGAATGAAAACTTGAAATTAAACCCTATAGCAACACGCCTGACGAGCGTGGTATAGTTGGTCAATTTCCCTCTTTAAGTCACTGGGCTTAAGCTTCTTCTGGAACGTAAGTGAGCTGGTCAATTTGCCACCTATTTTGGAGGAGGCTTGAGCCTAGTTCTAAATGACCTGTGATGATTTATGCAAATTAAATACAGTCCTTTGAAAAATTCAGGGAATTTTTACATTGGTATTTTCTACATTTATGCTGTCAACACATATTTTCTTAGCTGACCTGACTTTGATAAATAATAACACCTATGTATATACAAATTTATTATAAATATATATTTATAATACAAGTTATAAGTTTTATAATCGACATAGTTAATATGACTAAAGGTTGCTAAGATTATTAAGTGCCAAACTAAAAAGAAATACAAGAAAAGTTAATCTCTTTAAAATAATAATTTAAATTAAATAAATTCAGACATTATCAAGTCCTCAGTATACTATTATATTTCGAAGTTATCTTTCAGGAATGAATTCAAAATATACATAAAAATATTTTTTATACTTTAGAACTAAAAGAGGATACCTTTGATATCGTTCATGGTGAAACCACTCCTCATAATCTGATCTATATGGGCGGGCATCTGAGCTTCAACGGCTTCCTTCATCAAGATCTGTTGGCGATCTTTTATTTCAACCCAACGGCGTGCTTTTTCTGCTTCACTGTGAATGATTAATACATTTACATATAAATATATTAGCTGACCTAACAGACGTTGGTCTGATCAAATCTAAGAAATAGTAAAACAATTTCCCCTTGAAATCGATGTAAGCGCCACCTACCAGTTCCAATTATGAATCTAAACCATTCTCATATCCATCGGAACACCCAAAAAAAACATCAAAATCGTTCCAGCCGTTTGGAAGGAGTTTAATTACAAACACACGAACAGAAGATTTCTATATATAAAGATTTCCGTGTTACAAGGAAAAGAATTAGGACGAAAAGAATTAGGACGAAAAGAATTAGAACGAAAAGATATTTCTAGGATAAATTTAATTTAGTTTTCCGTTTGGCGACGGAGTAAGAATACAATTCATCACCCCTAACTTGTCCATGGATGTCGTAAAAGACGACTAAGGGATATAATATCCATATAAAAGTTCATGCAAGAGAAGGAAAACGCGAAATAAAACTATATCAACCATTTTGAACAGGGTGGTATAATAATTAATCATTTTCGCTCTTACTGTGGGCCGTAAACGTGCTGAGATGATGAGAGGTAGGACTACACTGTTGACAAATGTCTGTCTACAGCCGTGGGCCGCTCCATTCAGGGTAATGCCACACTGAGCAGACAATCGACGTCCAAATAATAGCAATTTGTTACCGCGCTTCGTTCAGTGAGTGAGAGAGACGGGAGCCCAGTTTTCTGAGGGTGTTTGTGTGTGGTGGGTTCTTCTTCTTCTTTTGTCTTGGTAATCAGCTATTAATACAAGCCATTTTTGCCAGTGTCGAGTTATAATTTTCTTTTCAAATTATCAATTTCTTCATGTCAGTAATGGTCCATCAGTAAGTCAAAGTGTCGCCTCCAACAGTGTTATGGCCACTGTTGGGGTATCTTCTGAGAATTTTGGTGGAAACAAAAAGTATAAAGTATAGCAGTTTTATATCATATTCACTACACCTCAGCAGTTTTGCCACTATATTAGGGATGTGAAAAAATAATCGATTTTTAATCGATTATTTTTTTGTAATAATCGATTTTTATATTCGATTATGAAAATGAGAAAAATCGATTATTAATCGATTTTTTACTATTCGAAATTAAGCTATTATTCATGGACATATATCCTAAAAAAAAAAGGGACATCAGGATTGTTTCAAGTGTTTTCCATACTATATTACAAAATAAAGCTCACATTTCCTAACAAAAAAGGTCATCAGAATCGTTTTCATACTATAGTAGAAAATAAAGCTTACATTTCCTAAAAAAAAAAGGTTATCACAATCCCATTGGCAGAAAAAATCGATTATTTTGAAATCGATTATTATTTTTTAAATAATCGATTATTTTATAATCGATTTATTTTAAAGAACAAAAAATCGATTATTTAAAAATCGATTATTTTCCCTCCAGGTCACATCCCTACACTATATCTATACCAATAAATAAAATTGGAGTGTCTGTTTGTAATGTCAAAATAATAGGCTTTTTTCATGCTCACGGTTATTTGCACGACACCTATGCCTAAAATACAGATTAAAAATGTTTGTCTGTCTGTCTGTTTATTCCGGGTAATCTTCAAAATGGCTGGACCGATTTCAAAAAATCTTTCACCAATGGAAAGCTATAATATCAGGGCGTAAGCTAGGCTATATTTTATCCCGGTATTCCCACGGGTACGGGAACTACGCGGGTAAAACGACTAAAACCGAAGCGAAGCGAGGGTGGGTTGCTAGTATTGAATATAATACAAGAACACCACATGACACTTCCAGATTCCCGTTAAAAATCCGTGTGATGGGTTTTAGTGATGATGTGATAGTGATGTGATTAAGTTTCACAGAACCTTATTGCACGTATTCACACTCCCTTCACTTTCTTCACGGTCGGCAGCAGCCTTGTAGAAGTCTAGGAGCGGCAGCAACACTTACCATCAGGTGTACTGTTGTTAACTTGACAATATGTAAACCAAGAGTGGTAGGACCACACTGTCGACAGTTATCTGTCTACAGCCGCGGACCGGTCCGTCCGGGGCAGTACCACACTCGCAGAAAATCGACGTCTGAGTAGTAGCAATTTGTTACTGTGTTTCGTTCGGTGAGCGAGAGAGCCGGAAGCCCAACTTTCTGAGGGTGTTTGTGTGTGGAGGGTTTTGGTGGTACCCTTGGTATCACCGAGCCTCAATGCACGTATTCACACTCCCTTCACTTTCTTCGCGGTAGGCAACGACCCTGTAAAGGTCCATGAGCGGCAGCAACACTTACCATCAGGTGTGTACTGTTTGCTCGTTTGCCACCGTTAGCAATAAAAAAAAATGTAAGTGTCCTCACAGGGTTTATGCATAATAAATGATTTGAATTTGAGCTGTTTGCTTGTTTGCTACTGTTTACAATAAACAAGTTGGGGGGTTGTGATACATGCAAGCATTGGTCAGTATGATATTGTTTATTATTCGAATGATAAACATTTAAATCCTACATATATCCTTCCAGGGTTCATCAATTCATCCTTTATTACTTCTATTCGAAGATAATTGATCTACTGCGCCATGCTGGTCAGATGGACTATTTTGGCTTTCATTTCTAGTTTTAATTTTTTTGCAGTGATGTTATCTGCATATATTTGGTCGTCTCTTACCCCACCCACAAGCTAGAGTGATGGTGGCCAATTGTATTCTTACTTCGTCGCCACACTATATTGAAGATATCCTAGAAATATCTTCTCCTTCTTCTTTTCCTTGTAACGTATATTTTAAAATCTCAAATGTGATTGAGCTGTCTATAATTATTAATGCAAAAAAAGAAACCGCCTTGAATAATGTAGACAATGTAGATAAATTTTTAGATATTTGTTTGACTTTTCAAAAATCGCTTGTCCGATTTCGATAAGATTTTCATGAGACCATTTGGGAAACAACCTTTCCAACAAAAAAAGAATCATCAAAATCGGTTTATAAACGACAAAGTTATCGGCGAACAAATATAAAAAAGCATATATAGGTACGGTCGCATTGAGAAACCTCCTCTTTTTTGAAGTCGGTTAAAAATAAGAGACAAAGCGATAAACGGAATGACATTAACAAAAATTAAACTTACTCAATGAATTCGGAGTGGCAGATGACGGGTAGAGAAAGTCTCAGAAATTCCCAATTAGCCTTCTCCATAGTTTCAAATGTATTATGAGATATCTTCATACACGGTGGTGTTTCTGTAAAAGAAAGAGAAACAGTTCGTGGAGTATAAAAATATATAAAAATATACTTCATTATCATCATCGCAGCCCACATGCGTCCCACTGTTGGGCTTGAGCCTCTTCCACAATGGGAGGAAATTTGATCTACTATACAATGCTAGTTAGACCTGTTGGTAGAAGGAAATATCCTTCTCTTGCACAGATGTTATGTGCATATTATATCCCTCAGTCTCCTTTTACTACATCCATGGGCAAGATTGCGAAGTGGTGAATCGTATTCTTACTTCGTCACCACACAAAATATACGTGGAAATATTAATTTATGCGTGTAGTGATGGAGTGGGAATATATTTCACCACTCTCTATCTTGCCCGTGGATGTAGTAAAAGACGATTTAGGGATATGATATCCATCCATCAGCCTACAGACATCCACTGCTGGACATAGGCCTCCCCACGAGAATGCAACTCGGAACGGTCCTGCGCCACTTGCGACCAACGGTTCCCTGTGACTTTTAAGATGTCGTCAGTCCACCTAGTGGGGGGTTGTCCTACACTGCGTCGTCCGATTCGTGGTCGCCACTCAAGAACCTTTCTTCCCCAACGGTTGTCGGTTCGACGAGCGATGTGGCCTGCCCATTGTTGGAGTCTTTAAGTTTGTAGTATTAAAATAAAAAGCTTTGTAAGTTCTGTTGAGTATATTGCGATTGTACAGCACATTACCGACAATGAGAGTGAGAAATAAAAGTTTACATTATACCCTAAATAGTTGTAGCACCCGGAGTATGTACGGTGAATTCTTGCGGGTCATTTTAATTCAGGCGTTAACTTAAACATACCCCGGGACATTGAAAGCTTGCCTTTCAACAAAACTAGGTATACATATTAAATAAATAAAATAAGTAAGAATGATAATTCAATCCTCATCGAGAGGCAGTGGACAAAGTTTACTAAAGGACCGCCGAACGACTCCGGTTGTGGTCTTGACGTCCGCAACGCGAGCAATCTGATCTTGACCTGGATAGAGTGCGACGATACGACCAAGTTTCCACTTAAGAGGTGACGAGTAGTCTTCCTTCAGCAGGACAAGAGTACCAAGCTTCAAAGAATCATTGCAAGTCCGCCACTTAGTCCTTTGCTGGAGCTCTGAAACATATTCCTTGCTCCACCTGGTCCAAAAATGCTGTCGAAGCTGCTCGATTCTATGGAATCGAGTAATGTGCGAGGTGTTATGTTCTTGGAGGTCCTTTGTTGGCAATGAAGTTAAATGACGGCCGATTAAAAAATGACCGGGTGTTAACGGCGTTATATCTTCAGGATGCGATGACAGTGGTGTAAGAGGCCGGGAATTTAAAATCGCCTCGATCTGCACTAGGGTGGAATTGAGTTCCTCGTAACTTAAGTGACAATTTCCCAACACTCTTAACAAATGAAATTTCGCAGATTTCACACCTGCCTCCCATATGCCACCAAAGTGTGGGGAATAAGCCGGAATGAAATGGAATCTAATACCGTCATTAGAGAGGTCACTAGTTATTGAGTCACAATTAGTTTTTAAGAATGTAGCAAGATCATTGTATGCTCCGACAAATGTTGTGCCGTTATCAGAGTAGATATCAGTAGGTTTACCACAACGAGCTATAAATCTTCGTAAGGCCAATATAAAACTATTGCTCGTCAAATCACCTACCAACTCCAAGTGTATCGCTTTAGTGGTAAAACAAATAATGCGATGTACACTTTTACGATACGACAACCACGCCCTTGACGACTAGCAGAAGATATAGGACCTGCGTAGTCTACACCAACTGTCTCAAAGGGAAACCCACCAGGATTAAGGCGCTGCTGTGGTAAATTACCCATCAGGGGTGTAATAACCTTTCCTTTCATTCTCGAACACCTAATGCAGCGACGATAACAAGCTTTCGCCAAATTACAGCCACCTATTGGCCAATATACTTCTCTAATGGAAGCTAATAATAATTGCGGACCAGCGTGCATGAGTCTCGCATGCTCAGATTCAAAAAGCAACTTAGTAAATCGATGTGTGGACTGTATTAAAATAGGATGCCTTTTGTCATAAGCAAAGGCGGAATTCTCAAGGCGACCACCTACCCGCATTATATTTTTACAATCTAAAAATACATTAAATTTAAGCAATGGACTCTTATTTGATAAGGTCTGTCCTTTAATTAATAGATTATATTCAATAAATGATTATATTTGAGATATTCTAATAATAACATTTAAAGCATTACTTAGTTCAGATTCAGAAAGATAATTGTTTTTAGCTGGTCGTCGCTTACACGCTTGAATAAACCGAAGTGTATATGCCACAGCACGTTTGAGCCGATTATAATTGGAAAAACGATTAAAATTTATAAAATTATTTATAGTTAATTCCTGAGTTTGAAGAGTAAAGGATAAGTCAGTACGTATTTCAGGAAGTGATTCGCAGTTAACCGTATTATGTGTAATAGGCCAGTTTAACGGAGACTCCTTCAAAAATCTTGGTCCTGACCACCACATATCGAGGGTTTGTATAGCCTCAATACTTACTCCGCGAGATATGTAATTCGCGGGGTTGTATTCAGTGGGAACGTGTCGCCAAGTACAATCACCGGTATTTTCTAATATTTCACCTATGCGATTACGGACAAACGTATGTAATTTGCATGGCAACATCTTTAACCAACCCAGTAAAATTGTGGAGTCAGTCCAAAATACAGTACATGAAGGTTTTACTATTAAGGAATTTATAACCTTTTTATATAACCGAGCGCCTAAAAGAGCACCACATAATTCGAGCCTTGGAATGGTTGTTGCTTTAATAGGAGCGACACGACTCTTAGCGATTAACAGCCTAACCAAAACGTTATTATGTATATCAACACTACGGACGTATAGGCACGCACCATATGCCCTTTCCGATGCATCTGAAAAGACATGGAACTCTAATAAATTATATTCGTCTATCACTACGCGGCGTGGAATGCAAATATTATTGAGAAAATGTAAATTATTTACCAATTGTTTCCAAGTCTGTTCAATATCTGACGTTAACGGATCATCCCAAGATAATTTGTATAACCATAATGTTTGCAATAATATTTTCATATTAATGACTACAGGAGAGACGAGGCCTAGAGGATCAAATATCTGAGATACCGTTGAGAGCATACCACGCTTTGTGCTAGCATTACGCGTGGTAACATTATGTGTATCAATTGAAAAACACAACTCATCATTTACGGTCTGCCATACTAAACCTAAGGTTTTGCTATGTTCAGTGCTGCCTATATTTAAATCGAGAGGATGTTGAGAAGACTCTGAAATAAGCCGAGGATCATTTGACTTCCATTTTCTGAGCGGGAAGCAAGCTGACGCGAGAATTGATGTAAGCTTAGTGCGCATGTCTTGAACTTCGGAGAAGTCATCCCCACCACTCAATAAATCATCAACATAATAATCATGTAGAATGATTTTTGCAATTCCCCTATCCTCACACTCAAGGCCTAATTGCTTAAGGCATCTGGTGGCTAGAAATGGCGCACTGGCAGTTCCATAAGTGACTGTATTTAATTGAAATGCCTTTAGTGATTCCTTTGGGTCATCACGCCAAATTATCCGTTGTAAATACCTATCATCAGGATGAACGAGGATCTGTCTGTACATTTTCTCTATATCTGCCATCAAAATGTACTTATGTTGACGAAATCTCAACAAAATTGATAACAGATCATCCTGTACAACGGGACCTACCATTTGAATATTATTCAAAGTAACTCCGGTAGTAGTAGGACTGCTGGCATTAAATACCGCTCTCAATTTTGTAGTCGTGCTGCTTTCACGTAAAACGCCATGATGAGGTATGAAATTTGCATTATTCTTGGAAGTGAGCTCACATTCCGACATATGCCCTAACGCCTTATATTCAGACATGAATTCGCGGTACAACTTGCGAAGACGTGGCTGACTCATCAGTCTACGTTCCAAAGAAAGAAAGCAATGCTTGGCGCGATATAACGATTCACCTAACACGCTGGGAGAATCCTTTAACGGAATTCTTACACAGAAACGACCGTCGTTCAAACGCTCAGTATTATTAATAAAATGATCTTCACATAATTTATGTTCTGGTGAATAAGTAGAATAATCATTCACCTCTTCCAAGCTCCAAAACCGCGAGAGTTGTTGCTGAATCTGCTCATTAAATGTGCCAGTCGGAAATGAATCACACTGTACATAATTACATTTAATTGAATTAATAGCATGACTATTTATAGAGCCAGAAACTATCCAACCTAACCTAGTTTCATGTAAAATTGGTTTAAATTGGCCTAAATTAATTCTTTGCGATCCCAATATGTCCCAAAAAATATCAGTGCCAATTATCATGTCCACCGACGCGGGCGTATGAAAGTTGGGGTCAGCCAAACATATATTAGTAGGTATGTTAAGGTTTAATAAATCAACTGAACGGCACGGCAAGTCACCTGAAATCGATGGCAAAACAAAACAACGTAAACTAGTAGTGAATGTTTCGTCTAATGATTTCATAGGCACATGACACATTTTATTAACATGTGACGTGACATTATTGATACCTAGTATAGATTTATCTATACGAATACATGGCAAATTTAAGCGACAGAACATATCTTCGGTCATAATACAAGATGTGCTACCACTATCGAGAAGGGCGCGCGCTATATGCTCGCGATTATGCGAATCGTATGTCTTTATTAGTACTGTTGATAATAGGACGTCTACACGAACACCGTGTCCCGGGTCTCAGTCTATAAAATGTACTCTGTGGTCCCGGGCTACCTGAGGCCGCGACGCTCGCCGACAGAGATAAACTATGATTCGCATCGATGGTGGCGGGGGGTGCGCTGCTATCAGCTCGCCCGTTATGCACTACCGATGTTTGTTTAGTATTTGCAACGTGTATTAATGTATTATGCCGCCGTTTGCATAATTTACACCCAGACTTCTTACAATTATTCGCGTAGTGACCGCTACGAAAACAATTAAAACAAATCTTAAAACTAGGTAATATTTGAAGTCGTGCTTCATTACTTAAAGCAAGAAATTGAGGACAATGGTTAAGCTTGTGATCGCCACTGCACTTAGGACATGAACTAGTCGAGCTCGAACCGAGGGAAGCGTTATTATTATCCAATGAAACCATTGCCTTGTGTTTTGTAGGTTTAATAATTGACGTATTATTATTGTGCTGTATATAACGTGATAATTCAATAGTTTCTAAAAGATCTATGCAAACCTTTATAAACTCAGTAAAGTGTTTAATAACAATTGAATCACTCTTGTCTAAACGACCTTTAAACTCTTCCCACTCACGGAACGTTTTGTTATCTAACTTATTTGTTAGGATATGAATGAGAAGTATATCCCAATGTTGTGTAGGTTCGCCTAAGGATTTCAGTGAACGAATATTTTTATTAAATTGATCCATTAATCGTTTTAAATTAACAGAGGATTCTCGAGCGATCGGTTCTATGTTAAATATTTCTGTGACATGATTTTGTATTAATAACCGTTTATTATCAAACCGATCGCACAACAATGCCCAAGTTATGGTGTAATTAGCCGCAGAGAACTGAATCGATTGGATTACCACAGCAGCTGAGCCCTCCAATGAAGCTCGTAAGGAATGATATTTATTAATCGCATCTATACCCTCATTAGAGTGTATCAGGCTATCAAAGGTATCGCGAAATTCAAGCCAATTGGAATAGGATCCACTAAACTTGGGGAGTTGTATAGTAGGTAACTTAACGGGCTTATAACCACTGTGAGAACTACACTCACTAGGTGCTGCACCAGGAGGTTGTTTGTGACTAGCCACAATCTCCTGTGCCTGACAGAGGACTTTATAGTACTTAGATACAAAATCTTCTCTATGAGCCATTTGAGCCTCAAGATTATCAGATAGACACTCCAATCGAGTTTGTACCTCGTCGAATTGAGCATACAATGATTCCAGCTTCCTAATACGTAACTCTAATTCGCTTACATCCTTAGAAGACAAAGACGAAATATTTAGTGAATTTAAAAAACCAGTAAATATTGTAATACGACCTTTGAAGCTACTGCGTTTTTTAGTGAGATCATTAATTTCTTTGGCGCTTTCCATAGCAAATTCATCCTTTGTAGACATTATGGGAGACTGGTATATCCTGGAATTGTATATAGCAACAAATTACTACCAATTACACTGTAATTATATATTTATCAGATACCTATCGTATAATTAAATGGAATTCGAAACTATTACAATTAAATAATTATATAATAAATTTATCTACGTTAAATAATTAATAACACAGTGCAATAACTCAATTAATATAATAAGATTCGTGAATTTCAAATACTTAATGGTAATTAACAATTACCTACATGGGCCTGTTTGTCGAGATATAAATGAGCAAAGACGTAATAAAATAGTGTTACTTATTAATTTATGTTGCCTAAATACAACTGTAATAAATACAAATTAAATTAACAGCAATAATAATTGCAAACAGTAACTAAAACACATAAATTTTTATTTAACTTAACCGTCACTTGCAGAAAGACACTATGGCTCACAGTTAATTACGAAAGTGTATATACTGACCTTATTAAGAACTTAAAGCTATAAATACAAACTTTAAAGAGTGTTGGGTTATTTTCGAGTTAAATTTAATGTTATCCAATGGCCAAACCACTTTTCAACGGCTGCTGGTAACTTCGTTACGTTTCAGTTAACTTGCAGAAAATACCAACAATTGTTAATAATCTTGATTATTCGCTTGTCTTCATATACTATAATTAATCCGGCTCGAAGGACCATATGTTGGAGTCTTTAAGTTTGTAGTATTAAAATAAAAAGCTTTGTAAGTTCTGTTGAGTATATTGCGACTGTACAGCACATTACCGACAATGAGAGTGAGAAATAAAAGTTTACATTATACCCTAAATAGTTGTAGCACCCGGAGTATGTACGGTGAATTCTTGCGGGTCATTTTAATTCAGGCGTTAACTTAAACACCCATTGCCATTTCAACGTGCTAATTTTGCGGGCTACGTCGGTTACCGTGTTCTGAATTTTATTACGTAAAGAAATACCGAGCATAGCCCTCTCCATAGCACGCTGAGCGACTTTGAGCTTTTTTATGAGGCCGACATTTAGAGACCACGTTTCAGTGCCGTAAGTCATCGCTGGTAACACACACTGGTTATAAACCTTTGTTTTCAGACACTGCGGAATATTGGACGAGAATATTCTCTTAAGTTACCCGAACGCTGCCCAGCCGACTTGGATTCCTATTGGATATAATATGCATATGACATTTACGCAAGAGAAGGAAAACTCAAAACAAAACCCTACGCCAACCTGTCTGACCAGCGTGTTATAGTAGGTAAATATCTCTCCTATTATGGAGCAGGCTCGAGCCCAACAGTGGGACATGTAGGGCCTAAAATGATGATGATTATTATTTTAAGATCAAACAATCAATTTGAATATCTAAAAATAACATTTGTTTGTTTACAATTTTAAGTTATCACTTCTGTTAGTAATCCGCATGACGCTTTGTGTTTGTTTTTTTCATATATACCTGAGCCAGCTGGTATTCTGGTGACGTCAATTCTCGTGTCTAACATTTCATCTGTGTTTTCGAATATCGGTTGATCCTTGGTGTACCAATGTGTGACGTCACGCTTCATATTACTGAAAATATAACAATATTTAAGTACCATTATCTTAACCAATAGACCCTGCACTAAGGAAATAATCCAGACTCAGAACAACAATTTGTGGATAACACAAAATGTTGTCCTACACGGGATTCGAACCCGCGACACTAGCACGTTAGGTATCTTAACCACTACGGCCATCTACGCCATTGACGACATGTCTTTTATTTTGAACTATATAATAGTCTTTTTTTGGTAGGCTATGGCGTGGACGCATGGCGTCCATCCCGTACGGGGTGACGAGAGGACGACGGGCGACCCATAACCCACCATATTCCCTCCCTTTCGCTATTGGGCCGACCACTGGTACCGAATCCTTGACGTCTGTGCCCAGCCCCGTGGGTTACCTTTTAACAGTATTCGTAAATTATGTAGGTACTTGATACCATTGGTTTTATTACAAACCAACATACAGTTTTAATACAGAGATGGATTAAGAATACAATCGAGCGACCTTTTTACACGTGGGTGTCGTAAAAGACGACACGACGTAAGGTATATAATATGCATGCAATATCTATGCAGGAGAAGAAAACTCGAATTGCCAAGCCATACATTATCCGTGGAATAAGAATACGATTCACCACTCTCTCTCATGCCTGTAGGTGTCTGGTCTCTGGTGTCTGACTAGGGGAAGGGAAGAGAAAACTCAAAACAAATCCCTATAAGAACACGTTTAACCAGCGTGGTACAATAGATCAATTTACCTCCTATTGTCGGACCATTCATCCCAGCATTAGGGCGTATTGAGGTGAAACACTAATGCAAGCTCCTAAACAGGTTAGTATTTATAAATAAAACGGATGTTTTACGGATCTTATCGCATTTGTATTTGATTTTTGATTGCCCAACGATTCGAATACTTTTCAGCGTTCGTGGCGGGCGAACAGCGAACCACGTAAGATAGTTCTTCTTGTAATTCTACTTAATATACTCACGTAAACATCAGAAATCATTAGATGAATCATTGTACGAAAATGGCTATGCCTAGCGTTTAAATAGCTAGAATATACATGGCAGCCATTACAGACAATATATCAATGTACATAAAGGCTATAATGCTTTGCAATTGTATAATACTTACACACAAAAGGGTTCATAGCCCTCTTGAAGACCGCATGTGGTGAAGTACTTCAACGTGTTTACATCTTGGCCATATGTTAACCTGAAAAATATGCACGAGTGAATGTTTTATAACATTTATAAATTTGTATATATATAAAAGTTAATGTATGTTTGTTTGTTCCGTATATACTTCAAAACGGTTGAGTCCATATTCATGATATTTTCAGAATTCTTCTTCTTCACATTAGTGGATCGATAGTAAGACATTTTATTGTTTGAAGTGAAAGAGTTCTATGGGCAGGTTTGGATGGGGTGTAAATTCATAAAGTGCTTTTCGATATGGTCACGTGCCGTGGATCACGCTAACTATATCTGTTATCGCTATGTTAATGTCACTAATGTAAACCGTTTTGATTTACAATCGATTTACAACAACAAAAAAGAAATGCGAGTCGGAGTCGCGCATGAAGGGTTCCATACTATTATTTATAATAAGGGCGAAAAAAATCAAGTTTGTTGTATGGGAACCCTTAAATATTTATTTTATTTTTAGTATTTGTTTAACAACAGCGGCAATAGAAATACATCATCTGTGAAAATTTCATCTGTCTAGCTATCACCGTTCTTGAGATACAGCCTGGTGACAGACGGACGGACGGACGGACGGATAGCGAAGTCTCAGTAATAGCGTCCCGTTTTTACCCTTTGGGTACGGAATCCTAAAAATGAAAAACCAAAAAAAAAAACAACTTTATCATAGTTTTAGGTTTTCAATTCTGTCGGCAGTACTTATGATGGCCGGTACGCTTTTTCATAAGATTTTTCTACCATTATCAGTGACAGCTGTTGTCCATTGCCTATTGTTTTCATAACTGCGATTAACATAATCGCGATTATATTGACAAGTTGAATATTTTCATTCAATTCGAAAAGGGCAGAGAAAGATTTGTATAAACTTTAGTCCTTCATGAGCGTTAAATCCGTGTAGTGACGAAGTAAGAATACAATGTATCACTCCCTTTCGAACCCGAGAGTTTAAAAAAAAGATGACTAAAAGTTTGATATGTTTATAATATCGATTCAGGAGAAAGAAAAAGACAAAGTCCTATACCAACCTCATTTGATTAGTACACAAATTTTCTCCCATTTTGGAGGAAGGCCAAGTCCAACAGTAGGACCTATTTAGCCAGAAAAGAAGGAAGCTAAAATAATGATCGTATCTATTGCTGTGTATTAATCACGGTCCAGATTTCGTGCCTGCTATTAGAAATATCCTAGTTAAGAAACCAAATATCACTCAATCCGAAAATCATATCTGGGACAACTTGACTATTCTATTGATCTATCCTCATCATCATTTTTTAATATCAATTACATGAGGTTTCAAATATAATACTTTCTAAACTCACCTAGCTTTCTGTCCAACACCTAATGTGCAAGCAGGTACAAAATTATCTCCTTGAACATCGGCAAATGTAGTTTCTCCACCCAAAGCGTCCATCAAAAGTTCACCATTCAGAGAGAAACCTAACAAATAAAATAAATTTAGTACGAGGCTCACTAAAATTCTAAAATAAAAAAAAATGGATATAAAACGCATTTTTATTTTAAGTTTAGTTTTTTTATAATAGTTTTATGGATTCATCTTAACACAAACATCATGATTATGTAAATGTGTTTATGGAAGATGTAATAAGGTAACTCAGAATTTGAACTTGAGGTTTTGTCTTGTTGTCTTGTCAACATCTTGTGGTAATAATATGATATAGTTATGAAAATTTACTAAGTGTTGAAATTATGAAATTTTTTCTATAGTTGCTAATAGGAAAATCTAATATTTTTAATTTACTTACTTACGTTACTATTGTGAGGATTTTCTACATTTACAAAACCCTTCAACGTTAATTAATATGCAAAAAAGAATAACATATAATAAACAGTTATATATAGAAAAAAAGCAATATGAATGACATTTATGTATTTCAGAACAGAAATATTTTTTTATTACTACATCTATAGTTAGTAAAATAACACTCAAATTAAAAAAAAAAGCAGAGCACTTACTTGAAATGAAGCTCATAAATTTATAACATATTTAAAATATTGATTTAATTATTTTTAATAAAGCGTATTCATTATATAAAGCAATAAACACATAACATTGTAAATGATTAATATAAAAATGTTAATAGCCAAAATATTATAAGTCACTACGGCTTTTTGCCATGCTAAGTAAATTTTGTGATGTACCTATTTGCTTTGCATTATTAGACAATTTCAACCCTAAATAATATAAATCTTAATTTGCTATCCAAAAAAATATTACGTGTATAAGAGTTTTAAAATTAAGAAATAAATTTTCAAAATAAAAAATAAAACGTTCTCATTTTTGTAAATGTTTTTCATTGCCGTTTTAATTGTAAGTTAAAACATAAACGCCTATCTTAGTTGTACGCCACAAGAAATAATCACTGGAGGGAGAAATATAAAAATTTGGTTGTAGTTTTTTAGATTATTATTAAATTACAAATTTAAATAAGAAGCCTAATTGCATACTTGTTTTAAGAAAATAAAGGAGGATACTGGCTTTTGTATGAATTTTTTTAAGTTAGAAAAATAGAAATGTATGTGATGGCTATAACTCGCGTGAATTATTCTATAAATTGATATTAGATGTATATTAATCATTGAAATAAAGCGATGCATTGTGCCGATCTATTCATGAAGCGTGAAGCATTGGAGCGCTAATTGAAGTGGCGTTTTCATTGTGGCAGAAACATTTTTAAATTAAATGGGTATTAAATTATTTTTATATAATGAAATTTATGAATTCGCAACGTACGTATTATACATATATTGGATTTATTTATAATCAATAGTGCATTTAGAAATGAAATGGCAATTCTTAATTTTGTGAATTCGAAATACGTGGAATGGAAGTCCGTTTTAGAATTAAAATGCAAAATACAGTTATAATTATCCCTTTCGTATTGTCTATGCATTGCATACTCTAGTGATAAAATTTTTTGAGCATATGCCACGATATAGTCTTTACTCGTTATTTAAAAAAATCCGAGATAAACTATAAAAACGTAGGTTTAATTTTGAGTAATGGATTATTTTTCAAAAAATTAAATTGTAATATTTGTTTGTAATGTCAAAATAGTAGGGCTTTTCCATGTAAATTTATGCATTAGCACAATTTTAGAGTAATAATTATTTTGGATGTCACAGCTACACGACACGGGCAATATTTGCCAAATGTCATGGTCATTATCAACATTTCAGCATTAATGGATAAGAAATTGACGTACTATATCTCACTAGTCAAATGGATTAGTATAGAGGTTTTGTTTTAAGATTTCATTTTCTTGCATTTTGAGCAAGAAGAAAGGAGTGGTGAATGGTTCTTACCCTATCACACATGGAAAGAATGCTAGCAAACAATACAAAATCTCTCTAATGAGGTTGAAACCCCGATTAGAATCTATATAAGGCATTATATCTGATATCCCTAACTGATACCTAACTGATATTAGTCTTATTTATTAACTCAAATAATAATTTTTCACAACTACCCCATTTATTATTTTTAAATGAAAGCCATAATTTTTTATTTGAGATATTAATTTAATAAATAATTTAATTTAGTTCATGTGATAGTTAATTTGCTCATGCGCATATTATGAAACAGACTCCTAACAATTAATTAATTCAATCTTGTATTATTTATGATTATACGTGAGTAAATTAGATTTTAACATCACAGAACCAAAATAAAACATTCTTTCAATGTTTTGTATAGAAACTTGATTAGTAAAAAAATGGTTAGTATTATGTAAATTTTAGAACAAAACTGTTCCTGCCACATCTAAAAGCCACGTCTAAAAGTGTGGTAAGTTATATCTTTTGATATTTACTTATCGTCTTGTCAATGAGATCTAGGAACACCCCGACAACATCACCGACTGTCCATTGCTTGCCGAATGACTCTGTGCTACCGCTGAATACTTTTTCCTCCTTGAAATTCGGGAAAATTTTTCCTTATTGCTTATGCCAAAATATGAATTTCTAAAAAAGGCGACGAGTACTCCAAAGTATTTTTAAAGATATTAACTTATGATTGATAAAAAAATCATCTAAAAGTAGATGTTGGACGGCTTTGCAATTTTATCTTCTTTTTTTAGAGCACAATCACTAGAATTACAAAAAATTTTAATGCAATTTTGATAATATGAATTTTAGCATATATATTTTACATTGATTTGTATGCTAATATAAAAATAAAAAATATATTCGCGTAACTTTTCTATAGACAAATAATTTTGCTCCTACGCACATAAGAATGTATAAAGAGTATAATTCCTATCTCAGTTTTCAGACATTTAAGGAAACAAGACTGAAATGCTCCACAGCCAATATTTTATTCCATAAAAGTTAAAAAAGTATAATTTAAAAAGTAAAAAAGAGTAATTAATGTATACAAGACAAACACATTCCACAGAGGACGACAGTATAAAGGACATTTATAACAAAGTTATCACATAACGTTACCACCTGTTAACCACATAGTTACATTGTAATATCCGACACCTAAGTGCTACTCTTATTGAGTTTATAAATATAAAAATATAAAAAGAAATATATAAAATCATTTACCGAATTTTGTCACTGCGTACATAAATGAATAATACGCTGTTACCTAATTATAATTTTTAACAAAAAAAAACCGACTTCAAACAGTAAACTAAAAACGTTAAAATTGCCTATAAAATTTTAAGAATTCCACCTATTTCTCAAGGATACCATCATCAAATCCTGACCTGATGACAATGGGACCACCTGGGAAGAATACCCTATCAAACAAAAAAAGAATTTTGCAAATCGGTCCAGGCGTCTTTGAATAATCGGTGAACATACATAAAAAAAAAGATTCCGACGAATTGAGAACCTCCTCCTTTTTATGAAGTCGGTTAAATATAAATTACTATTCTGATTTTTATAAATTATACCGTTATATATGATATATAGAAATTTGATTTAAATGGTTCTATAGAAACCCAATAATGTAAAGACTCATACAGGGTGTATGAGGTTATAGGGCAACTGTTCGAGTATGTTGTAGACTACAACATACATATGACCGTTGAACTATAACAGTGGTTTTTGAGATACAGGCTGGTGACAGACAGACGGACGGATAGACAGCGACGTCTTAGTAATAGGGTCCCATTTTTACCCTTTGAGTACGGAATCCTAAAAACAATATAACATCAAAGTCACCATGATCGTGACTGATCTTATACATTTCAATCAGATTCACGCAAAGAAGCGATGGCTAAATTGAAAACTTAACATGACTAACTTATTAACGAATCGCTATATTTACTTCAGATTTTTTTCATGGGTTAGGTACCTACCACCGTTGCTTAACTCCAACCAGTTGCCTCATAACCTGATACACCCCAGATAAATAGGAGTAAGGAAATGCAGACGGATTTCGTTATATAATTTTTTGGTCCCACATAATATGAAACAAATCTAATCATTAAAAATTGTGAAATAATTCAAAATCAACGTTTCTATAGACAAAATATGAATTTAAATATTAAACTGCTTTTGTACGCACGCGATATAATAACAGTAGTATCTTAGAATAACAACGTATAGAATAGAAGGTAAGTTCGCGCACAAAAAGTGAAGCATTTCAATTGGAGCCTAATGGAGCTTACACCGGAACCGTTCCACAATGTACAAGTCATTGTACTGCACGTACGTACGCAACTCTTAAAAAATAAATAGGTAATTATGACGGTTTGTGCATTCAAATGGTGTCATAATACATTTGAAAAATTTAAAAAGGTTTTAAACATTACTTTTAAAAGTATTTCGACGATTTATGTTAATAAAAACAAAATTTGATTTCATAATTTGTATAGTGGTGTGCGTGTGTACGTGTGTAATCGTCTGCGCGCCATTAGTATTTTTAGATTCATGTTTCGAACTTTGGAAGTATTGACACTATCCTTCTATACGTTATTATTCTAAGTATATTTAGAATGATGATAGGTACTATTTAATTATATATCTCAATGAGGGCAGCACTGGTGTCGGTTTGTAGTGATAACTCACTAATAGTTTGGTCGAGCACGTCCAGGAAGCAGCCCACTATATCGCCCACTTTGAGCTGTTGCCCGAATGTATCGCTCGAACCTCCGTGAATTTTTTGTGACTACCGTCATAAGTACACATTTTATTAACTATCTATTCATATACATCTGAACATCTTTATTATAATCTTTGGTGTTGTAATAAGAAAGATTAATTAAATAATCCTTTTACTAGTAAATTATAATAATATTTGCAGTTAAGAATTTTTATCAGCTTATTATACTTACATTATAACCATCGAAGGCCCAAGAGTTCTCGTCTTGTCCAAGCATCATACCAGGAGGCATATCGGCATGCGCCCAGCCGACCTGCGGTCAGTGGAATGTAGTTAAAGTATTTTTTAATCAATATCATCATCACAGCCCATTTACGTACGTCAACTGCAGCGATCGAGCCTCATCCGCAAAGATAAATTGATTGAATTGATAAATTGAAAGTCAGACGGGTTGGTATAGGGTTTTATTTCGAGTCTTCCTACTCTTGCATAGATATTAAATGCATATGAAAGACAACTAAAGGATATACCCCAGTTATTTTTTAAGACATTTAGTATTTTACTATCCATGTGGTGACGGAGTAAGAATACAATTCACCACCCCCCTCTCTTGCCCGTGGGTGTTGTAAAACACGATTAAGGGATATAATATGCATATAATATCTATGCAAGTAAAGGAAAACTCTAAATAAGACCCTATTTTTTTTTTGGGGTGGGTTGCGGTCGGCGCACTCCTCGCACCACTCCGTTCGGGGCGACCGAGGGGCGTATAGCACGCAACACCCGCAACTTACCCGAACGCCACGTCGCCTTCGTCGTTGGGCCGACCACCGGAGCAGGAAATAAAACCCTATACCAATACATCTGATCAGCAGGTGTCCCCCCTCGGTATAGTAGGTTAATTTCCCTGCCATAGTGAAGGAAGTCCGAGCCCAACAGTGGGACGTATATGGACTGAGATGATGATGATGATGATTATGGAAAGAATTCCGTAAACAAATAAACAAGTTTCAGAAATTTAGAGATTATAAATAAATCAAATATTTTACCCTCATAGGTCCAGCTGTTAATATCTCAAACTCGAAGTACCACTTGCCGGAGCCGACAGCGTAGTTCTTCTCTGCCCTGTATGTTCTGAAATCTGCCTGCTTTTGTTTTGAAGCTTCAGCTAAAAGCGCTGGAAAGACAGCAAGATAAGTCATTTAAATATTTTTCTAATAGCGACATCTATTATAACAATAATTGCCATCATGAACCCTGGGGCTGGTATGTCGTAAAATATTCCAATAATATATAGCTTTAAAGAAAAAATAAATATAGTCATACATTTGGATAAGGCCAGGAGGATCTTTATAGTTTAACATTCATCGACCAGAAATAAATTGTCTTTTAAAATAGTTACTGCATTTCGCAACCCAGGGTTATCACCAGCCAGAATTTCAAACATTGGCTTATGTTTAAGAAGACGACGTGACGTGATAAAAATACAGCGGGAGTCGTAAAAGCTAACTGAATGATCATTAGGGAAAGCGGCATCAGCATTCGTCTGAGAAATATATGACACCATTTTGAAACACCAACCCATCTGAGAAGCGTAACGATTATGATAGTATATGATAGATATAGATTAAGAGTGGTAGGACCACACTGTCGATAGTTATCTGTCTACAGCCGCGGGCCGGTCCGTCCGGGGTAGTACCACACTCTCGCAGAAAATAGATGTCTGAGTAGTAGCGATTAGTTACTGCGCTTCGTTCGGTGAGCGAGAGAGCCGGAAGTCCAACTTTCTGAGGGTGTTTGCGTGTGGAGGGTTTTGGTGGTGCCCTTGGTATCACCGAGCCTCAATGCACGCATTCACACTCCCTTCACTTTCTTCGCGGTAGGCAGCGGCCTTGTAAAGGACCATGAGCGGCAGCAACACTTACCATCAGGTGTACTGTTTGCTCGTTTGCCACTGTTTGCAATATAAAAAAAAAGTATCATACACATTGGTTTTAGAAAGACACTAGTATTTTATGAAAAGATTTATTCAAAATAAATATGAAATTAGACCTAAGTTCCAATAATTCGTGGCTAAGTGCCAGAGATAAGTTAACTTGAGGGTACTACCCTAAGTGCAATAAGTCGTTGCCCCTGCATCGAAGTGATAAGAATTAATTACTTTTGCTAAAATATAAGTTATCATAGCTTCCACAGAGCTGACTTTGTAAAATCTGCCGCAACACATTTATTTCCTTAGTGCAGGGTGTGGTCTTTTGTAAAAAAAAATATCTTATTACCTTCATGTTGTTCTCCTGTAGGTGGATCCAAATTATATCCATATACGAGGAGGGTTCTGACTGTTTCGGATGCAGTGTCTCTGTTGGCTTTCTTGATTGCATCGTCTACTTTAAGATATGGCACTAGATGTGGAGAACGATGCATATCGGGATCCTAGGAAAATATTATTTCATTTAAATTATATCTAGTAACATTTTCGTGTGGTAACAGAGTAAGAATACAATTCAACTTTATCTTGTCTATGAGGTTCGTAAAAACCGACTAAGTGATATCATTCACATATAACAACTGCGCAAGAGAGGATGTTTTTCTTTTTAGAGTCAGAGATTCTCCGTGTGGTGACTGAGTAAGAGTACAAATTGCTTATCTTAGCTGTGGGTGTTGTAAAAGACGACTAAGATGTTATTTACATATTTTACATACTAAGGGATCTATATATAAATACGTGAAGCAAAAACTTTGTATCCCTTTTTACGAAAATTACTTGAATGGACAATTATGAAATTTGGCACAGATGAAGTAAATAATGAAGAGTCACCACACAAAAAATTAATTAATTTAAATTTATGAATTTAAATTAACAAATTAATATTATTACAGACACCTAAACAAGGACGTCAATTTTCATTAGAAATGATATTATAAAATAAAAACACATGTAAATTAAATGTGGTCTTCTCTCTTCCATGTAGTAATATTCAGTCATGTCCTGCTGTGACCCTCACACCTAATAATTCTGACACATACTAAGTGTGAGAGTCACAGCAGACATTGCTGAGAACATGTTGAAGTATGATGTCTCTTCAATTCTGCGTAGAATAGAATATACTAGCTTTACCAACAGAACCTGTTCTGTAGACATTAAAATTATATATGCCTTGAAATCGATCACACCTCCATCTATCAAGTCCAATTTTTAATCTAAATAATTCTTGAAATTCATCTGAATACACATAAAAGCATAATTCAGTTTGGTAGGAGTTCGGTCACATATACATACATATACGCGCATACATATAAGTCCGCCTGTGACCATGAGCATTGAATGTATTCGAAATGTAGGGCATTCAAAAATGAAATACAAATGCTATACAATTCGTAAAATTAATTATATTTATAATGTGTAATACTCATGTAATACTCATGTAATACTCATAAATATCAGAAATCATTACGTGCAGAAGAAATTATATACAGTAGAACCCGTTTAATACGATTACCCGAATAATACGTCATTTTGCGTCAGTCCCAGCAACTTGAGACATGCTTTCATACATTTCTTAACGCTTAATACGATCGTCATCCCGTTTAATACGCCAACACGTGCCACTCAAATACACATATTACCCCTTGCGGCAGCGGCCAGCGACTGTCAAGCGACCCTAAGTGATAATGACCAAGAAGATGAGTCAACTTCGATTTTGTCACACGTCCAGGCATTATCAGCAGTTAATGATTTAAGATGCTATGTAACTTCTTTGAATCAAGCGAAGACGCACCGTGAAAATTTAATTACGTTGAAAATCTTGTAATTGCTTATGCCTCAAAATCTTTTTGTCAAACTAAAATAACCGATTACTTTAGGTAACGTAATAATAATAAACAACATTTTATTTAGGTAATTTTGAAATATTAAATTCAATACGTAGGTATTCAAAATAATAATAGAATATAATTAATAATAATGGCACGTTTTTTCCCTTTTCCGCATAATACGCTTTCCCGCCTAAGACGCTTTTTTGGTCGGGTCTCTGCGAAATCGTCTTAAACGGGTTTTACTGTATATAAAGAATTGTGTATTTTCTCAGTCGAAAGCAAACACTTGACTTATTATATATATTTTATAACATTTTGGTACGAAGAAGAATAACACATTTACTCAACATTTACAGTTTATTTTTAAAGGATTAAGTAGAGATAAAACTAATTTAGTTAATCTGTATTTTAGCTTTATTATTCTAAAATGTCTCACATAGAAGCGAGCGTATAATAATTTGCATAATTTGCCTAAAAATATAAATGTAAAAATAGACCTAACGACTCTTTGTGAGAAAGAATATTAATCTGTAATCCTACGATCGACATTTAATTTGCAATACGATAGTATCATGACTACTGGACCAAAAGAATAACTCATTGTTTTCATTAATAAACAATAAATGAACTACAAATCTTATTAATTAAAATTACAATAAAATAACTGACTAATGATAATATATCTAACAAAAGTAACAAAAAAAAATATCATATTCGAAATATATACCTAGCAATAAAATATTTGACTTTAAAAAAATGAAAACAAGAAAATATTTCAATAAACAACTAAAACTAAAAGAAAAATAGTAACTTAAAACATTAAACAAGAAATTAATAAAATTAAAAAATGACAAAGTAAAAATAATGATTCCTGATGTTTACGCGAGTCATCATCATCATCTTGCTCTTATCCCAATTACTTGGGGTCGACGCAATATGTCATCTGTTTTGACATATTGCAAAAAGTTTCGTCAATGACTTTTATAACCGGCCGCCTGCCTGACGTCAATCCTCCTTGGGAATGTAATCGTTGACCCAAATGGTACCAGATGGAGTTGGTCCGGGTCAATCTAGGGCTCTTAGTCGTCTTTTACGACACCCACGAGCAAAGCAAGGGTTGGTAGTATTCGAAGCCGCTACCACACAGCATAGCACAGCATCCTGATGTTTAAAGTAAAGTAAAGTAAACATTTATTTGTAAAACATGTGTAATTATATACATACAAACTATTAAGTGCATGCAAGATGTTACAGTTAAGGTGTTCAGACATGTTTGCCGACTGTGTGGCGTACAAATATAAGTATATTATAACAATCTGGCCAGCTACTAAAAATGTAATTAAGAAAGAAAAGTAAATGGTCAAATAATAGCAGCCAACATGAGAATCAATAAAAAAAACATCAACGCAAACAGAATAATAATATTAAACAATAGTCAAGTTATATAATTGCATAATCAAAACAATATAAATGAAAAACAGTGGTAACAATCAATATGAAGTCAATTAGTAATATATGTATATGTCAAATAAGTCAATATATAAGCCAAAATAGTAATACAGCAATGTTTAAATTAAATTTGGATCCTCCAAAAATTCCGTTATGTCATAGTACGCTCTGCCAGATAAATACGATTTTAGTCTCATTTTTAATTTATTGGCGTTCAAATCTCTCCATTTTTTTGGCAATCTATTATAAATTATAGGCGCCATGCAGAAGATACTCTTGCCCATAAGTGCAGTCTTTGATGAATGTAATCGTAGTTTTGTGTTGTCTCGTCTGTTTCGGACTACGGCATCATCTAAGCGAGGGAATAGGTTTGGATTGCTTTTAACAAAAATAACCACTTCCAATATGTAAAGCGACTGCAAAGTAAGAATTTTGTACTGTTTAAAGAAAGGCACGCAACTTTCGGTTCTTTTTAATAAAAACATGCTTCTAAGGCATCTTTTCTGACCTTTAAAGATGATGTTTCTATCAGTCGAGTTACCCCAGAATATTACGCCGTACCTGAGTGTGGATTCCACTAAGCCATAGTACGCAGCAAGCATCGCATCTGTATTTATGACTCGTGATAACGTGTATAAGGCATATGCATTACTACAATTTTTTTTATTTGTGATGTCTATATGGGATTTCCAGTTCAAATTTCTATCGATTGTAAGTCCCAAAAATTTCGTGGCATTAACTGCCTGAATGGTAAAATTATTGTGTTTAATGTCAATTTCGAATGGTAATAATCGTTGGCTAAAATGCATAATTAAAGTTTTATTAAAATTGGTTTTTAAATTATTATTGCTTAACCATGCTATGGTGCTTGTCAATGTGTTATTAATATCACGTTGATATGTGTCCTTACTTCTACAAGGTATAATGACTGTACTGTCATCAGCAAAGAGTGTCATAGGATGTTCTACAGATCTAGGAAAGTCATTAATATAGATTGTGAAGAGTAGAGGTCCCAGAACGCTTCCCTGTGGGACGCCGTTATCAACTATACGGTCTTGGGAAGCATAGATTTCATTCCGTTTACTAACAGTGTTTACTTTATGTATTTCTATAAATTGATTTCTTCTATGAAGATATGATTGAAAAAGTTTTTGGACATTACCTCTCACCCCATAAGCATCTAACTTCTTTATTAATATGTCATGTAGGACGTGATCAAAAGCTAGCGTCATATCGCAAAAAATCGCGCATACTGGCGTTTTCTTGTCCATTTTAGTCATAACAATGTGTAAGAAGTCATATATTGCCATATTAATTGTTCTATTTTCCCTAAATCCTTTCTGCTCACTGTAGAGAATGTTATGTTTTTCAAGGTACGTATTTAGTTCCTTATACATAAACTTCTCAAATACCTTTGAAAAAATAGGAATCAGAGAAATGGGTCTATAACATTCTAATGATAATCTATCCTGTTTTTTAAAAAGTGGCTTAACTACTGTTGTTTTTAAAGCATCTGGATATATACCTTCACTTCTACTCAGATTCAGTATATAACTTAACGGACCGCATATTTGATTGGCCACTTCTTTAACTACTTTTGTAGAAACACCATCATACCCAACGCTATTTGTGTTTTTTAGTTTAAGTATGATTTTTATTATGTCGTAAGGTGTACTCGGTGCCATAAACATGGAGTCCTTCTTACTGACAATGTATTTTGTGATATTGTTACTGAAGCTAGTCATAGGCTGAAATTTATCAATAAAATAATCATTAAACAGGTTAGCAACATATTTAGGATCTGTTATAATTTCATTATTAATTTTTTATTTATTTATGTTATTTCTAGGTATATTTAATTTATTTTCATTTATTATCTGCCACACTGCTTTTGATTTATTTAGTGATGTCTTTATTCTATAATTATTTTGTGCCCGTTTTGTCATATTAATAATCTTTTTATACAATCTAGAGTAATTTTTAAAACATTTTTTAGTCTCAGTGGAAGGGTTTAGCCTATATTGCCACAACAAATGTCTTTTCTTCTTGCTACATAACTTAATACCACGTGATACCCATTTTTGTTTTTTATTAATGTTAATGTAGACGTGTATCACTGGAAAGCATAATTGGTATAACAGCAAAAAGATTTCCATAAAAGCGTTAAAAGCGATATTTGGGTCGACGGCTATATAAGACAGACTGTTCAAATGACTTTTAAATTTCGATACATTTTCATTGCTATAATCTCGTTTAGAGATACGCCATCAATTAATAGCAGCTACTGCTCTTATTGGACACTTTAGTATTTGAGCTGTATGATCCGATAAAGCTAATTCCAACACCGTAGCCTCACAAGGCCTGCTGAAGTTATGTGCAAAATTGTCAATGCAGGTTCCACTCTTAATTCGGGTAGGTTGATTTAAGGCAAGTTTTAAGTCAAAACTCAGTAACAAACCTTCGAAGTCAATTGATTGCTTGGATTTTTTCAAAATATCTACGTTAAAGTCTCCTACTAAAATTATGTTTATGTTTTTTCTTTTTGTTAATTCACATATAATCTTTTCTAATATAGCAAAACATTCATTGAGATTATTTATATTTGGTACTCTATAGACACAAACAACAACAAGCTTGTAATTGAGTAAATTCTAGGGCGCAACATTCTAAAATACCTTTGACATTTTTATTATTCGCGGTAGTTCTTTCCATTCAATTCCATTTCTAACCAAGATACATGATCCGCCCCTCTTACTCTCTTGACGACTGAAATAAGTAGCTAAAACGTAGTTATGTAAATAAAGTTGATGTTCATTACCACTTTTCATAAAATGCTCGCTAATACACAAGACATCAATCTGTATATTTTGTTCTATTAGTTCGTGTAAACAGACCGAAAGTGTATCCGATTTTGACAATAAACCTGCAATATTTTGGTGCATTATATATAGTTGTCTACTTAAGAAAAAAAAATATTATTATTGTTTAATTTGGTATCAGTTTCATGTGGAGTGGATACGTCGAAATGTTGCAAACTGTCATTATTTTGTATGATGTCAAGAGTAAGATTCAATAGATCGTAAAAAATGGTCTGTAATCCGATGTCACTAATCGATCCTAATTTACGCGAGTATTACACATTTTAAATAAAACTGCTTTACGGATTTTATCGCGTTTGTACCTATTTGATTTTTGATTACACGACGTTTCGAACACTTTGCAGCGTTCATGGTCACGGGCGGACTATAATGTATAAATGATTCTATATGAAAAATATTTATTTCTATTTTGCATATCATTTTCTTCTTAAACTGGCAATAAATTTGTATTAAAATGTGGATCAATATTTAATAACTAATTTCTGTATCGGGTAGATAATTATAAAATTTTCTGCAATAACGATGACTGGTTGGACGTGAGACATCTTAGTCTGCTCGTGACTATGAACGCTGCAAAGTGTTCGAAACGTCGGGCAATCAAAAATCAAATACATACGCGATAAAATTCGTAAAAAAAATCAAAAGTTACAAAAAATATGTAGGTATTTTAATTTATTTCGACATTTTAATAGCAATAGAATCTGTAACTAAAAATAATAACATAATATGTAATGGCAATAAAATAATTAACGCATAAATAAAAAAGAATTAGAACAAAGTAATAAAAATGTTGGTCTTTACCTCATTTAATCCGTAAGTCCATCCTTGCTGTATTCTCTCCCTAGCCCATAGGTTATGTGTGTTCTCAGCGAGCTGGTCTACTAATTCGTCCATTTTCGGTGTCAGGGTGACAGCAGTCAAATCCAATGGTGCAGGTTTGTAGCCATTTGACTGATAATAGACAATTTTAATTATGATTATTTCTTGTTTAGTGTTAAGAAGTACGAGTCGAGAATATAATGCGTTAGCCAAAATCTCGAGAAGCCTCGTGGTCGTAGCCTGATACATTGGTCAGAGCAGATCCGCACCGCTCATAAAACTCCAATGCACGAGGGTCTATGGATAGCTATCAACAGGACCAAATGGTGCTCCATCGCTCAAGATCGCATTCTTCAGGACAGGGGTCACGACCTCCAGTAATGGGGCATACAAATCAAGGAGGAGGAGCCAAATTTACCTTTTTTTTGTAAGCTTCCGTGTGGCGACGGAGTAAAAATACAATTCACCACTCCCTATCTTGCCCGTGGATGTCGTAAATGACGACTATATATATGCATATAACATCTATACAAGAGAAGTAAAACTGGAAATGAAACCTTATATCAACCTGTCTAATCAACTGATGAACCTGGTTGAGGGGAGTGATGGCTGCTCTAGTAGTTAACTCGTGATCGGGTGTCGCTTGTGGGATCTGGCCCAGCCATAATCGTTTGAATTATATTACGTGTCTTGCGATTCGAAGGGCATCATGTACACAATTGTATATCTAGTAAGAAGAAAAAATAAAATATAAAAATAATAGACAAGCCCGCTGAGTTTCTTGCCGGATTTTCTCAGTAGCGGTCGCGTTCCGATCCGGTGGTAGTATATTTTTTTGGAAATTGTAAACCTGACAATATGTAAGTGCCCTCTCGGGGTTTATGCATAATAAATAATTTTGAATTTGAATCAGCATGATATAGGAAAGATCCTATTGTGGAGGAGGATCGAACCCAACAGTGGGACGTATAGAAGCTGAAATGATGATGATGATGATGATGATATCGAACAGTTTATGTCAATAGCTTAGTGGAGGGATGGATGAGTTGATCGTTATCTGGACATACATTACCTGCATGAAAGGCTCGTTCGGTAGACGCACGTTTCGGATACGCGCTGGAGGCTTGTCAAGGCTAATGTAATAACCTAAGGCCAAGATCGTTCTGAAAAAAGAAAACAATATTAATTATAGAGCATTGCTTTAAATAGTAATACAATTCTGTCAATATTGAATGTCTCAATGGAGACCAATTTGCTTTATATTTGTCCATACTAATATAATAAAATAATAAAAATTATAATAATATCCTAAAATTTTTTTCATATTATATAATAAATGCGATTGTGAGTTCGTTTGATACCTCATCTACTAAACAGAACGTTTTCAATTTTTGCATACAACGTGTCGGTCAGTTATACAAAACAGTTAACTCCCTTGGCATCCTTTACTAATATTATATATGCGAAAGTAAGGATGTTTGTTTGTTTGTTACGCTTTCACGCTTAAACCACCGTACCGATTTCAAAAATTCTTTCACCATTGGAAAGCTATAATATCAGGGAGTAACATAGGCTATATTTTATCCCGGTATTCCCACGGGAACGGGAACTACGCGGGTAAAGCGACTGAAACCGAAGCGAGGGCGGGTTGTTTTATACTAAAATAAGTATGTGTGTGTGTGTACTTACGTAAGCACATAGGACGTTATTCTTCTTTGGCGTAACAAGAAAAAATCTTTTACAAATGTTATCTTGGTTTAAGCGTGAAAGCGTAACAAACAAACAAATTTACTTTCACATTTATAATATTAGTAAGGATGTACTCTTCATGATAATGTAATACTTACTTTAATGTCTGTACAGCGAGTTGTATGTCGTAACGCTTTTCAGCGGCTGGTAGACGTTCAAATGGAACTAAGCAAGGATGAATTTTATGCAAATCATCTCTTTGGTCTCCATACATCCATCCAGCTTCAATCTAGAAAATATTATATAAAAATATGTTGTTTTTTTTTTAAAGTGGAACTTTATAATCGTTGTGATTTCAAACTCGATGAAACGAACAAGCGAGTCCATAGAGACACAAACACATAAATGTATTAGGGATGTGACCTGGTGGGAAAAATAATCGATTTTTTGTTCGTTAACATAAATCGATTATAAATAATCGATTTTTCTGCTAACAGGATTGTGATGACCTTTTTTTTTAGGAAATGTAAACTTTATTTTCTAATATAGTATGAAAACGATTCTAATCGATTAATAATCGATTTTTCTCACTTTCATAATCGATTATAAAAATCGATTATTACAAAAAAATAATCGATTAATAATAAGACAAGGGTAAAGAAGTTTCACTTCTGACATGCGTAATTTGTACGCACGCTCTTTTTCTTTTTTTCGTATGGGTGAAATTAGACACATTTGTGGTGATCTTATACCATTCAAAAAAATCATAAAAACATACAACAACATTTTTGACGTGACAACGTCTAATAAATCGATGAACGCTGGCTGCAAGCACGAAAAAGTGTCCCGTTACGCTCATTGTCCCGTTACGCTGATTCAATTTTATTCATAAAAGTATGCAGTCATTTCATCAATGTTTTGTTATGACGTTGTCACGTTAAACTATCGTCCGTAAACCGACTTTACAGACAACCATGTTTGTTTTTTTATTTGTGTGACTATAGTTGTTAGCCTCAAATGTCTGTGACAAGTTTACACGGGCTATTGGGTTCTGAAGGTTATAAACTCGAAAATTTCAACAAGTTATAAATTTGTATATACCTTATTCATGGCCCACATCTCGTGAATATTCTCAGCAAGTTTATCCCTTATTTGTTCCACGTAAGATGGTAATGTTATCTGAAACATATTCACAAAAAGATTAATATTAATTGTATAAGATATAGAGAATTTCAGTGTGATGAATTCACTCACTATCCTCTCTTGCCCGCGAGTGTCGTAAGAAACGACTAAGGAATTAGGCTTATAACATCTATGAAGATACAAGAGGACAACTCGAAATAAATATCTATCGCAATATGTCTGACCAGCGTGGTATAATAGCTCAATATCACAATATATTCAACACCACCTTTCATACTATTGAAAGATATCATATGTAGGGCGTGTATAAATGCTATAAAAATAAGGGTAACTTGAAACAAAACCTTGTATCAGCCCGTCTAGCTAACGCAACAAGCAACTAAGTTTATGCCCTTATATCCCTATCTTGCACATGGATGTCATAAAAGACGATTAAGGGATACAATATGCATATAACATTTATGAAAGAGAAAGAAAACTCGAAATAAAACCCTGTACGAACCAGCACGGTATAGTAAGGCGAATATCCCTCCTATTGTGGAGAAGGCTCGGTTCCTACAGTGGAACGTATAAGTTGAAATAAATGAAATGACAGCATTTCATTGAGGTGATGTAGTAAGAGTAAAATTCACCAACCCATATCATGCCCGTAGGTGTCGTAAAAGACAGCTAATGGATGTAATATGCAGATAACAACTACACAATATAAGGAAATCTCGTAATAAAACTTTATACCAACGCCTCTGACCAGCCAGGTATATAATAACTTTTTTTTTATGGATGGGCTATGGTAAGCGCACACGCGTTCTTTACCGTTTGGGGCGACAAAAGGACAGCGCGCGGGCCCATAACCCATCCGTATCCACGTCGCCTTCGTCATTGGGCCGACCACCGAAGCAGGGTGACTTGTAGTCAATGGTCAGCCCGACGGAATACCTTACCCTCACCTCTTGACGTCCCTGTCCCGGGACGTCGGTCGCCGTCGCGCGGTCAGCCTCTCTGCGGGTGACGGACTAAAATCCCCGGTCCGGTCACCCGGGGCCTATACCCGCGGTACACAATACCTTGCCGGTTCGTTTGTTCAATTGCTAGAGGAGGCTGCAGCCTAGCAGTAGGACTTATATAAGCTGAGATCATGAGGATGATAAAGTATGTTTGGGATCATTTTCTTATAATTCAAATTGATTTTCTTTTTCTTTTCAATTCAGTACATAAATAAAAATAAAACATTTAAGAGATGTGGGTTCAAGTCCCAATGGTAGTAATCATATTTCGTTCACAAATTACCTGTAAAGTATCAACGGGTGTAGGTACAAATGCAGTATCATCTTGAACAAGCGGTGGTCCAGCGAGCGCTCGTTTCGCGAGGTTCCCGAAGTAGAAACATGGCTCCAGGCTCAAGATTTGCTGTGGAAGGAGGGACTCCACCAGGGGTGAATATCCCTCTGGAGCCGCGTAGCGAAGACGACCGTGTTCACCACCCAAGAGGAAACGGCAACTACAATGTTAATATCCATTGATTAATTATTTTGAAATTCTAGAGATTCAAAAATAAGCTAGATTATTTTTTTAACAAAAAAATTTTTGTGGTAAGCTATGATCTGCATACACCCCGCCCAATCTGTTCGAAGTGACGGAAGAGCGGTGTAGGACCCCATAACCTACCCATCCCCTTTATTCCCTCCCCATCGCCATTAGTCCGACCATTGGTACCTGATTCCGTGACATCTGTGGCCCGAAGCAAAAGACATCTTAAAGTAAGGAACTAAGTCTTATATTCATCATCATCATCATCGCAGCCCACGTTGAGCTCGGGCCTCTTTCACAATGGGAGGGAATTTAACCTACTATACCGTGCTGGTATGACATGACAGCATGTTAGCATAGGGTTTTATTTCGAGTGTTCCTTCTCTTGTACAGATCTTATGTGCAAATCATATCCCTTAGTTGTCTTTTACGACATCCACGGGCAAGATAGGGAGTGGTGAATTGTATTCTTAATCCGTCACCACACGGAAGTCTTCTATTAAGTGGGACTTAATAAACACAGTTAAAATACACAAATCATTTTCCGTGTGATGACGGAGTAAGAATACAATTCATCACCCCCTTTCTTATTCGTCACCACGCAGAAGTTCGAGATAAAAAAAAAAACGATAATTTAACTATTTTTCGGCTTTTATCGCGTTTACATTTGATTTTTGATTGCCATCTATCTTTGATTTATCCGTACGCGACCAAGTACACTCAAAAGTATTCGAAATGTCGACAAATCGAAAATCAAATACAAACGCGATAAAATTCGTAAAATAATTTTATTTACAATGTGTAATGCTCGCGTTAACATCAGAAATCATTAAACTATAATTCAATTAAATCTATAATATTACCTCAGCTTACTGGAACAGCTGATGACAGGGAAGAACATGCCTTCCAAGTTGAAGTTTGTGAAAGATCCTGTCACTCTGACTCCGTTGAACATAAAGTTGATTATTGGCACCGTCAAGTCTAAGGCGCAACCGATGACATCACCTAAACAATAAAAAGTGTTTATAAATTTCGGAGCCCCGTGTGGCAATGGATTTAGAGAGTTGTCTTAATCTCTTTAAGGTGCCATGAATAGTTTTTTAACGCCATCAACTAAGACTACCTGGAATGTGTATTTTTTTTTGTCGGACCGACCATGGAGGATAACGTACTCGCTACGAGTGGTCGGCCTAACGACGAAGGCGACGAGTTACGGTGGGTTATGGGGCCGTGCACCGCCCTTCTGTTGCCCCAAACGAAGCCGGGCAGCGGTTGCGCTGACCATAGCTCACCCCAAAAAATGGTATTTAAAAAAAATCCATTCGATCCAATCATCTTCAAGCAATCAAGTCCTCATCATCTCAGCCTACATAAGTCTCACTGTTGACTTAGGGACTCCTCCACAATGGGAGAGATATTGACTAACTATACCACGCTGGTTAGACGTGTTGGTATAGAGTTTTATGTCAAATTTTCCTTCTCTTACATAGATATTATCTTCATATCCTTTAGTCGTCTTTTACGACACCCGTGGGCGAGAGCGAAGGTGGTAAATTGTATTCTTATTTCGTCACCACACGAAGAGAATAATCAAGACATAATTAATCATCATCATCAAGTCGGCTCTTATACGTCCCACTGCTGGGTTCGAGCCTCCTCCATAATAGGAAGGCAATTGACCTACTATGCTACGCTAGTCAGACGTGGTGGCATAGCGTTTTATGTCAAATTTTCCTTCTTTTTCATAGATATTGTCTACATATCCTTAAGTCGTCTTTTACGACACCCACGGGCAAGAGCGAGGTTGGTGAATCTTATTCTTACTCCATCACCATGCGGATTGAGTAATCAAGTAACATACGCAAAATATATTATGACCAATAGACACCTACCTCCTTATTTGAAATCGATTAAACAAATGCATTTTTCGTGTGGTGACGGAGTAAGAATACAATTCACCCCTCTCTATATTTTACCCATGCGTGTCCCAAAAGGCGATTTAGGGATACAATATTCATATAACACTATCTGTACAAGAGGAGGAAAACTCAAAATAAAACCTTATAATAACCGTCTGACGAGCTTGTTATAGTTAGTTAATTAATCTCCTATCGCGGAGGAAGGTCGAGTCCAGTAGTGTATGTGAGCTGAAAAGAGACAAATAATTTTAAAAAGTATACTTACCTTTTCTTATATAAGGTTCTTCAGCAATGGTTCTATTAACTGGTGTCTTCCGACCACCAGACCATAAATACGCTCCATCAAAGCCAAAAGAATACAGGTCATCTCCAACACCATTACCACCCCATTTCTCACCACCGCCAGGGTAAGGGACGTACCTATAAAAATAAACATGCATTTTTTTTTACAAATGCCTTACTTGTTCAGATGTATTTTTGAATATGAACATTGATTTTTTGGTAACTTTCTGAGCAAGTTCAATAATTAAATGATTTTTTTATTCTGTTTTGGATTGCTTTTTCAAACCCAAAATCTTCTAAATGACACAAGAATTATTTGTTATTGATATTTATATTTTAGCTTTTTATCAAAATTTGTTTATGAGTGAAAAATTATTGCTACATACTGGATTCAAAACCAGACTTATCGCAATACTAAGGGTAGAATACAAGTAGTAAAGTAAAAATACAATTTGTCACCCGCTTTGTTGCTCGTAGGTGTCGTAAAAGACGACAAATATGCATTTTTTATTGCATACAATAGCAAACGAGCAAACAGTATACCTGATGGTAAGTGTTGCTGCCGCTCATGAATCTTTGCTAAGCCGCTGCCTACCGCGAAGAAGACCATAACCAAAACCCACCACAGGCAAACACCCTCAGACAGTTGGGCTGCCGCCTCTCTAGCCTTCTTTTCTTTAGACTTAGTTTTTACGATTTAAACATAACAGCGTTTGTTGGATCAGTTAGTATACATATATTTTCTTACCCTGATGTATTAGCCCATCCAATTCTAAGATGAGGCATCATATGCGTAGTCTTCTCGATGTGGTCCATCGTTACTTCGAAATACCATTTTCTGTATACCGCGGATCCTTCCACGCGGCCCACGAAGATGTTCGGCCGAACACTGAGGATAATTATTTATTTATTCTATTAATTGTAATGAGATAGAATTGGGTACAACTATTACGTGGACGGAGTAAGAATACAATTCACCACTCCCTATCCTGCCCGTGGATGTCGTAAAAGACGAATGTGCAAGAGAAGTAAAATTCGAAACAAAACCCTATTCCAACACGTCTGACCAGCATGGAATAGTAGATCAATTCCCCTCCCATTATAGAGGAGACCTGAGCCCAACTGTGGGACATATAGTCTGAGATGACGATGATGTGAAAATAAAAATTGAGTTGCCGTGTTGTAACGGAGTAAAAATTCAATTTATCATCCCCTTGTCCGTGGGTGTCAAAAAAGACGAGTAATTGATATGATATGAACATCTATGCAAAACAAAAAAAGAGAGCTGTCGCTCAGGACACCTGCCAAATGTGAAACATCAAAATTATTTGTTACAAGTATACTTGTAGTATATATACATAACAGAACAGATTACGACATGAACTAAAAGTATTAATAAAATATTATGATTTTTCCCAGCAAATGATGATTTTTATTCAATAAACATTTATTTTCATTAGTATAAACAATAGGTGTGTTTAGGTTAATAATTTATATTGAGATCGCTAGATGGCGTTGTACATCATTCTAAATCAGCTTATGGTTTCGTTATACAAATGTACATATCCGAGTGTGGCGTTAACGCCACGCCAACGATCAGGTTCACCCTCGCCTATAGATGTTTCGCATCAGAAACTCGACATAAAACTCTATGCCAATAAATCTCACAGTAGGTTTATTTCCCCTCCATGGCAGATAAAACCCGAACTAGGGATGTGACCTGGAGGGAAAATAATCGATTTTTTGTTCGTTAAAATAAATCGATTTTAAAATAATCGATTATTTAAAAAAAATAATCGACCTGGCCATAATAATCGCTTAAATTCGAATAGTAAAAAATCGATTAATAATCGATTTTTCTCATTTTCATAATCGATTATAAAAATCGATTATTACAAAAAAATAATCGATTTTTATAAAAATCAATTATTTTTCACATCCCTAACCCGAACCCAAAAGTGGGATTTATGCGATCTGAGATGAGATGAAATTAATATCCTGTTTATCCCTTTAAAAGTAAATATGTAAAACTATAAAATAAAAAAAGCAATATTTCACCTGGACACATGGTCAACAAGCTGCGTCTGCAATAATAAGTTCTTCCCAGGTAGCAAATAATCACAGATGTTATTCTGTGATGAACGCACGGCGACACCATTACCGACGCATAGAGAACACAACACATCCAGGACTTTAGGGTCTCGTCCATGTTTCTCCAACAGTGAAATAATGACTTTTATATGCTCATCCTGCAAAAATAATGTTTTTATAATACCATACTCCGCAAAAAAAAATAAGAAATTTAAAATAATGGACAGAAAATCACATTCAAATCCATTTCGATCATTTCTGGATAGCGCGAAATAATTGTCCTGCGTAGGGATTGAACCAACGACATAGGTTAAGCAGGTCGTTATTTAGTCCATTGTGACATCTGTACAGTCATTTTCTGTCATAACATGTATCCCTTTCTTTCCCGTGGGGCTTAAATTTTCCTTTAAAAATTATGGTTTGTGGCAAACTAGTAAACAACATATCTGATGTAACTGAATTCCAATGCGGTTCACTACCCCACCTCCATGAATCTCGGCAAAGGCGACTGAGATATTAAATATGCATATAACATGTATGTAAGAGAAGGAATACTCGAAATAAAACCCTATACTAACATCTTTGATCAAAGTGGTATATTAGGTCAGTTTTTCTTTTATTGTGGAGGAGGCTTGAGCCCAGCAATGGGACACATACGACCTATATGGACATATAAAATGAATTATTTTCTTTCTCCTTCACCATACGGAAAAAATCTTTACTGAGACAAATTGAAATTCGAAAATATTTATTTTCATTTTACGATTATAGATACTTACCCTCATCATATTCAAAGCTTCAGGGGAATCAATGAGGACGCAATGCAGTACATCCAACATGCCTGTACCCTCGCCGGAGGCCTGCGAACCCAGCCTGGAGAATAGCCAGTTGAGACGATTGGAGTTGGCGAACTGAGCACAGTTCGTATGATTACCCTTGATTATGGCAGCTGTGAAAGACAGACAGTTTTCGATCATTTAATAATAACTGCCTCCACAAAATTAAACTATGCATTTAATAAAACTTTCAAGAAAAATTAGTGGAAAAGTAATTCAATTTTCATTACAAAAAAAAATCATATAAATTCTTTTCTTTTCATTAAAAAAATATATCATTGAAAAAAAAAAGATTTTTCACTGAAAAAAAATGATGTCCTTGGACGGCAAAATACAAAAAGGGATACGGATACATAGAGTACATTTAAGTGGAAACAGAATCCGAAATGAACGGGGAAGCGCCAGTGTTAATACAATAAAAAGTGCATTTTTAATGCAATTAATATTCATAATAAGTAGTAGTAATAGGTAGTGGGAATTTAAATCTTATGAAAAGTAGTCATTTTTGAACCTAACAATTTGGATTATGGATTCTAAGATTAATGATGACGTAGGTTGGTTCTTGAAGTTCGTGAAATTCCGTTTAAATCTCCGTCAGAAAAGTTGCGTAAATAGAAACGGATGTCTAAAAAAAGCCCGATGATATGCTGCAATTGGGGAAATAGACGCCAAAACAAAAATCGTATACGTCCCTAATATGTACATACCGAGCAATTGATATAAGTATCCAGAAATCATCTCCCAGCTCTGTCCAGACTCGTCTCCTGCGAGGAAACCGGCTAGGAAACCTTGCGATGTGATAACGTTGATCTTGTCTATAGCCTCCAGGATGAGATTAAGTATACCCTCCTCTTGAAATAAGTCCTGACGGTTACGGAGGGCGCGTAGCTTGTTTTGTTTCTCTTCGTGTTCTAGAATAAATATGAATATAAGTTACATTTTATATTTCATAGATGGCGTAATGGACAAATACCGTGCTAAAGCCTATTTTTACCAACGAATCTCAAATTTTAGGTATTTTTTTATCAAACCTATCCCAATCGCAACCTAATTTTTTGATTTAGGAAACTTGTTTAACCTGTTATGTCCGTTAATTGAACGGTCTTTTGCAATAAAAGGATTTCTTTAATCCTTCATGCTTGTTAATTATATAGGTATTTTAAAACCATTTCTATACTTAATACTATTTATGTATGGTTACAAAGTAAGAATACAGTGGGCTTATCACGAATATTTACGTCCATATCGTCCGATATAGGCCCACAGTTGACCACCTCATGTCTTGGCCATGACTGCCTTAAAAATCGACTAAGGGATGTGCAAATGTCATTTATACAGGAGAAGGAAAACTAGAATTATTATCTCTTCCATTGTGGAGAAAACTCGAGCAGAAATCTATTAGCTAAGATGATGATGGTAATGAATATATAGACAAAAAATTATTGCAAAACTGCGACAAATGAGCAAACAGCTGTTGCAAAGCCGCTGTTTGCCCTGAAGGGAATGTGAAAGCGCGCAATGAGTCTCGGTGATATTAAAGGCATCACCAAAACACACCACACGCAAACAACCTCAAAAAGTTGGGCTTCCGGATGTCTCGCTCACCGAACGAAGCACAGTAATAAATTGCTACTCGACGTCGAATTTCTGGGAGAGTGTGGTACTACCTCGGACGGACCGGCCCGCGGCTGTCGTCAGACAACTGTCAACAGTGGTCCTACCACTACTAATTAACTTTGTGTGCCGACATTGTCTGCCAAGTGGGTCGAAATGGGGCGTTATGCTTCCTAAGGAAGATATTTTTCAAACAACAGACGTTAATAGACTGATATATGGATTGATTTTAGTAACTCACCCATATCCTCGTCTGGTTGTGCAAAGTAGTTGATCAGATCCTCTAGACACATGACCATCTCGTTAAGATTGACTGACGCGAAGAACATTGAATGCCGCCGGTTCTCTTGGAGTGTTTCCAGACCACTGAAAATAAATTTATAAGGTTTTATAAAGAGTAAAAATCGGCAATTGAAAACTTATTCTAACCTCAACATACTAAGCAGAAGATAAGTAAAATTGAATCAATAAGAACGCAGTGCAATACATCCAACATGCCTGTAATTGAAAATTTTAAATAACCTCCGACAAAAGTTAAAATAATAAAAAAAGTTTTACGTTCTCTTCAACAGGCATTATCAATTAATTGTCATTAATAAACTGGCACGTGTGAAGCACTTAATCGCGTAGTCATACGCCATTACATCATTTCGGAAAAGAGCTGATACTCTTATACGGCTAGGCCCATATTAACCAAACATAGCTAAAAATCACCGCAAGGCTTTAAAATGAAAAAAAACGTATCGAAATTGGTCTATCCATTTTAGAGCTACGGTGCCACAGACAGACACACGCACAGATAAACATCGACGTCAAACTTATATACCCTTCCTTTTGCGTTGGGGGTTCAAAATCTGTCTGTTTGGCATTAGAAATTTTCTTTCTTATATAAAGTAAAGTAGTGCCTAAGAGGGTAAGTTCATACCCAAGTGCAAGACAATTTAGAAAATGTTCAATTCCACTTACTTAATGAACTTGGTGAATAATGACGAGCATTTTCTAATAACTCTGGCAGTGCGAGATTCCTCCTCTTGTGAACGGGAGAAATCCAGTCCATCGTCCATTTTGCCTTCCTCGTGTAATATCGCTTGCTTCTCTTCTACTTTACCCACGCCCTTCTTTTTCGTTTCATATGACTAGCAAAAGAGAAATCGATAATGTTGTAAGAAAATTCTCAATAGTAGTCACGAAGATTAAAACTCTGTTTGTTTAGAGCAGTATTTAATTAGAAAGGTGTAACAATTAATGCCTCATTTGATTTCAAACTTGAAGAAATATGAGGGTAAAGCACATCTACCCTTCTACAAAAAGCAACAATCGAACAGCTTGAAATGATAAAAAAAATATATATTTTACAATCATCATCATTGAATCAAAGTCTCTACTTCAAAACATTAAGAAATATTATGAAAATAAGACAACCTAAATTAGAAATTTTTATCATTAGTACGAGTAAATTGAGATTACCAATTCAAAATTTTCTTGAGGATATATCTCTTTAAATAAATAAAATTTGTGTCTATTTGTAATGTAGTAAGTAATAAATAGTAGGGTTTTTTAAGCCCACACGGTTATTTGCCCGACAGATGTGCTTAAAAATCAGATTAAAACTTTTGTCTATCTGTTTTTTTCTGCATAATCTTCAAAACAGCTGAACCGATACTGATAATATTTTTCTACCAGGTAGCCGTCTATATAAGGAGTGACATAGGCTATTTTTCCTGTTGAAAAAGTCCCATAACTTTTTGAGGTCTGCGAATTGAAACCGTAGCTTCATGGACTACAACAACGCACCGAAATATCGCAAAGTGCTTGAAAGCGAACTGAGGCTACCTAGACTTAAATAAAAAGGACATGCATTGATTTCCGGATATCTACCTTATATGATAACCATAAACCAGTCTCAGAATGCTGCACAATGACTGTTGAGTCACCATACTTGATGATGGGTGCACCTATAACTTCAAGATCCTTGTCTTCCAGTACTTGTTTTTGGTCATCCTTTTCTTGGCGGAGACAAAATGCACAAGAGGCGGTCGTTGCTTCCTCCCTAAATAAAAGAAAAAAATGTAGTACTTTAATGGCTTACTATAACCAATACTTATACCCAATTTGCTTCCTTTCTCCCGTATGATTTAGGAGGGAAATGGAATCATTCCTTTTCAACTCTTTCTTTTCAACTTTTCTAATTAAATAAATTATTTCCAGTGTGGTGACGGAGTAAGAATACAATTCTCTAACCTCTCTCTTATCCGTGGGTGTCGCAAAAGACTACTAGGTTATTATATACGAATATAAAAGAGCAAGAGAACGAAAACTCGAAATAAAATTGTATACCAACACGTCTGACCAGTGTGGTATAAGTAAGTCAATTTCTATTGTAGATGAAGCTTATAAGGAGTAAAAGAACAATAAGTCGAAATAAAACCCAATACCAACACCAGCGTGGTAAGGTAAGTCAATTTCCCTCTCATTGTATTGAGATTGAGTCCAGTAGTGAGACGTATATTGGCGGAAGTGAATTAAATTTATTGCGGGTTCTAAAAATTAGATACACTGCCTGAAACTCAAATTTCGGTATCGTCTTACACATAAGAATTAGTTCTCATACTAAAGCGTGTTTAGGTTGCCATCTCTTTCACAACGAATTAGGATTATGAGTTCATCTAATCCTGATACACATTTTACTACATACTCTGTGATGATTGGTTAAGAATACAATGCTTTACCACCTCTCACTAATTGTGTAATAAAAACCGGCTGATGGTTCACCAGGAGAATGAGCAGAAGCAGTCCTGGAGAAATTATTATAAACTATGAACTGCAACTATCAACTCGCCAGTTAAGTGTGGCTATTATAACGAATGGTCTTCTGGTTCTCCAGAAGCTTTTGTACAATAGTGGGCGTCAATAAACTGATGAATTATTCGCTATCATTTATCCATCCATCAGCCCTTAGAGGTCCCCTGTTAAACATAGGCCTCTCTACGAGAATACCACTCGGAACGGTCGTGTGTCACTTGAATCCAACGGTTTCCTACGACTTTTAAGATGTAATCAAACCACCTAGTAAGGAGTCGTCCTACGTTTAGCCTATCGCCGTCCACTGCTGGACATAGGCCACTCTCATGTTTCGCCTCAAATTGCGGTCCTGTGCCGCCTGCATCCAACGACGCCCAGCAACTTTCACCATGTCGTCGGTCCGTCTAGTGGGCGGGTCATCCTACACCGCGTCGTCCGTTTCGTGATCGCCATTCGAGAACCTTTCTTCCCCAACGGTTCTCAGTTAGAAGAGCGATGTGGCCTGCCCATAGCCAACGTGCTAATTCTTCGGGCTATCATTATTTGACATATAAATACTAACCTGCTAACTAAATACAGCTCATTTTGGTCATTCACTCCAAGATATCTGCCAGTGGTGATGTGCCTGATACGCATTGGATGGTACCAGTTGATAAATCCGCCGGCCCACTTAGTACGGGCTAGTTCTAACCGCCATAGAGATCGAGCTTGAGACATGACGGAGCCGCCTTCGTAGACCACGATACTGTGAAGACATAAAACAAACTTATTACAGGTAAACTACGTACATTAAAGCGTTGTTTCCATAGGGGTAGGTAGAGACCACTTCCCTCCACTTGCTACGATCTTGGCATAACACTTTCGCCTCCTTCACATTCATTAATCTCCTCATGCATGTTCGGTTTAGGGTACTTCTAACTTAATCTTTCTTAAGAACGTTCACGATTTGCACATGGCATGTCTGCCTTGGCCTTTCCCTTCCAACACTTCCGTTTAGTTTACATTACAGTGCAAAACTTCTGACAGGATACACGATCACCAAAGACCGAAATAACTGTTATTTGATTTATATAGAGTAGGAAAACTCTACATAAAATGCTAAGCCGTCTGACCAGCGCGATATAGTAGGTCAATTTACCTTTCATTATGGAGAAGGCCCGAGCCCGATGAAAAGTCCGAACTAGTGTGATATATGTGGGCTGAAATTGTGATGATAGCTGAATGGCTCAGATGATATTCATAAAATGCAGCAGATAAATCTTTATAATTGACCGAACAAATTAAATAAAGGTGCTCTTTGAAATCGATCGCAACACCACCTACCGGGTTCAAATATTAATCTAAACCTTTTTTGAACCCACTTGAAGACACAAAAAATTTCATCAAAATCAGTCCCGTTTTATAAATTTAAAGATATGATCTACTTACTTTTGGCCACCGTCTTTAGTCCAAGTACTAGGTATAGTGAGACACTCGTCACCACCATGGAAGAATCTAAGGACATCACCGCCGAACACATAACCCACATACTTCATACGCGAAATACCAGTTCCGTAAGGTTGTACCGACCAATGTGTAACATGGAACGATGCATTCACTATAGACACTTCGTTTTCTTTTGTTGTGTGCTGAAATATAATAATTAGTATTATTTTTATATATTTTACATTTTTGAATAAGAATACAATTCACTACTCCCTATCTTACGCGAGGGTATCGTAAAAGATGACTGAAAGCTTTCGAGGTTCTGGTAATGGGCAGGTGTAGGTCGGAGAGTAGACTTCATCAAGCATGACTGCTCGACTTTTGTGTGGATATTCAATGTGCCTCGTACTATGCGGTGATCGCTTCCAGTTTTAATCCTGCTGATCACTGAGACATCAATGAATATCTGTCGTTTCTCAGACAAGATGAAATCTATCTCGTTTTTTGTTGAACCATCGGCTAATCCAGGTCCATTTCCTTTGTGGCTGCTTTTTGAAGAAAGAATTCATCGTAAATCGGCTTTCTTTTTTCAGATAATAAACCAGTTTCTGGCCCTGTGGTTTCTCTGTTTCCTCCATGTTTCCTCACCCTCACTTCCTTTGCCTAATTACGCGTCAGTCTCCCATAACTACCGCGCCAGAAGGCCAAGGGTCGTTTTAATTTGTAGCCGGATCGCTGCCGGAGATTTTTCGCATACCCCGCTTCACCGCTACTGGGCCCACCACCAAAATGGGACCGTAGGGTTATCAGCGGGCGTCGAAGACGCGCGCCCGCGGCGGTATGATCTCCATCAAAGAGATCACCGCCTGGCGGTTCGACGCCCGTCGAGAAGTCATTGCCCGTTGGGCAGTCCAGCTGGAGAGTCCTCGGTACGGTGTCAGGACCGTTGAGGCCCTGCGGCCGGTGCTGATGGAGTGGTTGGAGCGGACGCACAGGGTGCTTTCCTTCCGACTGGTGCAGGTGCTGACGGGGTCCGCCTGGGGGCCTCAGCGCCACGACCTGTCGGCGGTCATAGGAATGGACCTGTCGCTATCGACCATCATCTCAGAGATGCTGGACAGCGACAGGTGCTGGACGTCGATGGCCTCTTACTGCGAGGAGGTCATCACAAGGAAGGAGGCCGCGGAGCGGGAACGCGAAGCACTTGCGTCCGCTGACTCGCTCCGCCGGCGGCGAGTAGGGAGGAGGAGGCGCCGATATGCGCATCTCCTCCCTCCGCTTTGATTGACGACAGGACGTGGCCAGACAGCCTTGCGTAGGGGTGTCGGGGATCGAATGTCATAAGACGACCTTTCCGGCACCCCGTAAAAGCGCGGAAGGGACCGCTGTGGTTTTAGTGGGTATTCCGGAAGCATAGCCGGCGAGTCCCGCACTCCCCCTCGTCTGACACCGGCGGGGGATAGTGCGTAAATTGCATTTCCACAGCGGAAAAAAAAAAAAAAAAAAGGTGCTGACGGGGTACGGGTGTTTTGGGAAGTACCTGCACAAGATTGTCTTAGGAGGGAGAGCACACCGTCCTGCCACCACTGCAGTTGCGACGAGGACACGGCGCAGCACACGCTCGAGGAGTGTGCTGCGTGGGAGGGGGAGCGCCGTGAACTCGTCGCGATTATCGGTGCCGACCTGGCGCTGCCGACCATCGCCAAGGAAATGCTCATCAGCGTCAGGAACTGGGACGCGGTCGCCGCCTTCTGTGAGGCCGTAATCTCACGTAAGGAGGCGGCGGATCGTGTGCGAGTAGAGCTCCTATTCGGCGACACGTTCCGCCGCCGGTGACTCGGGCGGCGCAGGCGCGAGTATCTGCGCCTAATACCGCCCTAGCCGAGGCCGCGGGTGATCGGGCCGGGGAATTGTCCGTCACCCGCAGAGAGGCTAACCGCGCGACGGCGACCGACGTCCTAGGACGTCGAGAGGTGAGGTTACCCGAAAGGGTATTCCGTCGGGCCGACCACTGACGACAAGTCACATCTGCTCCGGTGGTCGGCCCAACAACGAGGTGACGTGGGTACGGGTGGGTTATGGGCCCGCGCGCCGTCCTTTCATCGCCCTGGACGGACTGGACCGCGCGTGCACTTACCATAGCCCACCCATAAAAAAAAGGTACCGGAGCTGCTCGTCATGAGGGAATATGCCCTAACCGCCACACTTGGCAGGCAGGCTGGCGATCGCAGTGAGATGTTATATATTTCCCAGGAGAGAGCTGCTGTCCACTCTACTGGTGAACACTTAGCTGATTTTTACAACTCACACGAGCAAGGAAGGGGGTGGCGATAATGGGGATTTTGACAAATTTATTAAATTCATTTCAACTTATAAATAGACTCTATATAAACATGAAAATATTGACCTTATGAAAAAATATAGCAAATTTCAATAATAAAATACATAAATAAAAATATTTTTCAAAATTGCCGCTAAAACGTTGATCTACATCACAATCCGATAGACAAAGGCCAGGACTATTTTACAAAAGTGACCATAGACTATTGAATACTTATTAAGTCAAAATAGCGAACTTAATAAGTCGAAAAAGCGAGTTCAAGTTAAAATTGTGTCAAAATAACTCAATCACGAATAGGGTTGCCATTTTTAACTTGGCTGAACTAGCCGAATTTAAATACTGTTTAGATTATTATAGATGCTTAGATTATTATTATAGATGCCGTGTGGTAGCGGCATCGAATACTACCAACCCTTGCTTTGCTCGTGGGTGTCGTAAAAGACGACTAAGAGCCCTAGATTGACCCGGACCAACTCCATCTGGTACCATTTGGGTCAACGATTACATTCCCAAGGAGGTTTGACGTCAGGCAGGCGGCCGGTCATAAAAGTCATTGCCGAAACTTTTTGCAATATGTCAAAACAGATGACATATTGCGTCGACCCCAAGTAATTGGGATAAGAGCAAGATGATGATGATGATGATGAATTTCAAAATTTGTCAACATCCCCATTGTATACTTATCCCGTCGCCACTCCGTCATTATAAGGAAAATATAACATAACATCTGTGTTTATTATTTATATAATAAAAATACGTAATGTCTTAAATATAATAAACAATTTAACGAATACAGTGATGGAATAAAATCATTACAATGTGCCAATCAAAAACGACAAAACATTTAAAATGGCTGATCTAAGTGACATACATATAAAAATCATGTTATTAACATTTGAAACTATACTGTGATTCAATTAAAATTGACTACCACTATGTGTTTAAAAATAAAAACATTTGAAAGTTTACAAAAAAATATGGTTTTTCTCAAAATATTTGCTCACGTTTTTAAAGAAAATTCTGATTGCGTTAGTTTTTAATAGTATGAATTCATCTACACACCTAAATAATATTGAATTGTCTGTTTTTAATGTCAAAATAGTAGATTTTCTCATATTTACATACTTATTTGCATGATACCTTATAACTAATTCCAATTATTTTGTCTGTCAGTTAGTTCTGGGTAATCTTCAAAACGGCGAACTGATAATATTTTACTACCAGGTATAACATCTTAAGAGATATTAGAAATTAAAATGCGGGAGCTAAGCAGCTGAAAAATTGTTTTCAGTATACCTTAGCTTAGGGGACCGACGATCGGGATACGGTCGCCGCCTTCTGTGAGGTAGGCATCTCACGGCAGGAGGTAGTAGATCGTGCGCGGGCGAAACTCCTCTACGACGACAAGATCCTTCGCCGGCGACTTGAGAGACGCAGGTAAATAAGTACCTGCACCTGATGCCGCCCAAGCCGAGTCCGTGAATGACTGGGCCGGAGAATAGTCCGCCACACGCAGTGAAGCCGACCGCGTGAGAGCGACGCTCGAGAGGGGCGCCCAAAAAGCCCACCCAAAAATAAATAAAAACAGGGGACTGACGATATATTAAAAGGAGTGTAAGGAACCGTTAGATGCAGAAGGTACAAGAACATTCTAAATGACATTCTCATGGTCGATTACGGACTAAGGAATGGATTAATTATTATTAGGTATTAAATGCACTAAAATCAACTTATCTGACCCACGAATAATTGTGCCGAGTATGTAATATTTGTTAGTTAATTGTAATACTCTGCGACGGTAATATTTATAACACAGCGCGCGCGGAATTATCTTTAAAAGAAATGAGCAATTATTTTGAAAGCACCATAAATATGTATAATAAGTAACAGACACCAATGAGTGTATCAATACCATTTGAAGCCAGAAATGGCTACAGATGTGACAAAATGTAACAGTTAATTATTTTTATCTCACCGATAGAATAAAAGTTAATCCTTTATTTTGGCGTGGCGAGCAATCTGCCGGTGACATTAATACTTTGCCCTGAGTTTAAATACACATATGTTACAACTTCAGCAAAGTACATAATATTTCTATCCATCCATGTATCCATCCAACATCCAGTAGACTTCCACAGTTGGACATAGGCCTCCCCACGAAAATGCCACTCAGAACTTAGTCTTGTGCTACTTTGGATCAAAACTTTCAAATCGTCAGTCCACCAAGTGGGGAGTAATAATATTTCTATAATCATAACACAACATGACAAATTTATAATTTTTAAAATAACACAAATAATTTATCCTAACGGATTTAATATATATTCTTTAGAGAAACCCAAAATTACTAATCAAATTAATAGAAAAGCTTACTTGAGAGTTTTTCATATGATATTACATAATTAATTAACAGTAATTTTCTAATTCAATAATCCTTGCAATATTCTTTGCAACACTGCCGACAGTTAGTGTATATAATTGAAAGGTTGGCAATACTATCAAATTGCATAGCTGTTTTTCTGTACGAAGTGTAAGTCAGTCTTCTGATAGATATATTTGAAAAGATATACATAATCGATACAATTAAATAGTAAATTAGATAGGTCTTTATTCAAAATAAATGTCTATATTAACTAAAGATGAAATGTTAAAATAAAATATCTTACCAGGTATCGTTCAGTTGCCACGGAGACTAAAATCAAATCGTCACCAACTCGAACTTTCTCACCCTCAGATCTGTAGGATACAATGAATTTATTTTTAAAATGGTCATAGCGTGTTTTTATTTACTTTTCTGTGTGATTGAGTCATCCATCCAACATTCCCTAGATGTACATTGTTGAACATAGGCTTTCCCACTAGAACTCCAATTTCGAACGGTTCTATGCCAGTGCATACAACGGTTTCCTGTGACTTTCAAGATGTCGTCAGTCCACCTGGTAGGGAATCGTTAACTACTAACACAGCCATCACTTCTCTCAATCTCCTTGGAGAGATGCGAAAGACACGCTCTGCGCAAATATCATAAGAAAACTAATAAAGGCGAATGTATTTTATTTACCTCTGTTTGCTTGCTGGATGTAGAGTCCACCAACACGCTTCTCCTTTGGAGTGCTCTTGAAGACCAACGTCGAATGCCAATTTATCTTGTGATGATGATGTAGACAGACATGCTAGGTACTAAAAATTAATAACGACATTATAGTTTCTGATTTTTTTTAAGCAAGTAATTTTACGACAATGTGGTGAGTGGTGGCGGCTTCGAATACTACCTACCATTAAAACATTAACAAGCACCTTTTAAGAGTGGTAGGACCACACTGTGAACAGTTAACTGTCTACAGTCGTGGGCCGGTCCGTCCGGGGTAGTACCACACTGAGCAGAAAATCGACGTCTGAGTAGTAGCAATCTGTTACTGCGCTTCGTTCGGTGAGCGAGAGAGCCGGAAGCCCAACTTTCTGAAGGTGTTTGTGTGTGGAGGGTTTTGGTGGTGCCCTTGGTATCACCGAGCCTCAATGCACGCATTCACACTCCCTTCACTTTCTTCGCGGTAGGCAGCGCCCCTGTAAAGGTCCACGAGCTGCAGCAACACTTACCATCAGGTGTACTGTTTGCTCGTTTGCCACCAATTGCATTAAAAAAAAGCAATGCTTGTGTGATTTAAAAGATTATTAAGAGTTTTACATCGACCTGAGAGGACTCCATCTAATGCCGTCTGACCAATGATTACAATCTCAAGAGGTTTGACGTCATGCAGATAGCCGATCATAAAACTATTGCCAATAGTTTTACAATATGTAGGTACAATGGAAGAAGATTACATATTGCGTCGACGTCGAGTAATTAAGAAAAGAGTCAGATGGTCATGATCAACTAAATTCAAATAATTTACCTCATTTTTAATGGAATGGGTATTTTAAAATATCACTATATGCACCCATTCGTTTATTTGCCATACATATGTTATAAATAAAACTATTTTTACGGACATAGAGTCCGCGTTTGACCATGAACACTGTAAAGTGTTCGAAACGTCGGACAGTCAAGAATCAAATGCGATAAAATCCATAAAATGCCTTTATTTATAACAATGTACACGCATATTCTAGTACGTGGTGATAGCAGTGCATCTAATATTCCCATTTTCTCATAATAAAGTAGAATTGTAATCCGAATATTAAGATTTATAATCGAAAAGGTATAGAACCACCATCCCTATGCGCTTCGAAGTATGAAAATCAATTATGGAAACAAAACATCCTTAGAAAAGTTATGCTTGTGTTGAGGTCAAAAACTGGAGTAGAACTTCGAGTCCTCACTAATCTATTTTACCAAATAGGTTATTACAGTTTATAGGTAATGTAATCATATTAGGTTAAATTATAAAATAGATCCATTATGAGTAAAGCTTATTGTCAAATATTAGATAAAAAGGAATAGAATATAAATATACTTACCATGTCACTGTTAAGATGTCTTAGAAGTATAGCATTACCATACAAGAGGGTACGGTGACCAGATCCAGTACCTTTGCCCTGTAATAGAATAATTGTGACACACCAATTAAAATATCCTAATAAATGTATTTAAAATGTTTCGTATATTATCAAATTTCTTGTACAAACTTATAGACAATTGTATAAAATTAGATATAAAGAAAATCGAGTCATATATTAAAAATATATATTAAATTTAATAGAAATATGAAAAAATCAAAAAAAATAATTGATATAAAAAGGTATCTATTACAAATGGTAAAAGAAAAACGTATAAAAATTAAATATCTAAATTTAGTGCAATTTATATTGAAAACAATTTTATATAAAAATTTCTGATGTTTACGCGAGTATTATACATTGTAAATAAAACTGTTTTACGGATTTTATAGCGTTTGTATTTGATTTTTGATTGCTCGATGTTTTGTACACTTTTCAGCGTTTATGGTCATGAGCGGACTAAGATGTCTCCATGTCCAAAATCAAACACAAACGTGATAAAATCTGTGAAAAAAAGATTTATTTATAATGTGTAATACTCGCGTAATCACCAGAAACTATATTTCAAGCGCTCATTCGACTTCTCGGGTGAGATAAATACTTTCAGAAAATTCTCAATACAGAATTTGAAATTTTGCTTGGCAGACGACATTATGCTTATACCTATTACATAGTCTTGAAAATGTACATAATAAAATGTGGGTATTAAAATTTTCGTCACAAACTACCGATATACAGGTGAGGTAAATATATAAATACCTTTTACTACTAGTATTTTTATTATTTTCTAAATATGATATTATGTAAATAATTTTAGTAAATATTATTACGTCAAATAATAATTTACATATACTATTTATTACCATTAAGTTAGCACTTTAAGTTATGTTATATATTATGTTACAATTCCTAATTAATATAACTTTGATGTTAAAAACAAGCAACAAAAATCGTTTTAAAAACATGCTTCAAATTATTTTGAGATAGGCAAAAACACAACCAAAAATTAATTACAATTCTAATTTACAATCAATTCCTTACAAAGATCTAAAATAATAGTTTAGTACAATTATATAAAATGCAAAAAAGATGAGAAATGAAATTGGAAGATAGTTTTATGATTCCATTTATCGGGGAGGGACGGTACCCAAAAGGGTATCCAGCCGGGCTGGCAACGTATGTCAAGGAATTCGGTACCAGTGGTCATGCCAATGGCGAAGGGTAGGGACTACGTTGAGTTATGGGGTCGCGCATCATTATTTCGTCACCCCCCGGTCGAAAAGGGTAGCGCCCGTGCAGACCATAGCCCACCCAGAAAGGAAAACGGTGTTATTTATAGCTGTATCATCCATCCATCGATCAGCCTATAGACACGTCTACTGCTGGACATAGGTCTCCCCACGAGAATGCCCCTCGGATCGGTCCTACGCCACTTGCATCCAACGGTTCCCTGCGACTTTGAGAATGTCGTCAATCCATCTAGTGGGAGGTCGTTCTACTCTGCGCCGTCCGATTTGTGGTCGCCACTCAAGAACCTTTCTCCCCACGGTTGACGGTTCGACGAGCGATGTGGCCTGCCCATTTGAAATGGCTTTCAAAGTGCTAATTCTGCGGGCTATATCGATTACACCCGTTCTTCTACGGATTTTCGTGTTCCGGATTTTATCACGTAGAGAAATACCGAGCATAGCCCTCTCCATAGCACGCTGAACGACTTTGAGCTTTTTTATGAGGCCGACATTTAGAGACCACGTTTCAGTGCCGTAAGTCATCGCTGGTAACGCATACTGGTTATCAACCTTTGTTTTCAGACACTGCGGTATATTGGACGAAAAGATCCTCTTAAGTTTCTCGAACGCTGTATATAGCTGTATATCAAATACATATATGTATAATATAGCTGTATATCAAATCTTAATATATACAAATTACGTGTCACGTTGTTTGTCCGCGATGGACTCCTAAACTACTTAACCGATTTTAATCAAATTTGCACACCGTGTAGTTTGATCCAACTTGAAAGATATGATAGCTTACATCTTAATTTATAGTCACAATATTATTTTATTGCAAATTTCGTATTACCAATATATAGGTACCTATTATTTGACATTCACAATTATCTGTTGACTGAATTGAGTAATTAATTAATAGATGGCGCTGCTATGTCAGACCTACAAACATTTTACATAGAATTTGAACTTTTTTACATAGATGCCATTTGTAAAAAAATATGACGACCTCCATGACAGATGTTCGCCTACAGTTCCACTTAAATAGTTTAATAAAATGTAATATAACAAAAATATTAGCCACAGCAACGCGTGGCCGGGTCTGCTAGTATATATATAAAAACTGTTTCCCATCCTTCTCATCAGCCCTTAAGCGAGAACACAGGAAGAAAACGCCTCTCCACGAGGTAGCTATTCAGAACAGTCCTATGCCTGTTACATCCAATGGCTCTATCGGACTTTTAAGATGACATTAGTGCATGTAATGAAGCGTTTTCTTATACTGCGTTGTTTGTCCTATCGAGGTAAATATTCGAGTACATTTCTTCTCCAACGGTCGTCGGTTTGACGATGTTATCAATAGGTAATTCATGTTAATTGTTTGGGCTATGTTACACTTGTTCCTTTAAGGATTTCCGTATTACGTAGGAAAATACCGTGCATAACCGTCGAATAGACGATTATCCACGATATCTAAATAAAATATTCTGTGTGTTGAATATAATGATATCCCTAATAGCGTTGTTCATTCATCTCGGCCTATATGTCCCACTGTTGGGCTCAGGCCGCCTCCACAATGGGATTAACCTACATTCCACGCTGGCCAGACGTTGGAATTTAGGTTGGAGTTTTCCTTCTCTTGCATCGACGTCACGTGCATATATCCCTTAATCGTCCTTTACGACACCCATGGGCAAGAGAGGGGGTTGTTAATTGTAATAACTTGGATGAAAAAGTACCTAAATCGGATTATGAGGCCAATTCTTTCCTTCATAATTAAAAAAGCTTTCATTTATAGAAAGACAAATATTTAAAAAATAAAGCGAGTGTAAGAATGCTTATCTATATTCTATAGGAATAGAGATAAAAATTAAAATAGTTTATAAAATCGTAAAACGAATTAGTATATCAAAAGATAATATGTATATGAAAAATTGTCGTTATATCTTTTCATAAGAATAATAAAAATAAACAAAGAGTTTTTATAAATTGATTAAAAGACAAAAATCTCAGATATTGTCGTAAAACAAATTAGTACGTAAAATAATACATTTCGAAAGTTAAAATATGAAAAAATGTTAATTTTGTGTATTTTAAAGACAGGAATAGGCCAATACTATTGTTTAATAATAAGCCAAAAAGTGTTAATTCCAGCATGCAGTTGTTTTTTTACCAATAGGCCGATATACTCACTAAGTTTTCTTTCGCCTGCAAAATATAAACCACGATCGCAATACGTAAAACGAAATTATTCACAAGAGGATACAAAAAAAATAATTCTGTTAACACAATATATGTATAATTATGCTGTGTACAGTTATACAAAAAGATTTGCTTTTAGAAATCTTTAAAAGACATTCAGGACTTGTTTCACTATTTACTTTGAATATATTTCAAGAAAATAACACAAAAATTAACAAAAAAATGTAAACCAAATTCGAATTATTGAAGATAACTCATAAATTACTAGGCAGCTCCTCATTAAATTTAATTATTTAAACGAAATCACATCGCAATCACCAGCTTTCAAATAAAAAAGATACGACGAATTGAGACCCTCATTTTTTAAAATCGGTTAATAAGACTTAACATAATATGAAATAAATTATAATAATTGCTTGTCTTCTAGTTCGAGATTTCGGCAATTCTATATTATTCCCGATCAACACAAAATTCCTTCTTTGAAATTAACATTATATCATAAATATTTACATCAAAGTTAGAACTAATTATATTTTTATCGTTCGTAAACTTATTGACTAATTGTGAATTTCATATTAAAATTTCCATAATTTCTATTTTCATTCCTTCAAGCGAGTAACGACCTATAAAAATTACGCTTCAAAAGCTGACTTAGAATTTAATAACAATAAAGTAAATTGTGAAACAAATCCTCAATTAATATATATTTAAAGTGTAGTTTAGTCAAAATAATAACTGAAAATTATTCAAAAGGGTGTCATTATTATTCATCGGAAAAGGTTTTCAAATGTTAATCAATCTTATAAGTACATATAATAAGTATATTTGATGTACATTATGAATATATAAAATCGTGTATCATACTTACTGTTTCGGAACCAGCTGCTGTGACCAACTCTTGCAACGCTCTCACTGATAACGCCTGGAAGTAAGATTATGTCCAATTTAATGTAGTGAAAATTGTTTAGGCGCTCTAAGCACTTTATTTTGTTGGAATGAGGCTGGAAGAAGTTTTTCGTTATGGTGACGGAGTAAAAATAGAAGTCACTACCCTCTTTCTTGCCCGTGGGTGTCGTAAAAGACAATTTTGTCGTATTTTACGACACCCACGGTCTGTAGTGGATATACCAGCCACCGCACAGCGTAGCAATACGATGTAGTACAGCCATATCATCACCATTTCAGCTCATATACGTCCCACTGTTGGGCTCAAGCCTCCTCCACAACAGGAGGGAAATTGACTTGAGTATAGTAAGCTATACCATCCTGGTCAGAAGGTTGGTATAGGATTTTATTTCGAGTTTTCCTTCTCTTGCATAGATGTTATATGCGTATGATATCACTTAGTCGTCTTTTACGACATCCACGAGCAAGATAGTGGTGATTTGTACTCTTATTCCGTCACCACACGGCAATTACAGCCATTTGCCCATAGTAAATTGGGGTTTGAGATCTCCGGTTATCTCGCGCAGCAGAAAATTGATACTATTACTTAGCTTTCCGTGTGGTGTCGGAGTAAGAATACATTTTATCATCCCGTTATTGCCTGTGAGTGCCATAAAAATTGATTATAGAATTATTATAGATAATATTTATACAAGAGAGGTGAAACTCAATATAAAACCTTGTACCAACCCGTTGACCGCCGTGGTATAGTCTCAGTAGTGGAGAAGGCTCAAGTCTAACAGTAGGACGTATATGAGCTGTGATGATGATAATGATGAATAAGACTGAGCCATCACCCTCGGTTATGTTAAGCAACATCAAGTAAAGTCGACCCTCGTCGACTAAGGGAACATTTTTAGAGCATAAAAATGATCCTTTATAGTCCATAAAATATAGGATGATCTCTGTGACAGTTATCCCTAGTGCTGTCACCCTTACGATAGAGTCCGTAGTTTTTTATCGATAAAAATCTATATATTTATAATTGTAATTTTCTATTATAATTAAAATACAATCAATGAAAATCTTTTTGAATTTATTTCAAACAAAAACTGTTTTTCGAGTGTTTTAATTATTCAAAAGGAGTATAATTAAGGTCTAGATCACTATTATCGTCAACCCTGGAACGTTCTTGCTAGAACATTTATCATTTTTGCCAAACAGGGACAGTCGTTAGATCAATCGATCAATTACGACTGTTTTATAAATAAATATGTCTAGTTTATTGACAATAATGCGTACATAATATTATCATTTATTTTGAGACGTAAAGTAGTTTTTAATGATTAATTAATTCAATTTATGTATTTTATAATGTAACTGTCTGTTTTAATTGTAAAAATTATGTTGAAAGTTTTATATAGGTACTGTATTGGGTTTATTTCTTTTATAAATGATTTAATAAAGATCGGTTACCGATTTACGTATATCGACTGTCCCATCTCTTTTTTATTTTCAGTCCAGTAAGACTTTGTACGTGCGTAAGCGTCATTTATGTATAAAATGTTTACTAGGTATTACGAGGTACATTTTAGGCATGAATATTAATATTTTTATATTTATAATATATTGCAATTCAGTTGCAATAAAACTGGCACGAAAAGAATGAAAATATATTTGATACAAAATGAAATTGTAAACATGTCGCTCGTTCAAACTTACTTCATTGGTTTCGTTGACATCTGTCACAGAGATCAAGCTATATTTTACGGACTATAGTCGATGAGAGTCCACTCAAAGAGCATTTTTAGAGCACTATACAAATAACGATCATTATCATCACAGCTCATATATTACCTACTGCTGGACTCAAACCTTCTTCATAATAGGAAGAAAATTGCCTACTATACCACGCTGGTCAGGCTTGTTGGTATTTTTTTTTTATGGGTGGACTATGGTAAGCGCACGCGTGGTACAGTCCGTCCGGGGCGATGAAAGGACGGCGCGCGGGCTCATAACCCACCCGTACCCACGTCACCTCGTTGTTGGGCCGACCACCGGAGCAGATGTGACTTGTCGTCAGTGGCCGGCCCGCAGGCTTGTTGGTATAGGATTTCACTTCAAGTTTTTTTCTTGCATAAATGATATATGCATATTATATTCCGCCTAGTGTTTTACGACTATCACAGGCAAGATAGTGGGTAGTGAAATGTATTGTGGTCACAATACAGTCATATTGCCCATGCCACTCGGGCCAGTATGCCTACCCTTGAATCTCGATTCCAATCCTAAATCCAATCGCAGCTCGAATTTGAGCAAATTTGGTACTCTTGAAAGCGATACTAGCGCAAGATTGGAATCAAATTCGGTGGAATATTTTTGAACTAAACGAATTCGACTCTCGTCGATTAAATCAAATATTTGCTACTACCGACGCGATTTTAACGTAGTTTAAAATCGTTAATGTTGCACAATTGCAAGAAAGCGTCTTTGTAGTGATTGAGTTCGATAAGGTTATTAATTTAAAATAATAAATTTAGTAAAATACGACATATTTGAAAATAACAACGCCAAACGCGAAGAATTCATTCTCGATTTTGTTCAAGAGTACCAAATATAAGTTTGGTGAGATTGGAATTGAATCGGATTCGAAATTAGAATGGATTTCCAGAGTAGATACACAGGTCCAAGCGCTAGTTCGATACCTACTAAAAACACTAATTTATACACAATTATACACACCACACCATAAATATGGAAAAATTCAACTGTATCTATACAAGTTTCAATAGTAGGTATGGCATAAACTTCGGCAACTCTCAAGTTGCTGCAAGGTCGGTATAATATATTACTCGAGATGTAACTTGCAAACTATCTAACTTAAGTTCGCGCTCATTACGCCAAAGATCGCAGAGAATGTGGATCGATAGTTATGTACTTACAGGTTTCTTGTGATATGGTACATTCTTATCTAGCGAATAGTAGCCTCGATAGAATATTTTTATGTCATAACCGATGAAAAATTTGTTATTTAATGTTGAAATTGTAGTTTGATAATTATTTATCCAAAAATAATCGAAAGCCACTTTTCAATTCTTATCAAAACCTTCAAAATTTATGGGCAGTGTAATTGACACTGTGTAGTGGCGACTACAAATACTACCAACACTTACGTTGCTCGAGGTTGTCGTAAAAGAGGACTAAGCGACACAATTGTAAAAAAAAGGAAACTTGAAACTGGCCATGGGCGTTAAGGAAGGTACTGGTGGTCGGCCCAATGGCGAATGGGGGGGGATATGGTGGGTTATGGGGCTACGCTCCGACCTTTCGTCACTCCGGACGTTACAGAAGGTGTATATGCTTACCAGAGCACACCCAAAAAAAAAAGAATAGGTACCAACCAGTCTAAGCATTGCGGTATATTAGCTCAATTTTTCTGTCATTGTTAAGGTTCTTTTAGTCCAATAGTGGAATGTCCATGACTTATAAATAATACTGGCGTTATAAATAAGACTATTTTTACGAATTTTACACGATAAAATCAGTAAAAATACGGATTTTATCGCGTTTATATTTAGTTTATAATTGCTTAACGTTTGCCCGTGACCATGAACCCTGAAAAGTGTTCGAAATGTCGGTTCCATAAGTGTACAAACGCGATAAAATCCGTAAAATTATTTTTATTTATAATGTGTACTCGCGTAAACATCCAAAGTCATTATAATACTGACCTGTTCAATTACAAACACGCATTGTGATAGGTCAGGAGGTATATTCTTGTCGGCGATGTTCTCCAAGAAACAGTGCCGGTTACCGAAACCCTCTGCCGCCAAGCACACACGCTCACCAGTGGCTGTGCACGAGAGGCACACCATGTCTTCCTGAAAATTTAAAAGTCAAAATTAAGAACAGATTTTTGGTAATAAATTTTATTTTGACTTGGTTAATATGTGATGTTTATTAACCCAGATATAAACTAAAATAATAATTAAAAAAGTATTACGTTCTCTTCAACAGGAATTATCAATTAATTGCTAACGATTATACTGGCACGCGTGTATCACTTAATCGAATAATCATACGTCATTATATAATTTTGGAAGACAGTTAATACTCTTACACTGCTGGACTAATATTAACCAAACATAGCTAAGAACCACTGAAAGGAAACTGGTTTTCAAATGAAAAGAACCGCATCGAAATCGGTCTATCCGTTTGAGAGCTGCGATGCCACAGACAGACCCGCAGACAAAGACAAACAAACATCGACGTCAAACTTATAACACCCCTCTTTTTGCATCGGGGGTTAAAAAATATAAGTTCAGTAATCAACAAGAATAGCTCCGAACCTCGAGCTCAAGAAATTCGTTTGGCCTTCATTACAAATGCAATTAGTTGCTGGTGATAAAATGTCTATAGTTATATACTAGGCAAGTATAGCGAGGAATTTGATAGCATCTTTTATTTGTAACGAAATGAGCTTGTACTTAAATGTAATATACTGAAATTAGTCACTGTATGGACTAGGTTTTATACGCGACTTTGATCACGTAAAAGTCATGTGTTGTTTTGGTTAACAGATAGCTGTGCATGATATTCAAGGTTGTATAGCCGATGGGCTTGCTGGTTGATGTGGGTAAGCTAGTATAGAGAATCCTGACTTTCTCATCACCCATCCCCCTTAGCGAGGTTGGCACCGGTTTCTGTAAGATAATCGTAGCCTGAAAGCCGTGTAATGTGAAATAAAAATATAATTTAAAAAATCAAGTAAAAGTATCACCGCAAAATTTAAGCTTTTATTTTACACCCTTAGGGGGTAAAAATTACGAAACGCTTCGGCGTTTTTACTTATTTCAACTTACTAACACGTGTTTACTTATTTCAACCGAAGAGCATTTGCACAAAATTTGAAAACAATCAAAGAAAGATTTTTTCCCCATACAAACTTCCACCCCATGTTTTAGACCTTTAGGTATTGAATTTGAAAGAGCTATAAATCAGATATTTTTTATTTTTTAACGCAGCTCCTTTACACCGATTTTCATAAGTCTACAGTAAAAAATTACGGACTATCATATAAACGTTTACACCCTTTTCCACTAACTTCGGGACTGAATTTTCAAAAATCCTTTTTTAGTGTGAGCCTTCAATGTAAAAGGAACCAGTGTGCAAACTTTCCTAGTTCCAGTAGTTTCGGCTGTGCGTTGATACGTCAGTCAGTTAGCATCTTTATATAAATATAGAAGAAGAAGAAGTGCCAGTGTTGTGGGTTCGAATCCCACGCAGAACCTCACTTGGTGCAATCCAGAAACTTTTGGTTTGGATGTAATTTGTGATTGCACGTTTCGTACACTTTACAGCCTTCGAATCAAAAACTAAATACAAACGCGATAAAGTCCGTAGTTTTATTTACAACTAGCAACCCGCCCTCGCTTCGCTTCGGTTTCTGTCGCCTTATCCCCGTAGTTCCCGTTCTCGCAGGAATACCAGAATAAAATATAGCCTAGTTTACGCCCTGATATTATAGCTTTCCATTGGTGAAAGAATTTTTGAAATCGGTCTAGCCGTTTTGAAGATTACCCGGAACAACAGACAGACAGACAGACAAAAATTTTTGAATTTGTATTTTAGGCATATGTATAGTGCAAATAACCGTGTGAGCATGAAAAAGGCCTATTATTTTGACATTACAAACAGACACTCCAATTTTATTTATTGGTATAGATGTGTAATACTCGCGTAAACATCAGAATTCATTATATAATTTTAGTCTGTTAGTTACAAGTTTGTCAAGACGGGGGTCTTAAGTATACAATGATTATTTCCTTAGTACAGGATGTAGTCTTTAAAAAAAAGGATCAGTCCATTCTGGTTAGTAATCTCTTGCAGAAAGTAACTAGGTTATCATCATCACCATTACAGCTCATATACATCCCACTTCTATCCTCGAGCCTGTTCTACTCTTTTAGCGAAATTAACTTACTATAAATTGACCTACTGTACCACTTTGGTCAGGTAGGGTTTTATTTACGGAAGGGTACTCTACAAAGAGTATTCCGTCGGGCCGACCACTAACGACAAGTCACCCTGCTCCGGTGGTCGGTCCAACGACGAAGGCAACGTGTCACGGGTGGGTTGCGGGTGTCCTTACGCCTCTCTGTCGCCCCGGACGGAGTGGTGCGAGGAGCGCGCCGACCGTAACCCACGCCCAAAAAACAGGCACGGTTTTATTTCGAGTTTTCTCTTTCTTGCATATAGGTATACTAGCAACTCACCCTCGCTTCGCTTCGGTTTTAGTCGCTTTACCTGTTTCTGCGCGAATACGGGTATAAAAAAAATAATTTTTAATAAAAAAAACCCGACTTCAAACAAAAAACAATTCCCAAACAAATTTATATGCACTAAAAAGCAAAAAAGTAATTCTTGTACGATGTAGTGCCCGTCCAACCTTACAACAACTTGATGAAAAAAAAAATAGAGTACTTAAAAGTCAATCAAATCAATAAAAAAGTGTCTGCCCTAGTGGTAGGACCACACTGTCGACAGTTATCTGTCTACAGCCGCGGGCCGGTCCGTCCGGGGTAGTACCACACTGAGCAGAAAATCGACGTCTGAGTAGTAGCAATTTGTTACTGCAATTCGTTCGGTGAGCGAGAGAGCCGTAAGCCCAACTTTCTGAGAGTGTTTGCGTGTGGAGGGTTTTGGTGGTGCCTTTCGTATCACCGAGCCTAAATGCACGCATTCACACTCCCTTCACTTTCTTCGCAGTAGGCAGCGGCCTTGTAAAGGTCCATGAGCGGCAGCAACACTTACCATCAGGTGTACTGTTTGCTCGTTTGCCACTGCTTGCAATAAAAAAAAATTCATCGTCATCGTTTTAGCTATATACGTCTCACTGTTGGGCTCGAGCCTCCTCCACAATAGGAGGGAAATTGACCTTACTATACCATAATGATATCTGATGTTTACGCGAGCACTACATACAGAAAATGTATCGGGTAGATAATTATGTCTGTAATAACGATTACTTGTTGGACGTGAGACACCTTAGTCCGCCCGTGACCATGAATGCTGCAGTATTCGAAACATCGGGCAATCATAAATCAAATACAAACGCGATATAATCCGTAAAAGTAGTTTTATTTACAGCTTACTATACCATGCTGGTCAGACAGGTTGCTATAGGGTTTTATTTCGAGTTTTCCTTCCCTTGCATAGATGTTATATGCGTATTATATCTCGTCGTCTTTTACGATATCCACTGGCAAGATTGAGAGTGGTGATTTGTATTAGTATTCCGTCACTACATGGTAAATTTCTCCTATCGAACAAAAATTAATTCCGAGCGGTTTTTGTAAGAAATTGTTAAAAAATTGCTATCGAAATACCAATTTATCATAAATTGGTATTTCGATAGCAATTTTTTTTTTATATGAAAGGGAAAGAGTACTAAGTAACGCTATTAGGGCTTTTCCTTTCAATTCTCCTGTTAATTTCGACAATAGCCTTCGAAACTATAGTACCACTCGGCGATTCCAATTGAAGCGATGATTCTCTACAAAGATTAGGGTTGCCACACAAAAAAGATAGACATAAATTGTTTTTTTTTTTTAATATAATAACAACACTGCTATGAAAATAATTCTTGTGACTTTACAAACATTCAATTTAATGGACACGAATTACACCCAAACTAACCCAAGCTTAATCACTGTTCTGTTTTTCAAGTGGAAACGGGATATAAATATAATTCACTACCTCAAATCTTAATCGTCATCATCATCATCTCAACGCGTAAATGTTCCACTGTTGCACTCGGGCCTCCTCCACAATGGGAGGCAATTTGACCTGCTATACCATGCTGGTCAGACATGTTGGTATAGAGTTTCATTTCGAGTATTTCTCCTCTTGCACAGATGTTATGTGCATATCTATATCCCTTAGTTGTCTTTTACGACATCCACGGGCCAGACAGGGAGTGGTGAATTGTATTCTTACTCCGTCACCACACGGCACGGTCTTAATCGTGGATATCATCTATACCAATAAATAAAATTGGAGTGTCTGTTTGTAATGTCAAAATAATAGGCTTCTTTCATGCTCACACGGTTATTTGCACGACACCTATGCCTAAAATACAGATTAAAAAACTTTTGTCTGTCTGTCTATCTGTTTGTTCCGGGTAATCTTCCAAACGGTTGGGATATAGATATGCACATAACATCTGTGCAAGAGGAGAAATACTCGAAATGAAACTCTATACCAACATGTCTGACCAGCATGGTATAGCAGGTCAAATTGCCTCCCATTGTGGAGGAGGCCCGAGTGCAACAGTGGAACATTTACGCGTTGAGATGATGATGATGACGATTAAGATTTGAGGTAGTGAATTATATTTATATCCCGTTTCCACTTGAAAAACAGAACAGTGATTAAGCTTGGGTTAGTTTGGGTGTAATTCGTGTCCATTAAATTGAATGTTTGTAAAGTCACAAGAATTATTTTCATAGCAGTGTTGTTATTATATTAAAAAAAAAAAACAATTTATGTCTATCTTTTTTGTGTGGCAACCCTAATCTTTGTAGAGAATCATCGCTTCAATTGGAATCGCCGAGTGGTACTATAGTTTCGAAGGCTATTGTCGAAATTAACAGGAGAATTGAAAGGAAAAGCCCTAATAGCGTTACTTAGTACTCTTTCCCTTTCATATAAAAAAAAAATTGCTATCGAAATACCAATTTATGATAAATTGGTATTTCGATAGCAATTTTTTAACAATTTCTTACAAAAACCGCTCGGAATTAATTTTTGTTCGATAGGAGAAATTTACCATGTAGTGACGGAATACTAATACAAATCACCACTCTCAATCTTGCCAGTGGATATCGTAAAAGACGACGAGATATAATACGCATATAACATCTATGCAAGGGAAGGAAAACTCGAAATAAAACCCTATAGCAACCTGTCTGACCAGCATGGTATAGTAAGCTGTAAATAAAACTACTTTTACGGATTATATCGCGTTTGTATTTGATTTATGATTGCCCGATGTTTCGAATACTGCAGCATTCATGGTCACGGGCGGACTAAGGTGTCTCACGTCCAACAAGTAATCGTTATTACAGACATAATTATCTACCCGATACATTTTCTGTATGTAGTGCTCGCGTAAACATCAGATATCATTATGGTATAGTAAGGTCAATTTCCCTCCTATTGTGGAGGAGGCTCGAGCCCAACAGTGAGACGTATATAGCTAAAACGATGACGATGAATTTTTTTTGAAATGGAAAGCTATAATATCAGGGAGTAACATAGGCTATATTTTATCCCCGTATTCCCATGGGAACAGAAAATACGCGGGTAAAGTAAATGAAACCGAAGCGAAGCGAGGGTGGGTTGCTAGTAGAAAGAAAGAAAGAAAGAAAGAAAACATATTTATTCGATGCTGAGCCACACGACACAATATACATGATTGAGCATACATACGACTAATAAAAACATTAAAATATTATAATAACACAACAGATATTTAGGTAGGTAGTTAGGTGCTATTCTTAATGTGCTTAAAGGAATCACGACAATAGTAAAATATAAATAGGGGGATATACTATGCAAATAACATCTGTGCATAAGATGAAAATCTCGAAATAAAATCTTATACCAATCCATCTAACTATTTATAGTGGAGGAGGCCCGAAGCCTAGAAGTAGCATATATATGGGTAGATATGAAAATAATGTACTATGTACTGGTACTGCATGTATCTCTTTGCTAAAGTAAATATATAAGTATCCAAAATCTAAATCCTGACTGGTACTTATGGCCAGCACTTCCGAGTTGTACTTTACCTATACCAATAAATAAAATTGGCGTGTCTGTTTGTAATGTCAAAATTATAGGCTTTTCTCATGCTCACACAGTTATTTGCACTATACATACGCCTAAAATACACTTTAATTATTTTTTGTCTGTCTAACTGTTTGTTCCGGGTAATCTGCCGGCTGGACCGATTTCAAAAATTCTTTCACCAATGGAAAGCTATAATATCAGGGAGTAAAATAGGCTATATTTTATGCCGATATGCCTACGGGAACGGGAACTACGGGGATAAGGCGACAGAAACCGAAGCGAAGCGAGGGCGGGTTGCTAGTACTACATAAATGCCAGCGATACTGTGGGCATAGCTAGTATAGCATAATTCATAATAACACAAAATCGAAGCAAGTAGGTATAATACAAACATTTGCTTTACCAATTACATTCATTAAATTTTGCAACAAAAAGATAGAAGATGTAGTGTAGGGAATCCATGCATCAGCTAGGTAGACAAGTTAGTAAATTACAAAGGCAACATTGCATGCAAAAGGTACAAACCTTTCGATATGGTATTCATATAGAAGGCCTATGTAAAACTAACTTGCTTACTAAGCTTTTATGTAATTTTTAAATTACCATAACCTAATAAGCTTTAAAGTAAATTCATGGCTAAGAAAAATTTAAATTAAATTTCAGAAGAAATTTCATTACTCTACAAAACAAGGTCAGATTTTTTAAAGCAAGTTAAGACATGCGAATGTTTTACTACGCCGCTAACATTTTTCTTTAAAGGTAATGGATAAAGCATGTTGGGCAAAATTGGGTATTTATAAACCCAGATACAAAAAAGGGTTGCTATTATCGTGACGTGTCTGTGTTTGCATCTGTTTGTGCCATCGTAACTGCTAAACGAATGGACCGAATATGATTTAGTTTTTTTTAGTGTGACATAATCAAAGTGGTTTTTAGATACCATCATTCATTAGCCATAAATGTCCACTGCTGAACATAGCCATACGATACACATACCTTTCAACGAAAATATCACGTAAACTGGTTCTTCACCCAACGGTTTCCTGCGACTTTTGAAAATCAGGTCTCTGTAAAATTTCTTCAGCAAGAACATCTAAAAAATTAAAACCGGCAAGGGCACAACTATTATCACCATTTCAGCTCATATATTATGGCCTCCTCCTCCTTGATTCGTTTTCCCCATTACTGGGGGTCGTGACCCCTGTCCTTCAGGATGCGATCTTGTACGATGGAGCGCCATTTGGACCTGTTGGTAGCTATCCGTAAAGCCTCATGCATTGGAGTCTTAAGAGCGGTGCGGATCTGGTCTGACCAACGCATCGGGCTACGACCACGGGGCCTCTTTCCTTTTATCTTTCCTGTGACCATTAGCTTTTCCAGATTTGCATCTTCCTTTCTTGATATATGGCCAAAGTACTCGAGTATCCTCTTAAGGCAAGTTGTTGATAGCCTGGACTTGATTTTAATCTGTTCGAGAATTGATGCGTTGGCCCTATGTGCAGTCCAAGGTATACGCAACATTTTCCTCCAGCACCACATCTCAAAGGCGTCAATGCGGTTTCGGTCAACTGCTCTCAGTGTCCATGTCTCAACGCCGTAGAGGAAAATCGAGAACACCAAGGAGCGGACAAGTTTCATTTTCGTCTTCAGTGTGATTTTCCGATTCCTCCAGATCTTATCGAGTTGAGACATAGCACTCTTAGCCATACCTAATCGCCTACGCACGTCCATTTCACATGAACCGTTGTTGCTGATGTTGGAACCCAAGTATATGATGTTGTCAACTATATCCAAGTCTAAAGTCCCGATGGGCTCCAACTTTTTCGCACGCTTCACAACCATGAGCTTTGTCTTGGATCTATTTATAGAGAGACCTAGTTCTTCGCTTATGGTCTCCATTCTCCTCAAGAAGGCGATCATCTCCTGTTCGTTTGCGGCTAAGAGAGTCGTGTCATCAGCGTATCGGAGATTAGTGATTTTCATCCCGCTGATGCTCACTCCTCCTTCCTATTCGTCGCACGTGCGCCTCATGATATATTCTCCGTAAGCGTTGAAGATAATGGGCGACAAAATACACCCCTGACGAACCCCTTTCCCGAAATTGAAAGGATTCGAAAGCGTCTGGTCCACTCTAATCACACCTTTGCTGTTACAATAAAGGTTTTCAATAAGCCTAATAAGATGTTTGGGGACTCCCAATTCTTGCAGTACTTTCCAGAGGGATTTCCAATTGACACAGTCGAAAGCTTTGCTGTAGTCAATAAAACACACGATGATTGGAGTGTTGAATTCGTAGGCCTTCTCTATTAGCTGCCTTAGATTTAGGATTTATTCTCCCGTACCTTTACCCTTCACGAACCCAGCTTGTTCTTGCGGAATCTGCCAGTCCACATAGTATCGAATCCTATTGTTGAGGACTTGGAGCAGAATTTTGCTGGCGTGAGAGACAAGGGCTAGGGTACGGTAATTTCCACACACCTTCGTCGAACCTTTCTTGTGAAGAGGGACAATTATGGATTCCGTCCAATCTCTTGGCCATACGCCAGTAAACCAAACCTTGTTACAGATGCTATGCAACGCGTCTATGCCTGACTCGCCAAGGGACTTGAGAATCCCGGCCGTTATAGAATCAGGCCCTGGTGCTTTGCTGGACTTCAGTGAGGCCATTGCGGCAATGATTTCAGAGCGAAGAATATCTGGTTCGCGATCAACTTCTCTCCAATCAGGTTGTGGTAGCGACGGTGAAGCTGAAGTGTCTTCGTACAGTTGTTCACAATAACGGTAGGGATAGGATAGTAAGGATAAAATGATACGAATACATACCAGTACATATTCGATACTTTTTGCCGATACCTAGTATTTATAGTATCGATTCTTTGAAATTACACTTTCCCGCATGAAATCGCCTAATAGGCCATTATTTGGCAAAATGATATTTTTAGGAATCGCTACAAAAGCAGACTTCTTTTTGTAAATTTTATATTAATAAAAAATTCAACACTTATTTGGAAAATTTTAGGTTAAACTTCAAATTTTCCAAAAACTATTCGATACGAGTAAGTATCAATTCTTTTCAATTGATACCGACTAAGTATAGATACTTGACGACCGATACAGTATCGTGTAAAAGTATCGAAGTGTAATGGTATCGTTTCATCCCTAACCTAGTGTTCGGTTCAAGCTTCCTCCACAGTAGGAGGGCAATTGCCATACTATATCACGCTGGTCAAACGCGTTGGGTTTTACTTCTATTGCGTAGTTGTTATCTGCAAATGATATTCTATAGTTGAACAGTAGGATAGGGATGTGACTTGGAGGGGAAAAATCGATTAATAATTAATCGATTTTTCTTTCTTTAAAATAAATCGATTTGCAAAATAATCGATTATCGATTATTTTTATAATCGTTTTTTTTACAAAGTAAAGTGATATTTATTTTCTATAGAGTAGAAAATTTTAAATTTAAACAAGCAAATACTAAAATAATCGATTAATTTTAATATAAGAAAATCGATTTCTTTTAAATCGATTTTTATTATTTATCTAAATATCTAATATATTTTTCTAATAATCGATTATTAAAATCGATTATTACAAAAAAATCGTATAAAAATCGATTATTTTTCACATCCCTACAGTAGGGCACCTACATGCAAGAAAGGCAGTTGTGAACTGTATTCTAACTCGCCACACGGTAAAATATTAAGTAAACACCTAAAAAGGTAACCTATTTATGTAAATCATCGTCATCATTCAACCTATCGCTGTCCACTGCTGGACGAAGGTCTCTCTCACATTTCGCCACAAAATGTGGTCCTGTGTCGCCTACATTCAACGACTCTCAGCAACTTTCACCAGATCGTAGGTTCACTTAGTCTCTCCTATACTGCGATATCCGATATGTGTTCGCCATTCAAAAACTTTTCTTCCCTTGCGGTTGTCGTTTCGTCGAGCAATGTGGCCTGTCCAATGCTACTTTATGTAAATATTTGCAATTTATGAGAATCAAATCCGCTATCCTTGACACAAAACTAACTGTTATATTAAAATTTATTTAGGTTCACGTTTGAATATGTTTACGCAAAGGTCTTTTGTTTATAAAATTACACATACACCCTTGGGAGGTACAAGCTAAAGTATTTAGGTCAACTTTAATATTTATGACCCTATCTGAAAACAGTAACAGGATCGAGGGATTATTTTCACTTGCTCAGTAATTGCAATTCATTATTAAAGGAAACAATACATCTATTGGATTATTTCATAAACGCAATGAAATAATATATGGTATTATTACCAAAACCATATTTTTCTTCGTTAAAACGGGACAATAATTATCCTATTTATTTTTTGTGACAGAACGGGAAACTTACAAAAATCGGTAAAAATATATAAATAAAGCATAGAAACAAACAAGGATACCTGAAATATCTTACAGGAAGGGACAACTCACTATTACTCAAAGACGATATCACTTCGTAAAGAAAATAGTTTAAAAGAAAAAAATGGTAAGTAACCCTAAAATGTTAAAATGGCCCTAAAGATTCATCATCATCATCATTGCAGCCCATATACGTTCCACTGTTAGGCCTCGAGCCTATGGAAGTCCTCCTCTACAATGGGAGAGAATTTGATCTACTATACCATGCTGGTCAGACATGTTGGTATAGGGTTTCATTTCGAGTTTTCCTTCTCTTACACAGATGTTATGTGCATACTATATCCCTTAGTCGTCTTATACGAGATCCACGGGCAAGAGAGGGAGTGGTGAATTGTATTCTTACCTCGTCACCACACGGAGCCCTAAAGATTGCATTTGCGATAAAACAGAGAACATTTATATATATGTATATAAAAATGAATGTTTGTCTGTTGTCTTTTATAGAATCGTAAACTATGCGTTTGATCATCTGATGATCTTCAGCAAAGTGTTGTGCATTACACGAAGGTTTCTGAGTTCGTACTACCCGACCTGGTGGAACTGGCAAGTGACGTCGTGATTGATTTCAAGAAGAATTCCTTTTACTACTTTGTCAATTTGAACAGAACAACGTCTGTTGGTTCAGCTAGTGTTTACATAAATAAGAATAGCAAATTTGTAGAATATAGAATATCTTGAATAATTGTGTTGTTATTTGAGAAGATCTGGATACGGAGAATAAGTGAGTGAAAGAAAATAAAGAGTGTCAAAGGATTAAATTTAAATCCCGATTAGACAAAAAATTGTTAATGAATTTGGAGAATTTCTTTGAAAAATTTTCAGCAGCAGTCTCGGAACTATTTCCATCCATCCATTAGTCCATACACATTTACTGTTAGACCTAGACCTCCCCACGAGAATGCCTCTCGGCACGGTCCTGTGCCACTTGCATCTAACGGTTCCAAAGGCAGAACTGCATTAACTGGAAACCGTTTCTTTTTCTACATTCATATTTTATTGGGGTGGGAAAATGTAATCACCACGCTTAACAGACGGTTTGGCGATTGCAGTAAGTGTTATAAGTTTTCTTAGAAACTATTTCCGGTTGGCTGCAATAAGCTCGACTCGATTATAAAATTAAATTTGAGGATGGAAAGAAAACAATAGGCAGTTTACCTTTAAAAAGGTTCATAGAGATAGTTATTATTTGTCAACAGGTGGGATCCTTTTTTTTCTGCACCCAAACCTAATAAAAAAGGGAACAGCCCTAGCAGTAGACCGGCGACCAATTACCGGTTCTTTTCACGCGGAATGGAATCTCCATTTGAAGCACTCTCTTTTTAAAATAATAACGTTTTTATAAATAATGTTACGTTTAGACTTCTTTTCAGCATAGATCATTTGTTATTTTGATATTCTGAGTGCAGATGGCGTAGTGGTTTAAGATACTGATCGAACATTCCAGTGTCGTGGGTTCGCTTCGTATCTAGACCAGTACTTTGCGCGATACACAATTTTTCTTACTGAGTCTGGGTCTAATTTTTATTCTTTAAGTTATATGTTTGCAAGATTCCCCGCAATAGAAAGATTATTTTCCTAGTGCAGGGTGTTTTATTACAAAAATTAGACTCGATTATGATTCATTTTCTCAGAATATGAGCGTTGCATAGTAGGATTCCTTTTATATAGTGGAAAAGAAACTGACTTAATAAATGCCCGTACCGTTGAACTGGCTGAAATAAATAGGGTTTTATTTCAAATTTAGGTTCTTTTTGAGTGGGAATCTGCTAAATTAAGCTAATTAAATTAAACTTTACAGCGTTCATAATCACGGGCGGACTAAGATGTCTCACGTCTAATAAGTCATCGTTATTACAATAATTTTTATCTATCCGCTGCAAAGTGTTCGAAAGGTCGGGCAATCAAAATTAAATAGTTTTATTTACAATGTGTAATACTCGCGTAAACATCAGAAATGATTAAAGTGTTACACTGTCAAATATGCAGAAAGACCAAAGAAACATTTTAAAAAGACCAGAAATTCAATCCTGTGAACTTTCAAGAGTCACATATCTTATGACACTAAGTTAACGAGGTCATCAAGATTTAGAAAGAAATTATTTTCCTCATCTGATCCAAACATTACGTCACACATCGTTAATGTCTTTTGAGATATCGTGAATGTAGGACGCACGATGCTTCTGTTTGAAAAACCTCCCAAATTGCCTTTCGATAGCATGACACACTTGAATAGGAGGAAAAGGTCTAAATGTCCTTAAATCTATAATCATTACCTTATAACGAGATTGAAGTTATTATGGCAAACGCATTTGGTGTTTCAAGTATACCCAGAATATTGTTGCTGCTTGTTCTCATGGATTTTTCAGGAGGCTTTTACGACCATGGGATTAATGGCTAACCACATATAATTTTCTTAAATATTACACTGGGAGATGAAATCTTACTAAGTTTAAATAAGATTACATTTTTTTTAAATCTCATTAGATTACTATTTCCATAATTATTTCTGATGTTTCCGCGAGTATTACACATTATAAATAACTGTATTTTTACATATTTTATGGTATTTGTATTTGATTTCTGATTGCCTGACGTTACGAACACTTTTCAGCATTTATGGTCATCTCCGGCCATGTCCGTTCATAAAGCCTTTAAATTGTTTTAAGCGTCAGGCAATCAAAATGAAATACAAAGTCGATAAAGTCCGTAAAAATAGTATTATTTATAATACTACTGCCATTTTTTTTATCACACACCGTCCAATTCGTTCGTGGTCACGGAGGGGATGGCTTGCCACCCTATAATCTGCAATACACAGTATCCGTCATACGTCATGTGGGCGGGCCACCGGTAACCGTCCTTGTCATTAATGACCTGTCCCGCGGGTTAGTTACTACTACTAACTTATACCAACCAGTCTGAACAGCGTGGCAGGTCAATGTTCTATTCCGTTATGTAGGAAGCTCGAGCCCAGTAATGGGGCGTATATAAATTGAGAATTGATATCTTAATATTAATGTATCATCATCATCACAGCTCAAATATGTCCCACTGCTGGGCCGGCGCCTCCTACACAATGGAACACAGGTAACTGACCTACTATATCATGCTGGTCAGACGGATTAATATATTTATGTCGAATTTTCCTTCTCAATCAGTGCTATTTAACCCACTTTAAAAAAGGAGGTTTCTCAATTCGACCGGATATGTGCTTTTTTATGTTTGTTCGCGGATAACTTCGTGGTTTATGAAGCGATTTTGATGATTTTTTTTTTGTTAGAAAGGATATACTTTCCAAAGAGTCCCATGAAAATTTTTTCGAAATCGGACAAGCGATTTTTGTGTTTTTTTTTTTGCAAGAAATAATTTCTGCATATCACATGGTTAAGATGTCTTTAGCAACACCCACGGGTAAGAGAGGTGCTGGTGAATTATGTTCTTACTCCGTCACCACACGGAAAATAATTACGTATGGCTAATATAAATTACAATGCTAGATTTTCTATAAATACAATAAACTTCTATGACAACGGATATCTTGTTTTACGTATACTGTTGTGTGCCAATTCTCGGTAATGATTACTAAGAGCTCTATTTATAAATGTGAGATTAAAGGGATGGGTGGTCTTTTAATTAGAAAATACTTAAACTGGCTCAGGCATATTATCTTAGGGGGGGACATCGGTCGATGGGAGGGTACCCCAAGTAGGGTAGTATTCCGTCGGGCCGACCACTGATGACAAGTTAACTCTGCTCTGGTGGTCGGCCCAACGACGAAGGCGACGTGGTTGTCGGGTGGGTTGCGGGAGTTGCGTGCTTAAGCCCCTCTGTCGCCCCGGACGGAGTGGTGCGGAGGCGCGACGACCGCAGCCCACCCACAAAAAAAAAGGCATATCTTGTCATGTAACTGCCTGGCAACGGATCATTTCAAATCATTTATTGCGTACAAATTAAAAATAAGTTCTTTTATTATATGTAAATTTTATTCAAAAGTATACCATGGAACGCGTGTACCGCTGAAAAGATTCAGTAAAACACTCAAAGAGCTTCTTAACATTATAGCCAAAGTACTTACTATTATATTTTTTTACAAATTATTCAAAATTTTAACAAAATAAAATCGACGCATCCGTTTTCTCAATGAATGTCAGAATTGTACCAATACAATGGAATCACATGGGCAACACCAGCTTTCAAATAAAAAAGAATTATAAAAATCCGTTCTCCCAGTCGAAAGTTTTGACGTAACAAACAATATAGAAAAAATATAGCCGAATTGAGAATCTTCTTCTTTTTTGAAGTGGGTTAAAAAGTGCCTAGTGAGTTTTTTAAAGGCAAATACCCTGCATTAAGAAAATAATCCTTGTGTTGCGAAGGATTTTACAAATGCATAAGTAACGAACACAAATTACATCCAGACTCGGAACAACAATTTGTGGATAGCACAAAGTGTTGTCCTGCGTGGGATTTGAACCTACGACACTGGCACGGTAGGTATTTTAACCACTCTATCATCTATGAAGTCAAGTAACTATTACGTTCAGATTTTCTTTGACCAGGATATAAGTTTTTTTTCTAAACAAATAAGATACAGATATAAGCTTGAAGATTACACTCAAATCTCACAAGCGGCACCCGTTCACGATTTTAACTACTAGAGCAGTCATCTCTTCCATCATGTATATTCGCAGTAAGGGGAAAAACTCGCTTCACATAGCTGCACAAGTAGAAACATCTTTCAGTAAGTTTGCTTGTGAGCCATAGCTATCAAGGATTCACAAAACTCGAAGGACTGCTTCCATCTATATTCCTCTTCAGTTTTTATTGCTGATGATGGCAAACGAACAAACAGCACACTTAACGATAAGTAAAACTTATGGAACTTTGTTAGGTCGCTCCCTATCGAGTCGAAAGTGAAGTGAATATGAAAGCGTGTAATGAGGTACGGTTCTACTATTAAAGGCATCACTAAAACTCACTATACGTAAACACCCTCAGAAAGTTGGGCTTCCAACTCTTTCGCTCACCAAAAAAAGTGCAGTAACAAATTGCTACTCAGATTTTCTGCGAGAGCATGGTACTACACCGGAGGGACCGGCCCCACAGCTGTACGCAGATAACTGTTGACAGTGTGATACTACTTTTTTTATTGCTTTTGGTGGCAAGCAAACAGCATACCTGGTGTTAAAATGATCTCGTTTTGGTTGTTGCCTATTTTAGAATCTACCTATGACGCAATTATTTAAATGTTTTTATAGAAATTATAAAAATTGTTTATTAACAATCGGAATAGTTATTGCTTCTGACAGTATTCAAAGCTATATAATACGTGAAGCAAAAACTTTGTACCCCTTTTTACGAAAATTACGTGGATCCAAGTATTAAATTTGGCACAGTTGAAGTATATAATGAGGAGAAGTGCATAAAACTGATATTTCATATAATAATTGATTAGAAATACATTACATTTCGTAAATAAGGCACTACGCGCACTACCGTGCAATCGCTACACACACCAACACTTTTGTTTACGGTTAAAATCTCTCGTCGAACTGAATGTCAAAGAACCATAATTATGATGACAATGTCTAATAGACATTTGTACTTATATATCAGTTATTAGTGAAATACAGCTTACTCAAAATACATAAATAAAATGAAAAGAAAATTGTGTAGCAGAAAAAATAATTTAAATGAATTATGGCCGAATTTCGACCACTCGGCGATCACTAGTTTCAATAATTGGGACACCCTTAAAAGTGGCCTATTAAATATAATAGCAATTCTAGCCTTCGTTTTAATATAGGATAGGATATTAATTTTAGTTTATGAGCAAATAAACAGTAATAAAAATTTATCAAACTGGCGACTATTCGGCGCATTATTAAGTTACCGTATATCTTTTTATGAACATTAAAATTATTGCTCTTGGCATTGAAAAAAAATATAAGAAACTAACGACGCTGGTCAGACGCGTTGGTATACGATTTTATTATGAGTTTTACTTGTCTTGCATAGTAATATATATTTGCATATTGTATCCCTTTTTTTGGGATGGGCTACGGTTAGCGTACCCGCCGCACGGCTCCGTCTGGGGCGACAGAAGGGCGGCCCGGAGCCTCGACACCTATCCTATAGCACGTCGCCTTCGTTGTTGGGCCGACCACCGGTGCAGAGTTCCTTGTAGTCAGTGGTCGACCCGACGGATTATCCTAAGGACTTCCTTTCCCGGGACATCGGCCGCCATCGCGAGGTCAGCCTCTCCGCGCGTAACTGACTAAATACCCAGGCAGGTCACCCGCATATTGTATCCCTTAGACGCCTTTTAGAACAACAACAACGGGCAATATAGGGGTTTGTGAATTGTATTATTACTCCGTCACCACAGGGATAAACAAGGCTCATGTATATTTATTACCTACTACATATTGCCTGTTACGATCATTATTATGATCGTGATCGTTTAATAATTAAAAATATATATAGATATGAATAACTATTTGAAAAAAAAGCGTGCGTACAAAGTCTCATGCCAGAAGTGATACTTCTTTGGTCTGACTATCCCACTACACAGGAGCATACATATGGATAATGCTTAGTAGACGATAGTGGGGACGCTACGCGAATGTATTCTATCTCATTCTCTCGCCGGCTGAATCCTATACATTTACGTGTTTGTGTCTCTATGGACTCGCTTTTTCGTTTCATCGAGTGTGAAATCACAACGATTCTAAAGAAGTTTCACTTCAAAAATTAAAAATAATATATTAAAAATTAAAAGCTATTTTTAATTATTATAGATCTTTTGAATGCCATGAGTAACAATTAAATAAATAAAATAAAATTAAAAAAAAAAACAATTTCACTCACCGTACGTAAGAATGAAACATCATCTTGCTCGCTTGCTCCCCCTTCAGCCTCCGCCATCTTGTCTGCTTTCAATCAACTGTCAGTGGTTTAATCCAAAGTTGCCATAACACGTATAATGCATCACTGTGAACAAGAGAGAGTGAATTTTAAAACATTTACATAATTTAATATCATTCATCATCATCATATCTTGAATCATGAATAATCTAATATAACACTTTTTATTCATCTAGGCCCATAAATACCTAATTGGGCTTGGGCCTCCTTCATATGGGAGGGAAATTGACCTACTATACCACGCTGGTTAGACGTGTTGACATAGGGTTTTGTTACGAGTTTTCTTTCTCTTGCATAGATGTTATAAGCATATTATACTTAGTCGTCTTTTACGACACCCACGGGCAAGAGATGACGCGATAAATTGTATTCTTACTCCGTCACCACCGGAATATATGTATATCCCATATTACGTGACCCCCACATTTTACAACTTTGAACTCCCTCCCCTTTTGAGGGTTCCATACCCAAAGACTTCGGTTTCTGTCCATCCCTCTGTCCGTCCGTCTGTCTGTCTGTCACCAGGCTGTATCTCAAGAAACGCAATAGCTAGACAGTTGAAATTTTTACAAATTAGGCCTTTCTATTGCCGCTATAACAACAAATACTAAAAACAAAATAAAATAAATATTTAAGGGGTCTTCCATACAATAAACGCGATATTTTTGCTTTTTTTTTATAGATAATGGTACGGAACCCTTCGTGCGCGACTCCGGCTCGCACCTAGCCGGTTTTTTCATTAGCATGCGTAGTAAAAAATTAGACCCAATTTTGACAAAGCGTAGCTTTTTTTAAAGATCAGTAAACTATATTCTACTCAATTTCAGAATAACAAATAGTGGATCGCATAAATAATTGTCCTGCGTGGTCGGCAAATGTCGGTGTTGAGATTACGTCATCAAATAGTTTTAAAATACGTGAAAAATATTTTCCTTACGTGCCTGCCAAATGAAAAACATAATTTAAATGTCCCATTAAAAAACTTTCGTGGTTCTTTCACTTGAAAAGCAATCCTTTAAAAACCGCACGTTGAGTTAGTATGTAAATAGGTCGTAATTATTTAGGTTGGGGACTGACCACACAGGGTAGGGTTCGTGTAAATATTTGGTAATGAAGAAAATTTTTCCGTAAATCCTTCCGTGTACTTGATGATAGTTCTATAATGTCATAGGACTGTTTAATTTCAAAAATATATTTACTTTATATGAACTAATTTCTTTAATTTTATCATCATCTAAGCTCATATACGTCCCACTGTTGGGCTTGGGTCTCCTCCACTATAGGAGCGATATTCATTTACTATAATACGCTAGTTAGACGAGTTGGCATAGGGTTTTGTTTCGAGGTTTTTCTATATGATGAAAAAGTAAGAATAATATAGTATTGCATGAAAAAATGTAACTTTCCTAGTTACATTTTTTCGTCATCGTTGTTGTGTCATCATCATTCATTATTCCAGCTCATATACGTCCCACTACTGGGCTCCACATTAGGAAGAAAATTGACCTACAATATCACTCTTGTCAGACATGTTGGTATAGGGTTTAATTTCGAGTTTTCTTTCTTTTGAATAGATCATATGCCTATTTAATCCCTTAGTCGAGTTTTACGATACCTACGAACAAGAGACGGGGTGGTGAATTGTATTCTTACTCCGTCATCATACGGAATATTGTATAAACATTTCCGATGGTGTAATGTGAATAGATTACTATACATAGTTGCCACATTAGCTTATTTTATAAAGCCATTAGAATGGATTTTCAATGGATGCCTTTTCAAATCGTAGTAAATTTCCTAGGAGCACTATTGACCATTCTCCTGGTGATCTCTGAGCCGGTTTCTGTATTACTGCACAGATGGTGTAGTGGTCAAGATATCGACCTACCGTGTCAGTGTGACGGGTTCGAATCCTATGCAGGACGACACTTTGTGCGATCCACAAACTATTGTTCTGAATTTGAATATAAATTGTGTCCGTTAGTTATGTGTTTGTAAAGTCCGCCGCAACACAAGGATTATTTCCGTAGTGCTGGGTGTAATATTTAAAAAAAAAATTCTCAAATTTACCTAACGAAAAGAAAAGCTATCTGGCTAATATTCATTCCAGGTTGGAGCAGGTTGTATTTGTGTAAATTACAAGTAATAAATTTAATTTATTATGCTACGCGAGCCCTAGAGGTTATGGCTATGCGGAATCGCGATCATAATACGCTGTAACATGCCACTTATAAATCATTGTTCGTTGTTTCTTTAATACATAGGCATTAGGGTTGTTTAAACTAATGTATTATGACCATAGACAACATAAGTAGTAGCAACATAGGTAGATAATATAAGTTTAATTTTTAAACAAAAAAAAATACTTTGGCTTTTTAACACACTTTTATTAGCTTCACCTGTATGTTTGTTTGTAACGTCCACCTTTGAGCTCGATTTTGGCACTACTTTGAGCGATCAGATTTTCTTTAAACTTTGCACATCTTTTTTTTTTTAATCCTTTATCATGCAATCAGTCCTTCCGACTATGAGCAGATGTGGTGAGGGATAGAATTCGGGCGGAAACATTCCTCATTAGGAATGTATTCCATATCTAATATAGTGACTCAGTTCATATCCCCGAACTCCAGGATTCTACGTCGCAAACTTTGCACATCTATCAAAGACCGATGACAATGCAATAATCCCCTTTTTTTTGTTTGTGGGTTACGGTCGGCGCACTGCTCGCCCGCTCCTTCCGGGGTGACAGAGATGCGTAAGCGAAGCGTGTTTTTTAGTTTTTTAAATTATATTTTTATTTATGACTAGCAACCCGCCCTCGCTTCGCTTCGGTTTTAGTCGTTTTACCCGCGTAGTTCCCGTTCCCGTGAGAATACCAGGATAAAATATAGCCTAGTTTACGCGCTGATATTATAGCTTTCCAGAAATCGGTCCAGCCGTTTTGAAGATTACCCGGAACAAACAGACAGACAGACAGACAAAAATTTTTTAATCTATATTTTAGGCATAGGTGCAAATAACCGTGTGAGCATGAAAAAGCCTATTATTTTGACATTACAAACAGACACCCCAATTTTAATTATTGCTATAGATATAGATAATACCTACGTAATGTGTCCCATAGATTTTTTTTACTATCCAAGAAGGCTTTTTTATTATCATCAAATTCAAATAATTTTATTAGGCATAAACCCTGAGAGGGCACTTACATATTGTCAGGTTTACAATTTCCAAAAAAAAATATACTACCACCGGATCGGAACGCGACCGCTACTGAGAAGATCCGGCAAGAAACTCAGCGGGCTTGTCATTATTTTTAATTTTTTTTTTTCTTCTTACTAGTTATACAATTCTAGTTATACATCAACACCACATATGGTCTGTTGGACTCGGGCCTCGTCCACAATGGGAGGGAATTTGACCTACTATACTATATTGGTCAGACATGTTGGTATAGGGTTTCATTTCGAGTTTTCCTTCTCTTGCACGCATATTATGTGCATATTATATCTCTTAGTCGTCTTTTACGAATTCCACTGGCAAGATAGTGAATGGTGAATTGTATTCTTACACGGCAAAGGCTTATGTATAAAAGTTCATTAAATAAATGTTTTTTTTTTTATCCTGGTTTTGTTCTGAGTAAGGATGTAATTTGTATTCGTAAAATTATATTTTTGTAAAGTCCCCCGCAAGGCAAGGAATGTTTCCTCAGTATAGGATGCGGTCTTTAAAAAAAAGTGAGCCGTCGCTCAGAACGCCTGGCAGATGTGAAACATTTAAATTATTTTGTACTAGCAACCCGCCCTCGCTTTGCTTCGGTTTCTGTCGCCTTACCCCCGTAGTTCCCGTTCCCGTGGGAATATCGGGATAAAATATAGCCTATTTTACTCCCTGATATTATAGCTTTCCATTGGTGAAAGAATTTTTTAAATTGGTCCAGCCGTTTTGAAGATTACCCGGAACAAACAGACAGACAAAAAATATAAAATGTATTTTAGGCCTATGTATAGTGCAAATAACCGTGTGAGCATGAAAAAGGCCTATTATTTTGACATTACAAACAGACACTCCAATTTTATTTATATAGACTAGCAACCCGCCCTCGCTTCGCTTCGGTTATAGTCGTTTTACCCGCGTAGTTCCCGTTCCCGTGGGAATACCGGGATAAAATATAGCCTAGTTTACGCCCTGATATTATAGCTTTCCATTGGTGAAAGAATTTTTGAAATCGGTCCAGCCGTTTTGAAGATTACCCGGAACAAACAGACAGACAGACAGACAGACAGACAAAAAATTTTTAATTGCTATTTTAGGTATAGGTGTCGTGCAAATAACCGTGTGAGCATGAAAAAAGCCTATTATTTTGACATTACAAACAGACACTCCAATTTTATTTATTGGTATAGACAAGCATGAAAGAACAAATTACGGCAGGAATTAATATGGCACATTGGATAAATAAAATATTACATAAGAATCAGAATTAATTCACCGCATAGTCGCTTACGTACAACAAACATGTCGCATACTTACTATGTATAATACATAAATATCTGGTTGACCGAGCTTCGCTCAGAATATTTTTATCGAATTTATTTAGATATATATTAATAAAAAATAAAAAAAAAATAATGAAAATAAAAATGAAAAAAAAAGAGAATAATAATAACACCGAGATTCGAACCGACGCTGTTTGATTGAAAAAAATACTAAAATTAAAACCTGTCACCTTCCCATCTGAGCTATCGTAACTCATGACGTTGCCAACGAAATTTGAATTCATATTCTTTTAAAATTTAATGTCATTGTTTCAAATAAATCCAAACTAGATCGATTTTTTGGACCCGAAACCTCTAGTATGCCAAGTTTCATCAAAATCGTTGGTGCCGTTTCCGAGATCCTGAAAATATATATACAAGAATTGCTCGTTTAAAGATATAAGATATATTCCGTCATAAAGCGTGGCGTTGCGACACTGCGGCCTGTTTACGCCACGCCAACGGTCAATTTTACCCTCGCATTTCCATCATATAGCGTGGCGTTGCGTCGCCGCGACCTGTTTACACGCCAACGATCTTTACGCTCGCCCATAGACGTTTCGCATCAAAAGTGTTTTAAATAAAAGCTATTAAAATGATGAATTTCATACATAAATAAATGTAGATATAAATATATAAAAATAATTAGTTTGTCTGAGAACCAGGACAGTATGTGGGGTTAATGCTTTATAAATACAATTTGTCACGCTAAGTCGTTGACTTCCTGTCTGACTATAACTGTGGGAAAATACATTATACTATAATAGTTATTAATAATAAAAGTATTTCTTTATAGGAAGCATGCATTGTCACGTCATTATGGTTTTACCCAGTAGTGAGCTGTGGCTGCAAATTGCGTGATTATCTATTTTTTATATTGCAAACGGTAGCAAACCAGCAGAGAGTAAACTTGATGGTAAGTGTTGCTGCCGATCATGGACCTTTGCAAGGCCGCTGCCTACTGCGAAGTAGTGAAGGGAGTGCGAATGCGTGCAATGAGTTTCGGTGATACTAAAGGCATCACTAAAACCCACCACACGCAAACACCCTCAGAAAGTTGGGCTTCTAGCTCTCTCGCTCACCGAAGGAAGCGTAGTAACAAATTGCTACTACTCGGACGTCGATTTTCTGCGAGAGTGTGGTATTACCCCGAACGGACCGGTCCGCGGCTGTAAGTAAACAACAGTCAACAGTGTGGTCCTACCACTGTTAAAAAAAAATACGCTAGCAATATTAATATCTTTCTTATCAAACCAAAAGAGTGCTTTTATTGGACACAATATGGATTTAAATATATTCTGCATGATAATTATTATACTTGGATTGCGTCCAATAAGAAATATGTAACTGTAATCCATACTAATATTATAAATGCGAAAGTAAGGATGTTTGTTTGTTTGTAACGCTTTCACGCTTAAACCACCGAACCGATTTCAAGAATTCTTTCACCAATAGAAAGCTATAATATTAGGGAGTTACACAGGCTATATTTTATCCCGGTATTCCCACAGGAACGAGAACTACGCCGCGGGTAAAGCGACTGAAACCGAACCGAAGCGAGGGCGGGTTGCTAGTATCTAATAACTATTATGAGGGTGTTCGGCTTGCTCTCATATGAAAATAAGATCATAGTCTTTAGGAGACCGGGTTTATTGAATAGTAAGCACAAGCAGATTAACCAAAAGCAACTAGCGTGGGTGTATATTGCCCAGGTTCGATCTGGTGTCTAAGGTAAAGCACGTGCGCATTTATGATATGAAACGTAATTCGCGAAGACACATGAATACCTTTTCTGTACGATTTTATAGTTTCGGCTCTCGTAGTCGACTAGTATATAAAATGATCTGCCTTTCATCGTGAGCGAGTCTATTGAAATGAAATGATTTATTGTTCACATAAAATAGAGTAGCCGAGTTGTTCATTATATCTAGCAGTTAGTTCTTCTATTTAACCTTACTGGGCATGTTAAACTTAAAATTATGATAGGTATGATAGGAATTGGTTTATTGCTCGTTTATTTTAGGCTAAGCGGGACAACAAGAACTTTTATCAGAAGCGAAACGGCTTGCGATTACGAGACTCACGGTACGGTAACTTATACAAATTGCTATACAATAATATTAAGTCATAATATTGTAATCCGTTATCATTGCATATATTTTTCATAATTTATCTGTAAGAGTGTTTGTCACCTAACGCCTTCTAAATGACTGGAGTGATTTTATTGTGCGTATATGTGTATCCATGAGTGATTTGAAAAGACAATAGAATTAGGGATGTAAATATCGAAACCAAAATCATCGAAATACATCGATGTTTGATAACATCATCATCGATGTTTGATAACAGTGGCAAACATCAATGTTTTTTATTAAAACATCGATGTTTCAAAAATATCGATGTATCATTTGCATCGCTAAATAGAAGCCGATTAATGCGAGTCTCAATTGCATTTTCATGACTCAAAACAAGTGTTGTGGTTTGCGTTTAGTGACGGAGTAAGAATACAATTAACCACCCCTATCTTACACAAAAACACACTTTTTTTCTATTTTCCTGAGAGTAATTATACAAAACACAGTAATAAAATTCTGATATACGGACACTACCACGGTTGACGAAGAAATCTATGCGCGACGGATGTGGGCGTATATTTTTGTCCGTATTTTAATTTGTACTAAATTTTGAAAATATATACATGTATATTTTTTTTTCCGTGTGGTGACGGAGTAAGAATATAATTCACCACCCCCTCTCATACCCGTATCGTAAAAGACGTCTAAGGGATATATTATGCATTGATTATGACATCTATACAAGAGATGGAAAACTCGAAACAAAACCCTGTACAAACCTGTCTATCTGCGCCTAATGCCGCCCTAGCCGAGGCCGCGGGTGATCGGATCGGGAATTTAGTCCGTCACCCGCAGAGAGGCTGACCGCGCGACGGTGGCCGACGTCCCAGGACGTCGAGAGGTGAGGGTACCCGAAAGGGTATTCCGTCGGGCCGACCACTGAGGACAAGTCACCCTGCTCTAGTGGTCGGCCCAACAACGAGGTGACGTGGGAACAGGTGGGTTATGGGCCCGCGCGTCGTCCTTTCATCGCCCCGGACGGAATGGACCGCGCGTGCGCTTACCATAGCTCACCCATTAAAAAATAAACACCAACCTGTCTGACCAGCATGGTATAAGTAAGGTCGATTTCCCTTCAGTTTCTTATCGGATATTCTCAATTTGTATCCGAGTGCAGATGCGGTGGTAGATTATTGGATTGTTTCAAACGATGTGTAAATTTGACAATATGTAAGTACCCTTATGCGTCGCCGCCGGCGACTGGGGCGGCGCAGGTGCGATTACCTGCGCCCGATGCCGACTTACCCGAGGCCGCAGGTGTCTGGATCGGGGAATAAGTCCGTCGCCCGCCGAGAGGCCGACCGCGTGAGGAAAGATCGCCATCCTCCCCGAGAGGGGGACGTTGGTCGATGGGAGGGTACTCCTCAGAGGTTATTTCGTCGGGCCAACCACTGAAGACAAGTAACACTGCTCCGGTGGTCGGTCCAATGATGAAGGCGACGTGGTGTTATGGGTGGGTTGCAGGTGTGCGTGCTTATGCCCCTCTGTCGCCCCGGACGGAGTGGTACGAAGAGTGCGCCGAACGCAACCCACACCCAAGAAAAAAAAGGGTTTATGCTGAATAAATGAGTGATTTGATTAAAGCAGCCCAACAACAATTAATCAATATATAATTAGGTGTCAAAATTAAATACAGTTCATTCAACAATAAATGTTTACAGACAGCAACAGAGTTGATTGATTGATTAACTATGTCGGTAACAAGCCAAAACTATAAGGTAAGTCAAGGTAGGCATTCGAGGTGGTGGAAGGGCCTTAACCCTTCTAGTTCACAATTAATCAAACCTTGTACGTGTTATAATTATAAATATAATTCAATGTCAGTATAATACTGTCGTCATTATCTTACTAATATTACAAACGCGAAAGTTTGTGAGTATGTTTGTTGCTCTTTTACGCAAAAACAACTGAATGGTTTTGATGAAATTTCACAATAGTACAGCTAACATATCAGAATAACACATAGGCTATAATTTATCACGATATTCCCATGGGAAGGTGAACTATGCGGGTAATACCGCAGGGCACTGCTAGTACATGCATATATCCTTATTAATATTATAAATGCGAATGTAAATTTGTTTGTTTGTTACGTTTTCACGCCTAAACCACTGAACCGATTTCAAAAATTATTTCACCAATGTAAAGCTATGATATCAGGGAGTAACATAGGCTATATTTTATCCCCGTATTCCCACGGGAAGGGGTACTACACGGGTAAGGCGAAGAGTATTGCATCCATCCCAAATAATTGAGAAAAAAACAGGACGGTCATGTAAATTATTCACTTTTGTTGTAAAGAGACCCTCTAAGAAAAATATTACGAAATTCAATCCCAAAGAATATGAAACGCAGTGGCAAAGTTTGTATGGGAAAAATACCTAATTCATCGTCTTTAATTAAACTTTAAGGGGTTGATTTTTAGCCGAGGCCGCGGGTAACTGGACAGAGAAGTTAGTCCGTCACCCGCCGAGAGGCCGACCACGCGACGAAGACCGACGTCTCCGAGGGGAAGACGTCGGTCGAGGAGAAGGTAATCCTGAAGGGGTATTCCGTCGGGCCGACCACTGACGACAAGTCACCAGTGGTCGGCCCAACGACGAAGGCGACGTGCTACATGGGTGGCAGCCCCGTACTGCGTGGCGCCCGTATGTCGCCCCGGACCACCAAACCAAAAAACCCACTCCAAAAAAAGGTGTTAATTTTTAGAATACTTTATATCTTTTTAGTGAGTGTTTACATCACAAAACCAAGACGGGCATCATCCCCTGATGGACATCGTCATCCTGATGGACTAATGAAAGGATGATATAAATTTCAGAATGTCAGAAATCCTTCATTATTATTTCTCAGCTCATCTACGTAATGTTGAATCCGAGCTTCCTTCACAATAGGACGAAAATTAATCTACTATATAACTATGTTTAGGAGGATTGGTATAGAGTTTTATTTCGAGTATTCCTTTTCTTTCACAGATGTTATATGCGTACTATATCCTAAAGTCGTGATGGTGAGTTGTATTTCTCCTCGATCACCATATGGAAAAGTCTGAAAGCCGGCCTTATTACAGCTTAAATAAAAATATATAGTGGTTAAATGTAACCCCAAAAAAAACCCATATACGAAACTTTAATGTATTTAAAAGCCGCAGGGCTTCAATGTATTATATACACGTCACTGATACGGAGAAGGGTTGAAATTTAGCGTAAAATTGTCACATTATCGCATTTTCGCGGTGATGGAATTCGTTCGAAATAATCACGTTTGCTACTACATAGAATACATTATTTTTGAAATGAAACTTCTTATATAAATAAAAGATTTTGATTGTCCGACGTTTCGAACACTTTACAGCGTTCATGGTCACGGGCGGATTAAAATGTCTCACCTCCAGCAAGTCATCTTTCATCGTTATCACCATCAAAGCTCATAGACTTCGATTCGAGCCTCCTCCACTATGGCAAGGAAATTGACCTATACGACACTGGTCAGACGGATTGGCATAGGGTTTCATTTAAGTTTTCTTTTTCTTAAAAATGTTATCTGCAAATAATCCTTTAGTTGTCTTTTACGACATCCATGGGCAAGAGAGTGGATGTTGATTTGTATTTTTACTCCACCACACGGAAATCCACACTTCTTGTGTAAATAAAAACTATTTTTACGAATTTTGTCGCGTTTGTATTTGATTTTTGATTGCACGACGTTTCAAACACTTTACATTGTTCATGGTCATGGGCGGACTAAGATGTCGCACATCCAACAATTCATCGCTATTACAGAGATTAATTTACAATGTGTAATACTCACGTAAACATAAAACATTATGAAACTATTAGATTTTGAATGTGACAATTTTATGTTCTTAAAATTGTCGCACCTTTATTCATAAACTGAATTAACACAAAATTTCAATTTTGTGGGTAATCGCATTTAAAGTTTGACATATTTAGATTGATGACTTCAAAAAATTATAAAAAAATGAATAGAAGGACTAGGTATTTAAAAAAAAAAGATAACTGTAACGTAATTAGTCTATTATTGGAATAAGATACAAAATTATACTATCTAAAGGAAGAATACACCTTAGACAGCAGTTTAAAAAAAGTTCGTACTTATTTCTCTTTTCACTAAAATATGTGCCTGAATAATTTTTTTTATTTATAGTACAAAACTGAAATAAAACTTAGTTATTAAAGTTCTGCATAAATGTTTTAGTATTAAACTGCATTAATTCAAAATGATGCCATAATTGTACAATATAATTTATAAAAAACTGAATTAAATCTTAATGTGTTAATAAAACATACATGTAATTTTCTAATAAAATGAAATAAGTATGAATACATGCAGCTTTTGAATAAAATAAAGTATCGACATGTACTCAGGAGTTAATGGAAACGAGAACGACAATCTTTTATCTCTGTCATTTACGTCGTATCGATGTATCTGTTAGATTGTACGTATTCTACTGACGAAGTTATTTCGGTTTTTATTAAAAACTCATAAAACGTAAATTTTGAATTAATTCAGTTTATGATTAAAGGTGCGATGTGTTAGGTCATATTGTCATGTCTAGAGCCGCGGGACGGTTCGTTTAGCGTAGTACCTCTTGCAGAAAATCGACATTTGAATAGTACCATTGTTACTGCGTTTCATTCGGTGAGCGAGAAAGCCGGAAGCCCAACTTTAAGAGGGTGTTTGCGTGTGGTGGGTTTTGGTGATGCCTTTAGAATCGCCTAATCTCATTGCATGCATTCACACTCCCTTGACTTTCTTCATGGTAGGCAGTAGCCTAGCAAGAGGCTTGAACCCAGTAGTGGGCGGTGAATGGGCTGAGATAGATAGATAGTCGTATTTTACGACATTCATACGCAACATATTGATGAATTTTTACCATTTACCTCCTTACTTATTTTACTTTCTTTATCTTATTTTACTTTCTTATTCCAGCATCAGATAGAAGATATTTAATAAATATTTCGTAGAATCAAATACAAAGGCGATAAAATCCGTAAAATAGTTTTATTTACAATGTGTAAAACTCGCGTAAACATCAGAAATCATTAAATATTTAGTACCTTCTTTAAATATAAAAAAAACGTTGATTGCAGCAAATGCGTCATTCTGTAGAACATGAAAATCGATAGTGCGCTTAATACTGCTAAGTAAGAAATATATACGTATATACAGAGTGTGTCGTAAAGAGTAAATAATATTTCACCTGTGGCGGTAGGACAACATAACTTTGAAGTAAATTGAGTTTATGTTATGTGAAATTCTTCTGACGTTTAAGTTTTAGAATAAGATAGATAGAAGTATATTGAATTAAAATTTAGTGTGATGTCATATTTTGTGTTGTACTGTACACTTTAAGAACTATCGTGAGTAACAACACCCATATTATTGGATTTTAATAAAATAGACTTTATTCAAATTCAATTGAAAATAAATCATCATCATTATATACATCCCACTGTTGGGCTCAAGCCTCCTCCAAAATAGGACGAATATTGACCTATATCATACTTGTTAGACGACTGGCAAGATAGGGAGTGCTAAATTGTATTCTTCCCCGTCACCACATGGATAAAGTAATTGTCATCAGTATAATTTCGAAACGGAGGATAAGATGAAGATACCACTGATTTACTTCTAAATAAAATGAATTATATAACTAATATAGAACAGGTCGAATAAAAATCACTTCTGTATAATTCCTACCTTGCATTTGCAATTTATTGTAAAATATTTATTACATATTAATACATTGTTTAAATCTTACATTATTCATGTAAAGATACAACGTGATTACAATTATCAATCCCTTTCCTTCATCAGTGGCGAAGATTTTTAGCAAAATAAGGAGACAAATCTTAAATACCTTATTAGGGTTCCGTACCCAAAGGGTAAAGACGGGACCCTATTACTAAGACTTCGCTGTCTGTCCGTCTATCCATGCATCTGTCTGTAACCAGAATATATCAAGAACCGCGATAGCTAGACAGTTGAAATTTTTACACGTTATGTATTTTTGTTGCCGCTATAACAACAAATACTCAAGACCAAATAAAATAAATATTTAAGGGGGGGCTCCCATAGAACAAACGCGATTTTTATAGCTAATGGTACGAAACCCTACCTGCGCGTTTCCGACTCGCACTTATATTTTTATTTTAGTTCCAATATCATTGTCCAGGAACACCTGACAGCTTTGGAACAGATGTGCACCATGAATATATATATTTTTAATACTTACTTTTTACGAAACAACCTGTATCTATTTATATTTGCATGTATAATTCAACATGTAAGGTCGTTAGAATAATCCCAGGGTGCACATTCATCATTATGATATTGTATGCAACCTTCGTTTGCAAGCATTTTTTATAAATAACGATAATCCTATACTATATATGTAAAAATATATAAACATGAAGCTTTTTAAAGATGTTTGGATGTTTGTTACTCAAACACACATTAAGCATTGTACAGATTTGGATGAAAATTGGCATATAGATAGACCATGTTCTGGAGTATCATCGTCATCATCCCAGCCCACATACGTCCCACTGTTGGGCTCAGGCCTCCTCCACGATGGGAGAGAATTTGACCTACTATATCATGCTGGTCAGACATGTTTCGAGTTTTCCTTCTCTTGCACAGATGTTATGTGCACATTATACTTGCTACTCTCGCTCCATAGCTGTGTGCTGCAATCGGTCTCAATCACTCTCTCCCTATTCTTGGACAAAAAACGTCCCACATTTTCGTGTCACTAAATTGCGTTTTATTCGTAAAAATATTACCATCATGTGCGCAAAAAAGTTTCACTTCAATAGTTTCTACAACACAATATTTATAGACACTACAATTATACAAATTATTAGCATGTTTAAATCGCGTTATAACTAACATAAGTGTTTAAATAGACTTTTAAAGATTACATCTTTGTTTAATTAAAGTTGCTAGATTAAAGGCTATCTGAAAAATAAAAATTCAAGGCATGAGTTCGTATTTTAAATCAAGCAAAGCGATAGTAAAGCTAAAAATTTGTTTCTATTTGATATAATCTTAAAACAAATATAGGAGTTATTACTCTTCCCCCGTCCCAATGAGGCTGAACTTCAGCTGCTCGTAGCTACCCATCCACTTTGTATTGGCCGACCAGTCAATTTTATTTTCTGTCTCCCACAGTCCGTTTAGCCTCCTATTAAACTTTGTAATTAAATTTGTTGCGTGTCTAAAGTTAATTAAATTAGTTGCCCAGGATTTACTGAGGGTCAAACTTCGGTATCATTTATGGAGGCCATTATGGATTACGGGAGTACAATGGTGTAAATGTGCGGTGGAATCAGTGGCATAAAAATATTACGTTTATATACAAATATATATATATAAATCCCCTGTTCGCGTGTTTGTAATTGATCTCCTTCTAAACGGCTGGACCGATTTTTATGTTTTTTTTTTGTTTGTGTTTTGATGGATGTGAGAATGGTTTGGATTAATAATTGAAACTGGTAGGTGACGCTGCGATCAATTTTAAGGAGAATTCCTGTTACTATTCTTTTAGATTTGAATAAAATAACGTCTGTTGGGTCAGCTAATTTTAATATAATATAAAATTTACAGATTTCTGTGTGGTGACGGAGTAAGAATACAATTAAGCACCCCCTTTCTTACCTGTGGGTGTCGTAAAAGATGACTAAGGTATTAAATATTATTATAAGATCTATGCAAGAGAAGAAAAACTTGAAATGAAATCCTATACCTATGTTTAACCAGCGTGGTATAGTAGATCTATTTCCCTTCTATTTCGGAAGAAACTCGAGCCCAACAGTGGAACCTATATGAGTTGAAATAATAACGACGAATGATAAAATTGACAAAAGAAAATTTTATTTTATCTCGGATCAAAAGATTAATTGGAAATATTCAAATTCGAGTGTTGAGCAAACAATACTATCTGCATAAATATTTGTTATGCAAATGAAAGAAAGACAAATTGACTTTTATGCTCGAGAATTTTTATTTTCTAAAGTATTATTCCACCGATGTGATAAAGAGTGAATGAAATACGAGATATAATATTCACATATACATAATACATATATACATTCTCCGTGTGGTGACGGAGTAAGATTACAATTCACCACTCCCTATCTTGCCCGTGGATGTCGTAAAAGACGACTATGGGATATTATAGTAAGCACATAACATCTATGCAAGGGAAGGGCAACTCGAAATAAAACCTTATACCAATCTGTCTGACCAGCATGGTATAGTAAAGTCAAATTCTCTCCTATTGTCGAGGAGCCGAGCCCAACAGTGGGATGTATATGAGCTGAGATGATGATACATAATACCCATTTATCATCATTATTACCTTTTTTGTGGTAGGCTATGATCTGGACACACCTCGCCCAATCTGTTCAGGGCGACGGAGAGGCAGCGTGTGGTCCCATAACCTACTGCATTCTCTCCCCATCGCCATTGGGGCGACCACTGGCACCGATACTTGACATCTATGGCCGGCCCAATCTTTATTATTCTGAGGCCTGCTCTTATACCGATAACCTACTTGGGTTCAACGCAATATGTCCCTTCTTATACGCAACATTATCCTGTGTGCCTACTCTTGAAATCAATTCTAATTTTTAATCCGATTCAATTCCAATTTCATCAAACTTATATTTGGTACTCTTAAACAAAATCGAGAATGAATTCTTCGCATTTGCCGTTGTTATTTTCATCAAATATGCCGTATTTTATTACTTTAAATTAATAATGTTACCGAACTCGATCACCAGAAACACGCTTTCTTGAAATTGTGCAACATTAACGATTTTAAACTACGTCAAAATCACGTCGGAAGTAGCAAATATTTGACTTAATCGACGAGACGAATACATTTAGTTTAAAAAAATCCAACGAATTTGATTCCAATCGTGCGCTAGCGTCGCTTTCAAGAGTACCAAATTGCTCAAATTCGAGCTGCGATTGGCTTTAGGATTGGAATCGAGATTCAAGAGTAGGCACACTGATTTCTTCTTTACATTTATTCTCATAGTTTTCTATGTCATGCTTCACGCAATCCATCCATTTTTCACACTTCGTTCTATATTACTTTTTATCCATGTGGTTACGAAAAAAATAATTAATCTCCCCCTCTTTTGGTACAGGCGTTTACTCTTTAACTTTTTGTCACTAGCGCAACTTTCAAATGTCTTCTTTTATCCGTCGCTTTTGTAGCCCAGCAGTAAATACGTATTTTTGGGTTTTGGCGGAATAAGAATACAATTCACCATACATCTTACCCATTTGTCGTAAAAGACAACGAAGGGATATAGTAAGCATATAACATCTATGCAAGAGAAGAAAAATCAAAACAAAACTCTATACCAACCTATCTGACCAGCATGGTATAGTAAGATCAATTACCGTCTTATTGTGGAGGAGGCTCGAGCCCAGCAGTGAGACGTGCCGCCGAGACGATTGAATGAAAATGTGTGCATGCTAAATAACCCATCATTTACAATTGCAAAATCCCTCTATTTATAAACTTAAAGACGTTAATTGTTAAACACATGGTTGGGGTGAGAGCTGCCCATTAGGGGATAACACTATAGACTCCACAGAAAGGTTGACAATCCCAGTTGCTGTTAAGTTTCTTAAAATAAGCAGCTGCTCTTACTCCTGGTGCATCTTCAGCCTATTTTTATATTTGTGAGGAAAGACCGACGTCCTCCCCGAGGGGGGGGGACCTCAGTCGATGAGAGGGTACCCGAAATAGGGGGTATTCCGTCGGGCCGACCACTGACGTCAAGTCACCTTACTCCGGTAGTCGGCGCAACGACGAAGGCGACGTGCATCGTGGGTGGATTGCGGGTGTGCGTGCTTACGCCCCTCTGTCGCCCCGGACGGAGTGGTGCGAGGGGCGCGCCGATCGCAATCCACCACCAAAAAAAAAGCCTATTTTATGTCTTCCACAGTATATGTAAGGGATGATAAAACATATTCTTAACCCGAAAAGGAGAATTTTCATCTGTAAAAAAATGACAAATAAGTACATACTATTGCAGGCTTTTTTTTATTATATCCCGAAGCCGGCTTTAAGGACACCTATGGATAAGATAGCGAAGTAGTGAATTGTATTCAAAATTAGTCACCAGACGGTATAAATATAGATATCAAAATAAATATATTTCTGTATAACATGACTCGACGCTTGTTATGACGCTTAAGAAAGGCTTTCAACTAAAACTAATTACCATATTATCGCAATATACATTCATAAATCCTCATAACACATTGCGGTAAACAATAGGAGTGTACACATACCGTAATAATAATTTATGTTTAGAATATTCGTGCTACGATGCGTTGATATTCGTAGCGAACGTAGCCTTCATGTAACTTGGACATCAAATTTGATTGGCGTAGCGGTTTAAAAAGACGGTGTAAGAATACAATTCAGCACTCCACTATCTTGCCCGTGTAGCGTTGCCGGATAAAGCCGGACATAGGTAGGCTTTTAAATTGCGTGTCCTGTCAAAATAATCGGTGTCTGGCTTGCCCGGCTTTTATTAGGCTTTTTAATTTTACAATATCTGGTTGATCGAGCTTCGCTCGGAATATTTTTGTCGAATTTATTTAGATATATATTAATGAAAAATAAATAATGAAAATTATATAAAAAATGGGTGCGTGTACTTATGTACGCGCGTGAGAAGTTATACTTTTTGGCATCATTAAAAAATAGTTTTTAATTGCATGCAAATAATTAATTACAATAAAATAATAGAAGGATTGGAAAAGGATAATCAACAAAGTTCAGTTTAATAGTCATCAAATTTAAACTAAAAGAATCTTAGATTGATCTTAGATATCAATAATTAATATTAAAAATTGAAAATTAATATATTTATATAATAATATATTTAATATATATATTTAATATGAATTTATATAATATATAATTAATATATATATATATATATATATATATATAATTATTAAAAACAAAATTTAGAGAATAATAAATATATAAGACATAATTTGTACTAAATATTATAAGATTCTTAATTTTAAATGTTTGTTATTGATTATTTAATATTTTAAAAATAAATTTAATAATAAATTCAAAAATTGAATTTAAGGTTAAGCAGACAGCTTCATACTGTTAATTTTGTGTCACAGATGCGCGCGCATCTTAAAATTTCACTCAATGAGCGGTTAAGCAGACAACTTCATACTGTTAATTTTGTGTCACAGATGCGCGCGCATCTTAAAATTTCACTCTCATCATTTTTTCATAACGCGCCTAAAGAAGTATAACTTCAAAAATTACAAAAATAGAATAATAATAACACCGAGATTCGAACCGACACTGTTTGAATACCACATAACCCAAAATTAAAACCGGCCGTCTCTCCAACTGAGCTATCGTAACTTATGACGTTGACAACGAAATTTGAATTCATATTCTTTTAAAATTTAACGTCATTATATTGTTTTACTAAAAACACGGACAAAACAACATTTTCTATAAATAAAACCTAGCTAGATCGATTTTTTGGACCCGAAACCTCTAGTATGCCAAGTTTCAACAAAATCGTTGGAGCCGTTGCCGAGATCCTGAATATATATATATATATATATATATATATATATATATATTATATATATATATATATATATATATCATATATATATATATATATATATATATATATATATATATATATATAATATATATATGATATATACATATTATATATATATATATATATATATATATATATATAACCCTATGCGCGTGGATATCGTAAAAGACGACTAAGAGATATAATACGCATATAACATATATGTTTTTTCTCTCTAATTTTTTCTCTTCATATATGAAGGGAAAAAAATTCAAAAGAAAACCTTTTACCAACCTATCTAACCAGCATGGTTTGTATGGACCTTACTAGGTCAATTTCTCTCCTATTGGAGGAGGCTCAACCCAACAGTGGAACGTATATGAGCTGATATGATCAAGGTGATGACCCGGCATAAAAAGTATTCATCATTCTCAACTTATCTCTCAAATTAATGTAAAAGAAATACAGCAATTTCTTTTTAATATTAGATTAAACTTGAGACGTAGAAGGTAATTTAATTACAGATCCATTTAATAAAATGAAATGGAGTTATAGATGACTCGTATAAACGTAAATGATTGGCAATTTGTACTGACCTTTTCGGGCGATATGCGAACACCGGCAACACGTTATAAGAAAATGTTCATATCATAAAAAAAATAACGTCGAAGTTAAAATGTTTTCATAACATTTGATATTATTTTTTTATTTCTTTTTTTTTGCAAACGGTGGCAAACAAGCAAATAGTACATCTGATAGAAAGTGTCGCTGCCGCTCATGGACCTTTGCTAGGCCGCTGCTTCTCGGAAGAAAATGAAGGGAGTGTGAATGCGTGCAACCATGTTTCGGAAACTAAAGCCATCACCAAAACCCACCACGCGCAAACAAATTAAAAAAATGCTACTACTCAGACGTTGATTTTCTGCTCAGTGTGGTACTACCCCTGACGGACTGGCCCGCGGCTATAGACAGACAACTGAACAGTGTGCTACTATCACTCCAATATTATTTTTTATTTACAACATAAAACTTTTTTTGCGTATAAAATCAAGTTTCAGTCATGTTGTGTCATCATAATTTATACTGTTTTAAATGAAATGTAAAATTTGATTGCATAAATAATAGATTTATCGTGCCAAGTGTTGCGATTTCGATGCTCAAGCAAAACAACACTTGTGTGGCCTAACTTTTGTAAACATCTCTGAATACACGGAATATTTTCTTAGTACATGGTACTAAGTACCATCAAAAAAAGAACGCAAAGCAGTTATGAGGATTGCCGAGAGAAGTGAAAACTTAGAATTATGAACAAAAATTTGCCATTGTTAGATAATTATTCCTCATGATTTCCTTATTAATCCCTCATTGCACGCATTCATACTCCCTTCACTTTCATCGCGGTAGGCAGCGGCCTTACAAAGGTCCATGAGTGGCAGCAACACTTAACATCAGGTGAACTGTTTGCTCCTTTGCCACTAGGGATGTGACTTGGAGGGAAAAAATCGATTAATTAAATAATTGATTTCTTGTTTAAAAAAATCGATTATAAAATAATCGATTAATTAAAAATAAATAATCGATTAAAAATAATCGATTTTTCTCCCAACAGGATTATGATGACCTTTTTTCTTTTTTTAGGAAATTTGAGCTTTATTTTCTAATATAGTATGAAACACGTTCCGTGTGGTGACGGAGTAAGAATACAATTCACCACCCCCTATCTTACCCGTGGATGATCGTACGAGACGACTAAGGGATATAAAACGCATATAACATCTATGCGAGAGAAGGAAAACTCGAAATAAAACCCTATACCAACACGTCTGACCAGCGTGATATAGTAGGTCAATTACCCACACACAATTCCATTGTGGAGGAGGCCCGAGCCCAACAGTGGGACGTATATGGGCTGAGATGATGATGATGAAACACTGCACGCAGTATCGTGATGTCCTTTTTTTTAGGAAATCTGGCAGTGAAATAATCGATTAATTTTAATATAAAAATAATCGAAAATAATCAATTTTTTATTATTTTGATAATCGAATATAAAATTCGATTATTACAAAAAAATAATCGATTATTATAAAATCGATTATTTTTCACATCCCTATTTGCCACCGTTTTTACAAAAAAAAACCCGTGTTTCGCCTCCAAATGAGACATCCTCAGGACAGTTCCGCTTCAAAAGCTTCCGAAGTTCTGCGGCAAATTGCAGGTTGACGTTCTGGAGTGTGCTCATCACATCGGAGTCACTTTCTTATCTCCTATTCCACCTTGATCCTATACATTATTCCTTCTATTCCATTGAAGTATGCGGTATATTGATTAACCCCTTTTAAAGACCCTGCACTAACCCAATAATCCTTGTATTGCGGGGGACTTTATCACAGCTGACGTACGTACCATTGTAGGGCTTGAGCCTCCTTCGCAATGGGAGGGAAATTGACCTACTATACCACGCTGGTCAGACGGGCTGGCATAATTTTATTTCGAGTTTTCCTTCTCTTGCATAGATTTCATCTACAACAATCTCTTGGTCGTCTTTACGACACCAACGGACAAAAACGGGAGTGGTGAATTGTATTCTTATTCCGTCACCACACGGAATGCAAAGAAGAATGTAAGAATACAAACATAATTAACGGACACAAATTACATCCAGACTCAGAACAACAATTTGTGTTGTCCTGCATGGGATTCGAACCCACAACACTGATACGGTAGATCGGTATCACCATCACGCCATCTGTGCAGTATTTTTTTATTATTCATCTCAGTTCAATTATAAAACGTGTATAAACTTTTATGTATTTTGAAATTTACCTTTGTGTGGAAATACCAGTTGAGACCTACTGACATAACAACAATTTGTAATATTCACTCCCCAAGGTCTGTTGTACGAGTTTTTGAAGTGAAGGATTGTTTTAGATATAGCGGTGTATTATGAAGGTAATGCAATGAAAATTATACGTATTTTATTATCGAAATAAACCTACAGTTGAAATGGATTTAAAATTCTGTAGTATAATATACTATATTACTTTTGCGGTAATGACTGCGGCATTTTAGTTATCTTTAACTACTGTTTTAATTATTTCAAAAGAGTTATGTAAGTTTGTAAGTCTTAAGATAGCTGTAAAACTATATATTGTAATTTTCAACTTTAATGTCTACGAGTAAAGACGAATTTAGTATGTACATGAAAGTTAATAACGCTTCTTGCAATTACTGAATTAATACAGGTAGCTATGCTTTATTCTCTTGAGCAAGTAGAAGTTTGTGCCAATGTTGTAACCATTTAACCTATAGAAGAATACAATTCATCACTCCTACTCTTCTTCGTGGATGTCGTAAAAGACGACTAAAAGATTTGATGCGCATATGATGAAATTCGGCAACCCGCAGAAGAACGGGTGTAACCGACATAGCACAAAGAATTAGCACGCTGAAGTGGCAATAGGCAGGCCACATCGCTCGACGAACCGACAACTGCTGGGGAAGAAAGGTTCTCGAGTGGCGACCACGTATCGGACGACGAAGTGTGGGACGCCCCCACTAGGTGGACCGACGACCTGGTGAAAGTTGCTGGACGTCGTTGGATGCAGGCGGCACAGAACCGCACTTTGTGGCGTAACATGAGGGAGGCCTACGTCTAGCAGTGGACAGCGATAGGCTGAAATGATGATGATAATGAAATCCATGAGAAGGAAAACTCGAAACAAAATCCAATGCCAACACGTCTGATCAGCTTGGTATAACAGGTCAATTTCCCTCTTACAGTGGAGGAGGTTCGAGCCCAACAATGGAACGTAAATAGGCTGAGATGATGATGACCCAACATGCAAAAAGATATTTGCATGTGACATATTTGAGTTTGATATATTCGATTCAAAATCCAACAACACATTTTGTTTTTATTAAACCACTTTTTTTGATTTACCAATAGGAAGCCATGTTTTATGAGCACGAGAACTAGCAGCTGGTAATATAGCATATGTTTAATCGCCCTATTCCAATGAACGCGGGTGAAATCATAGGAATTTACTAATCCTTATCCTTACTTCCTTATCTTTACTTCCTTACTAATATTACTACCAACCCGCACTCGCTTCGCTTCGGTTTTAGTCGTTTTACCCGCATAGTTGCCGTTCCCGTGTAAAAAATACCGGGATAAAATGTAGCCTAGTTTACGCCCTGATATTATAGCTTTCCATTGGTGAAAGAATTTTTGAAATCGATCCAGCTGTTTTAAAGATTACTCGGAACAAACAGACAGACAGACAAAAATGTTTTAATCTGTATTTTAGGCATAGGTGTCGTGCAAATAACCGTGTGAGCATGAAAAAAGCCTATTATTTTTACATTACAAACAGACACTCTAATTTTATTTATTGGTACCTATAGATAAACGCGAATGTTTGTATGTGAAGATGTTTGTTGCTCTTTCACGCAAAAACTACTGAATGGATTTTGATGATACTTTACAATAATATAGCTTACATATCAGAATAACACAGAAGTTATAATTTATCCCAATATTCCCATGGGATGAGGAACTGCGTGTGAAACCGCAGGGCGCTGCTAGTTGTTGTTAAAGTCAACAGAGCTCATACATATCTCACTACAAGGCTTGAGACACAGCGAAAGGAAAATTGGTCTACTATACCAGGCCGGTCAGCCGAGTTGGTATAGAGTTTTATGTAGAGTTTTTCTTCTCTTACAATACGTTTTCTGCATATCATACTGCAACTCGAAATGAAACCTTATACCAACATATCTGACCAGCATGGTATAGTAGGTCAAATTCCCTCCCATTGTGGAGAAGGCCCGAGCCCAACAGTGGGACATATGTGGGGTGCGATGATGATGATGATGATGATATCATACCTATCTCTTTTAAGATATCTACGGGCAAGAGAGCGGGTAGTGAATTCTATTCTTACTCCGTCACCACACGGAATATTTTTAACAAAATAAATGTGAGCCAATTTCATTTTATACTGAACTTAATAATCAGACATGTTTTAAAGTTTATAAGTCCGAAGACATAGTTGCGCGTTATGGTGATCAAACTCCATCGATCGAAAAAGACCTCTGCGTAACAATTTTTTGAATGTTCTCCAACTCGGCTACTCTTGTTTCCATACCACAAAAATATGTCTATTAAGATAAAATTTACCGAGTCCCCTTATACTCGTATTCACTTATTTATTTTGATTAAGCAATAAATTCCGTGTGGTGACGGAGTAAGAATACAATTCACCACCCTCTCTTGCCCGTGTTCGTAAAAGACTAGTTATGGATTAAATATGGATATAACATCTATGCAGGAGAATGAAAACTCAAAATAAATCCCTATAGCAACAGGTCTGACCAGCGTGAAATAGTAGGTAAATTTCCCTTTTACTGTCAAGCAGACTCGAATTCAATTTTAAATTATTATACATAAACCCCGAGAAGGCACTTACATATTGTCAAGTTCATCATTTGCCTGCCCTCATCTCACGCTAAGTGTGGTCGGCACAACAATGTACTTACCTTCCATAACCTCCTATCAGCCGTTATATCTGCACTCATTCTTTTCATACGCATATCCTCATTTAAACAATCCATCCATCTCTCTTTGGGTCACATATTGTCAAGTTAACAAAATTAAATTAAATTATCCAAAAAATAAACTATCACCGGATCGGAGCGCGACCGCTACTGAATATCCGGTAAAAAACTCGGCGGGCTTGTCTATTATATTTAATTTTTTTTAATTTTATATTTTTAATTATTGATCGAGGCCAACAGTAACAGCTGAAGCGATATATCATTGAAGGTGAATTGGTAAACAATTTATTATTATTATTTATTTATTCATAATAGTACGTCAAATGCTTAAATTCTATTAAAAGGTGTAGCCAAAAACCAGTTTAGGTTTATCTGTACACCTAGGAAACGTCGACAATATTTACAAGAATACTTATACATAATGTACCGGCTACGAATACTACCAACGCTTGCATTGCTCGTGAGTGTCATAAAAGACTGCTAAGAAGACCTAGACCTAGAGCAACTTCATCCAATTCTGTCTGGTCAACGATTACATTACTATGAAAATCTATTGGCAAAACCTTTGCAATATATACTATGACAGATTAGTATTGTATCGATCCCAAGTAACTGATATAAGGGCAAGATGATAGGCCGATATATATGTATAGATATATAACACATAACACTTGTGTGGTGAGGGCTACGAATACTACCAACTCTTACATTAATCGTGCGTGTCGTAAAAGACAACTGATAGTCGGACAGGAGGTGGATCATAAAACTATTTCTTTATTTTTATTGTAATCGGTGGCAAACGAGCTTACAGTACACCTGACGGTAAGTATTGCTGCCGCTCATGGACTTTTGCAAGGTCGCTGCCTACCGCAAAGAAAGTGAAGGGAGTGTGAATGCGTGCAATGAGATTCGGTGATACCAAAGGCATCGCTAAAACCCACCACACGCAAACACCCTCACAAAGCTGGGCTTCCGGCTCTCTCGCTCACCGAACGAAGTGCAGTAACTAATTGCTACTACTCGGACGACGATTTTCTGCGAGAGTATGGTACTATGCCGGACGGACCGGCCAGCGGCTGTAGACAGACAACTCTCAACAATGTGATCCTACCACTAGCAAACCATTTAAACCATCTTAAAACCATTTGCAATATGCAGGATGAAAAAAGGGCACATATTGCGTCGATCTTTGGGATGGGATAAAAGCAGGACAATGATGATAATCTTGGAATATCGATTATACAAGGAATGCAGCTTCTTTTTAGGTAGGCTCTGGTCAGCATGCACGTCCATTCCAAGTCCAAGGTAACGAAAGGACGGCACTCGGCCACATAGCCCATCTTATTCCCCAAATTCTCCAATGGGCAGGCCACTGGTATATAATCCTTGATGTCAGTGGCCGAGCATAGCTGCTTGAATAAAGATTTTATTGTGAAGTTATTTATGGTATATTAATATTCATATTACGTTGGTCGCCATTTTTCTTTATTTTCACAGTTTTATCGTGTTGAACTATTGATTCAAATCAGTTTGTACGTTAAACTATGTTGTCTAGACATGTAATAATAGTTTTGTACTTCAACTTTGTCAGGCAAGGTCAAAATTATTGGTTGGCGAAAAGCCAAAAGATGAAAAGAATAAGAAAGGAAGCGCTGACAACATTCCATGGATAAAAACTTATTTGTGAGCAAAAAACTATTGTCACTTTGAACATTTTATATTGGAGAACTGTTACAATCAATGTAAGAGTTAGGCTAATGTGGGTAAATACGTATGATAAATGAATTGTGAGTCACATTATCGTCTTTACGGGAGACATTTTTATAAATAATCTTTCCTTACCTTAAATTTTCCCAGTAATTTTGATTGATGACATTACATTTGAAGGTAAATAAAAAAGTAGCCCGTTGAACCTATACAGAGGCGGCTATAGAACATATTATATCCTCAGGGCTACAAGTCGGATCAAGAGGTCAGATGGCCGGTTTAGTTTGCGGTCAGATACTACCAAAAAATAGAAATATGCTCATATTATAAACTAGAAACCCGCCCTCGCTTCGCTCCGGTATTAGTCGTTTTACCCGCGTAGTTCCCGTGCCCGTGGGAATACCAGAATAAAATATAGCCTAGTTTACGCGCTGATAGTATAGCTTTCCATTGGTAAAAGAATTTTTGAAATCAGTCCAGCCGTTTTGAAGATTACCCGGAACAAACAGACAGACAGACAAAAAAATTATAAAATGATTTTTAGGCATGTGTATAGTGCAAATAACCGTGCGAGCATGAAAAAAGCCTATTATTTTGACATTACAAACAGACACTTCAATTTTATTTATTGGTATATATAAAACAATTTTTACGGATGTTTGTATTTGGTTTTTGATTGTCCAAAATTTCGAACACTTTTTAGCGTTCATGGTCACGGGCGGACTAAAATCTCTCACGTCCAACAAGTCATCTTTATTACAGGGGTTTATATCTACCCCTTACAGAATTAGTTATAACTAATAACTGCATATATGCACACTAGAATTTTGTGTATGTACATTATTAGTATTATTATCTTATTCATCATTTCGGATCATCAATACGTTCTACTGTTGAGCTCGAGCCTCCTCCACAGGGAAATTGAACTACTATACCGCGCTAGTCAGACATGTTGGTATAGTTTTGTCACAGTTTTCCTTTTCTTACATAGATATTGCATACTTTATCCCTTAGTCGTCTTTTACGACATCCAAGGTTAAGAGACGCGGTGGACAATTGTATTCTTGCTCCATCACCACACGGATCATTATTTAATCCTATAAAAGTACAAACTGACACCGTAACGCGTTACGTAACGAAGCGGTTTATCCTATCCATAAGAAGTTATTACTTCAAAAACAATCTAGCTATTATGGTCTTATTCACACACAGATTGATTTTCAGATGAATAGTAGCAACTTATTAGTGGTCTTTCTTTAGTTACTGATCTCTAAATCAAATATACAAATTGCCCCATTTTCCTTTTGATAGGATGACGTCATCGGTAACAACTTTGTTTAATGATAATATCGTGTTTATTTCTGTGGTGACGGAGTAAGAGTACAGTTCACCGCCCACTTTATTGCCCGTAGGTGGAAAATACGATTGAGGAATATGATATACAAATGGCATCTGTTCAAGAGAAGGAAATATCAACATCAACCCTTACATACATCCGAACCGCCCGTTATAATTGGTCAAGTGGCCTGCCATTGTGGAGGAGGTCCGATCTTAGTAGTGAGGCTTATATGGGCTGAGATGAGATAATGGACAGAAAGGACAAGAAAAAGTTAACAAATAAGAAAAATATAATAATAAGTAGTATATGTGGTAGGAGCATACTGACGACAGTCGCCTGTCTACAGCCATGGACCGATCCGTCCGAGGTACTACCATTTCATTCAATGAGCAAGAGAGTCGGCTACCCAAATACAAATAGGGATGTGACTTGGAGTGAAAATCATCGATTTTTTAAATAATCGATTTTTTGTTCTTTAAAATAAATTGATTAATTAAAAATAAATAATCGATTATTTCTCCCAACAGGATTATGATGACCTTGTTGCTTTATTTTCTAATATAGTATGAAACACTGCACGCAGTATCGTGATGACCTTTTTTTTAGAAAATCTGGCAGTGAAATAATCGATTAATTTCGAATAATAAAAAATCGATTAATAATCGTTTTTTTATTATTTTGAATTTTGATAATTGATTGTAAAAATCGATTATTACAAAACAATAATCGATTAATAATTGATCATTATAAAAATCGATTATTTTTTCACATCCCTAAACCCAAACCTAACCTAATCCAACGTCTTGAGGGTTTTAGGGTGTGTGTGTTTTGGTGATGCCTTCAATATCACCAAACTTCATTGTATGCATTCACACTCCCTTTACTTTCTTCACGGTAGGCAGCGGCCAAGCAAAGGTCCATGTGCAGCAGTAGGACTTACCATCAGGTGTGCTATTTCGTTTACCACCAACATAAAAAAAAACATTATTTATGATATACGTTTTGCCTAAAGTCCGGGTATTGTTACGTAAAAAAGGTATAAATGGATAGCTCAGAACTACTTAACATAAAAAGTGGCTAACATCGTTTAAGATTATGTGAGGCGAACACCTGCCCTGTAGATGACATAGCATAAATTTTTAGGTTAAGCTTTTCTTCATGAGTATAGCTATTATAATTAAATTTCCCTAAACTGATAGAGTAAGACTACTATTTATCAACCCTTTTTTCCTGCCCGTGGCTAACTTAAAAGATGGCTAAGGGATATGTAGATAAAATTTATGTAAGAGAAAGAAAACTCGACACAAAACCTTATGTCAATTCGTCTGAACAGGGTGGTGATGAGTTTGTTTATATGAAAATCCAATTTTTAAACTTGTATGGCAATGAGTTATAATACATTGTATCGCGACTCTTTAATGAGAAGCAGTCTGAATAGTGAGCATGATTAAGAGTTTTCCTAGGAAACTCTTAACAGCAATTGCAATCACCAACCCGTCACTCAAACGTAAACTATACCGTAATAACTGCTTCGTCTATCTATGATAATATTACAAAATTTATTTTAAAGAGTACGTTTTATTTAATGCGCTAATCTCAAAAATTAGTGGTTCGAATTGAAAAGGCTATATATATATATATATAAAGGTTATATATGTTTTCTAGAAGTTTCTAGAAGAAGTATTCTATTCATGTCCACTGTTGCCCAAGAGCCTACCTTCCGAGAAGGGAGATAGTGTTAATCGCTATGTTTTGCAGACTAGTTGGTGATTATAATATACCCAAGGCAGTGCTGCTTTTACAACTCTTATAAAAAAATAAGGTATATTAAACCATTATTTTACAAACTATCACCATACAGCAAATTCAATTTTTTTTTTATTCATCTACATTTTTACAAAAACTCAGATTACCTTTGAAATTATACGCCTTATTTTGTAAATCTCAAGGAGGCATGTCAAAATAAGCAGTTGAACAATATCTCAGAGTGCCAACCAAAACAATAAATCATCGAGGGGTTACGAGTTGCTTAAGCATTTATAGATTTATCATACTTGAATACACCCTCAAATATAAGAATATAGTAATTTATTATACAAAACTCGTATACTCACGGCCTCTATTTATCTTGTTTAAGATAATAGAAGCCGTATAGCCGAATATCTTATCATTTCCGTGCTGTGACGGGGTAAGAATACAATTCACCACTCCCTATCTTACCCGCGGATGTCGTAACAGACGACTCAGGGATATAATATGCACATAACATCTGCGCAAGAGAAGGGAAACTCGAAACAAAACCCTATACCAATATGTCTGACCAGCATGGTGTAGTAGGTCAATTTCTTTTTGTAGAGAAGGCCTGAATCTAACAGTAGGACTTACGAGGGCTAAGATGATGAAGATAATTTCCTATATTTGTAATAAAGCCTATATGATGATCTCGTATTAAAGGTAGCCTTCCAAAAATCTAAGTTCAACTATGATCGTCGTTAAGTTAATAAATTGATATAAATGACCAATTGATATGAATGATCCAATTGTGAATCTAAACCATTCTCGAATCCCCTCAAAGACACACAAAAAATTTCATCAAGATCCGTCCAGCCGTTTAGGAGGAATTCAGTGACATACACACGTACAAAATAAATTTATATATAAAGACTAGCAGACCCGGCCACGCGTTGCTGTGTTTTTGTTATATTATGCTAATGTATTTGTTATATTACATTTTATTAAACTAATTAAGTGGAACTGTAGGAGAACATCAGTCACGGGGCCACCATGCTTTTTTACATAGATGCCATTTGTAAAAAAATATGGCGACTTCCATAACAGATTTTCTACTACTGTAACCCCCTTTTTTTTTGGGGTGGGCTGCGGTCGGCGCGCTCTACGCACCACTCCGTCCGGGGCGACAGAGGGGCAAATAGCACGCAACACCCGCAACGCACCCGAACACCACGTCGCCTTCGTCGTTGGGCCGACCACCGGAGCAGGGTTACTGATCATTAGTGGTCGGTCCGACGGAATACCCCCTACTTGGGGTACCCTCCCATCGACCGACGTCCCCCCCTCGGGGAGGACGTCGGTCTTTCCTCACGCGGTCGGCCTCTCGGCGTGTGACGGACTAATCCTCGGTCACGTCACCCGTGGCCTCGGCTAGGGCGGCATGGCACGCAGGTAGTCCCGCCTGCGTCGCCCCAGTCGCTGGCGGCGGGTCGCTTCGTCGAGGCTGTGCTCCTCGAGTGCACGACCCGCCGCCTCCTTCTGCGAGATCACTGCCTCGCAGAAGGCTGCGACCGCGTCCCAATTCCTGATGCTGCCGAGCATCTCCCTAGCGATGGTCGGCAGCATCAGGTCGGCACCGATGATTGCGACGAGTTCACGACGCTGCTCTGCCCAAGCGGCACAGACCTTGAGCGTATACTGCACCGTGTCCTCGTCGCAATCGCAGTGGTGGCAGGACGGTGTCCTCTCCCTCCTAGCGACCGTGTACAGGTACTTGCCGAAGCATCCATGTCTCGTCAAGACCTGTACCAGTCGGAAGGAGAGCACACCGTGCCGCCGTTCCAACCACTGCATCAGCACCGGCCGGAAGGCCTCCACGGTCCAGACACCGTATCGAGGCCTCTACCGTAACCCCTTACTACAATGCATTAATCAATATACATTAATGCATTAATCTCATCCGCGAAAGTAGAGCGAGGTATAACCGGTAAGGTCTGTCGGAAATCATCAGACAAAAGTAAGATAGCACCACCAAAAAGTTTATTATTGCCGTTTAAATCTTGCATCCATCCATCAGCCTACAGACGTCCACTGCTGGACATAGGCCTCCCCACGAGAATGCCACTCGGAACGGTCCTGCGCCACCCACCTAGTGGGGGGTCGTCCTACGCTGCGCAAATCTTGCATACTACTATGCAATGCTTCGAGTGAATATTTGTGAGCCACTGTGCACTCATCCCAAATAATTATTGAACTCTTTCTTAACACTGCAGCTATTCCATTATTCTTTTTTATGTTACATATTGCATTTGGTTTATTATGAATGTCCAATGGCAGCTTGAATGTTGAATCGATCGCCCACCAACTAGCAAAGTAGCCGCCTTCTTTCCTTTCTCGTGGTGTGCAGTATATTGATTATTTAGTTGTGGGATATGTGATGGGTCTCCCTTCTTTCCCTTCATTTGAATGAATTTACTATGCTGGTCAGACAGACTGGTATAGGATCTTATGTCCAGTTTCCTTTCGCACGCATCGATGTTATCTGTATATTATATTCTTTAGTCGTCTTTTACAACATCCACGGGTAAGACAAGAGGTGGTGATTTGTAATTCTTCTTCTGTCACCTCACGGAAAGAAAACATATACAAAATAATACATTTTTAAATGAATAGCTATATACTAATAACATTTTTGTAATTACTTAGAAAGGTATGTTCGTTAAATATTGTAAATACCTATGAAAGCACGCGTTTCATTAGTTAATGAAAGGATTTCTTTTAAATCAGACTAGTTGGACTATTTATTTATGTGAAAGCAAACGAATTGCTATTCTGTATGTTATTCAGTTACTAATGGAGGGTGATGCTTTGAATGTAACTTTTTATAGTTATTTACAATCATCATCATAGCTTCTATGCGTCCCACTGCTGGGCTCGAGCCTCCTCCTTAATAGAAGGGTAATTGACCTACTATACCATATTGGTCAGACTGGTTGGTATAAAATTTTGTTTCGAATTTTCCTTCTCTTGCATAGATCGAATTTTCCTTCTTTGCATCTCTGAGTCGTCTTTTGCGATACCCACGGGTAAGAAAGGAAAAATGATATTCTTATTCCCTCACGGACGGACTTTATTTATATTATTTGAATACGAAAGAAAGAAAAAAAGAAACAAGAATTATTACTCCTTGACTCCCAATACAACTAACTGTTTTTACGAATTTTGTGTTCAGAGTGAGAGGAAGACGGGCTGGAAAATGTTCGAAGCCTTAAAAAAATCAAATACAAACGCGATAAAATTAGGGATGTGACTTGGAGGGAATGTAATCGATTCTTTAAATAATCGATTAATTAAAAATAAATAATCGATTATAAAATAATCGGTTTTTTCTCCCAACAGGATTATGATGACCATTTTTTTTAGGAAATGTGAGCTTTATTTTCTAATATAGTATGAAACACTACACGCAGTATCGCTATGACCTTTTTTAGGAAATCTGGCAGTGAAATAATCGATTAATTTCGATCGAATTTCGAATAATAAATTATTTTGATAATTCATTGTTACAAAAAAATAATCGATTATTATAAAACTCGATTATTTTTTCACATCCCTAGATAAAATCTGTATCATTTATAGTATAAAGACTTTCTTTAAGACTGCACAGATGGCGTAGTGGTAAGATACCGACCTACACGACGTATACCGACGTGTCGCGGGTTTGAATCCCACGCAGGACAACACTGCGATCTACAAATTGTTGTTCTTAGTCTGGATGTAATTTGTGCCCGTTAATTGTATGTTTATAAAGTCCCTCGTAATACAAGGATTATTTTCTTAAAGCAATTGTCTTTAAAAATATATTTTAAACTAGCAACCTGCCCTCGTTTCGCTTCGGTTTCAGTCGTCCTACCCGCGTAGTTCCTATTTCCGTGGGAATACCAGGATAAAATATAGCCTATGTTACTCCCTGATATTAAAGCTTTCCATTGGTGAAAGAATTTTTGAAATCGGTCCAGTAGTTTCGGTGCCTATTCTATACAAACAAACAAACCTTTCCTCTTTAGAATATTAGTATAAATTTATTTAAGCATCATATCTTTAATGGTATTTTCTGAAAATATTGTGGATATATTTTAATTTCTATACGGATGTCAAGTAATGTATCAGTGTTTACAGATATCGATCGAATTATGTCGATAGTTATACATATATTTCGCGTCGAGCGACTGTATCGTAAATATAAACAGCTTTTAGATGGTCGCCGAGGGATAATTATGCGGTAACCTCGGTAAAATATATTTCATTTTATTACTAATTAAATATTCTTGTTAGTTAAGAAATTATATGGCTTCGAATGCATATATAGTGCAATGTTAGCAGTAATAGCTGTGTGTCGTGAGTTTGACTTCCACGTAAGTCAACTTACGTGAAAATCAACTTCTTGGACTTCTTTGTGCTATTCATAAATGATTAAAAGACTAAATTTGAATTATGTCTATTAACTATATGTTCGTGTACGCAAGCATTTAGTTTTTAACTAGCTGATTCGCACAACCTCGTCTGCGGTTCATAAGAGAGAAAGAGGGAAAAGGAGATTCATACGCACTTACGCAACGGAAAAGAAATAAATTTCACTCTTGTTTTTACTTTATTTTTCATTGATCCTAATATATTAGTCGTAGCATAATGTTATATATAGCCTATAACCTTCCTCGATAAATGTACTCTCCAATATTAAAAGAAAGTCTCATCATCATCACTACCTTCTCAGCCTATATGCGTCCCAGCGTTGGGTTCAGACATCCTTCATTATGGGAGAAAAATTGATCGACTATACCACGTTCGTCAGACATGTTGGTGTAAGGTTTTGTTTCGAGTTTTCCTTCTCTTGCGCAGATCTAATGTGCATATTATATCCCTTAGTCGTCTTTTACGACACAAACAGGCAAGAACGGGGTTGGTGCATTGTATTCTTACTCCGTCATCACATAAAAAAATCAAGTAATAAGTAAGGAGCAAGCCTTTTTATAATAGGAGGGAGAAGAGGCACCAAGATCGAGGTTGATTTAAGGTAGAATTATAAATAAGGTTTGTGTCCGAAGGGACAAATTCCCGCGCAGACTACCGAAATCAAGACAGCGTTGCCATTGACCCATTTAAATATATGGAAAGAGAATATATTTATTTATGCATTTCATCAATCAAATTTGTTACGGCGCATAACACCTCCTAACATTATGATGATCTATACTATTGTGTGGTGCAAGTATATTTTAGTAGGCACTTACGTGAATATTAATAGCTTTTTTTTTTTTTTTGTGGGTGGGCCGCGGTCGGCGCGCCTCCGCACCACTCCGTCCGGGGCGACAGAGGGGCTTGAGCACGCAACTCCCGCGACCCACCCGAAAACCACGTCGCCTTCGTCGTTGGGCCGACCACTGGAGCAGCGTTAACTTGTCGTCAGTGGTCGGCCCGACGGAATACCCCCTATTGGGGTACCCTCCCATCGACCGACGTCCCCCCCTCGGGGAGGACGTCGGTCTTTCCTCACGCGGTCGGCCTCTCGGCGGGTGACGGACTAATCCCCGGTCACGTCACCCGCGGCCTCGGCTAAGGCGGCATGAGGCGCAGATAGTTGCGCCTGCGCCGCCCCAGTCGCCGGCGGCGGATCTCCTCATCGAGGTTGCGCTCCTCGCGCAGGCGATCCGCCGCCTCCTTCCGCGAGATCACTGTCTCGCAGAAGGCTGCGACCGCGTCCCAATTCCCGACGCTGTCGACCATCGCCCTAGCGATAGCCGGCAGCGTCAGGTCCGTACCGATGATTGCGACGAGTTCACAGCGCTGCACTGCCCAAGCCCCGCAGGCCTCGAGCGTATGGCGCGCCGTGTCCTCGTCGCAATCGCAGTGGTGGCAGGACGGTGTACTCTCCCTCCTAACGACCTTGTGCAGGTATTTGGCGAAGCACCCATGCCCCGTCAAAAGAATATTAATAGCTAACCAATGGTGTACTTCAATCTACCGACAACCTTCACTCTGTATGCACGAACTTTATAAAATCATTTAAAATTGTATTTGGACTTTAATTAGCCCCACTGTATAAGCTAAATATACAAAGTTTCTTATTCGTAACAGTGTAATAAGATAAAACTATTTTCGCATTATAAAATAAAAACAGAATTACAAAAATATACAAAGACAAAGGGATATAAAATTACGTGTAGTGACGGTATAAGAATACAATTCACCACTCCCTATCTTTGATTGGATGTCATATAAGACGACTAATGGATATAATATGCACATAACATCTGTGCAAGAGAAGGAAACTCGAAATGAAACCCTATACCAACATGTCTGACCAGCATGGTATAGTAAGTCAAATTCTCTTTCATTGTGGAGGAGGCCTGAGCCCAACAGTGGGACGTATATGAGCTGAAATGATGATGATGATGATATCCCTTAGTGGTCTTTAACGACACCCACGGGCAAGAAAGGAAGTTGTGAATTGTATTCTTATTCCGTCACCACATGGAAAGGATTTTAATCATCATCATCTTGCTCTTATCCCAATTACTTGGGGTCGACGCAATATGTCATCTGTTTTGACATATTGCAAAAAGTTTCGGCAATGACTTTTATGACCGGTCGCCTGCCTGACGTCAACCCTGCTTGGGAATGTAATCGTTGACCCAAATGGTTCCAGATGGAGTTGGTCCGGGTCAATCTAGGGCTCTTAGTCGTCCTTTACGGCACCCACGAGCAAAGCAAGGGTTGGTAGTATTCGAAGCCTACCACACAGCACTTCGATTTACACACAGATTTTAATATGCATACAATATATATGTAAGAGAAGGAAAACGCGAAACAAAACGTTATACCAACACGTCTAACCGGCTTGGTATAGTGGGTCTTACGCCCAGGGGAAGAGACGGGATGGTGAATTGTATTCTTACTCCGTCGCCACACGGATATTCTATATCCATTATTAGTTGATAATTTAATAATAACATACTGTAAAATCACTAAAGTTACCGAAGAATTTAATAAAAATATAAATTGAACATTCTCGGTTCCCTTTATGTCTTAAGATCGAGTGCTGACATGATCGGTATTCAAAGGCAGACGTTTCGAATATCAATAAACGAAGATAAAATCAAAATTCCTCAGGAATTCCTTCTTGCCTAAACAAAAGAGTGAGTTTAATGTATTTATAACAATTTTGTGAATACATATTACGCGTTTTTTATTTAGCGATAACGTATCGAAGGACGCAGTGTAGGACACCAATTACTTTCGTCCTGTTATGGTCTGACCAAAACTGGTGATTTTAGAAAACGTAAAAACAATCAGTTGCCGTTTGGTGGCGGAATAAGAATACAATTCCCCACTCCCTAATTTGCCCGTGGATGTCGTAAAAGACGACTATGGGATATAATATGCACATAACATCTGTGCAAGAGAAGGTAATCTCGAAATGAAACCCCATATCAACATGGCTGACTAGCATGATATAGTAGGTCAAATTTCCTCCCATTGTGGAGGAGGCCCAAGTCAAACAGTGGGACGCATGTGGGCTGCAACGATGATGATGATGATGAAAAACAATCATTATCATCTCAGCTCGCACAAGTCCCACTGCTGGGTCCGAGCCTCCTCCACAATGGGAGGAAAATTTTTGACAAGTCACATCTGTTCCGGTGGTCGGCCCAACAACGAGGTGACGTCGGTACGGGTGGGTTATTGGCCCGCGCGCCGTCCTTTCATCACCCCGGACGGACAGGACCGCGCGTGCGCTTACCATAGCCCACCCATAAAAAAAAAACTACTCCGTGCTGGTCAGACGGGTTGGCAGAGTTCTATTTGGAATTTTCCTTCTCTAACATAGATGTTATATAGGACGTATTTTATTCTTTAGTCGTCTTTTAGGACATACACAGGCAAATTAGGGAGTGGGGAATTGTATTCTTATTCCCTCAACACGTAAAATTTATTACTATAGCTATCAGATATTTCATAAAGAAATTGCTCCGTATTTCTTTATAAAATGGCAAATAAATTCGCTATTCATGTAGAAAGGTCATATGTTATTTCTCTGCATGCTAGGTGTTCAGGTCAAGGCCTCGACGATGCAGCGGAATAGAAGATTACTATATTTCGAGAAAATAACTGTGCGGGCGTAGAAATAAACGAGATTAAAGGGATACCCAATATTGCGAAACGTGGAAAATTCCAGAGGCTTATAGACGGAAATATTTTTACGGGAACCGTTTCGCTTGCATAAAAAGTAACATATTTTGTTCCTGTCCTATATTTGTGATGTAAAAATTGGCCAAATTTGAATACGACTTGCTTATGAAGATTCTTATTTTCTTATCTCTTGCTTATGAGATTTCCACCGTATATAATTTTAAGCTCGGTCATGGACCAGGACCATGCGTACCATATCTACATATCCACGTCCACTATTGTTTGTCATCTTAGCTCACAAAAGTCCAACTATTGAACTCATGTCTCCTTCACAATCTGAAGTAAAGGGCTAATTGACCTACCGCGCTGTTCGGACGTAGGTTAGGGTTTAGTGTAAAGGTTTTCTTCTTTTGTATCGATGTTATCTATGTAATTGTTGATCAGACGACTTCAGATAGATCATTGTAAAGGTTTTAATCGTCTTTTATGACATCCACAAAGAATACAAGAGTTGATAGTGTTCGTAGTTTTAACCACAAAGTACGTAAATTAGGAATAACGTGTATTTGAAATAGTATAAGTATTTTTCGTGTGGTGACGGACTAAGAATACAATTCACCACTCTTTATCTTGCCCGTGGATGTCGTAAAAGACGACTAAGGGATGTAGTAGGCATATAACATCTATTAAAGAAAACTCGAAATGAAACCCTATACCAACATGTCTCAACAGCATGGAATAGTAGGTCAAATTCCCTCCCATTGTGGAAGAGGCCCGAGCCCAACAGTGGGACGTATGTGGGCCACGATGATGATTTGAAATAAATTTGTCTTGAAGAATTCATATTAGTATTCACGTTGAGTAAGACGAATTTATTAATAGAAGTCACGTTTCGACATTATTTTGAATACCGACTGAACCGGAGAATTTCGGGGAAAGATGGAAATTTTATTACATTGAAAATAATTTAGTCTATTGGAACAGCCCAGATTTGACAATAGTAATCTTAATACAATATTTTTTTAAAATATTATAAATAAGAGACTATCGGTGTGGTGACGGTGTAAAAATGCGATTCACTGCCCTATTTCTTACTCATGGATGTCGTAAATTACTTCTAAGGGATATAATGTGTATATGACATCTATTTTCCGTGTGGTGACGGAGTAAGAATACAATTTACCACCCCTGTGGTACCCCCCACCTCTTGCCCGTGGGTGTCGTAAAAGGAGACTAAGGGATATAATATCATATACTATCTATGCAAGAGAAGGAAAACTCGAAACAAAACCCTATACCAACACGTCTGGCCAGCGTGGTATTGTAGGTCAATTTCCCTCCCATAGTGGAGGAGGCTCGAGCCCAACAGTGGAACGTGTATGGGCCGAGATGATGATAATGACATCTATGCAAAAGAAACGAGGAACATAAAAGAGCAGAGTTGATAAAACAAGAGACATATGTTTAAAACACTAATCGTTCAGTTTCGAATGCCATCTTTAGAGACGAGCAAGGGATTTGAGCAGGTGATACCACAGAAAAAGAAGGCTCGAACCTTTTATAAACGTGTCAAACTTCGGATATTATCCAAACATACATCCATAACTCAGCTCCAGCAACGAATTCTTGACTATATACAAATTGATAGTAAATGGAGATCCAATATAGGATGATAATAAACCAGAAACTCAGTCATCAGAGGTAGATGGCGCTGTTATACAAAAAAAGAACGTGTGTACAAAGTACGCATATCAGAAGTAAAACTCCTGTATCAATTATCCTTCATCCTTTATCCTCTACTATCTATCCTTTATCTCATTCTCTCGCCGGCTGCATCCTATTTATATACATTTACGTGTTTGTGTCTCTATGGACTCGCTATTTCGTTTCATCGAGTTTGAAATCACAACGATTCTAAAGAAGTTTCACTTCAAAAAACAAAATGTCACCGCTGAATATTATTCGAGTCTGGAAGGATTTATGATCACTAGAATTCGTCTAGCTCAGCAAATATATGTCTGAAATAGTAACATACAAAAATCAACCATCAGAATATAATATTTGAGTTATTTTTAGCTACCTTTTTCATTTGGTACCTAAATCGGCTGTCTAACCAATTTTATAGATATTATATTAGCATTCAGTTTACACATGAGCCCTATTCGAAACACTACATTATCTTTCCGAAAATAAAATATGTGTGGCATGTACTCTTGGAATTTAGCTGCAGCTTAAGCTTAGCTATCTTTTAATCAAATAGAAATAGCGATTCTGATGTCTTATTGCATACCATTGGGTGCCAACGTGCAATGAAAACGTTTCAGTCCAAACGTTTCGTTCCTATAGACGTAATGTCTACAATGGTATATTAGTTGCTCGATTGTTTAACAGTCGAATAGTGGAAAGAGAAAACTAGAATTTATTTTAACACTTTATTTTTTTTCAGTTTACTTCAACATTTCAATTTATGCTTTTCAGTTTTACATTTTGAGGGTGATGACGGAATAAAAATACAACATATAACCACCTGGCCGGAGATTTTAAGATGAGCGAAGACCAAGCAGTTTAAGTGCATCCCTTCGCCAAGTACCTACACACGGTCGTGAGGAGGGAGAGCACATCGTCCTTCACTGCGATTGCGATGAGGACTCGGCGCAGCATAAGGTCGAGGTATGTGCCGCGTGGGCAGAGCAGCGCCGTGAACTCGTTGCAATCATCGTTGCCAACCTGGCGCTGCCGACCCCGATGTCCACCTAGTGGGGGAGGGGGACATCCTACACTGCCTAAAATTAAGGCCGTCATGAAATCAATAAATACAATTAATGTAAGCACAAGTATGTAGTAGATTTTCAAGTCTTCTGTGTAAACCAGGATATATATATTTTTAATTTTTCTTGCTCTTTTTTTGCCACCAACAGGTGGCAAACGAGCAAATAGCACACCTGATGGTAAGTGAAACTATCACTCATGAACTTTTGCTTGATCGCTGCCTGTACCCGTCATATCTCAATTTCTACCGCGTGAGGAAAGACCGACCGACGACCGACCCCTCGGCGTCCTCCCGGGTCCCCGGGTCCTCCCCGAGGGGAGGACGCCGAGGGGGGGACGTCGGTCGATGGGAGGCTACCCCAAATAGGGGGTATTCCGTCGGGCCGACCACTGATGACAAGTAACCCTGCTCCGGTGGTCGGCCCAACGACGAAGGCGACGTGCATCGTGGGTGGGTTGTGAGTGTGCGTGCCTTCGCCCCGGACCGAGTGGTGCGAGGAGCGCGGCCACCGCAACCCACCCCCAAAAAAAAATATCTCAATTTCTTCGAATTTATTAATATAAATTCGAGGAAAAGTGACAAACTACACATTAATCGCTGCTAATTAAACAAAACAATCTTCGTAATAATAAGTTCATATTAACTTATCGTTGAAGTATATAATACTCCTACCGATATAATTCTGATATTAAGCACAATTACTTTAAATAAATAACTAGAAAGTCAAAATGATACACGATAAAAGTAAAAACTAAAACCCAACTACAATAAAAAACGAGTTATCGGATAAATACGGATAAAGTCACGAGCATATGCTAATAATAATAATAAGTAGTTGTGGAGCTATGAGGAAACAGATGAACATACATAGGTACATACACAGGCTGTCAAAATCATAACCCTCTCTAGTCGGGTAATAACAATAAATCTATAAGGAATTTTCTGTAGCAAAGATATTGGGATAGTTAATAGTGTGTAAACCTTGACGGCAAATCAACACAGACGACCATTAAAGTCGAGGTATTTCGTCAGATTAAATAAGTTCCAAAGATAGCCAGTTATTTCACTAAACAAACGGATCGGATATCACTCTCTTTAAGTGCAAAAGCTATGGAGCTGGCTATCTCTTAATCCTTTTATTTTACACCTAATTGTTTTTCTCTCACACATATTTTTCCTCACGCGGAGATTGACAAAGAAATCAGCTACTTTCGTAGTATATTATTTGGATGTATTGCCGTACGATTTAGCCACCGTTTACAAAATCAAAATCTTTGTACAATATCACATTACAAATCTTAGAAACAATTCCTTTTACTCCGCTATAATATGCTTGTATTATACATAAAAACCTTCCTATTGAATCACTCTGTCTATTGCCGAAACACCGCAATAAAACCCATTGAGTAGTTGAAAATATTTAAGCGTACCGTTGGCGGGGGACTACCTTGTTTTATATTATGTAATAATAAAGGACTTATACAAATTTTCCAGCAATATACTTGTCTCTACAGATTAAGAAATAGATAAAGAATTAAGATAAAGAATTTAGCACAAACGAAATTACAAATAAGTTAAAACGAATCGTTGTTTCCGTACAGAGAACCTTATTTAGTAGCCATTGATCATCTCAGCTCATATACGTCCTATTGCGAATCCCTAGCCTCCTCCACAATGGGAGGACTATTGACCTACTATACCACGCTCGTCAAACGGGTTGGTATAGGGTTTTATTTCGAATTTCTCTCCTCTTGCACAGATTTTATATGCATATTAAATCCCTTAGCCGTCTTTTACGACACCCACGGGCAAGAAAGGGGATTGTGAATTATATTCTTACTCGGTCACCACACGAAAACGTTGTAGCCATTATTCCGTTAAACATTTAGATCAAATTTTATTAACAAGAACCGCCATTTATCTGCCATTTATAACTGTTACCGGAAATGTATGTAATCCGTCATAGTATACAATTCCTAGGAAATGTGTATAATTCCTAATATCGCACGGAAATGTGTAAAATCAATTATACTAGACACATTTCCTAGGAAATCTATACATTTCCTAAATAGCAATCGGACATGTAAAACATTTGAGATATACGGTACGGGTACGCGGGGATAGCGGGGTGGGGGGAGGGTATTGCTTCATCTGATCAGGGTTAAGTTAGGTTAGCTAACCTAACTTAGGTTAGCTTTAATTAGTAATATAATATGAAGATTATTATATTTTACGATATGATTGTTATCTGAACGTTGTTGTTTCAACGAGTGCTTTAATAAAAAATATTATTCTCATTTAACGTGTTTTATTACAGAAAGCATTATGTTTATACATTTCCTAACACGATATTGGAATTATATACAATTCCTAGGAATTGTACAGATTTCCTAGGCAATTTATGTATTAAATAGTTTTTGACACAATATTTTATACATTTCCTAAATAGCTTCGGAATTGTATAAATGTCCCAGGATGTGTATACAATTCCTAGATTGCATATATTTCCGGTAACATAACCATAATATCTACCTACTTTTAAATATATGATTATGCTCCTATAGTAACCTAAACCATACCTAAAGCCCTTCCTTAACCGTGGAAAATATTGTATAGAAACACTTTAATAAAATATCGTGCTCGCTTGGAAAAAAGAAAACAAATCCATCAACAAAAGTTATAGCACAGAAACAAGCTATAAATCGGCACAAGGAAACAGCGAAGTTTGGCGTCTCGCATCCAATGGGAGCCTGACCCAATTCGGTACGTAAAAATAGTAGGAACTCTTGGCTGAGAAAGACAAGATCGTCGATAAGGTCATTTATTTAATTCAAACATCTTATCTCACTGTCTGTACTTGTATATTCTTATTAGGTACGTTAGAAATATTTACCTTAATGGTTTCTGATGTTTATGCGAGCATTACGAATCTGATGGATTGGATGCAGATGGCATAGGACCGCAATTTGTGGCAAAACATGAGGGAGGCGGTCGAGCAGTGAATGGCGATGGGCTGAATGATGATGATGATTGTAAATAAAACTACTTTACGAATTTGTTAGGTTTAAATTAACAAATTCTTATAACAATTACTACAAATGTAATCTATAGGTATATATAAAAGAAAGTCGTGTTAGTTACTACATTTATCAAGAACGGCTGTACGCATTTGAGTGAAAATTGGTGGGGAAGTAGCTTAGAACCAGGAGACGGACATAGGATACTTTTTATCCCGTTTTTTTTTATTATAGAGTTTACAAGATTTCGTCAATTCTTTTACCCCGTTCGATCGCGTTCCCGTGTGACGTGACATAAAATGTCAAAGAGAATACAAGTCACAATGAAACGTAGTATAAAAAAACGCATTTGATATATAATGTATGAGTAATAAAAAAAACACAAATGACATCTAAGAGTAATTTTGTCTATAGTTAAGTATGGTTGAAAATTTGATAATTATAATTTTGTCAGAAATCAATAAAATCAGTAATTTGTATTCTCTTTGAATACTCATTAACAATGCCGCGACCAAGACAATCGAATCTTTCCCGACAAAGCTGTAATGGTTCTTCCATTCGAGACTATATTTTCGGAAATTTATAAAATATATTTACGAAAAAATTATAGCGGTACGAAGTTCGCCGGGTCAGCTAGTGTTGAATAATTACTAATCATAAACAATGTATTCTTTCATATAGAATCATTTTCTTCTTGTACTGGCAATAAATTTGCATCATAAATGTGGGTCAAAATTTAATAACTAATTTTCTGTAGCGGGTGGCTAATTATAAATATCTGTAAAATCGTTGACTTGTTTGGACGTCAGACATCTTAGTCCACCCGTAACCATGAATGCTGTACAGTGTTCGAAACGTCGGGCAATCATAAATGAAATACAAACGCGATAAATCGTAGTTTTATTTATAATACTCGCGTAACATCAGAGATGATTATGACGGTGACGATAACAAATACGAATGAAAATATTAACTACTCCGCAAACAAGTTATTGCTTTTATCATCATGTATTGGGGCAGCTGTTCTGATTATTTTCACGATAATATCCGTATGCCTGTATGTGTATGGATATATGTAAACCTCGCATAACCTTGTAATCATGGATGCCCCGTCCGATTGAAACGCGGTTTGCAGCATCGGCATTGCCCGTCGGCAGGTAAATGGCTTTGCTAAACTTAGATTTCCTGTAAATTTAGATTGAATTGAAGTGGTAAATTTTCAAAAAATCTGAAATTCCCACTATTCTAAGTAGTTTATATAGATTTTCTTGGAAAATATTATATCAATCATTTCTCTAATCTAATCAGCTGTTCAATTCATGAAACGACGTCAATTGCCACAAACTGATTTAAAATAGGACGAGTCTTTCGTGATATATTGAAAGAAATGTAGAAAAGATTTTCTCATAATAACTCGAATAATTCTCGTTAAATCGCTTTTCTTGTAACGAGTACCATTGTTGATCTTAACAATCTACGTCGATCACCGCATTGAAAGTGGCCGCAAATAACTCTGAAAATTTGAATCGAAACTTTTTTTATAAAGAGTTACTTTGTTGATAGCAGAGTGATACTGCTTCGAGGTCGTTGAGCTAGTTGTATAGCAAGCCCAATATTACCCAAGCTCGAAGAGCTCAAATGTTTGCAACTTTATATAGCGTTAAACGTTATAAACTTGAGTAGGTATAGTGGGTAGGTCCAGTGTTGACGGGGCAACGCCCCCTGGAATGGCGTTGCAGTCTAACTGAAAAGGCCTGGGTTCGGTGTTCGTGAGGTCTGCGTGACCTGGGCAGTATAACGCCATAAACTCGTTGCAGTCATTGGTGCCGAACTCATGCTGTCGACCGTCACCAGAACGATGCTGGACAGCGTCAGGAACTGAGACGTTGCTGCCGCCTTTTGTGAGGCAGTTGTCTCGCAGAAGGAGGCTAGACCAGACCAGAGCCTACCATAAAAAAGGGGTTGCCTGCAGAGTCAACCGTCTTCAGTTTTTTTTTAGTTATTTTTATCGCCTTTATATTTGATATTTACTTGCCCGACGTTTCGAACTCTTTAGCGTTCATGGTCACGGAGGGGCTGTCAATCCTCCCGCCCTCCTCTCTGAAGAACTGTCAGACTTTCAGAATACCACAGGCCACTCTCCTAACCTATGTTATCGTAAAAGACGACTAACGGACATTATATGTTGATAACATCTATGCAAGGAAACAAAATTCTAGGTATAAAAGATTATTTCAAAACAAAATTTAATACCAACTCGTTTAAAGCGCTTATTACACTACACGATATTCAGGGCCCTGAATCATTAGGGGTGCTCTACAACAGCTAAATTGTGAGACCTGTTTCACCAGTTTCAGTTTTAGCGAAATAACAGGTTCAGAAAACTGTTCCATATATATATATATATATATATATATACACATATATATATATATATATATATATATATATATATATATATATATATATATATATATATATATATATATATATATATATATATATATATATATATATATACATACATACATAATAATTAATTACATACAATAGTATGTAATAATAATATTATATATACATAAAATAAATACATGCTTAAATATATTAGACGTGGGTCGTTACGTTATTTTTAAGAAACGTAACGAAACTAGTGACTTGGTCGACGTCACGTGTTTCAAAACTAGCAATTTTTGTAACCACTGATTTGTATACAGCTACTTTGATTGTTTGCATATTGTATGAATAGCTGCACTAACTATATACAGTTACACGCGAAACGAAAATAAATTTGTAGCTATACAGTTAAATCAATAAATTCACTTCCTTTCATACTTTTTTCAGGCTGAGGACTGACTGCATTATATGTATTTACGATTGATTAGAGGTTATAATTAAACTATTATTTTAATTAAATTTGTATTACTGCAGACGTATTTAAAAGTAAATTGATTGTATATACAATGATTATATTTACAGTTAATTTACACTTTTGATATATTTACAGTTTTTTCACTGTTATATGCACTTTATAATGTATGATGTTTTTATTAGTAAAACAACAAACTAAAACAATAAATATGCATATGCAAAAGAAACGAGGAACATAAAAGAGCAGAGTTGATAAAACAAGAGACATATGTTTAAAACACTAATCGTTCAGTTTCGAATGCCATCTTTAGAGACGAGCAAGGGATTTGAGCAGGTGATACCACAGAAAAAGAAGGCTCGAACCTTTTATAAACGTGTCAAACTTCGGATATTATCCAAACATACATCCATAACTCAGCTCCAGCAACGAATTCTTGACTATATACAAATTGATAGTAAATGGAGATCCAATATAGGATGATAATAAACCAGAAACTCAGTCATCAGAGGTAGATGGCGCTGTTATACAAAAAAAGAACGTGTGTACAAAGTACGCATATCAGAAGTAAAACTCCTGTATCAATTATCCTTCATCCTTTATCCTCTACTATCTATCCTTTATCTCATTCTCTCGCCGGCTGCATCCTATTTATATACATTTACGTGTTTGTGTCTCTATGGACTCGCTATTTCGTTTCATCGAGTTTGAAATCACAACGATTCTAAAGAAGTTTCACTTCAAAAAACAAAATGTCACCGCTGAATATTATTCGAGTCTGGAAGGATTTATGATCACTAGAATTCGTCTAGCTCAGCAAATATATGTCTGAAATAGTAACATACAAAAATCAACCATCAGAATATAATATTTGAGTTATTTTTAGCTACCTTTTTCATTTGGTACCTAAATCGGCTGTCTAACCAATTTTATAGATATTATATTAGCATTCAGTTTACACATGAGCCCTATTCGAAACACTACATTATCTTTCCGAAAATAAAATATGTGTGGCATGTACTCTTGGAATTTAGCTGCAGCTTAAGCTTAGCTATCTTTTAATCAAATAGAAATAGCGATTCTGATGTCTTATTGCATACCATTGGGTGCCAACGTGCAATGAAAACGTTTCAGTCCAAACGTTTCGTTCCTATAGACGTAATGTCTACAATGGTATATTAGTTGCTCGATTGTTTAACAGTCGAATAGTGGAAAGAGAAAACTAGAATTTATTTTAACACTTTATTTTTTTTCAGTTTACTTCAACATTTCAATTTATGCTTTTCAGTTTTACATTTTGAGGGTGATGACGGAATAAAAATACAACATATAACCACCTGGCCGGAGATTTTAAGATGAGCGAAGACCAAGCAGTTTAAGTGCATCCCTTCGCCAAGTACCTACACACGGTCGTGAGGAGGGAGAGCACATCGTCCTTCACTGCGATTGCGATGAGGACTCGGCGCAGCATAAGGTCGAGGTATGTGCCGCGTGGGCAGAGCAGCGCCGTGAACTCGTTGCAATCATCGTTGCCAACCTGGCGCTGCCGACCCCGATGTCCACCTAGTGGGGGAGGGGGACATCCTACACTGCCTAAAATTAAGGCCGTCATGAAATCAATAAATACAATTAATGTAAGCACAAGTATGTAGTAGATTTTCAAGTCTTCTGTGTAAACCAGGATATATATATTTTTAATTTTTCTTGCTCTTTTTTTGCCACCAACAGGTGGCAAACGAGCAAATAGCACACCTGATGGTAAGTGAAACTATCACTCATGAACTTTTGCTTGATCGCTGCCTGTACCCGTCATATCTCAATTTCTACCGCGTGAGGAAAGACCGACCGACGACCGACCCCTCGGCGTCCTCCCGGGTCCCCGGGTCCTCCCCGAGGGGAGGACGCCGAGGGGGGGACGTCGGTCGATGGGAGGCTACCCCAAATAGGGGGTATTCCGTCGGGCCGACCACTGATGACAAGTAACCCTGCTCCGGTGGTCGGCCCAACGACGAAGGCGACGTGCATCGTGGGTGGGTTGTGAGTGTGCGTGCCTTCGCCCCGGACCGAGTGGTGCGAGGAGCGCGGCCACCGCAACCCACCCCCAAAAAAAAATATCTCAATTTCTTCGAATTTATTAATATAAATTCGAGGAAAAGTGACAAACTACACATTAATCGCTGCTAATTAAACAAAACAATCTTCGTAATAATAAGTTCATATTAACTTATCGTTGAAGTATATAATACTCCTACCGATATAATTCTGATATTAAGCACAATTACTTTAAATAAATAACTAGAAAGTCAAAATGATACACGATAAAAGTAAAAACTAAAACCCAACTACAATAAAAAACGAGTTATCGGATAAATACGGATAAAGTCACGAGCATATGCTAATAATAATAATAAGTAGTTGTGGAGCTATGAGGAAACAGATGAACATACATAGGTACATACACAGGCTGTCAAAATCATAACCCTCTCTAGTCGGGTAATAACAATAAATCTATAAGGAATTTTCTGTAGCAAAGATATTGGGATAGTTAATAGTGTGTAAACCTTGACGGCAAATCAACACAGACGACCATTAAAGTCGAGGTATTTCGTCAGATTAAATAAGTTCCAAAGATAGCCAGTTATTTCACTAAACAAACGGATCGGATATCACTCTCTTTAAGTGCAAAAGCTATGGAGCTGGCTATCTCTTAATCCTTTTATTTTACACCTAATTGTTTTTCTCTCACACATATTTTTCCTCACGCGGAGATTGACAAAGAAATCAGCTACTTTCGTAGTATATTATTTGGATGTATTGCCGTACGATTTAGCCACCGTTTACAAAATCAAAATCTTTGTACAATATCACATTACAAATCTTAGAAACAATTCCTTTTACTCCGCTATAATATGCTTGTATTATACATAAAAACCTTCCTATTGAATCACTCTGTCTATTGCCGAAACACCGCAATAAAACCCATTGAGTAGTTGAAAATATTTAAGCGTACCGTTGGCGGGGGACTACCTTGTTTTATATTATGTAATAATAAAGGACTTATACAAATTTTCCAGCAATATACTTGTCTCTACAGATTAAGAAATAGATAAAGAATTAAGATAAAGAATTTAGCACAAACGAAATTACAAATAAGTTAAAACGAATCGTTGTTTCCGTACAGAGAACCTTATTTAGTAGCCATTGATCATCTCAGCTCATATACGTCCTATTGCGAATCCCTAGCCTCCTCCACAATGGGAGGACTATTGACCTACTATACCACGCTCGTCAAACGGGTTGGTATAGGGTTTTATTTCGAATTTCTCTCCTCTTGCACAGATTTTATATGCATATTAAATCCCTTAGCCGTCTTTTACGACACCCACGGGCAAGAAAGGGGATTGTGAATTATATTCTTACTCGGTCACCACACGAAAACGTTGTAGCCATTATTCCGTTAAACATTTAGATCAAATTTTATTAACAAGAACCGCCATTTATCTGCCATTTATAACTGTTACCGGAAATGTATGTAATCCGTCATAGTATACAATTCCTAGGAAATGTGTATAATTCCTAATATCGCACGGAAATGTGTAAAATCAATTATACTAGACACATTTCCTAGGAAATCTATACATTTCCTAAATAGCAATCGGACATGTAAAACATTTGAGATATACGGTACGGGTACGCGGGGATAGCGGGGTGGGGGGAGGGTATTGCTTCATCTGATCAGGGTTAAGTTAGGTTAGCTAACCTAACTTAGGTTAGCTTTAATTAGTAATATAATATGAAGATTATTATATTTTACGATATGATTGTTATCTGAACGTTGTTGTTTCAACGAGTGCTTTAATAAAAAATATTATTCTCATTTAACGTGTTTTATTACAGAAAGCATTATGTTTATACATTTCCTAACACGATATTGGAATTATATACAATTCCTAGGAATTGTACAGATTTCCTAGGCAATTTATGTATTAAATAGTTTTTGACACAATATTTTATACATTTCCTAAATAGCTTCGGAATTGTATAAATGTCCCAGGATGTGTATACAATTCCTAGATTGCATATATTTCCGGTAACATAACCATAATATCTACCTACTTTTAAATATATGATTATGCTCCTATAGTAACCTAAACCATACCTAAAGCCCTTCCTTAACCGTGGAAAATATTGTATAGAAACACTTTAATAAAATATCGTGCTCGCTTGGAAAAAAGAAAACAAATCCATCAACAAAAGTTATAGCACAGAAACAAGCTATAAATCGGCACAAGGAAACAGCGAAGTTTGGCGTCTCGCATCCAATGGGAGCCTGACCCAATTCGGTACGTAAAAATAGTAGGAACTCTTGGCTGAGAAAGACAAGATCGTCGATAAGGTCATTTATTTAATTCAAACATCTTATCTCACTGTCTGTACTTGTATATTCTTATTAGGTACGTTAGAAATATTTACCTTAATGGTTTCTGATGTTTATGCGAGCATTACGAATCTGATGGATTGGATGCAGATGGCATAGGACCGCAATTTGTGGCAAAACATGAGGGAGGCGGTCGAGCAGTGAATGGCGATGGGCTGAATGATGATGATGATTGTAAATAAAACTACTTTACGAATTTGTTAGGTTTAAATTAACAAATTCTTATAACAATTACTACAAATGTAATCTATAGGTATATATAAAAGAAAGTCGTGTTAGTTACTACATTTATAACTCAAGAACGGCTGTACGCATTTGAGTGAAAATTGGTGGGGAAGTAGCTTAGAACCAGGAGACGGACATAGGATACTTTTTATCCCGTTTTTTTTTATTATAGAGTTTACAAGATTTCGTCAATTCTTTTACCCCGTTCGATCGCGTTCCCGTGTGACGTGACATAAAATGTCAAAGAGAATACAAGTCACAATGAAACGTAGTATAAAAAAACGCATTTGATATATAATGTATGAGTAATAAAAAAAACACAAATGACATCTAAGAGTAATTTTGTCTATAGTTAAGTATGGTTGAAAATTTGATAATTATAATTTTGTCAGAAATCAATAAAATCAGTAATTTGTATTCTCTTTGAATACTCATTAACAATGCCGCGACCAAGACAATCGAATCTTTCCCGACAAAGCTGTAATGGTTCTTCCATTCGAGACTATATTTTCGGAAATTTATAAAATATATTTACGAAAAAATTATAGCGGTACGAAGTTCGCCGGGTCAGCTAGTGTTGAATAATTACTAATCATAAACAATGTATTCTTTCATATAGAATCATTTTCTTCTTGTACTGGCAATAAATTTGCATCATAAATGTGGGTCAAAATTTAATAACTAATTTTCTGTAGCGGGTGGCTAATTATAAATATCTGTAAAATCGTTGACTTGTTTGGACGTCAGACATCTTAGTCCACCCGTAACCATGAATGCTGTACAGTGTTCGAAACGTCGGGCAATCATAAATGAAATACAAACGCGATAAATCGTAGTTTTATTTATAATACTCGCGTAACATCAGAGATGATTATGACGGTGACGATAACAAATACGAATGAAAATATTAACTACTCCGCAAACAAGTTATTGCTTTTATCATCATGTATTGGGGCAGCTGTTCTGATTATTTTCACGATAATATCCGTATGCCTGTATGTGTATGGATATATGTAAACCTCGCATAACCTTGTAATCATGGATGCCCCGTCCGATTGAAACGCGGTTTGCAGCATCGGCATTGCCCGTCGGCAGGTAAATGGCTTTGCTAAACTTAGATTTCCTGTAAATTTAGATTGAATTGAAGTGGTAAATTTTCAAAAAATCTGAAATTCCCACTATTCTAAGTAGTTTATATAGATTTTCTTGGAAAATATTATATCAATCATTTCTCTAATCTAATCAGCTGTTCAATTCATGAAACGACGTCAATTGCCACAAACTGATTTAAAATAGGACGAGTCTTTCGTGATATATTGAAAGAAATGTAGAAAAGATTTTCTCATAATAACTCGAATAATTCTCGTTAAATCGCTTTTCTTGTAACGAGTACCATTGTTGATCTTAACAATCTACGTCGATCACCGCATTGAAAGTGGCCGCAAATAACTCTGAAAATTTGAATCGAAACTTTTTTTATAAAGAGTTACTTTGTTGATAGCAGAGTGATACTGCTTCGAGGTCGTTGAGCTAGTTGTATAGCAAGCCCAATATTACCCAAGCTCGAAGAGCTCAAATGTTTGCAACTTTATATAGCGTTAAACGTTATAAACTTGAGTAGGTATAGTGGGTAGGTCCAGTGTTGACGGGGCAACGCCCCCTGGAATGGCGTTGCAGTCTAACTGAAAAGGCCTGGGTTCGGTGTTCGTGAGGTCTGCGTGACCTGGGCAGTATAACGCCATAAACTCGTTGCAGTCATTGGTGCCGAACTCATGCTGTCGACCGTCACCAGAACGATGCTGGACAGCGTCAGGAACTGAGACGTTGCTGCCGCCTTTTGTGAGGCAGTTGTCTCGCAGAAGGAGGCTAGACCAGACCAGAGCCTACCATAAAAAAGGGGTTGCCTGCAGAGTCAACCGTCTTCAGTTTTTTTTTAGTTATTTTTATCGCCTTTATATTTGATATTTACTTGCCCGACGTTTCGAACTCTTTAGCGTTCATGGTCACGGAGGGGCTGTCAATCCTCCCGCCCTCCTCTCTGAAGAACTGTCAGACTTTCAGAATACCACAGGCCACTCTCCTAACCTATGTTATCGTAAAAGACGACTAACGGACATTATATGTTGATAACATCTATGCAAGGAAACAAAATTCTAGGTATAAAAGATTATTTCAAAACAAAATTTAATACCAACTCGTTTAAAGCGCTTATTACACTACACGATATTCAGGGCCCTGAATCATTAGGGGTGCTCTACAACAGCTAAATTGTGAGACCTGTTTCACCAGTTTCAGTTTTAGCGAAATAACAGGTTCAGAAAACTGTTCCATATATATATATATATATATATATATATATATATATATATATATATATATATATATATACACATATATATATATATATATATATATATATATATATATATATATACATACATACATAATAATTAATTACATACAATAGTATGTAATAATAATATTATATATACATAAAATAAATACATGCTTAAATATATTAGACGTGGGTCGTTACGTTATTTTTAAGAAACGTAACGAAACTAGTGACTTGGTCGACGTCACGTGTTTCAAAACTAGCAATTTTTGTAACCACTGATTTGTATACAGCTACTTTGATTGTTTGCATATTGTATGAATAGCTGCACTAACTATATACAGTTACACGCGAAACGAAAATAAATTTGTAGCTATACAGTTAAATCAATAAATTCACTTCCTTTCATACTTTTTTCAGGCTGAGGACTGACTGCATTATATGTATTTACGATTGATTAGAGGTTATAATTAAACTATTATTTTAATTAAATTTGTATTACTGCAGACGTATTTAAAAGTAAATTGATTGTATATACAATGATTATATTTACAGTTAATTTACACTTTTGATATATTTACAGTTTTTTCACTGTTATATGCACTTTATAATGTATGATGTTTTTATTAGTAAAACAACAAACTAAAACAATAAATAAATTAAATTCTTTACATTAAGTTAAAATTTCAAAGTAACACTCGCTTCGTTTCCCGCAACGTCAAGCCGTTGAAATTGCTTATAAACAAAAATCACTCTATTTTATTATCAATAAATGCAGTTTTACGTATGAAAATTAAAGGTATAAAATGTATTGTTACGCTGTTTGGTCTTTGTTGCATACCACGGTACGTGAGTGTTCGGTATTTGGTCGGATTACTTCGAATAATTTCGTGTCATTCGATTAGCCATCTCGCTCGCTCGCTCGGCCGCGATGTGAAAGAAATGTACTTAGCGTAATCAACGTTGTGCGGTCAGCTCTTTCTCGCTCGTTCGAATATAATACTGTTATCCCATATCTGTGAGTCGTGTTAAGTATAACGTAGTTACAAAAATCACCTCTTTTACTTGTCGACTCGTAAATAGTGATTGTTACATGTCGCGTAATGGGTTATTGTAACTATTGACGTGAAATAACGCTCATGTCTAAAATATATACATAAATCAGTCCTAAGCATGTAAAGCAGGAAGGATCGTTTTCATTTTAGGAACAAACACTGAAACCACTTCTTACACTTCTTACAAATTTATTTTCGTTTCGCGTGTAACTGTATATAGTTAGTGCAGCTATTCATACAATATGCAAACAATCAAAGTAGCTGTATACAAATCAGTCGTTACAAAAATCACTAGTTTTGAAACACGTGACGTCGACCAAGTCACTAGTTTCGTTACGTTTCTTAAAAATAACGTAACGACCCACGTCTAATATATTTAAGCATGTATTTATTTTATATATATATATATATATATATATATATATATATACAACATGTAACATAATTAACGCACACCCTCAAACACCCCAATTAGAATATAATGATATAAACGCAATGCATACACCAAATATTATTTATATGTACGTTAACATTGTTTATTTGTGAAATTAGTTATTCCCATTTCGTGGAAATAAAATGGTCACCGACTGACTGACCAACTCAGAGTGCCGCCCGACAATAATTACCTACTTGATAATAATAGGTACACGAAATAACTACATTATGCTTTATGATAGTAAATACGATTATGTATTTACGATTCTTCTTTCCAGCACACTTTTCAGGCTTTGAATTGTCGACATTGAATAATTTTGTTCAATGTGAAGCCAATATTTCGTAATTACTGATTTGTTAAACTAAATTTGTAAATAAGAATGATTAAACTGCTGATAAAGCGTGATTTGATTAGACGCCACAATACCTACGACAAAGTTAAACAAAGTCGGCGTAAAAGGTGTGAATCAAAATATCTACAATAATTTAACAAACAGTTTAATTTGCACTCACACGGCGTTGTCGTTTTAAAACATTTTCAAAATGTCCACCGCCTTGTGCAATGCGCTTTAATGACCGTTTTCGTAATTGTTGTTTTATTTTAGATAATACTGCAGTGTCACTTTTCACTTTTTTAAAAGGCGGTTATTATCTTATTTTTTAGTTCCTCGGCACTTGTTGTCTCTGTGTTATAAACTAGCGATTTAATTCGCCCCCCACAAAAAAAAGTCGAGTGACGTCAAATCAGCTGATCTAGGCCACTGGACAGGCCTTCCACGACCGATACACGCTAGTGCCACATTATCATCACATCGTGCCAAAGTTCTCATCATTTCCGTGTATTGAACGTTAGTGTACCGAAAAGACATAGCGAAATGCGGGATTAAGATATTTTATTTGCACTTTACACTTGACCTCTCATCGATAAGATGCACGCGGCGTGACTGACCTGAAGTGACCTGTCCAAATCATATTTTGTTGACTTCGCCGGTGCAGCCTGCCGTCTCGCTCTATTATAAGGTTATTAAGCCGACGAAAGGAAGAGAAAGTAATTATTATTGTATTACGTGGCTTTCTTTTATGTACTGTAGTATTGCTGTGTGCCGGCTATCGCTGTTGGTATTGTGTGCGTAGGTATTTGTAAAAGACTACTAGCCTTGAAATAAGTATCAGATTTCTTTAATTGAATGATGAAATTTGCTTACTAATTTAATATTTCATTTTAAAAAGTCTTAATACCCTGACTTACGTTCTATTTTCGTTTCTATGAACTGTTTAGCTAGCTGTGTAGGATGACTGTTATTTACTTAGTTTTAACTAAATTTGAGAAAAAAAATTAGCTACATAAAAAACAATCAAATTCGATTCAGATGCCGATTCTGAACAAATTACTTTCAGGGTGTGCGTTAATTATGTTACATGTTGTATATATAATATTATTATTACATACAATATAATATTATTATTTATGTATATATATTATACATATAAATATGGAACAGTATGGAACAGTTTTCTGAAACTGTTATTTCGCTAAAACTGAAACTGGTGAAACAGGTCTCACAATTTAGCTGTTGTAGAGCACCCCTAGTGATTCAGGGCCCTGAATATCGTGTGGTGTAATAAGCGCTTAACTCACTTGGCACATACAGTTGGTAAATTTTTTTATTATTACAGAAGATCACGTAAGCGAAGATGAGTTAAAAAGAGTAGGTACCATATGTGGTGACTGATATTGATTTCCAACCATGATGTTGATGACCTTGATAGATGGATGTATGCATAGTGGAAACTCAACAAATGCGGAAGAAATATCGATGATGAACCAAGAATTATCATCATCATTTCAGCTCATTTAAACGTCCCACTGCGCTCGAGCCTTCTATGAAATAGGAGGAAAATTGACCTACTATATCACGCTGGTCCGTGTGGTGACGGAGTAATAATACAATTCACCACTCCTTACCTTCTCCGTGGATATCGTAAAAGACGACAAAGGGATATAATACGCATATAACATCTATGCAAGAGAAGGAAAATTCGAAATAAAACCCTATACCAACCTGTCTGACTAGCATGGTATAGTAAGGTCAATTTGCCTTCTATTGTGGGGGAGCCTCGAGCCCAACAGTGGGATGTATACGAGCTGAAATGATACCACGCTGGTCAGACGTGTTGGTATAGGGTTATATTTCGAGTCTTCCTTCTAATACATAAACAGGATAAACATTTTTATTGGTAATATACAAGATTACAAGTCAAAATGGTTCCGATTACATAATTTACATAGAATTAATGTCATTACAATAATTTAACATTTAATATTTAATAAAACAAAAGGAAAAATAAATAAAATTAAAATAAATAGAAAGGGTTATTCACAATTGATAATTGACCTATTCATTAATTCGTCAATCGTATAAAAGGCATTTTGAGCGAGCCAGCGCCTGAGTTTGGTTTTAAACGCTGTTTGAGTAGCAGCCGAAGTAAGTCATAAACGTAGGAGTGCCCACTTTGCCAGCGACCGCCCGAGCCGAGGTCCGTACCCCACAGGGGTTGCCCTCGGGATCGGTCGCTTAACTTTAAACGGGTTGAGAGCCCTCAGCACTCACCCACCAGTCCGGGTAAAGTTGTCACAGCTATCTGAGGCTAACAACTAAGTCACACAAAAAAAAAGAAAAATAAAAAGCAGCCGAAGTAACTGTCGCTGGCAATCTGTTATATATTTGAGGGCCCACAATATGTGTCAATTTGCTACACCTTACCAGACGATGTGGCAGTGACGCAAGCTTGTTAGCCTGGCGAGTGGTTAGTCTCCTCGCTTTTCATAACTACTTAAGTTATCTCACATGTACACACATATCTGAAATATTACTATACATGGGAAAGTTAATATTCCCAGTGAAACAAAGAATGGTCTAACTGAAGTTCTTTGTGATTCTTTTACAATGGCTCGAACAGCCCGTTTTTGCATTCTGAAAACGCGTAGTCTGTCAGCAGCATGACCCCGCTCCATACTGTAGGACCGAGTGCACAGTCGCAAAATAGCATGTCCGCACGACATCGGTAGACACTACACGTGACAGGCGGCAAAGCGCGTAGCAAGCGCTGCCAAGTCTGGAGCACAACTTATCTATATGCGAACTCCAGGTTAGACCCTTGTCCACCTCAAAGCCAAGGAATCTAGTACATTCAACCTGTTCTATTTTCGATCCGTTTATCGTTACACGTAAATTACTGTTTTGGCGTCCTGATAAAGAAAAAAGTATATAATGGTTTTTTTGACGTGACAACGTCTTATAAATTGGTTTGCCGGGTGACACTTCAAGAAACTGCGTTACGCTCCGCTCACGTTATGCGCTCACAATGAGAGCGAGTGAGAGGCACGCGTCCCTTCCACTCGGGCATGGTTAGCCCGCCTAAGAGCGAGAGAGACAGACATAAAAAGTGAAAGGCACGCGTCCCTTCCACTCGAGCACAGAAATTCAGTGCGAGATTCTTTGTATAAATTAATGTTTTAAATATAATTCTTTGTATAAATAAATGTTTTAAATTGTTACTATTATTTCATCCTTCTTCCTACTATACGAATGAATATTCACATTAAAATTATTTTACCACTCAAAGTCGTTGTCACGTAAAACTTTCGCCCGTATACCGACTTTACAGGCAACCAATTTTTTTTTTTTATATTTAGCGCTAGGCCATTTATATTAAACCAGTTTGATACTTCAAACGCTGCCATATTTAGGCGTTGTTCGAGGCTATCCAGGTCAACAGCATTTACAATAATCGCGACATCATCGGCGTACATGATATAATATGCATAGATATAGTGCATGCATAGATATAATATGCATGTTATACCCTTTATTCGTCTTTTATGACATCCATGGGTAAGTTAGCGGGTGATGAATTTGATTCATCATCACGTGGAAAAAGAAAAATAAGATGCTTAAGAATCATAATTTATTAAAATTTTAATGCAACAACGCCTGTTGAGCTAATTGCTAATTATTTAATTAATTGTACATTCTACTTAAATCGAAAATACAATTCAACCCTTCTGATAGAAATTTTAAAGGGGAATATTCTATTAAAACTTCACTGATATCAAAACTTATGCAATTAGGAAAATGAGAACAAAGGCATGTGACTGAAATTCAAAATTGGTGAATCGAAAGAGTTTTCCAGATCAATTATTGTCGTAGGTTCAAATAAAGCTCGTGATTAAATTACACTTACTTATTATCACTAACGTGTAGTAACGGAGTAAGAATATAATTCACCACTCCCTGTCTTGTCCGTAGATGTCGTAAAAGACGACCAAAGGATATATACGCATATAACATCTATGCAAGAGAAGGAAAACTAAATAAAACCCTATACCAACCTATCTGACCAGCATGGTATAGTAAGATTAATTTCCCTCCTATTGTGGAGGAGGCTCGAACCCGACAATGGTATATGAGCTGAAATGATTATGACCATGATCATGATTATCACTATTTCTATTTACCCAATAGTGACGCAGTAAAAATACAATATGCCACTCTCCTTCTTAGGTCTTGTAAAAGACGTCTAAGAGATTATTGCAGATAACATTTATGCAAGAGAAGGAAATCTTGAATTAACACCATATATACCAACTCGCTGACCAGCGTGGTAAATCAAATCATTTATTCTGCATAAGCCCCTTAAAGGCATACACATATTGTCAAATTTACATATCGTTTAAACACAATACAATAATCTACTACCGGATCGACCGGCTCGGAACGCGGCCACAAGCTGAGAAAATCCGGCAAAAAACTAAACGTATAGTAAGAATAGTAAGTAAAATTCTCTCACATTGTGGAGAAGGTTTAAGCCCAACAGTGGAAGGTACATAATATATGTCTGAGCTGTAGTGATGTCGATGATTATTTTGTAATTTACAATTGAACGTAATCGATATTAAACTGATTTAAGTGGCTATTCTTATTTTTAGATATTCAAATTAATTGTTTTTTTTTTTCCATAGCACGTCGTCTTCGTTGGGCCGACCACCGGAACCGAGTTCCTTGTCTTCAGTGGCCGACTCGACGGCATACCCCGAGGGAGTACTGTCTCCTCTCGACGTCCCTGTCGGGGACGTCGGTCGCCATCGCACAGTCAGCCTCTCTGCGGGTGACGGACTAAATGCCCGATCCAGTCCGATCCCGATCATCCGCGGCCTCGGCTAGGGCGGCCTCCGAGGCGCAAAATTAATTGTTAGCTCTAAAATTAAAATTTGTAAATTAAAGCTTTTTACATTTATCTAGTTTTGACATTGACATAGCTACAGATATAGTGTTAGCGTTAATGCGTCCCATGACTATGTCGATGGCGACTGACACGAGTTTACTCATCATACAAACCTACCTATAAAAATGTTCACATCAATAATAACTACTCTATTCCTTTTTATTCCATGCAGTTTATCTCATCTGCAATAAAGACGGAGAGCTATAAAGAGAACATTTACATTTTGACGACTTTTATTCGTTCAAACCACCTCGGTGCCGCAAATTCTGCATAGCAGTGGATTTAGCTGGAAACAACCTGACATTTGTTCTCTACAAGTCATTAACTAACTTCATGAATATGTAAACTCAGCGGATGATAATCTTTTATAATTCTTACTTACGTGTTTCGTCTTTATAGTCAGTGTGAGAACTAGGGATGTGACCTGGAGGGAAAATAATCGATTTTTTGTGTTTTAAAATAAATCGATTATAAAATAATCGATTTTTTCTCCCAACAGGGTTGTGATGACCTTTTTTTAGGAATTGTGAGCTTTTTTTCTAATATACTATGAAACAATCGTGATGACCTCTTTTTTTAGGAAATCCGGCCGTGAATAATCGATTAATTTCGAATAGTAAAAAATCGATTAATAATCGATTTTTGTTATTTTGAAAATCGATTGTAAAAATCGATTATTACAAAAAAATAATAGATTAATAATCGATTTTTTTAAAAATTGATTTTTTTTCACATCCCTAGTGAGAACGCTCATCTAAAGCTCTATAGTTCCTGAAATATTCATTTCTGCTCACATACTTCCAATTGCTGATCTCGAGCCTCCTTCACAATTAGAGGTTGGTATATGTTTTTATTTCGAGTTTTTCTTGTCTTGCATAAGTCAAGCATATTGTATCGCTTAGTCGTCTTTTATGATATCCACGAGCGAGAAAGGGGGTGGTGAATTGTATTCCTAATCCGTTACCATATGGAAAATTTTAGGATGCCAAAAAACCCGAGTATTACCACATTATCAATAAAAGGAGTTACGGAGTTTGTCGCGTTCGTATATGATTTTTAATTTCCCGACGTTTTGTACTGAACTTTATAACTACCCTGTACAGAAATAATTATTAAATTTTTACCCAAAATTTTGATAAAATTTATTGCCAGTACAAAAAGAAAATGATACTAAATGAAAAATATTTAAAAAAAAATTGACAGTAATTATTAAACTTATACACATTTAAACCTAACAAATCTAATATACTACCACCGGAACGGTATGCCGCCCACTCTGTTCGAAACGACAGAAAATCAAATAACAACACAGTAAAATCTATAAATATACCGAACATTTTGCCACCCTAGATGCAAGTCTTGCGGGCTTAGACATAAATCTATTAATGCCAATGAGAGCTATATATTTATCGCTCTAGGCACTACGATATACACTGCCTTCTTAAATCTTCGTCATCATTATTAAATTTTTGCTATCAACTACTGTATGCACTGCATACTATGAAGCCTCCCCCATAGAACGCTACAATGTGTATTACATAGGGTGTTATCAACTAAATCAGCCTGTATGGGAACAGTTCCCATACAGGCTGATATAAGCTGAATACGTTTTCCAAGAGGCAGAACATTAATTGCCATCAGCCCCCAGTAGGGGGATGTATATGAGCTGTGACGACGATGATGACTACGCTTAAATTTAGCACCTGGAGAATCGGCCCTGGCTTGAGCGCCTAGATTAGCCTGATTTAAAGTCCCAAATCTTTCGAAGGACCACCATGGTAGTATGGTCAATTTCCCTTCTATTGTGGAGGAGGCTCGAGCCCAACAGTGAGACGTATATGATTTGAAATGATGATAATGAATATAGCCCATTTTATTGATAATGCCTTAATATTTTTACGACTGTTTGGCAAAATATGGCTGATGACACAAAGTGTTACTAACCCGTCAACCCGTGAATCCTTACTAATATTAAAATGTGGAAGTAAGTTTGTTTGTTACGCTTTCTTTCTTAAAGCGTCGAACCGATTTCAAAAATTCTTTAACAAATGGAAAGCTATAATATCAGGGAGTAACATAGGCTATATTTTATCCCGCTATTCCCACGGGAACTATGCGGGTAAAGCGACTGAAACCGAAGCGAAGCGAGGGCGGGTTGCTAGTCTATGCCAATAAATAAAATTGGAGTGTCTGTTTGTAATGTCAAAATAATAGGCTTTTTCCATGCTCACACGGTTATTTGCACGACACCTATGCCTAAAATAGCAATTAAAAATTTTTGTCTGTCTGTTTGTTCCGGGTAATCTTCAAAACGGCTGGACCGATTTCAAAAATTCTTTCACCAATAGAAAGCTATAATATCAGGGAGTAAACTAGGCTATATTTTATCCCGGTATTCCCACGGGAACGGGCACTACGCAGGAAAGACGACTGAAACCGAAGCGAGGGCCTGTTGCTAGTCTATACCAATAAATAAAATTGGAGTGTCTGTTTGTAATGTCAAAATAATAGGCTTTTTTCATGCTCACACGGTTATTTGCACGACACCTATGCCTAAAATAGCAATTAAAAAATTTTTGTCTGTCTGTCTGTTTGTTCCGGGTAATCTTCAAAACGGCTAGACCGATTTCAAAAATTCTTTCACCAATGGAAAGCTATAATATCAGGGCGTAAACTAGGCTATATTTTATCCCGGTATTCCCACGGGAACGGGAACTACGCAGGTAAAACGACTATAACCTATAACCGAAGCGAAGCGAGGGCGGATTGCTAGTAGTAAATAAATTGAGTAATAGTACTTTTAATTATCTTTCACTATTGGGTTCCAGCCTCCTCCACAATGGGAGGGTAATTACCTACCATACCGCGCTGGTCAGATGGATTGACATAGGATTTTAAGTCGAGCTTTCCTTCTCTTACACAGATATCCCTTAGCCGTCTTTTACGACAGCCACGAGCAGGCGAGGGGTAGTTAGTGCATTGCGTTCTTTTTCTCTCATCACCCGTAATCTTAATTATCTAATTGCTTAATATTTGTAATAAAAGATATAATATATCTATTATATTTGCAAATTTAACATACTTTTAAATTACAATAAAGTTATACCACAGAGATTTCGCACTTGTGTCCTGGCATTAAAGCTTACAATGGGTTCCATGCAGTTGTCTTTGTTCTGCATCATAATGTATGAAAATAACAATAAACTACTTAGTTCCGCCCTTGCTCAACTAGTGACATCAATGTAATTTAAAACTACTAATAAAAGTTTGTTACGACCAAGCCTAAGGTGACCCAAAACACGCATTTGAGTAAAAACTAAATTTAAAAGTAATAGTTTAATAAAATCAACACATAAACAAACCTTTTTAACATAACTTGGGGTATATAATTAATACACGAACACTACACTTAGACAACTTCTTAAACTCAACACTTATTCACTTCGACGGAAACTCTTATTTATTACACACTTTTGTGGTTGAAACTTATTTACGAATGCGTCAAACCGCGGCGAATACCGCAGAAAACTGAAATCCGCAAAGCGATAAAGCTTTCACTGTAAACAGTGTTGCCAACGTTGTTAATTTACCACCGTATTTTGGTAAATTATACAAGTTATTATATAAATTACTGATTAATTGAATGGATGTTTTTACAACTATTACAAAGTTTTGGTTTACTTATTTCCAAAGATTTTTAAAGTGTTAAAGTCTATATGCTGGATGGGGAGTAAATTCACGTAAAGTCACGTGAAATATTAACGCAAACACTTTACCTGTAGCTATGTGTGTGTCAATATAGCCAGATAAATGTAAACAGTTTTAATTTAAGATCAAACAATTAATTTGAATATTCAAAAAAATAACAAGTGTTTGTTCATAGTATTAAGTTTTCACTGCTGTCGGCACTTCTCATGACTGCTTTATGTTATTTTTATCCTTTAATTTAAAAATAAAACGCTTTAAGAATAAATAATTGTTTTATATTGTATTACCTGCAGGTAATGTAAGTTTTAAATGGATACAAAATATTGATAGATGCCAAGTAACCACTTGCAGATCGCTCTAAATGTACGGGAATTAAAGCAGCTGATGACACAAACTTGTACTTAAATGGTTGTATCATCTTTCTAGTTCATGAAGTCCTCAAAACTCTACTTTCTTACTTTTACTTAAGGATGGTCGGAGTATAAAAGTCGTCGCAGATGGCTCCTGCTCCGATACCATGACCATTAATGCTGGTGTACCACAAGGCTCAGTGCTCTCCCCTACGTTGTTTATCCTGCATATCAACGACATGCTCTCTATCGAGAATATGCGTTGCTATGCGGATGGCAGCACGGGTAACAAGCGGTACACCGAGCAACGGAATATCCCTCGGAGTACACAGGAAAGAAGGGTTCAACTTGTGTCTGAAGTCGAGCGCTCTCTGGGGCGGGCCTCGGAATGGGGTGAACGGAACTTAGTCCAGTTCAATCCCACAAAGACACAAGTTTGCGCGTTCACTGCAAAGAAGGACCCGTTTGTCATGGCGCCTCAGTTCCAAGGAGTAACTCTCCCAATTTCTGAGAGTATAGGGATTCTCGGCGTCGAAATATCGGGCAAAGTACAGTTTGGGAGTCATTAGGAGGACAAAGCTAAATTGGCTAGCAAAAAGTTGGGCGTCCTGAACAGAGCCAGGCGGTACTCAACACCGAGACAGCGTCTTGTGCTATACAAAGCACAAGTTCGTCCTTATGTTGAGTGCTGCTCGCATCTCTGGGCACGTGCACCCAAATATCAGCTAGACCCACTTGACTCCCTGCAAAGGCGTGCTGTTCGAATAGTCGGGATCCCAATCTTACGGACGGATTGGAGTCGCTGGAGCGGCGGAGAGACTTTTGGTCACTCTGTGTCCTCTACACTCTTTCACGGGGAGTGCTCCGAGGAACTGTTTGACTTAGTACCACCGTCACCAACCACGCCAACCTACCAACGCCACGCGACACCGTAGATATATCAGAGTTCATCCATTTCACCTGGAAACGTTATGGTCTTCAAGCGTTTCCAGCGATCATTTCTCCCACGTACGTGCAAACTCTGGAATGAACTACCTGTCCTTCTTCAAACGAGGTTTAAGAAGAGTATTTTCTTCACGGTAGGCAATGGCCCGGCTGTGCCCCTGGTATTGCAAAGGTCCATGTGCGGCAGAATCACTTACCATCAGTTGTTCTGCCTGCTCGTTTGCCACCGTTGGCAATAAAAAAAAAACTTTTAATACTATGTAATGTTTACCAAATTCAAAGCCAGAGATTTCACGAAATATCCGTAATATTAATTATTGTTTGCTGAATGTTTTTTTTTGTTACTATTTTAGTTTTAATTTGGCGAGATACGATTACACATCACTCAACCCTCCAAGGCGACAGCAGAGCAATTAGGGAGTTATATATTACTATACTATTTTTTTTTTTTTGGAGAGGGCTGCGGTCGACGCGCCTCCGCACCACTCCGTCCGGGGCGACAGAGGGGCTTCAGCACGCAGCTCCCGCAACCCACCCGAACACCACGTCGCCTTCATCGTTGGGCCGACCACTGGAGCAGAGTTACTTGTCATCAGTGGCCGGCCCGACGGAATACCCCCTACCCGGGGTACCCTCCCATCGACGGACGTCCCCCCCTCGGGGAGGACGTCGTCGACTCTGTACAGGTACTTACCGAAGCATCCATGCCCCGTCAAGACCTGTACGAGTCGAAAGGAGAGCACCCCGTGCCGCCTTTCCAACCACTGCATCAGCACCGGCCGGAAGGCCTCCACGATCCAAACACCGTATCGAGGCCTCTCCAGCCGGTCTGCCCAACGGGCGATGACGTCCCGGCAGGCGTCGACGCGCCAGGCGGTGAGCTCCTTCAAGGAAACAACACCAGCACCCCCGACACACGACGATACAAGTCGACAAGCATTTCCGCCTCCAGGTCCCACGGGGGAGTTCCGGCCAATAGGCACGCCGCCTCCGTTGCAACCGTGCGGTACCCGCGGATGATCCTGACCACCATGACCTTCTGTGGACGCCACAGAAGGGCCCTGAGTCGGGCGGTCATGGATCCCGCCCACAACGGTGCGCCGTATAGGGCCATCGACCGGATGACCCCCGCGTACAGCTGTCGACATGCCGCGCTCGGTCCGCCCACATTCGGCATCAGCCATTGTAGGGCGGACGCCACGCCGACGACCCGCGGGACGAGCCTGCGGAAATGCTCCCGAAAAACCATCGCCCGTCGAGCACCAGGCCCAAGTATTTAATATGGGCCTGGATGCTGATCCCAACCGAATTGACGGTGATTGAGACGCCGATGGGAGGGTCACGGTCGAGACTCTCCAGCATCTCCCGCCGACTGGCGTCCTTGGCGGAACGGACGGCCAGCCTGAAGGCCGACCGCGTATTGCGGTAGCCCTCGTAAAGCTGGCCCTCCAGTTCCACGCTGCGATTGCGCCGCCGGAGATCCGCCAGCTCCCGGGACCACCAGTGGACAGCCCTCCTTGGGGGCAGACGCCGTACCCGGGGCATGGCCGCATCGCAGATCTGCGTCAACGCACTGCGAATGTGGCCAGCCTCGGCGTCCACCCCGTCCAACTGATTGGCAGAGGACAGCCACATATATTACTATACTAGAGAATTCCCAGGGCAGCAACACGCTAAAAAAAAAAATAGATTTTATTTTAAAGTACATTTTTTTTCCGTAAGGTGACTGAATAAGAATACAATTAAAATTTTTGAAATAAACAGTTGAATTTTAGCTTTTATGTTAAGGAGATAGAAAATGTTAATATAAGCTTCATCGCCGATATCTTAGCTAAAAGTTGCGTCTTTATATGGGTATTAAAATATTTTTTTTATTACAGACACAATACCCTAATAATCCTTGTATTGCGGGGGACTTTACAGATATAATTAACTGACACAAATTATACCCAGGCTCAGAACAACAATTTATGGATCGCACAAAGTGTTATCCCGCGTGGGATTCGAACCTCCGATACTGGCAGAGTAGGTCGGTATCTTAACACTACGCCATCTGTGCAGTCAACAACATTCCGTGATATTTCAGAATATTTGCGAAAAGTTAGTACATTTTCAACCGTTATTTTAAAAATTTTATGAAAAGAGGATCGACATAAAAATATATAATATAATTATCGTATCTGCTAACAAAATGTCACGAGAATTAGTTCAGAGTTGCGACCATTACGAGAAACACATTGTGGAGACAACAGCCGAACATCTGGAGAGTCATACGGAAGCATTATTTTGTTTTTGCCATTCTAAAATAGAAGAAATGATAGATGGTGAATGACAACAAGTATTGAATTCACTTTACTATTTCGGACTATCTATCACCACATAGGGAGGGACCGAGTACTTCACAGGAAATCAAATGATGTCCTAATTGCCATGTTCGACCAGGTCACATGGCTCTACGAACCGATAACCGCTGGTGAAGAAAGGTCGACAACCGAGTGGCGACCATTTATTGGACGACGCAAGGTACGTCCATAGATGACCGACGACCTATTGAAAATTACTAGCCGTCGTTGGATGCAAGCAGCAAAAAATCGCACTCTGTAGCAAAATATGAGTGAGGCTTACGTCTAGAAGTGGTCGGTAATATCGATGAATAATGATGATGAATAAAAGCCTTCATTGCCTAATTATAATTATTGCCGAAAATATATAATAGTGAACGGTAAAACTATCACGTGCGTGCCATTAATAACATTGACAGGAAAAAATTGATTGATGACCTTTCGTATGATTAGTTCTTTGACTGTTTGTCTAATAAATATAATAATATTTAAACAGGAAATATTATTTAAGAGAAAGCTGCGAGGAAATTTGAAGATATAAACTAGCAACAATTTTTTCCTACTTGCAATCTTGAAGCTGTTTAGTGCTTAACGTGTGAACATTTGAATAATAAATTCGACGTTTGTGGTTTATAGAGAAATCCTTGTCGGCAGAAAAAACAAAAGCCGCCTTTATTTTTTATCGTTACTGAAGTCTGTTCATAATACCGTGAAGATGCGAAATTTTACGTTAGCTTTAGGCTTTTTTTTATTTACATTCAATTTTCCTTCTATTGACGGATTAAGAAGCACTCCTTACTTCCATTAAGAACCAGGTGAGGAATCACTTAGAGCTCAGGTAGCTACAATCTCTCGAATGAAACTGGCAATCAGTAGACTCTCGTAGATAAATGAATTCATATCTTACGGTCTGTATACAAATCAGATTGTTTTTATAAACATTAAGTATTAAAGCTTATAGACGCTAGTATATTATTGTCCCTGGACGGACTATTAATGACAAGATCGGGTACCGGCAGCCCGCCTTAAGAGAGGTATGTGTAAGGCAGTAAAAGGGTCGCACGTCGTCCCTTCCGTGTCCGCGGACGGATTGCGACAATATCATAGTCTGCCCGCCAAAAAAAGCATATCATTGTTCATAATAGAAAAAATTAAATGTCATTTTCGTATTATACCTATAATTTGGCGAGCGGGACCTCATGTTAGACAGTCTGCAAGTCACGTCTGGGGTAGTATACTATACGGATCTTGTAGAAACTCGAGAAAATTAAAAAAAAGTAAAGGCTGGTAGGATTCGTAACAATACAGTGATAGTATTATAACAAAATTATGTAAGCTTATTATATAAATCGATTTGAAACCGATCATGAAAATTGAGATCAAGGTATCATAAATTATGTCAGTCATAAAATATTTCACGCTTCTAATCCTTGTGGACGAAAGCCAAAATGAATCAATAATCATATTATTAGTCATATAATTTTTAATAATAGCTGAATTAATCATCATTATCTCAGCCCACATACGTCCCAGTATTAAGTTCTGGCCTCCTCCACAATGGGAGGGAATTTGACCTACTATACCATGCTGGTATACATTGGGCTATACATGTTGGTATAGGATTTCATTTCGAGTTTCTTGCACAGATGTTATATGCATAGCTGAAGTATAGAATGGATCAAACTAATCATAAACACACTTTCGTAGTCCCGATACACCACTTACTAGAGTAAATTGTGCAAATACCATCTATACAAAAGAAGCTTGATACACAACCCTATACTAACCCGTCTGAAAGAGTGGAATAGTAGGTCAATTTCCCTCTCATTGTGGCGAAGTCTCAAGAACAACTAAGTCTCAAGAACGTATAAGAGCTGTAATGATGAAACTAATCACTAACACAAGGTTAATTTTGTAGCTACGAATCAAAATTATTCCGTATGTTGATGGAGTAAGAATACAATTTAACACAGTATTTCTTGCCCATAAGTATCGTTTTTACGACGGCAGCAACAGCAGTAGTAATATACAGATACCATCTATGCAAGAAAAGGAAAACTCGAAACAAAATCCTATACCAACCCGTCTGGCCAGCATGAAATTGTAGATCAATTTCCTTCTCATTATGGAGGAGGCTTAAGCCCAGTAGTGGGACGTATAACATTATAATGAATGATTTACTGTAATGATTATAACGAATCAAAATTTAAGGAAATCCTGTACATAGGACATTAGTATATTCAAATTCAAATCATTTATTATGTATAAGCCCCGCGGGGGCATATTGTCATCTTACTTATTGACATTTTTTTTTACATCATCATTTTTTTTTAAATCATCATTTTTTTTACATCATCTGTGCAGTGTGGTAGCGGCTTCGAATACTACCAACCCTTGCTTTGCTCGTGGGTGTCGTAAAAGGCGACTAAGTGCCCTAGATTGACCCGGACCAACTCCATCTGGTACCATTTGGGTCAACGATTACATTCCCAAGGAGGGTTGACGTCAGGCAGGCGGCCGGTCATAAAAGTCATTGCCGAAACTTTTTGCAATATGTCAAAACAGATGACATATTGCGTCGACCCCAAGTAATTGGGATAAGAGCAAGATGATGTTTTTTTTTACATCATCATTTTTTTTACATTGTCATTTTTTTTAACTTTTTTTTTTGACATTTGTCATCTTACATATGTCATTTTTTTTTACATTTAAACTTAAATTACTACCGGATCGGAACGCGACCGCATTGAGAAGATTCAGCAAGAAACTCAGTGGGATTGTCTTTTTTAATTCACTCACTAGTTTTTTTAAATAAAATTACATACAGCAACATGCCTATTAATAGCTCCAGTGTGATGCCTTTCGAACCATGATATAATTGTTAAATATAATGAAAATTACCATGGCTGGACCAGATCCCCTAGGCGGCACCCGTACACGAGTTTACCACTAGAGCAGCCATCACTCCCCTCTACCACAATGGAGGGAAGGGAGTGACCCGCTCATCGTAGCTACCGCAAGCAGGCTCTTCAGTGAGGAGCATATACAGCATAGATTTCAGGGGCAGTATTATGCTGTTGAGTTTGCTGCCTGCAGCCATATACGGTCTTCATTCTCTCGTAGAAAACCCAAGTGTAATATATATGCTAAAATTAATTCACAGAGTGGTAGGCAAAGACTACGAATTGATATGAGCCACAATTCTCGCATACCTCGATCACTCTACATTAGACCGTGTCAGATATTTTTTTTGAGTAAATGCATATAAAATGCTTCTTTACTAGACAATAATAAAGAGCGTGAGTACAAAGTACACATGTCAGAAGCAAAACTTCCTTGGTGCCACGTGTTTTTTATCAATATTAAAAAGTAATCTATATATATAAAAGAAAGTCGTGTTAGTTACACTATTTATAACTCAAGAACAGCTGTACCGATTTGCCTGAAAATTGGTGGGGAAGTAGATTAGAACCAGGAGACGGACATAGGATACCTTCATCCCGTTTTTTTTTAATGGTGTTTACAAGATTTCGCCAATAACTCTTTTATCCCGTTCGATAGCGTTCCCGTGTGACGTGACATAAAATGTCAAAGAGAATACAAGTCGCTATGAAACGCAAATGACAGCTAAACGTAATTTCGTCTGTAGTTAAGTATAGTGGAAAATTTGATCATCATAATTTTGTCAGAAATCAATAATGAGTAATTTGTATTCTCTTTAAATCATAATTAACAATGCCGCGACCAAGACGATCGAATCATGCCCGACAAAGCTGCAATGGTTCTTCCATTAGAGACTATATTTTCGGAAATTTAGAAAATATATTTACGAAAAAAAATTATGGAGGTACGAAGTTCGCCGGGTCAGCTAGTAATAAAATAAAAAAAATGTATGTACTTTCTCACTCGCTTGCTCCCTAGTCTCGCTCCATACCTACATATATGGTTCGTGCTATGTCCACTCTCTCTCCATCGGTCTCAATCGCTTTCTCCCTCTTCATGGACAAAAACGTCCCACATTTTCTTGTCACTAAATTAAGTTTCATTCGTAAAAAAATTACCCTCATGCGCGCTTCACTTCAAAGATCTCCTAAAATTTGAGCTTGATATCTTAAAAATTTAAGTTGGCGCATGGAGGGTTTCCTTCTTCCTTTGGGTACTCTTACCATTGGAATCGTCCTACTCTCACTTGGTTTGTATATTTGAAAAGTCAATCTCTTTATCGACTTGTGAATAGTAGTCGTTCGACGAGTGAGAGAGCCAGAAAGGAAGAATAAACTGTATTAAGACAATCCCATCAAGATTACCAGAACTTTAATAGTCGTAAAGCCGCCTGAAGTTATCCTTCAGTCTCCTGCAAAAACCTGCCTGCTAAGCGATTATAGCACTATATGTTTTTGTATGGAATAGAGCGTGGTGATTACTAAATGAATGGATGATAAATGTCTAACTGTGGCGATAAAGTATTACCAAAAGATAAAAAAACGTCGTCCAAATTAAAAGTTTAAAGAAGAAGTATTTTATACATATAATTTTTCAAGTCAGCGTTTTAAGATAAAAAAATAGCGTAAATTAAGCAAACTGATATTACGTATCTCTAAAAACTTTGTAATATAAAAATGAGTAAAAGTTTTGCAAGGGAATGTGTAAGCTATGAATATTTAGTGAGCAAAGAAAAACTGTTTTATGAGAACATGCGAAATATAAAGATCGCATTCATCATTTTGGCCCACTTAAGTTCCACTGTTGGGCTCGGGCCTCCTCCATAATGGGAGGGCAATTGACCTGGTATTTACAGCGCCGGTGAGACGGTTTGGCATGGGGTTTTATGCAGAGTTGTTCTTCTCTTACATAGATATTATCTGCACATTATATCCCTTAGTCGTCTTCTACGACACTCATAGGTAAGAGAGGGGGTAGTGAATTGTAAGATTACATTATTCATTATTATTTTAAAATCGCTTGATAGCGGCTATAAATACGATTAGGAACTTTTACATCGATTTGACGGATTTTATTATTTTTAATCGTATTAAGATTGGGTATTCCATTATATTATTTACATTACAATATTATTTTCCACGAAATCGCAGTATTTTAAAACGGAGGTCAAGTTATTCAAGAGTCCTGAATCCCCATAGCGATTATCATAAATACCTATTTATGATACATCAGGACAGACATCTTAACGTGATTTACGAAGTATGAATTATAACCATTATTGAAAATATTTTCTTAATAGAAATCCCGTTTCCTTTACCATGGAAGTTTCGATTTTAACAATTTGCCTTTTAAGTTACACATTGGCCAGAGGTGTGACACTATGTGGTAACGGCTTCAAAACTACCAACCTTTCCAATGCTCATAGATGTCGTACGTCGACTTCGAGTACTGTACAGACCAGAGCCAACCTCATCTAACGCAGTCTGGTTAACAATTAGATTCCCAATGAGAGTTGACTCACGCCATCTGCCAGTCAGAAACCTATCGCCAAAACTTTTGAACGTGGAAGAAGAGTAGAAACATATTGCGTTAATTTCAAGTACTTGGGATAAAAGCAGGATGGATGATGATAATTCGTTAATGATTTTAAATCTGACTAACAATTCTACAGACTCTATTTCTGGGATCTATGGTACAACCTCACCCCGGCTAGCTGTCCGGCAAGGTGGTGTAGATCCTTGTAAACTGCCGTGTTTACTTTCATTGGTTATTATCAAAACGGCAATTAATGTAACTCTCAGTAAATATAAAATACAAAGGCCGCATATGAATTGGTAACGAGAATACTGGATGAACATGAACGCGGAAAAGTAACGAAACGTCTAGAAAAGGCAAACCAAACATAAATGCGATAAAATCTTTAAATTTTATTTCAAATGTATAACTACTTGCATCAAAAATAATTGTTTGGAACCGTGGCCGAAAGCCGCAATCAAATCGCCTCTTTTTTTTTTTTTGTGTGTGACTTAGTTGTTAGCCTCAGATGGCTGTGACAACTTTACCCGGACTGGTGGTTGAGCGCTGAGGGCTCTCAACCCGTAAAATCGCCTCCTATTTTATTCATATATCAATCTATCAAAGATCATTATTGAATATAAGCCTACTCACAGGGAGGAAACAATGATGAAACCCCGTTAGCCTTTCAACATGCTTCTCACCTGAAAAAAAAAAACGTTATGCACCCCTTATTTGCTCATGGGAGTTGGAAAAATCGGCTAAGCGTAAAAAGATCGGGCTCCAGATAACATTACGGATATAATGGATACAAAAGAAAACATGAAACTATGAAAAAAAAAAATGTGTAACACCTCTGTAATTATCAAAAGCTTGGCAATTACAATGCTATCGTTCATTTTTGGGGTAGGGCTACTTCCAGTAGTGGACGGCTAAGGGCTTAATGATGATGAGGTACATATAGCTTAATGTACGGCTTAATGTAGCTAGAAAGTGTGGGTGTGTCACATTTCTTCATGTGGAAACATACAGTAATAAAATCGTGAGTCTAAAGACAGAAAACTGTCTTTAGACTCACGATTTTATATATATAATAAAAATTCGTAACGTTTTGTGTTTTATTAAGGCCCTTATGACCAATTTTCCAATGATCCATAATTAATAAGCAGTCCTGAGGATAATTGACATAAGACCGAGCGACGTAGCACAAAGGCAGTACAAAGCAAATAAGGCTAAGTATAGACACCGCTGTGGTATACTCTATATTTCTACGAGCAATTCTTGTATATTCACATTCTCGAAAACCGCTCCAATGATTTCCTTGAAATTTATTATGGAGGTTTAAAGCAATGAATCTTTCGTGTAGGTTTCATCTACCTATATAAAGTCTATTTTTGTTAGTATTCTAAGTCAAGTTAAAAATATAATTAAAACTTAATAAAACTATCTTTATAGATTTTATCGCGTTTGTATTTGATTTTGAATTGTGCCAACGTTTTTGCCACATGGGAAAAATAATGTCATAGTAGCAACGCTTGATAAACAGGTTAGCCATAGCAATTGAATTGTTACAAGTTTTCCAGGTAAGTGCTGGAAATTCTCCTGACGAACTCTTAGCTGATTAGCTACAGGAAAATAACAGGTAGTGTAATACACTGCAATCTGCATTCTAAATCTGCATTAACGGCTTGTTGCCTTGGGATACTTAATGTTTTGCCTCCCTGGTAGTTTACATATTATCAAAACCGATCCAACCGTTTTGAAGATTATCTGGAACAAACAGACAGATAGACAAAAAAAAAATTAATCTGCTTTTTTGGCCTAGGTATCGCGCAAATAACCGCGTGAACATGAAAAAATACCTCCTATTTTGACATTACAAGCAGACACATTATTTTAGTTTGTATAGAAGATGGTAGAAGCTGAAAATTAGTCACAAATTGTTCGCATAATGTATTACTGGCCTCTTTCAGTAAACGACGCGTGAAATTAGATATTTATGGTAATATTATCGTTTGAAGGAATCGTTTAAAGCTTGTTTGTTAAGAAGTTATGTAAACTTTGATAAACGGCATTTTAGCCACAAAAGGCATTTATATTAAGGCATTTAATGATATATAATCATTGTGGTTACGGAATAAGAATAGAATTCACCACCCCCGAATTTGCCCGAGAATGTCCTAAAAGACAACTATGAGATACAATATTGAGAAGGAAATCTCGAAAAAAATCCCTATGCCTACGTCTATATTATATACTACGTCTATACTACGTCTGACCAGTGTGGCATAATAGGTCAATTTCTATTCCAATAGGAGGGTTATTGTGGAGGAGGCTTGAGCCCAGCAGTGAAACTTACATAAGCTGACATGATGATGCGGATAAAATCTATGCAAGAGATGAAAAACTCGACAAATAACCTCATGGCAACATGTCTGACCAGCGCGGTATAATAGGTCACCTTCCCTCTCATTGTGGCGGCGATCCAAGCCACACAAAAGTCCCACTGTCCGGACACACATAGGTCCTATTTATGTGTAATCCATCCATCCATCACGTCCACAGACGTCCACTTTTGGACATAGGCCTCCCCACGAGAATGCCACTCGGAACGGTCTTGCGCCACTTGCATCCAACGGTTCCTTGCGACTTTGAAAATGTCGTCAGGCCACCTAGTGGGGGGTCGTCCTACGCTACGCCGTCCGATTCGTGGTCGCCACTCAAGAATCTTTCTTCCCCAACGGTTGTCGGTTCGACGAGCGATGTGGCCTGCCCATTGTCATTTCAACGTGCTAATTCTGCGGGCTATGTCGGTTACACCTGTTCTTCTACGGATTTCCGTGTTCCGGATTTTATCACGTAGAGAAATACCGATTATAGCCCTCTCCATAGCACGCTGAGGGACTTTGAGCTTTTTTATGAGGCTGACATTTAGAGACCACGTTTCAGTGCCGTAAGTCATCGCTGGTAACACACACTGGTTATAAACCTTTGTTTTCAGACACTGCGGAATATTGGACGAGAAGATCCTCTTAAGTTTCCCGAACGCTGCCCAGTCCTATCTATGTGTAAGGCGGAGCTGAAATATTTTTTTACTATAATCCGACTGTAAATTTCTCCGTATAGTGAGTAGGAATACAATGCATCACCCCGTTTTCCGCTCGTGGGTGCCGTAAAACAGGGATATATTATAGATAACATTTATACAAGATAAAATATAAGAGAAATATATACCAACGTGACTGACCAGCGTAGTAGATCAATTGGCTTCCTATCTAGAAAAATCCACATATTTTACTGTCTAAAAAAGCTGAGTCGAACCCTCATTAGCATACACGTACACACGCACACCACTATACAAATTATGAAATCAAATTTTGTTTTTATTAACATAAATCGTCGAAATACTTTTAAAAGTAATGTTAAAAACCTTTTTATGTTTTTCAAATGTGTTGTGACATTATTTGAATGCACAAACCGTCATAATTACCTATTTATTTTTTAAGAGTTGCGTACGTATGCGCAGTACAGTGACCTTGTACTTTACGGAACGGTTCCGGCGTAAGTTCCATTGGGCTCCAATTGAAATGCTTCACTTTTCGTGCGCGAACTTACCTTCTATACGGTATTATTCTAAGCCTCTAGATTTATTTTTAAAAAGTTAAACACTTTTAATCTCTAGCGAATATGTTAGAGAGTAAGCAAATCTAAGCTGTCCAAATATCGCCCCACGTGTGAACCAAATCTCAAAGCACCGTTCATTGTAACTATAAATCTAACAATAATTAGACGATCTACAGATTAATTATTGTGAAATCGGCTCTAAGCCAAATTATACCTAATTTAATTGCCTAGGCAACAGTGATAGTTATGTAACGGGATTTTATTAAGATTTCATATTATTTCCTGTTTTTAACACAGTTTTTGTACAAATTCGTAAGACGAATGTAAAATAAATGTAAAAATAACTTACCCAATGCGTCAGAAACGCACAAAAATATAATATCCTTATGGCTTCTATCAACGCTGTACACACTGTTCACACATTTTCACAATTCACTAAACACGGAAGTATTAAATTAGAAAAAAAAACGCACTCCTTATTTAAGTATTTGACCAATCAAGTGGCCTTTCCAGTCGAATTCGGGGGATATTCGAAATTTGGATTTAAAAAATCCGAATTTCAAACGTCCGGGCTGTTCGAGCGCCGGACTGTTTGAATTTAGAACAAATGAAGAGCATACGCATACGTGCCGGTACTGCGCTATTTATATTTTTGCTGGGCTTTATTCGGCCCAATTTACATTGAACTGTCATTCCTGTATTGTAAAATATAAAATTAAGAGAATGATATACCTAGCCGTAGCTCATTGTAATTTGGTTAACTAGTCTTATTTTGACTGAGAAGTACTACTACCCGGGAGGTTTACAATATTTATTAGCGATATTATATAAAATCATAAAGTCAATGGCCTTCGGTCAAGGATATATCCGAACAATTTAATGTCTTAATCAATACTTGACTGTCGCCAATGTTCTTTTGAGTTTTATACATAGATAACTTCGTAGAAATATGATGTCCACGTGAATAACCTATAATTAACCAACTTTAGTTATCTTCTTTATCTGTCAGCGAACTTTAATTAATAATTGATTGAATTAGGCCATATAGGCGGCAATCCATTATTATTTTATAATAGTGGGAAGGAAGGGAGAAGGACATTTAAAGCCGACCTGTACCGGGGTGTGCTCACGATGGATGAGCGCTCGCTCATCCACAATCCTAGCTGTTGTTAGTAGTTAAGTAAGCTGTTAAAGCCTGCACCTAACAGCTGCAGATATATACAAAAAAAAATCTATCAGTGCGCATTTGATGCCGAACCTTCCTAACGATGTTTCGTATCGAATAAATATTCGAAGTTCTGCAGAAAATTGCAAGTTGAAGTTCTCGATGCTGCTCATCATTTGGGAGTAAGAAGACTTCCTTATCTCCTAATGCCTTGATTCTATACCGTATTCCTTTCATTCTTGTGGTATGCGGTACATTGATTACCGAGGAAAATGGTGGATCTCCCTTTCTTGACACCATTTAAAAATACTAGCGAATTTTCTTAATTTGCATAAGCAGCCCAAGTTTCACACAAAACTCGTAATATGTATGTATATACTTACATTCAACAAAAAATATCCAGAATGAACTGAAACCAGAACGTTATCTCCTGGATTTTTTTTTTTTTTTTTTTGTGTGACTTAGTTGTTAGCCTCAGATGGCTGTGACAACTTTACCCGGACTGGTGGGTGAGCGCTGAGGGCTCTCAACCCGCTTAAAGTTAAGCGACCCATCCCGAGGGCACCCCCTGTGGGGTACGGACCTCGGCTCGGGCGGTCGCTGGCAAAGTGGGCACTCCCACGTTTATGATTTTAACGCGACACGTCTTCCTTCCCCGTCGGCGGGGACGGTAACGTGGATATTTACTACTATTTGTCAAGGCCGCGCGGGCTGTGTATGCCTCAGTCTGGGCGAGCGTTATAGTGTCGTCGGGTTCGTCGAGTATTAGTCGCGGTTGTTTAATCGCGGACATTTTAGAGGGGATGTAAGAAGCCGCCCTTACCACTAATGGGTTCGGGTGTGTCGCGGCAGAGTCGAAGTAGCGGCGGGAGCACTGTTTCATGAATTGCCTGATGGTCGGCAAGCCAAGATCTATGTGAAGATCCACATTGCGCATGTACCACGGTGCTCCCGTCGCTCGGCGCATGAACCTATTCTGTAATGCCTGTAGCCGATGTAGCCTGCGTGGCTTCGCTTGTGTAAACACTACACTTGCATACGTCATGATAGGACGTATACAAGCGGTGTATAATCTAACTTTATTACGGAGAGATAGCTTAGACTTTGCGTGTACTAAGCTGTGTAACCATCCTAGCACTAGGGCTGCGCGCGCGCGGACTCGCCCTATGTGAGGACCGAAGGTCAGTCGTCTGTCCAAGGTCACACCCAGATATTTGACCTCCCTTGTCCAGGGGATGGGTTGGTCGAACATCTTTATCTGTGGATATTCAGCCATTGGGTAGCGGCGATCTATCCCCTTATGAAATATGATCGCCTGGCTTTTGGTGGGGTTTATACCGATTCTCCATTTCCTAGTCCATTTGGCTAGGGCGGTAGCCGCTGTTTGGAGAACGGTTGTCACTGTTGAGGGAGATTGACCTGCATAGAAGATGGCAGTGTCGTCAGCGAATAATGCTGTTTGTATTCTACTATGTTGGGGTATGTCGCTGGTGAACAGCGAGAAGAGAATTGGAGAGAGCACCGATCCCTGGGGGACGCCAGCTTCTAGTTTGTGCGGTGCTGATAAAGTACCTTCCACTCTGTAGCGAAAGCTACGCTCGAGTAGGAAGTCCCTAACTATCATGACTAAGTAGTGGGGGATTTTGAACTTTATTAACTTGAAAATAAGGCCGTTATGCCAGACTTTGTCAAACGCTTTTTCTACATCAAATAGAAGCATACCCGTATATAAACCGCGTTGCAGTTTATAACTTGTATACTCTACTATTCGATGTACTTGCTGAACGCAAGAGTGTTGCGTGCGAAAGCCGAACTGAATCGGCGGGATGAGGTTATTATCCTCAGCGCACTTTCTTAGCCTACTAAGTAGTACGCGCTCATATATTTTACCTAGACTGTTTAGTAAACTAATCGGGCGATATGATGACGGTTCGGTACGTCGCTTACCGGGTTTAGGTATACCTATTACCACGGCTTTTTTCCATTGTTTAGGAAATATGTGATTGACTAATGCGGCGTTAATAATTGCTGTTAATATTAATAATAATGAATGAGGGAAGAGTTTAATAACTCTATTAGAAATACCGTCCGAAGCGGGGGATTTCCTAGGGTGGAGACCTCTAACGATCGACTGAACCTCCTCCACTGTCGCTGTTGGTATAGGCTCTTGTGGCTCAGCGTCTGCGGTACGCGTACGCGATGTACATCGTTCCACTTCGCTGTTAACGGTGTCGGTGTGTCGCGCGTCTGTGTGTTGTGTACTCGACGTGCATTGCTGCTCAAGGTCGGCCGCCAGACATTCAGACTTTTCATCGTCCTCGAACGCCGGCGGTTGATTGGGGCGGTTTAAGGGTGGCATGGTGGACACCGTATCCTTTTTGAAAGAACGGGCAAGCCGCCAGTAAGCCTGGTGCGAAGGCTCCAGTTCGCTTAGGGTGGCGTCCCATTCGTTTTGTCGAAACTCGTTTATAGCCGTTTTAACCGCCCTCTGCAGTGACCGCATATGATAGCGGTTATCTTCGCAGGGGAAGCGGTCATAGGCTCTTATGGCTGCGTTCTTACGTCTCAGTAGGTCGCGGACGTCAGCGGGTAAGCGCCCTCTACGATTGCTCGTGTCAGGCACTCTCCGTGAACAATCGTTAACTAACGATTGTACGTGACCGGTGAGGGCGTCGATCGCGGATTCGATGTCCTCTTTGTTATTTAGTGTACTACATACACTGTCAAGATGAGCCGACGAGGAGGGAGACTGGAGTTTTACCTTCAGTCGCTCCCAGTCTGTGCACACTTTCTCAGTGGGGGGGGTGAGGCCTGAGGGGCCGTGTCGGGGGGCGAAGTCTATGACCACCGGGCGGTGATCCGAGTTAAGCTCGTGAATTACCTCTATTAGACATAAACGTAAGTTTATGTTCTTTAATAGGGCTATATCTAATACGTCGGGCCTGTGCCCGACTGTGTAAGGGAAGTGAGTCGGCTCCATTGGGGCTATGATGTCGAACCCGAGCCGATCTGCGTAAGTCTCGAGGGCCAGTCCCCTGCGGCTGTTGGTGTGGCTGTTCCACGACTTACTTTTGGCGTTTAGATCGCCTGCGATAATGACGGCGTCGCCGAGTTTTAAGAGGGCTTGGAGATCGCTCTCAAGCAACTCTTTTGGTGGGTCCCCATTTGGAGGGGAAAGGTATGCTGATGCTATGATCAGTGGCTGGTGACCGGTGAGGGCCAACCGACAGACCGAGGCTTCAATGTACGTCATGGCGGGGGGATCTAGGGGTGTGCAGTGCAGTGACCTTTTATAATAAATGAGAGTCCCACCTAGGGGAGAGCCGACCCTATCGTTGCGCACTAGATTGTAGTTTGCAATTTTAGGGTCTCTTGAATAGGGTTTAAGAAAAGTCTCTTGGACTAGTAAAAGGTCAAGCTGCTGGTCTTGAGAAATAAAAGCTATAATTTTGCGAAAATGTTTACTGGAGACACGAAGACCGCCATGATATACAATGTCCTAATATTAATGTATGTTTAGAGATAGAAATTAGCTATCAGATAGAATATAGTTAGACGGAGTAAGAATACAATTTACCACCCCCTTTCCAGCCCATGAGTATTTTAAAAAACGACTAAGGGATTATTACAGATGACATCTATGCAAAAAAAGGAAAACCTGAAATAAAACCACCAACCCGTCTGACCAGCGTGGTATAGTGGGTCAATTTCCGTCCCATTGTAGAGGAGTCTCAAACAGCTCACACATGCCAATATGTGAGCTGTTATGATGACACCGTAGTGCCTTATGTGAGTAAAGACAGACATTATGTTATGATTAGCGCCGCCATTTACGATTCGTTTCTTAATTATTTGTGACGTTTACGCGAGTATTATACATTGTAAATAGAACTACTTTACGGATTTTATCGTCGTCGTCGACGTCCAACAAGTCATCGTTCTCAATAACGTCAGAAATCTTAGTCCGCCCGTGACCATGAACGCTGTAAAGTGTTCGAAACGTCGGGCAATCAGAAATCAAATACAAACGCGATAAGATTCGTTTCTTTTTTTTGGTGCAGGTTAAGTTAGGGTTTTATTTCCGAAATTTGCATCGCTTGCATATTATGATATCTGAATCTCTTACTCGTACTTACCCACAGATAAGAAAAGAGGTGGTGGATTCTATTCTCACTCCATCACCACAGGAATAAATGTGACTATGCGTAGTATTTTTGTAAACATCAAAAATGGGTTATGTAGTATAGAAACATCCCGTAATGTGGCTACTAAAGATGACAAGAGTTTCATAAACGATCACGTTTCACAATAAAATACTCAAAAAGATTTATTATTTGCAAAGAAAATAACTACGTTTCTGTAGGTAATTATAAATTTTTCTGCAATAAAGATGACTTGTTGGACGTGAGACATCTTAGTCCGTCCGTAACCATGAACACTGCAAAGTGTTCGAAACGTCGGGCAATCAAAAATCAAATATAAACGCGATATTCATTATTCCTTATTTTGGCTGTGGGGTAAAAGACGTCTAAGGGATACAGTATGCATTTAACATTTGTGTAAGAGAAGGTGTACTCGAAATAAAATATATACCAATACGTCTGATCAGCATGGTATAGTAGGTCTATCTCCCTGCTATTGGGGAGGAGGCACGAGCCCAGCAAAGGGACATGTATAAGCTGAGAGGAGATGAGACGACAAAGTATTGTTCTCTGTGGAAATCGAACCCACAACACTGGCACGATAGCTTGGTATCTTAACCTAAACTTCCCGTGAGTCTTAAAACAAATTTCTGGAGGAAATAAAAACATTATGACATAATTTATTTGTTTATTGTATCTCTCATAACCACAAGACCATATGATACAGTTCATATTTTATATACGATCGAAATTAATTTTTATGTACTAGCTGATCCACGCAACTTCGACTGCGTCACATAAAAAAGCTAGAGGGTTAAGTGCGTCGTAGAAATATAATGCGCAAAGCACGGAATAGGGATGATCGATGAACATCGATGTTGACAGGAAAAACATCGATGTTGCTATAGGCAAAACATCGTAACATCAATGTTAACGGAATTGATCATCGATGATAGCTCATGCAATAAAATAACGAGCACTCGTCGACGTCCTAAAAAAAAAGCTCATCACACTTCAGCCCGTAGAAAAGTTATAGTTACTACTACCGGGAGTCACCTATATTATAAGATCCGACTCAGATTTCAAAAAAAAAAAAACAAGCTCATCATAATCCTGCGCTGAGAAAAGCACTCACTACTGCCGGGATTTACCCCTATATTATATGATCGTATCATCTCCAGAATTCCTAAAAAAAAGGTCCTCACAATTCTGCCTGGAGAATTTTATTTCTTTGTCAAATATTAAAACCTAACATCGATGTTGGACTTTCATCTCTAAACGTCTCCGACAGTTTCGGAGCCCTCAATGCTCAAATCCCAACCCAACAGTCTGGGTAAAGTTGTCACAGCCATCTTGGTTAATCCGTCGGGCCGACCACTGATGACAAGTCACCTCTGCCTGGTGGTCGGCCCAACAACGAGGTGACGTGGATACGGGTGGGTTATGGGCCCACGCGCCGTCCTTTCATCGCCCCGGACGGACTGGACCGCGCGCGAGCTTACCATAGCCCACCCATAAAAAAAAGCCATCTTGGTTAATCAGTCTATAGTTACACAAAAAAGTAATATTTTTCATTGCTTCTCCGTTTCCTTTCGTCGTAGGGTGATGTTATATAGTTTATAGTCTTCCTCTTAGAATAATAATGTATAGAAGGATAGTGTCGGTACTTAAAGCGATCAAAAATATAAAGCCAAAAATACTACATGCGCGCAGGCGATTACACACGTACACCATTATACTAATTATGAAATCAAATTTTGTTTTTATAACATAAATCGTCGAAAAACTTTTAAAAGTAATGTTAAAAACCTTTTTATGTTTTTCAAATGTCTTGTGACACCATTTAAAGGCACAAACCATCATAAATAGCTATTTATATTTTAAGAGTTGTGTACGTACGTGACTTTGTACACTACGGAACGGTCCGGTGTAAGCTCAATTAAGCTCCAATTTAAATGCTTCGTTTTTTGTGGGCGGACTTACCTTGTATACGTTATTCTAAGGTCTTCCTCTATAAACGGGTTATCGTACACTAAAAAAATTTCAATTCGATTTAGTGGTTCCTGAGATTAAGCCGTTCTACCCAACAAAGTCTTCAGCTTTATAATAATCATCATCTTAGCTCATATAATTCCTACTGTTGGGCTCGAGCCTTCTTCATACAAGGAGGACTATTGAGATACTGTACCATGCTGGTCAGTCAGGTTCGTATAGGTTTTATTTTGAGATTTATTTTTCTTGCATCGATGTTATATGTATATTATATCCCTTAGTCGTCTTTTACGACAACCACTGGAAAGATAGGGAGTAGTGAGTCGTATTTTTACTCCATCATCACACGGAAATATAATTTACTAGCAATCCGCCCTCGCTTCGTTTCGGTTATAGTCGTTTTACCCGCGTAATTCCCGTTCCCGTGGGAATACCGGGATAAAATATAGCCTAGTTTACTCCCTGATATTATAGCTTTCCATTGGTGAAAGAATTTTTGAAATCGGTCCAGCCGTTTTGAAGATTACCCGGAACAAACAGACAGACAGACAGACAAAAAATTTTTAATTTGTATTTTAGGCATAGGTGTCGTGCAAATAACCGTGTGAGCATGAAAAAAGCCTATTATTTTGACATTACAAACAGACACTCCAATTTTATTTATTGCTATAGATAAATCTCATTCTTTTAATAATCCAGCTAATGTTTGGTATCATACCACCTTATCATCATCGCAGCCCACATATGTAGGTCTAACTGTTGGGCTCGGGCCTCCTCCAAAATGGGAGGGAATTTGACTTACTACACCACGCTGGTCAGACATGTTGGTATAAGGTTTCATTTCGAGTTTTCCTTCTCTTACACAGGTGTTTTGTGCATATTATATCCCATAGTTGTCTTTTACGACATCCACAGGCAAGACACGGAAATACTACCTTATAGTAATTGACAATACGGTGAATGACTAATATAACAATACGCCATGTAGTGACGGAATAAGAATACAATTTACCACCCCCTATCTCACCCGTCTGTATTAATAACGACTGCGATATATGTGTATATGACATCTGTGGCAGAGAAGAAAATTAAAAAAAAAGACTGTACAAAGTATGCATATCAGCAGTGAAACTCCTTTATCCTTCATCCTGTCTATCCTCTATACTTTATCTCATTCTCTCGTCGACTGAATCCTATACATTTACGTGTTTGTGCCTCTATGGATTCGCTTTTTCGTTTCAGAGAGCTTCAAATCACAACGATTCTAAAGAAGTTTCACTTCAAAAATAGATGAAAAAATAAATATTAATTTCGACCGTTGAATACCTTTAATAATTTCATATACATAATAAATTATAGGAAAATCACAAACAAAATGTTAAACCTTTACTTAACTTGTCTCGTCATATGAATAGATAACGAAATCGTAATAAAATGTCTAATTCACAAATTTCACAAGCGGTAAATTCACGATCAATTAGTTGTAATTCGTGTGTCAAGTGTTCGAAAAATGTATTGATCAATATCGCCGAGGTAGCGTACGTCCTCAATGAATTAGTCGTAATTCGTGTTATTTTTAAGAAATGTATTGCTCAATATCTCCGTAGCATAAGTTCAAATTCTGCTTTTATCTCGATTTCGTGATATATCCCTATGATTAGAATTGCCTGAGCCGTTTATTGTTACTTAAAAGTATTACAGTTTTGTTCCCAAAAGGCTTTATATTTAAACTGATACTATATTTTGAGTTATAGAATATATTTTCTACACTTTGTATTTGTATTCTAACAGGTCAACAAATAATTAAGTGGCGTACGTACTAGGGATGATCGATGTTCGATGATCATCGATGTTGAAAGGAAAAACATCGATGTTTTAACATCGAAGTTGCTATAGGTAAAACATCGTAACATCGATGTTAACGGAATTCATCATCGATGTTGCTATAGGCAAAATATCGTAACATCGATGCTAACGGAACTGATCATCGATGATAATGCAATATCGTAACATCGATGTTAACGGAGTCGACCATCGATGATAATTCACGCAAAAAATTAACCCGTTGTACTGACTTTCCTAAAAAAAAAGCTCATCACAATTTTGCGCTGAGAAAAGCACTTAGTACTACTGGTATTTAATCCTATATTATAAGAACTGTAACCAGATTTTCTTAAAAAAAAGGTCATCAAAATTATCGCCGGACAGTTTTAGCGATAATGGACGTTTTTGGAACATCGATTTCACAAGTCACCCTATACATTGTAAGATCGGACTGAGATTTCCTAAAAAAAAGGTCATCAAAATTTGCCCGGAGAATTTTATTTCTTCGTCAAATATTAGAACGTAACATCGATGTCGCAAGTCACCCTATACATTATAACATCCGACTCAGATTTCCTAAATAAAAGCTCATCAAAATTTGCCCAGAGAATTTAATTTCTTCGTCCAATGACATCGATGTTGTCCTAACATCGATGTTCGGTTTTCGATAAATATCGAACATCGATGTTGGGCTTTCGAGTATGACATCGATGTTAACATCGATCATCTCTAGTACGTACTTTAAATTAAAATCCAATGGCACGCCTCAACACGAAGGAACGGTATCAAGCAATAGATTGAACTAAAAATGTTAATTCTATTCCTATTTTACTTATTGAGTAATATTAATATATGCATGTTAAGAAAAAAAAGCCCGTTTTCTCACTTCATATTTTTCTTTACTTTATTTACTTAAAAAAAAACTTATTGAAAAGAAATTAGGAAAGAATAGGTACGTATCATTTCCCTGTTCCGAGCCGAAAATGGGGCACCGCGAAATTTGAAAGTATATATTATATTTTTAATAGTTTTTTTATAACAATGGAATGAGTATTATGAGGCGTGCACTTTTGAATTTAAATTTTTATATAATATATAAAAATTTAAATATAGCACCAAACCATTGCTGTCATGACTTCTTGTATGACGTTACGACTTGTGTTATATGGCTGAATTTAAGACTTAAATTCACAACATTATAATTGTGAACATTAGAATTTTAAATTTCAAATCGTAGACGATTACGTTATTCAGTTAGTTATGTGTTCTGGGTCATGTATAAGAGAATACATGCCTATCTTTCTCCCTACCACTCATATCTTCCAAAATTGTTTGATCGGTATGATTTTATATTTTTTAAAGATAAAGCTATTACAGGCAGGTTTAGATGGAGAATCAATTCATTAAGTCGTTCTCGACATGGTCACGTGATGTGTAAACGCTAACACTACATCTGTAGCTATATCAATGTCACTATGTCTGTGCTTATACTGTGTCAAAATCAGATATATGTAAAACGTTTTAATTTACAAATTATATTTCAAGACCGATTTAGAAAGAAAGAAGAAATAAAAATGCATTTATTCGGCGTAGGACATTATCATAACAAGAAGTTTTATCTATACTAATATTATAAAGAGGAAAGATTTGATTGTTTGTTTGTTTGGTTGCATTGAATAGGCTCCGAAACTACTGGACCGATTTCAAAAATTCTTTCACCAATGGAAAGCTATACTATCAGGGAGTAACATAGGCTATATTTTATCCCGGTATTCCCACGGGAACGAGAACTACGCGGGTAAGACACTGAAACCGAAGCGAAGCGAGGGCATGTTGCTAGTGCTTAATATAAAATGAGAAAAAAAAGGTATACAAAATAAAAATTATAAAAAATTATAGTGGTCAGTTCATCAGCAATAATAGTGTAGGATAAACGAAACAAAAAGTGTACGACCACAACAGTCTGAAGAATCAGTAGCAGACTAAAAACGGTTAAACTAAAACGGCGACTAAAACTAAATTTAAGTGTTCACTTCTGTCGGCAGTTCTCACGATTGCTTTGTATTTTTATTTACATATTTGTTTTTATGGATAGTGCTTGTGACTATAATTGAAACCGCGATCTAGATGATATAATAAGCTTTATATATTTATTTTAATTAACCATATTACATGTGACTAGCTGACCCAACCGACGTTGTTCTGTTCAATTAAAATAAAAGGAATTCTCCTTGTAATCGACAGCAGCGCCACCTACCGGGTCCAGTTGTGAATCTAAACCATTCTCGAATACCCTTGAATTTCTCCGCATAAAAAAATTCGTCAGCCGTTTAGGAGTTCAGTGACTGCACACGTATACAAGAAATATGTATTATCTATACCAATAAATAAAATTGGAGTGTCTGTTTGTAATGTCAAAATAATAGACTTTTTTCATGCTCACATAGTTATTTGCATTATACACATGCCTAAAAATCACTTTATATTTTTTATTGTCTGTCTGTCTGTTTGTTCCGGGTAATCTTCAAAACGGCTGGACCGATTTCAAAAATTCTTTCACCAAGGGAAAGCTGTAATATCAGGGAGTAAACTAGGCTATATTTTATCCCGGCATTCCCACGGGAACGGGAACTACGGGGATAAGGCGACAGAAACCGAAGCGACGCGAGGGCGTGTTGCTAGTATATAATATACTAATATAAGATAATAATTTTTTAGACCGCCTGCACCGACCAAAATTTTTCATTTAATTTTATTTTTAGAGGACAAAGCACCCGCCGTGGGGTCAATTAATCTTGGATATTTGAACGTGATTGTCTCGTGTGGTGACGGAGTAAGAATACAATTCACTAACCCCTCTCCTGCCCTTAGGTCTCGAAAAAGTTGACTAAGGGATATGACATGCATATATCATGTATGCAAGACAAGGAAAACTTGAAACAAAACCCTATGCCGAAACGCCTGAACAGCGTAGACCAGGTATACTAAGTCAATTTCCCTACCAGTGGCGAAGGCCCGAGCCCAACAGTGGGACGTAATGAATACTAGAAATTACTAATCTAACGAACTCTTATAACTCATAATCACAACATCTAAGCCATGTTATATTTTCCCTCAATTTATGTGTATTTTTTAAAAAGAATTTATTGAATTCAAGGATTATACAGATATGAAGCTTATTACATCATTAATTATATCAATACAATAAAACGATTTTTTTTTGAGGGATGGGTTACGGTCAGTGCACTCCTCGAACCACTCCGTCCGGAACGACAGAGGGGCGTAAGCACGCACACCCATAACCCACCCGTATAGCACGTCGCTTTCGTCGTTGGGTCGACCACCCGTGCAGAGTTCCTTGACTTCAGTGGTTGACCCGACGGAATACCCTGAGGGAATACCCTCTCCCGTCGACGTCCCCTACTGGAACGCCGAACGCCATCGCGAGGCTTACCTTGCTGCGGGTGCCCGGACTAAATCCCCGGTTCGGTCACCCGCAGCCTCTGCTAGGGCGGCACAGGCGCAGATACTCGCGCCTGTGCCGCCCCAGTCGCCGGCGGAGGACCGTGTCCGCGTGGAGTCTTTTCTCCCGCACACAGTCCGCCGCCTCCTTCCGCGAGATAACAGCCTCGTAGAAGGCGGCAACGGCGGCGTCCCAATTAAACAATATTTAAGACTCCTATAAATATTACTTATTAATCTTCATTTAATGTTTGACACTAAATCACAAACTAGACAAAGCCTGTGTTTTGAGAGTCAGGAACTTTGAAATGATAACAGCCATTTCTGGATGATCTAAATAATTGTAAACTTTTTCTTTTCCATTTTAGTTATTGGGTATATGGCGTTCCGGATTATTGACAGGACATCTCTAGACACATAGTGCACAAGATGCCCGAACCGGGCCTATTACCCCGCAATACAAGGATTATCTACTTACAGACCAATTTTTCTTATTATGGAGATGGTTCGAGCAGCATTGTGACGTACAAGAACCGAGAAGAGATGATTAATTACATAATATTTGGTTGACCGTTGAAATAATGAAAAAAATATCAAAAATTACAAAAAGAGAAAAATAACACTCTGATTCGATCTCACGCTGTTTGAATGCGACTGGACAACTTCCCAACTGAGCTATTGTCACTCTTGACGGCGACGGCGAAATTTGAATTCCCATTCTATTGATATTTTATGTCATTGTATTGATTAGCTAAAAACACTGACAAAACAATATTTGCTATAAATAAAACCTAGCTAGATCGATTTTTGGCCCCGAAACATCCTAGTATGCTAAATTTCGTGAAAATCGTTGGCTCGTTCAGAGATCCTGAATATATATATAAAAAGTAAAATCCTAATTATAGTTCACCATCCATCCATCTGCTTATTGAACTTTACTATTGAACATAGGCCTACTTAAGAAGGGATTATGTCAATCGCCACGTATGTTAGTCGGATTGGCTGTTATAAGATTACAAGAATTTACTGTCGTTCCTGGTACCTCATAAGGCCCAAGTAAGAAGGTAATATATTGTATTGTAAACCCATCACCATGCCGCAATTCCTTCTACTATTAAGGCGCAAAATTTAATTCAATTTTATTTTTAAGAGGGTAAAGAATAGATTTGCCTTTCTATGAAAGTCCTTTATTCTTGAAGTATACAAAGAGAGAAATTTATATATATATATATGTATATATATCATATAGTCCACAAGGGCGGAGTCACAGACAACAACTAGTATCAACAAACGACTCAACAACAAAAAAAAAACAAACTATATCTCATCTTCATTAATTTGACTAACACTCTGTCCAGTATCCAAGATGGCTTCCGCGCTAGGTATAACAATAACATCTGTCACTTTACTTACATCACACTCATTCTCTATATCATTTATACCATTATCTTCTCCACTTATCTTCCTCTCCATATATTTAGCTATATTTATATCCTCGACGTTCCTCACTAAATCTAAATGTTTAGCTACATCAATACCTTCAGTTATATCCGCCGAGCAGAAATCATTGATTTCCGAGCATATCTTTTTGACATTCTCATCTAATTTATTTGATAATTCATCCATATTATTAGTTGATATTTTAACAAGTTTTTCTTCTATATCTATAGATGCACCATCACCTAAAGTGAATAATACTTTGCTCTGAATTTGTTCAGCATCATTGAGTCTGAGTATTGCCGAGTCCGAATTATGGGATTTGAGACAATGTGCCAATTCTGACGTATCCGTTTGTGGTAGCTTCATATTGTATATGTTAGGTTCGCTGCCCATTATCGATGTTGTTGAATCTTCGAGGGTCGGCAGTTCCTGTAAAAATTATTATATTAGCAACACATATCAATCAATTCTTAAAGGTGTACGGTACGAGGGGTTAAATAAGGTATAAATAACGTACACGATAATTATCGTTACATGATTGTAGCAATGAGTTCCTTATATTGATGATATCTTTGATAGTTAGCAAACTAATCAAATATCTGAAGTGCGTGCGTGTGTTTGTGTGTGCGTAGGTGCGTGGGTTATATTTGTATGTGTGTGTGCGTGGGTACATTTGTATTTGAGTAAATATGCATACACGCCCGCACACACATACAATTAGGCAATTGTATTTGTTTACGGCGTATATTTGTATGTTGGTGCGTGCATGTATTTGTATATGGATCTGTACGAGAATTTCTATGTGGGTGTGAGTGTGTATTTTTGTCTGCGTTCATGACTGTATTTGTGTCTATGTGTGCGTATTTGTGTCTGCAACTTTCTCTCTATTTGTAAGTATCAGCGTAGATATACAGTGTGTATCAGGTTATGGGGGCAACTGGTCAAAAGGGAGCAAGGCAATGGTGGTAGGAATCCATGAAAAAAATTTGAACGAAAAATATCGATTCATTAAGGAATTAGAGACATATAAAGTTTTCAATTTTGTCATCGCTTTTTCGTGTAAATCCGATTGAAATGTATAAAGTCAATGATACTTAATACGCAACATATTCATACTTTGTTAAATGTTCATTAGAAATTGAACAAATCAATGATTACGTTCGCATAAGCAAGACAAACTTCGCTTTAAAACAGCTGATCGGCCGATGACCGTTGACGGCTCGCCGTTGTTATCTACGCTCATTGAAGCGTTTACGCAATTCTAGGTATGAATGAATGAAATTATACTGTCGAAGCTTTACATGCCTACATGTATTCTGTCTGTACATGCCTACATAATACGTAACATTTAAGGCATAGACTCTTAGACACATTTTTTTGAAATCACTATAACTTTTATGTTATATTGTTTTTTGTGTAATGTACATTTGTAGGATGGCGTGTGGAGATTAGCCACCCTACACTTGTGTTGTAGTCGGCGCAGGTAGATGTGAGAAGAAGGCGAAGAAGAACGAAGAGAGTTATTTCTAAGACTGACGATTTATTTACATTTCACAAATTATGTACAATAAATTGATAATAGAACTAGTGACGACCTTAAAGTGTGCGAGCTGATATCGTATGTCGACTGAATGAATAGACAGCAAAAGGCGGTGTATATATACTAGCATTCAGTCTGCGTGTGGTCCGAATGTGCACGTGTTCCAACAGGTGCGCATTCGATGATATCACCGCAGGTGCGAATGCAGGTGTCAGGTGTGTCGCACATCTGTCAGCTGTGCACGCCAGCTGCCTCGCACCTGCGTCTTCTTGTATGGGCCAATCTTCATTAGCGAAGCGGATTGCTTCGCATTGTTGGGTTGCGGTCCAAGTTATCTTAGTGGCGGATAGTCGCCACACATTCAAATTATGATCTATGACCGTTAAACTACAACATACTCGAACAGTTGTCCCATAACCTGATACACCCTGTATTTATGTCTGCTGGTACAGGTATTCGCAACAAGTGAATGCCTATGTATGTATGAGTGGATGCACGCAGGTTCATACCTGAGTATGCGGGTGTGTGAGCACGATTGTGTACTTGTGTATTTGGATGTCTCTATTATATAATTTTAATAGCATATATTCATCTATACCAATAAATAAAATTGGAGTGTCTGTTTGTAATGTCAAAATAATAGGCTTTTTTCATGCTCACACGGTTATTTGCACGACACCTATGCCTAAAATGCAGATAAAAAAATTTTTGTCTGTCTATTTGTTCCGGGTAATCTTCAAAACGGCTGGACCGATTTCAAAAATTATTTCACCAATGGAAATCTATAATATCAGGGCGTGAACTAGGCTATATTTTATCCCGGTATTCCCACGGGAACGGCAACTACGCGGGTAAAACGACTAAAACCGAAGTGAAGCGAGGGCGGGTTGCTAGTATGTATATAAAATCAATACTTCAAAATTAAATATTTATACTAATGTCCCACAATTAAAATTGAATATTATAGCAGGCGCTATTATGAATAGCTCATCTAAAATTTATTTACATGTTGGACCATAATTGTCCTCCTACACAATACTTAAATTAGTGAAAATACTCCAAGACGTTTTTTAATATGGCTCGTATCAACATAAATCAAATAAATTAACAAGCTACTGTAAAATAATAAAAAAAAACTTACATTTATATCAAACGAAAGCCAACACAAAAAATATAAAAATATCTCTTTAGTTTTAAATAATAAAATTTGATGGAGAATTTTTCTGTATGGTGATGAGGAGTAAGAATACAATACACCACCTGCTACTTTGCCCATGTATGTCGTAAAAGACGACTATGGAACGTGGATATAACATCTATGCAAGAGATAGAAAAACTCTAAATTAAATTATATAACAGTAGAAGGCCCATCATAATTATCATCACAGCTCAAATATGTCCCACTATTGGGCTCGAGCATCCGCCACATTGGGAGAAAACTGACCTACTATATCACACTCGTCAGGCGGGTTGGTATAAGGTTTCAAATTTCGCTTGCATAGTTGATATAAGCACAAAACACCTTTGGGTCGCCTTTTACGATATCCACGGGCAAGATAGAGAGTGGTGAATTGTATTCTTACACCGTCACCAAACGAAAAGGCCATGTGGAAGCTGTGATGAGGATTTGATGAAAAAAATTGATTTAGTTTAATACCTGATCGTCTTGATAACTTCCAACACTACGTGAATGCCTGTGTCTTCTTAGATTCATAGCGGACTGTGGCGACTGGCCGTCCACTGAATCCTATGAACAAATAAACATACAACCAAACATGTAATGTAGAAACAATGACCCTATGTTTTTTTGGAATAATAAGACGACCGACTGCATAATGTATTGTCATGGGTTCGATTCCCTGGACAATATTTTGTGCTACCCGCACAAGTTTTTGTGCATTCTGTGTCTATCGTTTATGTTTGTGAAATCCTCAGTAACATAATTACTTTCTTAGATAAAAAAAGCGAAACAAGTGATTTATGTTCGATGAAACCAACTTTTAGGTCTTAGTCATCGCAATAAGGTTGAAATTTAAAGGACATAAAATTCCATATGACGGCAAAATATTCCCAATCACCTTAAATAAGCTAGCGATTATATCCAACACCAAAAATAAAGACACATACATATCCATGGAGTTTATGTGAAAGGATGTGTATGAATAGATGATACCTTGTCTCAAATATTTGAACAAATATTGGCTTATAAAAATTATAAGAAACTAATCCTTATTTTTAGCACTATTTAACTAATAATTATCAATATAACCGCCGAAGAAGTTTTCTTTTTACAATCCACGTTTCAACTAACTAATAAATCTTTAAATCAAATCATTTATTCTGCATAAGCCCCTTAAGGGCAATTGCATATTGTCAATTTATACATAGAAACAAACCAATATTCTACCACCAGATCGGAACGCGGCCACAAGCTAAGAAGATCCGGTAAGAAAGTCAGCGAGCTGTCATTTTTTTTTTAATCTTTTAAATATATATAATTTTATACTTCGTACAACATATGGTGTTAACTCCAGTCCTTCGAAATTGTATACAGTATACAATTTTATACCAAGGGATTTCACAAATAGGTAATCATTATCACCAGGCTCTTATCCCAATTACTTGGGTTTGACACAATACGTACTCTTCCTTCATATTACATATTGGAAAAATGATAGGCAATACTTTTATGACCGGCAGTCCATATGATGTTAACTCTACTAGGGAATACAATTGGTGACGAGACGGCATCAGATAGGCTCAGGTCTATAAAAATGGGTAACTGTAATGTTCTGTATCATTTACTTGTAAGTATTCCAAATGGTATTGTAAAAATTTCAATATTAAAGACTACCAGCGCTATCTTTCGACGCGCAGTGTGATTATTTATGTCAAAAAAGTAATTTATTATTTAAAACGTGAAATATGGTCTAGTTTAAGATAAAAAAATAATTTAACACCATAAAACATTGAGTTGAAATCATTCAAAGATTGTTTTACCAAGAAATACGAAAGGAAATGTGTATACGACATTTGTCTTTCATAAAAAATAATTAATGACGCCTTTTCGTTTACAAGGCATAGAAATAAATAAATAATCACACGAAAATCTAAGAGTTTCTCAAATATTTGTCACACTGCCATTAACATTAAAATAGTTAATTACATCTTTACAAGTTACTTAGCATGTTAGTTTGATCATATAGATACATACTAAAAACTCCAAATTTGTTCAAATATTTGTCACAGGTCCATGAATAATAAAGATAGTTAATGACGCCTTTAGAAGTTACAATCCATATTAGCATGAATAGATAAATAACCAGATGAAAATCCAAGATTTGCTCAAATATTTGACGCACTTCCATGAACATTAAAAATAATTAATGACGTTTTGCTTTAGAAAGACGTCATTAATTACTAATGTCTTGTAATTTATTACAATGATTATATAGATAACCCCACGAAAGTCCAAGATTTGCATTATATATTTGTCACACATCCATGAACAATAAAAATATTAGTGACGCCTTTACAAGTTAGCAATCATCTCTATATATATATATATATATATATATAGGAGGGGCGGGTTTTGCGAGCGATATATTGACTCATCACCATATCTCTGGAACCATAAGGCGTACAGACTTGAAATTTGGCACAAATATTCCTTTCGTTGAGAAGAGGTCAACTAAGAACGGATCTTACGAAATTCCACCTGCAAGGGGTGTTGCGGGAGCGTTAACAATAATATACATATAAAGGAACAGGGTGAGCCGAAGCTACTGAAGCTAGAAAAATTAAATTTAGACCGTAGTTTCATTTCACGACGTAGGCACCCACTAAGAAAAGATTTTTTGAAATTCCACCCCTAAGGGGGTGAAACGCAACGGTAAAGTTTGTATGGAAAGAAAAAAAAATCTTTAGCTGCTGTCTTCAAATTAAGCACAAATACTCTTTAATAAAAATAAATAAACACGTGTTTCAGCGTTTGTCCTTTTTCATCCTCTAAGGGTGTAAAATAGGTAGAAAGATGTCAGTTTACTGACTTTTCACAGAGCCGAACGTACTGAAGCCAGAAACATGAAATTTTTACATTAGTTTCTTTGCGTGACGTCGTAAATCGCAGTAACAAATTTTGTATAAGGAGAAAAATAATCTACATAGATTTTCTTCAAATTCTCCAAAAATACTCTTTAGTAAAAATAAATAAACACGTATTTCAGCATTTTTTAATTTTCACCCTCTTTAAGGGTGTAATCTATACTAATATTATAAAGAGGATACGTTCCTTAGGAATAAACTCAAAAACTCCTGGACGGATTTCGATAATTCTTTCACCATTAGAATGTTACAGTATCCCAGAGTAACATAGGCTATATTTTATCCCAGTATACCCACGAGAACGGGAACTACACGAGTAAGGCGACTGAAACCGAAGCGAAGCGAGGGCGGGCTGCTAGTATTAGTATAATTAGATGGATAACAACAAGAGTACCCAGCATTTACTCAAATATCTGTCACGTCTTTCATGTCAATTGCCAGTATTATGTTTAAAGCTACCTATACACCTACCTTGAATCTGTTGAACGGTCTATACTTGCACCGTTCCGACGCGACAAGGCTCCTTAACGATTGTGTACGGGGACATTGACTGTCAACCAACCATCGATATGTGCCGTACAATCTTGTAGTGTTCGACCTAGGAAATAATTACCACTTTAGTTTGATATAGGCAATCAATTTGCCAATTCTTTTTCTACTGCCTATGACGGTAGACTACCTGAAGTGATAACGGTTGCTTCTTAGACCGAAATTTAAACACCTTAGACAGGGATTTGAACACCTTACACCGGAATTTAAACACTTTAGACAAGGATTTGAACACCTTACACCGGAATTTAAACACTTTAGACAGGAATTTGTGCACTTAGTATGTTATGTCCGCGTCTTAGATATTTAACATCAAGCTAATTAATAATAGATTTTATGTTTCACATACTTCATTACGAAGTTATGCTTATGTGAAGAATGACTTTGTGAAAAATAATGATTTCTGACATTTACTCAAGTATTACACATCTGTACTTATAATAAAACAATAGAGAGACAAAATCATTGAAAATATCAAACATTATATAAAATTTTAACAACTGAAATAAGACTTCAAAGCTGTAAAAGTCAACCAAAGAGGTTCACACTCTTTCTTTTTGAAGTCGGTTAAAAACATAAGATTTTTAAACATTTTTAATACAACACCGAAGTTTGGAACACTTTTCTACATTCACGTTTAGTCCACCTGGTATTCACCAGTTTTATTTCAAACTAAAAGCGCGTTCGATCGTGTAAAATTTTATTATGTAACAGATTTGGTATCTCTATTATTTTAATAGTACGACTATAAACACGATATCCAACATAAATAAGCACATTAAACATTTTTTGTCAACAGACAATGGTTTAATAAACACAAAACGACATTATACATTATTTATAGCACTAAATTCGAAATATAATAGAAAATCTGCTTTGAATAACAATCGCAACCGAACCGTCTTAATGATAGTTTATTTCAAAGGAAAAACACGTTTCCAATTAATGTTCAAACTGCGGATAAATGCAAAATCAACTTCTGGCGACTATATATCAGGGGCAAGAGTTTTGGCTATCTCCTATTCCACCTGGAAATAATTTTGGAAGTGAAACTTTCTATAGGCAGGTTTGTGGGGAGTAAATTCATATAAGTCGTTTTCAAGATGGTGACGTATTATATATACATATTAACGTTAACACTATCTGCAGCTGTCTCGACGTCACTTTATCTTTGCTCCAAACGCCTCCTAGCGCCGTTTTGGCGCAGGGCTTTCTTCTTTCTTTTGAGTGTCCTATGGTCTGGACACAAGCCGTCTCTTCTGTCCAGTATGACGAAAGGGCAGCCCATTAAACAATTAGACCGACCACTGGTATGGAATCCTTGACATCGATAAATATAACTTAAGTTATATGCTTATTTTCCTTAGTAATTTTTTTATTGCCTATAGTAGCAAACGAGCAAGCAGCACGCCTGATGGTAAGTGATGCTGCCGCACATGGACCTTAGCAATACCAAGGATAAAGCTAGGTCGTTGCCTACCGTAACGAAAATATTCATGTCTTTTAATACCCTTGAGAAAAGCATATTGATATCTTGTATTTTTATTGATGACAATTAAAAAGTATATAGAAGTTATCATGATACTCACATATTAACAGGTGTGGTCAACAATCTTTGTAAATTGGCAAGTGTCGGCCTGATGTCCGATAGCGGTAGCCCACGTCCGACAATCAACTGTGCTATGCACTTGTTCAATAAAAATTGGGCATAACGGAATAGTGTCGTGTCACCACCTCTTGGAAACAGTGGAATACTGAAATAGAGGATATATTATCATATCATCATAGGACATAATGGTAGGACCACACTGTCGTCAGTTATCTGTCTACAGCCGCGGGCTGGTCCGTCCGGGGTATTACCACGCTCTCGCAGAAAATCAACGTCTGAGTAGTAGCAATTTGTTACTGCGCTTCGTTCGGTGAGCGAGAGTGCCGGCAGCCCAACTTTCTGAGGGTGTTTGCGTGTGGAGAGTTTTGGTGGTGCCTTGGGTATCACCGAGCCTCAATGCACGCATTCATACTCCCTTCACTTTCTTCGCGATAGGCAGCGGCCTTGTAAAGGTCCATGAGCGGCAGCAGCACTTACCATCAGGTGTACCGTTTGCTCGTTTGTCACTGCTTGCAATAAAAAAAAATCAACTGATACTCATTCACCAACGATCGCTAAAGATTAGATAATACCTAACGCAGAAAAAATAAAATTATAATATGAAGGTAACCCGTGTGGTTATGAAGTAAGAAAACAAATAACCACTCCCGTGGGTGTTGCAAAATATGACTAAGGGATATATGTAGGTAACATCGGTGCAAGAGAAGATAAACTCGATATACAGGATGTATCAGGTTATGGGACAACTGTTCGAGTATGTTGTAGTTTAACGGTCATAGATTGTAATTAGAATGTACATTACACAAAAAACAATATAACATAGTTATAGTGATTTCAAAAAAATGTGTCTAAGAGTCTATGCCTTAAATGTTACGTATTATGTAGGCATGTACAAACAAAATACATGTAGGCATGTAAAGCTTCGACAGTATAATTTCATTCATTCATACTTAGAATTGCGCGAACGCTTCAATGAGCGTAGGTAATAACGGCGAGCCGTCAACGGTCATCGGCCGATCAGCTGTTTTAAAGCGAAGTTTGTCTTGCTTATGCGAACGTAATCATTAATTTATTCAATTTCTAATGAACATTTAACAAAGTATGAATATGTTCCGTATTAAATATCATTGACTTTATACATTTCAATTGGATTTACACGAAAAAGCGATGACAAAATTGAAAACTTTACATATCTCTAATTCCTTAACGAATCGATATCTTTCGTTCAAATTTTTTTCATGGGTTTCTACCACCATTGCCTAGTTCCCTTTTGACCAGTTGTCCCATAACCTGATACACCCTGTATAAGCCTATACCAACACGTCTGACTAGTTAGGTATAGTAGGTCACTTTCCCTCGTATTATGGAGTAGGGATGTGACTTGGAGGGAAAATAATCGATTAATTAACTAATCGAATCTTTGTTCTTTAAAAAAAATCGATTACTTTAAAATCGATTATAAAATAATCCATTAATTAAAAATAAATAATCGATTATAAAATTATTAGATTATGATCACTTTTTTTTAGGAAATGTGAGCTTTATTTTCTAATATAGTAGGAAACACTGCACGCAGTATCGTGATGACCTTTTTTTTAGGAAATTTGGCAGCGAAATAATCAATTAATTTTAATTTAAAAATAATCAATTTTTTATTATTTTGATAATCGAATATAAAAATCGATTATTACAAAAAAAACGATTAATAATCGATTATTTTTTCACATCCCTACTGTGGAGGAGTCTCAGGCTCAGCAGTGGGACGTATAGGAGCTGTGATGATAATGATCTTGGCCGTGGTTGTTATAAAAGACGACTAAGATATTAAATACCCATATAACATCTATGCAAGAAAAGGAAAACTCGAAACCTATACCGACCCGTCTGACCAGCGTAAATCAATTATAAATCAATTGCCCCGTTATTATTGAGGAGGCTTGAGGTCAATAGTGGGACCCCGTAGGATACCCATGCGCCAACAATCCCTAAAGATTAGATAATATTTAACGCTGAAAAAATACAACTAACATATGAAGCTAAATTTAGCTGCCGTTGTCAAGTGTGAAAATAACTCAATATTTAAGTAATTTAAAAGAAATAACAATTTCTCAAAAATCCGATCTAGGCTCTGTCATCCAGAATAAGTGAAACTCACACCTTGTGTCTAGATTTATACTTACTTAGGATCGGGCAAATCTGGTGTGATGTCGAGTATTTTACTGGCGGATCCTAACAGCGTGATCTTGTATCTGAGCGGTTGGTTCAGTAACGCAGCGGCTAAGCAAGTCGCTTGCGCTACGAAGCCGGCTGCTACAGAATCACTGACCGCATTCGAACGAGGGTTGTCATCACCGCAAATCGGCAACGGTACGTTACAAATCGTCCAAGTAGTTGCATCTTTCTGAAAATTAAAAAATATATCATCAACATCATTACAGATCAGCACAGTGCTAGCTTCGACAATGGGAAGGAAATTGACCTACTATACCACGCTGGTCAAAAGATTTGGTCATCATCATCATCATTTTAGCCTATTGCCGTCTACTGCTGGACGTAGGCCTCCCTCATGTTACGCCACAATAAGTGGTCCCGTGCCGCCTGCATCCAACGACGCCCAGCAACTTTCACTAGGACATCGGTCCATCAAGTGGGGGAGCGTCCTACACTGCGTCGTCCGATACGTGGTCGCCACTCGAGAACCTTTCTTCCCCAGCGGATGTCGGTTCGTCGAGCGATGTGGCCTGCCTATTGCTACTTCAGCGTGCTAATTCTTCGTAAAAGATTTGGTACTGGGTTTTATTTCGAGTTTTTTTTTTCTTGCCAATCTGTATTATAATCGCTTAGTCGTCTTTTACAACACCTACAAGAAAAAAAAGGGGGGTGATGAACAGTATTCTTAGTACGTCACCACATGGCAATACGGCTGAAGAGATTTTGATGAAAGTTTTGCGCGTATTCAGCTGGATTCAAGAATAGTTTAGATTAACAATTGAACTCAGTAGGTGGCGCGGTGATCGATTTCAAGGAATATAATTTTTATTCCTTTAGATTTGAAAATAACTGCGTCTTAAGTCAACCGATACTCGTATAAGTTGACAATGGTCAGCGCTAGACAGACATATTCTATGCAGGACTGGTTTTCAGTAAACCCCTTGTACTCGAACGATTAATCCTTCGAGAATTCCTGTATAGCGACTACGAATATTATCAAACCTTACATAAAATATGATTAAGAGCTTTATATCAACCTGGGTCAACTAAATCCTGATTAATAGTTTGACCAAGTAGGTGGCGCTTTATCTTGTGGTGATGAAGTAAAAATACAATTCATCCCTAAAACTTGCCCGTGCGTGTCTAAAAAACAAATAAATCGTAAATGACATCTATACGAGAGAAAAAAAACTAGAACTAGAAATAAACCCCTATATGAACCCGTCTGATTAGCGTGATATAGTGGGTTTTTCTCCTGTGTTATGTATAGGCTCGAGTCTAGCAGTGGGACGTAAATGAGCTAAGATTACGATGTATAGAACGGTAGGCAGAGTTGACAATCGTAGCAGTAAATTAATAATGGTAGGATCACACCGTTGACAATTGTCTGTCTACAGCCGCGGGCCGGTACGTCCAGAGTAGTACCACACTGAACAGAAAATCGATGTCCGAGTAGTAGCAATTTATTACTGTCCTTCATTCGGTGAGCGAGAGAGCCGGAAGCTCAAATTTCTGAGGGTGTTTGCGTGTAGTGGGTTTTAGTGATGCCTTTAGTATCACCGAAGCTCATTGCACGCGTTCACACTCCCTTCACTTTCTTCGCGGTAGGCAGCAGCCTTGCAAAGGTCCATGAACGACAGCAACGCAATCAAGTGTTCCGTTTCCTCATTTACCAACGTTCGCAATAAAAAACTGTCTTTGCACTTCCCACGAGATAGCTCCTGTATAACTGTATTGGTGATATCCTAATCCGATTTTTACGACTATCACGGGCAAGCAAAAGCTGGCAAAAATTGTATTCTTCTTCTTTTTTGTCTTGGCAATCAGCTACAAATAAGAGTCATTTTTGCCAGTGTCGAGTTATAATTATCTTTTTAAGTTATCAGTTTCTTCATGTCAGTAATGGTCTGTCAGTAAGTCAAAGTGTCGCCCTCAACAGTGTAATGGCCACTGTTAAGGGTATAATTGTATTCATATCCTGTCCCCGGTTAATGGTACATACCTGATCTATATAAAATATATGGTGTAAATGAGCGAGCAGTTCACACCGCTGAGTGCAGAGCGAATGATAAGCGTTCGCGGCCAGTTCACGTACTGCCACCATGCACTGACGTGTCTCTTTGATGCTCTCATTGCGACGGGACAGGCAATGGTAGTTCTGCATCAGCTCCGTGCCTAGAATAAACATTTTTTTACTTCATTATCCCTTCCATTTACTATTTATTAATTTTTTCATATAAAATAATTTTCGTTTTGTACTAGCAATAAATTTATATCAAAAAGTGGGTCAAAATTCAATAACTATTTCTGTAGCGGGTAGATATAAAGCTCTAATAACGATGACTTGTTGGACGTCAGACATTTTAGTCCGCCCATGACCTTGAAGGTTAAAAGGTTTTCAAAACGAGCAATCAGAACTCAAATACAAACGCGATAAAATCCGTAAAAATAGTTTTATTCGTAACTAGCAACCCGCCTTCGCCTCGCTTCGGTTCGGTTTCAGACGCTTTACCCGCGTAATTCCTGTTCCCGTGGGCATACCGGGAAAAATAGCCTATGTTATTCCCTGATATTACAGTTTTCCATTGGTGAAAGAATTTTTGAAATCGGTTCGGTGGTTGAAGTGTGAAAGCGTAACAAACTAACTTTTGCATTTATAATATTAGGATGTGTGATACTCGCGTAAACATTAGAAACCTTCCATTTATATCTTTTTTACCAACACATTTTTGATGACATCGCAATTGTTCTCACAACAATCAGGTTTTTGGGTCGTGTCATCGCTTAAATACAATTCTAACTAAAAATACACTTTCAGTTAGAATTGTGTTTCAGTTAGAATTCAGTAAGAATGATGTTAAAATGAAAAAAATGTTTTAACACTTCTAATAGATGTCGCGTAAAACGTCTCTCTTAAAGTCGATAATGCAGGTCACAATTTGGATACGTTCCACCCACGCTAACTGGGAAGGGTTTTCGAATAAATTTGGGTTTAAGTTTCACATGTAGTAATTGACTTGCAAATAAGTTTTTATAATCAGCCTTTTTTTGTGTTCGGCTTTGATCTGGACACAGTCCGCCCGCCCAGTAACTGGCCCGGTGGGATAGCTATTCCGGGACCGTCCCCTTTGATGTCTCGGTAACGCTGTATTATATTTTTTTTTTTTTTATAATTAGCCTAAGATGTCAAAACGGCGACGGTAATACGGGTTTCGAACACTTTACAGCGTTCATGATTACAAGCAGCCCATGCTGCAAAACTCGTAAAATAGTTTAAACAACTCGCGTAAACATCAGCAGTCCTTAATTTAGATCGAAGTTTATTATGCTAGCCCTATGTGAGTTGGTAAATTTCGTATGCTGAAGAAAACAGATTTGAATAAGTTGCGATGGCCCACACAATAAGCGAAGATTAATAATAGAAAATACGATACTCTTGTGGCTTACTATCACCCCAGCCGATTATATCTTCAAACGATTAGTAGATAAATAATTGATAAAAAGGTTTCCTCCCAATGTTATGAGCAGAAATGGTGCAGTAATCAACGTAGCGAACTACCATTTTAAGTGTAGTAAATTGGATTTACTTTGCGCGATTCATAAATTATAATTTATGAACAATAATTATTATTCTGTGTGATAGTTTTGTGTTCGTTAACTGTAAATTTGTAAAGGAACCAGCGATATAAGGTAATATAATATAATATAAGGTAGCCCATGTCCACCCGATCCCTAAAAAGGGAGACCGGTCTGACCCATCGAATTACAGGCCAATTGCGATAACATCCTTGCTCTCCAAGATAATGGAGAAGGTTATAAACCGCCAGCTTCTGCAGTACCTTGAGGATCGCCAGCTTATCAGTGATCGCCAATACGGCTTTCGTCATGGTCGGTCGGCTGGTGATCTTCTTGTGTACCTCACACACCGTTGGGCAGAGGCCTTGGAGGGCAAGGGTGAGGCGCTGGCGTTCAGCCTAGATATCGCAAAGGCGTTCGATAGGGTCTGGCACAGGGCACTTCTATCGAATCTACCATCATACGGAATCCCCAAGGGACTCTGTAATTGGATTGCCAGCTTTTTGGATGGTCGGAGTATAAAAGTCGTCGTAGATGGCTCCTGCTCCGATACCATGACCATTAATGCTGGTGTACCACAAGGCTCGGTGCTCTCCCCGACGTTGTTTATCCTGCATATCAATGACATGCTCTCTATCGAGAATATGCGTTGCTATGCGGATGACAGTACGGGTGATGAGCGGTACACTGAGCAACGGAATATCCCTCGGAGTATTCAGGAAAGAAGGGTTCAACTTGTGTCTGAAGTCGAGCGCTCTCTGGGGCGGGCCTCGGAATGGGGTGAACGGAACCTAGTCCAGTTCAACCCCACAAAGACACAAGTTTGCGCGTTCACTGCAAAGAAGGACCCATTTGTCATGGCGCCTCAGTTCCAAGGAGTAACTCTTCCAATTTCTGAGAGTATTGGGATTCTCGGCGTCAAAATATCGAGCAAAGTCCAGTTTGGGAGTCATTTGGAGGACAAAGCCAAATTGGCAAGCAAAAAGTTGGGCGTCCTGAACAGAGCCAGGCGGTACTTCACACCGAGACAGCGTCTTGTGCTATACAAAGCACAAGTTCGTCCTCATGTGGAGTACTGCTCACATCTCTGGGCAGGTGCGCCCAAATATCAGCTAGACCCACTTGACTCCCTGCAAAGACGGGCTGTTCGAATCGTCGGGGATCCCAATCTTACGGACAGATTGGAGTCGCTGGAGCAGCGGAGAGACTTTGGGTCACTCTGTGTACTCTACCGACTTTTTCACGGGGAGTGCTCCGAGGAACTGTTTGACTTGGTACCACCGTCACCATTCTACCAACGTACCACTCGACATCGCAGCAGGATTCATCCATTTCACCTGGAAACGTTATGGTCTTCAACTGTACGTTTCCAGCGATCATTTCTCCCACGTACGTGCAAGCTCTGGAATGAACTACCTGCTGCTGTGTTTCCCGAGCGCTATGACATGTCCTTCTTTAAACGAGGTTTAAGAAGAGTATTTCCTTCACGGTAGGCAGCGGCCTGGCTGTGCCCCTGGTATTGCAATGGTCCATGTGCAGCAGTTTCACTTACCATCAGGTGTGCTGCTTGCTCGTTTGCCACCGTTGGCAATAAAAAAAAAAAAAAAATATAAGACTTTTATTTCGTAGTATGGCTTGGGATGTCTTCAAAAAAAGCGATTGGTAACAATTTCAAAGCCATTATTCAAGGATTAGTGTTTTTCGCATCACCGTAACATGTAAAACGCGAGAGATTGTCAACTACTGGACTAATATCACGTCTATTACTGTAAATTCTAGTTATAGAGAATTAAAATTTGGATTTTAGTATTGATATTATCGCAAGTTTGACACATATTAGAAATAAATATTACATACGTGCTTAGCGGCATCTGCGAGCCCTAAGCACTCTGATGAGTATCGGATACACTCGAAAACCGGGTCGACGTAATCGATCGTAGCCCGTTAGTTTATTGCTGTTAATATATATTTCTAATAAATATTGGATATATTGTGCATATAAAAGCGATATGGATAAGAAAATAAAAGAGCAAATAAAACCACTTAAGTCTCACTGTTGGGTTGAGGCCACCTTCAACATGGGAGGGAAATTGACCTTTGAGTTTCCTTTTTCTTGCATCGATGTTACCTGCATATATCTCTTAGTCGCTTTCTACGAGACTTACTCTGTACCCGCACGGAATTGTAATATTTAGTACTAGTATATTCTAGAAATCCATTATTTCAAATGTCCTTACACTCACCGACATCCTGATTTTCTTCGAACAGCTTTGTACGTTTCTCTTTCAATCTTCTAATGTTTGCTAACTTTGCATCTCTCTCATCGGACAGTATAATACGTTTGAACCTCAATATCTCGATTTGTTTCGTTAGCCTCACATGCTCTGCTCTTTGAAAGGGGGAAGGTTTTGCCTGCAAACGAGAGAAAATATATTTTCATCACGAAAATGCAAAGTTTATTGATTCGAACGTGCTAATCAAATATATATTGCCGTGTTGTGACGGTATAAGAATACAGAGAATGTATGTAAAATATTTAAAATGTTATCGTGGGGTATCGCAGAGGACTATGTAACGGCCTGTAGGGCACGTTTATGGGATGTAAACCATTACAAATTAGCGTAACATCCCCATAATTTCGCACCCTACTGCAACAGATCAACATACGGTACCAGCATTCCACTTAAATGTTGGAAGATTGAATGTTGATTTAAGAAATCTAGAAAAATTCTGCTGTCCACGTAGACAGACGAGTGGATTGCTGCCTAACAATAACTTGTCAAAAATAAAGAAACACTAACCTTAAAAGATAGGAGATCATTTAACTTGGAAAATGTCAGTCTTGAGCCGTTAGACACGATAGGTCTATCTTCCTTTACTCTTCCGTTTTTGGCACTCAAATCACTTTGTGACGACGATTTGTCTTTACTTAAACTATCATCATCAACCGAAAACAGATTCCTTTGAGATCTACTTTTGAACTTCGTCCTAATTTCGCAGAAATCGTCACTTTTCGGCCAATCATTGTTCGTCAACGCAGACTTACTATAAATTCTTTCTTTTATTTCCTGAACTGCTTCTTGCCTCTTCTTAATAGAGTATTGCAGCAAATGTAGCTTCTGCAACTTTATAGAATTATAACTAGGCCTAATTTCGGACTTCAAAAAATTTAGAGCTAAAAAACGATATTTCCGATCGCCTTCCGCTTCGCTTCTCAAGTCATAATTCTCTGCTGTTTCGCTAAGATCAATCTTGTTAGATAAATCTTCTTGTGATGCAATTTGGAAACAATTATCACAGTTAACTTCACTCGTAAACTCTTTTACATCTAAATTGTCAGGCGAATGCTCGTATATGTTATTTGGATCATCTTTAAACGCTTCTGAATCATCTCTTCTCCGATTATATGCATCTCCCTTTTGACTGTGACCAATATTAAGACTAGCTGAAGTTCTTAAAGTTGGAAAATTCTGTTGAAAACCTCTTTCTACTGGACTATGACTTTTGGAATATTCTTTATCAGACTTTCTTGAGTATTTATTGGGGGATATAGACCTAGATTCTTTGACTAACTTATAATTCAATATATGTTTAGGGTCCAAAGTTATTTTAGACAGATTGGTCCTTCCAGATGAATCCGAAGAAATAGAACCATGTTCCATTTCATTTTCAGGGGGAATTATATCTAATTTAAGACTTTTATATGAGCAGAAATAACCACCGTGCATTTGGAAAACTAGAGTATTGCTTTTGAAACAGTCTGATGTGAAATTTGAAGCAAGATTGGCTCCGATGTATCTCAGACCGCTGAAATAAACGCCCCAAGTTTGTATCACAGTATCTTGTTGTGTTTTCGATTGATCATCGCCTGAATATAAAATGTGACACCATATTCGTATGACGACATTGGCTGACGACACACGATGTGTAGTTTCTGTAAACAGAGCGAATGAACGATGATTCACATAATTATGATTACTGAGCAATTGCGGTAAACTCTTGATAAGATAAAATTATGTCATACCAGTTCGCGTTTACAGTAATTTAAGTTGCAATGTTTTTGTGTATGCGACTTATGATAACGTTTACATTTAATATAATCTAATATTTACAATGTCATCATTATTTAGGCTCATATACGCCCCCCTGCTAGGCTTGAGGTTCTTCCATAATAGGAAGGAAATTGACCTTACTAAACGACTGACCAGCAGGTCAGACAGGTTGATATAGGATTTTGTTTCGAGTTTTCCATCTCTTGCATAAACGTCATATGCGTTATATGCCGTCATATGCGTTATATACGTTATATATAGCGTGTTTTGCCCGTCGAATTTTGGTTTTGATATCTTTTAGCATACCTATAGTTCGTAGTTTATTTTATGTTCGTTGTTTTTTTAGTTTATTTTATAGTAGTAGTTTTTTATAGTAGCTATAGTAGTAGTTGTAGTTCGTTTTATATTTTTATTTATGGTTTGGTCATGCTCACTGAATAAGGTTCTGCTTGCGGTAGCTATGTGGGGCGGGTCGCTCCCTTCCCTCTAATTTGGTTGGGGAAAGTGATGGCTGCTCTAGTAGTTAACTCATGATCGTGTGCTGCTTGTGGGATCTGGTCCAGCCATATTTTCTTCCTTTCTTTAATGCTTTAAATTTTTTTTGTCTTGTACTAAATTTTGAAAATTTATACGTATATACAATTGTAAAACACATAACTCCACTGCGTCCCAAGTGCAGCCATTACGGTATCATCTTGTCTTGGTAGAGGCATATGCCAACAATATACGTCGATAGACTGATGTACGAATGAGTAATTCTATAAAAAATACGTCATGATGTCCAATGACGCTAATATCCGTAATCGGGCAACAGATTTCTGTGAGTTATCAATGTGTTTGTTTGATTCCAGCTGGAAAAATGGAAGCGTTATGAACCCGATAAAAATGCTTACGTGGAATGCGACTTTCGTGAATCCTTACTAATATTATAAATGCGAAAGTATGTTTGTTTGTTACGCTTTCACGCTTAAACCACCAAACCGATTTCAAAAATTATTTCATCAACGGAAAGGGAGTAACATAGGCTATATTTTATCCCGGTATTCCCACGGGAACGGATATTAGGCGGGTAAGGCGACTGAAACCGAAGCGAAGCGAGTGCGGGTTGCTAGTAAGACAATAAAACAATTTTTTAGTACACGTTTCAGGTATTTTAAGTTTGTTGAAATGTATAAAAATACGCAAGGCATTGACTCATTAGGGGAAATCAACGAGTAACAATTTTAATGTTGGTTATCGTTAAGTATAATTAATTAGAAACAATCGCTAATAACTAAATTGCTAAAATATTTTAGTTTTAATATATTATATAACTGATTTCAATGAACTAACGAAGGTTCGCCGTTCTCTCTTTTATTATATTTCTAATATTATATTTTTAACAGTATATTTTGTGTGGTGACGGAGTAAGAATACAATTCACCACTGCCTATCTTGCCCGTGGATGTCGTAAAAGTCGACTAAGGGATATGCACATAAGCTCTGTAGCAAGAGGAGGAAAACTCGAAATGAAACCCTATACCAACAGTCTGACAGTATAGTAGGTCAAATTCCCTCCCATTGTGAAAGAGGCCCGAGCCCAACAGTGGGACGTATGTGGGCTGCGATGACGATGATGATGAATAGTACTGAGAGTTTTAGTCTCTAAAATAGAACTCAATAATTCTTTATATCATTCGACCTAGAACAGTGTGCCTACTCTTGAATCTCGATTGCAATCCTAAATCCAAACGCAGCTCGAATTTGAGCAATTTTATACTCTTGAAAGCGACACTAGCGCACGATTGGAATCAAATTCGGTGGCATTTTTTAAACTAATTGAATTCGACTCTCGTCGATTAAGTCAAATATTTGGTACTCCCGACGTGATTTTGACGTAGTTTAGAATCTAACGATTCTGCATGTTGCACAATTTCAAGAGAGCGTCTTTGTGGTGATCGAGTTCAGTAACGTTATTAATTTAAAACAAAATAAAGTAAGGCACATTTGATGAAAATAACAACGGCAAATGCGAAGAATTCATTCTCAATTTTGTTTAAGAGTACCAAATATAAGTTTGGTGAGATTGGAATTGAAGGGGATTCGAAATTAGAAATGATTTCAAGAGTGGGCCCACAGTTTTGATTCCATAAAAACTACATATTACTATCAAGGAACAATTTGCTATGTGGTAACAAAGTAAGACAACAACACATTATTCGCTATCCTGTCTTGCCTGTGGGTATTGTAAACGACGATTAAGAGATATGCATTGCGCATCTATGCAAGATAGGAAACTCGGATTTTTTTTTCGTCGTTGGGCCGACCATCGGTGCAGAGTCCCATACCGGGACCTCGACCGCGGTTGCGAGGCTAACCTCTCCGCGGGTGCCGAACTAAATGCCCGGTCCGGCCACCCGAAATAAAACCCCGGTACCAATACGTCTGACCAGCGTGGTAGTAGACAAGTAGCATTTTTCTCCTATTGTGAAAGTTAAAATCCAACAGTGAGACGTATATGAGTTCAGATGATTGTGATGAACGTATGAACCTTACTCAGTCCCACTGTTGGGCTCAGGCGTCCTCCACAACGGGGATGAATTTACCTCCTATTCCACGCTGGTCAGACGTGAGAATAGGTTTTTGTATCGAGTTTTCCTTCTCGTCAAACGGGTTAGTATAGGGTTTATTTCGAGTTTCCTTGCTTAGATGTTATATGCATATTATATCCCTTTTTTCGTTTTTTTTTTTTGAGTGGGTCTTCGCACCCGCCGCCCGGCTCCGTCCGTGGCGACAGAGGTGCGGTGCGCGGCCTCGTAACCCACCTTATAGCACATCGCCTTCGTTGTTGGGTCGACCACCGGCGCAGAGTTCCTTGTCTTCAGTGGTCGTATTATATCCCTTAGTTGTCTTTTTTGACGTCCACGAGAAATAGAGGATGATAAATTATATTCTTACTCATTCACCACACGAAATTAAACTGCAGTAACATATTAAGGGTGTAGATCGTGAAAATCACCGAAAAGAGTGTTACGATTTTTCATATTTAACCTATTTACATATGATTGATATCAATGATAATTTGTATATATATATATTGTATTGGTCTTTGATTGTATCAAAGACCAATAAGTATGTTCATGCTTATATTAAACTCTTAAACCTAATAGTTGTTATATAATAAACGTCAACAAACGCACAAAATTGAGTAAAAATGCAAAAACATGACTTCGTATTTTTCAGATTTAACCCCATAAATCAACACAAATTGATAAAAAGAAACACTTTTTGAACACTGAAGAAACCAATAAGTATAGCTGTATACTTCTTTTTATACCTTTACAAACAAAGACTTCCTCTTTTAAAGCCCTAAAATCTAGATATATTTTAAGGTAAATTTTTCATACAAAAATGTATGGGTAAAACGTTCGTTTCATTCGTGCAATCTCGGTGGTCAAAAGCGGCAGTTCCTTTCTGTAAGTGAACGCGACACCACGCTTGTCGGCTGCAGACAGCAGAATTACGTATTGTGAATTTGTGTTTTTTGTAAAAAATTGTAAGTATAACATTTTTATAATTAATTTATTTTCAGTTATTAGAAAGTATCGATATAATGAATGTCTGAAAGAAAACCATGATGGAACTAGATATAAATCGTAAAAAATACAATATCTACACTAATAGGTATTATAAAGAGGAAAGATTTGGATTTTTGTATGTAACGAATAAACTCAAAAAGTACTGGACCGATTTTAATAATTCTTTTATCATTCGAAAGCTACATTATCACTGAGTAACATAGGCTATTTTTTTCGCAGGACTGATTGAATTTGAGTGTCATGCCAGGGAAAAGAAAGTTTTGTACGCATTATAAAAATATGAAAGCCAAAAGATCTCGGAATAAAATGTAAGTTCCTCCCTACTTATTTATTATCGCATTTGAACAGGGTACATTACAAAGCTAATACAATATGTCATATGATTTAGATCGCCCGATTCAGACATATACCTACAATAACATGTAAATATTGGTTTGTATTATCTATATCTATACTGATAAATAAAATTGAAGTATCTGTATGTAATATCAAAATAATAGGATTTTTAAAAAAAAAAGGCGATACGGAGTTCGCCGGGTCGGCTAGTATTGTCTAAATATCAAAATGTGAAAGTAGGTAGGCGACAGTGCAACTTGGTCGACATACCTATACCGCCAAACAGACGCGAGGCGCCTAGCGTCTGGCTTAGGGTTGTACAAAATAAATAAAAAGTGGATAATATTGATGAATAATATTTCCAGTATTGAAAATAAAGAAAACCTTGGGGCCGAGACTGAGCAACAATGCTACGCGCTGTATAGAGGTAAGTTGTTATACGTAATTCTTGTAGACTTGTTACATAAATAAACAAACTACTTAGTTAGTGATGGGCGAAGACAAAATCTCAATACCTACCTATAGATTTTTTCTTGCAATATTTATTATTTTCATCGAGAGACAAACACCTTAGTACCGAAATACTTCTCAATTACTTTCTCAAAAGAAAATTTACGTTCAAATAGGTGACGTCATAAAAAAACAATACCTAATGCGTAAAGAAATTATAATTTCTATTCATCAGGAACCTAATATTGTATTAAATTCTTTTGCATTTTTTTAAATTTTTAATTATTTTTTATAAAAAAAATCAAGCCATTATCTTTCTTTACAGGAACTAGTTATTGAAAACGACCAAGAGGGAAAGGTGGATGAAATGGAAGTTGGGCGTAGAGTTGTAGACGTTTCTTTTTTTTTTAAAGCTCTTCAGGCCATAGGGGACCACGGTCCAATGGATTGTAAGTTAAGTTACCTCAGTATAATAGGTGAAGTAAAAGTTGGTCTGGACTCAAAACTCATCATGAAATGTAGTATGTGTAGTATGAAATTTACTGTGTGTTTGATTGAAAAGAAAGAAGATAGAATGGAAGTGAATCATCAAATTGTATCTGGTATCATATCATCTGGTGGGAGCTACTATCAGTTAAAAACATTAACTGCCGCAGTAGCCCTACCAATCATGTCACCTTCATTATACAATGAAATTAATAATACGGTTTGCGATTGGTGGGAAAAGACAGCAGCATGCGATTGGTGGGAAAAGACAGCAGCACATTCCATGGCAGAAGTGGCCAAACATACCTTTTGGGTTAAGGACAAGGCTTCCAAGGGTTATGTCATAAATAAAAATCATAACTGGTATTTCCAAATTCAGGGACAGGTACATATTACTAAAAGAAACGTTTGCATGCTTGGCATCTGGTTTGGTGCTACTGTACCTATGAAAGTTTATATTATAGAAAAGGACGACATATTTTGGGAGGAGAAAATGGAGATGAAATTAGTTAGGTTTTATTACGATTGCCTACTTCCAGAATTAGTTGATCCTCGGCAGTCACGAAGCATGCCCATTCGTGACGCGCCCAGTATCATAGAGGCTATGAAAGAGAGGAAAGAAAGAGCTTTACATGTTATGAAAGAGAAGAACGCCTAATGATTTTGAAAGATACAGGTAACTTAACTACCCAGCCAGTCGATTCACGTAAACACGCCAGTCCAAAAGTCGTTTTAACTTAGGAATTTAGAAATCGCCTTTTGGTTTTCTGTTTTAAACGCACTTACTTATCTAGTCTTGGATTGTCATAAATCTTCCAATAGCTCAATTACTATACAATTTCTGAGTTACCTGGTGTAAAGAATCATAAAAATTGGTTCAAAAATACAGCGAATTGAGAATTCTCCTTTTTTTAAGTCGGTTAAAAGGGCTAAATTTGCACAAAACGAAGTGACGTCACTGCGCTACGGTTTTTATTACTTACGTGAATCGGGCAGCTGGTAACGTTTTCATTCTGATAGGTTTTGTGATAGCCATTGATTTTATCATCAAATTAGCAGAAATCAGAACTTGATCCGTAATCGAATGAAAAACCATTAGAATTTTGAACTCATATTTCGTTATTGTTTAATTACATACTTTTAATTAGTATATTAATAATTTACAAACTTCTGTTAAAATTAGTAAATAAATGAATTATTTACTAATTTTTGTACAACCCTAGCACGCTTTTAGGATAGCGAGTAATGGCGACTCATATTTGTTATTGTGTAGTAAATAAATCATTTTTATACTTGTATTTCATTTATTGACATTTTTTTTAAAACCCTAGGATTTTTTTTTAGATATCGACGAGGTGATCGTAAACAAAAAGTAAGTATTTGAGTTTACGCAATAGGCACATTTCCTTGCGTAGAGATAAACACACTTCCTACTGAATTTGCAATTATTTTATTGAATGAATATTTTACGAATTAGAATAAATTTTGGTAGTGAAATTACAAATAAATAAATAGTTGGAATTTTAGGTAAGTAGAATACAAAAATGTCAGTCCGGACCTGCTCTTGATTGTATATTATATTATAAACTAGTAACCCGCCCTCGCTATCTTCGCTATCTTCGGCAATATTCACTTCACATTACATACTATAAAAAGCATATTGATCTATAATAAATGCACAATTTATTTAAGGTACTTAATTGGATAAGGATTAATGCTGTATTGTATAAAATCACTTAGTAAATAATCATTTTTTAGTAGAGGATAAAAAATGGTTATGGTGGGTTATCCCTAAGAGATAGACATATGCCATCGTGGACTTTTTTGTTGAACTTTTTAAGGTGGATAATACTGTAGTACATTATTTTGGTCTATCTCGTAGGGTTCAGCCAACGTTTGCAATATAAGCGCAAAAACGTGCTTATTTACGACATCACATTAGAAACCTCTAAATTAATCAGCGTTTCTCTACTATATTATGCATGTATTATACATATAAACCTTCCTTAAGAATCATTCTATTTATTAAAAAAAACTCCATCAAAATCCGTTGCGTAGTTTTAAAGATCTAAGCATACATAGGGACAGACAGACGGCGGATAGCGACTTTGTTTTATACTATGTAATGTAATGATAGAAAAACATAAAAATTGTGTCTCAACTACTCTTATTAATCTATTAAAAAGAATCAACAGCTAGTTTCCAAAAATTCAACGTTATTGTTATGCTGTAAATATTCAAGTTCAATAACAATTTCTCAAGGTGGAACGTTTGTTGCAAAACATTTTGAAAATCGCGCTCTCTAGGTCATTCATCCGCCCCGTCGGATGTTACATTAAACTTTGGCGCTGCGGTCGCTCGAAATCGAGAACTCAGGCCAACAATCTACACCCTTAATGCGAAGGCGGGCGGCACGCCGGTCTTAACAGCCCTTCAGAAGCTATTTAGTTCCGTTATCCTCGGAGGCGACGTTCCAGAGTCGTGGACCAGGAGTGTGGTGGTGCTGTTCTTCAAGAAGGGTGACAAAGTTCTTTTAAAGAACTACAGACCCATTTCACCCCTGAGCCACGTTTATAAGTTGTTTTCGAGGGTCATTACCAATCGACTCACGCGCAAGCTCGATGACTTCCAGCCGCCCGAACAAGCCGGCTTCCGAAAAGGCTATAGCACCATACACCATATCCTCACGCTTCGGCAAATTATACAAAAGACCGAGGAGTATAATCGGCCCCTGTGCTTAGCGTTTGTGGACTATGAGAAAGCCTTTGATTCAGTCGAAACTTGGGCGGTGCTGCAGTCCCTTCAGCGGTGCCAAATCGAGCATCGCTATATCAAAGTGCTGAGTGAAGTGTGTTTGTATAGGAACACCACAATGTCAGTCCGTATCCGGGATAAGAGTACGAAACCGATCCAGTTGCAGAAAGGCGTGAGACAGGAAAATGTCATCTCTCCGAAACTGTTCACCACTGCACTGGAAGATGTCTTCAAGCTCTTAGACTGGACTGGACTCGGCATCAACATTAACGGCGAATACATCACTCACCTTCGATTTGCAGACGATATCGTCATTATGGCAGAATCCATGGAGGACCTTGGCACAATGCTCAATGATCTCAGCAGGGTACCCCAACTAGTGGGTTTACGAATGAACATGGACAAGACGAAAGTCATGTCAAATGCCCATGTCGTTCCTGTACCGGTCCTAGTTGGCAATGCGATTCTCGAAGTTGTCGATCACTATGTTTACCTAGGACAAAAAGTCCAGTTAGAGGATCTTAAGAGGATCTTCTCGTCCAACAAACCTCAGTGTCTGAAAACATAGGTATACGACCAGTGTGTGTTACCAGTGATGACTTACGGCACGGAAACGTCCCTAAATGTAGGCCTCATATCAAGGCTCAGAGTCGCTCAGCGTGCTATAGAGCGGGCTATACTCGGGATTTCTCTGCGAGATAGAATCCGGAATACGGAAATCCGCAGAAGAACGGGTATAACCGACATAGCACGAAGAATTAGCACGCTGAAGTGGCAATGGGCAGGCCACGTCGCTCGACGAACCGACAACCGCTGGGGCAGAAAGGTTCTCGAGTGGCGACCACGTATCGGACGACGCAGTGTGGGACGAACTAGGTGGACCGATGACCTAGTGAAAGTTGCTGGGCGTCGTTGGATGCAGGCGGCACAGGACCGCACATTGTGGCGCAATATGAGGGAGGCCTACGTGCAGCAGTGGACGGCAATAGGCTGAAATGATGATGATGATGAATGTGTTCATATCAATGCAATGCTACAATTATATACGTAATAAATCCTCCAAACGGGCTCTGGTAGTGTTGATAATTAGGTAAATGTATATAAAACGCCTATGAACTGTGATAAGAACTGACACAAATTGACTAGACACATCAATAGGATGACTCATTACAATTGAACGTGATACTTTAATATCTGTTTGAACCTAATACCCTTAGGAAATAGGCCAACGTTTTAGCTCACAGACGTGATATCAATATAGATCGAATGGTCTACTCATCAGTAAAAAAAAATCGGTTGTCTGTAAAGTCGGTTTACTGACGATAGTTGAACGTGACAACGTCACGTCATAAGAAAATACTGATGGAATGGTTTCATTTTTCAATATATATATTTAAAGGGGGCTCCCATACAACAAACGCGATTTTTTGCCCTTTTTATAGATAATGGTACGGCACCCTTCGTGCGTGACTCCGACTCGCACTTAAGAGCGTTATCGGTAATAAGCGGCCGTAAACCCAAAAATGTGGTTTTTTTAGGGCTGGTTACTCGTTCATTATAATAGCTTACTAAAAATTTATATAACCACTACATTAAACACATCTTTATATTGTGCTTGTATAGAATTATAACTCAATATTGTAACTATTTTATTAAAAGGCAAGGGTATTTTGAACTTAAGTTAATGAGATTTTACGAAAACGCTGAGTTTTGAAGTTCAGGTACGAATAAACGATAAGTCGTGGCAGCTCGAAAAAAATTGTAGATTTTAGGAAAATTACTGTTCTTGGGTATGTATAAAATGAAATTCAAGATTTCTTCCTTTTAAAACTAAAAAAAAAATATTTCCTTAAGATTAATTTGACGAAAATGGCTCCTGTAAAACATTTAATTTTGTGAATAATACTAACCTTGGAATATTTAAAAAAATATCCACTATTTGTTCGACTATTGTAGAAGCAGTAAAAAAAAAACCAAATTGAAATACGAATAGTCACCCTCGTAATTAAATTTTAAATATTACTATAAATTGAACGGCATAATTGTTCATAAGCCAGTCGCGCCCTCGGCGCTCAACGGAGCAGGGTCACGTCGCTCGAGCTCTCCGCTCACAGCGTAAAAGACAACAATACGAACTTGAGCGTATACTGCGACTGATCGGTTTTGATTCGTAAGTATTTATTACTACCTAATTCTTTTAATTACTTTCATGATCTCTATGAAGAATAATATAGAATCTTTTTACGTTTTAGGTGATGGGTCGAAAAAGCAGATTGTATCTTGGGAACAAAATCGGTTACAAGGCAAGGAAAAAGAGAACACACGACAAAACTGTAAGGTACCTATAGTTTCAAAAGAGTAAACGAAAAGAGAAGTGAGCCGTCACTCAGGACGCCTGGCAGATGTGAAACATCAAAATTATTTTGAAGTCGTTACCGCAAAGCGTGGCGTTAACGCCGCTTTTAATGCCACGCGACGATCAGGTTCACCCCGCCTATAGATATTTCACATCAAAAATCCGAACGAAACATTTATGCAGATTATCAGCTAACTCAAATTTAATGTTTAATAATTACTAACCATACACAATATAATTTTTTTATAGAGAATCATTTTCTTCTTGTACTAGCAATAAATATGTAGCAAAATGTGGATCAAAATTTAATAACTAATTTCTATAGTGGGTAGATTTAAATCTCTGACTTTGTTAGACATCCACGGCCATGGCGACTAGGGCCATACTCGACTACTGCACGGCAGCCACGGAGGCAGCGTGCCTCTTGGCCGGAACTCTCCGGTGGGACCTGCAGGCGGAGGTACTCGCCGAGCTTTACCTGCGAGTATCAGAGACGCGAGCCACATATAGCCTCAATCAAGGTAATTGCCGCCTGGCGGGTCGACGCCCGCCGAGACGCCATTGCTCGTTGGGCAATCGGACTGGAGAAGCCTCAATACTGTATCAGGACCGTCGAGTCCTTTCAGCTGGTGCTGATGGAGTGGTTGGGTCGGCAGCACGGGGTACATTCCTTCCGACTGGTGCAGGTATTGATGGGTCACGATAGCCAAGTACCTGCGCAAGCTCGTTAGGAGGGAGAGCACACTACCATTCTGCTACCACTGCTATTGCGACGTGAGCACGGCGCAGCACAGCCTCGAGGTGTGTGCCTCGTGGGCAGAGCAGCGCCGTGAACTCGTTGCAATCACCGGTGCCGACCGGACCCTGCCGACCATCACTAGGGTGATGCTCAGCAGCGTCAGGAACGCGGTCACCGCCTTCTGTGAGGCTGTCATCTCACGAAAGGAGACGCTGGCTCGTGTGTGCTTAATCTTTGGTCACACGTTCCGCCACCGACGACTCGGGCGGCGTAGATACGAGTATCCGCGCCTCACGCCGCCCTAGGCGAGTCCGCGGGTGACCGGACCGGGGACTTTAGTGTGTCACCCGCAGAGAGCCTGACCGTGTGACGGCGACCGACGTCCCGGGATAGGGACGTCGATTGGGGTTTTTTTATTTTTTTTAAATTATTACACAATAATGTGATAATTTAAAAAAAATAAGTTGTCGAGTCTCGAACCCGAGACCAGAGTTCCCGCCGGCGAGCACGTTACCACGAGATTACCGCTTGTTGGCGATTCGACTTTGAATTTTTCTAGTACATAAATTACCCATCCAACTTTGACCCTTAAAATCTTTTTAACGAGGGCCCAGTTGACCCTAATATTTGGTAGTTGTGATACCCTCGTGCCCCCTCTACCACCCCACCAAAAATCATGGAAATCCCCGACCCACACGTCTGAGGGTCTCCTTGTAAGTTACACTCTGTGCCTATATTTTACTATTTCCTGTTTGCATATTAAAAATACAATTTTAACAGTTTTACTGTTATGAGATTTGGTTATTAATTAAAAATTTTAAAATTTACATCATGTTGATTTTTGAAAATCTCCTTCTCCGAAGAATATATTAGAGATTAATTATAAGCGCCAAGGCTCAAGACTGGTCATTCTATGAACTCGCGTGTGTGTAGTGCATTAGTGTGCGTCGATATCGGACCGTAGTAAAATACCTAAAATGCGAGAGTGCCGATTACCGATAACGCTCTTAATCGGTTTTTTTAAACGAAAATTGTTTGAACAAAGGAAGAGATAATTCTGAATAGTGTTCTTACTCTACGTGAAAGATGTTATTTAGACATTTTTATTTAATAGATACCTAGACTCACTCCTGTTTCCTAGAGGGGTAGGCAGAGATTAAATAAGCCACGATGCTGTCATACTCTTTGCATTCCAATCAGTTTTTGTGTTGACGCTATGTCCCGTTGAGACACAAGCGGTGTACTCCGTGTGGTGACAGAGTAAGAATACAATTCACCCCTATCTTGCCCATCGGTGTCGTAAAAGCCCACTAAGGGATTACATATGCATATAACAACTATCCAATAGAAGGAAAACCTGAAATAAAATCCTAAACCAACACGTCTGACCAGCGTGGTATAGGTCAATTTACCTCCTACTGTGGAGGAGGCCCAAACCCAGCAGTGGGACGGGTATGAGCTGCAAAAGAGAAATCTGCATTTACAAAGAATGTGTTATAATGTAAATATGGACAAAAAATTGTAATGTAAATTATACTTCAAGTTTATTTTAACGATAATTTTAGTTCGAAATTGATAAAATCAAAATGTTATAATCATAAATTATGATTGCTATCTACATGTGAGCCAAAACAGATAAAAACTGGTCAGTAAGAACTTTTTCTTCCAGACTCGTTGAAAACATATAAAGGTGAATTCAGACTTAACGAACAGAGACCTAGGGCTATTACGAGAAAATTCTTCTACCTTTAAGGGCAAATAATAACGTAATGTCCATTAAGTTACATCAAAATATTGCTGAGTACACACTAAAAGAACAAAAGTGAACGAAAGCGACTAAAGTATATGGACGATTTAACAAAGGCGCGTCTCTATCATTCACGTAATGCAGAATTGTGGACACAATACATCTCAGCGAAAATCTTAATTTTTATTACTTTTGGTGGCAGCCCACCTGGAGCTAAGCGACAACTGCCACTCATGAACATCAGCAATATTATTCGCACGGCCAAGTTACTGCCTACTATCAGAAAATGGCTTTTTTTTTAAACCTATTTAAAGAAGCGCTTGGCCCGCATCAACACAAGTAGGTATTTCTACATCTAGTTACTAATAATAAACTAGCAGCGCCCTGCAGTTTTACCCGCATAGTTCCCCTTCCCGTGGGAATATCGACATAAATTATAGCCTATGTGTTATTCTGATATGAAAACTGTATTATTGTGAAATTTCATAGAAAACCAATCAGTAGTTTTTGCGTGAAAGAGCAACAAACATCCTCACATCTATACCAATAAATAAAATTGGAGTGTCTGTTTGTAATGTCAAAATAATAGGCTTTTTTCATGCTCACACGGTTATTTGCACGACACTTATGCCTAATAAAATAGCAATTAAAAATTTTTGTCTGTCTGTTTGTTCCGAGTAATCTTCAAAACGGCTGGACCGATTTCAAAAATTCTTTCACCAATGGAAAGCTATAATATCAGGGCGTAAACTAGGCTATATTTTATCCCGGTATTCCCACGGGAACGGGAACTACGCGGGTAAAACGACTATAACCTATAACCGAAGCGAGGGCGGGTTGCTAGTAACAAATAAATAAATACCTATTAGTCTCTATTATTGTAATGAGTTAAAAATATATTACATTGTTTTTCGTTATTTCATTAGTGCGAATGAGAGGAGACAGGCTTGCTCTTTTTTGGCATGTATTAATATTACTGTATATTTATTTTTGAGGGTACGGGTCGGTATCGTTTCGCTATTGCCATTTCGAAGATTACCTCAAACAAACAGACAGACAGCCGGACAAACATAATTCAACCAGTATTTTTAACCTACTTCAAAAAAAGGAGGAGGTTCTCAATTCGTAGGAATATATTTTTTATTTTATGTATGTGAATTCTTTTTTTATGTATTTTCGTAGGAATATATATATATTTTTTATGTATGTGTTTTCTTGAGTGGTAGGACCACACTGTCGTCAGTTATCTGTCTACAGCCACGGGCCGGTCCATCCGGAGCAGTACCACACTCTCGCAGAAAATCGACGTCTGAGTAGTAGCGATTTGTTACTGCGCTTCGTTCGGTGAGCGAGAGAGCCGGAAGCCCAATTTTCTGAGGGTGTTTGCGTGTGGAGGGTTTTGGTGGTGCCCTTGGTATCACCGACCCTCAATGCACGCATTCACACTCCCTTCAATTTCTTCGCGGTAGGCAGCGGCCTTGTAGAGGTCTATGAGCGGCAGCAACACTTACCATCAGGTGTACCGTTTGCTCGTTTGCCACCGTTTGCAATAAAAAAAAAATATTCACCGATTACTCAAAGACGCCTGGACCGATATGAAAAATTCTTTTTTGTTTGATAAGGTATACTTCCCCGGTGATCCCATAGTCATCAGGTCAGGATCTGATGATGGTATCCTTGAGAAATTGGTGGAATTCTTAAAATTTTATAGGCAATTTTAACGTTTTTCTTATACTTCGTAAAGCTATTTAGGTATTTGCGCCTAGTAGTCATCATCTCGTTTCAGAGATGATGATGAAAGATACAATTTAAAGGCCGTTTTTTTAAATTATTAATTATAGATTATAGGCATAGCTGTCATGCAAATAATCGTATTAGGATGAAAAAAGCCCAGTATTTTGACATTACAAACTGACACTTCAATTTTATTTAGTTGTAACACGTCTTTGTATAGGTTTATAACACAAAATAAATTTCACATATTGAGTTTGCTGAAAATCGTCACATTTTACAGGACCTTAAAGAAAAACAGCGATATGGATTTCAGGTGAGGTGTTATTATTAGTAGCGATCATTTGGCTAGCTTGCGTGCGGGACCTCAGCTCTTACATTTTTTTTAATATATGTCGCCTCATCTGTTAGTCAGTACTTAAATAACAAAACGAGAATTCGCTCGTTTGGTCTGAACCCACCTTAACTTGATATTAAAACAGATAAGACATTTTAAATGCGGTCATTTTAAATTGCATTGATTATTATTATAAAATATGGCGCAATATTTAAATATATTTTAATAGTTAGATCCTTTTTAACGTAATATTTAATAATACCAATGCAAAAAGACCTTTCCATTTTTTACGCAATATATTTTGCGTCTTTATTGTAGATAGCTGACTTCATGAACGATGTGCAAACATTATTAGTAGAAATGTTATATATCTATTTAAGTGTCCTTAACAAAATTCTAGCTGTAGGTTTTGAGCCATTGAACTCAAGTGAAGAGTTGAACGACATGAGCACATGTCCTAGGTACGTACATATATGTGGTTAAAAAGCGGTCTCCATACATTCATTACGTTCAGTTCATATACATTCCCCCGTTGAACTCAAGCCTTCAGCAAAATGGGATGTAAATTCACCGACTATATCACGCTGGTCAGACGTGTTGGCATAGGATGTAATTTCAAATTTTTCTTACATCTATACCAATAAATAAAATTGGAGTGTCTGTTTGTAATGTCAAAATATTAGGCTTTTTTCATGCTCACACGGTTATTTGCACGACACCTATGCCTAAAATAGCAATTAAAAAATTTTTGTCTGTCTGTCTGTTTGTTCCGGGTAATCTTCAAAACGGCTGGACCGATTTCAAAAATTCTTTCACCAATGGAAAGCTATAATATCAGGGCGTAAACTAGGCTATATTTTATCCCGGTATTCCCACGGGAACGGGAACTACGCGGGTAAAACGACTATCACCTATAACCGAAGCGAAGCGAGGGCGGATTGCTAGTACATAATATATTTAATGCCTTAGTCATCTTATACGACATCCACAGGCAAGAGTTTGGTGAATTGTATTATAACTCCGTCACCATAAAGGTCTGAACGTAATGAATCATGATACAACAGTACCCATCCTTTCCTTTCACATGCGTACGATAAGATACTAACTTAGATAAGCAGATAACACGAACGCTAGATAAGGAAATTTCAAATCCATAGAAAGACAATTTCACTCGCATTGCGAATAAGGCTCGCCCTCAGTTTTTTAGGGTTCCGTACCCAAAGGGTAAAAACGGAACGTTATTACTAAGACTTTGCTGTCTGTCCGTCCGTCTGTCTGTCCCTCTGTCTGTCACCAGGCTGTATTCCAAGAACCGCGATACTAGCTATCGCACAGCTGAAATTATTATAATACAGGTGTTTTTACAAATTATGTATTTCCGTTGCCACTAAACAACAAATACTAAAAACAAAATATATTTAAGGCGGGCTCCTATTATACAACAAACGCGATTTTTTTGCCCTCTTTATAGATAATGGTACGGAATCCTTCACGCGCGACTCCGACTCGCACTTAGCCGGTTTTTAGAGATAGGCTGAAAAACACAAGGGATAAACGCAGTTTTGCCAACTGCCTGTAATATAATACTCATAATCATCATCATAATTTCGGCCTATCGCCGTCCACTACTAAACGTAGGACTCCCTCATGTCACGTCACAGGGTGCAGTCCTGTGCCGCCCGCATCCAACGACGCAGCTTTCATCAGGTCGTCGGTCTACCTAGTGGGGGTCCTACACTGCTTCAGCGTGCCAATTGTTCGTTCTTTATCTGTTACAGTTACTGTTACGTTGTTCTGCGTATTTCCGTATTTCGGATTCTATCTTGCAGAGAAATCTCGAACATAGCCCGCTCCATAACGTGCTATGTTCCGGATTGAGCGACTTTGAGCTTGGTAATATAATACTGACCTGAATCAATCTCCTTCCACTTTGGATGTGGTGAGGAGATCCTCTCGCTGGTGTAAAACGGTGCAGACATAGTTGTATGATGCAATGTTAAGTAGAAGCTGCATGGCAGTGTGCACCATTCAGGTGGTCTGATATTGTAGCCGACGATCTGAAAGATGAAGTGCAATTAGCAATTAGGAGTGAAATTGTCTACTATATCACTCTGTTCAGACAAGTTAGTATAGGGTTTTATTTTTTATACTGCAAACAGTGGTAAACAAGCAGACAGTATACCTGGTGGTAGGTGATGCTGGCGCTCATGGACCTTTGCTAGGCTGCTGCCTACCGTGATGAAAGTGGAGTGTGAATGCATGCAATGAGGTTGGGTGACACTAAAGGTATCACCAAAACCCACCACACGCAAACACCCCCAGTGTGGTCCTACCAATACTAATTTCGAGTTTTCTTTCTCTTGCATAGATGTTGTATGCATAATTGCATATTCTACCTTTTACATGTCTTTTACAATACCCAGTGGTGAATTGTGTTCTTACTACTTCACCAGATGGAATGGTAACCTTATTCAATCTTAACCTTTCAGGAATGTGAATATATGACCACTTTTGACAGGTAAGATCAAATCCAAGGCAGACGTCCGGACCGAGTAGCTGAGGCCGCAGATGGCTGGAACAGGGATTAGTCAACCATACATAGAGAGGCGTGGATATTTACTTGTAAGGGTCTTAGGTGCTGCGCATGCCTCCATCTGGGCAAGCAGTAATACATTGTGAGCCAAGTATGGGTTTTTTTGGCATTGTGAGACAAGTATGGGTATTACAAATATATTTATGTTACAAAAAATAATATTCACCATGCAGTAACAGAGGAACATTAACATCACACCTGTCCTACACTAGGATAAATTTCAAACTTTCTCTTACATGTTCATTCCTTAATTTATCCATTCTTGTCCTGCCACACATCTATCTCAACATGTACATCTCTGCTATATGTAGTCATCTCTCAGCCATAGCTTTTGTAGCCCCAGCACGTTGGGCTCCCTACAGTAAAGTAAGAAATGAAGATCATATAGTGATCTTCATGACTTTTATTGGGGTTTATGCTGATTTATCTCCAGTCATCTGGAAGGCAAGCTGTGTTTTCCCCCTATCTTGCCCGTGGATGTCGTAAAAGACAACTAAGGGATATCATAAGCATATAACATCTGTGCATGAGAAGGAAAACACGAAACACAACCCTATTCCTAGACCAGGTTGGAATAGTAGGTCAGTTCCCCTCCTATTATGAAGGAGGCCTGAGCCCAACAGTGGGACTTATATAGGACTTATGAGATGATGAATAGATGACTAAGTAATACATCCTTGTCTCTTAGGGCACATTACAAAATATAATGAATAAAAAACACCCACATTCAGAACAATCATTTGTAAAAAAGATAAGTGATTTTATATGGGTATTGCATTGGATATTGAATTGGAACCGGTCCAGCAATAATACTTAGCATTAAAATTGATATTTTGATTTAAGGATGCATTATATTTAATTTAAGGACATGCCTGAGGAGATTAATGAATGCGGAGGAGGTGAAAGTGGTGTCTAGATCATAGCAAGTTGAGGGAAGTGGTCACCGCCTACCCCTATAGGAAAGATGCACAAATGTATATATGTATTATATTTAAGAATTATATTATATTGTGGTCCAAAGGGCATTGCACTAGAGTTAATACTACCCAGGTAGTATGCAATTTTATTTAAAAAAGCTAATAAAAGAACTCTGTAAGTTGCCTGCAGGATCTTGTCAGTGTGGTTGTATTCCGGTCCGGTGTAAGTTGTTTGAATAAATATGCATTAAATGTAAAAATTTACAATAAGTGCAGGTTTAATGCATAATAGATGAAGCAAATTCCACAGATTTTTCATAGGTAAATTTCTTATCTCAACTTCGTCTAATTATTATGGCTTATACAGTCATTGGACTGCCAATTTCTTATCTCAATGCAAGTGTAAATAAAGCACTTTATTTACTACAAATTGTTTGACCTTTAGAAGTAGTGATATAAATGCAAATATTGTGACTAAAATGGAGATAAATTCAACACTTTTATATTTAGAATTTCAAGAGAAGTAAAACTCGAAATGAAAGTCTATACAAACTTGTCTGACGGTATAGTAGGTTAATACCCTCCCTTTGGACGCCCGAGCCCAACAGTGGGACGTATGTGGGCTGTGATGGTGATGATATTCAGAATTCTATCTGTCTTATTATCATCATAATGATCTCGGCTCATGCATGTCCCACTGCTGGCCTCGAGCCTCCTCTAACATAGGAGAAAAAGTAACCTACTAAACCATGGTCACTAGAAAGGTGGTTAAAGGTTTATATATCCAGTTTCCCTTCTCTTGCTTATATCTTACATTAAATCCCTTAGTTGTAGGTGGTGGCAAGATAGGCGGTGAATTTTATTCTTACTCTAGGGGTTCTTAAACTTTAAAGATAACGGAACCCCAATTGAAAACCATTTACTTTATGGGACCCCAACCGAATACCTTTTACTTTATGGTTTCCTAAATCAAATGATATCAAGTAATGAACGGTTCTGTGCCATAGTCCAGGACTAATTCTTGTTACCTGTCTACTTACATAATAGTAATGAGTTCTTCTCATCACTAATTTTACACCATTTTAAGTTAATATTTGTAACAGTGGTATTATTTCACAGTCAAATTACTAAAATTAAGAGCTATTTAATTTTGGCGGAACCCTGATTACTATTCTACGGAACCCCTAGGTGCCGCGGAACACTCTTTGGGAATCCCTGTCTTACTCCATCACTACATAGTAAAATATCACACACTGTTTAGCTTGTAAGCACTAAACAGCTAATTGTAGGTTCTATAAAGTCATTATTATCACAGCTGACATATAGCCCAAGGCTGGGCCTCCAACATCCAATTTGTAAAAATGGACCTATACTAACTGAATTACTGCTAGTCATTTGCCAAGTATTAAAAATATAATTGGTATTGGACATTTATCGTCTATCAAAAGAAGGATATTACAATCAAATATTATAAAATGAAAATGGACAGTCTTTAGCTTACAACATTGCTACAATTTTTTTTTAAACTTCAAATTTAGAATTGAAATCAATTTTTTTTATCATATAAATTATATGGAATTAATGAGATCATTAACAAATTATAGACTTCTTGATAATTACTAGATTATGCATAATTTAGTGTAAAAATTTATCAAATGATTATCATTGAGGATTTACGAAAGGAAAACGGAAAAGTCTTCACAGAGATGTCGAAGATAAACGATAAAACTCAAGTATCTTTGTTATCTTTAATGAGTAGAAGGTATAATTCTGTCATAATCGAGGTTTAATACGCAGACGTGAAATGTGTAGGTGTTTGTTGACAAACTAAATATACAAGTATATTTTAAACAGTCTATAATATATATTCTGCACAATACCTGTATTAAACTCCGTAATCTTAATTGTTGAGTGGCGAGAGGCGTCCACTCTCGACACCTCGGCCTCCCAAACATTATTCAACAACTTCTACACAATAAAAATAACAAAGTTATTCCAATGCTCACACTTCACAAGAAATTAATTTAAATATAGCATCTCCCGTTTGCCAGAACGTTTATTACTACACAAACAAAATATATTTTTGCTTTCTATCGTATGATAAATAAATAAAAATGCATTGTTCAGCTGATTACTTAAACTGCATAGAGTAGTCAAGTAGTGAATAATCACTAGGGATGCAAACAAAACATCGATGTATCGTTCATAAACATCGATGTTGAAACCAAAACATCGATGATACATCGCTGTTGAAGAACGACGTTTTATGAACGGTGACGTGACGGAATAAGATTACAATTTACCGCTGCCTATCTTGACCATGGATATCCTAAAAAAAAAAAGCTCATCAAAATATCAAAATTTGCCCGGAGGATTTTATTTCTTCGTCGTAACATCGATGTCATAAGTCCCACTGTATGTTACAACATTCGAAACACTTTTCCTAAAAAAAAAAAGCTCATCAAAATTTATCCGGAGAATTTTATTTCTTAGTAACATCGATGTATTCCTAACATCAATGTTCAGTTTTCGATAAACATCGAACATCGATCATCCCTAATCGATATATCGTTCATAAACATCGATATATCGTTCATAAACATCGATATTTTTAACATCGATGTTTCACTTTTGAAAACATCGATATCCTAACATCGATGTTTTTTATGAGATGTTGCATCCCTAATAATCACAGAGTAAATATGATATATTTGTTCTGTGATTGGTCCTCAGAAAAAAGAATACCATCTATATATTATTGTCTACGGATATTCAGTAGCTTTATTCCGTAGATAAAGTATTAAAAATACAAGACATTAGAGCGGGTATATATAGTTTATGAGAGCGATATTTATAACTCTACCTGTGTCGATCGTGATTGAACGAATTAAAAAGATCGAATCTCGTTCTCTTCAATTGGTACGGTCGTCAGTCGGTAGAGGCCCGGATCTTTTGTGATCGACCGACGTGCGAAAGCTGCGATGGCTTCGGTCGGCTTTCGTTTAGACTTTAGCGAACGGCGACCGATTGAGATCGAAAAACCGATTAACCGGTAACTTCCTATAGACCCGCGACCGTGATTGGTAAACAAATACTGTCGAACGGCTCGCGCTCCATCCGAAAACAACCGACAAAACCCGATTGGCAGCGGTGCTTTCCCAGTGAGATACATGAAATATGTGAAAAATTTGAGTTTAAGACGGTGCGATTGGCTTGCGTGACTCAATTGCAATAAAATTGCCTAGCAATATTCGATTTGTACGTTCATAGCCATTCGCAAATAAGTAAAGTACTTATTAGTGCTTAGTCAAAAGTTATTTAAACATTATTAATTTTAATTTTGTCTTTTCCGTTAAAATTAAAGGAGGTATAGCGTACTTTGTCGACGTATGTCATATATTGCACTCTGTCGACTAATTGGGAAGCTTCCTTAGAGCTTTGGGCATAATTACGGTCATTCTGTTTGCTAAAATGTTGCTCAATTGTAAAAATTTTCTCATCCGTAAACAAAATTTTTCTGTGACCTCCCTTTGCGTACCGCTTCAGTAGTTGTTTCGATTTTACCACCCTATTATTTTTTAAATTATCAGTTAAGAAATTACCAGTACGTCTCTTATAGACTGCAAGTTCTATTTTAAAATACGTGACATGGTTCTAGGTGCTATCTTCATCTCCCGAGATAAAACCCTTTGCTTCCGGACAGGATTTCTTCGAATTCTTTCCCTTACTGCTTTGACCACCTTTTTCGTATGAACACTACGTGGACGGCAGGAGGTGTCATTGTACCTATTAATAGCCCGGTCTTAGAATAATAACGTATAGAAGGATAGTGCCGGTACTTCGAACGATCGAAAACATGAAGCCAAAAATACTACATGCACGCAGATGATTACACACGAACACACGCACACCACTATACAAATTATGAAATCAAATTTTATTTTTATTGACATAAATCGTCGAAATACTTGAGTACGAGTTTATCTACATTGCGTAATGCAATCACAGTGATTTTTGATTTAGTTCTCTTTATCACCCCAATCCATTTTAATATCGCAAAATGTTGTACAATGTATTGGCGCCAAAATGAGAAAACACCAGTACTACCACAAACTAAGTAGTACTACGATCACGTACGATCACCCACGGGCAAAATAGGAAGTGGTGAATTGTACTCTTACTCCGTCACCACACGGAAAAGATGATATACATTTTTTTAATACAGAGCTCATAAATGTAAATATTGATATTTTTTCGATGTACATACTCCGATTACGATATATGTATTTGAAAATATCGATATATTGAAATATAATTTTCAATATATCGATATTTTTTGACAGTCCTAACATATAAAGATGAGAGGAAAGTACAGAGGTGAGGAGGGATGGAAAACAATTTATACGTCAAGTAATATATGGTAGTATGGAACCATAGATTAAAGACGAGTTTCTTACGGTCGAACAGAAATGTACGGTGATTCCTGGTCGCGAGTACTACTTAGTTTGTGGAAAACACAATGAACAATCATATAAAAATTAGGGTTTCCGGCGCGAATTTGGAGATGTCATGTTAAGCTCTTGTATTATATTAATTTTTTTAGTATTTTATAGTGTTATATTGAATAATTTTGCTGATATTTTATGTAATATAATATAATTAAGGAGCTGAAGTGTGGTGAATGTGATATAAGAGTGGTTTATGTGTATTTTCATATTCAACCGGAATTCCCAGAGAAATCATCTAATTAGGTTTTCAGCGCCTAATTAATGATAACGACTTGATTTACTGACGGACAATGACTATTATAAATAAGTTATACAATATGAAGAAGTAAATAATATGTAAAGAAAAATTGTATCAGACTTGGCTGTATGGGCTCTGATTCCTTTGCCTGTCCGTATGGACAAACAGAACCAAAAAAAAAAATCATATAAAAATTAATGACAGATTCCAAATTCAAATGTAATATTTTGTTTATTTTTAATTGTAACAGTATTTATGACCAGACTAAGTATATATATTCTGAATTAACGTCGGTGTAAACTATAGACATAAAAATTGAAGTAGTTTAATAATTTTTTCAAAACCTGTAATATCTGACTTATAAACTTAACTATTTTGAAGTACCTATTGTTTTTGGGTGTATATGTACGTAATGGAGTTTTCTTTTCCTATAAATGTTATTATCCCCTTTTACTACATAAATATACTTTAATCATAATACCAACAGTTGCTAGAAATAAGAGGCATTTGAAAACATTTCACACCAATTACAGAAGATAAAGCCAAATGCGAATACTACAGGGCGTTTAAATAGACAAATTAAAAAACTGCATGGCACTATATAAATTCACACAACAATACTAATAAATACAAATGTAGCAATCAAATAAATTCTAATGTGTCAGCTTGATGTTCCCGCTAAACCGAGTACATTCACATCACACATCAAATTTAAACGAAACGACGAACGACCTTTCCTCAACACGCTTGATATACTTTCTTAGTGAACCTCTCTATATAGGTGGACTTGGTGAGCAAGTGACATAATTTTAATTCCAATATGGTGGATCCACGGTTGGCTGCTCGCTCTCCCGGGCTGGCCACGATTGTCAAGGAAGGAAGGTAGCAGAGGCCGGCCTAATGGGGAAAGAGAGGGAACGCTACCCTTTTGTCACCCAGGAGGGAATGGATGGCACCCATCCAAAAAATAAAAAAATGAACACTATAAATAAAATATATATAGACAATAGTAATGTATAATACAGTAAAACTTTTAACAGCGGAACCTGTAGCCTGGTTGTGTTTCGGCAATCTCTTCAGATAAATTAAAATACTGGTCTATGTGAACGAAACAATTATGACCAAAAACTAACAGTGCCTAATATCTATATCTATATGTGTTCCTCTTATCGCTCGCACCACTGACACTCACAAACGTGGTTTTTACCGTTCTCTTTCTTTAGAGTACAAAACACTATAGTTGTCACAAAATAAGAGGCCCGTTTTGACACTTGGTCTTACCGATCTATTTAGTGATGGACCATACGATTCAGTACTCGATACTCACGATAAATCGAATCAAGTTTATACGAGTATATAATCGATTTGAATATGTATTGTAAAGTGCATTGGATTAAAGTTCTGGTTTGAAAATTTTACTTAAACTGTCATATTGTAGATACTTTGAAATAATACGATGCTACAAATGGTAATTTTTCTATCATTTAATATTTTTGTTACAATAACATTCACTCAATCACAAAAATATCGAGAAAAAGTGAATCTTCAGTCAACCATTTTCTTAAGACGATGAGCCAAAATTGTCAGTTGAGCTATCATCACCCATATATTATTTCATTTTCATATTATTAATATTGACGTCTCGAATTTTAAGTAAAAATCACTACACAGCTGGTGAAATTCTGTAATTAGTTGGTCTAAATTTATTCTTTATTCAAATTAATAACACCGGCCAAGTACGAGTCCGCCTTAAAAAATATATCTTGATCGATTTATTTTTCCTTAACCGATTATTAATAGTCTGTGGACAATATGAAAAAAATCGTTATGCTACAGCACTTAGCCCAGTGGGAGGTACCCGTCAATGAAAAATGTAATTACCTTCAAAACATTTCGATCGGAAAAAATAGAAAACTTCTTGGGCGTGAACTGTTAAAACGGGCCTTTTATTTTGTGACAACTATATGTTTTATACTTTTTTCTTCTAGCATTACTGTCGTTACCTATCGCAAGTTATATATGGTATATTGGTCGTGGTAAGTACTGAAGTAAACATTATAAAAGGCATGTTTGTATAATTATGACAGAAAAGAAAAGAGATTAAATTACAATTAATAATGAATAACTTATTTAATATTTTTTTAAATTATACTTAATAATGAAATAGTAACACTAATCCAGAGAAATATCTAGGTATATAAACGTTAAATATAAACTTTCATATGATCACCACACCAAGAGTTTGTATGGGAACGCCACAATTTCAGTCCGTTTCCGGAATAGTATGAAACCGATCCAATTGTACAAAGGTGTGGGACAAGGAGAGTTTATCTCACCGACATTGTTTACCACAGCTTTGGAAGATGTCTTCAAACTCTTCTGGTTTAAGACATTTATTTCTTATAAAAGAATAACATAATTCACTTAAGACTGAGAAATCACGATAACTTAATACTAATTTACACTTGTGAGCATGCAGTTGGTAGTGGTACATTAAAATAGTTTGATCTTATAAAATAAACTGAAAATGTATGTAGCAAGAAAACAACATGCATGCATACATACTTGTACACAATTGCACATAGCAACTTGATAGCAATTGGGAATAACTATTTTATGACAATATATCATATGCTTTAGATATTTGTGAGGAAGAGAGAACTATTAAATTACGATTATTATTACTAGAATTAAAGAAAATTATTATGATTATAATTATAGGCAGAATATTAGTACGTGTTATTAAGTAAGTTTCATTTAATTACATTTATTATTTCAGTATCTTAGAAATTTCCGTGTATCGCGGCCGCGCGTGATTAATCGCTTGCGACTGTCGCGCGCAGCTGATGCGACAATAGTCAAAGTATGAAAATGTATGGCGCCGTTTCTGTCGTTGGCCGCGCGCGACTTTCGCGTACTTCGGAAACGGCGCCATACATTTTCATACTTTGACTATTGTCGCATCGGACGCACGCGATCGATCGCTTACGACTGTCGCATCAGCCGTGATGCACGGAAATGAACCTATACACTGGTTCAGTGTGTAGGTTCATTTCCGAATTCCGGCAGTGGTATCAAGATCAACGGCGAATACATTACCCATCTTCGATTTCCATACTATATCGTCGTTATGGCAGAATTCATGGAAAATCTTGGCACCATGCTAAACGATCTCAGCAGGGTACCCTAAGTAGTGGGTTTACGAATGGGCGTGGACAAGGCGAAAGTCATGTCAAGTACCTTGGAAAAACAGCCCAGATCAAATTTTGAGAAAGAGTCAGCCGGTAAATCCAGCTCGGATGGGCAGCGTTCAGGAAAGTTTACAAGATATTCTCATCAAACATATTTTAACGTCTGAAAATACAGGTCTACGACAAGCGTCAGTCATCGTCGTCATCAGGCGCAGGTACTCGCGCTTGCGTCGCCCAACTCAACAGCGGCGGACTCGTTAAACCGTCTACAAATCGTTTCGATTACGACATTATACCCTATATTGTGGGGGAGGTGTACTTCCTTTTTAGGATGGCGAAAAACTGCATAATGACGAAACAACAATTCGTCGTTCGTATTTCCTAGAATAAGCATCTATAAATCCAGCCAGTAAACTTGCCAGCATAAACATCAGTTTTCAAATTTAAAATTCTTTTTCTGGAAGACAGAACAAGTGAAGAAATTATCTTCTATACAATATTGACATTCCGGAAAAGTATTGTATAAAAAAGTCAAAATTAATATTATATTTATGAAATATGTATTTTAAAGCTATTTAATTCGAATAAAATACCGTTTTAGTGACAACTCAACATTATTAGGTACTTTGTATATTTTAATAGTCCGTCAGGAATATTAGACATTCAAGTATTGTGAAATGAGGCTGTCTAAAAAACCTAACCCGAGAATTCTGCAAGTTTATGGATTCATTTCGCATGGAGACTTTTGGATTTGGACTCGCGTTTTTCTTGCGAACTTGAGAAGAGTGATACCTAATCTAATCTCTTCTCGCTTTCATAATTATATATAAATAAATAAGTCTATGCCATTCCTAAGTGATGACGAAAGTGTTTTATATCTGGTAGGAGCATACTATCCACAGTCGTCTCCACAATCGCACTGTCTACAGCAGTGGACGGGATAATTTATTTGTTTGGTGAGCGAAAGAATCAGAAGCCCAACTTTCGAAGAGTATTTGAGTGCTGGGTTTTAGTGATACCTTTAGTATCACCGAACCTCATTGCACGCATTTGCACTCCCTTCACTTTATTCACGGTAGGCAGTGACCTAGCAAAGTTTCATGAGCAGCAGTATCACTTACCATCAGGTGTGCTGTTTACTCGTTTGCCACCAATAGCAAAAATGAATTGTGATACAAAAGTTTCACTTCTATCGTGTCTAAGATACACCGTCTAGTTTTTCTTTGTAATTTTAAGATTTATTTATTTAGGTTTTTATTAGTTTAAGTCACTAAGCTATACCTTTTATTACATCTAAACCTATCATTTAATTTTTCAGATTTTACATAATATTTTGGCCTTATAGCAATACTCTGAAGATTTGATTTTCAAAGGACAGTTTCAAATCAATTAAGCGGATAGTGGTGATTCAGTTCACTTGCCTCATCCCAACGACGGCAAGATTAAAATATGGTAATATTCATTTCAGTTCACACAAATCTCATTGTTGGGCTCAGGTCTTTTCCAAAATGGGAGGAAGATTGATCTACTATACCGTGCTGGACGGACATGTTGGTATAGGGTTTCATGTCGAGTTTTCCTTCTCTTGCATAGATGTTATCTGCATATCATATCCCTTAGTCGTCTTTTACGACACTCACGGGCAAGAGAGAGCGTGGTCACGGTAATATAATCTACCAGTAATCCAACTTCATACAAACGGACGAAACGCGAGCTCTACCTACGCGCCTCGATCTCGGCATGCGCTCGGCATGTAGACAGTCGCGACTGTGCTGCAGTGACGAACGAACGGTGTGTTGTTTTTTTAACAACTGCGCGAATTTTTCACTAAAATACATAATTATACACATATTTAATATGACAAGTAGGGTATATTGTGCTGTTTTTGGTTGCATGAATTCGTCAATAACGAATCCAGAGATAACTTTTTTTAAATTACCTGGAAACTTTGAAAGGTAAGATTATAAAATAATTTTACTTACTAGTAGGTAGGTACATAATGTGTGTCGTTTTAATTTCCTTTTATCTCCCGAAAAAAAGTTGTCTGGATTAATAAATAAAGTGAATAAAGTGATCGACACGAGTGAAATAGGTAGTTATAGGCGGTTCATGAATCATGTTACGGTACGCTTGTGTTAAAACTCATAATGTGTTTTGTTTTGTTAGTTTATATAATTCAAAGTAAAGATGTGGTAGGTATTTTATTATTAATAATAATAGATGTTTATTGTACTGTGTGTATGAATAGTACTAGAAAAAAATAATTTGACCGTCTGTCTGTCACTAGATAATTTAAATTTATAGACCGATTTGTTATTTAAACATAAACATGTTTTTTTTTAATTAAAACTACCAATCAAAAATCAACACGCATTCTTATTGAACACTTCCTATTCAATTCACAAAGTATTTTATTTGTTTATATAAGAAAAGTATATACAAAACTAAATGAAAACACAAAGTAGGCAAATGTAATTAAAATGCTGGAGGCGGGTAGCCCTATCACATGTTTACGTTTAGGCATTTAATTCAAGGTTACGGCCGAGATACATTACTGGATAGATGACTATACTGTGGCGTGGTGATATGTATACTGCCTCCGTCACTACACGAAAATATAGTAAAATTTAGATTAAATGATAAATCTATACCAATAAATAAAATTGGAGTGTCTGTTTGTAATGTCAAAATAATAGGCTTTTTTCATGCTCACACGGTTATTTGCACAACACCTATGCCTAAAATAGCAATTAAAAAATTTTTGTCTGTCTGTCTGTTTGTTCCGGGTAATCTTCAAAACAGCTGGACCGATTTCAAAAATTCTTTCACCAATGGAAAGCTATAATATCAGGGCGTAAACTAGGCTATATTTTATCCCGGTATTCCCACGGGAACGGGAACTACGCGGGTAAAACGACTATAACCTATAACCGAAGCGAAGCGAGGGCGGATTGCTAGTTAGAACTAAAAATAGTTCTATTTCAAAGAACCTTCCATGATCATGAACGCTGTAAAGGATTAGGTCACCCGGCTCCGTCCAGGGCGACAGAGGGACAGCGCGCGGCCCCGTAACCCATCCGATAGCATGTCGCCTTCGTCGTTGGACCGACCACAGGTGCAGAGTTCCTTGTCTTCAGTGGTCGGCCCGATATATATTGTGGGAATACGAATACTACAGTTACATCGCTCGTAGTGTTTCGTCGATGACTGAAATCTTTACATAGGCATTACATTATCGACGTCCGAGTAGTGGCAATTTGTTACTGCGCTTCGTTCAGTGAGCGAGAGAGACGGAAGCCCAACTTTCTGAGGGTGTTCGCGTGTGGTGGGTTATGGGGACGCCTTTAGTTTCACTGCACCTTATAACACGCATATTCACCACTCCCTAGTAGTGGATTGTATTTTTATTCCGTCACCACATGGAAAGCGAGCAAGCTCATGGGACATTTTTTTTTTCAGACTGCCGCTGCGAAGGATAGAAATTTTAAGAGAGTCGCTCTTACCCAGGAGGAGGAGGATGCATATGACTTTGTGAAATTTCGGGATGGAATTATTCCCACAGGGTAAAAAGCTTTACTTTTGCTGATATGTATTACCATTTAATTGTAACAAGATAAAAGTAAAAATTAAAACCCAACTACGATAAAAAACGAGTTCTCGGATAAATACGAATAAAGATACAAGCAAATGCTAATAATATAAATTATATTTGAAACTAACAAGTAACGACACCCTTTCCAATGATACGTAACATGACATATATACCTATCTCAAATTTATTTTTTAACACAGTACTTTAAGATCTCTAGAGTGCGCCATATTAGATTCAGTGACACATCATATAGCCTATAACCAGCAGACAAATTAAGACGCTTCTAACGATACCTCATTTGTCCGGTTCTAATGATTAGTTGAGGAGCTATGAGGGAACAGATGAACATCATACATAGCCTATTAAAATCATAACCCTCCGTAGTCGGGTAAAAAGAATAAGCTTGATTCTCCCGTTTTACAATTAAATTAAAAATTAGAAAGAAAAAAAAATATGACAACTAAAGGTCAATCCAAACAATATGGGACTTTTTATCCCGTTAATATGTTCCCTTAGGTTAATTATCAACTACCCTATTTTTACTCGATGAAACATTAATATCAGGTTGACCGAGCTTCGCTCGGAGTATTTTTGTAGCATTTATTTAGATATATATTAATAAAAAATAAAAACATAAATAATGAAATTTATATAAAAAATTACAAAAAGAGAATAATAATAACACCGAGATTCGATCCGACGCCGTTTGTCGCCGATGTCAAAAATAAAGTGAAACCTGACTACTTCGCCACTGAGCTATCGCAACTCATGACATTGATGGCAAAATTTGAATTCATATTCTTTTAAAATTAAATGTTATTATATTGTCTGCCAAAAACACTGACAAAACAACATTTTCTATACATAAAACCTAGCTAGATCGATTTTTGGGCCCGAATCCTCTAGTATGCCAAGTTTCAACAAAATCGTTGGAGCCGTTTCCGAGATCCTCAATATATATATATATATATATACAAGAATTGCTCGTTTAAAGATATAAGCTGAATTTGAATAAAATATCATCTTGAGCATGTTACTTTTAACGCGGATGAAGTCGCATCCAGAAGCTAGTTAAAAATAAATTATCATTATTACCATCATTCATTATCACTAGAATTGGTGGTAGGATGTGCTCTCCGTTCTCATGACCTTGTGGCGCTACTTGGGTGAAGCGATTGTGTCACGTCAAGACGTGCACCAGTCGGAAAGAAAACACCCCATGTCGCACCTAACTACTTCATCAGTACGGGCCGTAAAGCCTCGGTTCGGCAGTCTCAACATCGTACTGAGGCCTATCTAGGCGGAATGCTTGGGCAATGACGTCACGGCCTGCGTTACCCCCTCCAACGAGATTATATCGCTCTGCGCCCACGTCTCTGACACCCGCTGGTAGAGTCTGCGAGCATTTCCGTCTCCAGTTGCCACGGGAGATTTCCTGCTTACGGGTACGCTGTGTCTATCGATGTTACTTCCCTAGTCTAGGGTGTTGTAAAAAAGAAAAACAAATTCCTGCTTGGCGGATTCAAACCCACGATAAAGTGTACACTAAATCTGTGTTGAAAAGTCATTGACACTAGGCACCTTGTTCATTGATTACCATGTTAGCTCATATAGATTCAAATGCGGGGCTACTGAGTGCAAGGTGACAAATGCCTCGCCAAATGAATGCGCATAATGAAGAAGAGATATCGACATACTATCATGCCGGCTAGGTTTTTTGGAATACATTTTTATGTTGAGTTTTCTTTACCTTGCGTAGCTGTTATCTACATATTATATCCCTTAGTCGCCTTTTACGACACCCACGATTGAGAAAGGGGGTAGTGAGTTGTATTCTTATTCCATCACCACACAAAAAAACCTGTTCTTCATCATTCATCATCATCATTTCAGCTCATATACGTCCCACTGCTGAGCTCGAGCCTCCTCCATAATAGGAGGGAAATTGACCTTCCTTCCTTCTCTTGCATGGAAGTTATATGCGTATTATATCCCTTAGTCGTCTTTTACGACATCCACGGGCAAGATAGGGAGTGACGAATTGTATTCTTACTCCGTCACCACACGGATTATTTGTTTTTGCATTGTTCATTGAATCATTATTTTTTTCAGGGTGGTTGGTTCCATAGCCCACATAATCAAGGGTGCTTTGGGATCTGGCATTCTCAGTGGACATGTCGCCTATATGAAAGGTGGTTATATGGTTGCAATACCTTTGAATATAATCTGTGGCATTTATATGGGTCTGTGCTTACATGTGAGTATTACCTAAATTACTGAGGGAGTTTAGGCGCGAATATGGAAATGTCATGTTGAATGAACTCTTGTATTATATTCATTTTTTTAGTGTTTATGGTGTTATATTTAATAATTTTGCTGATATTTTATGTAATATAATACAGTTCAGGTGTTGAAGTGTGGTGAATGTGATTTAAGAGTAGTTTACCTGTATTTTCTTATTATAACGAAATAGCCAGAGAAATAATTTAATTAGGTTTTCAGCGCGTTTAATTTGATTTATACAACAAACTTTCGGTTTAGACTAAGCTAGCCACCGAGGTCAAAAAGTTGGTACCAGTGGTCCAGGTTATGGGACCGCGGGTACATTTCGTGGACGGATTTCTTAGACAGATTTGGCAGGGTATTTCAAGACTATTGTCTACCAATAACGGCTTTTTATTATAAAAAATTATAAACTATAAACTGGCCGTGTGGCGACGGTTTGAGAATACATGTGTCGCCACCCCTTACTTGCCCGTGGGAGTCGTAAAAATCGGCTGAGGGTTCACCAGGAGAGTGGGCAGCAGCTCTCTCCTGGGAAACGTAAAACATCCATACTGCGATCGCCAACCCGCCTGCCAAGCGTGGCGATTACGGCAATATCCCCTTTTTTAAAAATGGCGTACAACAAAAAAATGGCCCCCAGTCACGGCGGCTCCGGTACCCTACGGGCTCATTTTGGTGGCGGGCCCAGTAGTGGTGGAGCGGGGGGTGCGAGGAATCTCCGGCAGCGATCCGGCTACCAACAAAAACGACCCTTGGCCCTGGTAACACACAACATTCGGACACTCAGGACTGACGAGAGGGTCATCGAGCTGGAAGAGGAATTGAGCAAAATCCGCTGGGACATTGTAGGATTATCAGAAGTGCGAAGAGAGGGCGAGGGCACGATAATCCTCCAGTCTGGAAACTTGCTCTTCTACCGGGAGGGCGATCACCCGTCCCAAGGTGGTATAGGGTTTATCGTTCGTAAGTCTCTCATAGACAACGTGGAGAGGATCGAGAGTGTGTCGACAAGGGTAGCGTACCTTATACTCAGAATTACCAAGAGGTATTCGCTGAAGGTTATACAGGTATACGCACCGACCTCGACATACTCCGACGACGAAGTGGAGGCATTTTACGAGGACATCTCGAAAGCCATACACGCGTCCAAAACCCACTTCACGGTGGTTATGGGAGACTTTAACGCGAAAATAGGTAAAGGGAGTGATGATGAGTTGAGAGTGGGGAAACATGGATATGGACAGAGAAACCAGAGGGGCCAGAAACTGGCTGATTTTCTGGAGAAGGAAAGCCTCTTTATGATGAATTCTTTCTTCAGGAAGCAGCCACAAAGGAAATGGACCTGGATTAGCCCCGATGGTTCAACAAAAAATGAGATAGACTTCATCTTGTCAGACAAACGACAGATATTCAATGATGTCTCAGTGATCAGCAGAATTAAAACTGGGAGCGATCACCGGATGGTACGAGGCACATTGAATATCCATACAAAAGTCGAGCGGTCACGCTTGATGAAGTCTACACTCCGACCTACATCTGTCCAATACCAGAACCTCGAAAACTTACAACTCGAACTACATAATCGCTTCCAATGTCTGGACGAGTGCGAATCTCCGAACGATATGAACAACAGGTTCGTGGAAACTGTCCACGCGGTTGGGTCGAAATTTTTCAAGGCTCACCGCGTTAATAGACCTAAAAAACTTTCTGACCAGACTCTCGAGCTCATGGAGCGGAGAAAAGAGATGACGGTGCAGTCTGCAGCCGATTGGTCCAAACATAGGCAGCTAAATAGACAGATCTCCAGGTCTGTGCGTCGCGATATTCGCCGATTTAATACGTTCCGTATTAAAGAAGCGATAGAGCGGAATCGTGGCTCGAAAGTGTTCGCACAAGATCTGTCTATTGGGAAAAGCCAAATGACTAAGCTGAAGACCGATGACGGCACTGTCATTTCATCCCAAAGTGAGATCTTGGGAGAGGTCGAAAGGTTCTATGGACAGTTATACAAATCATCCCGAAATCCTGTTGTCGGCTTGGTCCAAGATCCCAGATCCAAGCTAACTCGGCACTATACCGAAGAAATCCCGGACATCAGCTTGTACGAGATCAGAATGGCTCTCAAACAACTACGTAACGGTAAGGCACCGGGAGATGACGGAATTACGGCAGAGCTTTTGAAGGCGGGCGGCAAGCCGGTATTAATAGCCCTTCAGAAGCTATTTAATTCCGTTATCCTCGGGGGCGACGTTCCAGAGTCGTGGACCAGGAGTGTGGTGGTGCTGTTCTTCAAGAAGGGTGACAAAGCTCTTTTAAAGAACTACAGACCCATCTCACTCCTGAGCCATGTTTATAAGTTGTTTTCGAGGGTCATTACCAATCGACTCACGCGCAAGCTCGATGACTTCCAGCCGCCCGAACAAGCCGGCTTCCGAAAAGGCTATAGCACCATAGACCATATCCTCACGCTTCGGCAGATTATACAAAAGACCGAGGAGTATAATCGGCCCCTGTGCTTAGCGTTTGTGGACTATGAGAAAGCCTTTGATTCAGTCGAAACTTGGGCGGTGCTGCAGTCCCTTCAGCGGTGCCAAATCGACCATCGCTATATCGAAGTGCTGAAGTGTTTGTATAGGAACGCCACAATGTCAGTCCGTATCCGGGATAAGAGTACGAAACCGATCCAGTTGCAGAAAGGCGTGAGACAGGGAGATGTCATCTCTCCGAAACTGTTCACCACTGCACTGGAAGATGTCTTCAAGCTCTTAGACTGGACTGGACTCGGCATCAACATTAACGGCGAATGCATCACTCACCTTCGATTCGCAGACGATATCGTCGTTATGGCAGAATCCATGGAGGACCTTGGCACTATGCTCAATGATCTCAGCAGGGTATCCCAACTAGTGGGTCTACGAATGAACATGGACAAGACGAAAGTCATGTCAAATACCCATGTCATTCCTGTACCGGTCCTAGTTGGCAATGCGATTCTCGAAGTTGTCAATCACTATGTTTACCTAGGACAAACAGTCCAGTTAGGTAGATCCAATTTCGAGAAAGAGATCAGCCGACGAATCCAACTCGGTTGGGCAGCGTTCGGGAAACTTAAGAGGATCTTCTCGTCCAACATACCTCAGTGTCTGAAAACACAGGTCTACGACCAGTGTGTGTTACCAGTGATGACTTACGGCACGGAAACGTGGTCCCTAAATGCAGGCCTCATATCAAGGCTCAAAGTCGCTCAGCGTGCTATGGAACGGGCTATGCTCGGGATTTCTCTGCGAGATAGAATCCGGAATACAGAAATCCGCAGAAGAACGGGTGTAACCGACATAGCACGAAGAATTAGCACGCTGAAGTGGCAATGGGCAGGCCACATCGCTCGACGAACCGACAACCGCTGGGGAAGAAAGGTTCTCGAGTGGCGACCACGCATCGGACGACGCAGTGTAGGACGCCCCCCCACTAGGTGGACCGACGACCTAGTGAAAGTTGCTGGGCGTCGTTGGATGCAGGCGGCACAGGACCGCACATTGTGGCGCAATATGAGGGAGGCCTACGTCCAGCAGTGGACGGCAATAGGCTGAAATGATGATGATGATGATAAACTATAAATAAACATTAGTGTGGGTATGGTATGGTAACTAAATTGGGAGTCTAATTATCGCCTTTCTCTTTACACGAAAACTGCTAGGAATTGTCTAGTTGTTAATTTTATAATATTTATAGTTGCTGTTGAAATCAACCAAAATATTATCAAAGCGAACACACCAACCATTTCTGTCGTACGCAGACGCAGGCGAAGTGGCCGTGCTGTTATTTCCGAAGCCCGGTGTTGCCAAATTTTCCAAAGCATTTAGGTAATTTTGTGTAATTATTTTATATTTTTTTTTAAGACTGCACACCGTTTTGGGTTTATTTTGGAGAACAAACATATCTTATATAGCAAACCGCCCTCGATTCGCTTCAGTTTCAGTCGCCTTACCCGCGTAGTTCCCAATCCCGTGGGAATACTGGGATAAAATATGTAGGTATAGCCTATATTACTCCCTGATATTATAGCTGTCCATAGGTGAAAATTTTTTGAAATCGGGCCAGTAGTTTCGGAGCCTATTCAATACAAACAAACAAATCTTTCCTCTTTATAATATTAGTGTAGATGAGAGTAATCATCTAGATACACATAGATCAAACTGTACATCAGAGATATTTTTTTTTTTTTTTTTTTTTTTTTTTTTTGGGACTAATCCCACCACACATTCCCACCATTGTAACTCCTGTAAGCCAGGATCCACAATGGTCTCCATAAATGACACAGAGGTTTGACCCTCAGGCAGTCCCGGGATATGATTTTAATTGTCTTGGGACCCGCAACAAATTTAATTAGAAAAGATTAAAGAGGAGGAGTTGGAAAGAGAGATTCCACTTCCCTCCCAGGCAAAGCGGGAGACAGGAAAACAAAATGACTAGTCAGCCAATAAGTAAACAGGAGTACAGCTACGATAGCGCAGCAGTACGGCACCACGGATACGGAAGAGCTTAACGGGGCCTATATGTGAGCGTTAAGATTGATTGCTACAGTAGGTATGGCAGAAACGCATGAACGCACGGAAATTTTCTCGAGTTGCTACAAGGTCCGTATAGTATACTACCCCACAGGTGACTTGCAAACTGTTTAACATAAGGTTACGCTCGTTTCGCCAGAGATCGCACTCCCAGAGAATGTGATGTGCTGATTGTTCATACTCGTGGTCAGATGTGGAACATTGACATAATGGTGATGGTACGAGTTTAAAAGAAAATAATTTACTTTTAAAGTTGCCATGGCCAGTTAAAAATTGGGCCACGAAGTGGTCAACCTCCAACCACACCTTCTCCAGGCGCTCCCGGATGCATGGAAAAAATAGATAAAGATGACGACCTTTCGATGATGAATCCCATCTTTCTTGCCATTCAGTTAAAAGTTCCTCATAAACAATGGATTGTGGTGCAAACAATCTAGCAATTTTATTTCGGTCGCGCGGTAGAAGGAAATCTGTATTCATAGTTTCCTTTGTGGTGTAATACATTGACGCTCGTCTCTGAATCTCCAAATCAACCGGAAGTACACCCGCGAGTACTGGTAAGGCCTCGGTACTAACCGTTCTATAGGCTTTACATAAGAATATTAGGGCCAATCGTTGGCTCTGTAGTAATTTAAGGCGAGCCGCCCCTATGGTGGCCCTATCGGCCCATACAGGTGCAGCGTAACAAATACACCCCAAATATGTGGCCATGTATATGGTTTTAAGTGTATTAAAACGAAGGCCCCAAGTAGATGTGGATATTCTAGTAAGCGCGTAGAAATTCCGTTTCGCTTTTTCGCCTACAGTTTTAATATGTTCAATAAATGAAAATTTTTTTTCTAAGACTAGGCCGAGATAGCAAACTGATTCTTTCTTTTTGACAGTCATATTATTGAATTTTATACGCGGCGCTGATTGTAAATGTCCTGTACATCAGAGATATGACTCAGCTCATACTTTCTACTGTTGGGCTCGAGCCTAGGGATGTGTGATATTTATCAATATTGTTGAAATATCGATATTAGCCACCGAAATATCGATATTTCAATATCGATATTACAACTTTGAAATATCGCCATATCGATATTATGAACACGATATCGATATTATTAACATCGATATCGCTTTTGCAATGAAATGAAAAATTATTAAAAACATAATTTTGATAAAAAGTATGATTCCTAGGCATCCGGACAAATTTCCTAAAAAAAAAAAGCTCATCAAAATTTGTCCGGAGGACGTAGGATTTTATTTCATCGCAAGTCCCGTTGTATCTTAATACATCCAGACAAATTTCCTAAAAGAAAAGCTCATAAAAATTTGTGCGGAGAATTTTCTTTCCATTAGTTCATTAGTTTCGATATTATAAAATATCGATATTACTAAATATCGATATTGTGTGTCCGATAATATCGACTTATCGATATTTGGCTATCGATATCAATATTGATTTCAATATCGATATTTTACTAATATCGCTCATCCCTACTCGAGCCTCCTCTAAAATAGGAAGGAAGTAGACCGACTACACCACGTTGGTCGGATGAGTTTGTATACGGTTTTCTTTAAAGTTTTCCTTGTCTACATAAATGTTATCTGCATACTATAATCCCTTAATCGCCTTTTACGATACCAAGAGGGTCGGAATAACTCTATCAGGGCCCCTAGGCAACGCAATTCTCGGAGGCATTTTCCTTCACTCTTTTCTTACTTTTTAAAATATATATTTTCTATTATATAAGGCCAATCGATCAGATCGACTTCTTTAAAATCCTGTTTCTTCAATCACTTATTGCAATAACATACGTTATCACCTTGACTTGATGCCACAGAATCACCTCAAATGCCTGACTCATTTCTTTTTATTTTCAGTGAAATTATCTTAATGAATAGGGTATAGTTAAATGATGATCCAGGTCTCATGATGGAGTAGGCAATAGAAATGGGAATTTAAAAAAACGTTCGAATTACGAACGAGTTTAATTTTTTTCTTGATGCTTACTCGGGAGCCTTATTCGATGTGGCGCCCCTAGGCATTTGCCTAATCCGACTTACGGATAATCCGGCCCTGGATACCAACGGGCAAGAATGCGGGTGGTGAATGGTGTTCTTACTACGTCAGCATACCAAAACAGAAGTATCTACAAGACTACCTAGCAACGAAACTTAGGCGCCCATCCATAAATCACGATCATATTTTAATTATAATATTTATCATTCTAGGTATACCATCGATACCTTGATATGTATAGATTTATTTGGAGCGTGTTCATCGTATCAGCTAGTTATTGCGAAATCATTAAAACAGTTGGTCGAAGATACTCATGAAACAGCTATCGAGGGAAGCATGCCAGGTATTAAATGATCATCCACCCGTCACCCTATCGACGTCTATTGTAGGAGTGATCTCTGCCTGATGCAAATATTAGGAAGAGAGATGCCGCGGGATGGTAGGTAGTGTGGCAGCTCCGTCGTCCAGTCGAGTTAGCCAAGGAATTGACCCAGAAGATCGGCCTGCTCCTTTGCGCTGTGAGCCAATGTGTTTTGGTGGAAGATTGCACTGGCAGACATTGCCTTGGGCAGCCTTGGCAAGTGCACAGAAGAACTGAGACGGTTAGTGGCAGACTATTTGGTGGGATGCACACCCCTACGTGGACCCAGTAAAACGTTTTGTAAACACCTATGTCATCAAATCCTCAAATATATTCGTACTGTAATTAGTAAATAAGACTTGATATGTTTATTTTAAAGGATATCCTGATTTGAGAGTCTACTTGGCAATTATGATACCTTTTATGATACTTATATGCTCAATTCGACAAATGAAAATATTGGCGCCATTTTCGTTAGCAGCAAATGTAGTCATCGGTAAGTGTCACTTCTTTTTCAAATTACGCGAAATTTACTGTAGCAATAGTTTTATGTCCAACAACAGACAGCTCTGTTAAATTAAAGATACCAGAGAGTACTTGTACATTAAAGGATACCAGACAAAGCAGTCGCTCTCGTTTTCTCACAAATGGGTTGCTGTAGTCTCTCCTATTAACTGGCATAAATTTATTATATGCATATAGTATAGTACCTGGATCACCGAGCCTAGATGAGTTTTATTCGTAAATTGTTTTTTTTTTTGTAAAAAAGATATTTAGATACAAATTATTCGTGTGGGGAGTGATTAATAACACAATTCACTACTCTCACCTTGCACTACGTCCCATGTGTAAGATAGAGAAGGTGAGAGTTGATAGAATGATGGTAAAAGACGATTAAGATATATGATATGCATATAACGTCTGTGCAAGAAAAGGAATTTCAAACTAAAATCTGTACCAAACTAACTGAACAGCGTGGTATCATATCAATTGTATTTTATTTTTTGTCCTTGTCAAGAAGGCTTGAGACTAGCTGTGAAATTTATATAAGACTAGCTTCTGCTCACGACTTCGTCCGCGTGGTATATATACTTTGGGCTAAAGCTAACTTTAACCTGAGACTTTGTTTACGTAGAATGTGAAAATAATTTTTAATAATACGATTGTCACATGATTTTTGCGAATATTTAGGCATTTATGCAACAGAAGAAAAAGAAAACCGATTTTGAAACATTCTTCATTGGTGCTCCGCTCCTGTTGGTCTTAGCGTGATGATATATATATATAGCCTTCCTCGATAAATGGGCTATCTAACAATGAAAGAATTTTTTCAAATCGCAACAGTAGTTCCTGAGATTAGCGCGTTCAAACAAACTCTTTATATATTAGTATAGAGTATGATGATGATGAATTACCTTTAATTTTTTTTCTGTTTTAAGTGTTTTGTATTCTAATGGCTATCTATTATTGCTTTGAAATGAATCCTACATTCACCGGTATGGAAGCAACTACAGACTTCGTTGGTCTTTTCGAATTTATTGGCATGCAAGTTTTCAGCATGTCATGCGCTGGAATAGTGATACCCGTAGAAGGAAATATGAGAGAACCAAAAAAATTTCCACTTGTTATAACAATCGGTAAATACTTATTAATAATTTTGCTTTGAATAAACATTTTTTGAATCAAAGTATTAATCTGTGGGGATTGGATCCACTGAACTCTGCTCAAAAAGTTACCTAGACCATTTCGCCTTTGTCATTTCTTTAAACATGAACTGTTTTTTTCTAATAAATAAGACTTTTATATTTTCACTTAAGAACAAATATATTTAAACCTTAATAGGAGTTTTCGTGCTAAATATTATTAGTTACTTCCACAGATATTTAAAAGAGGCAATGACAACTTTTCGTAAAAAACCTCATACTTAACTCTCGTAAACTATAAACGCTAAAAAGTATTTGAAACGTCGGAAATGTAAAATGCAAATTTTACCTGATTCTACCCACTCAAAACAAATAATAAACAAAACTGTTGTCAAAGATTTTATCCCGTTTATAATTAATTATTATTTTCCCGATATTTCCAACACATATCAAAATACATTGTCACAGAAGGATTAAAGGACTTGAATCTGCTAAGCCCTTATGTGTAGATGCGACAAAATTTCGAAAAAGTACCGAGTAGTAGTAGAAAACGACGAAGAAGCTATATCTAAAATATAAAATACAATACATTTTTCAGGTATGGCAATTGTTATCATGGGCACATTGCTTGCATCCTTCTTCGCGTATGCGGCTTTTAGAGAAAAATCCATAGCCCCGATGACAGTTAATTTCCCTATGACCTGGTAAGAATACTTTTATCAATCATTAAATTCCGCATGCAGACAAATATTTCAGAACAGCGTGACACATATTGAATCACTGACGAATTTGCTGATGCCCATTGCTGTACCTCACAGCAATGGGCATCAGCAACGATTATTGTCAAGTCCACAGATATATTACAATTTTGTGGGCAACTCTTACATTGCTCTTGAGCGTCGTAAAATACCGCTAAGAGATTTACATTGGCCGGATCCAACGGTTATCAGTTACATTTCCAAGGAAGGTTGCAGTCAGGTTAGCTGCCAATCGTAAAATAATAAAAGAACATTTTGCAACATGTACCATGGTGAAGAGTACATATTTAGTCGATTCCAATCGGCTGCAGGATGATGTTGATAATGATATAGACAAATTCGAACTATTTCCAGTGTGTTTAAGAGTTAAAGAACAATAATGTCATCACGCACTACTTTCTGATGAGAATCGTAAAAGGTGGCTATGATTTGGTAGTGAATCAGGTGAATAAATAACGTAACCATATTGTTTTATGTCAGAACAGGACACTTCAGAAATAGGTAGGTTATAATGTAAAATAGAAGAACAACAAACTAGGACACGTAAAAAGTTTTGAAGGAGTAGGTAAAACTATGAACTTAAATCTAAAAAAAAATGTAATAAACCTAATCTGCGTCTATCAGTATAACAAATGATCATTTATGCTCTGCAAAAACTGGACATTTTGATACAACTGGGTACCTACAACAGAACAAGCAACGTGAAAGCGGGCGATCTGTCCTGTTTAAAGCGAGATTTATTGGCACGTTAGGAATGATCAATAGCACTTTCATTAGATTTTACATCAACTGCGATTGACAATCCACCTTGTAATCATGGTGATAATGGCATCATCAGCAATAGAAGCAGTTTATCTATGTTCACATTGATATGTCGCGTAACTACATAAGATCATAATCTATGCAAGAGAAGTAATACTCGAAATAATACCCTATACCAACCTGTCTGATCAACATGGGATAGTAGTGTCAATTTCCTTCCTATTTTGGAGGAGGCTCGAGCCCAACAGTGGAACGTATATGAGCTGAAATGATGATGATATTTTTTTCAGGGTAGCAAAATTTTTCAAGGCTGCAATGTGCGTTATGATTTATGTAACGCATGCCCTTAACTTTTGGGCCCCGTTTAACCTCTTGTGGTACTATGTGAAGAAAAGGCATGCAAATTCCAGCCATATTGTAATGTGGGAGAGAATTTACCGAGCGATCATGGTCACTATTATCGGTCTTTTTGCTATCGCTTTTCCTGATGTCAACGCTTTAATGGGATTTGTGAGTATGCTTTTTCCTATTGCATTTGATAGCAGACGAATCCTCCTGTTTGTAAGGGGTAAGTGCCACTTTTGGACCTCTGCAATAAAAAGGATTTAAGCAGATTTCTGCCTACCAAAAAGCCCTGTCGAAGTTGCTAATATTCGGACGTCCATTTTCTGCAAAATGCCGATAAGCTGGCCCATTTGGGACTACCGAGAGAAAACTGTCGGCAACGTGGCACTAAAACTTTTCTACGTGGAATCTGTGGATTCCGTGGATAAAAAAAAATATTACGAGTGAAAAATTAATGACACACGCAGGAGTCAAACCCCATACCTATTGGAAATCCATGCCAATCGTTGTACGAATAGACCAGCGTAGACTGATGTGTGGCACTCAAATTGTCACTCGTATTTGTCGTCTTTAAGGGAGATGTGCGCCGTCTATCAGAAAATGCTTACACATTGTTTCGGTCTAATACCCTCAATTTTTCACTTAGAATTGTGTTAAACGATGACACTATCCTGTTATTTAAATTATAAATTATTACCAGGGTCGGATTAACTCTACCAGGGCCCCTAAGTAATGCATTTCTCAGGTCCATGGTCCAAGTTCCATGAGTAGCAGTATGACTTACCATCGGGTGTGCTGTTTTCCCTTTTGCCACCAACAGCAGTAAAAAAAAGAATAATGTTGAGGCAGTATACAAATTTTCAAAAAAAAAATCTCTATTAAAAGTTTTTTTTTAGTGCATGTTCTAGTCGGTGCGGGATCCCTAGGCAGTTGCTTAGTCCACCTTATGGATAATTTGCCCCTGATTATTGCTATTTTTTTTTTAATTTATACATAACGTCTGTTGGATCTAATAAATTATCTCACTTCACTCTTCATTCGTTTCTTTTAATTTATTTTTAATTTTGTAGTCTATAAATTGTGTTTTATTTTAGCTTGGCACTTTCTGCCTCTCAAATATGGCTTTCATCTGGCCGAACTGTATTTACCTGCTAACGATTTACGAGAGGCCGGGTATGGGACCATACAAATGGCGATTTTGGAGATCATTTGTATTCATTGTTGTAGGCGTCTTCATATTTATTTGTGGGACAATGGTCAATGCTGATGCACTCTTCCTAAAACCGACTCAAAAATAATTTGTGCTATTTTTTACTGTTTATATTGTACAACTGTTTTTGAAATTTGTGAGTGCTTTTTGTTACTTGTTTAAGTTTTTTATAAGATATATGTATATTGAAATTGTATTATATTTGTTCAATATCAATATTATGTGAAATATTATTGAATAATTCTTTGATTTTTCGATTCCACTCCACACGTTTTCATCCATTGAACCATCCCACCTTGTTGATCTCCACCAATGGATGTGGGACTTTCTCACAAAAGGGAAATAATAATACTACAGCTGGGTTCAATCCTCCTCCATAATCATTCTCTAATTCGATTGTCATTGATGTACCTGTTATACCATGCTGGTATGGCGGGTTGGTACGTATAGTTTGTTGTCTAGTTTCCTTTCCAAAAAATATTTATTCCTAGGTCGTCTTTTACGAAACCCGCGGAAAAGGAAAGGAGTAGCGAACTAGGTACTTACTGCGTCACTTCAAGGAATGTAGTATTAATGGTGCTTAAATATCTTGTTCTGTAACAAATTTAACTCGGGTATTTTTCTCGCTCCTTTATCACTAATAGGGGTTGATGTGTAACACGAATTCTGGTTTACAGAGATCTTATGCTACCTGAAAGTATAATCAGATAGGCGTTATTGATACTTATATGTTGATATTTCTTATTGCTATAGGAAGAAAACAAAAGCAATCAAACCTACTGAAAGTAAAACAATTTTCTGCAGTTTTTAGGTCTGATACTTTTGGACCTAGATCATAAATTGCGCGGTTAGCCCTTTTTTGTAAAACAAAAACTATTCAATTCTGCGAAACAACCCCATAGTCACATAGCATCTAAAAGTTCTCATTTTTAATGGGCAAAGGTACACCTCCTAATTGTGATGACTGTGGTTTAGTGGAGGATGTGCAACATATTTTACTGGAATGCAAGAGAATTAGTACCTTTAGAACTAGATACTTTGCAGCTTCGAGAAGAAGGGATGTCGGTATCTGTAACACTCTTTTAGCCAATCCTACATCCACTAATTCAAAACTACTGTATAAACTGGCAGATATAGCACTGCATAATATGTAGTTAAATGTATTTGCAATTATTTATTAAGTGATTATTTTGTATTGTATCTGTTTTGTATGTATTCTATAGAGCGATGTGGTCGCTCAGCGACAAAGCCCTCAAAATTAAAAAAAAAAAAACCCATAGTGGTAGGACACAAGACTCTGAAAGTATGCAAAATAAACTATTCTGGTCCATTCAATAAATTAAGCAAAATGTCCATAAGGTTAGGGTATATAAACTCATTTGCAAAAAAAACGGGCGGTTTTGATTTTCATTCATATTTAAAAAGATACAATACCAAAAAGGTTTCAATCGTTTGTACACGTTACTGGCCGGTTTTAAAAATGCTGTGGTATTTAAAAAAGTACGTTCTAAATTCAATTTTTCATTTGATGTTCATTTTTACAGAAAACCCCTTTTTATCCTACATTTTTGGCGCGAAGTTCCAGAAGTTAACATCGACTTTCATAACTTTTATTCAATTTTTATCGATTAATTTCATATCCTTGACTGTCAAAGCTTTATTTAATGCTGTTTGGCTGTATCAAAAATGGTAGATAAAGTGGTAAAAGCTACCAAAATTATCGCGCTGCTTGAAGAGGGTTGCAGCCAATGTTTCGTGGCTAGGAGGCTAAATGTTAGTCGCTCGACAGTCCAAAGGACCTGGCAGCGATATCAGGAGACTGGTTCCGTCGAGAGAAGGCCTGGTTCTGGAAGAAAACCATGTACCCAACCACGGGATGATCGTTTTCTTGTGAGTCGCGCATTGAGAAATCGCAAATCTTCGTATGTGGATCTTAAGAACAACCTCCAAGAAGTAAGAAATGTGCATATTAGTCTATGGACGGTCAGGAGGAGGCTTCTCGCTGCCAATATACGCAGTCACCGCCCGGCCTGCGGCCCCAAATTACTCCGTGAGCACAGAGTTCACAGGCTTAGGTTCGCTAGAAATTGTGAATCATGGACTCAAGACGATTGGAATAGGGTTTTGTTCTCTGATGAAGCCAGGATATCTCTGTTCGGTGAAGATCGACGTCGGCGAGTGCTAAGAAGACAAGGAGAACGCTTTGCAGAGGCATGTTTCGAAGAAATCACACCTTATGGTGGGGGCTCTGTTATGTTTTGGGCAGGAATAAATTCAATGGATCGTACAGAGTTAGTCTTCATTGAAAACGGCTCACTGACTGGGCATCGATACATAACGGAAGTTCTAATTTCTCATGCACAACCCGCATTGGCCGCTCTAGGTGAAGACTCGATTTTTATGGACGACAATGCTCGCGCCCACCGATCCCGCGATGTTAATGCGTATGTGCAAGAGGTCGGCATTCGTCGTTTGGATTGGCCAGCTCGAAGTCCCGACCTCAATCCCATAGAGCATGTCTGGGACGTTCTGAAACGGCGTGTGAGATCAGTACACCCGGCTCCGCAGACCATCAGAGAGCTGAAGAATGTGATTACTGCGGAGTGGGAACGTATTCCGCAAGCAAGTATCCGGGATATACTCGCTAGCATGCCCAGACGAATTCAAGCTGTGATTTTAGCTAGAGGGGGTCACACTCGATACTAAACATTTATCTGCTTTTACTTTATTAAAGAAAAACAAACAAAAAAACTTTTTTATTTTTACTTCATGAGCATATGCACTACTAGCGAATATACACTACTAGCGAGGTTTAGCATTATTTCCCATAAATTGTATCTAAATTTTATGAAATACTGATGAAAACGATTATTTTCTTATTAATTTAGCAAATTGTGTGGATAAAACTACCTATAATTATCAAACAAAGAAATATTAACATTTGAAATGGTTCATTGCTTAGGTGCCCGTTTTTTTTGCAAATGAGTGTATAAGTATTTCCTTTAATTCAGTATCGGTTATATGAAATAGAAATAGTAATATAACTCTTCGGGATTGTCGTGAGTACAAGCTCAGGTTATATCTAAAGTGTTTTAAGCGGCTGACATTCACAGAGAAAATATAACACTTTCTTGTTGAATCCTGATAGTTTTGGGCAGTATAACAAGTTATTACTTTTACTATGTACGACTCTTAACATTATTTTACAAGTATTTTTGTTTTATTTTATATACATAAAAAATAATTTCATTGCGTAGGAATATTAACTTTATATCTATACCAATAAATAAAATTGGAGTGTCTGTTTTGTTGTATTAAGTTTCTATGTCATTTAAAGGAAATACTTCTTGGTTATTATTATTGGAAGCTAGATTATTATGAAGAAAAATATATTAGAAATTAGAACTTGACAGATTAGAACATACATATGAGTTTGAATAATGTTTATTATTTAAATATATAATTAAACATGGTGACAGCGGTATAAATATACAGTAAAACTACGTATAAATACAACGCTCATAATAATATAATGGAAAATCAGGTAAATATGGCAATGCTTACAGCACCGATATTCTCGGGCAAAGGTGAAGACTGGAAATCTTTTATCAGAAAGTTCGAATGGTATCGACAAGCATCAGGACTTTCAGCACAACCCGACATAAAACAGGTTAGCATGCTCATGTATGTAATAGGAGACAAAGCTGACCATTTGTTAACAATGTTCAACATAAAACAAGGTGACAAACAGTACACATATAACAAAATTACAAAAAAAATTGATGAATATTATTCATCAGCACAAAACAAAATTCATGCTCGTGCAAAATTTAATAAGATATGTCAGGAGGAGGATGAAAGAGTGGACGATTTCATATCCCGAATATATGCCGCAGCAGAATACTATCAATATCCAGTAAACGTGAAAGATGAATTAATACGAGACAGGATTATTGTAGGACTACGAGACATAAAAGTGTCGAATAAATTACAATTAGACCCCGAAATCACACTGGATACAGTAATCATAAAAGTAAAACAAGAAGACGAAATTGCGCGACAACAAAATGCAATTAGACCAAGCAAACTTGCCGAGGAAATAAAAACGTCCAACATTATACAAATAAAAGAAATAAGACGTATAAGCAGACAAATAATACGTTCCAAAAACCCTTCAGAAGCACATGTGGTAGATGTGGTAAATCACCGTCGCACGCTTATTCAAAGTGCCCAGCAAGGAATAATGTATGTATTAAGTGCCGGAAAAAGGGACATTGGGCACAATATTGCAAATCTATGGAACAACTGAATGAAATTGAAAAAGATGAATCACAAAGTGAAGAAGCGGAACCTTTTTTGAATACAATACATGGAGTTCAGACAGAAATTGAATATATAAATAAAATCGATCCATGGACAGCAAAAATAATGCTAAACGGAAGTGAATTAAATTTTAAACTGGACTCTGGTGCTGATGTGTCAGCAATAAGTGAGAAAGTTTTTGAAAGTATTAGAAAAGGATGTAAATTGAATGCAACTGAGACTTGTCTGAAAGGAGCTGGTAATAAACCCCTTAATGTAGTAGGTAAATTTCCGTCTGTAATAATATGGCAAAACAACATTATAAAACGGTTTGTATATGTCATAAAGAACTTACAACATTCTCTGCTTGGAAAAAGAGAAATTGAGTCATTGGGAATAATTACGCGGATAAACACTATTGAACAAACAATTCGAATCAACAAAGAGTGTTGCACAGAAAATACAGACCCACAAAGAGCCTACCCTACATTATTTGGAGGCCTTGGTAGATTAAAAGGAGAATATAAAATTTGCTTAAAAGAAGGAGCCACACCATATGCTATAGAATACCCCAGAAGAGTAGCTATCCCTTTATATGAAGCCTTAAAAAAAGAGTTAAAAACGCTACAGGATCAAAATGTTATATTTCCAGTAGACAAACCAACAGACTATTGTGCAGGTATTGTAGTCCGCCCTAAAGAAGATGGTAACATAAGACTTTGCGTTGATTATACAGAACTTAATAAAAATATAAAAAGATCTAGATACCACTTACCATCGGTTGATGAATGCTTGGCAAGAATAGGTACAGCAAAGGTTTTTTCGAAATTAGATGCAAATAAAGGATATTTTCAATTACCTCTAGATAAAGAGTCAAGGTTACTCACAACTTTTATAACTCCATTCGGACGATTCGCTTTTAAAAGAATGCCAATGGGTATTAATTGCGCTAGTGAAGTCTTTCAGAGGAAAATGCAAAATATTATTGAAGGGATTGAAGGTGTTATTTGCTGTCAAGATGATATACTGATTTGCGGCAATACGCTAGAAGAGCACAATAGACGATTAATGGAAGTTCTGAATCGAATGCAAAATGAAGGAGTCACCCTAAACAATGATAAATGCCGATTTCAAGTCGAAAAATGCACATTCTTAGGACATGTAGTGTCTAAAAACGGCATTGAACCGTGCCCTAAAAAGACAGAAGCAATATTATTAATGTCTCGACCCACTGACGTTACAACAGTGAGAAGCTTACTTGGTATGGTAAATTATCAATTAAAATTCTTACCTAATTTAGCTACAATTACGAAACCGATAAGAGACTTATTAAAAACAAAAAATCATAGTATAGCATCTAGCAACTCTATTACATGGACGAAAGAATGTGAAGAAGCATTTAATGATATAAAGAATCATTTGACAAAACCATGTACGTTGGCATTATTTGATCCTAATAAAAAAATAAGAGTATCAGCAGATGCTAGTTCTTATGGTTTAGGGGCTGTTATAGAACAGTTTGAATGTAGAATCAATATCTGGAAACCAGTCAGCTACGCATCACGAAGTTTAACTCCAACAGAAGAGAATTACGCTCAAATTGACAAGGAGGCTTTAGCATTAGCTTGGGCGTGTGAAAAATTTTCTATGTATCTTATAGGGTTGGCACAATTTGAATTACGTACAGATCATCAGCCCTTGGTGAAGATATTGGGCGATAAACCAATTGTTGAATTAACTGTACGTATGCAAAGATTTCGTATGAGGTTATCTAAGTTCACATACAAAATAGCTCACATACCTGGAAAGTATATGCACACAGCAGATTTACTTTCCCGAAGTCCTGTAAAAACAGATGAAATGGGAGATTTTGTGAATGAATGTGAAATTAAACAAGCCATGATTGCTGAAATACAATCAATTCCTATAACAGACACATTACTATTAGCAATAAAAGACGCGCAAGAACGCGATAACACATGCTCTATTCTCAAAGAGTTAATACAAAACGGCTGGCCCAAAAGAAATTATATGAATCAAAACATTGGCATATTTTACCAGTTTAGAGCAGAACTTGCAATTCAAGAAGGTCTTATAATGCGAGGTCATAGGATTCTAGTACCGAAAGAATGGCGAAAAGACATGTTACTAAAATTACATCAAGGCCATCAAGGAATAGAGAAATGTCGAAGGCGCGCTAGAGAGTCTATCTGGTGGCCTGGAATCTCTAATGATATTCGCACATTTATTGATAAGTGTAAAGAATGTATAGAACATAGAATTAACCCAATTGAACCTTTGATCGTGGAAAAAAATGACATATCGCCATGGGAAATAGTAGGTGTAGATCTATTTAATGCAAAAGGCAAAGTATTTATGGTAGTAATTGATTACTTTTCGCGTTTTCCAGAAATGTTTTCTTTGCATTCTACAACTTCAACCACTATTATATCCAAACTTAAAGAATTATTTGCTCGATATGGTATTCCAAAGATAGTAAGGTCAGATAATGGACCACAATTTATAGCTGCTGAATTTAAAAAATTCGCTGATTCATGGGGTTTTAAGCACATTACTAGTAGTCCTCATGCACCCTGGAGTAACGGTATGGCGGAAGCTGCAGTAAAAATTGTGAAGGGCATAATCTTGAAATCAGAAGATATTCATTTAGGATTAATGGCCTATCGGAGTACGCCAACCGAAAATGGTCTTAGTCCAGCACAACTTCTATTTGGTAAGCGAATTCGAACAACTGTGCCTATACTAACAGATTTACTAATACCAAAATATATAAATATAAAGACAATTAGTGATCACAAGAGTGTTAATAAAGAAAGAGTTAACAAAACTATGATAGAACGCACAAAAGTAAGGAGTTGCCTGCTTTGGCTCCTGGCACGCATGTGTGGGATGCGATTTCAAGGAGCTATGGAGTAATTGTCAAACAAAGAAATGAACCAAGAAGTTATGACTTTAAGACATCAAACGGTAATTTGGTACGGAGAAATAGGCGGCATATTACTGAAACATCCTATGACGTCGCTAAAGAGAAAGAAAGGGAGCGCAGACAATAAAATAATGAAGATGTGAGCAGTAGTATGAGATGGCCTACTCGATCAGCAAGATTCAACTCATAGCTGAATTACTTACTGAACGTATAGTTAGTTGTTTTTCATTTCTTTTATCATTATTATTATTAATTTTATTTTACAAAAGGGAGGATGTTGTATTAAGTTTCTATGTCATTTAAAGGAAATACTTCTTGGTTATTATTATTGGAAGCTAGATTATTATGAGGAAAAATATATTAGAAATTAGAACTTGACAGATTAGAACATACATATGAGTTTGAATAATGTTAATTATTTAAATATATTAAATATATAATTAAACATGTTTGTAATGTCAAAATAATAGGCTTTTTTCATGCTCACACGGTTATTTGCACGACACCTATGCCTAAAATAGCAATTAAAAAATTTTTGTCTGTCTGTCTGTTTGTTCCGGGTAATCTTCAAAACGGCTGGACCTATTTCAAAAATTCTTTCACCAATGGAAAGCTATAATATCAGGGCGTAAACTAGGCTATATTTTATCCCGGTATTCCCACGGGAACGGGAACTACGGGGGTAAAACGACTATAAACTATAACCTATAACCGAAGCGAAGCGAGGGCGGATTGCTAGTCTTATATACATAAAAAAAAATCCTTACGTAGGAATAAAATTCGAAATAAAATCTAAAATATCAGTGGGCCATAATATAAGAAGCTAATTACAGTGCAACCTTAATATAACAAATCCGACGGGAACTCGTAAATATTCGTTATATCAAGGAATTCGTTAAACTGAGGTTTGTTATATTGAGGTAAGGTTGGTCAAAATTTTTTTATAAAGAGGCCAAGAAATAGTTTTGATCACCTCAACATTTTTGCATTCAGCAACTAGAATCTTCAACAATAGTGATGAGCACTATTTACATTATTTCCCATCAAACGACTTCAATTGTTTTACGAAAAAAACGTGTCGGAACCTGTCGCGACTGAATCACATACTATGGGACTAAGGGTTATATAGAGGTATTTACACTTTTTTCTTGATAGTTGAAAATTCGTTATAAAGAGGATGTTCGTAAAAAAAATTGATAATGTAAAGGTATTATTTACACTGACTCTTATGGACAATTCAAGGGGATTAGGAAAACTTTGTTAAATCGAGGAAGTCGTTAAATTGAGGTTCGTAATATTAAGGTTGCACTGTATTTCCATTTATTTTGAGATGCCCCATCTTAAAAGTGGGTCATTGTTTTACGAACTGAATATAACAAAAAGATAAATAAATAAAAAAGATCAGACTCTATGATGACATCTTTGATATATCGAGTTTCGGCGGGCATATCTGCTGCTTATTATAACCGCCTTATCCAACATTTTTTACTAAGTCGAGTTAGTTACATATTCGGAATCGCCGTATCGAGATCTATAACTTTGTCTTTGACAGTTTATAAAAAAATGCTAGTATGATTACATTTTTGATTTGAATAAGCGCAGTAACTACAAAAAGAAAAATAATTTCCTTAATATCTCAGCCGCAAGTGCTGGATACCACTATAGACTTCTAAAGCGCCAGATTATTAATCATGTAGCACTTAACACAACCGCGGCATCCGGTTAACGCTACTCTGATATTAATGCAATCCCTATTATTGATGAGTCTTCTTCCTTAACCTTCGTATACTCGTGCGTTGATCTCGGACCAGCAAGCCATTACGGTAGTAGTCCGGTGTGACGGCCGAAATTTCGACATTTTTTCGTGACCTTTTTTTAACAAGTAAATAATAGATATACGACCGTTTCGTAACTTTTACATATTTATTTAAGTACTCTTTAAATGATACAAAAAAAAATTATTTAATTTTCCTTTTATTTATGTATTTACAATATGTAATGTCATAGTGGAGTCCTCTAAAAAATGATGAGCTGTTTCGGGGAAGCACACAGCCTTCCGTAGTCATCTGAAATGAAAAAATCAAAAAGATTATTATTGTGTAGACCTTATTCTAATGAACTAATATACATAATTAGCGGACTTGTGAAAAAAAGTTCTCAAAATGTAATTTTTTTTTTGATAAAATGTTTAAAAAAATTAATTTATTATTAAAAAATCAAATGTTTTAAAGGTTAGGTATTTAGATATGTGCATGTAGAATAATATGTAGAATATATATGTAGAATAACTGGTTAAATTTTGAGCCAAATCGGTTGAATAGTTTTGAGTCGGTGCTTCCCCGAAATTTCAACAACATGGTTTCGAGAAAAACGCGTTCAAAGTTTTGGCAACAAATAATACTTACATTATTTAATCAGCTATGCCCGGTGCATACAGCAATCCTTCTGTTTCCTCAAAATATTTCTTGTATACGGTACGAAATTCTTATATTTCGTGTTTGTCAGTTGAAAAGGTTAGCTTAAATATGTATACCTGGGTATCTTTAAATAATAAAGGTTGGAACGACAATAAAAGAGGGAACGGTCAGAGCAGCTGCCGCTGGCATGTCAACACACTTTCATACACTCTACGGCGCGCTCTCTTGTTTTGCCTATAACTTAGGAAATATTCTAAATTTAGGTCTGAAAATTTATGAGCATATTTTTAAAATGTGGTTCTTCCGAAAAATGTAAAAAAAAAATCGATTTTTTTGACCCATCACAACGGACCTAACTTAAATACGGACTACCTTAAATCGTTGTTTTCTAAAAAAATATCAACACTGCCACTTCGCGGTTTTTAGTAGCTTCTTCATTTATTTTTCATCATTGTTTAATGCGACGCGAGCGCTAGTGTCATATAGAAGTGGCACTTTTTTTACAGGTATCGGTCCGTGAGGCCGACGCGAGTATACGTGACACCATTTTAGGTAAGACAAATTTCTTTTTATTTTAGAATATTATTGAATGAAATATATTTACTAATTTTAGTGGTATACACGGTGACATTTATGTCGTCTTACAAAAGCAGGCCAATTAAAGTATCCAGTATCTACTATACATTGGTACAATTCAAAGTTTAAAAAAAATATTTACTAGAATATTTTTTAATAAAAATGATTATAAATAATTACAGGTTAAAATAGGAAACGGCATGTAGCGTAGGTACTTAACACAGCTGTTCACGGCCAGGAATCGCCGTACATTTCTATTCGACCGTAAGAAACTCGTCTTTAATCTATGGTTCCATACTTCCATATATTACTTGACGTATAAATTGTTTTCCATCCCTCCCTCACCTCTATACTTTCCCCTCGTCTTTATATGTTAGGACTGTCAAAAAAATATCGATATATTGAAAATTATATTTCAATATATCGATATTTTTAAATACATATATCGTAATCGGAGTACGTACATCGAAAAAATATCGATATTTACATTTATGAGCTCTGTATTAAAAAAATGTATACCTACCATCTTTTCCCTGGGGTGACGGAGTAAGAGTACAATTCACCATTCCCTATTTTGCCCGTGGACGTCGTATAAGACGACTAAGGGATATAATATGCGCATAAGATCTATGCAAGGGAAAGCGGCAAACTCGAAATGAAACCCTTTACCAACATGTCTGACCAGCATGGTACTGTAGGTCAAACCCACTATTTATACAGTAGGTCCTCCCAGTGTGGAGGAGGCCGGCGACTTACAGTACGACCTATATAGGCTGCGATGATGATGAGACCATCTCAAAAACGTTTGATCTGATGATGATGAGACCATGGTGATGCAAGCATAGTCGAGGCAAAACCGACGAAACGAACGAAAATTATTTAGTCAAAAGTCGAAAAAAATTATTCATTTGGGCTTTAACTATGATTTTTATTCAAATTTGGGGAGTAACTTGTCAAACCTAGGAGCATCGAACTATAACATATATCTATCCAAAATTAGATCTAGTTTTAGTAACTACCTTAATTTAAATAAGATAATAAGTACATTATAATATCAATAAACTGGGCAAAGTGAAAAATCATAACATAATGTAAATAAAGTTTAGTAGATTAAGTTTACGTTAATTTTGCAGATGAAATAATCTACAAGAACAAATAAAATATATTAAAAATTAATATTGGATCTCGATATCTTTTTTCAATATCCAACTATCAAAAAAAAAAAAAAATATTAATTTGAGAAAAAATAAAATAAAATTCTATTAAAATATTAGGTATTTTGAAATAAAAATATTGATGTTTCGATATATCGATATTTCGATGTATCGATATTGAATCAACAGCAACATCATTACTATTATATACATAATAATATAAATGGCGGCATTGAGACACTGAAATCTTCCTTTTTTTAATGTTATTTTGTAAAAGTGTGTTATTAGAACAAACAGTACGTTTGCCTTAATTTAAGTGGATCTTAGTTTACGGTTTCTAATGTGTTTTAAGTGTTAATATCAGGTTGACCGAGCTTCGCTCGGAATATTTTTGTAGAATTTATTTAGGGATCTTAGAATAATAATGTATAGAAGGTTAGCGTCAGTACTTCGAACTTTAAAAATTTGAATCTAAAAATACTAATGGCGGGCAGACGATTATACACGTACACACGGCAACCACTATACAAATTATGAAATCAAATTTTGTTTTTATTAACATAAATCGTCGAATTACCTTTAAAAGTAATGTTAATAATCTTTTTATATTTTTCAAATGTGTTCTGACACCATTTGAATGCACAAACCGTCATAATTACCTATTTATTTTTTAAGAGTTGCGTACGTTCGTGCAGTACAATGACTTGTACATTACGGAACGGTTCCGGTGTAAGCTCCATTAGGCTCCAATTGAAATGCCTCACTTTTTGTGCGTGGACTTACCTTCTATACGTTATTATTCTAAGGGGATATATTAATAAAAAATAAATAATGAAAAATATGTAAAAAATTACAATAAGAGAATAATAATAACACCGAGATTCGATCCGACGCTGTTTGACAAACAAAAACTAAAATTAAAACCGGTCAATGTCTCACTTGAGCTATCGTAACTCTTGATGATGAGAACGAAATTTGAATTCATATTCTTTTAAAATCTAATGTCATTGTAACGTTTTGCTAAAAACACCGACAAAAGAACATTTTCTATACATAAAACCTAACTAGATCGATTTTTTGGACCCGAAACCTCTAGTATGCCAAGTTTCATCAAAATCGTTGGTGCCGTTTCCGAGATCCTGAAAATATATATATTTACAAGAATTGCTCGTTTAAAGATATAAGATACCAAAAAGTATCAATAAACGAGATAAAAACGAAATAAAGTGTCTGAACTGAATAAACTGCGATGAACTGAAAAGTGTGATAAATATTTCGTATGTGTTAATAATTATTGTTATATATTGAATAAATGAATGTAGAAACGTATGAATTCTTTTAATTATCCTGAACGAAAACAAGAAATGAAAGATAATTATGTTAGATACCTATATATACATATATAATAGTGTGTGCACACACGCACATATGTATGAGCTGTCATTTATTAGCTGTCGTGTTCAAATTCACTGTTTTTCTTACGGTCCAAAGCTTGTACTATAGATGACCGTCTATAGTACTATAAGTAGGCATGGGTAACTCAACGATAATCCTTGCGTTAACACAGTAACTCAGGCGCAGTAGACCACAGAGTACATTTTATAGACTGAGACAGTAGACTGCGCCGGCTCATTGCGCTAACTCAAAATTGCGCCATGGCGCAACAAAATGTAAGCACGACCGAGTGAGCTACGAATGAAATGTGCGCCATCTGCGCCACTGCAGGTATAACTCCATTTCTAACTCATTGCGTCATGGCGCAACACATGAAACAACCGAATGAGCAACTAAATGCGCACCTAGGTATAACTCAATTTTTAAAAGAGTTATTTACACTTCACAGAGTTGTTCGACCTTGAGTTTTTCGGCGGGAATATGGGAGTGTCATGTTTACGCTCTTGAATGAATTATTGTTTTTAGTTTTATATTTTAAATAATTTTGCTGATATTTTATCTTTATTTACATTATATATATTTGTTGTGTACGTTACTGAAACTCCTCTTAAACGGCTGGACCGATGTTGATGAAATGTTTTGTGTATGTCCAAAGGGATACGAGAATGGTTTAGATTCACAACTGGACTCGGTAGGTGGCGCTGCTGTCGATTTCAAAGGGCATTCCTTTATTTTATTTGAACAGAACAACATCTGTATTGAGTCAGCTAGTTTAATATGTAATACAGTTGAAGTGTTGTGAATTTCATATAATAGTGATTTACGTTAATATGTATAATAGTGTATTTGGTTTTCAGCACCCAATTAATGCTAACGTCTTACTGACGGATGTTACTTATCTCTTACGCTAATAATAAAGGTAATAAATAAAGTTAATAATAAATATGTAAAGAAAATTGTGTAAGCTACGTAAGACAAGGCAGTAAGGTCGACTATAGCCTGCCTTATAGGCGCATAAATAAAAAAATTGTTCAGATTCGCCGGCGCTGCGACGATTGCGCCGTGCGCTAACACATTTTCTAGAAGTGAGTTGATACTTCCAGCGCAGTGAACTGAGTTGGCGCAATTGCGCGGTGCAGTGCAGTGTTACACATGTCTAACTATAAGTACTTAGTTTGTGGATGCCATTTTCTCGGAACTTGCTCTCATGCACTTGTCGCTCTTATCTTTAGCACGGCAGATATGGAAGTGTCATGTCACATTCTTGAATTATATTAATTTTTTTAGTGTTTTTGTTTTTTAGTGTTTTTTAATATTATATTGAATAATTTTGTTAATATTTTATATGCAGTTAAAGAGCTGAACTGTTGTGAATATGATATAGTAGATTCACGTGTATTTTCATATTTTACGGGCATTCCCAGAAAAAAAAAATTTCATTTTCAGCGCCAATTAATGATAATAACTTACCGCAGGACGATGACTATTAATAAGCTATTTAAAATGAAAAATTATTAAATAATATGTGAAGCAAATTTAGGCATGGCTGCATAAGATTTGGTCCCTTTGCCTGTCCGAATGGAGAAACAGAATGAAAAAAAAAATGATACAAATATCAAAAATTCAAAATATAAACAAATATAAATAAAAACAATTTAAATCTGGAGTCCTCTTGACATATTAAGGGCTATAAAATGGGCAAAAGATATTACTGTGATTATTGTGATAAAACTATGGTTGCTGCGCCGTCTATTGTGAAAACACACAACAACGGAATTGTACATCAAAAAATAGTTCAAGAACACTATCAGCAATTTAAAGGTAGAGACACCTAAGTTTTATTTTCTAAATTATAATTAGAGTAATAACCACTACACATATCGTGTGAACATGGTACAATTGTTTGAAGAGTCTTCCTGTGGTATATGTATGCTCGAAATATATATAAATAATGCATATATATTTTGTCAGTATCCACATTTGCCTCTTTTTTATGCTTTTGTCGGCAAACAATTAAACAGCTTATCTGGCATCTGGTAAGTAATGGTTGCTGTTCATGAAATTCAGACTTAAATAACTCGTCGTAGACTGTATATATATTATGATGTAGTAAATAAATAATTATTTCTAAAACTTAGACTAGAACTACAATACATTATTAAGATTTTGAATTTAGAAATAGCATTTGATATTTTTTAAAGATTGCACCTTGCACAAATCAAATCATTTATTCTGCATAGGCCCCTTGAGGGCACTTACATATTGTCAAATTTATAATCGTTTGAATATAATACAATATCTACCACCGGATTGGAACGCGGCCACAAGCTGAGAAGATCCGGCAAGAAACTCAGTGAGCTGTTTTTTTTTACCATCTTTTGAATACAATTACGTACATAACATATAGTTTTAGCTCCAGTGTGATGCCCTTTGAGATAGGATATAACTATAATTTTATTTTCATTTAGTTCAAATAAAAAATGAAAGGAAAACATGGTTGGACCAGATCCCACAAGCAGCACCACATTACGAGTTAACTACTAGAGCAGCCATCACTCCCAAAGCACAAAGGAAATAATCCTTGAATTGCAGGGGACTTTACAATAAATATACAACTTAACAGGCACAAATTACATCCAGGCTGGGAATAACAATTTGTGCATAGCACAAATTATTACCCTGCATGGGAATAGAACCCGTGACACTTGGTATAGGAAGTATGCCACTTGTGCAGACAATATTTCATTGTTTCTTCAAAATTTTAATTGTTTAAACAAATAATATTATAGATCCAGAAACCATACTAGCCGAAGAAAGCAAAAAGAAGCCTTGTACACGTTTTGCTAATGGACAGTGTCAATTTGGGAGCATTTGCCGTTTCTCACATTATAGCCAAGCTGAAATAAATGCTCTTAAGGAATATGGTAAGTTTTATTTCTTTTATCAGCTTAGTAGCATATAGCTGATGTTAGAATATCTATAACGGCAAAACCCTCATCCTGAGCTTGATTAAGTTGACTTGGGTTCATCTGGAGTCCACAAGGCTCTGACGTGCTGCGCACTTTCCCAAATGATGAGCATTGTATATCCTCCAAACTTGGGTTGAGGTAATCAATCTTTTATTTTTTAAATTCTTTATTCTTGTAAAGGGGAATCACTATGTCACCCCCCATATATATAGAATCAAAATAGTGCCTCTTTATCTATACATTTTAACTTATTTAAATGTCAAAACAGGGAAAGAAGAAATAAAGGAGACATTTAAATCATATAAAAAGAGATTGCAACTACACCCGCAATATATTAGCTTATGAATGACACCACCTTATGAATTATAACTTTCCAATTATGAGAAGACTAAACAGAAGAGTACCCCAAGACTTATTCTAATATATTATTTATGAGGGCATATTATTGAACATTTACCTCACAAAACATTCTGCCCTCATATAAGTATTGCTAAAGGTCATCAGTAGACATATTGCAATAATAATAAGAATAAAAAAATATATATGTACAGGATGTATCAGGTTATGGGGCAACTGGTGAAACGGGACCTAGGCAATGTGGTGGTAGGAACCTATGAAAAAAATTTGAAATAAAAATAGTGATTCATTAATGAATTGGAGACATGTAAAGTTTTCAATTTTGTCATAGCTTTTTCGTGAGAATATAATTGAAATGTATAAAGTCCGTGATACTTAATCTGCAACATATTCACACTTTGTTAAATGTTCATTAGAAATTGAATAAATCAATGATTACGTTCACATAAGCAAAACAAACTTCGCTTTAAAGCAGCTGATCAGCCGATGACCGATGACGAGGTGTCTTTGTACCTACCTACCACTGAAGCGTTCGCGCAAACCATACCTATTTATACTGTCGAAGCTTTACATGCCTACGTGTATTCTGTCCGTACATGCCTACATGATACGTAATATTTAAGGCAGAAACTCTTATTACGCGGTGTCTTGCGTGAGCGACGAATACGACGCGACGTGACGCTGCGAACACGACGAACGCGATCAACTCAATGACATGTCTGCTTGCGGCCTATATGACAGTTTGCGACGAGACGCGACGTCAAGTGTGCCTGTTTTGAGAGCGAACTGACGCGCCATCACGAACTACAGAATAGTTGATTCAGAAGCGATTATATTTGGTTTCTTTCTGGGTCTTTTATGGCAAATTTTTAAACTCTGTTCTCTAAATATGAACTTTCTAACAAAATTGTAGTGTACTTGTCCATGATTCGAGAAGTAATGACCAAAATCACATAGGACACTTGTCGCTTGTAGCGTCGCGCCGCACCGCACTGCGTCGTGTCGTGTCGTATTCGTCGTTCAAGCAGGACACCCCGTTAGGCACACATTTTCGAAATCACTATAACTTTTATGTTATATTGTTTTTTTGTGTAATATACATTCTAATTATGATCTATGACCGTTAAACTACAACATACTCGAGATAACTATATATACAGGATGTAATGTACCCCATAACCTGGTACATTACATGCTGTATATATAGTTACCTAAGTCAGATGTTTAACATTTTTAGCTTGCTTTTGTATATAATTCTACAGTAATCAATCTTAGCACATGAGAGTTTTGCCGATACAGATTTTATAATATATATCAATCTCACATTAATTTCAATACTAAAACATAGCTGATGGTTTAAATATTATATTATCATAATAGCCACCAATTTCCTAATTGCAATCATCTATATTTCAGTTGCTTCGAAACAAGCATCCAAATCAGATGTAGTATACCCATCATTTATAGACATGGTTCGTGATATTTTAAGTGAAAAAACAAACAAAACCGAAGAATCTAGAGATGGTAACACGATTGTATATGATAATAATGGTGTCACATACGTATTTCCATGGACTTACAACCCTGTGATTGAGTCTTATGGTGAAGATTTACCGCCAAGTGTGAAGCGTTTCAAAATTGATGATTTCAAAGAAGCTAATATTGTTACTTGGGGTTAGTTATTAGAGGTAAGCATTTGTATTCTATTATTATTCACTGGAGAACTGTCCTATTCCTATCACAGTCAAAGATTATGAGCTCTTATTGTGATAAGAATCTAAAAATTCTCTAGTCATAATCCATATAATATTTTCCTATTTTCCATATGGTGACGGAGTAAGAATACAATTCAACACTCGTGGATGTCGTAAAAGACGACTAAGGGTCATAATAAACATATAACATATCAACAACTCGAAACAGAACCCTATTCCAACATGTCTGACTAGCATGGAAGAGTAGGTGAATTCCCCGTCCATTATGGAGGCAGTCTGAGCACAACAGTTGGTCATATATATAGGCGGCGTAGGGGGGCGCATGGATAGCAAGCTATGTTGTAGTACTTAATTATGTAGGATTTTAGATTTCCTGTAAAACTATAGCTTTTACTATAAAACAGTAGATTCCATATGCACCCAATATGTGGGCTTGAATAGATTTATAAACACCGCATCCACGAATAAAAAATCTAAACATATTTAAGAATATTTATTTAACTCAGTTAAAATTAATAGCATTATAGTGTATCTATATTATAATTTTCTTAACCAGGATAATTTGGAAGATCTAGATGGTCTAAACCTAGACACACTAACAGTTAGCTCAGGGAAGTTAATAAATCTGAAGTGTGGTGATACTGAATACCTTTGTAGAGCCTGAAAGTAAATAAAAAAAATATTTGAAGGATCAAAATTTAATAATTAATCCTGTCAGAATTACATAAATAATTTTGTAACGGGTAGATTTAAATCTCTAATAATGATGACTTGTTGTACGTGAGACATCTTAGTTTGCCTGTGATCATGAACGCCGAAAAGTGCTCGAAAAGTCAAGAAATCAAATACAAACAGGACGATGATGATTTAATTTGAAGGATACACATAGTTTTCAGATCACGAGGAGAATGGGGTAGCAGCACTCTCCTGGCAAAGTTTCAAAACCAATTGTGGTTGCTAACCAAATTGCCCAGCATGGCTATTTTGCCGTTTGACAAGTCTATGTCCATCAGTGGACATCGATGAATGGATTATTGGTGTATCGGGCATAAATTCACGGGCTATACATGAATTTTTTTTTTACGGATTTTATCGCGTTTGTATTTGATTTTGATTGCCCGACGCGACGTTTCGAACACTTTTAGGCGTTCATGGTCACAGGCGGACGCGATAAACATTGTAAAAATTGTTTTATTTATAATGTAGGAAATCATTGCAACGGACCTATGTATACCTACCTCGTTCATGCATAGTAGAAGTATAAAAATTAATATAAAACTAAAATTTTTCATTGTTATCACAAAATTGAAATTCAATTATTTGCTATACAGTCACGTTTGTTATCGTTTCTATTTATTTTTATAGCGTCAGTTAAATTTTGTTACATAGATTACACTTATTGAGATTGAAATACATTAATTTTAGAAAACTAGAAATGAAACCCTAAACCAACATGTCTGACCAGTATAGGTAGGTCGATTTCCCTCTTACTAGGTTGGAGGCTCGAACTCAATAGTGAGTCGTGTATGAGCTGGGACAAAGTTTTTTACTGGAAAACATAATTAACCACAACAATATTTCATTTCAGTTTACTACGACGTTCAAACTTAAACGGAGAAATTCTTCGAATGATGTAAAAGCCTTCATGGTACGAAAAGAAGTGCCTAATGTACTTATTTAGAAGAATGGTCAAATTCTGGATACATTATCATAAAATATATTTGATTGGACCTTTATATAAATAGACATTCTGCAGACATAAATTGCGAAGGTTTTACACGGCACTGAATGATACTGTTAATAATGATACAAAAAGTACACTCTAAATCTGTTTTATTTTTGCTGTTGGTGGCAAACAGCACACCTGATGGAAAGTGGTACTGATTGAACTTTTTTTAGAGGGCTGCCTACCGTGAAGGTAGTGTCAATGCATATGACAATGTGTCAGTTCCGTGATACTATAGCCATCACTAAAACAAGCACGTGCCCTCAAAAAGCACCCTCACATAGTTGGGTTACCGGCGCCCTCGCTCACCGATCGAAGTGCAATAACATGCTACTACTTAGACGATTTTCTGCGAGAGTGGTACTACCCCGGACGGACCGGCCAGCGATTGTAGACAGGCGACTGTCGACAGTGTGGTTCTACCATCTAAAATATGTATGTGAAAATACAAGTGAAAAGGATTATTTATGTATCGGATACAATAAAATACATTGCAAAGACTGCTAAGTATTTATACAAAGAAATGCGGAAGATAAAAACAGAGTGATCTTTACTAGAAGTCAGCTAGTTTCGAGCTAAAGAGTTTGTTTGGATGAATGCACTAATCTCAGGAATTAGTGGTTCGAATTTAAAAAGGAACTTTTAATATTGTATAGTTTTTATCGAGGAAGGAAGTAAATATCACGCTACGTCTATCAGAAGCGGAGCAACAATGAAAAATGTTGCAGAAAGTTTTTTTTTTTGTGTTTCTATGGCGTGTTCTAGTTATAGATGATTTGAGACGGATGATATTTAGAGGCACCTAGTAATGAGACATTTAAGGTGCCATTCCAACCTCGGCGGATGCAGGTAGCACACGTATGACACGCAGCCGCTGCCTGCATTCGCAGCCGATAGTGATTCTGAGGCTGGCTGCACGTACTGCGGCAGGCAGTAAATGGCGACCAGAGAGCCGATAAAAATTCTATGATTCTATTCAATATGAGCGCTAATTGGATTGCAAATTAAGTTTGGTGAAATTGGCTTTGAGTAGCGACTACTTGGGACTTGTCTCAACACGCTGGAGTGCCGTTACTACGTGCGCATCGACGTGCAGCCGCAGCACTACTGGTCTGCGATCGGTTGCGGCTGTAAGTCGCAGCAGCACTTGCAGTCGATGCTCGGCAGCACGTGCAGCCGCAGCCGCGTTCGGAATGTTTTTCACAGAAATCCATACTACTACATAGAAAGCCAGTCGTGCAGCCGCAGCCGGCTTCGTGCAGCCGCTGCATGTGCTGCCTGCAGCCGAGGTTGGAATAGCACATTTAAAAACATTATATCTTGTTACTCTAGATTAGAATAAAAAAAGACAGTGTGTACAAAGGTACGCATATTAGAAGTGAAACTCCTTTATCCATTATCCTTCACCCTTCAATTCTTTATCTCATTCTCTCGCCGGCTGAATCCTATACATTTACGTGGTTGTGTCTCTATGGACTCACTTTTTCGTTTCATTGTGTATGAAATCACATTCTAAAGAAGTTTCACTTCAAAAGTTTAGATCTATTAAACTTAAAAATAAACGTTAAGCTTAGTGGCCTTGATATTTTTGATACAAACGATTAATATAATAATTGAAATAATAGTGAAATATTAAAATGATATTTGATAATTTTCTTTTATTTCTTCCTTTTGTACAGTTTTTGTTGCTTTGTAGTGGCGGTGTTGACGTCAGGCAGGCGGCCTGTCATAAAACTTTTGCAATGTAGTGTAACAGTCGGATATTGTAAGTGCATAAAATCAAATCATTTATTCTGCTTAGGCCCCTTGAGGGCACTTACATATTATCAAAATACATCGTTTGAATATAATACAATATCTACCACCGGATCGGAACGCGGCCACAAGCTGAGAAGATCCGGCAAGAAACTCAGCAGGATGTCATTTTTTTTAGCACATTAAGGTTATATTACTAAGTATAGGTTAGGTTGTAATTGTGAAGACATCTGTAATTAACTATATATTTGGCTGTATTCGTATTACGCTTATATTATGATACAATTTATGTCATTTTTTTATATTTATAATATAAAGTAGCTTAGGTGAGATTCTCTGCATATTAGTCACGAGATCATAAAACTTATTTCCAGGTTTAATTTCGGCCCTTATCGTGCTCTATAAATAAAAAATGTGTGTAAAGCGGTAGTTGAGTAAGAACTATGACTAAAAATAAAGGCGTTTGACGTTCGAGATATAAGAATTATTTATATTTCGACACGTTGGGTTATTTATAAAAACTTTACGAATGAAAAGTATCATTTCGGCTTATGTACGTCCCGTCCCACTGCTGGGCTTGAGCCTCTGCGAATAGAAGAGAAATTGATCGACTACACCACGCTGGTCAGATGTGTTGTAATAGGGTTTTATTTCGAGTTTACCTTCTCTTGCATAGATGTTATATGCTTATTATACGTATTATACCTTATTCGTCTTTTACGACACCCACGGGCTAGATAGGGAGTGGTGAATTGTATACTTATTCCGTCACTACACTGCAAGGTTATATTGCAATAATTTTCTGATCGGTCGTATCCTGACGTCAACCCTCCTTGAGAATTAATAATTGACCAGACGGCATAAGATGGAGTTGACCCAGGGCGAAGCAAACTCTTAGTCGTCTTTTATGACTTTTTGGTAGTATCTTCTTCTTCTTTTTGTCTTGGCAATCAGCTACAAATACGAGCCATTTTTGCCAGTGTCGAGTTATAATTATCTTTTCAAGTTCTCAGTTTCTTCATGTCAGTAATGGTCTGTCAGTAAGTCAAAGTGTCGCCCTCAACAGTGTAATGGCCACTGTTAAAGGTATCTTCTGAGAATTTTGGTGGAAATACAAAGGTATGTATAGCAGTTTTATATCATACTAGCAACCCGCCCTCGCTTCGCTTCGGTTATAGGTTATAGTCGTTTTACCCGCGTAGTTCCCGTTCCCGTGGGAATACCGGGATAAAATATAGCCTAGTTTACGCCCTGATATTATAGCTTTCCATTGGTGAAAGAATTTTTGAAATCGGTGAGGCCGTTTTGAAGATTACCCGGAACAAACAGACAGACAGACAGACAAAAATTTTTTAATTGCTATTTTAGGCATAGGTGTCGTGCAAATAACCGTGTGAGCATGAAAAAAGCCTATTATTTTGACATTACAAACAGACACTCCAATTTTATTTATTGGTATAGATTCACTACACCTCAGCAGTTCTGTCGCTATATATTACATAAAATGCCATCAAGATTATTTAACATAACACGTTAAAACACTAAGATATTGAATATAATACAAGAACACCACATGACACTTCAGATTCCCGCCAAAAACTCCTGGATGGTAGTATTCATATGTGTTATCACTAGAGATGTGACTTGGAGGGAAAATAATCGATTAATTAAATAATCGAGTTTTTGTTCTTTAAAATAAATAGATTATACAATAATCGATTAATTAAAAATAAATAATCGATTTTTTTTCCAACAGGATTATGATGACCTCTTTTTTTTTAGGAAATGTGAGCGTTATTTTCTAATATAGTAAGAAACACGGCACGCAGTATCGTGATGACCTTTTTTTTAGGTAATCTGGCAGTGAAATAATCGATTAATTTTTAATAAAATAAATCGATATTTTATTATTTTGATAATCGATTATAAAAATCGATTGTTACAAATTAATAATCGATTATTATAAAAATCTATTATTTTTTCACATCCCAGTTATCACAGAGCTTATATAGGTACCTAAGAGTTTTTGGCGGGAATCTGAAGTGTCATGTGGTGTTCTTGTATTATATTCAATATCTTAGTGTTTTAACGTGTTATATTAAATAATTTTGATGGCATTTTATGTAATATATAGTGGCAAAACTGCTGAGGTGTAGTGAATATGATATAAAATTGCTATACATACCTTTTTGTTTCCACCAAAATTCTCAGAAGATACCCTTAACAGTGGTCATTACACTGTTGAGGGCGACACTTTGACTTACTGACATGAAGAAACTGAGAACTTGAAAAGATAATTATAACTCGACACTGGCAAAAATGGCTCGTATTTGTAGCTGATTGCCAAGACAAAAAAGAAGAAGAAGTATAGGTACCTAACATGATAAACTAAATTATTAACTTTTTTAAGTATTTTTTCAAGACTACTGCACTAAGGAAACTAATCCTTATTTTGCGGGGGATTTACAAACATTAGGCACAAATTACACCCAGACTCAGAATAACAATTTGTGGATCGCACAAAGTGGTGTTCTGCATGGGATTGGAACTGCCGACACTGGTTCTGTAGGTCTTTAACCACTACGCCATCTGTGCAGTCAAATTTACTTAAATTTCTTACCAATACTCTATGTTCTGGCATTCTAAGCGCTGTCTTTGGATCAACTTCTTCCTTCCATACACCGTTCCAATAGTCCTTGAAATTAATGAAAAATATTTGTCTTCTTGATTTGATAGCATAATGATTTCTAATGTTTATACGAATATGTACACATTATAAAAAAAAATATTTTACGGACTTTATCGCGTTTGTATTTGATTTTTGATTGCACGAGGTTTCAAACGCTTTACCCTGGAGGTATGTCCCGCCTGGGGGCCTCAGCGCCGCGACCTGTCGGCGGTCATAGGAACAGACCTGTCATTGTTGACCATCATAACAAAGATGTTCGACAGCAACAGGTGCTGGTCGTCGATGGCCTCTTTCTGCGAGGAGGTCATCGCCCGGAAGGAGGCCGCGGAGCGGGAACGCGAGGCACTTGCGTCCGCTAACTCGCTCCGTAGGCGGCGACCAGGGAGGGGGAGGCGCCGATATGCGCATCTCCTCCCACCGCCTTGAGTGACGACAGGAGGTGGCCCGACAGCCTTGCGTAGGAGTGTCAGGGATCGAATGTCATTAGAAGATCTCTCCGGCACTCCCGTAAAAGCGCGGAATGGACCGCTGTTGGTTTTAGTGGGTATTCCGGTTGCATAGGCGACCGGCGAATCCCACACACCCTCTCGTCTGGTACCGGCGGGGGGTAGTGCGTAAATTGCATTTCCACAGCGTTAACAAAAAAAGTTTCAAACGCTTTACAGCATTCATAGTCACGGGCGGACTATGTACACTGTAGTGTTCAAAATGACGAGCAATTAAAAATCAAATACAAACGTGATAAAATCCATAAAATAGTTTAATTTACAATTGATATCATACATTTTTGAGTGCTAACATTAATATACAGTTGACGGGTTAAGAGTACAATGTGATATTTTCCTATGAGAGTTGTAAAAACTGATGAGGAATAAGCGCTTTGGGAGGCGGCATTCTCCTGGGAAATTGTGACACAATGATGATTGATTTTTTTTTTCCGTGTGGTGATGGAGTAAGAATACAATTCACCACTCCCTATCTTGTTCGTGGATGTCGTAAAAGACGGCTAAGGGATATGCAGTACATATAACATCTGTCCAAGAGATGAAAACTAGAAATAAAACCCTAAACCAATATGTCTCGGGTGACCGGACCGGGGACTTTAGTCCGGCACCCGCAGAGAGGCTGACCGCGCGACGGCGACCCACGTCCCGGGACAGGGACGTCGAGAGGTGAGGGTACCCGAAAGGGTATTCCGTCGGGCCGACCACTGACGGCAAGGAACTCTGCACTGGTGGTCGGCCCAACGACGAAGGCGACGTGGGTACGGGTGGGTTATGGGCCTCCGCGCCGTCCTTTCGTCGCCCCGGATGGAATGGACTGCGTGTGCGCTTACCATAGCCCACCCATAAAAAAAAAACCAACATGTCTGACCAGTATGGTATAGTAGGTCAGTTTCCTTCCTATTGCGGAGGAGGCTCGAGCCCAGCAGTGGGACGTGTATGAGCTGAGACGAAGACGACGATATTACTTTCACTCTGAAAATGTAATACAAAAGGTGAAGATCCTTTAAAAAAGCAGGGAAGCATATCGAAGTTTGGGTGCCCTTAACGGCTGGGCCGCCTGCCAAAGTGGAACACCATCTATCCATCCCTATAGACATCCACTGCTGGATATAGGCCTCCCCACGAGAATGCCACTAGGAACTGTCCTGCCCCACTTGCATCCAACGGAATGAAGTGGAACACGTCTGAACATAATTAAACCTAGTCGAGATCTGGCATCTTATCGCAAAAACTGTACCAAAACCTTAGTAACAAAGGTAGATACGCACTCCTGATCTTAATAACTTCTTCGTAAGATTTTCATCTATAGGGTCTGGTTTTGCGGCTTCTATTAAAGCAGACTGCTTTGCAACCATTTCAACTATTTCTAGAGGTGCCTGTAAAATAATCCATTATTTGTTTTTACTTATGTTAGTAAAAGACTTTAGTTAAGTAGAAGATTTGATCATCATCGTCATCATCGCAGCCCACATACGTCCCACTGCTGGGCTCGGGCCTCCTCCACAATTGGAGGGAATTCGACCTACACACCATGCTGGTCAGACATGTTGGTACCTATAGGGTTTCATTTTGAGTTTTCCTTCTCTTGCACAAATGTTATGTGCATATTATGTCCCTTAATCGTCTTTTACGACATCCACGGGCAATATAGGGAGTGGTGAATTGTATTCTTACTCCGTCACCACCCGGCACATTTGATAGGATAGTAGAAACAACAGATTTGATAGGATGGTAGAAACAATAAATTCGTCGCCATAGTTGGTTTAAGTGACGTCTTTCAACAAACCTTTTTGCTATTCACATATTTGTTTGTCGAGTTAGGCCACAATTTGTCATCATCATCATCAACAGACCGCTGGTCCGATCGCTTAGTGTTGGGTCAGTTTCTGATAGTATCGGTTACGGATATTGAATTTTTTAGGAAATTGTAAAAGGATTTAGCTAATTGTGGTGATCATTATTTCCCTTTAGAGAGTCCTATGTTTAGGCTGTCAGGTCGGCCGGTAGATAGAAAACCTGTCATAACCTGTCTCATACGGACATCGACCCTATCCGAAAATATTTAAAACTTTTATATCGGTTTCGGTTATATGTATTTTCCCTGACGATCCTAACGAGATGCACGCGGCCAAAGCAAAAGTAATTAAATAAAAGTTACTTACCTCAATGGGTATGATTTCATGATCTTTTGGTCCAGTGTTGATTTTTTGTTTGGTCTGCATTAGAAAATATGCATTTAATAAAATAAATCCATCTATCCATAAATGTCATCTATTGGACGTAGATCCACTTAAGGAGCATAACGATTACGCGTGGCGGGTGGGTTGACTAATGCAGTTAGTGTTATAAGCTCCTCGAGACTGCACAGACAACGTGGCGCTAAAGATACTACCGTGCTCCTGTCATGGGTTCGAATCCCTTTGTGCGATCCACAAATTGACGTTTGTGTCCGTTACTTAATTTGCGGTGGGGCTTTTTCTAAAATACTAGGACTATTTTCTTAGTGCAGGGTGTTAATTAAAGAAAAAGGAGTAGGTACTCCAGTAAAGGTAGTGAAATTTTCATTGTCCAGCCAGTTAATATCTTTTTGAACAGAACTAATCTTTCTACATTTGCCCATCATTTTAACTCCTGCAAGCCAGGATTCACAATTCTCTCCATATATGACGCCGAGATTTGATACTCAGGCAGACCCGGACAATGATTTTAATTGCATTGAGACCCGCAACAAATTTAATTGAAAAAGTTAGAGTTGGAAAGGAATCCTTCTTCCTTCCATTACGATGCGGTAGACAGGTAGCAGATTGACTGAACAAATCTGACCCGATCTTTGACTAGTCAAGCAGGTGATATCTAAAAATACGACTCCAAAACGGCCTGCAAGTTCTATATTGACTTGTGTTGATTCCACATTTGGTCATTGGTTGCGTTTTGAAAGAGGATTGAGATGAAGTAAATAAGTCTTAAAATTTGGGGTCGTAACTCACTTACACGACTCCTCTCCAATATCGCTATCTCGAGTAGTCATCTCCGTTTAAGGCGACAGACCGCTGTCAGGCAACTAGCTGTCCCCGCGCCTACAGCTAGCAGTTATCTACACTACACTAAACGTTGAAGGGAATTGCTCGGGAAGTAACATAAAATGAAGGGTTGATCCTTGAAGGATCTTAACTTTAGCATTTCATGCACCCAGCATGAAATGCTAAAGTTAAGATCCTTCAAGCGAACAGTCTCCATGCAGACATCGCGTGGGTCGTCTGCTTGAAGCGTGTGTTAAGTATTGAGTATTGGGTAAACGAAACACTAATACTGAATGACATGGTAACATGGCGGTAAACTCGCTTATAGCAAGCTGTCTGCTAGTTCATGTTGTCAATGTTTCTGTATCCATACTTTATGTTTACAGAGGACGCCGTTCATATTTTAATTAAAAAAATTGCCGCGTAAGAGCGGTGCTGTATAAGTCAGCTACGACTAATTTTCCACTACCGTTCAACTTTTGTTCCTCTTATACCTTTTTTAGAAGAGGCTGACATTCTGTACTAACCTCGTTTAAATTAAGGCAGAAAGATGATAAAATATTTAAGAATAAAATAAAGGGTACCTACTTATTTGCTTTTAGTTCGTGCGGTGACGGACTAAGAATACAGTTCACTACCTACCCCGTGGGTGTAAAAGACGATTAAGGTATACCTATAGAATGGATATTATATCTATGCCAGAGAGAGAAAACCATATACCAAGGCCGTCTGAGACCATGAACGCTCAAAAGTGTTCGAAACCTCGGGAAATCAAAAATCAAATACATACCAATAGGACCATCCCTGTCTGAACAGCATGGTACAGTAGGTCAATTTCCCTCTATTGTCGAGAAGGCTTGAGCCGAGCAATGGAATGCAGGTAAGAATGTGAGCTGAGATGAAGATTACTTACTTCTTTGTATGGATATTGCGGCACAAATCTTCTGCTCAAATCCAAATACTTATCAGGTTGATATACATGTGGGTTGGAACCCAGGATTTCAGCTTTGTTTGCTGCTTTTATTTCTGTCACCCATATGTTCTACTAACACACCATTATTATCATTAAGGGGATAACTTCTTATCTGTAAGTATCTGGATTTAGATTCTATTTAAGCACTATACATTTCCATGTGGCAACGGAGTAGAAAAACAACGCATTGGCCCTTCTCTTCAGGTTGATCTTGGCAAAGAACACCAAGGAATCATATAAGCAGAAAACAACATAGCCAAAGATGGCAACCTCAAAACAGTCGGTCAGTAAGTGGGTCATATTCCCTTTCAGTGTAAGAAAAGATCCATCCCTCAGGTTCTCAACGGGCGAGTCCTGTTATCAGTCACCTTGTTCCAACAGCCGTAACAAAAATATCCCCCTTTTGGCAAACAGGCGTTTTAGGTAATTTGTTTTTAGCTTTATATTCATATATTTCTGCAGAACTTTTCATGTGTCCCTGTTTTTTTATATCATTTCGAAGGGCACCATACTGGAGCTAATATTATATGTTATATACATACACTTTCATTAAAAGAAGTTATTTAAAAAATGTCAGACCACTCAGTTTCTTCCGGATCTTTTCAGCTTGTGGTCGCGTTCCGATACGGCGCTAGATTATTGGATAGTTTCAAATAATGTGTGACAATATATAAGTACCCTTAAGGGGTTTATGTAGAATAAATAATCAGATTTAATTGCTAAGACCGCCAGATAGGCAAGTACGTAGTCTCAAGTATAGCATAGCCAAGTTCTTTTTATTACTGATGGTGGCAAACGCGCAGGTAGCACACCTGATGGTAAGTGACGCTGCCGCACTTGGACCTTTGCAATACCAGGGGCACAGCCAGGCCATTGCCTACCGTGAAGAAAATACTCTTCTTCAACCTCGTTTAAAGTAGAATATATCATAGCAACACAGCAGCAGGTAGTTCATTCCAGAGCCTGCACGTGCGTGGGAGAAATGATCGCTGGTAACGTACAGTTGAAGACCATAACGTTTCCAGGTGAAATGGATGAACCTTGCTGTGGTGTCGAGTGGTATGTTGGTAGTTCTTTTTATATATGAAAGCCATACCCATGTCAATACTTCATTTGATTTTGTACTATTCTCTGGGATTTCAGCATCTGGTCTGTTGTCATTATTTTTACTTGATATATCTACAACAAATATTTTAATGATATCATCAACTTCTTGGATATTTTGTTACACTAAGATCGACCTTGAAGGTCGAGGTTAATCTGTATGGTGACGGTGTAAGAATACAATTCACCGCCCCCTCTTGTCCATGGGTGTCGTAACAGGTGACTAAGAGATACCTATAAAATGAATATTATGTCTATAACAGAGAGGTTAAATCCGAAATAAAACCTTATATCAACCCTTCTGACTAGCGTGATATGTCAATTTCTCTCCGATAATGGAGGATGCTGAATCCCAACAGGGGGACGTACATATATGGGCAAAGATAATGATGATGATGATGAAGAAGAAGGGATCAAGGAATGGTAACGAGGTAGTATTATGGTGGATTATGAGGTTATTAGCCGTCCTTCCATCGCCCCGGATCAATCCGGCCACAAGGAAATAATAATTTCTCTATGTAAAATATGATAGCAAACAATCAAATGGTACATGGCTCTTTAGATGGTAAGCAAATTTTGAAATCAGTTGCCTGGTATCTATCGCCACCAGGTAATTTCCAGCTAACGACTAATACCATATTTTCCCTAAAAGCGTTAAATCCAGGCATTTTATAAATTCTTGAAAATGTTGAGCAGGTAATATAGGATAGGTTGTAATACTTGCGTAAACATCAAAAATGAACTTAAATTAGGCAAATGGTATTTAAATAGGCCCAATTGATATTTGTGTTTTCTTGCTATAGAAGCATTTACTGACGGACTAGATATAATATTGTTTTATTTAAACTGCTATTTACTGACCATCAGCCTCTTGTGCATCTGAATTTTCTTTAATATTTTCTTCTGATATTTCTCGAGGGACATCACTTCCTTCAATTTCTGTTTCAGAATTGGCAGGTTCATCTAAACTTTCATTGTCAATCGAAGTAGACTCATCATTTCCTTCATCAATTGTACCATCTTCTGTGATAATAGGCTCCAACTGTATCAAAGTTTTCAGTTTTCATTCTAGTTCTTTAAATATTTGTTTTATCAATTATTAAATTATTTTGACCGTGTGGTGACAGAGTAAGTATACATTTAACTACTCTCTATCTTGGAGGCTCGTGGATGTCGTAAAAGACGACTAAGGGAAACCATACCTATGCATATAACATCTATGCAAGAGAAGGAAAATTCGAAATAAACCCTATACCAACCTGTCTGACCAGCCTACCTATAATAAAGTTAGTTTCCCTCCCAGTGTGGAAGAGGCTCGAGCCCAGCAGTGGGACGTATATGAGCTGTGATGATGATGATAAACTAAGTTTAAGTGATAAAAAATCCTTATATGGTTCTGTTTTCTATACCAATAAATAAAATTGGAGTGTTTGTTTGTAATGTCAAAATAATAGGCTTTTTTCATGCTCACACGGTTATTTGCACTATACTTATGCCTAAAATACACTTTATATTTTTTTGTATGTCTGCCTGTCTGTTTGTTCCGGGTAATCTTCAAAACGGCTGGACCGATTTCAAAAATTCTTTCACCAATGGAAATCTATAATATCAGGGCGTAAACTAGGCTATATTTTATCCCGGTATTTCCACGTGCACGGGAACTACGCAGGAAAGACGACTGAAACCGAACCAAAGCGAGGGCGGGTTGCTAGTCAGAAATATAGCTAGTGGCAATAAAAATGTTAATTTACACGTTTGTAAGTCCTTCGTAACACAAGGATTAATTCTTCAATAACCCCGTATTGACTATCTTTTATTTTTTTTATATATTACTGATATAAAAAAAATATAGAAAGATAACTATGATATTCTATTGTACTTAGTTTTAAACTTCCTTACCTTTTAAAAACATTTTAAAAACCTAAACCATCCTCACCTTTCCTTAGAAGTAAAACCAAACAATAATTCACATGTTAAATTGCATTCAATTTATACTATTTAACTTAGAATATTCCTGATACTTATAAAGGTATATACATCATCGTCAACATCTCAGACCATTATGTTCGACAGTTGGGTTCAGGCCTTCTCCATAATGGGAGGGAATTCGACCTACATACCGTCCTGGTCTTATGTCGAGTTTTCTATCTATTACATTTAATTTTAAGACACTTACATGTAATTGGGGGGTAGTGAATTGTTTACTTTAATCTGTCACCACACGGAAAGGTCATAAATTATACTGGTAATACTGAGGTACGTAATACAGGTCACGACCTACTGTAAGATTAGTGCGTTCATCATCATCATCATCGCAGCCCACATACGTCCCACTGTTGGGCTCGGGACTCCTCCACAATGGGAGGGAATTTGATCTACTATACCATGCTGGTCATATAAATGTTGGTATAGGGTTTCATTTCGAGTTTTCCTTCTCTTGCTCAGATGTTATGTGCACATTATATCCCATAGTCGTCTTATACGACATCCACGGGCAAGATAGGGAGTGGTGAATTGTATTCTTACTCCGTCACCACACGGAAGTATCAATAAATAGATCAGTGCGTTACTTAATGAAAAATTATCATGGTACAATAGGAAAGTATTTGTAGGCTATTTGAGTTGATAAATTTAAATAAAGATCATCATTATCATCTTAGCTATTCTTGCTCTGATCCTAATTACTTGAGATCGACTCAATATTTCGTAGTACCCACATATTGTAAAAATTATTGTCAATACTTTTTGACTTGCCACCTGCTTGACGTCAATCTTCTTTGGGAATTGTTTGCAATTGTTGGTCAGGCGGGATACCGCTATGTGATATACTAAACTATAATATACCGATATGTGATAACATAGAGCTGGCCCTGATCTATGTAAAGCTCTATAGTCGTCTTTTAAGACACCCAAAAGCAATATAAAAGTTGGTAGTATTCGAAGCTGCCACCATACAGTATTTCAATAAAGATTATATGATTATTATATATTCTTTCTTTTTCTAAAAGACAATACATTACTAAGGCCTAAGGCCCTAATCCTTGTATTGTGAGGGATTTTACATACATATCATTTAAGAGACACAATTTACACCAGACTCAGAACAACAATTTATGAATCGCACCAAGTTTTGTCCTGCACGGTATCGAGCCTACGATGGCATGACATTTGGCGCGGTAGATCGGTGTCTTAAATACTACGCCATTTGTACAGTATAATTATAACAATCGGAAAAGGCTTTGAACATGAAATTTCTGTCTGAAATCTATTAGAATATCTCACGAGCTATCCCTGGTTGATAAAATGACTGTATAGATGGCGTAGGTTACGATGCCTTGTTAGCGTCGTGAGTCCCATTCCCACACAGGACAAATTACAATCAACAAATTACTATTATGAGTCTGGGTGTAATTTGTGTCTGTTAATTAAGAGAAGAAAAACTGGAACTAAAACTTTATATCAACCTTTTTGACCAGCGTGGTAAGTCAATTCCCCTCCTAATGTGGAGGGGGCTCGTGCCCAGCAGTGTACGTATATGAGCCGAGATGATAATCATTTATGTTTGGAAAGTCCAAGTCCAGCAATACAAAAATAGTTTTATTAAGAGGTGCAATGTTCTTACCACTACTATTCGAGAATTAACTAAGTGCCCTAATAAAAATAATTCATAGTAAAATAATAAACAAATCATTTTAATAAATGAAAATAGTCAAAGACTTAACACAATTATACATTACGTAAGAGACGAAAATACTTATCTGATATTGTTTAATTAAAAATGTTATTGGCAATCATTCTTTAAGACTTTTATGATTCTGCTTCAGTCGTATTGCGGATGACGTGCCCGTGATTAGTCCGTTACCCGCAGAGAGGCTGACCGCGCTACGACGACTGACGTCCCGAGACAGGGAGAGGGTACTCGCTCGGGGTATTCCGTCGGGTCGACCACTGAAGACAAAGACCTCGGCTTCAGTGGTCGGCTCAATGACGAAGGCGATGTTCTATCGGTGGGTTAGGGCGACCCCAGATGCCCTGACCGTAGCCCACCCCCCAAAAAGTCATAATGTTGTGTATATAGGTAATATTGTTTATGTATACTCGTACTGTGTGGTGACGGAGTGAGAATACAATTCACCACCCCCTCTCTTGCCCGTGGATATTGTAAAAGACAATTAAGAGATGTAAAACATAATAATTGATTGAATTAGGCGATACATTGCGACAATCCATTATTATTTTGAAATGAAAGGAAAAAAGGGAGACCCAGCACTTGCCCACGGTTAATCAATGTACCGCACACCACAATGGAATGGAAGGAATATGGGATAGGACATAGGTGGACTAGGAGATAAGGAAATCTTACTCTCACGTGGTGAGCACCTTCCAAAACGTCAATTTGCATTCATCCGCAGAACTTCGAATATTTATTCAACACGTGTTTTGTTTAGATAAAAATTTTTGGAAAGGCAGAAGAATCAAAAGAACATCACTTCATGTGTTCATTAACATGCAACAATACGACCACAAAGCAAGCCTTGGAACTGCAAACTACCTACCCATGAATACCCATTTGAACATATTTTATAAGTGGAAGAAGAATAAGTGGAAATAGTTTAAACAACGATTTAGTTTTTAAGGTGCCCAAATCTCGACGTACAACTTGCGATTTAGAAATTTCCAGATCGCACTGCTCCATCATTTTCTTTATTCTGCTTCTGACACCACCTCTACATAACTGATGGGAGTCCTGAAAGCCGTCTAAGGGCATATCAAGGGCGTGGGCGACAATGCTCTCGTGAATAACTTGTCAAGGCTTTCCAGCCAGTGCTGATGGATTGGCTGGATCGGCAGCACGGTGTTCTCTTCTTCCAACTGGTGTAGGCCTTGTCAGGGTTGCTTTGACAAGTACTTGCATAAGGTCGCGAGGAGGGAGAGGACACCCTTCTGTCATTACTGGGATTGCGCCGAGGTACATATTCGTGCTCTGCGGGTGACGAGGACCAGGAAAAAGTAAAGAATAATTTAGTAAAAATTTTATCTATACAAATAAATAAAATTGAAGTGTCTGTTTGTAATGCCAAAATACTGGACTTTTTTCACGCTCATACGGTTATTTGCACGACATCTATGCCTAAAAGCTAGTTTAATATTTTTTATCTGTCTGTCTGTTTGTTTGAGCTAATCTTCAAAACGGTTGGACCGATATTGATAATATTATACTACCAGGTAGCTCTGTCTATATAGCGAGTAACTTATTTTATCCCGGTATTCCTACGGGAACGAGAAGTATACAGGTAGCGCCTAAAACCGAAGCGAATCGAGGGCGGGTTGCTTATAGTACAAAATAACAACAACAACAATGACAAGTTTTAACAAATAGAATGTAATTTCAATATAATTAATGTTATTGTTTATTTACAATTTAATATCTATTAAAAATCTTTAAACGATACACAAAAAACATTCACAAATTTCAAAACAGTTGTACAATATAAACAGTAAATAATAGCACTAAAATTATTTTTGAGTCGGTTTTAGGAAGAGTGCATCAGCATTGACCATTGTCCCACAAATAAATATGAAGACACCTATAGTAATAAAGATAAATGATCTCCAAAATCGCCATTTGTATGGTCCCATACCCGGCCTCTCGTAAATCGTTAGTAGGTAAATACAGTTCGGCCATATGAAAGCCATATTTGAGAGGCAGAAAGTGCCAAGCTGAAATAAAAAAGAGTGTGTATATACTTATGTACGCACGTAAGAAGTTACTACTTCTTTGGCACAATCTTTCTAAAATTTTTGTCCTTCGCGTTCTCCTACATGTTTAAAAAAAACGACATTAATAATAAAAAAAAGAATTAAATACATTAAAAGTTTTTAATTAAAAAATGATAAATGAAAATATTGAACGTTACTCGTTGCTAACGATCGCGCTGGCCTGTAACAGGTATATTACGCGCATGCGTTCGAGTGCCAGGCATTCACTCTCGCTCTGTCTTTTTCTATTCCCCCTCCATGGTAGCGCTACCATGGAGGGGGAATAGAAAAAGACACAAAAAAAAGACAAAACGTTTAACGCATCCTTGTTGAAAGTCGCATTAGAAGTATAATTTCAAAAATAATTTATAGACAACAAATTTAAAAATAGACTACAGGACACTGAATAAAGAGTGAAGTGAAACTGTTGGACTGGCCTCCTCCACAAAAGGAGGGAAATTAACTGTGCTGGTCAGACAGGTTAGTGTAGGGTTTTATTTCAAGTTTTCCTTCTTTTACATAGTTGTTAAATGCGTATGATATCCCTTAGTCGTCTGTTATGACATCCACGGACATGATAGGGAGTGGTGATTTGTATTCTAACTCCGTTACCATACGGAATAATAGGTTAGTGTCATCGTTTAATACAATCCAAACTGAAAGACTGAGAAACATTGTGTAATCGTTTTCTGATAGATGGCGCACGTCTCCCTTGAAGACAACAAATAAGAATGACAATTTGATTGCCATACACCAGTCCACCACATCAAAACCCGTTAGCAAGTTGGGCTTCCGGTTTCCTTGCTCACCGAAGGAAGCGCAGTAACAAATTGCTACTACCCAGGCGTGGATTTTCTGTGAGAGTATGCGAGGTAGCAACCCCAGATGGATCAGCCCGCGGCTGTAGATAGACAACTCTCAACAGTGTGGTTCTAACACGGCAATCCTAGCCAAGAGTTATTGTGTTAGTTTAAAAACTGCTAAAAAAATAAGTATGAAACTATCAAAACATCGCAGTCTTATCCCGTGAAATTTAGGGCTACAGTGATCCACGTAGGTGCATTGCATCCAAAATTCGATCATATTTAGAATACTGTTGGGGTTGAGCCGCACCTTGCACACTAGAGACCTGCATCTCTTACGAATCGTAGCGTAAAAGCAATTCCTTTGTGTATCTGCGATTCTTCATACGCTATAGAAGCAGGGCCTATCATAAATTGAAGACTAAGTGCGCTGTACGATCTCTGCGCATATTTGAACCACAGATTGCACGTATAAAAGCTTTAATGCCACGTGGCTGACAGGTCTCTGCCTGCTCTCATAAATGGACCAGCTCATCCGGATCTTGCAGAAAATTGACATCTGACAGTAGCAATTTCCTACTGCGCATAGTTCTAAAACTAATGTTTTTGGAGGCAGCGTACTGTCCTTTGCATTGCAGAGGTTCAAGAGCGGTATTTACCTCTAACAATCAAGTGTTCGTTTGTCACCAAAAACAATAGAAAATAGTATACTCACAAATCCCATTAAAGCGTTGAGATTAGGGAATGCAATAGCAAAAAGGCCGATAAGAGTGACCATGATCGCTCGGTAAAATCTCTCCCACATTTCAATATGGGCGGAGTTTTGATGCCTTTTCTTCACGTAGAACCACAAAAGATTAAACGGGGCCCAAAAGTTAAGAGCATGCGTTATATAGATCATAACGCATATTGCGCCTTTGAAAAATTTGGCTACACTGAAAAAAAAAACATACAATTTTCAATCATAGCTCATACACAGTGTACTGTTAAGCTCAGGCATTCTCTACAATAATGTTATCTGCATATGCTTTAAATGTCTTAATCTAAAGATTCTTAAGCTGGCGACTGACCTGTAACATTTCGTCATAACGTAACGTTACGTTATGACGAAATGTTATAGGTCGGTACAGCGAACCGAACCGCACCGCGTGGAGCACGCGGTTGTCGGTATTTTCGCGAATCCCTTTGAGTGTTACGTTACGCCTTAGTTTTAGGTAGGCATGGGTAACTCAACGATAATCCTTGCGTTAACTCAGTAACTCAGGCGCAGTAGACTGCGCCGGCTCATTGCGCTAACTCAAAATTGCGCCATGGCGCAACAAAATGTAAACACGACCGAGTGAGCTACGAATGAAATGTGCGCCATCTGCGCCACTGCAGGTATAACTCCATTTCTAACTCATTGCGTCATGGCGCAACACATGAAACAACCGAATGAGCAACTAAATGCGCACCTAGGTATAACTCAATTTTTAAAAGAGTTATTTACACTTCACAGAGTTGTTCGACCTTGAGTTTTTCGGCGGGAATATGGGAGTGTCATGTTACGCTCTTGAATGAATTATTGTTTTTAGTTTTATATTTTAAATAATTTTGCTGATATTTTATCTTTATTTACATTATATATATTTGTTGTGTACGTCACTGAAACTCCTCTTAAACGCCTGGACCGAGGTTAATGAATTGTGTATGTTCAAAGGGATACGAGAATGGTTTAGATTCACAACTGGCCTCGGTAGGTGGCGCTGCTGTCGATTTCAAAGAGCATTCCTTTATTTTATTTGAACAGAACAACATCTGTATTGAGTCAGCTAGTTTAATATGTAATACAGTTGAAGTGTTGTGAATATCATATAATAGTGATTTACGTTAATATGTATAATAGTGTATTTGGTTTTCAGCACCCAATTAATGGTAACGACTTACTGACGGATGTTACTTATCTCTTACGCTAATAATAAATTATATGTAAAGAAAATTATATGTAAGCTACGTAAGACAAGGCAGTAAGGTCGACTATAGCCTGCCTTATAGGCGCATAAATAAAAAAATTGTTCAGATTCGCCGGCGCTGCGACGATTGCGCTGTGCGCTAACACATTTTCTAGAAGTGAGTTGATACTTCCAGCGCAGTGAACTGCGTTGGCGCAATTGCGCGGCGCAGCGCAGTGTTACACATGTCTAGTTTTAGGTCCGTACAGCCCCTAGCGTCGTGGCGAGCGCATGTGTCAATCGGGTATCACAGTTTTGAAGTGTTATTGACGAGCGTTGAAGATGGACTGGGGCCAGGATGAAACTCTGTTGTTCATTGAAAAATATAAAGAAATGCCTATTTTATGGGACCCCTTTCGTGCACAACCACCCGTTATATTTCTGTTTTTGTACAAGTTTGAAATCCAATAACGTTTCTTTTTTTGCTTTCTATGGAGTAAGAAATATTTTAATAAAATCACAGATCCTAGAAACACGACTTCGTTATCCGACGTTTTGATTACCAAAAGACGGAGCGCAATCGAGCATAGTGCTCGCCACGAGCTAGGGGAACAGGTCAGTCAGGTAATGCCTTAACGTAACACGCTCGCCTCGAATGTACGTTACGGCCAAATGCTCATATCAGGCGCCAGCTTTAATCTAAAGGTGATTAGATTCTTACTTTGTCACCACTCGAGTTAATACACTACCTATTCTAATCTTGTGTTAGGTTTTGATGAACATATGCCCACATCGTCCTTTCGTAGCCCGATGATTGGACGGATTATTGCCATGCCATAACCGATCCAAATCAAAAGGTCTGCTTAAATCCGCTTCACTAAACTCTCTACCAAAATCATCGCGGTGCCAATTAAAGAATTGCTTTTGATTTGAACATTTGCGTTCTGCGATTTTTATCCAAGGAAAGCGTTATTGATCGTTCCTAACATGATCATACATCGCGTTTTAAACGGGGCAGTCCACCGTCTTCAGGTTAGCTGTCCCGTTATACCCAGCCGTACCAAAATGTCCAGTTTTGGCAAACAGAGCACAAATGGTCATTTGTTATACTGATAGAGACAATCAATCAATCAATTTATTTATTATTGCGAAATATGGGTACATAAGATATAAGTCTCACCACAGTCGACCTTACGGTATGCAATCAATGTACAATTTTAATGCTGTGTGGTAGCGGCTTCGAATACTACCAACCCTTGCTTTGCTCGTGGGTGTCGTAAAAGACGACTAAGAGCCCTAGATTGACCCGGAACAACTCCATCTGGTACCATTTGGGTCAACGATTACATTCCCAAGGAGGGTTGACGTCAGGCAGGCGGCCGGTCATAAAAGTCATTGCCGAAACTTTTTGCAATATGTCAAAACAGATGACATATTGCGTCGACCCCAAGTAATTGGGATAAGAGCAAGATGATGATGATGAACATAATAGAATAATTAACACAATTAAATAATCAACATAATAATCAACATAATAGAGTAATTAAGACAATTAAATAATCAACATAATAGAATAATTAACACAATAAAATAATCAACATAAAAGAATAATCAACACAATAAAATAATCAACATAATAGAAAAACCAACATAACAGAATAGTCAACAATTGAATAATTAAAAATACAAAATAACATGTCAAAAATTATGAAAATCATTGCCATTTATAGTTTGTCATTAAAAAAATCTGCTAATGAATAATATGTTTTCTCTATTAATAATTTTCTAAGGCTAAATTTATAGTCATGTATATTATCACAGACTCTAATTTGTTCGGGTAGATGATTATATATCTTTGGAGCCATTGCATAGATGCTTTTTTGAACAAGCGTAGTCTTTACATGTAATAAATGTAGTTTATCACAACGCCGTCTGCTTTCGATAAATTGAAACATATTTATATTTGATTTGACAAACATACCAACTTCATATATATATATAGTGATGGCAGTGTCATGACTATGACGAGTTCGTTTTGTGTTGCATTTTTTTTAGGTTTTAAGTTTGCAGTTTTACCTAATCCTGTAAGACTACACGTGCCCTTATCTTTTATTTTAAAAAGTCAGGGTAGGAATAAGGTTTTTATAATATGCATATAACGTCTAAATAAGTTTAATATGATTGATAAAAATGTTCTTACAAGGTCATAGGGAAATTAACTGTCATCGGCGCCACAGATTTTTCTCTAAAAGCCGCATACGCAAAGAAGGATGCAAGCAATGTGCCCGTAATAACAGTTGCCATACCTAAAAAATGTATAACATTTTAAATTTTACATAAAAACAAAATGGATAACATTTTTCAGCTTTAATGGCGTTAATGGTCACGGAAGGACTCAGGTGTTTCAATTCTTTTCATCCGCCCATGGCAATGTATATTGAAATGTGTTTGAAATATCGGGCAAATAAAATACAAATGCAAAAGTGATAGAACCCTATAAATATTTTTATTTCGTATTTAATTTGGGTGGATGGTTTTCGTTAAAATTAGATTTTTATTTCTCCAAAGTGTTGAACATTTTTCAGTAGTCACATTTTTCGGTGCCGACATAACGCTGCCGACCATCGCCAGGGCGATGCTCGACAGCGTCAGGAACTGGGACGCGGTCGCAGCCTTCTGCGAGGCAGTAGTGTCGCGAAAGGAGGCGGCGGTGTGCGTGCGCGAGGAACGTCTCCTCGATGATACGACCCGCCGCCGGCGACTGGGGCGGCGCAGGCGCGAATACCTGCGCCTGATGCCGCCCTAGCCGAGGCCGCGGGTGACTGGACCGGGGAATTACTCCGTCACCCGCCGAGAGACCGACCACGCAAGGAAAGACCGACGTCCTCCCCTAGGGAGTTGAGGAGAGCGTACTCCTCAGGGGGTATTCCGTCGGGCCGACCACTGACGACGAGTCATCCGATGCTCCGGTGGTCGGCCCAACGACGAAGGCGACGTGTCACGGGTGGGTTACGGGTGTGCTTGCTTACGCCCCTCTGTCGCCCTGGACGGAGCGGAGCGAGGAGTACGCCGATCGTAACCCACCCCCAAAAAAAAGGCAGTCACATTTTACGGGAAGACTGAGGCATTTTACGTCAAATAAGTCGTCGTTAGTTTCTTAGAATATCTATGAAATAATTCTAATAATAATTAGCGACAAAAACTTAAATACAATATAGTCACGGTAATATTATCAACCAGTAATCCAACTTCATAAAAACGGACGAAACGCGAGCTATACCTACGCGCCTCGATCTCGGCATGCGCTCGGCATGCAGACAGTCGCGACTGTGCTGCAGTGACGAGCGAACGGTATGTTGTTTTTTTAACAATAACTGCGCGAATTTTTCACTGAAATTCATAATTATACACATTTAATATGACAAGTAGGGTATATTGTGCTGTTTTTGGTTGCATGAATTCGTCAATAACGAATCCAGAGATAACTTTATTTTAGATTACCTGCAAACTCTGAAATCTTACCTATTATAAAATAATTTTACTTACTATTAGGTAGGTACATAATGTGTGTCGTTTTAATGTATAAGTATTTCCTTTATTCTCCCGAAAAAAGTTGTCTGGATTAATAAATAAAGTGAATAAAGTGATTGACACGAGTGAAATAGGTAGTTATAGGCGGTTCATGAATCATGTTACGGTAAGTACGCTTGTGTTAAAACTCATAATGTGTTTTCTTTGTTAGTTTATATAATTCAAAGTAAAGACGTGGTATTTTATTATTAATAATAATAACAGATGTCTATTGTACTGTGTGTATGAATAGTACTAGAAAAAAATAATTTGACCGTCTGTCTGTTACTAGATTTTGTTATTTAAACATAAACATGTTTTTTTTAATTAAAACCTACCAATCAAAAATCAACACGCATTCTTATTGAACACTTCCTATTCAATTCACAAAGTATTTTATTTGTTTATATAAGAAAAGTATATACAAAATTAAATGGAAACACAAAGTAGGCAAATGTAATTAAAATGCTGGAGGCGGGCAGCCTTATCACATGTTTATATACCGCATGGATGTAGGTATTTAATTCAAGGTTACGGTCGAGATACATTACTGATAGAAGACCATACTGTGATATAGTTTCTTGCCTAAAATAATATAAAAAAAATCTTCCAAAAAATCTATTCAAATGCAATAGAACTAACGATGTCAGAGTGTTTTAAGTACTAACTTTTCGAGCTGGATTTCGTGGTTTCGATCCCCGCTTGGCATTCTGGGTTCAAAATAAAATATTCAAATCAATAATAATAATAAAGTACTTACCGATTGTTATGACAAGTGGAAATTTTTTTGTTTCTTTCATATTGGCTTCTACGGGTATGACTATTCCAGCGCATGCCATGCTAAATACTTGCATGCCGATATATTCGAAAAAACCAACAAAGTTTGTAGTTGCTTTCATACCGGCGAATGTAGGATTTATTTCAAAGCAGTAATAGATGGCCAGTAGAACACAAAATACTTAAAACAGAAAAAAATATTGTTACATTCATAATTATATTTCAGACTAGCTGATCCGGCGAACTTCGCACCGCCTTTTTCGTAACTATTTTGTTTTAGTATTTATCAGTTTGGTTTTAGTATTATACGTGCGGTGACAGAGTAAGAATACAATTCACCACCCGTGTATGTCGTAAAAGACGACTAAGTGATATACCGCCTTTTCTTATCGATTCCAAACGTTTTTTAATCTAGATCTACATGTAATTATACCAAAAATGCTGAACCGACGAAAAGAACATCAAATGTTTGACAGGTAAGAACAGTTTGTATGGGAAAATAAAATTATTGTTTTAGTATTTTTCTCCTAATTTTCCATATTTTCTCACCGTATAAACCTCCCCTGAATTTCCACAAATAATTCAAGACCAAAATTAGCCAAATCGATCCAGCTGTTCTCGAGTTTTAGCGAGACTAACGAACAGCAATTTATTTATATATATATATATATATATATATAGATTTGGGCTCGAGCCTCCTCCACAATAGAAGAGTAATTGACTTACTGTATCATGCTGGTTAGACGGGTGTTTTTATTTTTCGAGTTTTAATTTTTCTTGCATACATGCATGTTATATCCCTTAGTCGTCTTTTAAGATACCCACGGGTAAGAAAGGGGGGTGGTAAATTGTATTTTCACTCCGTCAACATACGGAGAATAGGTCCATTAATCTATTGTGACAGGAAAAGATATTAATAATAATAATAATAATAATAATCTTGCAACACTGGAAGATATATACGTGTCAATCATATTTTTCTGCAAAAATTATTTCAGTTTATATATTAAGTTTTTATTACATCTATTTTATGTCTAATAGTATTTGGAAGAATTTTATATATGAAATTTACAGAACTATTTCCGCAATAAAACTATAAAGAAGTTAAAAACACAAGAACCAAATTATGACATTTGACATTCATGTCAAAATGAAAAAATTAATAAAAATAAACCGGACCAAGCACGATATATCAATATGATTACAAGATCACAGACCAAAGCAGCATGTATACCACCCCCGGGCTCGTCGCAAAGCTCCGCCTCTAAACAGGCAGCATCAATATCTGCCACGGAAGAGGCGTCGAGCTCCAGCTCCAGCGACGAGTACTTTTCCCCGCCGACCTCACCAAGACCTGCGCCGCGACGAGGGAGAGGCCGGCCACCGTTTTGTTTGGGACCCAGAGGCCCACCGGCTTCACACAGGGCCCCCGCTAGCGGTGGTAATGTGCAGCGCATGAGATGGACACAATCCATTAATGAGAATGTCATGCGCGCATATTTTGAGGCAACAGAGGGGGGAATCAAACTCACCGCGTATCGTGACCGTATGCTGCTTCTGTTTCAGAACTTGGAACCAATTATCAACGTTACAGCTCAACGACTATCGGATCAGGTGCGGGCCATTCAGCGCTGTAACCTGTTGGATGCCGCTGCACTTGATCGGCTACGCTCAGAGTCCATACAAATAAGTCGTGTTACCCCTATTCTTACACCAGTATCAACAATTGATGTTAGACAATCCGCTCCACCATCAGCAGCGGAAGGGGACGATATGACTGATTCTATGGACACCCGGTACAATGAGGAGGTAAGGAAAGCTTTAGAATGTGCAATTCGAGAATATAGATTCGAACCTCAAGAAATTAGACCACGTCTGCCTCGATTGCCCATGCATAGAAAAAACAGGCTTCTTGTAGGTACCCTTGACTCATTTTTAATTGATTATATAAATAATAGTAACAGTATTAGTGATACACATTCGATCCTGTACTGTGCAGCCATTGCGGCGTGTCGTATAGCAGGACTAAATTTTTTAAAAAATGAATCCACTATGCGACATAAAGAAGCCAAACCGGCTTGGCAGTGCAGGATTGAATGTCGTATCTCTAAGGCAAGGGTGCTCATTGGAAAGCTTAGCTCCTTTAGGACAGGGAACACTCGACCAAAGGTGATGCGTTTCGTGAAACGGGCGTTTTTGGGAACCGGTATCAAACCCGAAAACTATTCAGCCCGAGTCACGGAATGCATCGATTTCCTGAAACAGAAAATCTATGCTTGGGCAAGTCGAATTCGCAGATATAAAAAACGCGTGAATCGATATTCTGTGAATCGCATGTTTGAAAGCGACCAGAAGTCAGTTTATAGAAACTGGGAACGTCCCTGTCAAGATGTGGATGATGGGCAGCCTGATACTAAAGCTACGAATTCATATTGGCACAGTATTTGGTCGATGCCCGTCGTCCATTCGGAGGGCGACTGGATGAGAGATGTAAAACAAGCATGTGAAAATATTCCACAAATGAAAGAAGTTTCCATTAACCAGCAAGACGTAGCCGATGCAGTCCGTCCATTATCTAATTGGAAATCGCCAGGCTTAGACGGACTGCACAACTTCTGGTTAAAATGGCTGCGCAGTGGTCATGCTCGTTTAGCATCTCACTTCCAGTCGGCTTTAGTGACTGGGACGTTACCAGAGTTCATGACGACTGGTATTACTCACCTGCTCCATAAAGCCGGTAGTACTACGGTGCCGAGCAACTATAGGCCGATAACGTGTTTGCCATCGGTCTATAAGCTCCTTACATCTATTCTGAGAAATAAAATTTCCAAACATATTCAGTTAAATTCGGTCATGTCTCTCTCTCAGAATGGATGTAGGAATGGGGGACGTGGTACTAAGGAGCTCCTCCTAATTGATACGGCTATTAGTCAACAAGTTCGTCGCCTCCGAAAAGATCTATCGATATGTTGGATAGGTTATAAGAAAGCATTCGACTCCGTGCCTCATACGTGGCTCTTGAGGGTGCTAGAGTTGTACAAAATTAATTCAACTCTATGCGCCTTCTTGAAGTCTTGTATGGGGCAATGGAAAACATTTCTTAGATATCCAGCATGTCGACTGAGTCGAGGGGGAGGCGAACCAATATACATTAGGCGGGGAATATTTCAGGGTGACAGTTTGAGTCCTCTTTGGTTCTGCCTAGCACTGAATCCTCTCAGTACGCTACTAGGGCATTCAGGGCTAGGCTGTAGGTTACGTAGAGGTGGTCAAATAGTATCTCACCTGCTTTACATGGATGATTTGAAACTGTTTGCACCAACTCACATTCAAATGGCAGAATTACTAAAAGTTACAGAGACTTTTAGTAATTCTATCAAAATGGAGTTTGGTGTAGATAAGTGTGCCGTCATGCATGTAAAACGGGGAGAGGTAGTGGAGAATCATAGAAGTGAAATCTTCAATACTCCACAATTTAGACCGCTTCATGTAACGGATACCTATAAGTACTTGGGTATGTCTCAGGCTTTGAACATCAATGAAACGGACATGAAGCGAGCGCTGCGGGAACGTTTCTTTGGTCGCCTAAAAAAAGTTTTAAATAGTCTTTTATCGGGCGGCAATAAGGTGCGTGCCTACAACGCTTGGGTCATGCCGATTCTAATGTACTCTTTTGGCATACTCAAGTGGACCCAAACCGAATTGGACACCCTGGACAGAAAAGTCCGCACGCTGTTGACATCGCACAGGATGCATCATCCTCGTTCATCAATAATGAGGTTGTATATTCCGCGAAAATGTGGGGGCCGAGGCTTCCTAAATGCTAAAACCCTCCATAATCGTGAAGTATGCAACCTCAGGGATTATTTCCTCAAGATGACGAGTGGTGTGCATCTTGATGTGGTGACAATAGATAACGGGCTCACCCCGCTTGGGTTGGCTAAAGAGAACTGGCGTAGACCGGTAGTTCTAAGCACCATAGATCGCAAGAATGTGTGGCAGAGCAAGGAATTGCACGGCAGATACTACGGAGCACTAAATGCGCCCGACGTAGACACTCCAGCCTCTGTGACCTGGCTACGATTCGGTAACCTCTTTGGAGAAACCGAAGGTTTTGTCTGTGCAATTGCTGACGAAGTTATTAAGACGAATAACTACCGGAAATATATCTTGAGGGATGGCACAGCTGATATTTGTCGCGCATGCCACTTACCAGGCGAGTCCCTCAGGCATATCGTTTCCGGTTGTTCACGTCTTGCTAACGGCGAGTACTTGCACAGACACAACCAAGTAGCCAGGATCATCCACCAGCAACTTGCTTTGCTACACAAACTTGTGAGCGTGGAGGTGCCGTACTACAAATACGTACCAGAGCCGGTTCTCGAAAATGGTCGTGTCACATTGTACTGGGACCGATCTATTATCACTGATAGGACTATTGTAGCCAATAAGCCAGACATCGTGGTGATAGATCGGCTGCAGCGCCGTGCAATGATTGTCGATATCACTGTTCCACATGACGGGAATCTCGTGAAGGCTGAGAAAGATAAACAAATAAAATATCAAGACTTAGGTCACGAGATTGTCGACATGTGGGATGTGGACTCGGCAATCGTTGTACCGGTAGTCATTTCGACCAATGGGTTAATAGCCAAGAGCCTCAATCAACATCTAAAGAGGCTCGCGTTAGGTAGTTGGATTGCGGGTCTGATGCAGAAGGCGGTATTACTGAACACAGCGCGCATCGTGAGGAAGTTCCTCTCTTTGTAGCCCTAACCACTGGCGGTTTGGTCCTTGTATTCGCTGCCGGTGGGTAAATACGCTTTTTATATTTTTAAATATTTTATTTTTTGTATAATATTTAAAAATGTATTAGGTAGTTTTTAAGTTTAATAAATGTATAATAATAATATCATTTATTTGCTGAACATAGGTGATACATGGGCTTATTAAAAAAATATGATAAACGAATCGCTATGTTCTACCTATTGGGCATGCAAATATCAGGTTACAATTATTATTGTTTATCGTTGTCTGGTTTTTTACATTATTCGACCTTTTCAATATTAATTAATACATACATTGTCAAATTAATAAATATCGAGTAAAATGTCAAATTTATAAAATAATGTCAAAACCAACTTCACCAAAACCCAACCAAACCAATTTTACTTATCAAAATTATCACTAAAGAAATCATTAACATTATAAAAGCATCGCTCCACTAAAAAGTCCTTTAGACGTTTTTTAAATTGCATTAGGTTTGCATGTTTAATGTAATTAGGTATTTTATTGTATATCACAACTGCCATACATAAGACATTTTTTTGCATTAATGCAGTTGTGGCTTTTTTTATTCTTAACCTAAAATTATAGCGTCGATTTCGTGGTAATTCTCCAAGTGTCTCAAATAAATGAGAATTAGTTTTGACGAAAACCGCTGTCTCATAAATATAGAGTGAAGGTAATGTCAAAATTTTGTATTTTTTAAAAAACTGTTCACAGCTGTCTCGCGTCCTTAAATTAAATATTGCTCGGATGCATCTCTTTTGCATTTTAAAGGCTACTTCCCTATTTGTGGAATTACCCCAGAATATAATTGCATATCTTAAGTTGGTTTCAGCGATCCCGTGATAGGCCGTAAGTAAAGCGTCATAATTTAGGACGTGTGCAAGTTTAAAAAGGACATACGCAGCTTTACTAATTTTTTTACAAAGCATATTTATATGAGGTTTCCAATTAATTTCACTGTCAATGATAAGTCCTAAAAATTTAGTAGTATTTACTTCACTAATTTTATTAGTTTGATAATTAATAGTTAACATTGGAGTAGTCATTCTTTGGTGAAATTGAATAAAATTAGTCTTTTGGAGATTTATTTTTAGATTGTTATTAGTCAGCCATTGTATTATTTGTGTCAAAGTATTATTAATGTCAGTTTCATATTGATTAATGTCATTACAGGTTATTATAGCAGTACTATCGTCGGCAAATAATGACATTGGTTGTGATACTGCTTTTGTTATGTCATTAATGTATATATATATAGTATAAAAATAATAGTGGACCCAGAACACTCCCTTGTGGTACACCGTGATTGATAATGCGCTCATCAGATGAATACTCCTCTTCAAGTTTATTTACATAGATAATTCTCTTAATACAAGTATACTGAGTTCGGTTTAGTAAATAAGATTGAATTAGTTTAAGAATACTACCCCGTAGCCCATATGCTTCCAATTTTTCAGCTAATATGTTGTGATCTACGTGATCAAATGCCTGTGTCATGTCACAGAATATGCCACAAACAGGTATCTTTTTATCCATATTAGTAAGTATAATATTCAAAAAATCGTAAATAGCTTTATTTATGGATTTGTCCTGTCTAAAACCTTTTTGCTCTTCTGTAAATAGATTAAAACTTTCGAAGTATGAATATATTTGCTTATAGAGGTACTTTTCAATAATTTTAGAGAACACCGGTATTAGAGCAATGGGTCTGTAGCATTCCATTTGCTCCCGATCACCTTTTTTAAATATTGGCTTTATTACAGTTTTTTTCAATTTTTCTGGGTAAACTCCGTTAGTTATGCATAGGTTAATAATATGACTAAGTGGCTTTGCAATTATTTCTTTTACGAGTTTAATTGTTTTTGTTGTTATTCCGTCATATCCTACACTATTAGTATTTGATAATCGTGTTATAATGATTTTAATGTCCGATGGTATACTAGGTTGCATAAACATTGATTCTCTGCATTTGAAAATATATTTAGTCATCTTTTTGTTACTAATTGTCAATGGTGTGACTTTGTCAACAAAATAATTATTAAAAATATTTGCTATGCTTTGAGGATTATTGATTACTTTATTGTTACTTGATAATTTGTCAATATACACTCATTTGCAAAAAAAACGGGTGGTTTTGATTTTCATTCATATTTAAAAAGATACAATACCAAAAAGGTTTCAATCGTTTGTACACGTTACTGGCCGGTTTTAAAAATGCTGTGGTATTTAAAAAAGTACGTTCTAAATTCAATTTTTCATTTGATGTTCATTTTTACAGAAAACCCCTTTTTATCCTACATTTTTGGCGCGAAGTTCCAGAAGTTAACATCGACTTTCATAACTTTTATTCAATTTTTATCGATTAATTTCATATCCTTGACTGTCAAAGCTTTATTTAATGCTGTTTGGCTGTATCAAAAATGGTAGATAAAGTGGTAAAAGCTACCAAAATTATCGCGCTGCTTGAAGAGGGTTGCAGCCAATGTTTCGTGGCTAGGAGGCTAAATGTTAGTCGCTCGACAGTCCAAAGGACCTGGCAGCGATATCAGGAGACTGGTTCCGTCGAGAGAAGGCCTGGTTCTGGAAGAAAACCATGTACCCAACCACGGGATGATCGTTTTCTTGTGAGTCGCGCATGGAGAAATCGCAAATCTTCGTATGTGGATCTTAAGAACAACCTCCAAGAAGTAAGAAATGTGCATATTAGTCTATGGACGGTCAGGAGGAGGCTTCTCGCTGCCAATATACGCAGTCACCGCCCGGCCCGCGGCCCCAAATTACTCCGTGAGCACAGAGTTCACAGGCTTAGGTTCGCTAGAAATTGTGAATCATGGACTCAAGACGATTGGAATAGGGTTTTGTTCTCTGATGAAGCCAGGATATCTCTGTTCGGTGAAGATCGACGTCGGCGAGTGCTAAGAAGACAAGGAGAACGCTTTGCAGAGGCATGTTTCGAAGAAATCACACCTTATGGTGGGGGCTCTGTTATGTTTTGGGCAGGAATAAATTCAATGGATCGTACAGAGTTAGTCTTCATTGAAAACGGCTCACTGACTGGGCATCGATACATAACGGAAGTTCTAATTTCTCATGCACAACCCGCATTGGCCGCTCTAGGTGAAGACTCGATTTTTATGGACGACAATGCTCGCGCCCACCGATCCCGCGATGTTAATGCGTATGTGCAAGAGGTCGGCATTCGTCGTTTGGATTGGCCAGCTCGAAGTCCCGACCTCAATCCCATAGAGCATGTCTGGGACGTTCTGAAACGGCGTGTGAGATCAGTACACCCGGCTCCGCAGACCATCAGAGAGCTGAAGAATGTGATTACTGCGGAGTGGGAACGTATTCCGCAAGCAAGTATCCGGGATATACTCGCTAGCATGCCCAGACGAATTCAAGCTGTGATTTTAGCTAGAGGGGTCACACTCGATACTAAACATTTATCTGCTTTTACTTTATTAAAGAAAAACAAACAAAAAAACTTTTTTATTTTTACTTCATGAGCATATGCACTACTAGCGAATATACACTACTAGCGAGGTTTAGCATTATTTCCCATAAATTGTATCTAAATTTTATGAAATACTGATGAAAACGATTATTTTCTTATTAATTTAGCAAATTGTGTGGATAAAACTACCTATAATTATCAAACAAAGAAACATTAACATTTGAAATGGTTCATTGCTTAGGTGCCCGTTTTTTTTGCAAATGAGTTTATTTATTATCTTTTATTTTGGTTTTATTAATTATTGCCCAAGTAGTTTTTTGAATATTTTTCGATGTCTTTATAGAATAAATATTCTGAGATCGTTGAGTTTGACTAATTACCTTCTTAAGAATATTATTATATTTTTTATATTTAAACCGGTTGAATTCGCTAGGGTTCAGTCGATACATCCAAAACAATTTTCTTTTATTTTTGGTGCATAGTTTTATACCTCTGGATATCCATTTCGGGCTTCTTTGTGTTTTAAAAACTGTAATCTTGAACGGAAAGCATAAGTCGTAGAACATTTTAAAATTATCAAAAAATATATTATATGCATAGTTTGGATCGTCGGCAATATAAATTTCGGAAAATGACAAGTTACTAATGTAATATTTAAATTTTGCCATGTTTTCTTCACTAAAATCACGACGCTTTACACGCCGGTATCTCAAGAAGTTTTGTTTTGTAACTGGAATTTCTATTAATTGTGAGGTGTGATCTGATAAAGTTAAGTCTAATATACTAGATTTGCACTTGTGTTTTAAGTTGTGTATAAAATTGTCGATACAAGTTTTAGTTTGTAGTCTAGTAGGACTCTTCAGCTCAAAACTGAAATTATAATTGTGCAGCAAGCACTCAAAGTCTAATGATAAATTATTTTTATTTAAAATATTAATGTTAAAGTCACCTGCGATTATAATGTTACTTTTGTCGGCTTTCTTGGAAACATATTTAAGTATGAGTTCAAATTTCTCAAAGAATATTTTTAAGTTGTCTTGTTTTGGTATTCTATACACACATACTACAATTACATGTAAGTTAACAAGTTCTATTGCACAGCATTCAATTAATCCTGAAATGGAAAGATTTTTAATAAAATCTAGCACTCGCCACTGATGTCCCTTTTTCACTAAAATGCATGCACCACCTCTTTTTGAGTGTTTCCGGCTGAAGCATGTGGCCAAGTTATAGTTGGGTATTGTTAAGAGATTTTCTAAACCGGACAACATAAAATGTTCGGAAATACAGATGACGTCAATATTTTTCTTAATAACTGATAGTTCTTCTAAACATATTGTTAATTCATTCACTTTATTTATAAGTCCTGCTATATTCTGATGCATGATGTATAAAACATTATTACTGAAAAAACCGCATTTCTCTATTCTCATCATAGTTATAAATTGCGCTATTATTCATGTTGTAATTATTTAAATGAATGTCAATTAATAGTTGTTTTATGTCTCTAAATATTATGTCCATACCGTAATTATTTATTATGCCTGATGTCTTATGAAACATACTATAGTCATTTCTTAGGTTCTTATTTGAGTCTAATAAATAAGCATGTTCGTGTGTCAATATGTCAAGATATAACAAATTGCTAAAATTCTCAACTCTCCAGTTAAACATATTTGAGGTATACTTATTCTTATATGTAGGTAAACATTATATTAGTATTAGCAATAGCATTAAGAGCTCTTCGAATGTCATGAATAAGTTTAAAATAGTCATTGGTTGTTATAAAATCTTTACTGCCAATTTGCAATATACAGTAATCTGTCATAGTGTAACCATCTAATTTATTTTTTAAGCCAATTAATATTTGTTGTATACCGCCATTAGTAAATAAGTAATGACAGATGCTGTACTCTTGTAGTTTTCTTTTTGCGATTAAATATGTACTGTTATGTTTATCGGTGCTAATAAGACAGATCTTAGGTTTTGATTGGACGTGTGCGGTTGCTTTGTCTATTGTTAAAGGTGTGGAGTGATTTTCATTTTGTTGGCAATTTCGAGATGACTCATTCGTATTTGTGGAATTGGTAATACGTGTTTGATGTTTTTGTGATATAACTTCTTGTCTATGGTCATCTGTCGATTGTGCCTTTAATATTAATGAGCTGGATGTTGCCACTTGACATACCTTGTTTATATGTATCAGTTCTTCATTGTGTTGTTTCAATGCATTATTTTCTGACGAAAGAGTGTTGCTTTTTTCATGAGCATTATTAAGTTCAACTTTTAAATTTTGAATTTGTTCTTTTAATTTGGAAATTACTTGATTTTCATCATTCACAAGATCTAGTTCTTTGTCTATTGACGAATTCAAGGAGCTTGAATCAGAGATAGTGCGCTTTCTTCGAAATGTAATATTATCAAGAAAATTCATTATGAGTATTGTTGCAGTAAAATGGATATTTCATTCAAAATCACGTCGATAATATTACTTATAAAAGTACAGTGTAGTTTAACTCAGCGTTTCCACCGATTTAAAATTTAGTATTCTGGTAACACTAATGATGTTCAAAGTGTCAATTTACTAATAATATAAACTGGAACACGCCCGGCATCTTTAACTTGGCTGGCGGGGATGATAATTTAAAGTAGTGAAAATTAACTGTCAGGATGAGTGCGAGATATACTTGTTACTAATTTAAGCTGCAGTCATGTTTTGTTTTTATATTGGAATTATGTGGACATGGTCAACTATTTATTTGTTACAGTTGATCTCGTGGAAATGTAGAATTTAGTGATTGTTTATATTATGGGTATCACCACTTACTTCATATATTGTGTTGTTCACAGAATATATTCAAAGGCACCCACAGTTGTATGATGGTATTGTTATTTTCTCATCATATTACACGCGCTTTCTCGTTTCGAATACGCAATTTAACAATATTATTAAATTATATCACAGACTGTATGTTTACTCTATGAACGAGTCTTATTGACCATAGCACTTTGGTTAATATATTAAAGGCGTAATTGGAATCCATATATATTGGCAATTCTTTCAACAGCTTTACTATATAAGCATGTGTTGCCGTATATACAGAGTTTTATTTCAATACATTTACTTTAAAAAATGTATTTTACTGAATTTATTACTAAAGCCAATACAATAAGGATTCGGAAATATTTCAAAACATTAACACTTACCGATGACTATGTTTGCTGCTAACGAAAACGGTGCCAATATTTTCAATTGTCGAATTGAGCATATAAGTATCATAAAGGGTATCATAATTGCCAAGTAGACTCTCAAACCGGGATATCCTTTAAAATAAACAGTTTCATTAATCTATTATTTTTATACGAATCATCATGTCAGCCCATACAAGTCCCACTGTTGGGCTCGGGCCTCCTCTACAATGTTTTTTTGTGTTTGTGTGTATAGCTGTTAGCCGCAGATGGCTTTCACAGCTTAGCGCGGGCTATGGGTGAGCGGTGAGGGCTCTTAACCCGATTTCTACAATCGAAAAGATATTGACCTTCTATACCGCGCTGGTAAGACGTGTTGACATAGGGTTCTATGTTGAGTTTTCCTTCTCTTGCATAGATTAGGATAACATAAGCCCTTAGTCATCTTTTACGAATTCGTCGTAACTAGTTCAGTTCACTTTTCTCATTGACGAGAACGTAATGCTTAATTTGTAGATTTCTTTTTCAATATTTCCAATTTTAGTTTGAGCTTGCAATTCTGATCTGCAACCTTTTGTAAATACGCATGATAATGGAGTAAGAACAAGTCAATCTCCGTCCTGTTGTGGAGAATGATCGAGCCCAGCTATGGGACATATGTGTGGCGAGGTGATCCTTTTTAACTGACTTCTAAAAAAGGAGGAGTATGGAGGAGTATAAAATGTAAAAAAATAAAAAACCGCTCAAGTGCGAGCCGAAGTCGCGTACGAAGGGTTACGTACCATTATCTATAAAAAGGTAAACAAAATCGCGTTTGTTGTTGTAGGAGCCCTCCTTAAATATTTATTTTATTTTGTTTTTAGTATTTATTGTGATAGCGGCAAGATAAATACATCATTTGTGAACACTTCAACTGTCTAGCTATCGCGGTTCTTGAGATACAGCCTGGTGATATACAGACGGATGGACAGATGGACGGACAGACGAACAGACAGACGGACGGACAGACAGCGAAGTATTAGTAATAGATAGGGTCCCGTTTTTACCCTTTGAGTACGGAACCCTAAAAATGACAATATGTAAGTGCCCTCAGGGTTTATACATAAATGAATTGAATTTAACGCTATCATCACTCAGGGAGATCTAAGTCCTACAATGGAAGTAAATAGGATGACGTATGGATAATGATTTTATACCTGGCATGCTTCCCTCGATAGCTGTTTCATGAGTATCTTCGACCAACTGTTTCAATGATTTCGCAATAACTAGCTGATACGATGAACACGATCCAAATAAATCTATAGATATCAGGGAATCAATTGTATACCTAGAATGATAAATTATAATTAAAATATGATAACGATTAATGGAGACTCCTACATTAACCTAAGTTGAGTCGTGAGGTACACGAAATAGTCTTTAAAAGTAGGTAACTTTGCTTCTCTTTCCGTATACTGACGGAGTAAGAATACCATTCATCATCCGGGTTCTCGTCCATAGGTATCGTAAAAGACGACTAAAGGATTATAAATATGCAGATGACATATTTTTTACCATCTCAGCCTATTGCCTTCCACAGCTGGACGAAGGCCTCCCACATGATACGCCATAGAATGCGGTTTTGTGCCCCCTGCATCCAACGACGCCCAGCTACTTTCACCAGATCGTCGGTCCACCTAGTGGGGGGTACATTTATATAAGACAAGGAAAACTTGAAAAAAAAAAGTACATGTGACTAACGTGGTCCAGTAGGTCAATTTCCCTCGTATTTCGGAGGAGGCTCGAGCCCAGTAGTAGAAACTATGATCTGAGATAATGATGACGTACAGTTTGATCCATAAGTGATTACTCTTAGATGTGTTCGTTAAGTTATCCGCAATAAACCCAAAACTGCATAGATATAGTCTTAATATAATAATTACACAAAATTACCTAAATGCTTTGGAAAATTTGGCAATACTGGGCTTGGGAAATAACATCACGGCCACTTCGCCTGTGTCCGCGTACGACAGGAATGGTTGGTGTGTTCGCTTCGATAATATTTTGGTTGACTTCACCAGCAACTAAATATAAAATGCGGAATTTGGTCATAAACGAACCGTCGTAGAAATAATATTGTTCCATATAGTAACGGAGAATGAATACAATTTAAGACGACAAAGGTATGTAATACCCATATAACATCTAGGTAAGAGAAGAAAAACTCCATACAAAACCCTATACCAACCTGTCTGATCAGCATGTTATAGTAAGGTAAATTTCATTCCTATTGCGGAGGAGGCTCAAGCCCAACAGTCGGACGTATATGGGCTGTAATGATGATGACTATCTTTCTTGCTTGTAAAGGTTCATTTCCGTGCATTGTGGCTGATTGCAGCCAAATGCGATTGATCGCGTTCGACTGACGCGCGCGGCTTATGCCGTACTAGTTAGGCTATATTATATGGCGTATCATACGTTAGTCGTTGTATGTGTCTGTAGCAGACCTGGGCAATGGCGTCATACCTTTTCATATTCGTAAGTATTGTCTCAACAAGCCGCGCGCGTCAACAATCGCGTGCGACTACGATCGGCCGCAATACACGGAAACGAATCTTGAAGTATACTGTGTATAAAATTTTCAAATATTTTTATTATAATTCATGAAATAGGATAGTGTCCTTCCTTCATTCCAAAATAAATCGAAAAATAAATCGCTTCTATTAAAGTGCTTTAATATACAGTTACAGCTATATAGGCTTATATTTCCTACTTCTATGTCCCTGTGGTGACAGAAATAGAATACAATTCACCACTCCCTCCATCTTGCCCGTGGATGTCGTAAAAGACAACTAAGGGATATAATATGTATATAACATCATTCGACACAAAATATATACCAATCTCTCCGACTTGCATGTTATAGTAAAGTCAATTTCCATCCTGTTGTGGAGGAGGCTCGAGCCTTGCAGCGGGACATGTAAGCCGAGATGAGATGATAAAATCTTCTAACAGTTTTTTTTTTGCGGTGGGCTGCGGTCAAGGTACTCCTCGCACCACTCCGTCCGGGGCGACAGAGGGACGTAAGCACGCACACCCGCAACCCATTCGAACACCACGTCGCCTTCGTCGTTGGGCCGACCACCGGAGCAGGGTTACGTGTCATCAGTGGTCGGCCCGACGGAATACCCCCTATTTGGGGTACCCTTCCATCGATCGACGTCCACCCCCTCGGGGAGGACGTCGGTTTTTCCTCACGGGGTCGGCCTCTCGGCGAGTGAAGGACTAACTCCCCGGTCACGTCACCCGCGGCCACGGCTAGGGCAGCGTGACGCGCAGGTACTCGCGCCTGCGCCGCCCCAATCGCCGGCGGCAAATCTTCTAACGGTGCGAAGTATTCGATCGTACTTTCTATCAATATATAGAATCATTCATAAAAATATCACTAGACGTGCGTCTCATGTGTGTTGATATTGCTTAGCTTGTAAATATTTTTTATAAATAGCCTAGCATATGAACTATTTATTTAATCTATCTAATCTTATACTCGTTCCAACCATTTATTTTACTTTTGGCAGGTCGAATTCTGATCAATTAGTGTTGTACCAATGTATTACGGATACTATGTTTTGTAATAATCGATTTTAGTCAGGAAGAACTTTTAATCGATTTAACACGGATATTTTATTTTTGCTTAAATACATATTTCATATTATTTAAAAACTTCACTTCTGTAAATATATTTGTTATTTGGGCACATTAATTTTTGCATACCCACTAATTCAGTCCTCCCAAAATATTTTACTTTGTACTTTGCAAAATAAAAAATAACTACTTTATTAAGCATTTTTCCATTAAGCGGGGTCCGCTGCTCCAAACTTTACTTAGAGACAATGGCGCCCTCGTCTGCGGTAGTAAATCACTAATTTTCTCATCCAGCCTACCCCTTTTTTTTAAGCCGAATTGGCAACACTGAACGGCGCGCCGGCGACGCCATTTTGTTGTGTTGTCTGTCACTCGCAACAAGACTCCCGTGCTAGTCACATTTCTGTTCGCTGAGTGCTCTTTCATATTTTTCATACGTTGTGTTGAGTATTTATATTCCACCGTATTGATTTCATTGTTCTTACTTTGATTGAGTTGAGCGTATCGTTCCTCCCAGTAAGATTTTACTTGCAAAATGCCGAAAGGTATGGTGCTTAAAGGACAATCCAGAGAGTTAGTGCTGCGGCTTCGTGAATTTTTTGAAAAGGAAAGCCGCAATGGCGGATTCCTTATACCAGTAACCCAAGTTAGAGACCGTGTTGCAGCAGCATTAGGTATTAGTGCTCCAACGGTGGCGAAAATCACTAAAGAAGCCTATGGTAGTAGTGGTATTGAACAGAACAAGCTATCTACGCCTAAGAAAAAACGTCAGCCCCGTAAAGTGACAGCAATTGACAGTTTTGATACTGATGCTATTCGTCGTCATATATACAATTATTACACAAGCAAAGAGATTCCTACTTTGAAAAAATTAGTAGCGTCTCTACGAAATTGTGGCTTGTTTCGTGGTCAAAAATCTTCTTTGTCAAAGGTGCTGCACCAAATCGGGTTCTTGTATAAGAAATCCGACAAAAGAAAAATTTTAATGGAACGTCGTTATATAGCCTTGTCTCGCTGTGAATTTTTAAGACAAGCGGAAGAAAATAGAAGACTGGTCGAATGTCGTTTTCACAGATGAAAAAGAGAAAGATGAGAAACTTGGCTCAATGCCAATCATTCCATACCAAAAGGTTGGACTGACGATACTGCTGCTTCTACTTCTGCAGTGCCAATGGGGAAAGGTGAACGCCTCATCATTTGCCATGCGGGAACTACAAAGGGATTTGTACCAGACGCTCTGTTAGCGTTCAAATAAAAAAAAACAGGAGACTATCATGAGGAGATGAATGCGGACGTGTATGAAAAGTGGTTCAGAGAAATGCTTACATCACTTGAAGAGCCATCAACAATATTTATTGATAATGCACCCTATCACTCTCGCCAAATTAATAAAATGCCAACACAGGCCAACAAAAAACACGAGATTATAAACTGGCTTCGTGATAGTGGGGAAGATGTGGACGAATCCCTACTAAAAGTAGAATTACTTAAAATATTAAAAAGTAAAAAGCAGCCAAAACGATATGTCATCGACGAAATGGCAGCAGAATATGGGCATGTTGTAATCAGAATTCTTCCGTACCACTGTCAATATAATCCAATTGAAATGATCTGGGCACAAGTCAAAGGACACGCCGCAAGAAACAATACAACTCCTCCTTTCACAGCAAATAAAATGCTTGAACTTTTAAAAAACGCATGTGCTAGTGTGACGCCTGAAAACTGGGCGAGTGTCGTCAACAAGACAAAAAATATAATATTCTCTGATTGGGATCGGGAAATTGAATTTGACAACATACCTACACAAGAGTTAATAATAAACACTGCAGATGATTCAAGCGACGATTCGAGTTCGTATGAAAAATCCGACGATTCGTTATAATAAAATAATATTAAAATATTTTGGTTGTTTTATTTCATGTATCATCACATCATACCTATGTATGATGAGAAGATTTTTATATCACAATTTTAACGTGTTGTCTATTACAACAATTCAAAACTCAGTTGTCAGCTGACTTAACTGCAAATAAGTGTAATCGATTATTTGCGATTCATTAGTTTGCACCGAATTCTTTTGATCCTGTCACTAGATGCGATAGAACGTAACTTTTTTTATAACGGAAATGAATTATCACTTAAATTTTATGAATAGAGCTATTTACGGCATATTAATGTATTTAGTGGGTAATAATTAAGATATATAAATATTATTGGGCAGTTTATATATTTCTCTGTTTACTCATTTCAAAGTTAATAATTGCGTATAATGAAACAGTTACGTCCTAAAGCATGTGTCAAAAGTAAAATAAATGGTTGGAACGAGTATAGTAATAATTACCGTCTAGAGACGAAGTAGGAATACAATTCATCACCTAACTTACCCGTCGGTATCGCAAAAGACGATTAAGGGATATAGAATACATAATATCATCTATGCAAGAAAAGGAATAATCGATATAAAACTTCATACCAATTCGTTAGTCCAGCGGTATAGTAGGTCAATTTCCCTCTCATTTTTCCCTCCACTTTTATGAGCTAAGCTGATGATAATGATGAATTTAAGTAATTTATTTAATACTTACGTGTAAGCACAGACCCATATAAATACCACAGATTATATTTAAAGGTAGTGAAATCATATAACCACCTTTCATATAGGCGACATGTCCACTAAGAATACCAGATCCCAAAGCACCCTTGATTATGTGGGCTACGGAACCAACCACCCTGAAAAAAGTTAATACGATTCAATAAACAAGGTGGTCACCTCACTCCCCCAAAAAAAGAATTAACTTCCGTGTATTTTTTAGGGTTCCGTATCTAAAGGGTAAAAACGGGACCCTATTACTAAGACTCGCTGTTGTTCGTCCGTCTGTCAGTCACCAGGCTTTATCACAAGAATCGAAATAGCTAAATAGTTAAAATTTTTACAAGCTATTTATTTCCGTTGCCGCTACAACAACAAATATTAAAAATAAAATAAATATTTAAGGGGGGCTCCCATACAACAAACGCACTTTTTTGCTCTTTTATATAGATAATAAAGATCGAAAAAAAATAGATCTATAAAAAAGAGCCGACCGAGCGACCCGCCCCGGCTTCGCACGGGTGCAATGCTGATATTAAATACACTACAGAAAAACTGTGAACGTTGTATACAATAAATTATAGTTTAAAAAACTAAAAATTTTAAAATTGATTAAATTAAAATATTAAAAATGAAACTGTAGTAATCAATTGAAAAATTGATATTATTGAACAAAACACGTGGGGTGCTTGTGATAATAACTACAGATATAATAAACTATTGATAAATATTAACAACAGTTAAAATCAAGCCCCCCACGCTTTTTGTACAATAACATCAATTTTTCAATTGATTAATACAGTTTTATTTTTAATTCAATAAATTTTAAAAGAGTGTTTTTTTTAGTTTTTAAACTATAATTTATTTTTTACTTTTTAGTTTGGTTTATTAGATTTTGAGAACGCAGCTACTTTGAAAAAGTCTCTGGCTCTGTTGTTCCGAGCCGAGTGCCATACCAACGCTACATGCCGCAATTTTTAAATCTGTAATATCTTCGAAAATATTCATTTAAATCATATGCTGTAAAGGGCCATATAGATCTATATTAAATCAACAATGTATTTAAGGTATTTAATTGGATAAGGATTAATACTATATGGGTTAAAATCGCTTCGAAAGGTAGCCATTATTTGTCGTAAAAAGTAAATGACAAAAGAATGTTATTATGGGATATCCATAAGAGATAGACATATACCATCGCGGAGTTTTCTGTAGACTTTTTCAATGTGTACAATACTTAGTACATTATTTTGATAAATCTCGTAGGGTTCAGCTTGCGTTTGCAATGTAAGCGAAAAAAATGTAATTATTTACGACATCACATTAGAAACCTTAAAAATAACAGTATTTCTCCACTATTTAATGGATGTTATTATACATATAAACCTTCCTCTTCAATCACTCTATCTATTAAAAAAACCGCATCAAAATATGTTGCGTAGTTTTGAAGATTTAAGCATACATAGGGACATGGGGACAGAGAAAGCGACGACGTTTTATACTATGTAGTGATGGTACGGAACCCTTCGTGCGCAACTCCGACTCGCACTTAGCCTGTTTTTTTTGTTGTTAATTGCCTGTTTTTATATTTATGAATTGTATCGTTGGCGCATCAATATTTTCTTACTTTGTTTCATTTTAATAGATGTACGAGTACCTATAGGATAAAGTAAAGCTTATTACCCTGTAGGAATAATTCCCTCCCGGAATCGAACAGTGTCATATGCATCCTCCTCCTCCTGTGTAAGTGCAATTCTCTTAAAATTCCTATCCTTCGCAGCGGAAGTCTGAAAAAAGCAAGATCCTATGAGCCTCTTCCACACGGGAAGGGAAATTGACATGACATAGTAACACTGATGATTTTCAAGATTTCACTTTATACGATGATTGTTTTAATGATATATACGTATACTACTAAACATTTCATTGCTCGTGGACGTCATAAAAGATAACTTAGTGATATGAAGTTCAAATTTAAATCATTTATTATGCATAAACCCCGAGAGGGCACTTACATATTGTCAAGTTTACACAATTAAATTATCCAAAAAAAGAAATAAACTACCACCGGATCGGAACGCGACCGCTACTGAGAAGATCCGGCAAGAAACTCAGCGGGCTTGTCGTTATTACGCGGAAACTCAGCGGGCTTGTCGTTATTACGCGGAAACTCAGAGGGCTTGTTGTGTATTATTTTTAATTACTTTTTTTCTTCTTACTAGATATAAAATTATGTAAGTATGTGGATAAGTAAGTGCGTATGAGTAATAAGTGTATATAACATCTATCTAATAATAATTCGTTCTTTTATTTATTTCAGCTCATATACATCCAACTACTGGGCTCGAGCCTAGAATAGAAGTGCAATGGACCTACTATACCATGCTGATCAGACGCTATTGGGTTTTATTTGGAGTTTTCCTCCTCTTACATAAATATCATGTGCACAGTATATCCCTTAGTCGTCTTTTACGACACCTACAGGCGAGAAAGGGGGGTGGTGAATGACATTCTTTTTTATTGAAAACGGTAGAAAACGATTAAATATTACACCTGATGGTAAGTGATCCCGCCGCTGATGCACCTTTACTAGGTCACTGTTTACCGTGAAGAAAGTGTGAATGCGTGCACAAAAGGTTCGGTGATACTAAAGGCATTACCAAAACCCACAACACGCATACACCCTCAGAAAGTTGGGCTTCCGGCTCTCTCACTGACCGAACGAAGCGCAGTAACAAATTGCTAATACTCAAGACGTCGATTTTCTACGAGAGTCTGGTACTACGCCGCACAGATCCACCCACGACTGTAGACAGACAACTGTCAAAAGTGCGGTCCTACCACTATAAAATGTATTGTCAGACACTTTTCAGCGTTCATGGTTAGAGAAGGATTCGTATAAATGGGGTTATTTTATATTAATACTAGCTGACACAACAGACGTTGTTCTGTTCAAATAAGTGCCACCTACCGGGTCCAATTGTAAATCTAAACCATTCTCTAATCCCCTTGAACACGCACAAAAAAATTCTCCAACATCGGTCCAGCCGTTTAGGAGGAGTTCAGTGACATACACACATACGCAAGAAATTTATATATAAAGACTAGCTGACCCAACAGACCTTATCCTGTTCAAATATAATAAAAGGAATCCTCCTTAAAATCGACAGTAGTACCACCTACCGGGTCCAATTGTGAATCTAAACCATTCTCGAATCCCCTTGAAGACACTCAAAAAATTTCGTCAACGTCGGTCTAGCAGTTTAGGAGTTCAGTGACATACACGTACGTTAGAAATTTATATATAAAGATATAATGGTTAATATTAATGTTAGTTTTACCATATTTTAATTATACCGTCGTTGGGATGAGGCAAAGTAATTGAAGCACCACTGTCCTTTCAAATGTTTTGAAACTGTTTTATGAAAATTATATCTTTAGTTTCGGCTTTGGGGAACAAAATATTGTGTGGAGCCTGAAAATTGAAATGTAAAAACATCTAATGATGTGACTAGCTGCTGCCCGCGACTTCGTCCTCGTGGAATAATCACTTTGGGCTAACGCTAACTTTGACCGGTGTTTACGTAGGTGAAAATATTTTTAAATAATACGAATTTGTCACACACGATTTTTCGCAGCGTAAGCAGCGGAAGCTCTCAAAAGAAAACCCGATTTTGAAACATTCGTCATTGGTGCTCCGCTCCTATTAGTTTAAGCATGATGACATATAGCCTATAGCCTTCCTCGATAAATGAGCTATCTAACACCGAAAGAACTTTTCATATCGGACCAATAGTTGCCGAGATTAGCGCGTTCAAACAAACAAACTCTGCAGCTTTATATATTAGTATAGATAAATGACACAGCAACAAAAGTTCCCTATAATTATAAAATGATAATAATCCAAAACTTGATCACCAACATCACTTATTGGATCAAATTAAAAAAGCTTTACCAAGTAGATAGTGTCATAAAGATCATCATTCATGATTTCAACTCATATACGCGTAGGACTTGATCCTCCTCCACAATCATCATCATCATTTCAGCCTATCGTCGTCCACTGCTGGACAAACATTAGTAGAGGTATACATAACTTCTCCTGGAATTATTCATATCAAACGTTATTGTTTTAAATCCATCTTTGCAGAACTCTCCGTTTGGCTTTAACACTCACACGGATACAAAATTTTTTAATTTTCATCAATGTCGAATAATAAACAGAAAAAAATACCTGATAATATTGTATTGCCACTAAAATAATATTTTAGTTGTTCGATTTAAATAGTTTTATAATATATATTTCAATAAACAACATTAATTTAGTGTTTTTATACAATACTTTGCCGGAATGTCAATATTGTATAGAAGATAATTTATTGACTTGATCTGTCTTTCAGAAAAAGAATTTTATATTTGAAAACTGATGTTTATGCTACAAAGTATCTAGAAATATAGATGTACATTTTAAGATACTTATTTTTTTTATTTGTAATCTTTTATTCTACAAATCCAATGATGTTGAATTACAATTTTCTTCATAAATTATCGATAATTTATGTGAATTTTTGTGGGAAACGAAAACATATGTAAAACACTTATATCATATTCACTACACCCAAGCAGATTTACCACATTAAATTATATAAGATGTTATTAAAACTAATTTAACACGTTAAAACACTAACATATTAAAAGTAAAAAGACCACCGCATAACTCTTTCACATTCCCGCCAAAACTCCGTACATTTTAAGATATAGCACTGATAAATTGGTTATAATGTAAAAATGTTTCCTAGATTTTAATGATTCCCACTGTTTTTTTTAATGCAAACGGTGGCAAACGAGTAAACAGTACACCTGATGGTAAGTGTTGCTGCCGCTCATGGACCTTTGTTAGGCCGCTGTTCACCGCGAAGAAAGTGAAGGGAGTGCGAATGCATGCAATGAGGTTTGGTGAAACTAAAAGCATCACCAAAACCCCACTCCACACGCAAACACCCTCAGAAAGTTTGGCTTTCGGCTCTTTCGCTCACCGAACGAAGCGCAGTAACAAATTGCTTCCACTCAGACGTTGCTTTTCTGCGAGAGTGTGGTATTACCCCGGACGGACCAGCCCGCGGCTGTAGTCAGACAGCTGTCAACAGTATTGTCCTATCACTAATAAATTAGTAGGATTATTAAGGGATGACAATTGCATTTTAAATCAGTCGGACGAAGAAATTCACATCCACACAGAAAGAATGTTCTGTTACTTTTAAATACGTGTTAACGCGTATCGGCTTTTAGTCCAGTCATTATAGGGGGTTGACCTCGGCAAATCGACATACCCAGTATAATACCACGTAAAAACTTGTATTTTGCCATCCTAAACTATTCTCAAAATTCACATGTAATTGGATGGTCGCAAGTTTTAAAGTCAAAGGTTCAAAAGTCGTTTTTTTTTAAATTTTTTACAAATATCTCGTTTTCTATGGATCTTAAGCTATTTGTATTTATTACCAATATTGTAGAGCATTAAATTTTCTACAACTTTTGTATTTAACAATTTTTTACACCTTGAACTGTTTTCGAGATAGAGGGCGTAGAGCGCGCGGTCAGAGAATCATCTGAAGTCAACTGGTAGTCTCGATAAAAAACTTGTAAGGTTAAGGGTTAGGTTAGGGAAGGTTAATGTTAAGGTTACAATTTATGCTAAATATACAATTATCATTTTTATTAACTTTTAGTTTAAATTCAAGCTTTCTTTCTAATAATTCTAAAATTTATCAATTCAATAATACTCATAATCTCTTTCGGTAATTGCAAAATTATTAAGAGACATGCTTTAATTACAAGTAGAAAATAATTAAGTGCATCTTATGAAGCGTTCCCGCTTCACCGCTTCTTGATATAACGGTCGCGCAAAATGAGGCCGTCGATGACCAGCACCTGTCGCTGACGAGCATCTATGCGATAACGGTCGGCAGCGACAGGTCCGTTCCAAGTACCGCCAACAGGACGTAGCGCTAAGGCCTCCATGCGGGACATGCCTCCAAAGTGTGACGCGCATCGTCAGTTGGTGTGCCACACTCATAGCATCCGGGGGCCTCTTCTCTTCTAATCATATGCAGGTACCTACTTACACCCCGAAGACCCCGTGTCCGGTAAGTATCCTATGTGTTAGGTTGCCGTGCTTCCTTGTGAGCCAGCGGTGGAGATGCGGCGCAAACGTCTCCAAAGTTCCCCGCCCTGCTAAGAGGGACACTAGATTTTCCATCCACCGCCGGAAAACTTGATTCCGGGCCACTTTTTGTGCTCTACTCAGTCTCCTAGGGGACACTTGCTTACCGTAGGCTCGCGCTGTTGCACGGAGCTGGTAAACTCCCGTCAACGTCTCAGCCACACGCGGCCAGGGCGGGTCGGAGCTGCATATAAGCTAAGCTGAATGCTGAGCTAATGTTCAAAGGCAACATTGTATAAAGGTTCTTTTGTGTACGTTTTTTTGTAAAGATAAGAAACACCCTGCATTAAGGAAATAATATATCTATTGCGGGTGACTACATACATAGAATTAACGTATACAAATTAAAATCAGTCTCCGAACAACAATTTGTAGATCGTAAATTATTATATCAAGCATATTTAATTGACTCTATACAGTCAAGTCGGACGGAGTACACTGCCATTTGGACGTGTTTAGTGTTTACAAAATTAAATATGGAATTAACAGAAAGACATGTAAGTATTCTTCGATTTCTCAAATCATTTCATTAAAATTTGCCGTGTGTTGACTGACTAGGGATATAACTCATTATCTCAGTTCAGGTACGTCCCACTCCTGGGCTCAAGCGTCTGCCACAATAGGAGAGAAATTTAACTTAATTTACCATACTGTGGGTTTTGTTTCGAGTCTTTCTTCTCTTGCATAAATGTTATATGCTATGCTGATGTTATATGCTTCTTTGGCTGTCTTTGACGATATCAACGGACAAGATAGGGAGTGGTGAACTGTATTATTATTCCGTCACCATACGGAAGCATACAATTAACCACCGTTGTTTTATCCACAGACGTCGTAAAAGACGTAGGGGATATACATAATATGCATACCTTATACCACGCTGGCCAGACGGATTGCTATAGGGTTTTATTTCGAGTTTCCTTCTCTTGTATAGTTTTATATACACAATATTTTCCTTAATCGGTTTTTACGTCACCTATTGGCAAGATATGGGATGGTGAATTGTATTTTTGCTTCAACATACAGAGATAAAATATTGGGTCAATAGAAACAAGTTGCATATTGCATTAATCCCAAGTAATTGAGATAAGATCAGGATTGAGAGAGCATCATTTTCCGTGTGGTGACGGAGTAAGAATACAATTCACCATTCCCTATCTTGCTCGTGGATGTCGTAAAAGACGACTAAGAGATGTAATATGTACATAACATCTGTGCAAGAGAAGGAAAACTTGAAATGAAACCCTATACCAACATGTCTGACGAGCATGGTATAGTAGGTCAAATTCCCTCTCATTGTAGAGGAGGCCCGAGCCCAACAGTGGGACGTATATGGACTGCGATGATGATGATGATGAGAGAGCATGATGGTGAATATTTATGTCCATTGCTTTGCTCGAGTTGATTACTATTATTTATTATTTTGAGTGTGGTGATGGAGTAAGAATACAGTTCATAGTTCATGTCTGAATGGTAACGGAGTAAAAATACAATTCGCTACCCCCATTCTCGCCCGTGGGTGTCGTAAAAGACGACTAAGGGATTAAATATATATACGACCGCGTGAGGGCTACCGACGTCCCGGGAGTTAGGGAGAGATGGCACCGGAAAGGTATTCTGCCGGCTGTCCATGACAAGGAACTCGGTACCAGTAGTCGGCCCAATTGCTAAGGGGAAGGAATACGGTGGGTTATGGAATGGACGGCGCTGCTGCTGAATGTAGCCCGCAAAAAACAAGCGCGGTATAGTAGATCAGTTTTTATACCATTGTGGAGGAGGATTGAGCCCAGCAGTGGGACGTATGAGGCGAGATGAACATTGGTGAAAAGTTCAATCAATACATATTGTATTTCATAGGTGATATACAGATACATCTATATATATAAAAGAAAGTCGTGTTAGTTACACTATTTATAACTCAAGAACAGCTGTACCGGTTTGGCTGAAAATTTATAGGGAAGGTAGCTTAGGTAGGTGACGGACAGGATATATTTTATCTGGGGTGCGAGGCCGGGGCACCTCCACGTGGTGCACCCTGGAAACGTCCATTTGGACGGCCAAGATTCCGGCGGGAGGGGGGGTCTCCGCGTGCCGACTCTGAAGGCAGAGCGCACGGCGGATTTGGCCCGGGGCCAATGGGGCGGATGTGTCTCATGGCACTCCGTCGCCAGGGACGGTTGCGTCACGGCCCGGGGGCGTGACGGGTCGGTCGCTCGCGAGCGGCCAGACCCGGAAGGCCCAAACCGTAATCCTGAGTAGGGGGGTCAGGACCGGGGGTCTGCGGACTGCGGGGAAGAAAACCCCTATAAAAAATCACCCCAATCTCAAGTTTTGCTACTCGGCGAGGAGATGTATGGCTGGTGGGTTAAGAAGCGCGCGCGAAAAAAAAAAAGCGTCCAGTCGTTAGAGTAGTAGTCAAGGAGGACTTAAACTTCCACACCACGATGGCAGAAGCAACAAAACGTAAGTCTTCACCAGAGGGTCCCGGCCAGGCCGGGGAATCCCTTGCTGTGCCGGGGCTTGCGCGCGACGAGGAGTCGCGCCCAAGTTCCGGCACAGTCAGCCCCCAATCGTATGGGTGGGGGGCACCTTCTGCTCCAGCCGCGAGCCCGGCGAAACATGAGGCTCAAAAGAAGAAGTATAGGAAGAGGAAAGGCGCCGTAGGAACTGCGTATCAACGCAAGTTGCGCCTAAAGCGGGAAGCGGAACGGCGGGCACAAAAAGATGCCGCCGTGGCCGCGCGCGACGAGGGCGGTGCATCCGCAGCTACCGCAGAGCCGTCGCGGGACGGAAACGGCGATATCGCCGGGGCGTCGAGAGAGAGGAGTGGCAGCTCAGGACTGTCAAGCGACGAGGGCGGATCAGCCGCAGGGCCGTCGCGGGACGAGGGCGGCGGGGCCGCAGGACCGTCCGAACCAGGAGGAGGTAGTGACTCCGAGGAGCGGAGCGCCTCCGGTGGAAGGAGAGGCAGCTCCAGTATGACGCTGTCGAGCGACGAGGGCGGCAGTGCCGCAGAGCCGTCGCAGGACGAGGGCGGCAGGGCCGCAGGACCGTCGGGGCATGTTGTCTCGGGGTTGGAGATGTCGGCGGACGAGGGCGGTGTCGCAGGGCCGTCCGCCGAGGATGGTAAAGGCCGGAGTAGGGACGAGGGTGGTGATTTCGCCGCAGGGCCGTCCGTAGCTCTGGTTGGGTTGCCCGGCACGGTAGGCAGGTTGTCCGGGGTGCTGGGCGGGTCGTCCGGTAGAGGTGGGGATGGGTCGTCCGGCGATAGAGGGGCCGCCGTGGAGTCTGAGCCGCATCCTGCGGCGAGGGCTCTGACGGCGGCTTTAGGTGTCAGGGGAAGGGAGAGGGAGGGGGCCCGCTCCCCCCCGAGGGATAGGAAGCGCCCCCTGGAAAGGGAAGGCAGCTCCACGTCCGACTCGGAGGGGACCGATACCATCAGGCCTCCCCCCAAGGTTGCGACCGCGCGCCGGGGGCGCAGGGGTCGGGGAGGTGCGGTGGCGGCCAGACCGGCGACGCCGTGTCCGGCCGACCAGGGAGGCGAGGTGGCGGCCCTTCAGGCCGCAAACGCCCGCCTCAGCGAGGAGGTCTCCGGCTTGCGGGAGCGAAACCGCAGGCTGGAGACGGAACTTTCGGCGGTGCGGAGAGAGAACCGCGGGTTGGCCAAGGACGTGGCTGACCTGCGGTCTCAATTCGAGCGCCTGGTGCCGGCTGTGGCGCCGGCGCCGGCCCCGCCGCCGAAAAGGGTCGCGCCAGCGAGGGCGGGCCCATCGTCTGCGCCCGTGGCGCCGGCTGCGCCCGTCGCGGCCGCTGCGCCGGCTGCGCCCGTCGCGGCTTCGCCGCTGCCTCCCCTCGTCGTCGTCCCTCCGCCGGCTCGTGGCCGCGGGAGACCTCGGAAGGGGGAGGAGCCGCCGCCCGACGAGGTGCACGGCGTGTCGGAGTCGGCGGTACGCGTCATCCTGGCCCGAGTAGGGGTGATGATGGATGCGCGTATCGCCGCCGTAGCGGCCAGGCTCCCGCCTGAGCCGCCCCTCCGGCCGCCGCTCGCCGCGGACAAGGCGAGGCGGCCGCAAGCGTCGGCTCCCACGCCGCTGCCCTGTCAGGGTGGCCGCGTGGTGAGCTACGCTGCGGCCGCGGCTGGGCCCAAGGGGGCCAAGAAGGCCGGCAAGGTGCCGGCTCCCGCCAAGGCCGGGCCGCGGCCGGCGCCAGCGGCTGCACCGCAGGCGCCGGTCGGCGAACCCGCGGCTGCGCCTGCTGCGCTCAGCGCTGCTGCCAGGCTCGAACAGGGCTGGCAGGTGGCTGAGCGTAGCAGGAAGGCACGCGGCCAAAAGCGGAGAGTGGCGGCCAAGAGTGCCGCTGTGGCCGCCGCTCCCCAGGCGGGAGCCGGCGGAAAGGGGAAAAGGTCGCGTAGGGGCCTCAAGTCGCCGAAGACGGCTGCGGTGGTAATCACCGTACTGCCTGAGGCGGCTGAGAGGGGCCTAAACTATGAGGCCGTCCTAAGACGCGCCCGGCGGGAGCTGGACGTCTCCGACATCGGGGGCGTCGAGGCGAGGACCCGCAAAGCCCGGACAGGGGCTCGAATACTCGAGTTCCCTGGGGCCGAGGGCGCGAAGACGGCCGATAGTTTGGCCACGATGCTGAGGGGGCTGTTCGGGCCAGAGGATGGAGTCCGAATCGCCAGGCCCGTCAAGTGCGCAGATATGCGCCTCACGGGTCTGGACGACTCCGTGGCGGTGGAGGACATCCGGGAGGCCATTATGGCGCGTACCGGGTGTGCCTCGGACACCGTCCGGATTGGCACCATCCGCCCTGGTCCGGGCGGCGTCGGTGCTGTCTGGGTGCAGTGCCCAGTGGAGTCGGTCAAGCAATTGGCCGACTCAGGCAGGCTCCTCGTGGGCTGGAGTTCGGCGCGGGTAACCGTGCTGGAGCCCCGGCCTGCGAGGTGTTATAAATGCATGGCGGTCGGGCATACCCGACCGACATGCAGAAACTGCTTTGACTGCAGCGGGCTATGTTTCCGTTGCGGTCAGGCTGGACACCAGGCGGCATCGTGCTCTGCGGTGCCCCACTGCCCCGCGTGTGCGGCGGGCAATAGGCCTGCCAAACACCGCATGGGCTCTGGGGACTGCAGACCCCCGGCATCGGCCCCGAAGGGGCGGGGCGGCCCATCGACCGGGCCAGCCCCCGCTCCGAGCGCGGCCCGATCGCCCGTTAGCGCGGAGGAGGTGACGATGGATACGGACCGTTAATGGACCCCGTATCCATTCGTTTCCTCCAGGCCAATCTCAGCCACTCCGCCGGTGCGCAGGACGTGTTCCTGCAAGCCATGGCGGAGTGGTTGATAGGAGTAGCCGTAGTCGCGGAGCCGTACGTGGTGCCCGACCGGATTAACTGGTTGGGTAGCGCTGATGGCACCGTGGCAATCGTCGCCTCCACGTCGTGGCCTTCGTCGTCTCTGACCCTTAGGGACAGGGGCGTCGGATACGTCGCGGCGGACTGGGGGGAGATTACGCTCTTCGGAGTTTATCTCTCCCCTAACTGGAGTGTGACCGATTTCGAGGCCTTCCTCACCATCATGGAGGCCTCGTTACGGCGACTGGCATCGCGCCAGGTCTTCGTCCTGGGGGACTTTAACGCCAAGTCCGTGGCGTGGGGGTCCCCTAGGACGGATGACCGAGGACGGGCGATCGAGGAGTGGGCGGCGGCACTGGGCCTCTGTTTGCTGAACAGGGGCTCGGTGCATACGTGCGTGCGACAACGGGGCGGGTCGATAGTGGACCTTTCGTTCGCTAGCCCCGAGGTCGCCGCACGCGTGGGGAGCTGGCGCGTCGTGGAGGAGGTGGAGACCTTGTCGGACCACCGGTATATCCGGATGGAGGTCTCCCCTGCAATCCCGACGCCCAGCAGGGGTCACGGGGCGGATGGGCGTCCTGCGTTCCCGCGATGGGCTGTGGGTCGCTTAGACCGGGACCAGCTGGCGGAGACAGCCATCGTATACTCGTGGCTGTCCTCTGCCCACCAGTCGGACGGGGTGGACGCCGAGGCTGGCCGCATCCGCAGTGCGTTGACGCAGATCTGCGATGCGGCCATGCCCCGGGTACGGCGTCTGCCCCCGAGGAGGGGTGTCCACTGGTGGTCCCGGGAGCTGGCGGATCTCCGGGCTGCGTGTATCCGCGCCCGGAGGGCCTACACCCGCAGCCGGCGGCGCCATCGCGACGCGGAGCGGGAGGCCGTGCTTTACGAGGGCTACCGCAATGCGCGGTCGGCCTTCAGGCTGGCCGTCCGCTCCGCCAAGGACGTCAGTCGGCAGGAGATGCTGGACGGTCTCGACCGTGACCCCTGGGGACGCCCCTATCGCGCGGTGCTGAATAGGCTACGCGCGCGGGGCCCTCCCCTCACCGAGACTCTCCAGCCCGGCCTTCTCACCCGGGTCATCGAGGACCTGTTCCCGCGGCGGGCGGAACACACGCCCCCGGTCATGGCTCCGCCAGACACTGACCGGGAGGCCGACGACGACAGTGTTCCGCCCATCACGGAACCCGAGATGGGGGTGGCGGTGACGCGCATGCGCGCAAAGTCTACCGCCCCCGGGCCCGACGGTGTTCCTAACCGCGTGCTGGCCCTGGTCCTCGAACACCTGGGACCCCGCCTCAGGGAGCTGTTCGACGCGTGTTTAGCGTCCGGACGGTTCCCTGGGTGCTGGAAGGAGGGAAGGCTGGTGCTCCTGCCGAAGCCGGGACGGTCTCCGGAGTCGCCTTCGGCCTACAGGCCTATCGTGCTGCTCGATGACACGGGCAAGCTACTGGAGAGGGTGGTAGCTGCCCGCATCGAGCGGCACCTCGTCGGCACGGGGCCCGATCTGTCGGACGCCCAGTTTGGGTTTAGGAGGGGTCGTTCGACGATCGCGGCTCTGTTGCGCCTGAGGGCCGTGGCGACTGAGGCCGTCACCGGCGGGGGAGTGCTGTTGGTGGTGTCCCTAGACATCGCCAACGCATTCAATGGTCTGCCATTCAGCTGCATCAGGGAGGCGCTCCGGTATCACGGGGTGCCAGTTTACCTGAGGCGGCTAGTGGCAGACTATTTGGAGGGGCGCAGCGTCCTCTGCACCGACCGAGCAGGGGACGTTGTGCGGACGCCCATGACGTGCGGTGTCCCACAGGGGTCGGTCCTCGGACCCACCCTGTGGAACATCGGCTACGACTGGGCGTTGAGGGGGAGCCTCCCGCCCGGGCTGGGCGTGATTTGTTACGCCGACGACACGCTCGTCACAGCCCGCGGTGGGACGCTAGAAGAGGCGGTAAGCCTGGCGACCTCGGGTACCGAGGAGGTCGTCAGACGGATCGAGGCGCTGGGGTTGAGGGTCGCCCTGGACAAGACGGAGGCCCTCTTGTTCCATGGGCGCACTATGAGCCCTCCCATCGGCGTCTCGATCACCGTCCACTCGGTCGACATCAGCATCCGGGCCCATATGAGGTACTTGGGCCTGGTGCTCGACGGGCGATGGTGGTTCCGGGAGCATTTCCGTAGGCTCGCTCCGCGGCTCGTCGGCACGGCGTCCGCCCTATCGTGGCTTATGCCGAACGTGGGCGGACCGAGCGCTGCGTGCCGACGGCTGTATGCGGGGGTCATCCGGTCGATGGCCCTGTACGGCGCACCGGTGTGGGCGGGGTCCATGACCGCCCGACTCAGGGCCCTTCTGTGGCGACCACAGAGGGTCATGGCGGTCAGGGCCATCCGCGGATACCGCACGGTGGCGACGGAGGCAGCGTGCCTATTGGCCGGGACTCCCCCGTGGGACCTGGAGGCGGAGATGCTCGCCGAACTATATCGGCGGGTGACGGGGGTGCGAGCGGAGGGCGGTGTGGTCTCGTTGAGGGATCTCACCGCCTGGCGCGTCGACGCCCGCCGAGACGTCATCGCCCGTTGGGCAGTCCGGCTGGAGAGGCCTCGGTTCGGGGTGCGAACCGTGGAGGCCTTCCGGCCGGTGCTGATGCAGTGGTTGGAGAGGCGGCACGGGGTGCTCTCCTTCCGACTGGTGCAGGTTTTGACGGGGCATGGGTGCTTCGCCAAATACCTGCACAAGGTCGTTAGGAGGGAGAGTACACCGTCCTGCCACCACTGCGATTGCGACGAGGACACGGCGCGCCATACGCTCGAGGCCTGCGGGGCTTGGGCAGTGCAGCGCTGTGAACTCGTCGCAATCATCGGTACGGACCTGACGCTGCCGGCTATCGCTAGGGCGATGGTCGACAGCGTCGGGAATTGGGACGCGGTCGCAGCCTTCTGCGAGACAGTGATCTCGCGGAAGGAGGCGGCGGATCGCCTGCGCGAGGAGCGCAGCCTCGATGAGGAGATCCGCCGCCGGCGACTGGGGCGGCGCAGGCGCAACTATCTGCGCCTCATGCCGCCCTAGCCGAGGCCGCGGGTGACGTGACCGGGGATTAGTCCGTCACCCGCCGAGAGGCCGACCGCGTGAGGAAAGACCGACGTCCTCCCCGAGGGGGGGGACGTCGGTCGATGGGAGGGTACCCCAATAGGGGGTATTCCGTCGGGCCGACCACTGACGACAAGTTAACGCTGCTCCAGTGGTCGGCCCAACGACGAAGGCGACGTGGTTTTCGGGTGGGTCGCGGGAGTTGCGTGCTCAAGCCCCTCTGTCGCCCCGGACGGAGTGGTGCGGAGGCGCGCCGACCGCGGCCCACCCACAAAAAAAAAAAAAAAAAAGGATATATTTTATCCCGTTTTTTTTTTATTAATGGTGTTTATATATTACAAGACTTCGCCAATAACTCTTTTATCCCGTTCGATCGCGTTCCCGTGTGACGTGACATAAAATGTCAAAGAAAGTACAATTCATTATGAAACGTAGAATAAAAAAACGCATTTGATATGTAATAACAAAACGTAAATGACAGCTAAACGTAATTTTGTCTATAGTTAAGTATGGTTGAAAATCTGATAATTATAATTTTGAGAAATCAGAAAATCACAGAAATCATTAATGAGTAATTTGTATTCTCTTTGAATCATCATTAACAATACCGCGACCAAGACGATCGAATCTTTCCCGAAAAAGCTGTAATGGTTCTTTTATTAGAGACTATACTTTCGGAAATTCAGAAAATATTATCACGAAAAAAATTATGGCGGTACGAAGTTCGCCGGGTCAGCTAGTGTTTAAATAAACTGAATGGTAGCGGCAACGAATACTACTAACCTGTACATCACTCGAGGGTGTCGTAAAAGGCGATTTAGAGCCTGGGCCTGAGCCTACACCATCTAATGGCGAATGGTCAACAATTATATTCCCAAGGACGCTTGACGTCAGGCTACTGGCCCGTGATAAAACTACTGCCAAACCATTTCGCAATATGTACTAAAGAAGAATGGTAAATGTTGATTCAACCCTAGTAATTGGAATTTGCCGTGTGGTGACGGAGTAAGAATACAATTCACCACCCCCTCTGACACCCGTGGGTATCGTAAAAGACGACTAAGTGATATATTACGCATATGACATCTATGCAAGAGGAGGAAAACTCGAAATAAAATCTTATACCGACCTGTCTGCCTCCTATTATGGAGGAGGCTCGAGCCCAGCAGTGGGACGTATATGAGCCGAAATGATGATGATAAGTAATTAGGATAAGAATAGGATAATGATAACATGTATAAATATATAAACAGACAATCTTACAACCAAAAGACGAGACAGTTATTCGCGTGAAACATTAGCAATCATTAATATATTAAATTGTTTTGACACAGATGCCGTAGTTGTCATTTGATTGACTTGACCACTGATGGCAATCGTAATCATTAATTTCAATATAATGTCACACAACTACGTGGACCTTGAATATCAAGTTTCAGGGTCAATTAATTTGTATGCCTAGAATGAAATTCTTGCGTTTAGGTTCTCATCGTGTTCTTATTTTCTGACTAGCAGCTTCTCGCGGCTATATCCCCGTAGTTCCCGTGGGAATATAAATATAAAATATAGCCTATATTACTCGCTAATAATGTAGCTTACCATTAGTAAAAGAATTTATAAAATCGATTTATTGGTTTAGGCGTTAAAGCGTAGCAAACTAACAAATTCATATTCGCATTTATAGTATTAGATGGGATTAACATTTCAGCTCATATGTCCCACTGTTGGGCTCAAGTCTACTCCCCAATAGTAGGGAAATTAATCTAATATACCACTCTGGTCAGACGTGGTTTTATTTTAAGTTTTTCTTCTCTTGCATTGATGTTACATGCATATGTAATCCCTTAGTCGTCTGTTATAACACTCACGAATAAAAGGGAGAAATTTTTAATTATCTTTGTTATTCTGTTGACAATGACTTACCATTCTTAGCATTAGGACAAGCCATTGATGTTTTATATATCTACTAGCCGACCCAACAGACGTTGTTCTGTTCTAATAACATAAAGGAATTCTCCTTGAAATCGACAGCAGCGACATCTACCGGGTCCAATTGTGAATTTAAACCATTCTCGAATCCCCTTGAATTCACACAAAAAATTTCATCAACATCGGTCCAACTGTTTAGGAGGAGTTCAGTGATATATACAGGTACGCAAGAAATATATATATAAAGATTATCAGCTTGTCTATCGTTACTTGTTCAAAAGTAATGATGGACAAGCTCATCTAAATGCTAGCTTTCACTTAATGGAGATAAAGAAGCCTTACTTGTTACGGAATGCAGATTGACATTTGCACATACGTTTCTCAGAAAAGCTCTTCATTCCATTTTTTACGGGCTGTAGTCAGCAAGCATGCAGCGTGAAATAGTAGGTCAATTCCACTCCCATTATTTACACATCGTTGGGCAGAGCCCTTGGACGGCAAGGGTGAGGCGCCGGCGTTCAGCCTAGATATCGCAAAAGCGTTCGATGGGGTTTGGCACATGGCACTTCTGTCGAAGTTACCATCATACGGAATTGGCCTATTATTATATTGACTCCGTAATTGGATCGCCAGCTTTTTGGATGGTCGGAGTATAAAAGTCGTCGTAAATGGCTCCTGCTCCGATACCATGACCATTAATGAGACTCGGTGCTCTCCCCGACGTTGTTTATCTTGCACATCAATGACATGCTCTCTATCGAGAAAATGCAATGCTATGCGGATGACAGCACGGGTGACGAGCGGTACACCGAGCAACGGAATATCCCTCGGAATACACAGGAAAAAAGGGTTCAACTTGTGTCTGAAGTGCGCTCTCTGGGGCGGGCCTCGGAATGGGGTGAATGGAACTTAGTCCAGTTCAATCCCACAAAGATACAAGTCTGCGCATTCACTGCGAAGAAGGACCCGTTTGTCATGGCGCCTCAGTTCCAAGGAGTAACTCTCCCAATTTCTGAGAGTATTGGGATTCTCGGCGTCGAAATATCGAGCAAAGTCCAGTTTGGGAGTCATTTGGAGGACAAAGCCAAATTGGCAAGCCAAAAGTTAGGCGTCCTGAACAGAGCCAGGCGGTACTTCACACTGAGACAGCGTCTTGTGCTATACAAAGCACAAGTTCGTCCTCATGTGGAGTACTGCTCACATCTCTGGGCAGGTGCGCCTAAATATCAGCTAGACCCACTTGACTCTCTGCAAAGACAAGCTGTTTGAATCGTCGGGGATCCCAATCTTACGGACAGATTGGAGTCGCTGGAGTAGCGGAGAGACTTTGGGTCACTCTGTGTACTCTACCGACTCTTTCACGGGGAGTGCTCCGAAGAACTGTTCGACTTGGTACCATCGTCACCATTCTACCAACTTACCACTCGACATCGTAGCAGAGTTCATCCATTTCACCTGGAAACGTTATGGTCTTCAACTGTACGTTTCCAGCGATCATTTTTTCCACGTACGTGCAGGCTCTGGAATGAACTACCTGTTGCTGTGTTTCCCGAGCGCTATGACATGTCCTTCTTTAAACGAGGTTTAAGAAGAGCTTTTTCATCACGAAAGGCAACGGCCTGGCTGTGCCTCTGGTATTGCAAAGGTCCATGTGCGGCAGCGTCACTTACCATCAGGTGTGCTGCCTGCTCGTTTGCCACCATCGGCAATAAAAAATAAAGCGAGGGTTGGCTTAACCGCCTGGATCGCGAGGAAGAAAACCTCTATAAAACAATCACCCAGAATCCTAAGTTCTGGCGCGCGGCGAGAGGATGCAAGGCTGATAAAAAAAAGGGGGTGAGATTGCCAAAAATTCTTTCATAGCGCTTGGTAAGCGAGCACTAAGAAAAAATCTTGGGGTAACCTAAGAAAGCCGGCAGTGTACTAAAACGATCGTTCCCAGACTCAGTGATTTCGTTTATACGCTTTTCACCCCCTTAGGGGTAAAATTGCAGAAAACTCTTTTTTACTGAGCACTTTCCTCAAGAAAGACTACTTCATACAAAATTTCACGTTTCTAGGTCTAACGATTTCGGCTATACATTTTTCACCCCCTTAGAGGCTGAATTTCAAAAAATAATTTCTTACTCACTTATAACAAAAGAAAGAGAATCGCATACAAAGTTTTAGGTTCCTAGCCCCAATAGGTTGGTCTATACGCTTTTCACCCCCTTAAGATGGTGATTTTCCCAAAATCCTTTGCTAGTGCTCGTGTACCCCTGTACCCCAAGAAAAACGACAGTGTAAAAAAATACGTTTCTAGGCCCAGTAGTTTCGGTTGTTTGCTTTTTGGTCTTTTAGGGGTTGAATTTCATCCCAATGTAAGTGAAATTTTCAAAACGCTAGAACAAATATTTATTTATTTATTATCAAGTGCCTTAATAGAAAGATTCATGGTTCTATCATCGAAAATGATGAATTTCCATACAAAATGTCATCCCTCTATTTCAACCCCTTATACACGTTTTTTGCAATAAAATGTAGCTTATGCCCCTTCTCAAGCTTTAGTCTGCAAATTTCATTAAAATCGATTCAGTGGTTTAGACGTGAAAGCGTAACAGACAGACAGACAGAGTTACTTTCGCATTTATAATATTAGTAAGGATTGGTGCCAGTATCGAGTTATTATATTGATTACATATTCACGTCTTTAGTGTCGTACGTACGTAATTAGTCTTTCAGTCAGTCGTTAGCATGACTTGGTGCTGATATCCAAGTCATGCCTTCTCTGGGAATTTTGTCAGAATGTCAAAATGCACGCAATTCACTATTATATCATATTCACTACATTTCAGAATTTTATCTGCATTATATTACATAAAATATCAGCAAAATTATTCAATATAACACTTCAAAACACTAAAATAATGAAAAAAATATAAAAGCGCTACGTGACATTTTGACATTCACGTCAAAATTCCACATCATAGAGTAGTACTATATATTGGAAATAGAGAGCCCACTCTCGTTTTTTGACATCAGTAATGTCAAAAGAAAGCACCATCTATTATATTTTTCAATAATTATTTCATACCCACACACGCTTAAAATGTACACCTACGCACTCAAAGACACTCCTTACACACACATACAGCTCACGCACACATTTGTATATTTATGTGTGTGTATTCTATTATCCTATACGTAGTATTTTAAGAACACTCTATATCCTAAGTATTGAATAGCTAATACTTAGCAAATCAATACCTAACTATAAAGAAATAATTTCGGGTGCGAATTCAAAGTTCCCATGACTTTTAGCATTTACAATATTCATTAAATCGTAAATTGAAAGTTACTGTTTGTTTTACTATTTGAAGCAAAGCATCGCAGGCAAATCTGTGTATGTAATACAGAGTACACAAATCAACTATCAATAAGATCTGGCCATAGAAAATGATATTCTGCCGCACCTGTTAAATTACAGAGTGGACTTCAATAATTTTGAGAACAATAAGGACTCTGAGAAAGACGACCTTAAAGATTTATACTTAATCGTGTTTCTTTATTCTAAATCATTTGTTATCGTAGCTAAGAATTTAAAACGGATTACGATAGTTGTAAATTTTCTTTAAATACAAGTTTATAGTGGAAATAATAGTGTGAGCTTAGAATAATAACGTATAGAAGGATAGTGTCAGTACTTCGAACTTTAAAAATGTGAATCTAAAAATACTAATGGCGGGCAGACGATTACACACGTACACACGGAAACCACTACACAAATTATGAAATCAAATTTTGTTGTTATTAACATAAATCGTCTAAATACTTTCAAAAGTAATGTTAAAAACCTTTTTATGTTTTTCAAATGTGTTGTGGCACCATTTGAATGCACAAGCCGTCATAATTATCTATTTATTTTTTAAGAGTTGCGTACGTTCGTGCAGTGCAATGACTTGTACATTACGGGACTGTTCCGGCGTAGGCTCCATTAGGCTCCAATTGAAATGCCTCACTTTTTGTGCGTGGACTTACCTTCTATATGTTATTATTCTAAGAGTGTGAGATAGTAAAATAACTAGAACATTTCTGAAATTAGTTAAACATTGAAATCTAAAGACAATTTAAATATATGATACATTCAATTTATTTTTATACATTCAATAAGTTAACCTACAGAGAGTAATTTAAATAATACATTATTTGAATCTTAAAGATTAAGTAATATAACAACGATTGTTGTTCAATTACTTTCTTATGTTGAAATACTAACAATCAATTTATCAATACAGTAAAAAAAAAGAGAAAAATAACATCACAGGCGGAATATGAAACAAAAAAATCACCACATATTTAAGAATCCTTGTAACATAGAAATATTTATAAATGAAGCTAAAATGTAAGACATAATTTCAGATATAGTGCGGTAAATATAATAAAAAGGTTCTGGCAAATTATGACAACTTATTACTATTACTAAGATAGGTAAATAGTAATAAGTAATTACAAAAAAAAGTTATGTTATATAGTGAAGGTCCACACTGTCGACAATCTTCTGTCTACAGCTGCGGGTCTGTCCGTCCGAGCTAGTACCACAGTTTTGCAGAAAATTGACGTATGAGTAATAGCAACTTGTTATTGCACTTCGTTTGTTTAGTGAGAGAGCCAGCAGTCCTATTTTCGATATACATATGGTGGATTTTGGTTGGGTGGCTTTAATAGGTATCACCGAACCTCAGTGCACGCATTCACACTCTTTACACTTTCTTTAAGCCGCCTAGGAAAGGTTCATGAGCGACAGTATCACTTACCATCTGGTGTTGTGTTTGCTTGTTTGCCACCAACAGCCATGAAAAAGACAAATTTTATCACAGAAGCAACACAAATCGGGTTTTTTTTTAAATTAAATGAACAATTCTGCAAAAAGCATTTGCAAATGTGCAATATACGAACACACTAAGGTGTAAGGTAAAGTCTGTAGAAAGAAAATCCCGTCCGTAATTTTGTGAATATTTTTGCGGTAATTGTCATTTTTTTGTTAATTTTGCGAAACACAATTACTTATTTTCTCAATGCTTTATAATTTCGCTTTCATGGTTTTGCTTTGCTTCTATAAATGAGATAATTGATTTTTTTCATTATTAGTGTCTCTACGCTGGCTTCGAATTTTCTTTAACGAATTGTTGTTAAAGGAGATTTTCTTCATTGCTGCTCTATTCCTGCAATAATAACATTTTATTTCAATTAAGTTATTCTGATTAACATAAATCAATTGATCTTCACTCTTGGCATTGATAATTTCTTTAAAATTTAAAATTATAGCCTTGTTGATGTCTAAATCAACTATATTTACAACTAAACCTAACTATAACTACTCTAGCAGTCGACTCACTAATCCCTTAGGCGCACTTACGAACATGCGCACGAAAGGAATATTGAACATAGAATTTCATGTTAAGTTTTCTTTCCCTTGCAGTCCAGTTAATATAGCCTACATACCATATGCTTTAGTCGTCTTTTACAACATCCACAGTCAAGAGATGAATTGTATTCTGACTCCACGGCAAGTTAAAATTAAATATGTAGCTTTAAAGGGCTAATTTTAACATACTTTTTATTTGTTTGGTTATTTTGTTTACATTTATACTATGTTTGTGTTCTCTTTTAAAGCAAAGCAGCTTAAATCTCTGTAATATAATATTTTTCTGTGTGGTGCCGGAGTAAGAATACATTTCACCACTCCCTTTCTTACCCGTGAATGTCGTTAAAGACGACATCGGATATAATATGCATAATAGAGAGAGAAAAAGAAGGAAAGCCCGAAATAAAACCCTATACCAACCCGTATGTCCAGCGTGGTACAGGAATCTCTCTTATTACGGAGGAGTTTCGAGCCCAGCAGTGGAACGTATACCTATGAGCTGAAATGATGATGATGAATATAACTTTCAAATTATGTAGTATAAACTAATTTCAAAATGTGTGTACTGTGTAGGTATATATTAAACATTGTTAAGTCTCATACTTGCTAGAATACAATTTTAAACTGACAATACATAATAATTATTATAAAATCAAACCAAGAATTTAAGGTTTCTCAGTCGCAGTTTAACATATTTATCATACATTTTTTTTTTTTGGGTTATTTTTTGGGTTATACACTCGCGTGCAAGTAAATCGAAGTTGACCACAGCTCACCGTCAAGCACGCCTTCACTTTGCTCGAGAACACTTGGATTGGAGCATAGAGCAATGGCAGTCAGTCCTGTTCACTGATGAGACTAGGATGTGTCTCCATGGCAGCGATAGAAGAGGCCGGGTTTACCGGCATCCCGGTGAACGGTTTTCACAGTGCTGCTTTGTTGAAACCGTGGCATATGGTGGCGGTTCTTGCATGATGTGGGCTGGAATTTCCTTAGAAGGAAAAACGGATCTTGTTTTCGTTCCTGGGGGAGGCCGGGGAGGAGGTCTGACCAGTGATCGTTACATTGAAGAGGTTCTACGGGATCAAGTTGTCCCTTATCAAGGCGTTATTGGGGATAATTTCATCTTGATGCATGACAATGCCCGATGTCTCACTGCTCGGGCGACACGTGAGTTCCTGAACGAAGTTGGAATTGACACTATGGATTGGCCAGCGCTCAGCCCCGATTTGAATCCCATTGAGCACATATGGGACGAGCTCAAAAGGAAAGTTAGAGCGAGGAATCCAGCTCCTACAAACATAAATGAGCTCAAGACTGCGTTGGTAGAAGAGTGGAGTCGAATACCACAATCATCAATAAAAAAGTTGATTAGGTCTATGAAGAATCGCATGAGGGCAGTGATCAGGGCTAGAGAAGGGAATACCAAGTATTGACATGAATAAATTCTTTTTCTTACACACATTTTGTTTCATTTATACACAATAACCTCATACTGTGAAATTGTATGAATTTTCAATATTTTTTACAATATCATTGACATACACCTTTTTTACTAAACTACTGAATCGATTTTCATGCAATTTACACCATTTTAAAGCCCAATTCCTAGGCTTTAAATATGTAAAACATTATAAAGAGGTAAAATGAGTCATTGTTAAGATAAATCACTTTTTATGCGCACTTGACGCTTGAGTCGATTTACTTGCACGCGAGTGTAGTTATAGACAGCGTACCCGCCGCCCGGCACCATCCGGGGTGATAGAGGAGCGGTGCGCGGTCTCTAACCCACCGTAGCACGTCGCCTTCGTTGTTGGGCCGACCATCGGTACCGAGTTCCTGGTCTTCCGTGGTCAGCCCAACGGCATACATCGCGAGGTACCCTCTCCCCTCGACATCACCTTTCCGTAACGTCGGTCGCCGTCGTGCGGTCAGCCTCTATGCGAGTGACGGTCTAAAAGCCCGGTCTCCGGGGTCGGTCTTTACAGGAAAGTAGAAAGTGGGAATATATTATAATCTTAACCCATCACCAAAAATGTTACAATGAATAATAATATTACCTCGGCAATATTATTTTAATGCTTAATCTTTAGTCGTTTTGAACATAGCCCCAGATACATGTTATGTGAAATTATTTAACAATTACATTAATTATGTCCTTATTTAAAGAAAAACTATTCACAACCTTATTAATTGAATAAATAAATACCTGCCTTAGTTACATTTAACTCGGATAGAATATCAGTTCCAGCTTTTAAGTTTTGTGTTGCAGCAGTTGTAGTGACTGAAATAATAAATATATTTATGTCTTAATACATTTGTTATGTGACATTCTATAACAAATCTATCGTTTCTAGGAGCCCCGTAAAATGCAAACAAGAAATGATATGCTAGTGTAGAGTATTTACTCACTAAATGCTCTGTTTCGTCCTGGGACGAGACAGTCACTAAATAACCTGCACTTACCCTTACTCCGCTTTAAAAAATAGACTATAGGTAGTATCTGTGTAACACTATTTATCTACTGACAGTATGGTTTGGTCGATACCTATCTATGTATCATCATTATCGTTTCAGCTCATATACATCCCACTGTTGAGCTCGAGCCTCCTCCACAATAGGAGGGAAGTTGACCTGGTCAGATAGGTTGGCATAGGGTTTTATTTCAAGTTTTCCTTCTCTTGCATAGATGTTATATGCTTACTACATATTATCCCTCTCTCGTCTTTTATGACATCCACGGGCAAGATAGCGAGTGGTGAATTGTACCTATTCTTAATTTGTAACCACACGGAAATCGTTAACAAACACAAATTCTTAAACGTCATTTACACGCCCACGGATAAGACAGGAGGTGGTGAATTGTATTCTTAACTAGCAACCCGCCCTCGCTTCGCTTCCGTTTCAGTCGCTTAAACCCGCGTAGTTCCCGTTCCTGTGGGAATATCGGGATAAAATATAGCCTATGTTACTCCCTGATATTATAGCTTTCCAGTGGTGAAAGAATTTTTGAAATCGGTTCGGTGGTTTAAGCGTGAAAGCGTTACAAACAAACAAACATCCTTACTTTCCCATTTATAATATTAGTATGGATAGTTAAATAATACGTTCTGCTGAATAAATATATAAAGTACTTACGAGCGTCATAGGAATAATTAAATGCACATTTTTTGGCATGATATACGGCTTCTTTTATATTTTTTAGATCATCGTTTGACAAGAATCGTGTCCTATATAAACATCAGCCCACAAAACTTATATTACTTCATATTTTCTATTCTTCTTCTTCTTGTATTATAGCAATAAGCTAGAGTTATGAGCTATTGGCACCAGTGACGAGTTGGAATATTTATTCTTCACGTCTTTAGTCACGTCACGTATTTTAATCATCAAAAAATTTTCAATTTCTTCTTCTTCTTATTTAATGGCAATGAGCTACAATAATATGAGCTATTAGTGCCAATGTCGAGTATATTGATTATTATTCACGTCTTTAGTCTTAGTCTTTCAGTCAGTCTTTAGCATGACTTGGTGCTGATATCCAAGTCGTGCATCTCTGGTAATTTGGGCAGAATGTCAAAATGCACGTAATTCACAATTATATCATTTTAACTACATTTCAAAATTTTATCTGCATTATATTACATAAAATATCAGCAAAATTATTCAATATAACTCTTTAAAACACTAAAATAATGAAAATAATATAAAAGCACTACATGACATTTTGACATTCGCGTCAAAAGTCCTATTTTAATCATAAAAAAATTTTCAATTTCAGTTTTCTATATATTTTCATTATATTTAAATTTACAATTGACAGCGTCATGTAGTTATCTACAACTTTTTAATTAAAGAATAGAGAAATAGTGGGTACTTCGTAGTTCGATGGAGGTTTTATGAGAATAAACTTTGTAGGTACTTTGGCTTTTTAAAATGATTATTGATAATAAATATTTTATATTAAATACGATGTTAATAAATTCTAATCGAATAAAATAAGAATTACTAGGATATCAGTTAATTAATGTATTAAATTCAAAATCTGTATTTATTTGCGACATCTAGTCACAGTTATTTACATTATTAGTGTCAAATAAATGTAAACTATTGGAAATCAAAACTAGATAGCGCTATATTATAAAACGACTGTCCCCCCTGTTCCACATTGAAAGTTTTATTACAACGTTTTATCTAGTTGACATTTGTGACGGTGTGCGCACGCATCGTTAAATATCTGTAATAACGATGATTGTTGGACGTCAGAGACATCGATAATTCACTATAAAAAGTCAGAGATCTTAGTCCGCCCGTGACCATGAACGCTATAAAGTGTTCGAAACGTCGGGCAATCAGAAATCAAATACAAACGCAATAAAAGCCGTAGGTTTATTTATAACGCCAAAATAAGTATACCTTACAAAAAAATTGTTTCGAAACACCGATGTTTTTTGTACATCGATGTTTGTTTTGAAACATCGATACATCGATGTTCTTGTTTAAGATATTTATATCCCTAGTTATAGTGATATAAGTTGAAATATATGAACGAATGAATAATATTACGCTGCACAATGGCGTAACGTTTAGAAGTTAAGGGCACCGAGGAAATAACCCAAAAAATGCGTTCGTTTGCTCCCTTACTGTGTCCTTATTTTCAACGCTTTAGTTGTGTAATTCTTATACAAGATATTTAAGGATTGACTCTATGCATTAAACATCTTAAAAACACGATCACTCGTAATTTCCTCGATAGAAAAAAAATCCAAAGTTATCTCTAAATGAAAAAGTAAACCCATAATACGGCGCAAATAGTACACAAAAGCTTATAAAATTTGGAAAATTAATAAATCTTCATGTTTCCTATAACTTATACATTTTTAAAATGTATATTTGTTTTAATAATATGAAGGAAATACCTAAATTTATTTGCGCTTCGTCCACTTTAGTTAGAGCCGCTGCACTTCCCCCCAGTGTTGCCAACCATACGATTTAAATCGTATTTATACGACTTTTTTGGTTCTTGTACGATGTACGATCGAATCGAATCGAATCTTAAATGAAACTGAAATGAAAAATAAGCTAGGCATCCGGACAAATGTCCCAAAAAAAAAGCTCATCAAAATTTGTCCAGAGGATTTTATTTCCATTAGTTTCGATACGTACGTATTATATTTCTGGAATTTTTGGCAAAATACTATCTTTTTTAGTCCGTGGTACGATCTTCTAAAAAATAAAGTTGGCAACCCTGCTTCCCCCCTATCCGCTTTAGTGCTGCTTCGGCTATCGGACGGGAAGATTGTGTCGCTTGCGCATACACACAATTTTATAAAAATAGAAAAATATAAAAGAAAAACTGTAAATAGCTTTGATAAAAGTATTTTAAATTGCTTGTGTTACTACATATTGTAAATATCAGCAGCATCTCGCTAGTTGATCGGCGCACGGCTGCTGTAGCCTGTTGTTGTCGGTGCTCCTCACGCACACATACACAAAACGCATAAAATACCTATAATCGGTCAGCGACAAAAGCTCTATGTCCCCTTTAACATTTTTACTTGACAGGCTCTGGTCTGGCCATAAACAGCCTAATCTGGCCGGGACGACGGAAGAGTGCAGATCTATAATCATATTGGCTCCGTAGCGTCATTGGGCTGACAACCGATACTGATTTCTTGACTTCTGTGACCGACCTGATAACAAAGACACCGGCCTTTCGTGCAGGATTCGAATCCTGCGTGGGACAATACTCTGTGAGATCCACAAATTGTTGTTCCTAATCGGGGGGTGTAATTTCTGTCCGTTATTTGTATGTTTATCACATACCCCGCATTATACAGCGTCTTTCTTTAGTGCAGAATGTTCAATTGTATTTTGATTCCGTCGCCCCTACAAGGAGAAATGATTTTAGGAATCAACGATTCTTAGCCTTTTATTAATACTAATAAAACTCTTATAACATGAAACAAGAACTAGCAATCATCATTATTCTTTCTTCCATTCTTTCAGGTTAATAAAGAAGGACCTAATTTAAAAACAAATGATTCAAATAATCACAATATTCCTAAAACTGCAGAGGATAAACAGCCTGTATCAACAGCAGAAAAAAATCAAGCATTGCAAGAAGATTATGACTTCGTTGCTCATAGGCAAATTCAAAAACCGACTAAGTAAGTAGACAACTAGTTTAATGTTGGTATTGATTCTTGTGGTAATCATTAAGCCGGTACCGGGCCAGTCACCAAAATGAGCCCGTAGGATAGTGGAGATGCCGTGACTAAAGCCCATTTCTTTTTCATTCGTCATATGAGGGGTGTATGCCGTAAACTTCACGCTTGGTAGGCGGGTTGGCGATCACAGTATACATTTCCCAGGAGAGACCTGCTACCTCCTGTTGATCTTTAGCCGATTCTTATGACTCCCAAGGGCAAGCAAGGGGTGGCGACAATGGTATTCTTATCCCGTCGTCACATGGTATAACTATGGTACATACAGGGTGACTGGTAAAAGATTCTATATATTAAAGGACTGAAGAACATGTCATAGCACTCTGCAAACACAGCAGCAGATGGTTTATTCCAGATCTTGCACAAACGTAGTAGAAATGATCGCCAGAAACGCATAGTTGAAGTGTATAATATTTCCAGGTATGGATGGTAATGGATGAGTCTTGTTAAGGTGTCGAGTGGGACGTTAGTAAAATGGTGACGGTGATACCAAGTCAAACAGTACCCGTCACAGCACCCGCCATGAAAAAACTAATTGAATAAACAGAGTGACACTAAGTCCCACCGCCACTCCAGCGACTCTAATCTGTCCGTAAGATTGGAAAGTGAAGAAGAGCCGCTTACATACTGTTATTATATAGGTAGCCATCACACCTAAAATCACATAAACCAAACATGCTTAAGTGTGAAAACTCTTACGAGTACGATAAAAGAAGAGAATAATCGAATAGGTGTTCCTCTTTGTGCCTATTTTCACCTTAATTTCTCCATCATCAATATCTTCTATGAAGTATATATTTCAACAACTATAATTTGAGAGATATAAGAGGGTAATTTACCATCTTTTAGTGATTAAGCTTGTATCTCATTTCAGCGCAAACACGTCCCACTATTGGGCTCGAGCCTCCTCCACAATCGAAAGAAATTGACCTACTTATACTACGCTGGTCAGAAATGTTGGTATAGGGTTTCATTTTAAGTTTTCCTTCTTTCGTATAGATATTATAAGCATATTATCCCTTAATCGTCTTTTACGATCCCACAAATAAGAGGGGGTGGAGAATTGTATTCTTACTCCGTCACCACATGGAAAATTTAACATTGTCTAGGAAAAGTGAATGAATGAACGTCTGACATAGTATGAATAATATGATGAAATTAATGTTATGAGGCAAATTTTAAGTATGACTTTAAAGATTTTATGGTTAAGCGAAGATCGAAAGAAAGATGCATCGATTACTTACGTGCTGCGCAATATAGATAGAAATGGAGTGAATTTATCAGGATTGTATGGAAAAATAGGACATATTGCTTCGAGCAGAAGTTGTACCATGTATATACAGTATGACTGGTAAAAGATTGTACATATTGAATCACACGATAGATAATGGTCACATGTAACCAATAAAAATGTAAAAAGAAGGCAATACTAATTAATTACACAGTAAACATCAACAATATTAGTGTTGCAAGACTCCCAAAAATATTGTCACCCTACTGGCGATGAGGTGAGGGTACCCGAAAGGGTATTCCGGACTAATAACTCGGCACTAGTGGTCGGCCCAACGACGAAGGCGACGTGGGTACGGGTGGGTTATGGGCCTGCGCGCCGTCCCTTCGCCGCCACGGACGGAATGGAGCGCGTGTGCGCTTACCATAGCCCACCCATAAAAAAAAAAAAATCCTACTGGCGATACGCCGATACCCATTTCGAGTTACAGACTCATAGCTCTTATCAATCCCGAGATAAAGTGATTGGTTTCTTATCAAAACAATAGGTTTGCCAGCGTACGTTGAGCTCTGTCTACGTCCGCGCGTCCCGTGACGAAAACAATAACTACTGGGCCGAGTGGCATTGGTAGACTATTATCATTAAGTTTTCTTTTAAATTTTTTTGCTGTCTCGTACAATATAAATTAAAATCAGTAATGAAAATGTTTCTATTTTCAGTCTTTTAGAATCTACTGCACATTTAATTAAGGGATGCCTAGGTGGTGGTATTTTAGGTGCTCACGAAGCGTTCATGAAATGTGGTTTGTGGACTTCTGTTGTAACAACTATTTTCTTTGGTTTCTATATCACCTATTGTGTTCATGTGAGTATGTTTTTAATATTAAGCCTTATATAGTAAAAGCTTATGTAAATGCGATTTACTTTCAAGATATAAGTATGATATAAAATTTTTCAAGAAGACTGTATATTTTTGTTTGCTGCCTCGGAACTTCAGACTAGGTGAAGTGATTTTGATGATTCTCTTTGTATATGAAAGCTGATGGCTTCCCGTGTTGTCCCATTTTAATTTACTCGAGTTCTGACAATGTCATCTTTGAGAAAACTGTTGAAGTCGGTTATTTTTTTGTTCAGAATTATTTTAATTGTTTTTATAAAGTTCTGTATACTTTTAGAGATAATAAATATCCTAATATTCTATTAGAGCTATTTTTAATATCAAATTTTGTAATAATACTTAAGATTTATATATGGAAGGACGTATAGATTATATATGTCTAAAGTCCCGAGCCGGTCCGTCCTGGGTAGTACCACCTTCTCGCATAAAATTGACGTCTAAGTAGTAGCAATTTCATTTATTACTACACTGCCACTATCATCCAACAGTGAATGTCGATAAGCTGATGGATTGGATGCATGGAAATATATTTAGCCATCAATAACAATAATTGTTGAATCTTCCTTACTATCTTCATTCCAGATATTAGTGAAATCAGCTCAAGATTTATGTATTAAGCTTCGAGTACCACAAATGTCTTATCCTGATCTCGCAGAAAAATCAATAGAAGTAGCACCGTTTCCTAGACTAAAAAAGTATGGCAAGATATTCAGGTAAAATGCCCTTTATATAATTATGAGTGTTCTTCTAAATAAATCATGATACAAGGTTTTTAACTAAATGTTGCGACTAGCTTACATAGTGAAGAAAAAATAATTGTTCATAATTGTTAACCAAAGTAGAAAACTAGCATTATGAAATCAGAATTCAAGTATGTAACACAATTTTTGTTTTTTAATACTACTCTTAAATTTTGCTAACTCTTTAAAGCTGGGAGCTGAAATTATTCTCTGTATACTCCTGTTTATTGCATTCTCTATAATTAGTAGATAGCAAATTAGTTATGCCCTTGGTATGGCTGTGAAAGTCAAGAGCGATAGTTACTAATTATCAGCAGGTGGGCTCGTGTGCTACCCAATGCAATAGGCAAACTTGGCTATAGAAAATTAAGACAAAAGTATCATCAAGCGTATAGTTATGATTGAAAATACTTATCATAGGATAAAATACCACATTACATAATATTTGTGTGGTTACGAAGTAAGAATACAATTTACTACTCCCTCTCTTGCTCACATGAGTGTCGTGAAAGACCACTAAGGCATGAAATTGACCAATAACATTGAAGCAATAGAGGGAGAACTTGAAAAAACCCTATGTCACAATCAGCGTGGTATAGTAGGTCAAATTCCCTGCCACAATGGAGTGGCCTCCAGTCCAGCAGTGGAACTTATAGGGGTTGAGATGAAGATGACGATGATGATCAAGACGAAGATGATGATGACGGTAATGATGCCGATGAGGATAGAATTCAAAGCTTCATACTTTTGTTGTACGATTTCAGGTACATAGTGGATGTAACAGTCTGTGTGGATCTATTTGGATCATGTTGTGTTTACGAAATCATTATAGCTAAGACAATTCAAGAGCTTATAGAGCAGACTGACAAAGATGGACCTATATCTACGTTAAGACTATATATTCTTGCTTTGTTAGTACCAGTCCTACTTTTATGTATGATTAGAACTCTAAAGTATTTAGCGCCTTTGACAGTTGTAGCTGATATATTGATTAGTAAGTAATATTTTTCAAGTTTTATGCTATTAAAATTATAATTGTTGCTTCTACCAAATATCAAATTCAAATAATTTATTATGCATAAACTCCGAGAGGGCATTTACATATTGTCAAGTTTACAAAAAACAAAAATTAAATTATCTAAAAAAAAGTAAACTACCATCGGATCGGAACGCGACCGCTACTGAGAAGATCCGGCAAGAAACTCAGCGGGCTTGTCTATTATTTTTACTTATTAGATATAAAATTGTGTACATGTTTTGTAAAAACTAGCTCTAGACCTGGCTGAACCAGATCCCACAAGCAGCACCCGATCACGAGTTAACTACTAGAGCAGTTATCACTCCCCTCAACTACTATGGAGGGAAGGGAGAGACCCGCTCCATGTAGCTACCGCAAGTAGATTCTTCAGTGCGCATGACGCATATGTTACAAACGGTGAAAATACAAAATTTCGGTGAAAATACAAAACACGCTACGCTTTACAATAAAAGTTAAAAAAACAAGGAAAATTTATTTAAAATAACAAGGCAATTGCTGAATGAGGAGCTACTCACAACCAATCTGTATTATCATCTACATAAACCAAGATTTTAAAATAAGCTTTTTTACAAAGTCTATTCTTGATGACCTTTTTAAACTTTTTCATTGGCAGATTTCGGATATCTTTAGGTAATCCATACTAATATTATAAATGCGAAAGTAAGGATGTTTGTTTGTTTGTAACACTGTCACGCTTAAACCACTGAACCGATTTCAAAAATTCTTTCCCCAATGGAAAGCTATAATATCAGGGAGTAACATAGGCTATATTTTATCCCGGTATTCCCACAGGAACGGGAACTACGCCGCGGGTAAAGCAACTGAAACCGAACCGAAGCGAAGCGAGGGTGGGTTGCTAGTCTATTATAGAAGCGTATACATTGCCCCATGAATGATTTGCTAATTTTTTGGAGACGAATAGTATGTATAACTAATCTGTCCTTATTACGAGTATTCATTTCATGAATGTCACAATATCTCTTAAAGTTAGCAATATTTTTTGATGTTGAACATGTTATTAGAAATGAATTTGTGGCATGAAAAGGGTACGATCGCACTAAGCTTAAAAAAGGTTTACGAATCCGAATTACGGAACTCCGTAGCAGAATAGGTATAACAGACATAGCCATGCCGTAGTGGTAATGGCCAGGCTACATCATCGACGAATTGACAATCGCCGAAAACCGTTGAAAAAGGTTTTTGAGTGGCAATTACGTATGTACGTACGTATGAAAACACAGGTCTACGACCAGTGTGTGTTACCAGTGATGACTTACGGCACGGAAACGTGGTCCCTAAATGTAGGCCTCATATCAAGACTCAAAGTCGCTCAGCGTGCTATGGAACGGGCTATGCTCGGAATTTCTCTGCGAGATAGAATCCGGAATAGGGAAATCCGCAGAAGAACGGGTGTAACCGACATAGCACGAAGAATTAGTATGCTGAAGTGGCAATGGGCAGGCCACATCGCTCGACGAACCGACAAGCGCTGGGGAAGAAAGGTTCTCGAGTGGCGACCACGCATCGGACTACGCAGTGTAGGACGCCCCCCCCCCACTAGGTGGACCGACGACCTAGTGAAAGTTGCTGGGCGTCGTTGGATGCAGGCGGCACAGGACCGCACATTGTGGCGCAACATGAGGGAGGCCTACGTCCAGTAGTGGACGGCAATAGGCTGAAATAATGATGATGATGATGAATTACATATCAGACGACGCAGTGAAGGACTTCTTGTCACAAGGTGGATCGACAAACTGGTGAATTGGATGCAAAAGGTATAGAACCGCACTCTGTGGCGTAACATGACGAAGGTCTACATTCAGCAGTGGGCAGCGATAGGCTGAATGATGATGAAACTTAAAAGCATTATGCTACTCCTGCCGTTGTTAGCATAACGCTATAGAAGCCGACACATTTAATACTGTAGATCATTCAAGTCATATGGACCTTGTTGTTTAATCTTAATGATGTGTTCTCATATTTTATGGGTTTTTAATATTTACGCGAATGTATGGAATTACATATATGGAATAAAACTACTTTTACGCGTCAAGCGGATTTTAACGTTTTATTTTTGGCTTTGGTTTTTCGACTCGAATCGTATTGTTATAAACATCTCTTCGTTCTTTCTTTCAGTAATGTGTGTCATAGCAACTATCGTTTATGCAACGCAAGCTCCACGTACAGAAAGGCCGGCTTGGAAGAATTTCCTCGGATTCTTTGAATTTTGCGGTGTCGTAGTATTCAGTATGGAAGGTATAGGGGTGTCACTGCCTATAGAGAACAATATGGCACAGCCTAAACAGTTTCCTATTATTTTATGTCTTGGTAAGTTACTTAATAATACTTTAAATTCTTCTATTTAGCCCATATTTGTATCTGTATATACTAGTGGTTTGTTTGAACATCAATACTCTACTGCTATTACTTCTTGTTTTGTTCATTGCCTATGGTTATTATCATAGTGGCAGAATCACACTGTAAACAGTTGTCTATCTACAGCCGTGGGCCGGTTCGTTCGGGATAGTATCACATTCTCGCAGAAAATCAGCGTCCGAGTAATAACAATTGATTACTGCACTTTGTTCGGTGAGCCAGAGTCCAATGCCGGCAGACCAACTTTCTAAGGGTGTTTGCATGTGGTGGGTTTTGGTGATGCCTTTAGTATCACCGAACCTCATTGCACGCATTGACTCTCCTTTCACTTTCTTCACGGTAGACAGTAGCCTAGCAAAGCTCAATAAACGGAAGCATCACTTACCACCAGATGTTCTCGTTTGCCAACGATTGCAAATAAAAAAAAAACACTATCAAGCTATCCACCTGAAGTGAAGTAGTAATTAGCGCTCATGATTCCCTGCAATATCAGGGGCATAGCCAACTAGCTATTGTAAAGATGTATGTTCTCTTATATGAAAATAAGATAGCAGTCTTTTGGAGAATGGGTTTATTGAATAGTAAGGTTAAGATAAACGTGATCTCTAAATGTCGGCCTCATAAAAAAGCTCAAAGTCGCTCAGCGTGCTATGGAGAGGGCTATGCTCGGTATTTCTCTACGTGATAAAATCCGGAACACGGAAATCCGTAGAAGAACGTGTGTAACCGACATAGCCCACAGAATTAGCACGTTAAAATGGCAATGGGCAGGCCATACCGCTCGTCGAACCGACAACTGTTGGGGAAGAAAGGTTCTTGAGTGGCGACCACAAATCGGACGGCGCAGCGTAGGACGACCCCCCACTAGGTGGACTGACGACATTCTCAAAGTCGCAGGGAACCGTTGGATGCAAGTAGCGTGAGGACCGTTCCGAGTGGCATTCTTCTGGGGAGGCCTATGTACAACAGTGGACGTCTGTAGGCTGATGGATGGATGGATAGTTGGATGGAAGGTTAGGATTAAACCCAGATTCAATAGGTGAACACGCTTCATGCATATCTATTTAAAGAGCGATGCTATAACTTTTTTAAATTTCAGGTATGACTGTATCCGTCACATTCATGATGATGGTTGGCTTTTTTGGCTATTGGGGTTTTGGTGAAACGTTAAGGACACCAGTTACATTAAATTTTCCTAAATATATGTAAGTAGTTGCTTTAATTGTTTATTTTGGATACTGGGTCCGATGTTTATCTCTAAAAAAAATATCGGGATACTTATTACTATAGTCCATAAAATATAGGATGATCTCTGTGACAGTTGTCCCTAGTGCCGTCATGCTTACGATAAAGTCCGTAGTTTTTTATCGATACAACTCTATTTTTATAATTGTGATTTTCTATTATAATTAAATTACAATCAATGAAAATCTTTTTGAATTTATTTCAAACAAAAAGTGTTTTTGACTGTTTTAATTATTCAAAAGGAGTACAATCAAGATTTAGGTCACTATTATCGTCATCACTTCAGCGTTCCTGCTAGAACATTTATCATTTTTTGCCAAATAGGGACAGTCGTTAGATCAATCAATCAATTACGACTGTTTTATAAATAAATATGTCTAGTTTATTGACAATAATGCGTACATAATATTATCATCTATTCTGAGACGAAAGGTAGTTTCATAATATTTAATTAATTCAATACATGTACTTTATAATGTAGCTGTCTGTTTTAATTGTAAAAAATATGTTGAAAGTTTATATAGGTACTGTATTGGGTTTTCTTTTATGAATAATTTAATAAAGATCGGTTAGCGATTTACATATATCGACTGTCCCATCTCTTTTTTATTTTCAGTCCAGTATGACCTTGTTCGTGTGTAAGCGTCATTTATGTATATAATGTTTACTAGTTATTTCAATACTTACGAGGTACATTTTAGGCATGAATATTAATATTTTTATATTTATAATATATTGTAATTCAGTTGCAATAAAACTGGCATGAAAAGAATGAAAATATGTTTGATATAAAATGAAATTGTAAAGATGTCGCTCGTTCAAACTTACTTCGTTGGTTTCGTTGACATCTGTCACAGAGATCAAGCTATATTTTATGGACTATACATTTGTATTAAAGAAATTTATCTAAATAGTAGCATGGTGGTTTGGTGACGGAGGACCACCCCCTTTCTTGCCCGTGGGTGTTGTAAAAGACGACTAATGGATATAAATTGCATATAATATCTTTGCAAAAGAAGGCAAACTCGAAATAAAATCCTATACCAACTCGCTTGAGTAGCGTACAGCAGGTCAATTTCCCTTCCATAGTGGAGGAGGGACGAGCCCAGCAGTGGGACGACTATGAGATGGGATGATGATGAGCAAGAAGGTCTGCCTTTGATTTCAATTAATTTTTTAGTTTTTTTGTTCTGGTCCTTATCTGAAAAAAAAAACATTAAGTTGGGCATGGGCCTCCTTCTGGGCACTCAAGAAGAATCTTTACTAATGGTCGGTTTAATGGCATTTTTTTAGCATGGTGAGTTTTGGGGCTGCATGCCGACCTTAGTTGCCTCAGGCGGATTATGCGGGGTATATGGACCATCCTGGTTAGACGGATGGGTCGTCTCAGCCCATACACGTCCCACTGCTGGGCTCGAGCCTCCCCTTAATAGGAGGGCAGTTGCCCTAGTCTACCATGCTGGTCAGAAATTTTGATATAGTGTTTTATTTCGAGTTTTCCTTCTCTTGCACAGATGTTATATGAATATCACTTAGTTGTCTTTTACAACATCCACGGTAAGGTAGTGATGAATTGTATTTATTATTTATATTTTTTTATGACTAAATCTACTACTCTTCGAAAACCTCGTTTAAAAGAAGGACATGTCAATAATTGATCGCTGGAAACGTACAGTTGAAGACCATAACGTTTCCAGGTGAAATGGATGAACCCTGCTACGGTGTGGAGTGGTACGTTGTTAGAATGGTGACCGTGGTACCAAGTCAAACAGTTCCTCGGAGTATTCCCCATGAAAGAGTTGGTAGAGTACACAGAGTGACCCAAAGTCTCTCCGCCGCTCCTATGACACTAATCTATTCGTAAAGTTGGGGTCCCCGACGATTCGAACAGCACGCCGTCGATTTTTCCTTTTCTTTTAGTAATGTACTTTTTTATATTCCATTATTTTTTTTACTCAATCGCCACTCAAATAAGCTATAAGTTAATCTAACAAAAATTTCCAACAGATTCCCGACTGTATTAAAAGGGTTGATGGCATTGATGATCTTCATAACTTTCGGCCTATGCTTTTGGGCAGCTTTCACCTTGGTATGGCATTACTTAGCGAAGAAACATCGTAAAGAACATCACTACATCTGGGAAAGAGTATACAGAGCTCTATTTGTCGTCATGGTTACTGTAGTAGCAGTGGCATTCCCTAATATGGGCAATATGATGGGATTGGTAATGTTTTATTTTTTTTGACATTTATTATTAACTAGCAACCCGCCCTCGCTGCGCTTCGGCTTCAGTCGCTTTACCCGCGGCGTAGTTACCGTTCCCGTGGGAATACCGGGATAAAATATAGCCTACGTTACTCCCTGATATTATAGCTTTCCATTGGTGAAATAATTATTGAAATCGGTTCGTTGGTTTAAGTGTGAAAGTGTAACAAACAAACATCCTTACTTTCCCATTTATAATATTAGTAAGGATATTATTTTTTAGGCATTTATTATGGTTTTAGTAAAGAAGATTCTCGAGTCGCGACCATGTATCCATCTACGCAGTGTAGGATGCTAGGTGGACCGATGAACAGGTGAAAGTTGCTGCAGTTGTTTGATGCAGGCGGCACAGGACCGCACTCTGTGGCGTAACATAAGGGAGGCCTATGTCCAATGGTCGGCGATGGTGATGATGATGATGGCTTCTGGTGACGTGATAAGAATTCAACGTTACTGAAAATCATCATCATCACGTCCCACATAAGTCCCATTGTTGGGCTCGGATCTCCTCCGAAATGAGGAGGAAAATCGACCTACTATACCATGCATTTCAGACGTGCTAGCATATGGTTTTATGTCGAGTTTTTCTCTTGCGTAGATTTTGTCGCGGGCGAGTGTGATAAATTGTATTCTTACTCTGTTACCACATGAAAGTAAACCTATGAAATTTGTAACATCAAGTACGATCGTTAAATCTCTTGTCAATCGTAGCGAATATATTAAAATCTCACCTATGGGAAGGCTGCATGTTCGTTTGCCTTTGTGACCCGACTTGAACGCTCTTTTTGCACTGGATGGCCGACAAGATAAAATGACGGCATTGCCTAAAGTAACGGTACATTGCAAGTCAGTACCGGTGGCGGTGCAATAGCAGAATATAATCATTCATCATTTCAGCTCATATATGTCCCACTGCTGGGCTTGAGCCTCCTCCATTATAGGAGGGAAATTGATCTACTATACCACGCTCGTCAGATGTGTTAGTATAGGGTTTAATTTCAAGTTTGCCTTCTCTTTTGTAGATGTTGTATGCATATTAATCCCTTAGTCGTTTTTTATGAAACCCTTTTTTTCTAGTTTAACCGATTCTGATGATTCTTTTATTATTTAAAAGCTGGTGCTTCCCACGTGGTTCCATTTAAATCTGATCAAGATTTGACAAGTTGTTTTTAAGTCCTAAGTAATCCTCAATAATGCATATTTGGTTAATCACGACTATATTCTTGTGGAGCCGTGTTTTTTGTTAAAATTTTATATTATGTTACAAATATATCGTTGGTTGCCGAGAATGTCGATGTAATTTAAAATTATGTCAAATTGAATATTGTATGCCGAATGAGTGTTGATATTTAAAGTTTTTGATATTTTATCGTGAACAGAGAAGTTTTTCTTTAATCAGTACAGTCACACCCTCAATAAATCATTTAAATATTATGGTATGCAATAAAAATATATAAAATAAATCCCTTCTCTAAAATCAGTAATTTTTATTTGCGTCACTTTTCTCGCAAACTAGCGATATCTATGTCATAAGATTGTATTCATATAATTGTTTTCTTTTCTTTTCAGATTGGCTCATTTTGTCTCTCTAATATGGGTTTCATATTTCCAGCCATAATTGAGACTTTAGTTACATGGGATAGTCCCGGTTTGGGACGTTATAAATGGCGACTATGGAAAAACATACTAATATTCTGCGTGGGAATAATATTGTTTGTATCGGGTACTTATTCCAATGGTAAGGCGCTATTGGGATTTTAAATCAATTTAATATTGGAAATTCGATGATTTGCGAACAGAGATTTTTGGAATAGTCTCCAGCATTCATGGTCACTGGATAGTTGATACATTTTATTTCATAAGAGTTCTTGGACCTCGAGTCGACAGAGCGGTATGGAGCGGTTGTTGAATTGAATTTAGATGTTAATAAATGATTGATACAAGCTTCGCTTAATTTTTTTTTTCTCTTCCTTTGCGAGAAAGTGTTTTTAGCACTATGTACGTTTTACAAATAGATATAAAATGAATAAATATGCTGTTTAAAAATAAAAACGACAAATGCAATAAAAAGCAGACATTGGCAAAACATATGTTTCAATAGATTGATCTCAATTTTCAATTATGAAAAACAAACTACCTAATATAAATGTATAAATCATTTTGTCTTCATGAACATAAAAAATGGTGCAATCAATCTTTGAAATTTTATGAATATTGTACTGTAGTAAAATACAATATGCATCAAATTTGGGAGTATTTATTTTTAGTAGTAGTTTTAATTAAATTATGGCTATAAATTGTATAGTTGACATAATAGACTAACTTTAAAACTAATTCATGGTGCTTCTTAGCAAGGTGTAGTAACCTCTCCCTCTGTTAAAAAAAAAATCAAATATAATGCTTTTCGTATTGGGCTTTTAACATTTGATTAATTTTCATAAATATGCTTCAATTTGAATGCCATTTCAAAAGCTTTAGGTGATCAATCCAATCGTACAGCGTAAAAAGCATTCCCAGTAAGGGTAAAACCGAATATAATCATTATAATATTTTTTGGTAACCTCCACCTAAAAAAATATAATTATTAAAAATTATGAACATCTTCATTGATTCAGTGTATAAGCATGTGACTGGCTAATAGCTGAACTCCGAGATATTCTATAAAAAATAGATTCACAAATAGGTAAACAAATATAGAACATAGAAGACTTGCAGGATATAAAGGCTAAAAAAAGATTACTTAACTATAACTGAAGGAAAAGTGGAAATAAAACAATAGGGTTTTAATTTGTATGAATAGCGCGGTATACTAAGCCTGTGTCCAAAAATAGGACGTTTATAATTTGAAAAGAAAAGGATTACCTGATTTTGTGTTTTATGTCATATTCCCAAGTAATTAGGATTTCTATGAATGCAGGAAATACAAATGCGATGAATCCTAGGATAAAAAGGCCTATCTGCAATAAAATATATGAGAAAAATTAAACTATTGACATTTATTGGCCGATCCGTTCGGGGTAGCACTACACTCTCATAGAAAATCGACGTCCGAGTAGTAGCCATTTGTTAGGTTCGTTCGGTGAGCGAGAAGCCGTAAGCCCAAATTTCTAAGGGTGTTTTACGTATGGTGGGTTTTAGTGATGCCTTTAATATCACCGAAACTTATTACACGCAATCACACTCCCTTCACTTTCTTCGCGGTAGGCAGCGACGTTGCGAAGTTCCAAGAGCGACAGCAATACTTATCATCAGTTGTACTGTTTGCTCGTTTGTCACCGTTTGCAATAATAAAAATAAAGCGAATGTTATCAGAGGTACAGCCATGTCACTATATACCTACTGTAAGGCGGAGCTTGATATAATAAACTTACAAATGCCACAAATTGAAATAAATCCGGAAATAATACTGATACAGCGGTTATTAGTGAAGTAAATACGATTCGATAAATCCGTTCATAACATGCCAATAGCTTACGACGAGTCCTGAAACAATGACATTGGCTAATTTGTTATAAACCATTATCTTTCGGTATGGCCACGGAGTAAGAACACAATTCAATATCCACTATCTTGCTGTGGATGTCGTAAAAGATGACTAATGGAGATAATATGCATATAGCATCTATGTTAGAGAAGAAATTGTAGAAGAGGCTCGAGTCCAGCAGTGGGCAATATCACCCACTATATACATGCCGAGTAAAGAGAAAAAGCTTTTAAGATGAATAACCAGGTAATGGTTATATTTAAAAAAAAAATCAATTTTTGAGGAGTTCCTAATATCTTTTGAACTTAAATGAAATTATTAGAGAACCAACCTTGAGGTACTACTTAAAAAAAGACATCTGAATTAGTCCTCTCTCTTCTCAGCCCATACACGTAACACTGTTGGGCTTGGGCCTCCTCCACTATGGGAGAAAAATTGTCCTACTATACCACACTGGTCATATTTGTTGTTATAGGGTTTTGATTCCTTCTCTTGCATAGATATTATATGCATATTATATGCCTTAGTCGTCTTTTACGACATCCACGGAGAGGGTACGAGAGGGATTGGATTATATTGGTCTATAAGTCAAAAAATATAAAGCAACATTAATGAAAGAAACGTATATAGTCGAATTAGTAATTTTTCCATTTTAAAAGTTAGGTAATAAAAATAATTTGAACGCAGAGGAAAATATCATACCTTTTATGCTTTTGAGATATATAGTGCCAAACAATTCGAAACGGTACCCAAAATTGTATAACAAACGTTATAGACAACATTAAATATAAGAAAATCTGTAAGATTGTCGTAAATCTGAAATCGAAATATATATTTTAATTAAAAACTCTTAATAAACACCATCTAATCAGCGTGGTATAATATATATATTTTTTGGGGTAGGTTGTGGTCAGAGTATCTACCGCTTGGTTCCGTCCGGGACGTCAGAAGGTCGGCGCGCGGCTCCATAACCCACCCATTTTTTTTTGGGGGTGGGTTGCGGTCGGCGCTCTTCTCGCACCACTCTGTCCGGGGCTACAGAGGGGCGTAAGCACGCACACCCGTAACCCACCCAGATTCACGTCGCCTTCGTCGTTGGGCCGACCACCGGAGCAGGGTTACTTGTTATCAGTGGTCGGCCCGACGGAATACCCCCTAACTGGGGTACTCTTCCATCGGTCGCGGTCGGCCTCTCGGCGGGTGACGGACTAATTCCCCGGTCATGTCACTCGCGGCCTCGGCTAGGGTGGCATGAGGCGCAAGTACTCCCGCCTACGCCGCCCCAGTCGACGGCGGTGGATCGCCTCATCGAGGCTGCGCTCCTCGCGCAGGCGATCCGCCGCCTCCTTCTGTGAGATCACTGCCTCGCAGAAGGCTGCGACCGCGTCCCAATTCCTGACGCTGCCAACCATCGCCCTGGCGATAGTCGGCAGCGTCAGGTCGGCACCGATGATTGCGACGAGTTCACGGCGCTGCGCTGCCCAAGTGTCGCCATAACCCAGCCATAGCACGTTGCCTTCGTCGTTGGGCCGTCCACCAGTGCCGAGTTCCTTGTCTTCAGTGGTCGGCCCGGCGGAATATCCTAAGGGGGTACCCTCTCCTCTCGACGTAGCGTGGTATATTTAGACAATATCTCTTCTATTGTGGAGATAAGATAAAGGAAACTACATTATAATCAAAAATCGCGACGAAAAGTATGCAAATAAATCGATACTCACATATTAGCCGGCATATGAATTGTGATGGGGCTTACACAAGCTTCACCCCAACCCCAGTATCCAAAGAATCCAGTGGTAGCAGTGAGAACAATCACCACACATACAGCTGAAACACATTTTCGAAGGTTTAAAGTCACGGAGTTTTATCATCATCATCATTTCATCTCATATATGTCCCACTGTTGGGCTCGAGCCTCCCCCAAAATAGGAGAGAAATTGACATTAATATACCATGCTGGTCAGGTAGGGTTGGTATAGGATTTTATTTTGAATTTTCCTTCTCATGCATAGATGTTATATGCTTATTATATCCCTTAGTCGTCTATTACGATACCCACGGGCAAGATAGGTAGTGTTGAATTGTATTCTTACTCCATCACCACACGGAATGAGTTTTATCATGTATCACCTAATTCATCATCATCAACATCATGGTCTTCATTCTCGTCCTTCAGCCCTTTGTCGTCCACTGCTGGACGTAACCCGCACTCATACTTCTCTAAAAAGTGAACGATGGTGGAAGGGTGTTATAATGCTTCGTTTAATGCGCGGTCAACACCCGAGAACTTTTCTTCTCCAGCTGTTACTAGTTCGTCGAGCAATACACCCGTTATTTGATAGATTTTTGTATTTTGGATTCTATCTTGTAGAGAAATCCCGAGTATAGCCCGCTTTATAAGCACGTTGAGCGACTTTAAGCTTAGTTGTGATTGCTTTATTTAGGGGCCATGTGTTTTGTTCATATTCGTTCCTAAACCCATGAGTCATCATTAAGTATAGAGCCAAAGGCCTCGATAGATTATACCATAACAGTGATATCCTTTGCAAATCATAGGTGACTGGTGTAATCGCTGTTGATATTGATACGGGTCAAATTCAATATATTATTTTGAACTGTAAAAAATATATTACTTACCCCACCATAGTACAAAAGGGAAGAAACGAGGTATCTTCATATTATTCTCGACAGGCAAACAAACATGGATGCCAGAAGTGCAATATAAGCATATGCCACAGAACTTCATAAACTCCGGAATACTTTTCCAAGCTGGACGATCTAAGATTTTTTGACCTGTCTGTAAGCTGTAGTAAAGCGTTGCTAAAACACACATGCCTGTAAAATAAAACTAATATAATAATTTATACTTCTTGAGTCATCTTTTCATAATCTAAAATCATGTATAAACCACTGCTAGGCTCCAATGTCCCCTTCAAAATAGAAGAAATATTGGCTACCCTGATTAGAAGGCCTGGTCTTATTATTGCATAGAGCATCCATAAGTCATCTTTTAAGATCGTCCACGAAATAGAAGAGGGTAGTGGTGCATTGCATTCCTACTGATACACCATACGAAAAATCTCTCTCTCTCTCTCTAGTATAATAGCTTTCCAACCATCAGTCCGGTGGTGGTCTGTTAGGTGGTCCTCTGTTACACATAGAACTCCCCTTTTATTTTATTTTTTTGGGGTAGGCCATGGTTAGCGCACCTGCGGCCCGGCCCGGCTTCATCCGGGGCGACGGCGTGGCGGCGCGCGGCCCCATGACCCACCCGTAGCCATGTCGCCTTCGTCGTTGGGCCGACCACCGGAGCAGGGTGACTTGTCGTCAGTGGTCGGTCCGACGGAATACCCCCGTCGCGGGGTACCCTCTCCTCCCGAAATTCCGCTCGGGGACATCGGTTGCCGTCGCGCGGTCAGCCTCTCTGCCGGTGATGGACTCTGATGGTGACACGACCGGGGATTTACCCCGGTCCTGTCGCCATAGAGCGGCATTAGGTGCAAATTTTCGCGCCTGCGCCGCCCGAGTCGGCGGCGGCGGATTGCGTCGTTGTGGAGGCGTTCCCTCCGCACGCAGAAAGTCTTGTGCCACTTGCATCCATCCGTTCCCTGCAACTTTCAACAGTATAGCTAGTAGGAGCTCCTACTTTGTGTCGCCTGAATCGTGGTTGCTACTGGAGAACATTTCATCCTTAACGGTTGTCGGTTTAACAATTCTTTGGGCTATGTCGGTAACAGCCGTTCCTTGTCGGATTTTTGTATTTTGGATTTTAACATGTAGAAGAATATCAAGCATAGCCAGAGGATTATGAACTATTTTCTTTACGTGCGTTAAAAAATTATATTTAGGTATATTCTTACCAATAAATACGTCAGCCATTATAGCAAAAGGTGCCAAAAGCTTCAAACTTCTAATAACGCATAACCACAGCAATAAAGGAGTACTAAGCAGTATATACATCCGTATATTATCTAGCCAATCTGGTAGAGACGACAACAAATTTAGCAATACCTGTAAAATATTTTAAATTGTATTTTGGTTTTTAATTGTAATTGTACGGGATGGAATGGGATTTTGTAAAATAAACTACGTTTAAAAATTTTAAGTGTAAAGTTTGAAGTTTGTTTATGATTCGTGTAAACTTATCCTACTTACCCATGGCAGTCGTACAAAATAGGCTAAGGGACCACCAACAGCTCCATCGGTGTCAAGGACACGATAACTGTACCATTAGACCCTAGTCTAATAAAAAAGGATCTTTTCTGAAAAAATTATAACTCTGCGATCGCTAACCCGCATGCCATGTGTATTAATCTGCAGTTATTATCCTCTTAAGATATCTGGATGGATCAGAACGGGGTGCTGAATTGTATTTTTACTCCGTCACCACACAAAAAATCATCATTATACATTATCATTATTTCAGCTCTACAGTTGGTGGGGAAATTGATTTAACATACTACTAGAGCCAGACGGGTTCACATAGAATTTTGTTTGTATTGTTCCATCTTTTGCAAATGATATTATCTGCTTGCAATCATGCACGTTTTTATGATCACCCACAGTAAAGAAAAGGAGTGAAGAATTGTTATCTTACTTCATCACCATACGAATTAAATCAATCAAATAAAGAAATATGCATTTATCATGCCTGCTCATATAAGTTCCACTGGGCTCAGGCCGCCATAGGGTTATGTTCACATCAGATCCCTAAGTCGTCTTTTACGACACCTAAGGCCAAGAAAAGGGGTGGTGATTCATATTCCGTCACCACACGGTTGATACAAATACGAAAAATAAATATTATAATATTTATTATGATACTGGCAACCCGCTCTCGTTTCGCTTCGGTTTCAATCGTTTTACCCACGTATTTCCTGTTCCCGTGGGGATACCGGGATAAAATATAGCCTTTACTAATCCCTGATATTACAACTTTCCATAGGTGAAGGCATTTTTGAAATCGGTTAGGTGGTTTAAGCGTGAAAGCGTAACAAATTCACTTTCGCATTTATCATATAAGTAAGGAAGTAAGGATTCTAACCTGTTTGAGTGTATTACCAATCATGATTTGATAAATACAACATGTACCGCACATGCAAAGTATTAAACTGAATTCCACTATGTATCTGAAATATGAACGTTCTCATTATCATCTAAGTCTAAATAAGACTGCCTGCCAAACTGGTCACAGAAGACAAGAATTTGGTATCAGTCGTCGGCTCAATGGTGAAGGGGAGGGGAATACGGCGGGTCATGGCGCCGTGCCACCCTTTCGTCACCCCAAAACGGAGGGACGGTGAGCAGCCGCAACATAGCCTCCCAAAAAAAGGAAGTCTAAATAAGTGTGACTGTTGGCTCCAGCCTCCTCCATAATGGCAAAGAAATTATTCAATTATATCATGCTGGTGTTCGCATTTTATGTCGAGTTTTCCCTCTCTTGCGGAGATATCATATGCATATGTATTCCCTTAGTCATCTTTTACAACATCCACGGGCAAGATAAGGTGTGGTGAATTGTATACTTACTCCGTCACCACACGAAATGAAGGTAATCATTATAAATTACTCGTGTTGCAATACCACATACTCGTAGTTATTTATTACCCATAATTCATTACCCATTTCTATTTTCTGGGTGTCGTAAAGAAGGACTAAGGTTAAGACTAAGACTAAGCCACTTAAATAGATTACATCAATGCAAGATACTCAGACCCGGCTTCTGAGCCATTTGGTACAAATCGCGCTTCTGGATTTTAGAGACGATGAACTTCAAGAAGACATATCAAACTGTTGGTATAATAATATGATATATTGAGAAATGATATATGTAAATGTTATAATTATTACCTGAATACCTTTTTAAACTTCCTAAATAATTTCCAAGCTGATGAAGCAGCTGCTACTTCTGCTAAATCTGGATAAGTTAGTTTGGAAACTCTTAACCTAACGTACATTAATTGTGCTGAGCTCGCTAACATCTGGAATAATAAAGAGGGAATGTAATTCTTCAATCAATTGTAGTGTAGACTAGCAACCCGCCCGCGCTTCGCTTTGGTTTCTGTCGTCTTATCCGCGTAGTTCCCGTGCCCGTAGGAATACCGAGATAAAATATAGTCTAGTTTACTCCCTGATATTATAGCTTTCCATTGGTGAAAGAATTTTTTAAATCGGTCCAGCCATTTTGAAGATTACCCGGAACAAACAGACAGACAGACAAAAAAAAATATAAAGTGATTTTTAGGTATATGTATAGTGCAAATAATCGTGTGAGCATGAAAAAGGCCTATTATTTTGACATTACAAACAGACACTCCAATTTTATTTATTGGTATAGATAAGTAGAGTCGGTCTTCTTCAGGTGGTAAGTAAACGTCACAGCTTATACATGCCCCACTACTAGGCTCGAGCTTCCTCCCCAATATGAGAGAAATCGACCTATTATACCATGCTGGTCAGACACATTATGTCTGACCAGCATGGTATAGTAGGTCGATTTCTCTATAACATCCCATCCACCACCACCCTATACCATCCTATAGGGTATCATTTCGAATTTAACCTTAGTCGTCTTTTTCAACATCTATGGACAAGATAGGGAATGGTGAATTGGATACTTACTCCGTCACCACACGGAAACATGTAACTAAATATGTTTATATATTCCCTTGCGGTGATCGGTTAAGAATATAATTGTCACTGTCCTTTAATTTCTCACAGAAGTCACCAAAAGTTGCGATTATGACACTATTCTTTTATTTTTGTATTCGCTACTAATACGAGGCCATTTATACCAGTGTCAAGTGACTATTTTCTTCATATCTTTATTTTCTTCATATTATTCGTTGTTCGTCAGTTAGTCAAATTGTTGTCATCAACAATATTTACATTACTAATGGTATCTTCAATTAATTTCGGTGTAGGTAAAACGAAAACATTTGTAAACCCTTAAAATCGAAGTTTGTGTAATTTGTTACTGCAATTCGTTCGGTGAGCAAGAGAGCCGTAAGCTCAATTTTCTGAGGGTGTTTGCGTGTGATGGATGTTGGTAATGCTTTTAGTATCACAGAACCTCATTACACATTCACATTCCCTTCATTTTCTTCACGGTAGGCAGCAACCTAGCAAAGGTTCATGAGCGCCAGCATCACTATCTGGTCTACTGTTTGCTCGTTTGCTATCGTTTGAAAATAATGATTTTTATTCAATAAACATTTATTTTCATTACTATACATTAAAGGTATGTGTTTAGGTTAATAATTTATTTTGAGCTCAATAGATGGTGTTGTACAAAATTCTAAAACAGGTTATGGTTTTGTTACACAAATGTAAATATCGAAGCGTGGCGTTAACGCCACGCCAATGATCATGTTCACCCTCGCCTATAATAATATAATAATAATAATAAGAGTTTATTCCAGATCCGTTTGCGATAAGAAAAAAGATTGCGATAGTTGATATGGTTTTTATCTTCAATACCTAATACGCCATCTGTCGTCAAACAAAAAAATATGTTTCACATTGTTACTTACATACATTGTGTACGAATTGAGGACTCCTAGTACAACTGTTCCTCCTAAAGAAGTCCATAATCCACCATACATGAATGCCTCGTGCATAGTCAATACACCAGCTCCCAAGGAACCTTTGATCAAATGCGCTATCGACTCTCCTAATCTGTAAACATCTTTATTTCATCATCATCATCATACCGCCTTGTATACGTCCCACAGCTGGACTCCAGTCTCCTCCATAATAGGAGGGTAATTAACCTTACTGTACCATGCTGATCAGACCGGTTGGTATAAGGTTTTGTTTCGAGTTTTCCTTCTCTTGCATAGATGTTATATGCGTATTATATTTCTCAGTCGTCCTTTATGATATCCATGGGCAAGACAGGGAATGGTGAATTGTATTCTTTTTAGGGTTCTGTACCCAAAGAGTAAGAACGGTGCCCCTATTACTAAGACTTCGCTGTCTGTCCGTCACCAAGCTGTACCTCAAGAACCGCGATAGCTAGACAGTTTTTTATAGGTACGGAACACTTCGTATGCGACACTGACTCGCAGTGATTATTTATTCTATTTCGTTACGACATGGACAAACATCTTTTTTTATTACTTCAAAACTAGCACTTTGCATAAAAATATTAATTTAAAAGGGATTCATATCATCTTTCTCGTCATCTCTAGTATACCACGCTGGTCAGACGTGTTTGTTTAGCGTTTTATTACGAATTTTCCCTTTCTTGAGATGGATGTTATCTACAATAATACCTTAGTTGATTTTTATGACACCCACGCGCAAGAAAGGGGGTGGTGAATATTCTTACTCCGGAAAAAATATTAATGTAATGATTTTTAGGGTGCCGTATCCAAAGGGTAAGAACGGAACCCTATTACTAAGACTTCGCTGTCTGTCCGTCCGTCTGTCTGTCACCAGCCTGTATCTCAAGAACCGCGATAGCTAGACAGTTAAAATTTTTACAAATTATGTATTTCTGTTGCTGCTATAACAACAAATACTAAAATAATAAATTATAAAATATCATCAATCATATATTATAAAACAAATTATAAGTATATAAAATCTTAATACATATAAATCTCCTGTCACGATGTTTGTCCGCGATGGACTCCTAAACAACTTAACCGATTTTATTCAAATTTGCACACCGTGTGCAGTTTGCTCCAACTTGAAACATAGGATAACTTACATCTTAACTTATAGTCGCAATATTATTTTATTACAAATTATTTGTCTATAATTAATTGACAGTCACAATTATCTGTTAACTCCAAAAGATTCTAACAGATGGCGATATCTGTTGACTGGATTTAAGTGATTTAAGTAATTTAAGTAATTTGTGTGTGCTCAATGTGATTCGAGAATGGTTTAGGTTCACAATTGGACCCGGTAGGTGGCGCTTTATTTGAACAGAACAACGTCTGTTGGGTCAGCTAGTACTACTATAAGTTCTTAGGTATGTTTTTCTTATTAAAGTTGGATTCATTTATATTAGCACAGTGTAATATTATTTTTAAGATTTTTTTTATAGTCCCTATGGGCATTCATGACATCACTCAAAGGTTCCATTTGAAAATCAACGGCTTTGTACCTGGCATATGCTGAAACGGACTCCTGGTTGATATATTTCAAACAGACGTTGTATGTGCTTTTATTATATTTTGTATAATTATGTTAACGGAATGTATCAATAAACTATTCTTTCTTTCTTCTTTCTTTCTATAAACAAATATTTAAGGGGGTTCCCATACAAGAAACGTGATTTTTATAAATAAAGGTACGGAATCCTACGTACACGACTCGTACTTAGCCGGTTTTTTATGTTAGCGTGAGTAATATTGTGTTTTTTATGCCAGCCTTCTTGGGATTGTATTTGTAAACCAGACATCATATAGGAGTTAGTCCAGGCTATTTTTAAAGCTCGTAGTCGTCTTTTACAACACCAATGAATAATGTAAGTAATGGTAATATTCATAGCCGGTAACGCACGTTGTGATTAAAGTTCTGAAAAAAAAACTAGATTTAATAAAGCTCTAAGTATTCTTACGAAGTTTTATATATGCCGGTTCTTTCAGAAACATAATCGTAGCTATCTCGTTCAGCCCCTGGGTAGTAGGATATACTTTCCTTTCTCTCAATGTATTTATTCAATTCATCTTTCAGGCTCTAAAATTATATATAAGAAGCTTTTTTATATGGCGAATATGAACGGAAGTGTTAGAAGGGAAAGACCAAGGTGGATGTTCCACGTCCAATTCCATCCATCCATCAGCCTACAGACGTCCACTGCTGGACATAGGCCTCCCCACAAGAATGCCACTCGGAACGGTCCTGCGCCACTTGCATCCAACGGCTCCCTGCGACTTTGAGAATGTCGCCAGTCCACCTAGTAGGGGATCGTCCTACGCTGCGCCGTCCGATTCATGGTCGCCACTCAAGAACCTTCCTTCCCCAATGGTTGTCGGTTCGACGAGCGATGTGTCCTGCCCATTGCCATTTCAACGTGCTAATTCTGCGGGCTATGGCGGTTACACCTGTACTTCTACGGATTTCCGTGTTGATTTTATCACAATTCCATCCATTCGATTTCAAATCCGTTTTTTGTTTGGTGTGTATAGCTGTTAGCCGCAGATGGCGATCAGTGATCTTCTATACCAATAAATAAAATTAGAGTGTCTGTTTGTAATGTCAAAATAATAGGCTTTTTCATGCTCACACGCTTATTTGCACGACACCTATGCCTAAAATAGCATTTAAAAAATTTTTGTCTGTCTGTCTGTCTGTTTGTTCCGGGTAATCTTCAAAACAGCTGGGCCGATATCAAAAATTCTTTCACCAATGGAACGCTATAATATGTGGGCGTAAACTAGGCTATATTTTATCCCGATATTCCCACGGGAACGGGAACTACTCGGGTAAAACGACTATAACTTATAACCGAAGCCAAGCGAGAGCGGATTGCTAGTCGTATATAAATTTAATCAAGATTTGGAGAGCAGTTTTTGATTCATCCTTCATTTCATTCATCATTTACTCACTGTTGTTATATGCACTGTTCATATAATCATTGTTGGTTTTAAGCCTCTTCTAAAAAAAGGAGGGAAAATAGACCTAATACACAGGTCAAACGAGTTGGTATATGGTTTTATATCGAACTAGCAATCCGCCCTCGCTTCGCTTCGGTTATAGGTTATAGGTTATAGTCGTTTTACCCGCGTAGTTCCTGTTCCCGTTGGAATACCGGGATAAAATATAGGCTAGTTTACGCCCTGATATTATAGCTTTCCATTGGTGAAAGAATTTTTGAAATCGGTCCAGCCGTTTTGAAGATTACCCGGAACAAACAGACAGACAGACAAAATTTTTTTAATTGCTATTTTAGGCATAGGTGTCGTGCAAATAACCGTGTGAGTATGAAAAAAGCCTATTATTTTGACATTACAAACAGACACTCCAATTTTATTTATTGGTATAGATAAGCCTTGTTTTGCATAGATTTTATAGGATATTATATCCCTTAATCCTCGTTCACGACACCGACTTCTGAGCTAAGGAATATATATTTGTATTACGGGGTGCTGTATAACAAACGTATAATCAACGGACGTAACACTTAGACTCAAAGCAAAATAACTCAAAGCATAATGAGATTGAACCCATGACATTTGACATAGAAGATTTGTACTGACATCCAACCCGCTATTTATGTGGTCAAGACAGAAGGGCTTAAGCCTCTTCCAAAATACGAGAGATATTCACCTTACCATACCACGCTGGTCAGTCAGGTTGATATAGGATTTTATTTCGAGTTTTCCTTCTCTTGCATAGATGTTATATGTGTATTATATCCCTTAGTTGTCTTTTACGATACCCACGGGTAAGATGAATTGTGTTCTTATTCTGTCACCACACGGATAAAGAAAGGTTATAAACAAATTATATAAAGAGTAACAACTACATTATAAAAACAATATGTTTTATTCATACCGTTGAACTAGATGAGATGTCGTCCTGTAATAAAGAATATATTGTAATTAATTATTTTGATTTCAGGTAAGTAAGGTATAGTAAATCATATTTTAAAAAATATCAGGTTGACCGAGCTTCGCTCGGAGTATTTTTGTAGCATTTATTTAGATATATATTAATAAAAAATAAAAAAATAAATAATGAAATTTATATAAAAAATTACAAAAAGAGAATAATAATAACACCGAGATTCGATCCGACGCCGTTTGTCGCCGATGTCAAAAATAAAATGAAACCCGACTACTTCGCCATTGGACTATCGTAACTTATGACATTGATAGCAAAATTTAAATTCATATCCTTTTAAAATTTAATGTCATTATATTGTCGGCCAAAAACACTGACAAAACAACATTTTCTATACATAAAACCTAGCTAGATCGATTTTTTGGGCCCGAATCCTCTAGTATGCCAAGTTTCAACAAAATCGTTGGAGCCGTTTCCGAGATCCTCAATATATATATATATACAAGAATTGCTTGTTTAAAGATATAAGATAATGTCCGTCATTAAAAAAGACCGCACTTTATCTTTTTTTTGGTATGCTATGGTATTAGCATACTCTTTTTTTGTGGTAGGTTAATCTATATGGGGCGATGAATGAGCGGCGTGTGGCCCCTTAACCTACCTTATTCCCTCCCATCCCCATTGGTCCGACCACTGATACCGATTCCTTGACATCTGTGGCCTCTTTGCGAGTGGCGGAATAATGCTCGGTCCGTCCACTCGCGACCTCACCTAGGACAGCATCAGCCGCAGGTAGTTTTAACATATCCTTTTTTTTTTTACAGTCGGCGCTCTCCTCGCACCACTCCGTGTGGGGAGACAGAGGGGCGTAAGCACGCACACCCGTAACCCACCCGTGACACATCGCCATCGTCGTTGGACCGACCACCGGAGCAGGGTGACTTGACGTCAGTGGTCGGCCCGACGGAATACCCCCTTTAGGGGTACCCTCCCATCGACCGACGTCCCCCAGTACGTTATGAAGCTTTGAAGGTGACTTAAGATCTTATTCAGCTTTTTAGGGGAGTATTTGTTGCGTGGCTGTTTAGCTTCTGTGACGTCATAAGCTCTGGTTTGTAAATAAATGACTACTTTTTATCAATGTTACTTATAATCTGTGTTAAAGCTACGCCATCTGTCATAAGATTACACATCAAGAAGAACTGAAATTTTCATAAACTATACTGTCTAATAGCTTAAATTGTTCAGAAATTAGCTAATAGGTGGCGTTAATCAAAAACTATGTTCAATTTAATTTTATTTTAATTTTATAAGCTTACCTCAAGTGCCCGAGATGTCTGCGGCTTTGTTCCTAATGAAGCCTGTTAAAAATAGTAAAAAAAATGTAAGTTAATTAATTTTGATAGGAATTATTTCTTTCAATTCTCATCATATGTTGAACGCTAAGGTTATGAAAAAGAAAACGTTCAATAATAATTGTAATGGCAGACCAAGGACTATGTGATAATAAATGTCCTCATTCACTACATTACATTTAGATTTACTTTTCGCCGCTACCACATAGAACTTTATACCTCCAATTAGAAATTATAAAAACCATGCTGTGCTGATGGAATAAGAATATAAAATGTCATCCTCAATTGCCATGCATGTGATGTGTCAAGGTATTTTACCACATAATAGTATTGTAAGAGAAGAAAGAATACAGGATCTTTTTTTAAAAAAAGACAACACCCTGCACTAAGGAACGGACCGAGGAATTTAGTCCGTCACCCGCAGAGAGGCTGAACGCGCGACGGCGACCGACGTCTCGGGACAGGGATGTGAGGGTACCCGTAAGGGTATTCCGTCGGGCCGACCACTGACGATAAGTCACCCAGCTCCGGTGGTCGACCCAACGACGAAGGCGACGTGGTTACGGGTGGGTTATGGGCCCGCGCGCCGTTCTTTCGTCGCCTCGGACGGAATGGACCGCGTGCGCGCTTACCATAGCCCACCCATATAAAATAACCTTGCACTAAGGGAATAATCCTTGTGTTTACTTTACTTGTACAAACATATAATTAACGGACACAAAGTGCATCTAGACTCGGAACAACAATTTGTGGATCGCACAAGGTGTTGTTCTGCGTGTGATTTGAACCACGATACTGGCACGATAGGTCTGTTTCTCAACTACTATGCCGTTTGTGTAGTATTTTAGATTCACGAATTCATGGATCCATCTATTCCGCATCGATTTTTCACCTTTATTGAGGCTTATTCCGACGTAAAAGAAGGATTTAAATAGGCTGTAAGGAAACATTGGACGTCCTTATTGCTATGATTACAGAAATTGCTTTGGAACTGTCTGTCCAATAAATATAACTCTTTAAAAAGTAGTAATAACTACGAATATCGTTTGTACTTGGACTCTCTTAATATTAACCTTTATATTGCAATGCATTTTATTCAAAAGCCTTTATTAATTGTAGCTGTGATTAAATCTAGCTTTTACATAATATTGCTGGCTACTGCTGGGCTAGAAACTCCTCCACAACGTGAGGCAGATTTGACCTACTCATCACAGAGATCAGATGAATTGGTACAGGGCTTTATTTCGAGTTTTCTTTCGCCTGAATAGGTGTTATATGCATAATCTAATCCCTAAGTCGTCTTTTACGTCACCCACAGGCAAGAAAGCGGTGGTAAATTGTATTTTTATTCCGTCACCACACAGAAAGGAAACATATTAGAGGTAGGACCACACTGTTCACAATCGTTTGTCCACAGCCGCGGTAAATTGAACTCTCGCAGCAGAAAATCGAACGTCTGAGTAGTAGCAATTTATTACTGCGCTTCGTACGGTGAGCGAGAGAGCCGGCAGCCCAACTTTCTGAGGGTGTTTGCGTGTGGTGGGTTTTGTAGATACTTTTGTGTCACCGAACCACATTGCACGTATTCAAAATCCCTTCACTTTCTTCACGGTAGGCAACGGCGTAGCAGAGGTCCATGGGCGGCAGCATCACTTACCATCTGATGGTGCTCGTTTGCCACGGGTTGCAATAAAAACAAATATTTTGATTATTTTAAAAATAACTATATGAAGAATTTTACCTGATTCCGTTTGTCCTGAGACATTTTCAGTTATTACATCTTAAAATGTAGATGCTCGAGACATTATAATGGCCTTTCGGGCATTTCGACATTTTGATAAAAACTTTTCCAAACAACTTTTACCTTTCCAAGTTGAAGATAACAATTGGTTGAATAATATAAATGTTCCTAAATTGTTATGTTTGAGATGGAATTTGTTATATGCCTAATAATAATTTCATAAATCAAAACATTAAACCAGAAAACTATAGAGTAATTAGAAGTTAATCTATTTTTTGGTAAAGTTTAATTATGACTGTACTAACCTCCTTGGTTATAATTCTTTAAAACGCCCTATGACTAAAAATAGATTATAACTAAAAAAATATTTATGGTGTATTATAGTTCGTAAAACATAGCTTGATCTCTGTGACAGATGACAACGAAACCGAAGAAGTAAGTCTGAACGAGCGACATATTTACAATTTCATTTTGTATCAAATATATTTTCATTCTTTTCGTGCCAGTTTTATTCCAACTGAATCGCAATATATTATTTTTAGCATCAGAAATGAAATAGATAAAAAAAAGAACAATTACAGTGCAAAATGCTTAAATTAATTTAATAAAGTAATTTAGAAAAAGTAATTCAATAAAAATAACAAACAATCGTAGATCACAAAATACCAACAAAATATAGCAACACGAACAAAGACTAAAAATATAACGACTTACTGCAAGTAGCACCGGGCACCAACAACCTCACCGTTCAACCGTCCGCTGGCAAATGTGTCTGTCTTTAGAAACGAGCGCGCTTTTATAGGTTGTGTTGGTTACCCCCGCTACCTGCATTAAGACGATTGATGTCTTCTAATACGGCCTCTCCTGATTGTGCGCCGTCCTCGGCTGCACTGAGAGTTTCTTCTGACCGGCTTGTGTTCGTCATGACTGATGAGGGTATCTGTGGTTTCCTCAACGTTGTCACGACCATCCGTATTACAATCTGTTTATTTAACATGTCGAGTGTTAAAGATGCCTATTCTTTCATTCATCATGCATACAAGGCCCTCTTTCATGAACACTTATTAACAGCTCAGGGTAGACACTTTGCTATCACATATAGTTATACTTCAACTGGTAGCACACCTCAGTCATTCCTATACTCCTAAACTTGTACAAGTTTTCGCGCGTAACCCTAGGAGAGAGCCCTACACGTGTCCAAAGGACACGTCTTCCAGGACGAAGCCTGCCATGCATCCAAAGGACACATCTTCCAGGACAGAGCCTGCCATGCATCCAAAGGACACATCTACCAGGACAGAGCCTGCCATGCATCCAAAGGACACATCTACCAGGACAGAGCCTGCCATGCATCCAAAGGACACATCTACCAGGACAGAGCCTGCCATGCATCCAAAGGACACATCTACCAGGACAGAGCCTGCCATGCATCCAAAGGACACATCTACCAGGACAGAGCCTGCCATGCAGATCCATGTGAGTTCGATGTGTGCTCTCAACACCCCGGTCACACCAACTGCATGCTCCAGTCAGCAAGACGCTTCCGTATGAGGTCTCGCTGCACTTGTCCGCTCATGCGCAAACATACATCACTCATGTATTTTGGCGACTGTAACATAAAAACATTTAAAAGAGCATAACTGTAACTTACTTTCAAAAAACGCGGCACAACTCTCAGGACACCATTCTCCCTTCCAGAGGACCATGTACTGAGCCGCAGCTTGAGTTGTCTTGCCTCTAGCTCCGCTTAATAGTTTAAGCTCGTAACGATCACTTGGTAACACTTTTGTTACTCGGTAAGGACCTCTCATACCGGAGTCCAGTTTACCAATAGACTGTAAGTACTTTATAACGAATACTTGATCGTTAACCTTGAAAATCTTAGGCGTGCGTCTCTGGCGATTCACGTGTGCGTCTTGCCTGTTTTTGTTTCTATCGAGTAACTCCTTGGCGCGGCTCCTACTGATTTCTCTCATAGCTTCACGGTTTGGGCTAGAGTTCTGAAGGGAGATGTCTCGAACCAATGCATGGATTACTGGGGTAGTCGCATTAGTGCCAATCAACAAATACAAAGCTGAACATTGAGTGGTTTTTTGCTTGGTTATATTCAAAACTAACTGAATTTTACTTAAACTATCAGCCCAAGTACAATTTTTATTATTACTTTCCACACGAATTATATTGAGAACAGTACGTACATAGCGTTCAGCCTGTCCGTTAGAGCAGTGCATTTCGGGTGTTATGTAATGAACGTCGCAACCCATCTCGGCCATCCAACTGGTAAAAGTGGAAGCTTCAAACATTCGCCCACGATCACAGACCAACAATTGGGGAGTACCAAATAAAGATATCGCATTATTAATGACGCGTTGTAATTCACTTGCATCTTGTCTATACAATGGATATAGCAAACAAAATTTGGTAAAAGAATCGACTAGCACGAGTACAAACTTATATCCATTAGACTCGGGTAATGGCCCTAATGCATCAACGTGAATAGTACCAAAAGGTACATCAGATTTTTGCCATGATGTAATGGGCTGACTGGGAGCTCTCGGAACGCGCTTTTTAGACACACAAATTAGGCAGTGAGAGGTATATTTGTGAACAAATTGTTTCAGGCCGGGAAACCAAAAATGCTTTAAAATTAGGTCTAATGTTTTGTCAGCTCCTATATGCTCGTGTTCATCATGAAAAACACGCAACAAGCTGAGGCGATGCCCCTTAGGGATGTAACATAGTAACCTTGGCTCCTCCCCCACAGGTGTATAACGATAGTACAGTACTTCGTTCCGGTAGACATACCGGCGCGCGTCCAAAAGACCGTCTCTAAGTTTTTGTACAAGGGCTTCGGTTTCGGCGTCAGCCGATTGAGCTACCTGTGCCCAATTTAATGGTCTATCCACATGATTGATTTGCGCCGCTGGTGGATTCCTGCTCAAATAGTCGGCATGACCCATCATGGTGCCTTTTCTATATTCAATTGTGAAATTGAAGTCTTGTAAATAAATCCACCAGCGAGCGACCCGGGGTAGTAAATCCTTTTTACGTTCGGTAGCCTTTAGAGCATTGCAATCGGTTATGATTTTAAACGTAACTCCAATTAAATAGGGTCGAAAATGTTGCAACGCTCGGACGACCGCTAACGTCTCTAGCTCATATGAGTGATATCTCCCCTCGGCACCTTGAGTAACCTTACTAAAGTAAGCTACCACTCGTCTACCACCATCCTCGTGGGTCTGCATGAGTACAGCACCGTATCCTGCACTACTGGCATCTGTATGTAGTTCGGTACAAAGGTTCGGGTTGAAAATTGCAAGTATAGGCTCGCCGGTTAACTGGTTAATTAGGTATTGTCTAACCTCGTCTTGATCAGGTCCCCATTCGAACTTCACATTCTTTTTAGTAAGTCGAGAGATACTCGCAGTTTTCGTCGCGTATTCTTTTATATAGCGGCGAAAATACCCTGCTAAGCCTAAAAATTGACGTACTTGTTTGACGTTCTTAGGGACCGGTGAGTTTACTAAAGCATCTATCTTGTGAGGGCTTGGTCTAACCTGACCATGGCAAATAACTCTACCTAGATATTCGACCTTACTACTCAAAAAAGAACATTTTCTTAAATTAATGGAGAATCCAGCCTCCGTCAATGTTTTAAGGACATCATGCAGAAGAGAAATGCCATCACCAACACTCATACTGAGTATCAGCACATCATCCATGTATACCAGGACAGTACCCGAATCGATGAACTTTCGCAATGTATTATTGTTGATCCGCTGATACACAGCAGGCGAATTGCATAAGCCGAATGGCATTTTCAAAAACTCATAATGGGCCTCTGGTGTAACGAAGCCGGTCTTATGAATTGAGCATTCATCCAGAGGTATCTGGTAAAAACCCGACGCCATATCGTCGAAACTCGTGAAGAATTTTGAGCTCCCGAGTCGATCAATCTGATCGTCAATTAAAGGAAGAGGATATCTATCCTTAACAGTGATGCGATTCAGTGCACGAAAGTCCACACACATCCTGTCTGTGCCATCCTTCTTCTTGACCAAAATGATCGGACTCGCGTACTCTGAGCTAGACTCTCTAATAATCTTTTTCTCTAGAAGATCCTGAATAATTTCACGAACCTTGAGTTTTTCTTGATAAGACAATCGGTACGGATGATATGCTATTGGAATATCACTTGTCAAGTCAATACGCATCTTGCCCGTACTTACGGTAGTGACGGCACTACCAGATATTAGATACGAGGAAAATTCATCTAATACTGTCACTAAAGTAGCAAGCTCACCACCTTGAAGAGGCGTATTAATTTTACTAGATGCGTCATGGTTTACCGCGTTAACCCTGGAGACCATGTATGGAGTATGGATTATATTCTGTCCATGTTTTGTACGAACAAATGTCACGCCCTCTCTGTTGAGGACATCCGTTCCAATAATAATTGGAGTACTCATATAGGATGCTGGGACGACGACAAAATCTACAATAAGAGCAATGTCCCTAAACTCCACTGTTAGAGTAACGAACTCGTGAGCTACGAACTCATTAGCACTAATTCCTTTTAAAACGCGATTAGTGGGCTTTCGTGAACAAGAGAAATGTTTGACAATTGCTGAGGATATCAAAGAAACGTTTAATGCTCCGCTATCTATCAAAACGTCCACAGCTACACCTTGTATAACCGCAGTACTGAAATCATTACTATCCCTAGACTCTGATAGTTCAGTGCACAAGTTAACTTTGCGTTGACTGTTATTTCGACTGTCCGAACGAGCTTTAGCGAAGCAGTGGGTTTCTTTATGTCCTATCTTTTTGCAAAAAGTGCAGCTATCCTTCGGACTACCGTCGGGAGCATGCTTTTTGGGACACTTATCCTTGTAATGTCCAGTCTGGTGACAATAGAAGCATTTAGCCTCTGAACGAACACTATGAGGTCGTTTCTTGTATGTATTACCGACTGAAGCATGATTGCCTGAACCACGCGGATCGTTTTTACGATTGGGTTTGACATAGGTTGCTAAGAAGGAAACTAAGTTTTCTGTGGTTAATTCGGCATTCGTGGCTGCCGCGCGCACTTGTACGTCACTAATGCCGTAGACTACTATTTGAACTATTAGTTCTTCACTTAAGCCTTTAACTACTCCTAAACGTAGTAAAGAACGTCGTGCATACTCTGCATAAGATTGGAATTTATCAGACGTTGAGTTAATTACTTCATGAAGGGTTTGGACATAATTAATCTTCTGGGGACACAATGATTTAAAATCTTTTACAAAATTAGACCAAGAACGATCATTAGAAGACCATTCATTGAGCCACGTTTTAGCATCTCCTTTTAAACAATGAGCAATACGTGAAAAACATTCCGTATCCTCCCAGCGATTTACTAACCTAGCCCGCTCTACCTCCTTACACGACACTTCGAAATTATTTACAACCGGGTCGAAATTCGAAACATAATAATTAGTCGGTTTGTTTCTTGTCAGGGTGTCTATTACTTCAGCTAGTGCTTGGTTTGTAGAGAAAACGTTTTGTCCGCATTGAGGGGTATTATCAATTGATGGCGTAGTACGCGAGTCACTAGCAGTGCTGTTTTAGATGGCGGTCAGTCGTGACATGATAGAGCTTAACGCATTTTTTACAGAGTTACTGCGCGTGTAATTCGGAGATTTATTATGGCGCCGCGGGGAGTTTCTACTATAGTCATCATGAGAATCGCAACTTGAGCTATTACTCCTAGAAGGTGTTCGCGTTATACTACGACGGTATTTCCGCCGATCGTGACGTGAACGTGAACGTGAACGTGAACGAGTCCTATCATAACGTGAACGAATCCTTTCGCAACGTGAACGCGTTCTATTCATTTGCCCTGGTGAACGAGATCTATGGTGTCGGTGCGACCTGCTATGACCACTAAGCGTGATCTCCGAACGCGGCGGGGTTTCTACTGACCTATCTCGAGAGCGAGACGATCGTGGCATGTTTGTTCACAAACTAACGGTTGCTTGTTTATTTTAGTAAAGCTAACTGTGAGCATAGGCCTATCCCACTTCTGATTTTAGCATCAGAAATGAAATAGATAAAAAAAAGAACAATTACAGTGCAAAATGCTTAAATTAATTTAATAAAGTAATTTAGAAAAAGTAATTCAATAAAAATAACAAACAATCGTAGATCACAAAATACCAACAAAATATAGCAACACGAACAAAGACTAAAAATATAACGACTTACTGCAAGTAGTACCGGGCACCAACAACCTCACCGTTCAACCGTCCGCTGGCAAATGTGTCTGTCTTTAGAAACGAGCGCGCTTTTATAGGTTGTGTTGGTTACCCCCGCTACCTGCATTAAGACGATTGATGGTCTTCTAATATTATAAATATAAAAATATTAATATTCATGTCTAAAATGTACCTCGTTAAGTACTGAAATACCTAGTAAACATTTTATAGGTACATAAATGACGCTTACGTACGTACAAGGTCATACTGGACTGAAAATAAAAAATAGATGGGACAGTCGATATACGTAAAGCAATAACCGATCTTTATTAAATTATTCATAAAAGAAATAAACCCAATACAGTATCTATATAAAACTTCCAACATATTTTTCACAATTAAGACAGACAGTTACAATATAAAATACATAAATTGAATTAATTAGGTAAACATTAAAAAACTACTTTTTGTCTCGGAGTAAATGATAATATTATGTACTCATTATTGTGAATAAACTAGATATATTTATTTATAAAACAGTCGTAATTGATCGATTGATCTAACGACTGTCCCTATTTTGGCATATAAATGATAAATGTTCTAGCAGGAACGCTCCAGTGATGACGATAATAGTGACCTAGACATTGACTGTCTTGCCCTTTTGAATAATTAAAATAGTCAAAAAACAGTTTTGTTTGAAATAAATTCAAAAAGATTTTCATTGATTGTATTTTAATTATAATAGAAAATCACAATTTTAAAAATAAAGAGATTTATCGATAATAAATTATGGACTTTATCGTAAGCGTGACAGCTCTAGTGACAACTGTCACAGAGATCATCCTATATTTTATGGACTATAACTATAGTTATTTTTATTGTATTATTTTAATTTATCTCAAGATTTATATCGTGGAGTAAATGAGAATTGCCTATATCCGTAAAAACATAATTTAGCACATCTCTTTGTTTTCGGGCGTAAGCGGATAATATTACCATTAGAAAAATTAAATTCATAATGATATATTTATTATAAAGCCTAATGGCGTAGCATCATCATCTTCATCATCTGAGTCCACATAAGTTCTACTGATCAGCTCGCGCCTCCTTCATTATAGAAGGGGATTGCCTCAAAACCAGGGTCAACGTAATCAATCGTAAACGTGAATTCACTATCAGGCATCTGATGCTACCCTAGCTGAAGCCGCGAGTGACTGGACCAGAGAACAATTTGTCACCCATAGAGCAGCTGACCGCTGAGGGTGATGCCCGGGTTGGGGTTGGTTGCTGCCGGGATGTCGACGGCATGTGATACCCGAAAGGGTAACCCGCCGGGCTGGTCACATACGTTATGGATTCAGTACCAGCGGTCGACTGGTGATGGGGAAGGGAATACGGCGGGCTATCAGTTTTTTATTAGGGCTGCTAAAAAAAGGACTGCTAATCTATTGATCTCATTATCTAGTTGTTATTATTGTTAATAGATTCAGAGACCACACTACTACACATGATTAAAACAAATAAAACAAACGTTTCGATTCGTATATTTTTTTAACATATTTGAGGTGGAGGATCACTGACGTAATCATGAACAGCTCCTTTTGTGCTTATGTTAGTTGATATTTCTACTTCACAAGAATTAGATTCACCTTCACAAGGATCTTCTGTCACAATAGTTTCCTTGTCTTCTGCACAACTATCATCAGATTCGCAAGAATCTTTTTTTTGACGCAATGTTAAATCATTTGAAATTTTTAAAAGGGTTTTCATAAATGGGGACTGCAAAATATTATTCTCTGGTTGCACTATTGCCTCGTCTTGATTAGTTAGTCTATTTATATTATTTCTATGTTCCATAATGCCGTTATTTCGATTTCTATCTTCGCCAAAATCAATATCATATTTATAAGGAGATCTGTCATAATTTTCTCGATTCCAATATCGGCTATAATCCAAATTTCTACCATGTATCACATTAATTCCGTGACTTTTTTCTTTATTGTTGTTTATAACATTGTTAAGATTTTTATTCCAATTTAAGTTTTTGTCAGAGTTTCTATGAACTTTATTAATCTTTTTGTGATTTATTTTGACACTATCGTCAAGTAAATTTCTAATATTCCAGCTTCTATTTCTGTTATTTTGGTTTTGTCTTTCTGAATAACGGTTACGATGTCTGTTACTTCTATTATTTTTTTTATCAACTCTATTATTATTTATATTATTGTATCTATTATTACTATAATTTTTATCATAGTTATTTTTTACCTGAAAATAGATCGTAATAAGATGGAATTAAATAACGTATTTTTTATAATAACAGCTTTTTAATGAACAACGCGGAAAAAAAGTCATTTATCTTTTTCGGTGTGGTGACGAAGTAAGAATACCATTCCCCACTCCCTGTCTTGCCCGTGGATGTCGTAAAAGACGACTAAGGGATATAATATACATATGAAATCTGTGCAAGAGAAGGAAAACTAGAAATAAAACCCTATGCCAACACGGTCTTACCAGCACGGTATAGTAAGTTAAATTCCCTCCCATTGTGAAGGAGGCCCGAGCCCAACAGTGGGACGTTTGCGGGCTGCGATGATGATGATGATCCTAAATATCATATTTGAGTAGTTTAGATTTGCCTGTTCCTGTAATTAATGTAGAAACTATTACAGAAAATTATTATTGAAAACATATAAATTTAATTTATGTGACAAACCTGCTGAGCTATTTTGTAAAGATAGAGAAATGGGTACGGAATATCATTAGTATCAAAGACAGCACTGTTTGTTACATCGTCCCAGTTATTTCCATCGGATCTGTGCAAATTATTTTGAGCTTTATTATCCCAATCATTTCCAAAAACACTGTTTGATTTTGAATTAGATATTCTTTTATCCCGGTCATTTCCATTAAATCTATTTAAACTATTGGACGCTTTATTATGCCAGTCATTGTCATCAAATTTATGTAAATTATTCGAGCCTCTATTATTCCAACTCATTTCATCAAATCTGTGTAAATGATTTGAAGGTTTTTTATCCCAGTCATTTTCATTAACTCTATGTAAATGAAGCAAATCATTATCATTCCAATTACGATCATTGAGATTCATTGAGTTACTGTCCAAAACTAATACTAATGGTCGATCTTGGTTTGAAGTCTGCTTATACAAGCTTGATAAAAGATCTGAATAATGTCCAGCTTTAGATATTTTAACGTTCTGGAAAATAAAAGCATGGATTTAAGAAGATTGAAGAACTTACTGAGGATATACTGTAGAGTGCATCACATTATTATATGTGGTGTAGAACTAGAAATATAATGTATGTATACTCCTTAGAATAATAAAGTTTAGAAGGAAGGTGCCGGTACTTAAGCGATCAGAAACATGAAGCCAAAAATACTACATGCGTGCAAGCGATTACACACATACACACGCACACCACTATACAATAGAGTTACCTTGCGTACGCAGTGACCTTGTACACAACGGAATGGTCCGGCGTAGGGTTCCAATTAGCTCCAATTTAAATGCTTAATTTTTTGTGCGCGGAGTTACCTTCTATGAGTTATTATTCTAAGGTATACTCATTCGTGTATGGAGTATGAATACAATTCACTACCACCTCTCTTGGCCATGGGTGCTGTAAATGACGCTTAAAGGGTGATATATTATAATCCTATCCAAGAGATGAAAACTCGAAATAAGACTTTATACCAACCCGTCTGACCAGCATGGTATAGAAGGTTAATTTACCTCTTATTGTGGAGGGGGTTCGAACCCTATAGTGTGATATATATGAGCTGAGATGATGATATTTGTATAGCTATTAGTCCACATACGTCCGCTATTCTACATAGAACTCCCTAGGAGAGTAATACTTTAATCACCATGTTTGGAAAAGGGTTGGGATCGAAATTGATTTTATAAGGAGAGTGTTGCTACTCATTCAACTGGTGATACCTCAGGTGATTTTTACGATTCCTACCGGGAAGTAAAGTACGGCAAAGTATTTAATTGCAAATCATCACTATACGGGGATATAATAGATTTTAGATTATAGGTCAATTTCTCTTCCATTGTGGTGAAGGCTCGTAGAAACATATATAAACTGAGATAATGATGAACAGATTAATAATAGATCACACATATTTTAATTATACGGATTAATAATTTATATATTGTTATCGCGCATCGAAAAGTAGGTAAGGCAATACAGAGTAAGCTCTGGCAACATTCATAGCTGAGGATCGACACGCTTAAGTAGTTTAATAGCGAAAAACGGGTATAAATAGACGGTCTTGAACGAGTAGAGGACGTTCAATGGCTATCCATAGGCCGTAGTTAAGCAAAAGAAAGGAAGTAGTGTAATAATCGGATATTGTATGTATATATTAAGGTTATGTTACTAAGTTTACTAGTTTTATGTATTTAGGCAGATGTAATTGTGGAGACATACATGTAACGATTAGCATATATTTCACTGGAGTGGTGTTACGCTTATAATATTTAATAACAAAAAGTCGTAGTGATATAATTGTATTATTTATAAGTTTTTTTTTGGGGTGCACTACGGTTAGCGCACCCGCCGCCCGGCTTCGTACGCGGCGACAGAGGGGCGGCGCGTGGCCCCGTATCCCACCCATGGGATGTCGCCTTCGTCGTTGGGTCGACCACCCGTGCAGAGTAATTTGTCTTCAGTGGTCGATCCGACGGAATACCCCGATCACGCGGTACGCTCGTCTCGCTCTGACGAAGTCCCTCCTCGGGGACGTCGGTCACCGTCGCGCGGTCGGCTTCCCGGCAGGTGACGGACTAAATCCCCGGTCCAATTACACGCGGCATTATTTATAGGTCTAAGAAATGTTCAACCATACACTTACTATAATCAATATCCAAAACGTAATATTCACAAGTACTTTGAGGTTACACGTTGTTGGCGCCATTTTGATTGGTTCGACGTCTACTTTTCGAATATCTTCTAGGAAATGTTTGCGTTTATAAATAAGCTAGCCGATCAGTTAAATTTAATAAATTTTATGGCCTGATTAGAATTTGTTTATATTTTCAAGAGGTTTTATTATTTGTTTATACAATTCTATAAAATTCGTTGTGATTAAATCGGCATTTTCAATCATCTTAATTCATAGAAGTTCCAAGGCTAGTCTAGAGTCTTCTCTAGAATAGAAGGCAATGGGTCTACTATACCGCGCTGATCAGACGAATTGATAGAGTTCAATTTCAAGTTTGTTATTGTTTGATGTTTCTGCGTATCCTAGTCATTTTTAACGATACCCACTGGCAAGAAAAGAAGTGGTGAATCGTATTCTTACTCCATCACCACACAGAAACTAAGATACGCGCTTCTTAGTGGAAGGACCTCAGTGCTGGCAGTCGTCTATCTGGTTACTACCAGACACTCTCCCTCTCTCTCTCTCTCTCTCTCTCTCTCTCTCGCAGAAACTCGACGTCTGTATAGTAGCAATTTGTTACTGCGTTTTGTTCGGTGAGCGAGAGAGCCGGCAGCCTAACTTTCTGAGGGTGTTTGTGTGTGATGGGTGTTGGTGATGTCTTTAGTATCATCGAACTTCATTGCACACATTCACACTCTCTTTACTTTCTTCATAGTAGGCAGCGACCTAGAAAAGGACCATTAGCGCCAGCATCACTTGCTATCAGGTGTATGTTTCTTTTGTTTCAGCAAACAGTTGTTAGTTTCCCACTGTTTGCATAAACAAAAGAAACATAAATCTGATAATATCTGATTTTGATGAATTGCCGGTAACGGGTTTAAGACAGTATGAAGGATTGGCAGGCTGAAGTGGCAATGAGCAGGACACATTGTTCGACGATCTGACAGCCGCTGAGGAAGAAAGGTTCTCGATTGGCGATGCAGTATAAATCACTATGTTTATTATTATCAAGTAGTACTTCCGGCCTCACATGTACGGCTAATTTGGGTATATCTTAATTATAAACCGACTTATTATAGTTTTATAGTTTAATTGGTAGTTTTATAATTAAGTAAATAGTTGATTAATATTTCTTTAAGTTGATATAATTCTCATACAATGGGCACCTTCCGCTTGTTAGCTTCCGGCGTGACTATTAAATAGTGCTTATTGTTATAGACTTCGGTACTTTCTTATACTACGTCGATTAATCACCCCTATAATCCTTATGTTCTACAATATGCATGTAATATCTACGTAAGAGATCTAACACTTGAAATGAAGCCTTATATCATACGTCTGACCAGCGTGCTATAGTAGGTTAATTTCACTCCTATTGTAAAGTAGGCTCGAACCTGGCAGCGGAACTTGAATGAGCTGTGATGATGACGATCAAATTAGTTCTTTTCTTTTTATTGTCGATGGTCGCAAACAAGCAAGCAGCACACCTGATGGTAAGTGACACTGCCCCACATGGACCTTGCTCTCCATAAACCTAGTTTAAATAAAGATATGTCTTAGCATTCGGTAAACATACCTGCTGCTGGCAGGTAGTTCATTCCAGAGCCTGCACGTACGTGGGAGAAATGATCGCTGAAAACGTACAGTTGAAGACCATAACATTTCCAGGTGAAATGGATAAACCCTGCTGCGGTGTCGAATGGTAAATTTATAAAGCGGTGACAGTGGTATTAAATCAAACAGGTTCCCGGAGCACTCCCCATGAAAGAGCCAGTAGAGTACACATAGTGATCTAAAGTCTCGTCGCCGCTCCAGTGACTTTAATCTGTCCGTAAGATCGGAATCCCCGACGATTCGAACAGGACGCCTTTGCAGGGACTCAACTGGGTTTAGCTGAAATTTGGGCGCACCTGCCCAGAGATGTGAGCAGTACTCCACATGAGGACGAACTTGTGCTCTGTTGTTGTAACTAAGTTGTAACGCCTTTACGAAATGACAATAAAATGGCATTGCCACGTGTGTAAAAGCAAAAAATTCACTCGGAAAATTATGCACTTTATACATATAAAGAATGAAAACTTATTATACAGAAATATGATTACGTTCATCTGTTTATTAATTTCATTGTACTAGTAATATAATATTAAAATTCATAAATTTGTCTACATACGAAATTTACACGAAAATTGTGGTTTAAATTTTAGCTTCAAGGCAATTTCAATGGAATTTCTCGAAATAAAACGGGAGAATATATGTATATGGATATCCTATAATTTCCAAATGAAATTTTCAGCGACATTCTTGCCTGAATGCCGGCACAATATATCCCTTGGAATGTCTTTACGAGAAGGCTTTAAAGTGTTGCATCGATTTTCAACATTAGATGAAATGCTCTTGGAAATTGTTTAATATCCGTATTGGATAAAAGGGATTAAGGAAAACATGGATAGAAAATCCGCATTGGCGAGAAAATACTTAAGAAAAGACAATTCCTTATAAAATATTTTCTTAAGGACTGTGCCTAAAAAGATAACATGCCGGGCTGGACCCGGAGATCAAGGATACCAGTGCCTGCCTAATGGCGATAGGGAGAGTATACATTAGGTTATTGGGCCGCCCGCCGCCCTTTCTTCTTCGGATTGGCTAGGATGTTTCCAGATCATAGCTTGCCACAAAAAGAAAAGCAAGGTGCACCTAGGTGTCATTGGTGAAAACGGGCATCACTCTTTTAATAGAAGTTCTAACTATATATAGCAAAGAAAAATAATAAATTCAGAAAGATATTTTTATTTAGTATTTTAAAGTCTCCAGTCAGGAGGCATAGTTTTTCCACGGCTGGGATATACCGGCTTACAATACCCAGTGTCTCCACATTCATCGGACTCATCATTATCTTCACATTCATTGGACTCTTCACAGGAGTCCTTTTCCTTTTTCCCACCAGGAGGATTGCATGCCATTAAATAATCATAGACTTCTCGACAGCTCTTCTCGCAGGAGTTTTTGCTCTTTTTAGGTCTCTTTATTTTACAGGTTATCTGACATTGAATATACGCTTCACATCGTGTGCGAAGAGCTTCTTTAAATCTTTCATTAGTTTTTTGTATTATTGGATTATTTTCATCGCCAGTTGACTGAAATTATGAGAACATTAGATCTTTACCAGATTATAAATAATCGCTATTAGATATAGCTTCTTTTAAAAGAAAGTGGTATCATAATAACCGCTCTTGGTCACGATTGGTGATTGCAATTGATGTTCTGTTACCAAAGGAATGCTGTTGCCTATTCTTTTGATAGCCACTCAGTCAATTTTAACGCCCTAGCGGAGGCCCCGGGTAACTGCACCGGAGAATAGTCCTTCACCCGCAGAGAGGCAGACCGCGTGAGAGCGACCGATGTCCCTGGAGGGTCTTAGGGAGGGAGGGTACCCAAAGGGGTATCCCGCCGTGTTGGCCATGGTTGACAAGGAACTCGGTACTGGTGGTCGGCCCATTGAAAAAAAGGGAAGGGAATATGGTGGGTTATCTGGGCTCGCGCCGCTCTTCATCATCTTTATCTCTTATCCCAATTAGGTGAGGTTGACACAACATTTTGATCTTCTCTCATGGTACGCATTGCAAATAATTTTAGTAATAGTCTTATAAGCAGTCGTCCCCGGCTGACAATCCTTCTTGGTTCTCTAGATAGCATTGGATGGAGTTGATCTAAGTACATTTTAAGTTCATAGTATCTCCGCCTCTTAAGCACTCTTTTGTGACACCCACGAGCAGAGTAATAGTTGATAGTTATCATAACCACCACCATACGGTAGAGGGAATCTTCAGCACAGGCGGCAAATTCTGAAATGGAAGAAAAGAAGGGACCCACCACTTTCTCACGGTAATCAATATACAGCACACCAATAGAAGAAAGAATACGGGATAGGATTAAGGTGGACTAAGAAATAAGGAAATCTGATGACCACCTTTCAGAACATTAACTTTAATTTTCCGCAGAACTTCGAATATTTATTCAGTTCAGCTTTGAGCCGAATCGTCCTGAAGATGCCTCGTTTAGAGGGGAAACACGTGTCGAATAATATCTCTTGCAAAAGAAAGAAAACATGAAATAACCTACCCCTATACTACTAACCCTATACTAACCCCTCTTTGGGCCGACCACTGACGACAGTCACCCTGCTTCGGTCGTCGGCCCAACAATGAGGTGACGTGGGTACGGGTGGGTTATGGGCCCCGCGCGCCGTCCTTTCATCGCCCCGGACGGAATGGACCGCGCGTGCGCTTACCATAGCTCATGTATAGCTGACCAGTAAGACTATTTTCCATTTGGTCTATCAATATGGTCCTCTAATACCCGTTGGTGTCGTAAAAGGCGACTAAGGGAAATATGCAGGGAACATCTATGCAAAAAAAAAGGAAACCTCGATATAAAACTCTGACTAGCGCAGAATAGTAGGTCAATTCCTTTCCCATCGTGAAGTAGGCCTGAGCCCAAAAGTGGGACTTATATAGGCTGAGAAGAAGAAGGTCCATTTTCCTTCTATTGTGAAGGCTTGAACAGGTGTAATAATTTTTCACACTTAGTGTTCACTTAGTTTCACACTCACATTAATTATATTTATTTCGCCTTGGTACAGGATGTTGTCCGGAGCCGTGTGGTGACGGAGTAAGAATACAATTCACCACTCTCTATCTTGCTCGTGGATATCGTAAAATACTAAGAGATACAATACGCATATAACATCTATGCAAGAGATGAAAAACTCGAAATAAAACCCCATACCAACCTGTATTACCAGCATGGTATAGTAAGGTCAATTGCCCTCCTATTGTGGAGGAGGTTCATGGCCAACAGTGGGACGTTTATGAGCTGAAATTAATGAATGAATAAACAAGATGTGGTCTTTATAATAATAAAAACCGGCTAAGTGCGAGTCAGAGTCGCCCACGAAGGGTTCCGTATCATTATCTATAAAAAGCGCAAAAAAATCTCGTTTGTTGTATGGGAGCCCCACTTAAATGTATATTTTATTTTGTTTTTAGTATTTATTGTTATAGCGTAGATTGACCCGGACCAACTCCATCTGGTACCATTTGGGTCAACGATTACATTCCCAAGGAGGGTTGACGTCAGGCAGGCGGCCGGTCATAAAAGTCATTGCCGAAACTTTTTGCAATATGTCAAAACAGATGACATATTGCGTCGACCCCAAGTAATTGGGATAAGAGCAAGATGATGATGATGATGATTTATTGTTATAGCAGCAACAGCAATACATAATTTGTGAAAATTTCAACTATCTAGCTATTGCGGTTCTTGGGATACAGCCTGGTGATAGACAGACGGACGGACAGACAGCGAATTCTTAGTAATAGGATCCCGTTTTTATTCTCTGGGTACGGAACCCTAAAAATGAATACTAACTCTTAGAACTTCTTTCATCCAGTATGCAGCTCTTGTGTTATCAATCCGTTCGTTAACTTTCTTAGCAACAGTGATATCGTGTTGATTATTGGAGGACCGGAGAAGCTTGCTGTTCGAGTTTAAAATAATAATTAATGGATTCGGAGAACCATTATTAATAATGTCGGATAAAATATCGAGTGAATTTTCCGGACGGCTTGCAACATCGTTCTGAAAACATAAAATATTTTACTACAATAAAACAGTTTTTTTTTATTGTTTTTTTTTGTTTTGAGTTTTTGTGTGGTGAGGGAGTAAGAATACAATTCACCACCTTCGTCACCCACGTCTTGCCCGTGTGTGTCGTAAAAGACAACTAAGGGCTTAAAAATGCATATAACATCGATGCATGATAAGGAAAGCTTGAAATGAAACTCTATACCAACTTTCTGAGGGTGTTTGCATGTGGTTTTGGTGGTGCCTTTGGTATCACCGAGCCTCAATGCACGCATTCACACTCCCTTCACTTTCTTCGCGGTAGGCAGCGGCCTTGTAAAGTTCCATGAGCGGCAGCAACACTTACCATCAGGTGTACTGTTTGCTCGTTTGCCACTGCTTGCAATAAAAAAAAACCTATGTGATCAGCGTGGTATAGTAAGACAATATCTCTCTAATTATTACCCGGGTTTGAGCCCAACAGTGGGATATATGAGCTGAGATAATGAAAATAGTTGAGAAGCAAAATCTTTTCATTGGATATATTTGAGGTAGGTAAAATTTAAAATTTTGAGTGTCTTTCGACGCGAATGGAACAAAACTGAAAGGATAATACGTAATTCGCCATTTTATGATGGTGGCCATCTTGGATTTTAAATTTGTCATATTATTCTGCTAGTCAAGCCCTTTCATTTGTAGCGGCGGCTGGACCGATTTTGATAATATTTTACAACCAGGTAGCTGTGTATATAAAGAGTAACTTAGGCTATATTTTTCGTGATATTCCCACGGGAAAGGGCACTATGCGGCTAAGGTGACAGATACCGAAGCGAAACGAGGACGGGTTGCTAGTTTACAATAAAGTAGTAGAGAATGCTTTTAGAAATTATTTTATTAGTTATTTACCGTCTATCTGTTTTTTTTTAAGTGTAACTTCTATAGAGAGTTTTTTATGGGGAATAAATTCATGTCACGTTATCGGTATAGGCACTATAATGTGTTAACGCTAACACTATATCTGTAGCTATGTCAATGCCACTTTATCTGTGCCGATAAATGGCAAAACCAAATAAATGTAAAATGTTTTAATTTATAAATTTTATTTAAGATCAAATAATTGATTCTAGAATCTTCTCATTCAACATACTTCAGTGTCTGAAACACTACGACCGGTGTGTGTTACCAGTGATCACTTAAGGCACGGCAACATGGTCCCTAAATGATCCCTCATAATTAAGCTCAAAGTCGTTCAGCATGCTATGGAGCATGCAATGCTCGGGATTTCTCTGCAAGATAGAATCCGAACTACGGAAATCCGTTGAAGAACGGGTTTAACCGACATAGTACGAAGAATTAGCATGCTGAAGTGGTAAGGGGAAGGTCACATCCCTCGATGAACCGATAACTGCTGGGGAGGCAAGGTTTTCGAGTGATGACCACGTATCGAACGACGCAGTACGCTCCCCTGACGAACGAGGTGGACCAACGACTTGGTGAAAGTGGCTGGACGTCATTGGATGCAGGCGGCACAGGACCGCGCTTTGTGGCGAAATAAGTTGGAGGCCTACGTCCAGCAGTGGGACATACGAGATGATGATGGTATTAATACTTACAATTATGATGATTACTATTAATATAATTATTTTTAAAATCACACATTCGAGGTGTATCATTTCGCTTAAAATCGAATCGAATGCTTTAAGTAATTGTAATTTTTTAATACAATTTGTTATGTTACACTATCGCGAGTTTAATTAGTTTGATAATACCATAGCACGTAATTACTAATAATGAAATACGTATATTTATAAAATTTGTGGTAATTTTTCTTTTTTTTTTATAAGAGAATACCCTGCACTAAAGAAATAATTCTTGTATTGTTGTGTGACTTTACAAACACATAATTTTTCATCATCATCATTCATTGCAGCTCATATCCGTCCCACTGTTGGGCTCGAGCCTCTTCTACAATAGAAGAGAAATTGACCTTACTATACCATGACCATGCTGGTCAGACAGGTTGGTATAGGGTTTTATTTCAAGTTTTCCTTCTCCTACATAGGTGTTATATGCATATTATATCCCTTAGTCATCTTTTACGACATCCACGGGCAAGAGAGGGAGTGGTGAATTGTATTCTTATTCCGTCACCACACGGAAAACATAATTAACGGACACAAATTACATCCAGATTCAGAACAACAATTTATGGATCGCACTAAGTGTTGCCCTGCATGGGATTCGAATCCACGACACTCTAACTGTAGGTCGGTATTTTAACTACTAATCCATCTGTCAAATTATATATGGCAGGATCACATTGTCGACAGTCTTCTGTCTATACCCGGGCCGGTACGTCCAGGCTCTTTTGCAGAAAATCGATGTCTGAGTATTGGCAATTTGTTACTGCACTCCGCTCGGTGAGTAAAAGAGTTGGCAGTACAAATTTCTGAGGTTGTCGGCGTATGGATAGTTTTGGTGATACCTTTAGTATTGCCGAACTTCATTGCATGCAATCACACTCGAAGAGAGTGTTCGTTGAACTTTCTTCACGATAGCCAGTCTAGAAAAGGTCGCTTGCAATGAAATAATTTTTTTTTATTGCTGTTAGTGGCAAATGAGCAAGCAGCACACCTGATGGTAAGTGATACTGACACTCATGGTCTTTTGGAATATCAGAGGCACAGCTAGCCTCCCACTTACTCTGAAGGTTCACTTCTTAAACTTTGTTTAAAAAAGGACATGTTGTAGCGCTCAGCAAATACAGCAGCAGGTAGTTCATTCCAGATTTTGCATCTACTTGGCAGAAATGATCGCTATAAACATAAATGAAGATCATAACGTTAATGGTTTTCCTATTTCGCTGATGGAGTAGCAATACAATATGCGACCATCCCGTGGGATTCCTAAAACTGGTTAAGGGTGGATCAAGTGCCCACCGGGCTGATCACGATAATTAAACCCTATACTAATTGGTCTAATTAGCATAGTATTCATTTTTAAGTTATTTCAGCTCATATATGTCCCACTGTGGGGCACGATCCTCCTCCACAATAGTAGCAAAATTAACCTTACTATAGCACGCTGGTCAGACATGTTGGTATAGGGTTCTGTTTTATGTTTTCCTTCTTTTGCATTGATGCTTTATGCGTATTATACCCTTAGTCGAATTTTACGACGCCCACGGGTATGAGAGGGGGTGGTGAATTGTATTCTTACTCCGTCACCATACGGAAAGTAATTTTCATCCTAACGTGGAGGAGGCCCAGGTTCAGCAGTCGGAGGTATACGAATTAAGATGACGATGAGATGAAAATTAAGAAAATATGCGCCAAAATAATTCAAATTTATTTATCATAAACAGTCTCTTTTCCATTAAAGTAATATCATGCATATACTGAAGTGATCGTAATAAATAAAGCGATAGGAAATCTCTACGGGACCCGCGGAATTGATAGGTGAGCCTGAAGGAAAGCTCTTCAATTTATTATGGGCGTCTTAGCTACAATTTTATAGGATGGTATCGAAATTGTGATTTTATCTTGTGAATTTATAAATGGACTTTTTAAAAGGACTTGATGATGACTTCTGTTCGTAATTCTGTTTACATTTTAAATGTATAGTTTATAGAGGAGGCAGTGGATTAGTTAGAAACCATTGGTAAAGATAAACTAGATACTTGTAGTCTACTATAAAACTAATTCTAAAAGACAATAAATATGGATGCATTTCAATGAATTTTTGTGAATGTATTCAAGTGGGAGCCTGGATGATTTAGATTCACAAATCAGCCAATTTCAAGGACAGTTCCTTTTATTTTATTTGAACAAAACATATATATATATATATATATATATATACATATATATATATAAACTTGAGATAAAGGGAAACCAAGATCGACCTGGGGCTGTGTCAATTAAAGGATTGCTTGATTTCCCAAATGAACTGTTTTTATTATTAACAGTCATAACTAAATTTATCTTCAAATTCTATGTTATATACACTGACGGACTCATAAACTGCATCAAAGTAAAAAACGACTTTGAAATAAATATTTTAACCAAGTATGCAAACTTTCTACACAGATTTAAATTGAAACATCTAGCTTGGTTCGTTAACTTTAAAACAGCGTAGGGTCATATCCTTAAGTTTAAGTTTGTGTACTGGAAAGGACCTTAAAACTTTTTTGAAGAAAAAACAGAAATTTAAAGAAAATTGGTTTAATTAAATAATTGGTTTTAACAATAGACACAAACTTTATGCAAGGGTTTTTTATGTTTTAATAAGGTGTATTACCTCCACGTCCCCTTATTACGGATTCTGATCGGTTCCGCATAGATTTGATTAGGGTTATTAAAAGATCTTGCGGAATATTGTCCCATTCTTCTGAAAGTGCTGTTCTTAGTTGTGCCACTGTCGTAGGCACAGGATTTCTCGCATATATAGCTCTTTTAAAATTGTCCCAAAGATGCTTAATGGGATTAAGATCCGGGCTGTGTGCTGGCCAATTCATTGTACGTATCCCAACCTCTTCGCAATATTGTCGAACTTGTGCAGTAGCGTGCGGCCGGGCATTATCCTGCATTAAAGTAAAATTTTCGCCTATAAATCCCATGTAAGGCACCACGTGATCTTCTAAGATCTCTGTTATGCAGCGATGTGCAGTCAAACCCCCTCTACTACCGTTTTGACGGACCATGTCTATGAACACAAGTTCTGTTCGTCCGTTCATCGATATGCCACCCTAGACCATGCACGAACCGCCTCCAAAAGGAACACGCTCCTCAATGCAACTTTGAGCATATCGCTCCCCACGTCGACGATAGACTCTACTGCGACCATCTGCACCATATAAACATGTCCTACACTCGTCTGTGAACAATACGGAGGCCCATTGCTCATCTGTCCAATTTAGGTGATCACGCGCAAATCTTAAGCGAGCTTGTCTGTGAGCTACAGACAACTTTGGACCATTTGCTGGTCTAAAAGGGGTGATATCCGCTTCCTTTGACCTTCATCTTATTGTTCGTGCACTAACGTTTACTCCACGCACTTCATTAAGCTCTGTTTTGATGTTAACTGACGTGAGGAAACGATTTTGCAGGGAAGTTGTAACAATAAATCGGTCATCACGACCGGTGGTTGCTCGAGTTCTGCCTGTACCACGTCTCCTTTTGTAAGAACCTGTCTCCACAAACCTTCTGTATATTCTAGAAACCGTATACTGGTTTAAATTTAAATTTCTACCAATCGTCCGTTGATCCAAGCCCTCCCGCACCAATGCTACAATTTGAGCAGCTTGTTCGGACGAAGTATACATATTATGGTTCAGAAACTCTCGATGAGTTAAAAAGCTAACCCAACAATTCTGCTGGTAACAATAATTCCATTGACAAAAGAATAAAAAATCAATAAGAATCAATTTTAAAACTTTGCTATAAATAACACGCAAATCTGATACTACTAGTAAATTTTCTTTTCCCGGTTATTCATTTGTTTTACTGCAGTTCTATTTTTAAATATTGCTTTTTTTTAAGATTAAGGGCCAGTCTCTCCATATTTATATAATTTAATCTAAAAAGTTTGCATACTTATTAAAAAAATAATTTCAAAGTAATCCTGAAGTTTATGAGTTTATGAGTCCGTCAATATACATTCTCTGAAAACACTGATAAAACAAACCTAGTTAAATCCATTTATCGGCCTCGAAATCTTCTTCATACTAAATATCATGAAAACTTGGCGCTGTTTTCGAAACACTAAATATGTAGAAATATACAAAAAATGCTTGTTTAAAGACAATTCAATATCATCTCAGTTCATAAACGTCCCACTGTTGGGCTTGAGCCTCTTCCACAATAGGAGATTGACCTACTATACTATGCTGCTCAGATGTGTTGGCATAGCGTTTTATTTCGAGCTTTTCTTCTCTTGTATACATATTATATGATTAATTAATCACTGTTTTTTTGGGGTGAGCTGCAGTCGGCGCGCTCCTCGCACGACTCCGTCCCGGGCGACAGAGGGGCGTAAGCACGCACACCCGCAACCCACCCGAACACCACGTCACCTTCGTTGTTGGGCCGACCACCGGAGCAGGGTTACTTGTCATCAGTGGTCGGCCCGACGGAATACCCCCTATTTGGGGTACCCTCTCATCGACCGACGTCCCCCCCTTGGGGAAGACGTCGGTCTTTCCTCACGCGGTCGGCCTCTCGGCGGGTGACAGACTAACTCCCCGGTCACGTCACCCGCGGCCTCGGCTAGGGCGGCATGACGCGCATTAATTAATCCCTTAGTCGCCTTTTACAACGTCCAATGGGAAGGTAGGAAGTAGTGAATTGTATTTTTATTCCGTCATCTCACGGCAAAGGCTATAATCTAATATCTACATAAATATGTCGTTCTAAATCTATATGAACTCCGAAGATAAATGTTTGTAAGCAATTAATAATAAAATAAACACTTTAATTAATATAAAGCTTACTGACCCAACAATTTAGAGTTAGTAGTTTATAAATCAGAAATAAATTTATTTAATAAGGGTTTATCCCGAACCCCCGGTTAATGATTCCACCGACCCTACCTGAATATTTCGGATTAATTTACGTACAAAATTGTTTATGTTATAAATTCATCGGAGTTTCGATGTTCCACTGCTAGATACAAGCATCCCAATTACTTTAAATTGAGGCAGCGGATCGCCAGCGCGAGGAGCGGAGCCTCGATGAGACGATCCGCCGCCGGCGATTGGGGCGGCGTAGGCGCTAATACCTGCGCTTCATGCCGCCCTAGCCGAGGCCGCGGGTGACCGGGGTATTAGTCCGTTACCCGCTGAGAGGCTGACCGCGTGAGGAAAGACCGACGTCCTCCCCGAGGGGGGGACGTCGATCGATGGGAGGGTACCCCAAATAGGAGGTATTCTGTCGGGCCGACCACTGACGTCAAGTCACCCTGCTCCGGTGGTCGGCCCAACGACGAAGGCGACGTGCCTCGTGGGTGGGTTGCGCGTGTGCGTACTTACGCCCCTCTGTCGCCCCGGACGGAGTGGTGCGAGGAGCGCGCCGACCGCAACCCACCCACAAAAAAAAATGTTACTTTAAATTTGATAGATGAATTATTGCAGTTTTAATTATAGTTAGTGAGATAGATAGTGGGATATAATGTGCACATAACATCTGTGCAAGAGAAGGAAAACTCGAAATGAAACCCTATACCAACATGTCTGACCAGCATGGTATGGTGAGTTAAATTCCTTCCCATTATGGAGGAGGCCCGAGCCCATCAGTGGGATGTGGGCTGCGATGATGATGATTATTATAGTTGCTCAGCAAAACATTTCATCGTTTTCAGCTGAAATGCTCCCAAATTACAATTATTTAATTTTTCATGTTATACTTGTTTAGGCGTAAAATGATGAGATGAAATTTTTACAATGCGCGCGCACTCCGTCACAAATGACAACTTGATAACACGTTATTATTAGAATTATAGTAATTTTTTTTTTTTTGTGGGTGGGTCGCGGTCGGCGCGCCTCCGCACCACTCCGTCCGGGGCGACAGAGGGGCTTAAGCACGCAACTCCCGCGACCCACCCAAAAACCACGTCGCCTTCGTCGTTGGGCCGACCACTGGAGCAGCGTTAACTTGTCGTCAGTGGTCGGCCCGACGGAATACCCCCCTACTGGGGTACCCTCTCATCGACCGACGTCACCCCCTCGGGAAGGACGTCGGTCTTTCCTCACGCGGTCGGCCTCTCGGCGGGTGACGGACTAATCCCCGGTCACGTCACCCGCGGCCTCGGCTAGGGCGGCATGAGGCGCAGATAGTTGCGCCTGCGCCGCCCCAGTCGCCGGCGGCGGATCTCCTCATCGAGGCTGCGTTCGTCGCGCAGGCGATCCGCCGCCTCCTTCCGCGAGATCACCGTCTCGCAGAAGGCTGCGACCGCGTCCCAATTCCCGACGCTGTCGACCATCGCCCTAGCGATAGCCGGCAGCGTCAGGTCCATACCGATGATTGCGACGAGTTCACAGCGCTGCACTGCCCAAGCCCCGCAGGCCTCGAGCGTATGGCGCGCCGTGTCCTCGTCGCAATCGCAGTGGTGGCAGGACGGTGTACTCTCCCTCCTAACGACCTTGTGCAGGTATTTGGCGAAGCACCCATGCCCCGTCAAAACCTGCACCAGTCGGAAGGAGAGCACCCCGTGCCGCCTTTCCAACCACTGCATCAGCACCGGCCGGAAGCCCTCCACGGTTCGCACCCCGAACCGAGGCCTCTCCAGCCGGATTGCCCAACGGGCGATGACGTCTCGACGGGCGTCGACGCGCCAGGCGGTGAGATCCCTTAACGAGACCACACCGCCCTCCGCTCGCACCCCCGTCACCCGCCGATATAGTCCGGCGAGCATCTCCGCCTCCAGGTCCCACGGGGGAGTCCCGGCCAATAGGCACGCTGCCTCCGTCGCCAGAATTATAGTACTAGACTAGCAACTCGCCCTCGCTTCGCTTCGGTTTTAGTCATTTTACCCGTGTAGTTCCCGTTCCCGTGGGAATACCGGGATAAAATATAGCCTAGTTTACGCCCTGATATTATAGCTTTCCATTGGTGAAAGAATTTTTGAAATCGTTCCAGCCGTTTTGAAGATTACCGGGAACAAACAGACAGACAGACAGACAAAAATTTTTTAATTGCTATTTTAGGCATAGGTGTCGTGCAAATAACCGTGTGAGCATGAAAAAAGCCTATTATTTTGACATTACAAACAGACACTCCAATTTTATTTATTAGTATAGATAACGGGTTATTATTAAAATTATAGTACCATTTTCCATATAATAAATACCTTGTTTTCTATTATTAGTGCATTTTGCTGCTACAAACGTAAAGCAAAAGAGATTTTTTTTAGAAAGATTTATAAAACATTATTCTGTAACGTCAAATAATTATAACTTATTACGTGCTTACATACTTATGTACACAGACTTTTTTACCCTAAATTGTATTTAGGGTGCATTTATGGGCCACTGAAGTCAAGGAACTCTGCACCGGTGGTCGACCCAACGACGAAGGCGACGTGTTATTCGGTGAGTTACGGGGCCGCAGGTTGCCTCTCTGTCGCCCCGGACAGAGCCGGGCGGCGGGTGCACTGATAGTAGCCCACCCCAAAAGAAAAGGTGCATTTTTGGAAAAATCTCAAGAGCTACATTTAGAAAGTCAAGGGTGTCGTAAAATTTGACTAAAGGTTATAATATGCATATAATATCTATGCAAAAGAGGGAAAACTTGCAATAAAACTCTATTAAATTAGAGTTGATTAAGAGATTAAGATTGAGAGTAGACAAGTAGGTGGCTGGTCATAACGTTATTGCAAAACCTTTGTAATATGTACGATTGAAGAAGAGTATATATTGTATCGATCACAAATAACTGGGAGAGAAAGAGAGTAGTTTGTTACTGCGCTTCGTTCGATGAGCGAGATAGCCAGAATTACAACTTTCTGTGAGTGTTTACGTATGGTGAGTTTTAGTGATGCCTTTAGTATTTATCACTAAACTTCATTGCACGCATTTACACTCTCTTCAATTTCTTCGCGGTAGGCAGCGGGCCGTGTCAACGTCCATGAACGGCAGCAACATTTTTTATTATTTTTTTTATTGCAAACAGTGGCAAACGAGCATACAATACACCTGATGGTAAGTGTTGCTGCCGCTCATGGACTTTTACAAGGCCGCTGCCTACCGCGAAGAAAGTGAAGGGAGTGTGAATGCGTGCATTGAGGCTTGGTGATACCAAAGGCACCACCAAAGACCTCCACATGCAAACACCCTCAGAAAGTTGGGCTTCCGGCTCTCTTGCTCACCGAACGAAGCGCAGTAGCAAATTGCTACTACTCAGACGTCGATTTTCTGCGAGAGCGTGCGGACTACCCCGGACGGACCGGCCCGCGGCTGTAGACAGATAACTGTCGACAGTGTTGTGTTGCAATAAAAAAAAGAGAGAAAAATGTTTGTAAAGTCCCCCGCAACACAAAGATCATTTCCTTATTGCAGGGTGTTATATTAAAAAAAAAAAAAATCACCAGCCTCTATCTTGCCTGTGGGTGTTGTAAAAGACGACTAAGGGATATCATATGCATATAACATCTATGTAAGAGAAGGAAAATTGACCAGCGTGGTATGGTCAATTTCTCTCCCATAGTTGAGGAGGCTTTGCCGTGGGAAAAAGCCGACTAAGGGAGATTATATGAATATAACATCTATGTAAGAGAAAGAAAATTGACCAGCGTGGTATAGTCAATTTCTCTCCCATAGTTGAGGAGGTTTAGCCGTGGGAAAAAGCCGACTAAGGGAGATTATATGGATATAACATCTATGTAAGAGAAGGAAAATTGACCTGTGTGGTATAGTCAATTTCTCTCCCATAGTTGAGGAGGTTTAGCCATGGGAAAAAGCCGACTAAGGGAGATTATATGGATATAACATCTATGTAAGAGAAGAAAAATTGACCAGCGTGGTATAGTCAATTTCTCTCCCATAGTTGAGGAGGCTTAGCCGTGGGATGTCTGTGGTCTGATATGATGATGATATTTTTTTATTACTATTAATAGAAATATAGTTTAAAAATGATATTTGATATTCAAAAGTTGTAAAGCAAATACGAAGTTGCAATCAACACGAGATCGTAGAATATGAAAAAACTTCCGACGTAGTTTTCCATTTCCATTATAGATAGATACCCGTCAGGCTTTGATACTGCAAACAGGATCGTATTTAAACAAACACAGACTAACAGTACATGCAACGTATATAATCTGTTCCATACAGAACTCACTTCAAACAGGATAGGTTTTTATAAGCGACTAGCTGACTCGGCGAACTTCGCACCGCCTTTTTCGTAATTATTTTGTTTTAGTATTTATCAATTTGGTTTTAGTATTATCCGTGCGGTGACGAAGTAAGAATATAATAGGTTTTGTGCTAAGGCAGACGCGGGAGTTCACCAACATTGCTGCAGTCAGGGCACTGTATGATGCACTAGTCAGGACCCATCTGGAACATAGTGCAATTGTATGGGCCCCATACGAGGCTAAGTACTCTGTGATGTTGGAGCGAGTGCAGAATAAATTCACGCGGTATCTGTATAAGAAGTTGTATGGGGTATACCCTTTTTACCCGTTGATGTACCCAACTTTATTTGTGCTGGGAATGGTCGGGTATAATGAGTTGAGAGTGCGACGGGAATTTGCGTTAGTTTCGTACTTGGTGAAGTTACTCAGAGGTCTGCAACATAATCCGGGTGTGTTACAAAGCTTACGTCTGTACGTACTAGATCGCTATGTGTGGAGGCGAAGGCGCCCACCACTGCTGGCCCTGCCAACGGCTAGAACGAACCTGTTAGCCAGAACGCCAATAACGCGAGCACTTAGTACCATAAATGAAGTTCAACACAATAATTGATATTTTCACATGTCAATTGAGTGAATTCAATAAGACCCTTATTTTTATTCTATGTTATAGGTTAAGTAAACAGTGTATAGTATAGATTCATTGTAAGTTAGAGTTAAGCTTAGAATTAGGTTTAAAGTAAGCACTGTCGTATTAGGCTTTTAGCCTGTAAAAAGATAGTCGTATTATATTAAATAAATAAATAATTCACAACCCGTGTGTGTCGTAAAAGACGACTTATATATACCGCTTTTTCTTATCGATTCCAAAACCTTTTTTAATCTAGATCTACATGTAATTATGTAAAAAATGCCAAAGCGACGGGGACGAACATCAAATGTTTGACAGGTAAGAACAGTTTGTATGAGAAAATAAAATTATTGTTTTTAGTATTTTACTCGCAATTTTCTATATTTTCTCACCGTTTAAACCTTCTATGGACTTCCACAAATAATTCAAGACCAAAATTAGCCAAATCTGTCCAGCCTTTCTCGAGTTTTAGCGAGACTAACGAACAGCAATTGATTTTTATAAAATATATATAGATAAATATATTTTCTTCAAAGTAAATATGTATATATGAAAATTATTTTATACATTTCTTATTTAACAATATTTAGACGAGCGCACGTATGTTCATCTCATATACGCCCAACAGCCGGGCCCGAGCCTCCTGAAAAGTAGAAGAGAAATGCGGGAAAACTACTATATTTCGATGGTCAGATGGGTTGGTTGGTTGAGTTTTTCTTTATGCATAGAAGTTATCTATCTATTATATACCTTAGTCGACTATTATGACAGAACGCAAGAAATGAGATAGTGAACTATATTCTTACTATATCAGTAGACGGACATTTCACATAAAATAAAAGTTTTAAATATTTTCTTTTTAAAGACATCGCGTAGAGACTAATTGATGTTTTACATGATTAGCTCATTATTGTCTCAGCCCACACGTCCCTCTGCAATTTACCTACTATACCATGCTGGTCAGACAAGTTAGTATGCGGTTTCATTTCGAGTTATCCTTCTCTTGTAAAGATGTTATATGAATATTAAATTCCTTCGTCGTCATTTACGATACCCACGGACAAGAGTGTAAAAATGCTATTATATTAAGAATATCAATACTCCGTCACACAAAGATGAACGATAAGATCGCTCTCTCCTTTTTTGTACATATGACTCTTCGTGAGATATCTTAGTCCCGCCATCTTAGCCACCCACGACTATGAACGTTGAATACTGTTCGAAATTCCGGAAATTCCAAAATCAAATACAAACGCAATTAAAATCTGTAAAAACAGTTTTATTTATATCAGTCAATCAATCATTTATTTGCAAATATGGGTATAAATATGATCTTACAATAAATTTGCCAGCTCTTCCATATTTCACCATAGGGCATACAAATTTTGGTATTACATATGGTATGGTATATATACATTAAAATCATAGTAATTTATATATAAAGCAGGCAAAATATAAACAGCAATCCGATTAATTAAAATAAAAAATAAACAGAATTAAAAGTATTTATAGTGATTAGATAAATAATAATATTAAGGCATAAAATGATTATTACATTCAGAATTTCTATTCCTCCATGAATTCTTTTACACTATAGAATGCTTTTTAATACAATATAGTACTTCATTTATTCTTAAATATACTTGGATCATTAATTTTGCATAATTCCGTTAGTATTTTATTGCATATTTTCGATGCTATGCAAAATATACAATTACCTATGTTTGTATAGCAATTACATTACAATGATGTTTTGTTGCTTATTATTTTGATTTTGGTTTGTTGTCAACTATAACGTAAATTTTCATACAACTGAATATTCTTTTTTACATAGTTAATAACATACGGAAATATAAATACATGGTTTTTTTTTTTTGTGGGTGGGTTGCGGTCGGCGCGCCTCCGCACCACTCCGTCCGAGGCGACAGAGGGGCTTAAGCACGCAACTCCCGCAACCCACCCGAAAACCACGTCGCCTTCGTCGTTGAGCCGACCACCGGAGCAGAGTTACTTGACATCAGTGGTCGGCCCGACGGAATACCCCCTATTGGGGTACCCTCCCATCGACCGACGTCCCCCCCTCGGGGAGGACGTCGGTCTTTCCTCACGCGGTCGGCCTCTCGGCGGGTAATATAAATACATGGTAAGGTTATAATGTGTAATACTCCCATAAATATCAGAAATTATTATCTACACACTGGCTTATTCCATAGTGTATTCTATAGTGCTGCAGTAATTTTCATTTTACAGGCTAAACGAATAGCATCGTTTAACCGAACGTATCCGGAATGTTTGTAAAGCACTTTATATGAACGACCAACAGGATCCGTTCTATCTAGTAAATATTTGGATACTGTTACCACTAGGCGACTTTTTAGAGTATATTTTAGTCAATTTTAATTTAATACGTTTAATATTTTTCTTTTAATATTTGGTGACAGAGTAAGAATGTATCACCATTTTTGGAGGCTCGAGCTCAGAAGCGGAACATATATGAGATGATGAAGTTAGGTTATATCATAAAAAATGTTTACTCAGATAAAATAAGTTGCCTTTTAATATCAACTATAATTTAGTATTATGCCCTCTAAGTTTTCTTTTCGCGTCTTTGTCAGTGTATCCGTATTACGAGCTGGTGGTAGCTTATAAGTTTAAGATTAAATTAGTAAATTATTATGAAATCATAATATAAATTCACGTAGTAATAATATGGCACTATTCCTGAGAGAAAGAAGTAAATGATTTTTGCCAACTTTTCAGAAGCTTGAAAAAATGTCCTATATTTTTAATTATGAGTTCTAGAAATATGTTTCAAAGAGAAAATCGTAGGTCACAGTTGCCTTCAACTACACCTGTTTTTTAATTTAGGAACAGCTTAATATACTTCGAGATAATCTAAAAAAATACTGTTACTTCTGTATTCCACGAAACGCAAAGAATATTTGCAGGGGTAAAAAAGGGATGGTGCTGTCTGGGTGCAGTGCCCAGTGGAGTCGGTCAAGCAATTGACCGACTCAGGCAGGCTCCTCGTGGGCTGGAGTTCAGCGTGGGTAACCGTGCTGGAGCCCCGGCCCGCGAGGTGTTACAAATGCATGGCGGTCGGGCATACCCGTCCTCCACGAGGAGGGACGTCGGTCGATGGGAGGGTACCTCGGGTAGGGGGTATTCCGTCGGGCCGGCCACTGATGACAAGTAACCCTGCTCCAGTGGTCGGCCCAACGACGAAGGCGACGTGGTGTTCGGGTGGGTTGCGGGAGTTGCGTGCTTAAGCCCCTCTGTCGCCCCGGACGGAGTGGTGCGGAGGCACGCCGACCTCAGCCCACCCCAAAAAAAAAAGGGGGTAAAATAGGGGTAAGTATAATTATTGCTTTCTCGCCATGTATTTTCAAATATATGAATTTATTTCTACTCACGCCTTTATTCTCTCTTTAATATCATTGTAATCTAGCGTTGTAAGTATAATCACGTTGTTTTATAACGGCAAATAAAACAAATGAAAAGTATGTAATAATAATTACACATAAACTGTCACCTGAAAGTTTCGTAGAAGAAATAAGTAATTAGAATTACATATAATTCCTAGATTGTACAATGCTGGAACAAGTATTTAAGTATAACATGCGTTATAAATTTTCTTGTAAATCTTCCTTTAAAATTTACGTAAACATAATTATGACTTTATGAACGGGATAATTGTAAAGCATATAAATGTAAATATGCACACCTCTATTTTATGCTTTTTTTATATGTTTTCTAAGATTGCAAAATTATAGTATTTTTGCATTTATGTAATTAGTTTTGTCGATAGCTTCACGAGATTTTGACAGAAGGTGTAAACCATGATGCTTGCTTTATTCACGCAATAAAACATTTTTGGTGGAAATGTATTTACGTCTTTTTTACAGGAATAGTGCGATATCTGAGGGTCGTTAAGCGAGGAAGCCTATAATAAATTCAGAATAAACATAACTGACCAAAAATAGTACCTATATATATATTTTTTATATTCGCAAGAAATTTGTATTAAAATGTAGATAAAATTTTTAATAACATACTGTAGCGTGTGTTGATGGAGTTAGAATACAATTCGCCACCCCCTCTCATATCCATGGGTGTCGTAAAACACGAAGGGATAAATTACGCAAATGACATCTATGCAAGAGATGGAAAACTCGAAATAAAACCCTATACCAACCTGTCTGACCAGCATGATATAAGGTCAATTTCCCTCCTATTGTGAAGGAGGCTCGAGCCCAGCAGTGGGACGTATATGAGACGAAATGATCATGATGACTATAACGGGTTAATATAAAACTCTGTAATAACGATGAATTATTGTACCTCAGTCTTCAAATGACAATGACGGCTGAAAAGTGCTCAAAACGTCAGAACAAAAAATTTTATTAAATACAATCGTTATAAAATTCGTAAAAATATTTTTATTCCAAAAATTAATCTTCAAGACTATGCAGATGTCATAAAAAATATGGCTATATTTATACTGTGGTATAGTAGGCAAACTCAGCCATTGTAAACGTGACTTGACCGCAACAGTGAAACTTTATAGGCCATAAAGAATAAGAACGAAGACAAATCTAAATTAAACTTTTTTTTTTGCTTTTTGTGGCAAACGAGCAATCAGCACAGCTATCACTTAGCTAGTAGCTTAGTAAGTGATAATAGTGCTCATGGACCTCTGCTAGGCCCCTGCCTATCGTGAAGAAAATGAAGGGAGTGTAAATGCATGCAATGGGAGGCATCACCAAACCCTATTACACGCAAACACCCTTAGAAAGCTGGGCTTAGAACGTAGTGCAGTAAAAATTGTTACTATTCAGACGTCGATTTTCTTCAGGAGCGTGATACTAGCCCGGATAGACAGTCCCGTGGCTGTAGACAAACGACTATCGACAGTGTAGCCTTACAATATTTAGAACTTAATTTTCTTTGAACTTAATTTTTAACCGACTTCAAAAAAAGGAGGAGGTTCTCAATTCGTCGCATATTTTTTTTAATGTATGTTCACTGATTACTCAAAGATGCCTGGACCGATTTGCAAAATTCTTTTTTTGTTTGATAGGGTATACTTTCCAGGTGGTCCCATAGTCATCAGGTTAGGATCTGATGATGGTATCCTTGTGAAATTGGTGGCATTCTTAAAATTTTATAGGCAATTTTAATGTTTTTCTTATACATCGTAAAGCTATTTAGGTATTTCCGCCTGGTAGTCATCATCTCGTTGTAGAGCTGATGATGGAAGATACAATTTGAAGGCGGTTTTTTCTTTAATTAAAAATTATAGATTATCCAACTTAATATTCTATCTATTGCCCAAAAGTACATCTCACTATAATTAAATTAAAAAACCCTGAATGAAACCACTTTTCTATGTGAACCATCTAAAATAACAATAGTATCTATATTCTGTAGGTATACAATCAAGTAAGGAATTGAAATTTTAAATGTGAACAAACCACTTTCACCTTGGCGTTTCCTATGATTATTCAGAACTCTCTTACGATATGTTTGCTATTTGTTGAAGTGAGTTTTTATACGAATTGTGAACGAGTTGAGATTTTATTCCCTTTTTTATATTATTATATTCTAAGGCTTATCTTAATACTGTAGATAAGTGTACCTCGAGTCTATATAAACTAAATGTAATTAGTTCTGATGTTCACGCGAGTATATATACATTATAAATAAAACTATTTTTACGGATTTTATTGCGTTTTTATTTAATTTTAATTTCACGATGTTTCGAATACTTTTCAGCGTTCATGGTCACGGGCAGACTAAAGCGTCTCACATGGTTATGAGTCATCATTATTATAGAGATTTTCGTCTACCCGTTATAGAATTATTTATTAAATTTTGCCCCAGATTTTGATACAAATTAGTACAAAAAGAATATGACTCCATATAATACATTTATGTCAGTAAGTATTATTTTTTTAAATTTTAATTCAAATCCAACAAATCTAATTTAACACTACTGTATCGCAACGTGGCCATACTAAGAAAGATCGGGAAAGAAAACTCAGAGGCTCCAGACTCATGATACTAAATTATTATTATTTTTTAAAGGGCAGTTTACTAAAAATTATGCTTTACGAAATAATCTTTAAGCACTCAATGAGTGCTCATAGTGTCTTGTAGACCTCTAGTAGTCATCTTAGTTTTATTTTTAATTGTTTATTACAGGATCTCACCTTAATGGTAGTAATATTACAAAAGTTAATAAACTTTAAAATTTCAATGTTTTTTTTTTTTGTGGGTGGGTCGCGGTCGGCGCTCCTCCGCACCATTCCGTCCGGGGCGACAGAGGGGCTTAAGCACGCAACTCCCGCGACCCACCCAAAAACCACGTCGCCTTCGTCGTTGAGCCGACCACTGGAGCAGCGTTAACTTGTCGTCAGTGGTCGGCCCGACGGAATAAAATTTCAATGTTTGGGACATTGAAATTTTATTGTTTCTTAATTTCAATAGATGCCTATTCTGGCGAGCTATAATATGGCGAACCATTCTATATATCGGGGTATAGATAAAACTAAATTTATCTTTACTAATATTATAAATGCGAAAGTAAGTTTGATTGTTTGTTACGCTTTCACACTTTAACCACGTAACTGATTTCAAAAATTCTTTCACCAATGGAAAGCTATAATATCAGGGAGAAACATAAACTATATTTTATCCCGGTATTCCCACGGGAACGGGAACTACGCGAGTAAAACGTCTGAAACCGAAGCGTAGCGAGGGCGGGTTGCTAGTATAAGATAAACGCTTGAACAAGAGGTTTATTGCCATTTTATATAAACAATAGCAGCAAAATAAATATGTAATATATTGTTAGGTTTACTACTTTAAAAATATGGTATAATGTATATAGTCTTTCTTGCTCTTACTTGCCTTGTTTCATTATTTTGGTTTGATCTGCCTCGTTTTTTGACACCAGGACTAATTTTTGCGAAAAAAAATTTAATCAATGGAACTCACACGATCAGACCATTGATTTTTGATTTGTTTTCTTTTTAACTGTTATGCATAGTATTAAGAAATGAAATTTTGTATTATAGGCGAATTTTAGCGGACACAAATCACACACAGACTTAGAACAACAGCTGGTAGATCACATATACATGTTAGGAATCGAAGCTCCAATATTTAGCACGAAAGGTTGGCATTCTAACCACTACGTCGTCTGTGCAATAGATTTGAAATATAAAATTATCCTTATTAATATTATAATGCTAAAGTAAATTTGTTTGTTTGTTACGTTTTATAAACCGATTTCAAAAATTATTTCTCCAATAGAAAGCTATAATATCAGGGAGGAACATAGGCTATATTTTATTCCGATATTCTCACGGGAAAGGGAAATACGCGGGTAAGACGACTGAAACCGAAGCGAGGCGTAGGCGAGTTGCTAGTCTATACCAATAAATAAAATTGGTGTGTCTGTTTGTAATATCAAAATAATAGCCCTTTTTCACGCTCACACGGTTATTTGCACTATACATATGCCTAAAAATCATTTTATGTTTTTTTTCTGTCTGTCTGTCTGTTTGTTCCAGGTAATCTTCAAAACGGCTAGACCGATTTAAAAAATTCGTTCACCAATGGAAAGCTATAATATCAGGGAGTAAACTAGGCTATATTTTATCCCATTATTCCCACGGGAACGGGAACTACGGAGATAAGGCGATAGAAAGCGAAGCGAGAGCGGGTTGCTAGTATTTATATAAATTCGAACTCATTTGCTTATCACGCTTGCGAAGTGAATTAAGACGTCAATGGAATTTTGGTAATAACCAGTACGTTAATATCCATTTCTGCGTAGAAAGGGTCCGAGCCCTTTTCACCGGGTCGCGGGATGCTTGCAAAATTTACGATTTACCTAGATTTACTGCCGTCATAAAGTATTCAGTGGGCGGCGAACGTTTTGCTTTTCAAGTTTTATACAAACATCTTCAATATAACCTTGTAACGGTTTGTCCGCCATTAGTATTAAAACCTGGTGGTTCAAATAAGGAAGCTTGTAGATTCGATCTCTTAAAATAGACGCAACGTGAAAATTTATGTAAATACATTTGGTTGAGATGAATATGATATAGAGTTATTTGTGAGAATGTGTTGATATGTATTGTAAATAAAACTACTTTATGGATTTTATCGCGTTTGTATTTAACTTTTGATTGCCCGACGTTTCGAACACTTTACAGCGTTCACGAGTTTTACACGTACATAACGTATAATACCCGCGCGTAAACATTAAAAATCATTATGTAACATCACTTTCGTGTGGTGACGGAGTAAGAATACAATTCACCACCCCTATCTTACCCGTGGGTGATCGTAGGAGACGACTAAGGGATATAAAACGCATATAACATCTATGCGAAAGAAGGAAAACTCGAAATAAAACCCTATACCAACACGTCTGCCTAGCCGAGGCCGCGGGTGATCGGACCGGGGAATTGTCCGTCACCCGCAGAGAGGCTGACCGCGCGACGGCGACCGTCGTTGCAGGACGTCGAGAGGTGAGGTTACCCGAAAGGGTATTCCGTCAGGCCGACCACTGACGACAAGTCACATCTGCTCCGGTGGTCGGCCCAACAACGAGGTGACGTGGGTACGGGTGGGTTATGGGCCCGCGCGCCGTCCTTTCATCGCCCCGGACGGATTGCACCGCGCGTGCGGTTACCATAGCCCACCCATAAAAAAAAAAATACCAACACGTCTGACCAACGTGGTAAAGTAGGTCAATTACCCTTGCATTATGGAGGAGGCCCGAGCCCAACAGTGGGACGTATATGGGCTGAGATGATGATGATGATAATGTATCATCATCATCATCTCAGCCTATATACTCGTATCTACGTTTCATTGAAGGGCTTTTATTTATTTAATTTTTTTTGGGGTGGGCTGCGGTCGCCGCACTCCTCGCACCACTCCGTCCGGGGCGACAGAGGGGCGTAACCACGCACACCCGCAACCCACCCGAACACCACGTCGCCTTCGTCGTTCGATCGGATCGACGGAATAGTCCCTAGTGGGGTACCCTCCCATCGACCGACGTCCCCCCCTCGGCGAGGACGTCGGTCTTTCCTCACGCGGTCGGCCTCTCCGCGGGTGACGGACTAATTCCCTGGTCACGTCACCCGCGGACTCAGCTAGGGCGGCATTTCCATTGTTCGGCTCGAGCCTCCTCAATTATGGGAGGGAAATTGACCTACTATAGCACGCTGGTCAGACGTGATGGCATAGGGTTTTGTTTCGAGTTTTGGTTCTCTTGTCTATATGTATATTTACTCCCTTCGTCGTTTCTCACGACGCTCACTGACAAGAGAGGGGGTGGTGAATTGTATTCTTACTCCGTCACCACACGGATAATTAATTTGGACTAGATTATGTATTGTACAGACATTACATTGGCTTCCGTGTAGTGATGAGGTAAGAATACAATTCATCACCCACTTTTCTGCATGTGGGCATGATAAAAGACGACTAAGGGATTACAATATGCAGACAACATCTATGCAAGAGTAGAAAAATTAAAAATAAAACCCTATGTCAACCCGCCTGCCCAGCATGGCACAGTAGGTAAATTTTCCTCTCATAGTGAAAGTGGCTCGAGCCCAGCAGTGGGACTTATATGAGCCGTAAGGATGACAGATATGAGATTGATTTTTATTGATTTAGCTATTCAATAAATGTGGTTTTGAATAATTTTGCATTCAATGTTGACGTTTATGTGGCAGGAGCATATAATCAACAGCCGTTTGTTTACATCCGTGGCCCGTCCATTTGGTGCAGTACCCCACTCTCGCAGAAAATCGACGTCTGAGTAGTATAAACGTTACAAATTAAACAAATCAGGTACAAATAAAATTAGTTATAAGAATCTCAAATCAATCGTTAACACAGCAATTGACAACGAGAAAAGGGCATATTTTAAGACCTTTATAAATGCAAATATAAAATACCCAAAAAAGCTTTGGCAAAATTTTAAATCTACACTGGCAATTTCAAATAAAGCCATACACAATTTACCTACGTTTTGCCATAATCCTGAAGAGCTAAATAAACATTTTTTAGATGTACCTGGTAGTGATGTTGTCAACATTTCCACTCTTTCATTCTTTGAGTTCCACAGATTTCATTCTATTTCATTTAGTCTGAAATCTGTTAGTGAAGACACAGTACTTCAAGCTATTCATAACCTGAAGTCTAACGCCTTGGGCTCTGATGAGATATCTTTGGCAATGCTGTTGATGACACTGCCTCATAGTTTACCATGTATTACCACAATTATAAACAATTCTATTAATTCATCAACGTTTCCAGCACTGTGGAAAACAGCAATAGTAAAACCAATACCTAAACACTCTAATCCAACGTGTGCTAAAGACCTCAGACCAATCAGCTTGCTTCCCTGTATATCTAAGGTATTAGAGCGGATCGTTTGTAATCAAATGAGGGATTACCTCGAAAAATATAATTTATTACCTAGCATGCAATCTGGTTTCCGGCAGCGCCATAGCACAACTACCGCACTTCTGAATGTAGTTGATGATGTATTGGCAGCTAGCGATCTGGGCATGGGTACTATCCTTACTCTCCTTGACTTTTCTCGTGCCTTCGATTGCATTAACATTACGCTTCTTCTCTCTAAACTTTCATATTATGGATGTGATTCAAAAACAGTAAAATGGTAAAATAGTTATCTTTCTCAGAGACGTCAATTTGTTGAATTGCATAGTGGCACTACAGCTAGATCATCCCTTAGTCCAGTCTCCAGGGGTGTCCCTCAAGGATCCATACTCGGACCTCTTCTTTTTATTTTATACAGTGCTGATATTACCAAACAAATAGTAAATTCAAAATTCCACTTATATGCTGATGACTTATAGATCTACCGGTCTTTTAAACCTGAGGACTGTGCCAATTCTACAAAAGAAATAAACGATGATCTGGACCGTATAACGAAATGGGCAAATGATAACTGTCTTGTACTGAACCCTAGTAAATCTAAATATTTAATATTAGGGTCTAAAAAATGTATAGCAAAAATCAAAAATTCAAATCCTGACATACTTATCAATGGTTGCTCTATTGAGCAGGTTTCCAAAGCTCGCAATCTTGGGGTAATTTTTGATGGTCAACTTCATTTCGAGACGCATATAATGGAAGTGGTAAAAAATTGCTTTTACCGTCTTAAACTTCTATACCGAATTCGCCCTTACCTTAGCATCGAATTACGTGTCACCCTTAGTGAATCACTCATTTTATCGAAAATGAATTATGCTGACAGTGTTTATGGTACTAGCTTATTAGCTAGGACGGAAAAACTAATACAGCGAGTGCAAAATGCTTGCGCCCGTTATTGCTATGATATTCCTCGCCATGCACATATCACACCTTTTTTGAACGCAGGTAACCTTATGAAAATGTCAGCACGTAGGCATCTCCATCTAGCTACGCTTTTGTTCGGTATTGTTTCTCATAAAAAACCTATATATCTTTATGAGAAGATAAGCTGGTCACGAAAAAATAATAGTTACATAACTAGAGCATCAACATACCTGATGAATATTCAGAAACTTCGAACTTATGCCTTCCGCGGTAGCTTTAGGTTTGCAGCAAGTCGTTGCTGGAAAGTACTTCAACCCCCTTTATTGCATTCAAAAACTACGTCCTCCCCGAGGGGTGGACGTCGGTCGATGGGGGGGTACCCCGGGTAGGGGGTATTCCGTCGGGCCGACCACTGATGACAAGTAACCCTGCTCCGGTGGTCGGCCCAACGACGAAGGCGACGTGGTGTTCGGGTGGGTTGCGGGTATTGCGTGCTTAAGCCCCTCTGTCGCCCCGGACGGAGTGGTGCGGAAGCGCGCCGACCGCAGCCCACCCCAAAAATAAAAATAAAGGGGTGAATTCTATCCTTGCGTCACCACACGGATAAATGTTATAAGTTTTTTTCATTAATAAATATCCAAGATTCTCTCCAGAACTTGACAACTTAAATCCTAAACTTAGACTTACATAGATCGCAGATCTTTTATCGGTAAAGTATTTAACCCCAATTTAATTATCATAGTACTAGCAACCCGCCCTCGCTTCGCTTCGGTTTCAGTCGTCTTACCCGTGTAATTCCCGTTTCCGTGGGAATCCCGGGATAAAACATAGCCTATGTAACTCCCTGGTATTATAGCTTTACATTAGTGAAAGAATTTTTGAAATCGGTTCGGTGGTTTAAGCTTGAAAGCGTAACAAACAAACAGATAAACAAACTCACTTTCGCATTTATAATATTAGTAAGGAAAGATTAAATTTGGATTTCATTTTCATATTCAATTCATGACACTTTGAAAATTTGTTTTATTTTCTGCAATTACGCCGTATGTATGCTATAACACAGTTTTATTGACTTGGCATGTATGCAGGGTGTCCCAGTTTATGGAACAACTGTTCGAGTATGTTGTAGTTTAAGGATCATGGATCGTAATTAGAATGTATATTACACAAAAAATAATCTATGCCAATAAATAAAATTGAAGTGTCTTTTTGTAATGTCAAAATAACAGACTTTTTCATGCTCACACGGTTATTTGAACTATACACATGCCTAAAAATCATTTTATATTTTTTGTGTCTGTGTCTGTCTGTTTGTTTCTAATAATCTTCAAAACGGCTGGACCGATTTCAAAAATTCTTTCACCAATGAAAAGGTATAATATCAGCGCGTAAACTAAGCTATATTTTATCCTGGTATTCCCACGGGAACGGGAACTACGCGGGTAGAACGACTAAAACCGAAGCGAAGCGAGGGCGGGTTGCTAGTAAAACACTGTAACTATATGATTTCAAAAATGTGTGTCAGAGTGTATGACTTAAATGTTACATATCATGTAGGCATATAACGCGTCGATGGTAAAGTAGGTACCTATTAACGGTCATCAGCCGATTAACTAATCTATACTAATATTATAAAGAGGAAAGATCTGATTGTTTATTTGTTTGTTTGAAATGAATAGGCTCCGAAACTACTTGACCGATTTGAAAAATTCTTTCACTGTTAGGAAGCTACACTATCCCCGGTGAACATAGGCTATATAACATTTTCAAAAAGTTAGGGACCCATACTAGAACTCCAATAATGTAACCCAAGGTGTGAAAAAATTACAAAAAAAATCTTTACATCGTGTGCACTGCGGAAACTATTGATTATAGAATAAAATAATGTACTAAAATTTTGCAGAACATATAATTATCTACAAAAAATATTACAACAGCATATGTCTAACTATTATAGTAATGTCACAATGAGTGTTATTATTAAAAAAATATGTTCAATTGCCACCGCTATAAAAGCTCTTTTATTTATACTTTGGTATTAATCCTTATCAAAATAAATGACTTCATATTTAAAACTGCTTCAATACCATTATATAACTTTTTGAATTATTCAATTTGGACATTCCATTCGAAAGATATCAAGAATTTAAAAATGTAAGTTATTTGAAAAATGTCGCGTGGTCGCCGCTCAGACCGCTCGGTTAGACGGCACCGTAATTAGCGATGTAGGCGTGACTGGGGTACGCGCCGTGCCTGATGCCGCCCTAACCGAGGCCACGGGTGACTAGACCGGAGAATTAATCCGTCACCCGCCGAGAGGCCGACCGCGCGAGGAAAGACCAACCTCCTATCCAGGGGGGGACGTCGGTCGAGGAGAGGGGTATTCCGTCGGGCCGACCACTGACGACAAGTCACCCTGCACTGGTGGTCGGTCCAATGACGAAGGCGACGTGTCACGGGTGGGTTGCGCATGTGTGTGCTTACGCCCCTCTGTCGCCCCGGATGGAGCCGGGTCCGTCACCCGGCTCGTAGCCGACCCTCAAAAAAAAAAAGAAATAAAGTGCCGCGCGGCTCACTCGCGCGATCGGCTCTCTATGCAGATTGCAGCGGTCGTGTGCGGATTCCGTTTTCACTTTTTATTCTTTGTTTTGATCGTCCCTAGCGGTTGCCACCACCGGTTCCATCGGGAAACCTCGCCTAAAATGTTTTCATATATTTTCAATATATGCTTTAAATTTGTTTAGCAGGTAATTAAACCCAATAAAAAAGTTATTCTATAAAACTAAACAAAGTTCTTTTCAGAACTAAATACATTTTTTCTTTTCAATTATTCAGTAAATAAAATATTGTAACTTTTAACTATCTAAACAGCTTAGCGACTCAGTAATTCTTATAATTTTACAATTACATTTTTATGGCTATTTAAATAACTTAGTACAAAGGCCCTTCATTTTTTTTTTATTTTAAAATGCCCAAAAGTATTCTAGAAATAGTTCCCAGGCAAGGGTATCACGAAGACGCCATGATGGAGAATCTTCATCAGAAACTGAAAATCATCTTGCAAGTCAATAAGAAGCACGCAATCGCGCGCGTCACAATCGCGTCACAATCGCGTGCCAGAGAATCGAGTATTGAGCGCTCGCAGAAGCTTGGTCAACAAAATTTGAGGACTTCTCAAGTAAGCGCGCGAGAGTCGAATATCGAACGTTCGCAGCGGCTTGCTAAAGAAAATTTGACAACCTCACAAGCACGTCCGCGAGAATCGATTATCGAGTGACCGTAGCGGCTTGCTCAAGGAATTGAAGGACAATTTAATTGTAGCAACCATTATCACCGGCCCAGCAGCTGGTCAACTAGCTCATATACCGAGGATACCGATGATCTCAACTGATCTGCCAATCTCATTTAAACGGCTTCAATTTTGGGTGAAAACATCTTTCGCCCCTATAGTTTTCACAAAGTAAAAGGCCCGTTTTGACAGTTCATGCTCAAGAAGTTTTCTATTTTTTACCGATCGAAATGTTTTTAAGGTAATTACATTTTTCATTGACGGGTACCGCTCGCTGGACGAAGTGCTGTGGCATAACGATTTTTTCATATTGTCCACAGACTATTAATAATCGGTTAAGGAAAAATAAATCGATCAAGATATATTTCTTAAGGTGGACTAGTACTTGGCCGGTGTTATTAATTTTAATACTAGTATTTAGACCAACTAATTACAGAATTTCACCAGCTGTGTAATGATTTTTACTGAAAATTTGAGACGTCAATATTGAAAATGTGAAAGTGAAATAATATATATATATATATATATATATATATATATATATATATGGGTGACGATAGCTCAACTGACAATTTTGGCTCATCATCTTAAGAAAATGATTGACTGAAGATTCACTTTTCTCGATATTTTTGTGATTGAGTGAATGTTATTGTAATAAAAATATTAAATGATAGAAAAATGACCATTCGTAACATTGCATCATTTCAAAATACCTATAATATCACAGTTTTTTTTTTTTTTTTTTTTTTTTTTTTCATGGGTGGGCTACGGTAAGCGCACGCGCGGTCCAGTCCGTCCGGGGCGATGAAAGGACGGCGCGCGGGCCCATAACCCACCCGTACCCACGTCACCTCGTTGTTCGGCCGACCACCGGAGCAGATGTGACTTGTCGTCAGTGGCCGGCCGACGGAATACCCTTTCGGGTACCCTCACCTCTCGACGTCCTGGGACGTCAGTCGCCGTCGCGCGGTCAGCCTCTCTGCGGGTGACGGACAATTCCCCGGTCCAATCACCCGCGGCCTCGGCTAGGGCGGCATTAGGCGCAAATACTCGCGCCTGCGCCGCCCGAGTCGCCGGCGGCGGAACGTGTCGCCGAATAGGAGCTCTACTCGCACACGATCCGCCGCCTCCTTCCGTGAGATTACGGCCTCACAGAAGGTGGTGACCGCGTCCCAGTTCCTGACGCTGACGAGCATCTCCCTGGCGATGGTCGGCAGCGCCAGGTCGGCACCGATAATTGCGACGAGTTCACGGCGATCCCCCTCCCATGCAGCACACTCCTCGAGCGTGTGCTGCGCCGTGTCCTCGTCGCAACTGCAGTGGTGGCAGGACGGTGTGCTCTCCCTCCTGACAATCTTGTGCAGGTACTTCCCGAAGCAACCGTGCCCCGTCAGCACCTGCACCAGTCGGAAGGAAAGCACCCCGTGCGTCCGCTCCAACCACTCCATCAGCACCGGCCGGAAGGCCTCGACGGTCCTGACACCGTACCGAGGACTCTCCAGCCGGACTGCCCAACGGGCAATGACTTCTCGGCGGGCGTCGACCCGCCAGGCGGTGATCTCTTTGATGGAGACCATGCCGCCGCGGGCGCGCGTCTCCGACACCCGCCGATAAATTTCGGCGAGCATCTCCGCCTCCAGGTCCCACGGGTGAGTTCCGGCCAGGAGGCACGCTGCCTCCGTCGCCACCGTGCGGTAACCCCGTATGGCCCTGATCGCCATGACCCTCTGTGGTCGCCACAGGAGGGCCCTAAGACGAACGGTCAGGGACCCCGCCCACACCGGTGCGCCGTACAGGGCCATCGACCGGATCACCCCCACGTACAGCTGTCGGCACGTAGCGCTGGGTCCGCCCACATTCGGCATCAGCCGCGAAAGGGCGGACGCCGCGCCGACAAGCCGGGGAACAAGTCGATGGAGATGCTCCCGGAACCAAAAATGCCCGTCGAGCACCAGGCCCAAGTACTTCATGTGGGCCTGGATGCTGATGGTGACCGACTTCACGGTGATCGAAGCGCCGGCGGGAGGCCCGGCGGTACGGAGGCCATGGAACAAAAGGGCCTCCGTCTTTTCCAGGGCTACCCTCAACCCCAGCGCTTCGATCCGCCTGACAATCTCCTCGGTGCCGAGAGTTGCCAGGCGTGCCGCCTCCTCTAGCGTCCCACCCCGGGCTGTGACGAGTGTATCGTCGGCGTAGCAAATTACGCCCAGCCCGGGTGGGAGGCTTCCTCTCAACGCCCAGTCGTAGCCGATGTTCCACAGGGTCGGACCCAGAACCGACCCCTCTGGGACACCGCATGTCATGGGCGTTCGCACAACGTCCCCTACTCGGTCAACGTAGAGGACGCTGCGCCCCTCCAAGTAGTCTGCCACCAGCCGCCTGAGGTACACGGGCACCCCGTGATACCTCAGCCCCTCCCTGATGCAGCTGAATGGCAGACTGTTGAAGGCGTTGGCGATGTCCAGGGACACCGCCAACAGGACTCCTCCGCCGGTGACGGCCTCCGCTACCACGGCCTTCAGGCGAAGCAGGGCCGCGATCGTCGAACGCCCTCTCCGAAAACCAAACTGGGCGTCCGACAGATCGGGCCCGACCCCGACGAGGTGCCGCTCGATGCGGGCAGCCAACACCCTCTCCAGCAGCTTGCCCGCATCATCGAGCAGCACGATGGGCCTGTAGGCCGAGGCCGACTCGGGAGACCGACCCGGCTTCGGCAGGAGAACCAGCCTCCCCTCTTTCCAGCATCCAGGGAACTGCCCGGACGTCAAACAGGCGTCGAACAGTCCCCTGAGGCGTGGTCCCAGGTGCTCGAGGACCAGGGCCAGCGCACGGTTCGGAATACCGTCGGGCCCCGGGGCGGTGGATTTCACTCGCATACGCGCCACTGCCGCCCTCATTTCCGGCTCCGTGATGGGCGGAGCACTTTCATCTTCGGCCTCCCGGTCGCTGTCCGGCGAAGCCATGACCGGGGGCGTGTGTTCCGCCCGCCGTGGAAAGAGGTCCTCGACAACTCTAGTGAGGAGGCTGGGCTGGAGAGTCTCGGTGAGGGGGGGGGCCCGCCCGCGGAGCTTGCTCAGCGCCGCGAGATAGGGGCGACCCCAGGGGTCACGCTCGAGACTGTCCAGCATCTCCCGCCGACTAACGTCCTTGGCAATACGGACGGCCAGCCTGAAGGCAGACCGCGCACTGCGGTAAGCCTCGTACAGCTGGCCCTCCCGCTCAGCGTCGCGGTGACGCGCTCGGCTGCGGGTGTAGGCCCTCCGGGCACGTATGCACGCGGCCCGAAGGTCTGCCAATTCTCGGGACCACCAGGGGACCGCACTCTTCGGGGGCAGACGCCTCACACGGGGCATGGCCGCATCGCAGATCTGCGTTAACGCACAGCGGATGCGGCCAGCCTCGGCATCAACCCCGTCCACCTGGGGCGGTGAGGACAGCCACGACTGAACGATGGCTGCCTCCGCCAACAGGTCCCGATCCAATCGACCCACAGCCCACCGCGGAAACGCGGGAGCTCCGTCCGCCGTGTGACCCCTGCTGGGCTGCAGGAGGGTCCGGGAGACCTCTATCCGGATGTATCGGTGGTCAGATAGGGTCTCAATCTCCTCCTGAACGCACCAGCTCCTCACACGTGCTGCGACATTAGGGCTAGCGAACGACAAGTCCACTATCGACCCGCCCTGCTGCCGCACGCACGTTTGCACCGAGCCCCTGTTCAGCAAACAGAGGCCCAGTGCCGCCGCCCACTCTTCGACCGCCCGCCCGCGGTCATTCGTCCTGGGGGACCCCCACGCCGTGGACTTGGCGTTGTAGTCCCCCAGAACGAAGACTTGGCGCGGTGCCAGTCGCCGTATCGAGGCCCCCAGGATAGTGAGGAAGGCCCCGAAATCCGTCGCGCTCCTGTTAGGGGAGAAGTAGACACCAAATAGCGTAACCTCTCCCCATTCCGCCGCAACATACCCATCGCCCCTGTCCTTGAGCAACAAAGGCGGGGAATGCCACGACGTGGAGGCGACGATTGCCACAGAGCCGTCACTGCTGCCCAGCCAATTGGGCCGGTCAGGCACCACGTACGGCTCCGCGGCTACGGCTGCACCGATCAACCACTCCGCCATGGCTTGCAGGAAAACGTCCTGTGCCTCGGCGGCGTGGTTGAGGTTGGCCTGCAGGAGGTGGTAAGATTCGGCCGCCATTAGTGGGCCGTATCCATTACCTCCTCCACGCTGGCGGGCGTTCGGGTCGCGCTAGGGGCGGGAGCAGCCGGGGTCGTCGGGCCGCTCCGCCCCTTTGGGGCCGAAGCCGGGGGTCTGCACTCCCTGCCCCCCATGCGGTGCTTGGCGGGCCTATTGCCCGCCGCACACGCGGGGCAGTGGGGAGTGGCGGCGCACGATGCCGCCTTATGCCCGGGTTGACCGCAGCGGAAACAAAGGTCGCTGCAGTCAAAGCAGTTAGTGCATGTCGGCCGAGTGTGTCCGACCGCTATGCACTTGTAGCACCTTGCAGGCCGGGACTCCAGCACGGTCACCCGCGCCGAGCTCCAGCCCACGAGGAGCCTGCCTGAGCCGGCCAATTGCTTGGCCGACTCCACCGGGCACTGCACCCAGGCAGCACCGACGCCGCCCGGACCAGGGCGGATAGCGCCAATTCGGACGGTTTCCACGGGACATCCGGTTTTCGAGACGATGGCCTCCCGGATGTCATCCACCGTCACAGAGTCGTCCAGACCCGTGACCCGCAGTTCCGCACACTTGACGGGTCTGGCGATTTTGACGCCATCCACTGCAGTAAACAGACCCCTCAGCTTGGCGGCCATGCTATCGGCCGTCTTGGCGCCCTCGGCCCCAGGGAACTCTAAAATTCGAGCCCCTGTCCGGGCCTTGCGGGTCCTGGCTTCGACGCCTCCTAAATCGGAGACGTCAAGCTCCCGCCGGGCGCGACGTAAGACGGCCTCATAGCTGAGGCCGTTTTCGGCCGCCTCAGGCAGCACGGTGATCACCACCGCGGCTGACTTCGGCGGTCGAAGCCTCCTGCGCGACCTCTTCTATAATATCACAGTTTAAGTAAAATTTTCAAATCAGAACTATAATCCAATGCACTTTACAATACATATTCAGATCGATTATATACTCATGCAAACTTGAATCGATTTATCGTGAGTATCGAGTCGTATGATGCATCACTAAATACATCGGTAAGACCAAATGTCTTCTTCTTCTTATTTAATGGCAATGAGCTACAATAATATGAGCTATTGGTGCCAGTGTCGAGTATATTGATTATTATTCACGTCTTTAGTCTTAGTCTTTCAGTCAGTCGTTAGCGTGACTTAGTGCTGATATCCAAGTCATGCGTCTCTGGAAATTTGGGCAGAATGTCAAAATGCACGCAATTCACTATTATATCATTTTCACTACATTTCAGAATTTTATCTGCATTATATTATATAAAATATCAACAAAATTATTCAATATAACACTTTAAAACACTAAAATAATGAAAAGAATATAAAAGCGCTACATGACATTTTGACATTCGCGTCAAAAGTCCGACCAAATGTCAAAACGGGCCTCTTATTTTGTGACAACTATAACTACCAACAACTCCCAAGGCCAAACCACAGTATAGTCATCCAGTAATGTATCTCGGCCGTAACCTTGAATTAAATGCCTAAACGTAAACATGTGATAGAGCTGCCCACCTTCAGCATTTTAATTACATTTGCCTACTTTGTGTTTCCATTTAGTTTTGTATATACTTTATAAACAAATAAAATACTTTGTGAATTGAATAGGAAGTGTTCAATAAGAATGCGTGTTGATTTTCGATTGGTAGTTTTAATTAAAAAAAACATGTTTATGATTAAATAACAAATTGGTCTATAAATTTAAATTATCTAATGACAGACAGACGGTCAAATTATTTTTTTCTAGTACTATTCATACACATTGTACAATAAACATATATTATTAATAATAAAATACCACGTCTTTACTTTGAATTATATAAACTAACAAAACAAAAAACATTATGAGTTTTAACAGAAGCGTACCGTAACATGATTCATGAACCACCTATAACTACCTATTTCACTCGTGTCAATCACTTTATTCACTTTATTTATTAATCCAGACAACTTTTTTTCGGGAGATAAAAGGAAATTAAAACGACACACATTATGTACCTACCTACTAGTAAGTAAAATTATTTTATAATCTTACCTTTCAGAGTCCAGGTAATCTAAAAAAAGTTATCTCTGGATTCGTTATTGACGAATTCATGCAACCAAAAACAGCACAATATACCCTACTTGTCATATTAAATATGTGTATAATTATGTATTTTAGTGAAAAATTCGCGCATTTATTGTTAAAAAAACAATACACCGTTCGTTTGTCACTGCAGCACAGTCGCGACTCTCTACATGCCGAGCGCATGCCGAGATCGAGGCGCGTAGGTATAGCTCGCGTTTCGTCCGTTTGTATGAAGTTGGATTACTGGTAGATTATATTACTGTGGCCAAACTTTCGAATTAGTAGGAATTGACCTACGAAAAGACTGTTTTACTCATGGCCAACTGTATGTTGGTCTATCGCGGGTCGTAGGCCCTGAAAATCAATTTAACATTAAATATCGTTTACAGGGAAGCTTTGACTCAATAAATTTATTTTTAGGAGCAGAGAAAGTAAATATGGCCTTTTTACAAACATTAAAAATAAAGTATTAAGAAAAAATTTACCTACAAAAAATTAAACAAAAAAATAACGTTAAATTATTAATATTTGAATTTGTATAAATATTTAATATTTGAATTTTCTTTATAAATTCACCCTTTTTTAATAACTCCATGCAAAAACAAGGCCGTATGTATGGGAGTGTGTGTAAAAATTTATAACTTTTGAAATGTTTGTTTAAAAACCTAACCCGTGCGAAGCCGGGGCGGGCTGCTAGTAGGTATTAAAGCGAAGTTCTCTTGCTTATGCGAACGAAATCATTTATTTTTTCAATTTCTAATGAACATTTAACAAAGTATGAATACGTTGCAAATTAAGTATCTTTTGACTTTATATATTTGAATCAGATTCACAGGAAAAAGCGATGACAAAATTGAAAACTTTCCATGTCTCTAATTCGTTAACGATTCGATATTTTTGCTTCAAATTTTTTTCATGGGTTCTTATCACCATTGCCTAACCACCGTTCGATTTGGTTGGCGTTGCGTACGTCTGTGTACGTTTGCTTGTATCATCGTTATCATCTCACTCAGCCCACATAAGTCCCACTGTTGGGCTCGAGCCACCTCTATAAAGGGAGCGAAACGGACTACGATGGTCAGACACGTTGGCATAGAGTTTTATGTAGAGTTTTATTTCTCTTACATACCTGTTATCTGCATAGTATATCTGGATAACAGGCCTTTAGGTCATAATATGTCAGCCTTCTGCGAGGCAATGATCTCGCAGAAGGAGGCGGCGGATCGCCTGCGCGAGGAGCGCAGCCTCGATGAGGCGATCCGCCGCCGGTGATTGGAGCGGCGTAGGCGCGAGTACCTGCGCCTCATGCCGCCCTAGCCGAGGCCGCGGGTGACGTGACCGGGGATTAGTCCGTCTCCCTCCGAGAGGCCGATCACGTGAGGAAAGACCGACGTCCCCCTCTGTCGCCCCAGACGGAGTGGTGCGAGGGGCGCGCCGACCGCAACCCACCCCAAAAAAAAATAGGTCATAATTTGTCTCGGGTCGACCACAAAAGTCAAGGAATTCTACACTGGTGGTCGGCCCAACGATGAAGGCGACGTGCTACATGGGTGGGTCACAGGGCCGCGCGCCGCCCCTCTGTCGCCCCGGACTTAGCCGGGCGGCGGGTGCGCTGACCGTAGGATATCCCAAAAAAAAGTCATAATTTGTACAATTTAATTATTATTGTGAATCATTATTATATCATCATTTCAGCTCATATACGTCCCACTGCTGGACTCGAGTCTCCTCTTAAATAGCAGTGAAATTGACCTACTATACCACGCTGATTTGATGGGTTGGTATGGGGTCTTATTTCGATTTTTCATGCCCTTGAATATATATATATACAGGGTGTCCCTAAATTAAACGTCCAACGGTAAGTGGGTGGTAGATGACTTTATGACAGCTATGCAAAAAATTAAAAAAAAAGCCGTCATTTTTTTTTATTGATATGAGCATATTACTAAAAACGGTGAAAAATCAGGCGACATTAAAAATAAAAAGTGACTTGTGTGATTACGACGCTGTCTTCTTATGCAATGTTAGAATCCCTTAATATGCATTTGATCTATGGAGACTACAGATACAATGATCATGCTGCAAGTAGATTGTATCGTGAGCGATATCCGAATACTGAACGCTATCCAGACCATCGAGTGTTCATTAATGTTCCTCGAGCATATTCGGAGGGACATTTACCTAGTGCCCAATAAAATACAATAGGCGTCACTCTCTGTATCTTTTTCACACACGCAATAAGATTTTTTACATGAGGTTTAATAAAATAGAACATAAAAATATACCTAATAATTTTTCACAAACTTCGTTGTCTGTCACAAAAACATTTTTTTTTCCCTAAAAGTTACGATAACATCTAGAAGGTATTATACCATTTTGGAATAATGAATAACTTGGCCATCTTTTGAAATTACTTGCCACTATGGTTACGGTACATTTTTTTACAGGGTGGTGTGTTAAAGTCAAACGATTAACGTTTTCTTCGAAAAAATTAAGGAATAGCTATAACAAATGTATATTTTTTTATATTATTGTAACATGTATAGTTTTAATTGTACTTGTAGTCGATAGTGCAGTTATCTGCGCTTCTAACAAGATATATCCGATGCCAAAACTAGCCTATTTGTCGTTCTGGTACTTGAAAATATCGTACAAGGTCTGATTTTTCACCGTTTTCAGTAATATGCTCATATCAAAAAAAAGTGACATGGATTTTTTTTTTAATTTTTTTCATAGCTGTCATAAAGTCATCTACCACCCACTTACCGTTGGACGTTTAATTTAGGGACACCTATATATATTATATGCGTGTTTTATTCCTTGTCTTTTGCGACACCTACGGGCAAGATAGGGTTGGGAAATAGTATTCTTCTTCGTTACCAGACGGAAATTTGCTAATATGCCATTAATAATAATAATTTACAAGAAATTAGTATTGGCTATTTATTGACAAATTTTAACAAATATTATTAATTTTCTAAAAAAATTTAAAAATATTTTTAAATTTAGCAAATCATTATCATCATCATCACTGCGTCCCACGTCTCACTGTTGGGCTCGAGCGTCTTCCACTATAGGAGGGAAATTAATCTACAATACCACGCTGGCAGACGTACTGGTATAGGGTTTTATTTCGAGGTTTTCTTCTCTTGCATAAATGTTATATGCATATTGCATTAGTCTTCTTTTGCGACACTCACGTTCAAGAATGAGGGTGGAATTAGCAAATAGCTACAAGTAAATTAAAAAAAACCTACAACGACGTATTTACACAGTTTTCTATTATAATAGATTATTAGAAAAGCAAATCAGAAACTTCTAAAACTAACTTCGTCTCAGCCAAGTTCCTGAATTATTAAATAGGAATTCATTGATCTGGAAATAAATAAAGGGCTCTCGACTGAATGCGGTCGTATAGAAAGGTATCTAAAGCCTTCAGAATTGAATTTTGAATGAGTTGAGAGCTTCCCACATGAATAGTCCTACCGTAGTACTAACATTACTGACGAGAAAGTTGGCATAATTGGCTGTATTTATACTGCAACGTATACAATGAGACTATAAATATATTTAGTGGTTATAATGTACAAAAGGAGATTCCGTTAGGATAATAATGAAAGAAAGCTTACTTGAAAAGGTCACGGACTAATATGTCTCACCTCGAACAAGTCATCGTTATTATAGAGATTTATATATATATATATATATATATATATATATATATATATATATAATGTATTGCTTAATAACACTAAGTTTTGCTTTAAAATACGCCGAAAAGTGTTCGATACGCCGGGCAATCAAAATCAAATACAAACGCGATAAAATACAAAAATCGTTTTATTCATAACTAGCTGACCCGGCGAACTTCGTACCGCCATAATTTTTTTTGTAAATATATTTTCTAAATTTCTAAAAATATAGTCTGTCTATAGCTGTCATTTACGTTTTGTTATTACATTTCAGATACGTTTTTGTTATACCACGTTTCATAGTGACTTGTATTCTCTGTGACGTTTTATGTTACGTCACACGAGGTCGCGATCGAACGGGATAAGATACTTCTTATGTCCGTCTCCTGGATCTAAGCTACATCCCCACCAATTTTCAGCCAAATCGGTACAGCCATTCTTGAGTTATAAATAGTGTAACTAACACGACTTTCTTTTATGTATATACGAGTAGATACTCGCGCAAACATCAGAAATCATTACATGGAAAGACTGGACTCGCTTCTTGGCAGTGGCATAGCGTGTGTCACTGTCGCCCGGGGCAGAGTTATAATTTGCCGCCCTTTTGACATCGTAAAAATAATAATTGTTGGTGTTGGTAAGAAAAAACGTAACGAAATGAAAGAATTGAGTGAAAAATATTTATTTCAAAACTATGTAAGTACATGTGTAAGTAACATGACTGTGTTAAAACATTAATAATTTACACTATAAAAATAATCTACACTAATATTATAAAGAGGAAAGATTTGTATTTTTGTATGTAACGAATAAACTCAAAAAGTACTGGACCGATTTTAAAAATTCTTTCACCGTTGGAAAGCTATAATATCAGGGAGTAATATAGGCTATATTTTATCCCGGTATTCCCACGGGAACGGGAACTACGCGCGTAAGGCGACTGAATCCGAAGCGAAGCGAGGGCGGATTGTTAGTGTTTAATAAAGTCTAAACAATCTAAAATTCTACTTTTCGCGACTTACGCGCACTGAAATCATTTATTCGGTCCTTGGACCCACCCTGTGGATGTGGATGTGGAACATCGGCTACGACTGGGCGTTGGAGGGGGAGCCTCCCGCCCGTGTTGGGCATGATTTGGTACGCCGATGACGCGCTCGTCACAGCCCGCGGTAGGACGCTAGAGGAGGCGGCAAGCCTGGCGACTCTAGGCACCAAAGAGATCATCAGGCGGATCGGGGTATTGGGGTTGAGGGTAGCCCTGGACAAGATGGAGGCCGTCCTGTTCCATCGGCCCCGCATGGGCCCTCCCATCGACGTCTCGATCACTGTCAATTACCAATACCAACCGATATCAGCATCCGGGCGCATATGAAGTATTTGGGCCTGGTGCTCGACGGGCATTGGCGGTTCCGGGAGCATTTCTGCAGGCTTGCTCCACGGCTCATCGGCGCGGCGTCCGCCCTATCGTGGCATATGCCGAACGTGGGCGGACCAAGCACTATGTGTCGACGGCTACGTGTACGCGAGGGTCATCTGGTGAATGGTTCTGTATGGCGCGCCGATGTGGGCGGGGACCCTGATCGTCCGACTCAGGGCTCTACTCTGGCGACCACAGAGGGCCATGGCGGTCAGGGCCATACGCGGATACCGCACGGTGTCCTGTTGGCTGGGACTCCCCCGTGGGACCTGAAGGCGGAAATGCTCGCCGGTTTGTATCGGCGGGTGTCGGGGGTGCGAACGGAGGGCGGTGTGATCTCTTTGATGGAGCTCAGCGTCTGGCGCATCGACGCCCGCTGAGACGTCATTACCCGTTGGGCAGTCCAGCTGGAGGGGTCTCGGTTCGGTGTGTGGACCATGGAGCCCTTCGGCCGGTGCTGATGCAGTGGTTAAAACGGCGGCACGGGGTGCTCTCCTTCCGACTGATGCAGGTTTTGATAGAGCATGGATGCTTCACCAAATACCTGTACACGGTCGTTAGGAGGGAGAGTACATCGTCCTGCCACCACTGCAATTGCGACGAGGACACGGCGCAGCATACGTTCAAGGTTTGTGAGTTTGTGTTCGGTGCTGGGTGAACTGAGACGCGGTCGCAGCCTTCTGCGAATCAGTAGTCTCGCGGAAGGGGGGTGGCGGAGTGCGTGCGCGAAGAGCGTCTCCTCGACGAAGCGAACCGCCGCCGGTGACTGGGGTGGCGTAGGCGCGATTACCTGCGCTTCATGCCGCCCTAGCCGAGGCCGCGGGTGACTGGACCGGGGATTTAGTCCGTCACGGTCATGGGTTACAGGTGTGCGTGCTTATGCCCATATGGCGCCCTAGTCGGAGTGGTGCGAGGAGTGCGCCGACCGTAACTTACCCCCCAAAAAAAAAGTGCCCGCACAAAATATTTTTCTTCCAATTTTGCCGCCCTTCTAATATTGGCGCCCGTGGCGGTCCGCCCCTCCGCCCCCCCCCTTGCTACGTTTTCTAGCATGTTACATTATTAGTCGTATCAAGCAAGTAACATCACTACAAAAGAAGAAAATATGAAATTAAAACCCTCTATACTGTGATTTGGACATACGTTCCAATCATTATAGTCTGCTAAAATAAAGAAGGGTGCCTAAAGTTGACGCGAAAAATTATCAAAAATCCATCCATCCATTATTCTATTAACGTCCACTGTTGGACATAGGCCTCTCCACGAGAATGCCACTCGGAACGGTTCTGTGCCACTTGCAATCAACGGTTCCCTGCGACTTTGAAGATGTCATCAGTCCAACTAATAGGGCGGCTTCTTACACTGCGTCGCCGTCGATTTGTGGTTGCCCCTCGACAAACTTTCTTGCCCGACTCACTTATCATCTGGTGTTTAGGGTGTGCACTTACCATCATCTATTTTTTCATTTGCCACCCACAGCAAAAAAAAAAACAAGCAAAACAAAAGACAAACATTAAAAAAAAAACATTTACTAAACCTAATTTCACTTTATAACGAACACTTTAATAGCCCCATTGTATAAGTTACTATTGACTTAAAAGCCGAGCTTTCACAAACAAGGTTCAATAATTTGACTTACAGTTTGTCGAGTGAACTTAAATGCTCTTAATTGTGGAATACATTGTAATGACATGATTATATCTAAAGAGTTTTTAAACAAGAACTTTTTTTCTAAAACAAAATAAAACAAGAAATTTAGATGAAGATGATTAAAATTTTTATTGTATTACGAAGAGAAAAGTTCGGCAATTATGAATGAAAATTGATATCTGGCAAATGTCCACCACGACCACGCTGATAGATGTCGATTCTTTCATCAGTTTTTAATCACTTTTTGGCAAAATGGCGGGTCTATTTCGTTAATCACATCACGGATTTTGAGTTTTAAGGCTGCAATCGATTCGATTGGCTCCGTATAGACTCTGTCCTTAACATAGCCACACAAAAAATAATTCAGTGGTGTTACATCACACGATCTGGTTGGCCACATAACAGCTGATTTTCGTGAAATTATGCGATCGGGAAATTTGGTTTGCAATAAATTGATCGTTTCATTGGATGTGTGACATGTGGCACCGTCCTGTTCAAAGTACATGTCAGTGATATCCACGTCATCAATAATAGGCCAAAATTGAGTCGTTAACATCTCGCGATAGCGTGATCCACTGACCGTTACCGCATTTCCAGCATCATCTTCGAAAACAAAAACGGCGCAATCACGTCTTGTTTTTTTGAAATTGAATTCATTGTAACAATTGCTAATGCATCTACTACGAATACGTCAAAAAACTAAATGCCAAAACTATCATGTGGTTGGTGTTGTCACAATTGAAAAACAAAGTTCTTGTTGAAAAACCCTTTATTTAAAATTGATATTTATATAGGCTGTATCAGGTTATGGGGCAACTGGTAATAGGAACCCATGAAAAAAAAATTTAAATAAAAATATCGATTCGTTAATGAATTAAAGAGATCTAAAGTTTTCTATTTTGTCATCGCTTTTTCGTCTAAATCTGATTGAAATGTATAAAGTCAGTGATACTTAATCTGCAACATATTCGTACTTTGTTAAAGGTTAATTAGAAATTAAAAAATCAATGATAACGTTCGCATAAGCAAGATAAACTTCGCTTTAAATCAGCTGATCGGCTGAGGACCGTTAACGAGGCGCCTTTGTACCTACGTTACCATTGAAGCGTTCGCGCAATTCATACCTGTTAATACTGTCGAAGCTTTACATGCCTATATGTATTCTATCTGTACATGCCTACATATTACGTAACATTTAAGGCATACTCTTACACACACGTTTTTGAAATCACTGTAACTTTTATGTTACATTATTTATTGTGTAATATACATTCTAATTGCGATCTATGCACGTTAAACTACAACGTACTCTAACAGTTGCTCCATAAACTGATATACCCTGTATATTAATTTGGGTCATAATATCTTCTGAGAGGGCAGTCTTTGTCATAACGAACGCGACCTCATATTAGACAGTCCCCAAGTCACGTCTGTGGTAGTATACTACACAGACCTGAAAGGATGTGAATAAATAATCGATTTTTATAATAATCGATTTTTATAATAATCGATATTTCATCGATTATTTTTTTGTAATCGATTGTTACAATCGATTATCAAAATTATAAAAATCGATTATTTTTTTATTAAAATTAATCGATTATTTCAATGCCAGATTTCTTAAAAAAAAAGGTCATCACGATACTGCGTGAAGTGTTTCATACTAGCTCACATTTCCTAGAAAAAAAAAGAAAAGGTCATCATAACCCTATTGGGAGAAAAATCGATTATTTATTTTTAATTAATCGATTATTTTATAATCGATTATTTATTTTTAATTAATCGATTATTTTAAAAGACAAATAATCGATTATTTAAGAAATCGATTATTTTCCCTCCAAGTCACATCCCTATAATATACATATAACATATTTGCAAGAATGCAAACTCGAAATAAAACCCTATAGCAACCTAATGATTTCTGATCTATTTATTCTTCTTCTATAGCAACCTATCTAACGAGTAAGGTATAGTGAGTCAATTTCTCTCGTATTTGGAAGATAGCTCGAGCCCAGTAGTGGGATGTATATAAGCATAAGACGATGAGACGGGGATGAATTAGTAGAGAGAACAAATGTTATCACACATGCACAATGTGTGTGTACATTCGAATATAATATGTCATGATTTCGGATGTTTACGCGAGCACTACAGATCTATATCTATATATATATATAAAAGAAAGTCGTGTTAGTTACACTATTTATAACTCAAGAACAGCTGTATCGATTTGGCTCAAAATTGGTGGGGAGGTAGCTTAGAACTAGGAAACGGACATAGGATACTTTTTATCCCGTTTTTTTTAATGGTGTTTACAAGATTTCGTCAATAACTCTTTTAACCCGTGCGATCGCGTTCCCGTGTGACGTGATAAAATGTCGAAGAGAATACAAGTCACTATGAAACGTAGTATAACAAAACAGCTAAACGTAATTTTGTCTATAGTTAAGTATGGTTGAAATATTTGATAAATATAATTTTGTCGGAAATCAATAATGAGTAATTTGTATTCTCTTTAAATCATCATTAACAATGCCACGACCAACGATCGAATCATTGCAGACAAAGCTGTAATGGTTCTTCCATTAGAGACTATATTTTCGGAAATTTAGAAAATATTAATACGAAAAAAATTATGGCGTTACGAAATTCGCCGGGTCAGCTAGTTGTAAATAAAACTACCAGGGATGTTATGGAGCTCCATAACCTTAACCGAAACTATCGGATATCTGAAATAAATATATATCCGATTAAAAAGTTTTGAATAATTTCGAATAAGGGTGGAGTCTAAATAAAACATGTTTCGATAGATTTTGTTTCGCCACACTTGCGCACCACCTTGTAGTAGGGACGATCGATATTAGAAAAACATCAATGTTTATATCGATGTCAACATCGAATCCAAAGCATCGATCTACGACATATATAGATTGCAAAACATCGATATTTTTACGGTAACAAACAAATAAAACTGTGTAATTTTCTTATGAAGTGTGGTTTTATCTTATATATTTAAACGAGCAATTCTTGTATATATATACAGGATGTATCAGGTTTTGGGGCAAATGGTCTAACAGGAACTAGGCAATGGTGGTAGAAACCCACGAAAAAAAATTTAAAGGAAAAATATCGATTAGTTAATAGATTCTTTAATGAATTAGAGATGTAAAGTTTTCAATTTTGTTATCACTTTTTCGTGTAAATCTGATTGAAATGTATAAAGTTAATGATACTTAATCTGTAAACATATTCTTACTTTGTTAAATGTTCATTAGTTTTATTTAAAATGTGTAATACTCGCGTAAACATCAGAAATCATTATGTTCATTAAAAATTGAATAAATCATTAAACTACTTTACGGATTTTATCGCGTTTGTATTTGATTTTTGATTGCACGATGTTTCGAACACTTTGCAGCATTCATGGTCACAGGGCAAGGCAATCAAAAATCAAATACAAATGCAATAAAAGCCGGCAAGTAGTTTTTTTACAATATATATAATATGTCGTTAGCGCTTTTATATGCGAGTTGTAGAAACTAACTAAAGTCACAATATGAAGCATCTCATAGCATCGACTATGACGACCGAACTGATTGACAAATGTTTAAATATAAAGCTCGGGTTGAAAGCCCTTAGGGCTCACCCAACAGTTGGGGTAAAGTTGTTACAGGCATCTGCAGCTAACAGCAATAGTCACACAAAAAAAATACACGTAAGCTATGTCCAACCCTGGATTTCGATGAGCTGATGAATAGACGATTCATGAGTTAATCTTACTCGAAATATTTCATTGTAATAAATAAATAAAAAAAAAACTAAAAAACACTTACAAGTTACAACTCAAGTAGTTACTAGTAAAGAAAGAAAGAGAGAAAATAAGATTTATTGGACACTATAGTTACATGACTGACATAGAAATTCATGAATTATCATTATTTCATTAATTACATAAACTAGATAATCAATCATTTGAAATATAATTACAGAAATGATATAAAAAGTAAGACTAAAAAGTATTGAAGATTAAAATAATCATAGAATATACAAATTAAATACCGAGTATTAGTGTCCAAAAGGCAACAGCTCAGCATACGCTACATAAACTTGCAGCGCTGATTTTCAGCTACAGCCTAACAAATCTAAGTTACAGGTCACAAGAAGTGCAAGTACAGAAGAGCTACATTTAATAGGTTCATAGATTATACAAAATTGTAAATAGTCATATTAGTAATAGTCATAGTAGTAGTCATAGTAGTTTCCTTTCATCTTACAAGTTTTGAACCTCTACCTTGTCTTTGCTGCATTGCGTTAAGCTGATAGCCCGATTCATAGAAGTTTCGAATTTCGCGCAAGCGTAGTTCGCGCACTAGCTCTTATCTCTCTTGCTCTTATACAAACGATATGATTAGAATTTTTTAAATTCTAGCGAATCTAATCAGAATATTCAGCTATTTTGATCGAATTATTGCATTGCATCACGGCCTTTGACGAGTGCAGTTTAAATAAAATCTGTTCGTTCAACATGAGGCAAAATGACGTTCAAAGATTTCAGATACATACAGGTGAAACTAATATAAAAGCGTGCTAAAACTAATCACATCTTTTTTCTAAGTTTTATTTCTTCTTAAGATAAATTCTTACTGTGGTCTTATAGGGTGAAAATACAATTCGCTGCCCCTCTCTTACTCGTTGGTGTCATGACAGACGACTAAAGGATATTTATATGCGGATAAGATATATGTAAGAGAAAGAAAATGCCACCTAACCCTATACCAATTCATTTAGCTAGCGCGGTATCATAAGTCAATTTCACTTTTATTGTGGAGTCTCATCCCCAAGAGTGGGACTTATGTGGGTTGATAATGATGATGACAAAGAATTTGTAAATTAGATAAAGATTTAACTGACTCATTCGTGTGATAATATAAGTGCGCAGAGAGATCTTGGGGTCCAGCCTTGGGTTGGACAAAAAAAAATTTAGGCTAGGGTTTTCAGCTAAAGTAGTTAGTTTAGACTTTTCTTTTTTTGGCAAACTGCTCGAAGCGAAGGAAGGGTCATGGGTTGCCCCATAAACTACCATGCTCCTTCTCCATTGCTATTAGACTGACGGTGTCTAAAATTTCTAGGAGAGTGATGCAGGAACGAAATGAACCGGTGAGAAAGTAGGTAATAGTTGACACATTATATTTTGAAACTATCAACTCGCATCACAGTCAAGTCAACTTTTTTGTATCTAGCCATTATTTTGATTTTTGTATATAAGACTATATTATTGTCATAATTTTGGCTCATATGTGTCTCACTTTTGGGCTCGAGCCTCCTCCATGATAGGAGGGAAATTGACCTTACTATACCATGCTGGCCACACAGGTTGGTATAGAGCTTACCTTCTCTTGCTTAGATGATATATGCGTATTAAATTCCTTTATCGTCTTTTACGCCACCCTCGGGTAAGAGAGGGAGTTGTGAATTGTATTCTTACTCCGTCACCGCACAGAAAAGACTATATTAAAATACAAAATTTGTAATTTGTCAATAACGAAGAACTTGAGCAGTGAATTCTTGACGTGGTATGAAAGTAATATTACTTTATGTTAGGAAAGTTTTAAATATCAATGTTGAAAATGCTTTAGGGATAAGAAAGATCAAAGAAAATATGGACTGCGTGCACGTGCATAAACAGGGTATGATTATAGCAATGATGTCCGATAGAGTTGCATGGAAGGAATATTATCTCGACTCGAATGACGAAGTCCCCTCATTATTCCTATTCATAATTTTATTCATATATGAGGCGGTACTAAAAAAATATTCAAGACCTAAAATTTTTTACGAAAGTTCACTAAAATTTCATTACACATACTAACATCAAGTTGGAATTAAGTTGGCAAAACTTACGCCCCACGTAAGTTAACAGAGGTTAAGTTAGATTTATGTTAGTTTCCGAGTGGATTGGACTACCGCCCAAAGTACCCACTATAAGTACCTATGTTAATGTGTAAATTAAGACGTTTGCTGAAGTTTTGTTGATGCATAAGTTGTTAGGGTAAATAATTTAATAAATTATTCACCAATTGTTCTTTATGGCAAAAAAATTTGCTTTTATATTGGGCAACTATAATTTCACGGATACGCGGATGTCTTATGGTCCGGATGTTAAATAAAATACTTCATACATAACGAGGCATTAAAATAACAACCATTATCATTATTATCATCACAGTTCATAAACGTCACGCTATTGGGCTTGAGCCTCTTTTTTAATGCAAAGGAAATTGACCTACCATGCCACGCTGATTAGATGTGTTATTATAGGGTTTTATGTTGAGTTTTCCTTCTCTTGCATAGATGTTATATGCATAACAATACCTTAATTCTCTTTTATAAGAACCATGGGCAAGATAGAGATTGGTAAATTGTATTTTTACTCTGTCACCACACGGAATTTTAGATTAGTGGGTACTGTCATCTACGTTCGAACATCAGTGAAACAAAATATCCATATACAATCGAATGGAGTAGCTCCTTTATTGAAAGCGGTGGTATAATAATTTTCTTAAAATGAAAAGGTAGGTAACGGTTATAAAAATTAATTTCTGAGACTTTTTCATGCTCATATAAAATTTACGTGTTAAAAATTTTGCTGAATTTATTATATAGGTTGCTGACTTTATTGTACAGGGTGCGGCTTGCATGAGAGATACAATGGCTTAGTGATGTAGACTTATCAGTTCAATAAACAATGTCGATATATTTTTTTCATTTATTATTGTAATAAAGTTCAATATGGAATAGTAGGCTCACCAAACGTTAGCGTTTCGGTGATGCCATTATAAAGCCGACAATATTATAACAGGAATATTTAGTAGATAGGTTATTAATCACGGTCTGCGTGGCCTAGGCAGAGCAGCCCCATGAACTTGACGCAAACATCAGTGTGGACGTCACGCTGCCGAACATCGCTAGAACGATGCTCGATAGCGACAGGAACTGATAAGCCGACGCCGCGTTCTGCGAAATAGTGGTTTTGTGGGAAAAAACGCTCAACTACTTGCGTTCCTGAGCCACGGGCGGTGCAGGAGGGCATACTTCCGTTTGATGCCACCCTAGCCGAGGCCGTGAGTGATCAGACCGGAGGTTCATCCGTCACCCTTAGAAAGGCTGACCGTGTGAGAAGGCAGCATCCCGGCAACATTGTTGGTTGTCTGGAACGTCGGCAGGTGGATGGTATCCTAAGGATAAACTGCCGGACTGGCCATGAACCTATCCTTCCATTGTGCTGGATGAATCCTGGAGAATGAGTGCTGTGCCCAAGCTATGGCCGGTCTAAAAAAGCAGTGTTTAGAATCACTGTCATGAGAGCCCTCAGCACTCACCCATTGTACGTACTGAGCTGTCGTCCATTTACAGCAAAACTACACAAAAAAAAAATAACTGCTCAGTCAGTCGTTATTGAGCAGTTATATGCAACGTGTTGTTTGGTAAAGTGAAATATGTAGAATGGTTGTACATTTGGTGTAATGGTGATTATATATTAGTGATTTATTAGTAAGGTAAAATTATATATAATACTAAATTATGAGGAGTGCCATCAATTCCATTTAAGACAAAGTTTTTGATGATTAAGTAAAATATGTTCCATCCATCATGCAGTTTATTCTTCCACCATACATACTGTCAAAGTTTGGTAATAGTTTTATGACCAACCGTCTGCCTGTCATTAATACTCCTTGGGAATATAATTGTTGACAAAATGACATCAGGTGGAGTTGGTCCAGCTCTTAATCGTCTTCTACGACATCCACGAGCAATGTAAGGGTTGGTAATACTTGTAACTGCTACCAAACAGTAATTATAATTATTATGTACGGCCAATATACAGGGTGGATCAGGTTATTTTAATCAGATTTACACGAAAAAGCGATGACAAAATTGAAAACTTTACATGTCTCTAATTTCTAAACGAATCAATATTTTTCGTCCAAATTTTTTTATGGGTTCCTACCACCATTGCCTAGCTCCCTTTTGACCAGTTGCCCCATAACCTGATATACCCTGTATATTAGTAACTTAATTATTTCTGATGGTTAGACGAGCAGATTTTTTATCGTATTTAAGGTCACACGAGGACTCCGGTGAAGTGTTCGAAGCATCGAATGAGTTAAAATCTAATACAAATGCCAAACAAGGTTGTAAATATTGATTTATTAGTAACTCAAAATGTCGATAATATATCCATAACAAAAACGCCCAGTTTATCGATATCGTTATTCACTTCACTAATACCAGCCTAGTTCATAGCACTTAATTACATTAGCCTCTCTGATGCCACTTAGATAATGCAGTCCAAAAATTTAAATTTTAACTTTATGAAATGTATTTTGAAATTATCGTGTAGTTGATTTAATGGTGTAGACATGCAATGGGCGACCTCAAGGTCGAATCATATGGGTGACCGGACCGGAGATTAAGTCCGTCACCAGCGGAGACGTTGACCTCGCGACGGCGACCGACGTACCGGGAAGGGACCGTCGTTAGGAGAGGGAACTACCCCGCGGGGATATTCCGTCGGGCTGACCACTGACGACAAGGAATTCGTCACGGTGGTCGGCACAACGACGATGGCGACGTGCTACGGGTGGGTTATGGGGCCGCACGCCGCCTCTCTATCGCTCCGGGCGGAGCCGGGTGACAGGTGCGCTGACCATAGAAAAATAAATAATAGTTTAAAAAAACTAAAAAATCACGCTTTTATAGAAAATCTAACTAAAAAATAAAAAATAAAATTTGATAAATTTAGACTAAGAATAGTATAAATGAAAAATAAATGTTTATTATTGTAAAAAAGCGTGGGGTGCATAGTGTCAATAGTTATAAACATTTAATGGCAGATATGAGAAGGATCATCACTTTGAAAATATCTTAAAAAGCACTTTAAACGAAATCTAACTGTTTGAAGTGGATCAAAATCAAATCCACTAGAGTCAGTTATAATCAAACGTACAAGTGAAGACACTGTACCCCACGCTTTTTTACAATAATAAACATTTATTTTTCATTTATACTATTCTTAATCTAAATTTATCAAATTTTATTTTTTATTTTTTAGTTAGATTTTCTATAAAAGCGTGATTTTTTAGTTTTGTTAAACTATTATTTATTTTCCATTTTTAGTTGAATTTTCTATAAAAGCGTGTTTTTTAGTTTTTTAATTTAAATTGAATCACTTTGTTATCATAATTTAGAATAGTTATATAGCAATTACCATTTTTAATCTTGTGAATACCAATCTCTATGTTGTAGTTAGGCCGATAACCATTTTCAACAAAAATGAAGCCACTAAAATTTGTATCAGTGAATACTTTCGAAGTTATACAACCGTCAGCCGTGACGGCCATAAGTAATCTAAGGACAAGCCGTGTATTATCTATTATTCGTTTATCGGTAATCATCAAATTTTTATCGGATTTGATCACCCATATGTGGGATTGTTCTGTTGCAGTTTGGCCAATGAGCAAATCGTAACTCAAATGAATATCAGGGACGATTATCGTCTCAATAAGGATTGTAACATTGTCAATTACTAATGAAACCTCTGTTTTGCCTAATGCATTTACATATGTATTACCGAATCCTCTTAAAGAGGGCAATTTATTAATTTGTCATTTTTCTCGCGACACAATCTCTTTTATAACAGATTCTTTTATTAAAGTACAATGGCTACCAAAATCTACGTATCAGGTCAATCGAACATTATTAATAGTCACACCTTTTATGAACTTATTGTCTACTCTTAACATGCTATCATCTAGTCATAATGTCTTAATTTCAGCATTTGCACTCCATGCGCTTCTATTGCATTCAGGGTTATCATGACCAAAACGTTTACACTTTTGACATTTAATAATAGGCTTTTTACAGCTAGATACTATATGACCTATTTCGTGGCAATTATAACATTTTAAAATTTTATTAAAATCATTTCTTACAGGCTTACGGGAACCTTCAATTACAGGAAACAGTAACCTCTTATTAGATTTATTGAATTGTTCATGTTTCACACTCCTTAAGTAACCTAATAACTTTTCAACATTTACGAAACCTAACGCCTTCGCTCCGTACCGAACTGACCTGTCCTCTATTCCATACACAATACAATCAATTGCGTTCCTACCTACTATACCACATCTATTCAAGGCTATCAATTTATCATAATAATACTCTTCCAAATCATCACCAAACTTTGCCCTTTTCCCTAACATTTCCGTGAGCAAGGGACTTCTTCAAGGGAAGTAATTCTCGTACGTTGGAAATGCACATTTAAGTTTATCTGTCCATTCTTCCCATGTAAGTAATATAGAAGGTTGTCCCTCGTACCACCTTCTTGGGGTGTCAACTAACTTTGGGAGGGCATAGTGCGTAGTTTGCTTAATATCCCAACCGTAAATTTCAGAGCATTCTTTAACTTTATTTAACCATGTAACAATCGTTTGGTTTTTTGATTTAGGATCAAATTCTGGCACTACGTTACTGTTAGTGAACCTTTCTCTACTCTGTGGATTTACAGCTGTAATAAGTTGCAAAGACTCCTTAAGACATTTCAGTAATTCAGAATTCACTGTATCGACAGATGAAGGCTGCGGCGTCACAGGTGAAAACTCCCTGTTGATCTGCGTTTGGACTGGGCTACGTGACCTTACAACGCTCGCATCACGGGTAGTCTGAATTCTGTCACGCCTCTGCCTAGTACCTCTACAGTGTAGAGTCTACACTCTCTACGGTTACAATCTATTTTATCCTTTGATGACATAAACGATACCTGACCCTGCAAAGGCGGTGTTACAACTGACTTATATCTACGCTTTTCATAGGACTCGATCCGTTCGGGTGATATTCTCGATCCTTGTTGTTTAGCATCATGATCTTCGGCGTAACGTGTTACTGGCGTACTATTTCCGTACCTCGAAACATCGTCTCGCGTTCGGGGTCGGCTGCATCTCGAGGCTATTCCAAAGTCAGGGCTCAAATGCCGTCCAATAGGCCTTCGCCTACTTGTGGACCGGTTACTCGGCATCCTCACTCAATATATTTTTCAATCTATTGTCCAATGTCCTGGAATTGAAATTCAAACAATGAGTATCTTTTTCGGCCAAAACATAGCAATCAATGTTTTAATACAAACGAAATTGCATTATCGAGAAACTACATAACCACAGTGGTTATGCAACACCTAAGCTTTCCATTGTTTTAAATAAAACCAGTAATATGAGAAAAGAAAGAGAAATGTGCCCGAGTTAGTAGTTTTATTTAATTAACACCTTTTCTTTTTACAATACCTATTGTAACGAATTTGTTAGCGAAAGATGAACAATATTTTAAAATTGTTACGATAACCAGAGATGATATGTATTTCTCATTCTTATGGTGAACCCAGACTTAACAGATAATATTAAAAATAAAATATTTTAATCGTTCTAATAATTATTTACGTGCAAATATTTTACAGGATATGTCACACTAAATATTTATTACGTAGGAAGATGATACGCAAGGGCGTCCATTGTGTGAAAGTTATATCAACTTACACAAATATTAGTCAACCATTTACTCGCTTATGAAATTATCAATTAAATTACAAAACAATAATAAAGTCGGTTGACAAATTAAAATGTATGTATCCGAACTAGCCGTATATGTAAGGTCGTAAGTGTTACTTGATAACATTTATACAACACTATACCACGGTAATATAATCATCCAGTAATGTATCTCGGCCGTAACCTTGAATTAAATGCCTAAACGTAAACATGTGATAGGGCTGCCCGCCTCCAGCATTTTAATTACATTTGCCTACTTTGTGTTTCCATTTAGTTTTGTATATACTTTTCTTATATAAACAAATAAAATACTTTGTGAATTGAATAGGAAGTGTTCAATAAGAATGCGTGTTGATTTTTGATTGGTAGTTTTAATTAAAAAAAAAACATGTTTATGTTTAAATAACAAATCGGTCTATAAATTTAAATTATCTAGTGACAGACAGACGGTCAAATTATTTTTCTAGTACTATTCATACACATAGTACAATAAACATATATTATTAATAATAAAATACCACGTCTTTACTTTGAATTATATAAACTAACAAAACAAAAAACCTTATGAGTTTTAACACAAGCGTACCGTAACATGATTCATGAACCGCCTATAACTACCTATTTCACTCGTGTCAATCACTTTATTCACTTTATTTATTAATCCAGACAACTTTTTTTCGGGAGATAAAAGGAAATTAAAACGACACACATTATGTACTTACCTACTAGTAAGTAAAATTATTTTATAATCTTACCTTTCAGAGTTTCCAGGTAATCTAAAAAAAGTTATCTCTGAGTTCGTTATTGACGAATTCATGCAACCAAAAACAGCACAATATTCCCTACTTGTCATATTAAATATGTGTATAATTATGTATTTTAGTGAAAAATTCGCGCAGTTATTGTTAAAAAACAACACACTGTTCGTTCGTCACTGCAGCACAGTCGCGACTGTCTACATGCCGAGCGCATGCCGAGATCGAGGCGCTTAGGTATAGCTCGCGTTTCGTCCGTTTGTATGAAGTTGGATTACTGGTAGATTATATTACCGTGACTATACCATAACACACGTAGAATAAAGTTGATTATAAGATTATTACATACCTCACTGTGGGCATACGTTCACACCAAGGTGGTATGATACACCTGAATTCCTTGGTGTTATCCCAGCTTCGGAATTGTTACAATTTGCCAATTGAAATATAAACGTGCTTGATAAACTTTTATTTATTCTCTATATAATGCAGGATACAATTCTCTATTGATGATTTACAATTTGGTTGTTGACAATTCGCTATTAATCAATATGGAACACAATTTTGAAATACAGTAACGTAGAATGGCGACCGTCTTCTCTTATTTCTTAAAACCACACAAAGGAAGTACCGCCTGCCGGAAATGTATTCAAAAGAGCGACATCTTTTTTAAATATTGGCGGAAGTCATTATTGAGCCACTTACTTACAATAATATAGTGTAATAGTTATTAATATAATAGTTATCTAAAAATATAAACCATTATTCTAGAATTAGGTATCAAAATTAACATGTTTTATAATAGCTTAAACAACGAACAATACTTCAATTTAGATAAAATATTCGAGCGTAGTGGAAGTTTATTACAATTAATGATGAATTTTTGTTAAGTGTGAAATACTAATTATACATTTAAACATTATTTTCTTATCAAGCTAACACATACGTAGTTCGCGCACTAGTCCTATCTCTCTTACTCTTATGCAAAGGATGCGGAAAGAAATTGATGAATCCTGGCGAATTTAATAAGGATAATCGGATATTTTAATCGAATTATTGCATTGTCATCAGTCTTTGACAGGTGTGCAAAGTTTGAATTAAATCTAATCGTTCAAAGTAGGACAAAATCGAGCTCAAAGGAGTCGGTTACAAACAAGCAAACATACATACATACAGGTGAAACTAATAAAAGCGTGTTAAAAAGGGATTTTTGACGCGAATGTCAAAATGTCACGCAGCGCTTTTATATTTTTTTCGACGTGAATGTCAAAATGTCATGTAGCGCTTTTATATTTTTTTCATTATTTTAGTGTTTTACGGTGTTATATTGAATAATTTTGTTGATATTTTATGTAATATAATGTTGATAGAATGCTGATATATAGTGAATATAATATAATAGCAAATTGCGTGCATTTTCACATTCTGCCAAATTTCCCAGAAGAAGCTTGATTTGGCTATCAACACCAAATCAATGCTAACGACGGACTACTTACGAAGACTAAAGACGTGACTAATTAATTAATTATAACTCGACATTGGCACCAATAGCTCATATTATTGTAGCTCATTGCCATTAAATAAGAAGAAGATGTAAAAAACCTGAGTATCCTTTAAACAGATGCTTCGGTTGGAGTTATTTTATTATTAAAATACATGTAAAACAATTAATTCATTATTGCTTACAGAAATGATATAAGAAAACTGAATTTCTTAGTGCACATCAGGGTAGGTAAGTTCAGAGCCATCACGCCTAATATAAAAAGTCAATTTAATATGGTGTTTTGGTAAGTTTGGATAAATTTCGTTTTTGAAAATGCCATTAATTAGACGTACAAACTTAAGTTGTAAGTATTGTGTCAATGAACGGTGTATGCCAATATTGCAAGGCATTTACGTTTAAAAATGAAGGTCCTGGATTGTGTTGCGCGAGCGGTCAAGTCAAATTGACGCCATTGGTACCGCCGTCAGAGCCATTACATTCATTAGTTTCATACGCATAAGGAAAAAAATAAGTATGTTGTATATAGGAATTAGAATAAGAAACTTTTTTTTTAATTCAATTCGAATTCAATATTCATAGTTAAGACATGACAACGTCTGTCGGGTCAGCTAGTCCAAAAATAAAAATTGTTTGTTCATAGTTTTAAGTTTTCACTCGTGTTACCATTCTTCTTGACTGCTTTGTGATCCTTAATAAGGTTAATCCATTTGCGTCTGATGCCACCCTAGCCGAGGCCGCGTGTGACTGAACCGGGCAATAGTCCGTCACCCGTGGAAAGGGTAACCGCGTGAGGGCGATTGCCGTTTCCGCCCCTCCCCTGGGTACCCACCCAAAAGGGTATTTTGCCGGGCTAACCACGGATGAAAAGGAACTAGGTACCGGTGATCGGCGTAATGACGAAGGGTAGGGATAACGGTGGGTTATGGGACGGGTGCCACTCTCGTGTCGCACCAGACGGAGTGGACGGCGTGTGCGCTAGCCGTAGGCCACCCCAAAAAAAGCAAGATTAACCCCATTATACTTTATATGCCGGTCAAAAAACTTAAAGCAATATTGTGGCATCACACATTGCTATTCACTTCTACTTTATGACGTAACCTCTAAAATCTGAGTTTTATGGACGACAGGACATCGCCGGAGCCGTTTACGGTTAGACCCGTATATCTTGCAGTAATAAAACCTGCATACAATTTCCACATAGCGTGTTAATGCTTGTTATCCTCTGAAATCGTATTGCGATTATATGCTATTTTTGAAGTTACACTTCTATTTTTTTTAAGAGGAGAGAAAAAACCCTGTACTAACCTGCCTGACCAGCATGGTACAGTATGGTCAACATTTAGAATGGTGCAGGTGCTTACCGGACACGGGGTTTTCGGTAAGTACCTGCATATGATTAGAAGAGAAGAGGCCCCTGGATGTCATGAGATGTCATGCGCCAACTGATGATGCGCATCACACATTGGAGGTATGCCCCGTCTGGGGGCCTCAGCGCCACGACCTGTCGGCGGTACTTGGAGTGGACTTGTCGCTGTTGACCGTTATCACAAAGATGCTCGGTAGCGACAGGTGCTGGTCGTCGATGGCCTCATTTTGCGAGGACGTTATATCCAGGAAGGAAGCGATGGAGCGGGAACGCGAGGCGCTTGCCTCTGCTGACTCACTTTGTCGCCGGTGACCCGGGAGGAGGAGACGACAATATGCGCACCTACTCCCACCGCCCTGAATAATGACGACAGGACGTGGCCAGACGGCCATGCGTTGGGGTGCCCAGGATTGAATGTAATCAGACGATCTCGCCGGCACCCCGTAAAAGCGTGTAAGAGGCCGCTATGGTTACAGTGGGTACTTAGGGCATGGATGTGGCCGGTGAATCCCACACAACCCCCGCCCACTGGCGGCGGACAGTGCGTAAATGCATTTCCACAGCATGAACAAAAAAATTAAAAAAAGTGGTAGAGTCTGGTCAATTTCCATCCTATTGTGAAAGAGGTTCGAGCCCAGCAGTGGGACGTGTATGAGCTGAAATGATGATAACACGGCAGTTTATGAGGTGTCTTGCTTCCTTTCCGTCGCCCTGAATGATTTGGGCAGTGTGTAGCTAGATCATAGTTCATTAAAAAGTGTCATTTTATATGTGACTTTACCACGAACGTTTACAAAGCAATAATGTTTGAAAAACGTTTTGTTTCAGCATTAAAATAATAGAACTCAGCACTGTAGAGGCAAGACTTAACTATTTTGAATGTTTTTCAAGACCATCCAATGTATATGGAACTCTTTGCTCAAGAAATATAAGTCTTATTATATGCAAAATAAGAATCTTTAGTATTTCATTAAGTCATTGTCATAATAATATAACCCATAAAGGTTTAATATGGTGATTTGAAAGTCCTCGTGTGGTCATTGAAACAAGTTTATTTCTTTTACTGATAGTGGACATGATACTATTGGGATATATTTGCTGTTGAATGCTGGTTTTTCCATGTAGAGATGAAATAAGAATACAATGTATTACATTTCTTACCTAAGTGTATTTTTTTGAGAATAAATATGCTTTCTTAATAAAAGAAGTACTATTCCGACAATACCGAATCATTTTTCATTCATCAACATTTCAGCCTATCATTGTTCTTTGCTGGACGTAGACCTCCCTCAAGTTACGTCACAGAATGAGGTGAGGGTACCCGCAAGGGTGTTCCGTCGGGCCGACCACTGACGACAAGTCACCCTGCTCCGGTGGTCGGCCCAACAATGAGGTGACGTGGGTACAGGTGGGTTATGGGCCCGCGCACCGTCCTTTCATCGCCCCGGACGGAATGGACCGCGCGTGCGCTTACCAAAGCCCACCCATAAAAAAAAAAATGTTACGCCACAGAATACGATCCTGTGCCGCCTGCATCTAACGACGTCTAGCATCTTTCATCAGTTCGTCGGTCCACCTATTGGGAAATCAACATCCCATTCAATCTGTTAAAGACGAAGAACGAGGTGCTCCATAACCTGCCGTCTTGTCTCCCAATCGCCTTTGGCCCGACTACTGCTACCAATTCGGCGGATCACCTTTTGGGTACCGTCCCCTTCGACACCTCGGGAACAAGTGTTGCCAGGGCGTCGCTCTCACGTGATTGGCCTCTCTGTGAGTAGCATACTAATGCCCGGTCCCTCCACCTATGACAATAATTTCAATTAATATTATAATTGTAAAGGTAAGTTTGTTTCTTAAGTTATCAAGTCTATAATTAGCTCTAATAGAGAAGGAAAACTCGAAATAAAACCCTATACCAACACGTCTGACCATCGTGGTATAGTAGGTCAATTACCCTTCCGTTATGGAGGAGGCCCGAGCCCAACAGTGGGACGTATATGGGCTGAAATGATGATGATGATGATGAATTAGCTCTAATAGCCCTATATGGCTGATTGCAGATTGATAGTGAAAAATAAAAATAAAAAAAAATACCTTATCAAGTCTAAAGCACTGAATTGAATTCAGAAATTCTTTCACCAATTGAAAGCTGCATTATCATGGAGTAATAAAGGCTGTATTATTTCCCGGTCTTGCTGCGGAAACAGAAATTATGCCGCTAAAACCACGGGCATATCAAATTGATTTTATAAATTATTTTGCCAATGGTCAGCGAGTGATATAGGCTATATTTTATGACTGTATATCCAGTATCCACGGTAACAGAAACTAAGAGAGTGAAACCGCAGACATTTTATAGTTATTAATAATGGTGTAAGGATTATAAATATCAGAAAATGTAATAGCGTCCTGTCATTACATTTTTCGTTTGGTGACAGATTAAAAATACAATTCAATCTCACAAATAAAAGCCAGCTACAAAAACGTTGCATTAGAGACAGCAACACGTATACAAGAAATTTATATATAAAGGTTTCTTGTGTATGTGTGTATGTCACTGGACTCCTCCTAAACGGCGGGACCGATGTTGATGAAATTTTTTGTGAGTATTCAAAGGGATTTGAGAATGGCTTAGATTCACAACTGAAGCCGGTAGGTGGCGTTGCTATCGATTTCGAGGAGAATTTCTTTTATTTTATATCAACGTCTGTTGGGTCAGCTAGTATACTATACCAATAGATAAAATTGGAGTGTCTATTTGTAATGTCAAAATAATAGGCTTTTTTCATGCTCACACGGTTATTTGCACGACACCTACGCCTAAAATAGCAATTAAAAAATTTTTGTCTGTCTGTCTGTCTGTTTGTTCCGGGTAATCTTCAAAACGGCTGGACCAATTTCAAAAATTCTTTCACCAATGGAAACCTATAATATCAGGGCGTAAACTAGGCTATATTTTATCCCGGTATTCCCACGGGAACGAGAACTTCGCGGGTAAAACGACTATAACCTATAACCGAAGCGAAGCGAGGGCGGGTTGCTAGTGCCAATTATTTTTGGTTTAATGCAATACTGTGCAAGAAAAAGAAGATAGAAAAATATTTTATTTTGTAATCCCCCATGCAATAATTTAGATCACAGAAAAAAAAGCATTATCTAAAAACACATGAATCAAAAATGCGCGAGTTCCAAATACCTATTGTGTCCATCCCAGCTTTTGATGTAGACACGTGGTGAATACCAAGCGACAAAATAAATGCATATTTGCAGAAAAAAACATCATGAAAAATATCAAATCCTTACTGATATTATAAATGCTAAAGTAAGTTTGTTTGTTTGTTTATTTGTTACGCTTTCACGCTTAAACCACCTAATTGATTTCAAAAATTCTTTCACCAATGGAAAGCTGTAATATTAGGGAGTAACATAGGCTATATTCTATCCCGGTATTTTCACGGGAACTACGCGAGTAAGGCGACTTAAACCGAAGCGAAGCGAGGGCGGGTTGCTGGTTATTTTATAAAACATGCTACAAGTAATTCATCATTTCAGCTCGTATATGTCTTACTATTGGGCTCGAGCCTCCTCCACAAAAGGAGGGAAATTGACCTACTATACTATAGGTCAAACGTATTGGTATAAGGTTTTATTTCGAGGTTTTCAGTTCTTGCATAGATGTTATATGTATATTTAATCCCTTAATCGTCTTTTACGACACCCATGGGCAAGAAATAGGGGATGGTGAATTGTATTTTTACTCCGTCACCACACGGAAAATCCATATCAAAAAATCAATACTTTAAAAGTTATTGCCAATATTAACCCTGCTTAGAAATATAATTATTGATGAGACAGTATCAAATAAAATTAGTCCAGCTCCACGTAATGCTCTCAGTCGTATTTTACGACACCCACGAGGAATGAATGGCTTGTAAATTCAATATCAATACCAATGGTAGGAGCACAATATATTCTTTTACCTAAAGAGTATACTCTCTTTTTCTACTATGAAAGACAAATATTTTTTTTTTAAAGCATGCCCTGCGCTAAGGAAATAATCTTTGTATTGCTTTACAAACATAATTAACGGACACAAATTACATTCAGATTCAGAACAATTGTGGATCGTACAAGTGGGATTCGAACTCACAATACTGGCACTGTAAGTCGGTACCTTAACCGCCAGGTCATCTGTGTACGTAGCCAATCAACTAATACCAATAGTAATAGTCTAACTTAATTATAGCCGCCCGATATATATTTTCGAAGTAATATGTCTTTAGATATGATTCCAAATATTACTTATATTTCAGTAATCCTTCTGTGTTTGTGAATGACTTGCAATCCAGATTCGGCCAGAAATAGCAATATTGGTGTAGATGAATCAGCTGATTTTCAACCTGATATTATTGCGTATATATTCAAGTCCAAATAGAAAGCATTAATTGAGGCTCTTATGTGAAAACAATTTTGATAAAATAGAAGCATTCATTTTTTTTTTATTGCCCACGGTGGCAAACGAGCAAGCAGTACACCTGATGGTAAGTGAAACTGTTGCACATGGACCTTTGCAATATCAGGGGCACAGCCAGGCCGCTGCCTACCATGAAGGAAATACTCTTCTCAAACTTCGTTTAAAGAAGGACATGTCATAGCGCTCGGGAAACACAGCAGCAGGTAGTTCATTCCAGAGCTTGCACGTACGTGGGAGAAATGATCGCTGAAAACGTACAGTTGAAGACCATAACGTTTCCAGGTGAAATGGATGAACACTGCTACGATGTCGAGTGGTACGTTGGTAGAATGGTGACGGTGGTACCAAGTCAAACAGTTCCTCGGAGCACTCCCCGTGAAAGAGTCGGTAGAGTACACAGAGTGACCCAAAATCTCTCCGCTGCTCCAGCGACTCCAATCTGTCCGTAAGATTAGGATCCCCGACGATTCGAACAGCCCGTCTTTGCAGGGAGTCAAGTGGGTCTAGCTGATATTTGGGCGCACCTGCTTGAAGCATTTTCGTGTGGTGACGGAGTAAGAGTACAATTCACCACTGCCCATCATGCCCATGCCATGCATGGTCAATTATGGCTAGCCACACCCAAAACCATGTGGAGGAGACTTCGACCAAAATACGCGTGAGGCTGGGCCAGCTGAATCTGGCTGGATCGGAGGTGGCCACCAAAGAGCTGCAGAGATTAACAAAGGAGCAAGACTTGGAAGCCATCCTGCTACAGGAACAGCACTCGGCCGTACCGCCTGGTACAATCCAAACCGGTGCGCACCCCAAAGCGGCCATCTATTTACCCCGCCGCGACATCAGCTGCCTTTTATTGCATGAGTACTTGGATGAACACCAAGTGGTGGTCCACCTTCCATCGTGGGATCTGTACCTAGTCTCCGCGTATTTTCAGTACAGCGCTGACATAGGTATTCACCTGCGTCGACTTGAAGAGGCCTTGGAGGCCCTACGCGGAAAAAGGGTACTAGTGGGGGTGGACAGTAACGCGCACTCCCCGTTGTGGTTCTGCGAGGAGCGTCACTACGTCGGCAGGGGTCACGAGGTCACCCGCAAGCGCCAGATGATGGAAGACTTTATCCTGGCACGGGACCTCGTGATCCACAATCGCTTGGGTCAGCCATGGACCTTCTCTACGGTCAACGGGGAGTCGAACGTCGATCTCACGTTGTCCACCCGAAGTGTTCCTGTATGCGACTGGCAAGTGCTCGAAGACGTCAGCGTCAGCGATCACCGGCTAATTGCCTTCACTGTGGGTGGCGGACGGGGGTGCCCGACTAGCTTGTGTGCAGGGCCGTCGATAGAGCTGATGAGGTTTCGGGACCGAGGGGCAGGCTGGGCCAGGTTTCGAGAGGGGATCCACGAGAGAGTGGGGGGATTAAACTTTGGGCTGCCCGCAGACGACCTCTGCTCGTCCTTTCAGGCCATGATTTTACGAGTAGCGCGGTCAACCCTGGGTACCGTGGGCAGTACCCGTGATAGGGGATACGAATGGTGGTCGCCAGATCTCGACAAACTGCGGAAGGCGTATTCTCGTTGTCGTAGGAGATATAGGGGATGTAAAGGTACTGGTGGTTATGCCGAAGATGCGGCTCGAGCTGATATGTGTAGGGCCCGCCGCACCTACAGATCTGCTATGGAACAGGCAGAACTCAGGCACCTTAGGGACTTCGCGAATAGTGCTAATGAAGACCCTTGGGGTGCGGCATACCGCCTAGCCACCGGCCGGGTACGGCCGCCCTCCAACGTGGTCCACGGAATTGTGTACGGAGGTAGTGCTAAAGGTGATTTTCGGGGTGCAGTTAAAGATCTCTTGTGTGCACTCTGCCCTGATGACTCGTTATCGCTAGACACTGATTATCATAGACAGGTTAGGTTCATGGCTGTGTTTGCGCCATCAACAAGGGACGTGCGACCGCTTACGGAAGCCTCGCTGGGGGACATAGTGCGGGCGCTGCCTAACACTGCGCCGGGGGCTGATGGGATTACCGCGCGCATGCTGCGTCACATTTGGTGCGCAGCATCGTCCGAGTTGACGCTTATCATGGGCAAATGCGTTTGCAAAGGCACCTTTCCAGCCGTTTGGAAGATTGGTAGACTACTTGCTGTGCCTAAGGGCAACGACAGACCCCTATCCGACCCGAAGGCCTACCGTCCTATAACGATGTTACCCGTGCTGGGAAAATTGTTAGAACGTGTAATGTTGAAGTGCGCGCCGGGGATTACGAGGGGCATCTCGATCTCACAGCATGGATTTACGCTGGGGAGATCCACGTCTACAGCTTTGCTGAGTATCACTAGCGTGGCGTAATCTGCCGACACCAAATACCTGCAGGCCATTTTCTTGGATATCTCGGGGGCCTTCGATAACGCCTGGTGGCCCATGATCCTGCTGAAGGTGAAGGCCAGGGGATGCCCGGGCAATATCTATCGGATGCTGTCTGGGTACTTCGCTGGTCGGCGGGTCAGTATGGATGCGGGCGACCAGGTTGTATGGAAGACTTCCACAATGGGATGTCCGCAGGGTTCGGTCTTGGGTCCGGCTCTGTGGAACGTGCTTATGGATGACTTGCTTCGGCTGCCGCTTCCGGGGGGGACCAGTATGGTGGCGTACGCCGACGACTTGACCATCTTAGTCGGTGCAAATTCCAGGGCGGGCATAGAGACCAGCGCGGCTGCCACTTTACAGGCAGTTGGAGAGTGGGGAGCCCGTAATAGGTTGGAGTTCTCCCCAAGCAAGTCAGCCAGTATGACGCTGAGGGGACGACTCCAGCGGCCCCCCACAATACGCCTTGGGGGTCGCCCGATAAGGGACGTCAAGACGGCCACGATATTGGGGGTGGTGCTGGATACAAGTCTGTCCTTCACGCAGCATGCGTACTCGATCGGTGAGCGGGGAGCACATTGCTTCGGCAAAGTCTCCCGTATCTCGGCGTCGAGTTGGGGGATCCGCTACAAGGCCCTTAAGACCTTGTATGCGGCTGATGTATGGTTTCACAGAGCCGGACTGTACGCGGTTAAGAGCGCGATGTTACGCTCGCAGAGGGCAGCGCTCGTTTTACTCACCAAGGCTACCGTACTAGTACGGCTGCCCTGTCGGTCATTGGCGGCGTGCTGCCTGCTGACCTGGAGGTCATCCGTGCTGGTCGTGCAGCGGCGGCGCGTCAGAACGCGACTGGGCGGGAATACCGAGGTAGGAGGAGGGCTATATGGGCGGATGTCGTAGCCCAGTGGCAAGAAAGATGGGATCGCGAGGATAAGGGGAGGGAAACGTATCGGTTTTTCCCGGACGTGGCGGCTCGGCTCAAGGCCACTTGGGTGGAGCCGGACTATGAGACCTCCCAGCTGTTGGGGGGACATGGGTGTTTCCGTAAGCGGCTGCATGACCTAGGCTTAGGGGATAGGGCAGACTGTAGTTGTGGTGGTGGGGCTGAAGACATGCACCATGTGCTGTGGGAGTGCCCACTGTACGATGTGATTAGGGATGGGATGCTCTCGGGGATACACCGCGCAGAAGAAGGACCAGTCTACTACGCGGATCTCGTTGCCTCTGAAGCGAACTATCGGCGACTACAGGACTTCGCGCACGCCTGGTACAAGGCCCGAAGGCTTGAAGACCAGGTTGGCAACACACGCCAGGATGGCAGCCAGAGCAGCGGGTAGTGGCTAGCTAGTAGGAATACCGCGGACGACGAAGTCGTACCGTGTGCTGTCCGCCCTAAGATACAGGGAGAAGGACACAGGGACAAGGATGAGAGAAGTTAAATAACTTGTAGAGATTCAAGAAGCATGTGCATACTTACGCAATGAGCATGGTGTGCACATGTATCTCGATGATTCGGCCTGTATGACCAAGATGTCGAAAAGGCCATGGGTGGTTGGAGGGATTTGCCCATCATGCCCGTGGATGTCGTAAAAGACGACTAAGGGATATAATATGCACATAAGATCTGTGCAAGAGAAGGAAAACTGGAAATGTAACCATATACCAACATGCCTGATCAGCATAATATAGTAGGTCAATTCCCTCCCATTGTGAAGGAGGCCCGAGCCCAACAGTGAGACGTATGTGGGCTGCGATGATGATGATGATGAGAAGCATTGATTTATATAAGTCCAATTCAATTAAAAAAAATGTTTTTTTAATTGAATTGGACTTATATAAATCAATGATTGATTTTCTCCTTTGAAGCGAGCAAAATAATTATTACTACCTTTAAGATGATTACATTCTCCAAGTTACATTCAGTTTGCTGTTAAGAGGATTTTCATTTCTATTTTCCTTTTAAAATAAAAATGCTATTACTAATTGCCCCTTGAATAGAATGAAAAAGAATTCTTTGAAATTGATTACAGCACTTATTCCACGAATCGTTTAGAAGAATCTTCCAAGAATCAAATCGGAAAATTAGACACGGTTTTTATCTATCCATCCATCATACTTCCCCGGGAAAGAATAATAATAGAATAATTGTCACGTTTGGCAAGCTGGTTGGCATTCACAGATGTAAGGTTTTTTGACGCCTAGTGGCAAGTTTTTATAACAAGTGCTATGACATCTCCATCTTTAAACGATGTTTAAAATACCTCTCAATTTGGCTATAGCGAAATGGCTGACTACTAGTGGTGGTCGTTGAATAAACGAACAGTTTTTTTCGACTGTTTCTTTGCCGTGAACTAATAAACTAGTTTATAGTTGACTGATAAACATGTTTATGTATGAACGGCTTCGCGAATCGGTCGTCGCATCAACGAATGACACGAACGCGAAGACGAATTGCGAGTGTTCGCCCGAATCAGCCCGAACTTCGACGGCGCGACGCGTGCGCACTCGCACGGCTCGCTACGCTCCTTACCCGCCGCCCAAACTTCACCGCCCGTGGGCGCGAATCGAGCCGAAATCGTAACGTATAGATAGATTGAATTGCAATTCATTGAGCTCTGCTATCATGTGATGAGACTATCATTACATATTGAAGCGTTAATGTACATTGTACAATGAAACTTGTCTTATAAAATTCGTTGAAGTTTCGTTGTCCTTTACCAATGAACAATCAACGTACGTCATAATATAAACTAAACGTCTCGTCTTGTCTAAGCGTCTACGACGTAAACTAGTCGAAAATTAGACTGTTTTTTCAACTAGTTTATCATCGACGATAAACGGTCTCGTTGCGTCGACTGTAAAATCGTCGACGACATACTACTACTGACTACCGTATTAGCAAAATACAACAGGTCCATGAGTAACACCATAGAGTAGTACTATATATAGTAACACTTACCACTTTTTTTTTTTTTGGGTGGGCTGCGGTCGGCGCTCTCCTCGCACCACTCCGTCCGGGGTGACAGAGGGGCGTAAGCACGCACATCCGCAACCCACCCGAACACCACGTCGCCTTCGTCGTTGGGCCGACCACCGGAGCAGGGTTACTTGTCATTAGTAGTCGGCCCGACGGAAATCTCCTCCTCCCATCGACCGACGTCCCCCTCGGTCGAGGGGAGGGTACCCCATAATAATGGGGTAATTATTAGTTTGGTAATTATTACTTTATCTATGCTCAACAAAAGAAAAAAGAAAGCAGTGCTTTTTGAAGCATTCTATTCTGATGGATACCCACAGGCGTCCACTATTGAAATTAGGACCCTCCACGAGAATTCGACTCAGAATGAAATAACGCATTGCGACTTTTAAGATATCAACAAAAAAAAAATAAAGCATTAATGAGCTCTTTTCATTTCAGCTCAAATACGTCCCACTTTTGGACTCGAGTCTTCTTTTCAATAGGAGTAAAATGGACCAACTATATCACCCTGGTCATGTTTGCAAAGTTCGCTGCAATACAAAGATTATTTCCTTCATCATTATCATCGCAGCCCACACTCGTCCCATTGTTGGGCTCAGGCCTCCTCCATAATGGGAGGGAATTTGACCTACTATGCCATGTTGGTCAGACATGTTGGTATAGGGTTTCATTTCGAGTTTTCCTTCTCTTGCGCAGATGTTATGTGCATATTATATCCCATAGTCGTCTTGTACGACATCCACGGGCAAGAGAGGGAGTGGTGAATTGTATTCTTACTCCGTGACCACACGGACCAACGGATTACTTCCATCACCACACCACCAACGCATTATTTCCTTAGCCCAGAATATTGTTAAAAAATGAATAAAAAATTAGATCCTTGTGCACTTTTCAGTGAACCTGTATTTTTTTCTCCTACTGAATTTCATATCAATATTTTATTATTTTATTCCATTTACATATTAACAATTTTCTTCATGCTAATATTTTATATTTGTGACACACAAATGTAGCTATATGTTAGGACCGCACTATCGATAGTCGTCTGTGTATAGACGTGGGCCCGTCCGTCCAGGGTACCACACTCTTGCAGAAATCGACGTCGAAGTAGTAGCAATTTGTTACTGTATTTCGTTCGGTCAGCGAGAGAGCCGGAAGCCCAACTTCCAAACGGTATTAGCATGTAACAGATTTTGGTGAGGTCTTTAGTATCACCGAACTTCATTGCACGTATTTACATTCCATTTACTTTCTACACGGTAAGCCGCGGCATTATCACTTGCCATTAGACATGCTATTTGCTCCTTTGCCACCAACAGGAATAAAAAAAGTGAGCCGTTACTCAGGACGCCTGGCAGATGTGAAACATCGAAATTATTTGTACAAGTATATATGTATAAAAGAATAGATTAAGACAGAACTAATATGGCATATAGTATTGAATAAAATAATACGATTTCCATTATTATTTGAAATATTACACAGAAATAAAATTAATCCACCGCACACTGAATGAATTCTAAACATTTATTTTCACTAGTATACATTATAGATAACAATACTTTGAGTTCACTAGATGGCGTTGTACAAAATTTTAAATCGCATCATGGTTTCGTTATAAAAATGTACATAAATATCCCGATATTTATTTAATAGTTAGTCAAGAGGGCACCGCGAGGCGTGGCGTTAAACGCCACCCGACCATCGCGGTCACCCTCGCCTATAGATGTTTCACATCAAAAAAGTGTCTTACATACGCATATTAACGGGAAATCAGCGTTGGTGGTCACCGAACTTCATTGCACATATTGCAGGGAGCACGTATTGCACGTATTGCATTGCGGGGAGGACGTCGGTCTTTCCTCACGCGGTCAGCCTCGCGGCGGGTGGCGGACTAATACCCCGGTCACGTCACCCGCGGCCTCGGCATGGCGCGCAGGTAGTCGCGCCTACGCCGCCCCAGTCGCCGACGGCGGGTCGCTTCGTCGAGGCTGCGCTCCTCGCGCGCGCGACCCGCCGCCTCCTCCTGCGCGGTCACTGCCTCGCAGAAGGCTGCGACCGCGTCCCAGTTCCTGACTCTGTCGAGCATCGCCCTGGAGATGATCGGCAGCGTCAGGTCGGCACCGATGATTGCGACGTGTTCAGGACGCTGCTCTGCCCAGGCGGCACAAACCTCGAGCGTATGCTGCGCGGTTTCCTCGTCGCAATCGCAGTGGTGGCAGGATGGTGTATTCTCCCTCCTAGCGACCGTGTACAGGTACTTGTCGAAGCATCCATGCCCCGTCAAACCTGCACCAGTCGGAAGGAAAGTACCCCGTGCCGCCGTTTTAACCACTGTATCAGTACCGGTCGGAAGACCGCTACGGTCCAAACACCGTATAGAGGCCTTTCCAGCCAGACTGCCCAACGGGCAATGACGTCTCGGAATACTTACCACTTAGCATTACTTGAATTCTTTATACGTCTGCCAGCAAAAACCAATAAAAAATCATGAATGCTGCTACGCGCCACGTATGACAATCAAAATTTAACTGTATAATTTATTTTGAACGTTTAAATCTAATTATTTACAACTACCCGCAGATTGCTCATACAAGCGCAAATGAGCTGTCACTCATTGCTCCAACTTTAATGGCGTAATCGCTTTTCCGTATATAATTTTAATTCAGCGAATTTCACCGACGAGAATTCAACGAACTGTAAATGGGAGGTGCTGTTTCCAGGGTTGTCTCACGCAAGTTATGTTTATTTATTTATTTTAGGATTACCAACGAAAAATACATGTAGTAAAAAAAATCACATGGATCATGTTTTGTGCTCTTTCAGTTATAGGTAACCACAGCTAATTATGTTTATATATGTAAATAGCTTTTGTCCGCAACTTAGCTCATATGAAACTCAACTTGCCCAAAGTTGAACTATTTCAAGCAAATGTGATCCAGATGAAAAGTATTCATCATATAATCATTTCGGCTCATATACGTCCCACTGCTGGGCTCGAGTCTCCTCCATAATAGGAGGGAAATTGACCTTACTATACCATGCTGGTTAGACAGATTGGTATAGGGTTTTGTATCGAGTTTGCTATCTCTTGCATAGATGTCATATGCGTAATATATCCCTTAGTCGTCTTTTAGAATATCCACGGGTATGAGAGGAGGTGGTGAATTGTATTCTTACTCCGTCACCACACGGAATAGGAAACACATTATCAGATAAAAAGTATTACTTATATTATGTGATATTCTAGAAAATATTCTATATTCATGCCAATTTTCATCGATTAACGCGTGATCGATTATTAAACATCGTAACATCTTCACAAGCTTTCACATTTAATATACCTATTATTTTCTTCCGCGTAATTCAGACTTTCATGGAAATACGGTGATAAATTTAGCCTATTTTAGTCGCCGATTTTTAAAATCGGTCAATGGCCCGTTCTTGTACCTACGTAATTCGTGTTCTCGTGGAAATCTCGAGATGAAAAGTAGCCGACATGCGAGTAACATTGCTGATAATGTAGTTTTTCATTGGAGAAAGTTTTTTTTTAATCGGTGTATGGCTCGCGATTTCACCCGCATGCTCGTAGCGAAACAGGGATTTAAAATGCCTACATATGTTACTCGCTGATAATGTAACTTTCCATTGGTGAAAATATTTTAAAATCAGTTAAATTGACCCTGATTTTATCCGCGTAGCCGTTGCCTAATAATCTTTAATACCTCTACATCTACCCGTTTGCCTGATAATCTATGATATATAAAAATGAATATTTATCTGTATGTCCTTTTTAAAATCGTAAACTATGCATTTGATCATGTGATGATCTTCAGCAAAGTGTTGTGCATGATCCCACGAAGGTTTCTGACTTGGTACGACCCGACCTAGTGGAACCAGTAGGTGGCGTGGTGATCGATTTCTAGGAGAGTTCCTTTTACTATTTTTTAGATTTGAACAGAAAATTGTCTGTTGCATCAGCTAGTTCCAGAATAAAACATTGCCTATGTTACTCGCTGATAATGCTTTCCATTGGTGAAAGAATTTTTAAAATTGGCCATTTTCCTGTGTGAAAAGCGGGATAACGTGTGATTTTTTAAAATCGTTGTAATTGCCGCCATTTCACCTGCATGCTCTAAGCAAAACAGAGATTTAAAAAGCCTAGATATATTACCGCTGATGATGTAGATTTCTATAGCTAAAGGAATTTTTAAAATTGATCAACAACACACGCTTTTATTCGTGTAGTTCTCGTTACCATAAGAATACTTATGGGAATCTACTCCTCAGGGGGTATTTCGTCGGGCCGACCACTGACGTCAAGTCACCCTGCTCCGGTGGTCGGTCCAACGACGAAGGCGACGTGGTGTTTGGGTGGGATGTGGGTGTGCGTGCTTACGCCCCTCTGTCGCCCCGGACGCAATGGTGCGAGGAGTGCGCCGACCGCGACCCTTTCCCAAAAAAAAAAAATAGTATAAGGTACTAATATAATAGTATATAGGATAAGTATCCTTAACTTGGAAAAAAGAAACATAGCCTATGTTACTCCCTAATAATAGCTTTCCGTTAGTTTAGAACTTTAAAAGAATTGGAACGAACACACAAACTTACTTCTTCCATAACGGAACGTATATTAAACTATTATAACACACTGGTCAGATGGGCTTGGACTTCTACTAAGTCCATAGGTTGACGAAGTAAGAAAACAATTCAGCACTCCCTACCTTACTCATGGATGTCGTAAAAGGCGACTAAGGGATACAATATGCATATGCAAAAGAAGGAAAACTCGAAATAAAACTCTATATGAACTCGCCTGATCAGCGTCATATAGTAGGCCAGTATTCCTTCTATTATGGAGGACGCTTGAGCTGAACAGTGAGACGTGTATGTGGCGAGATGATAATGATTATGATGATTCAGCTACTTAATGATTTCTGATGTTTATGCGAGTATTATTCATTTTAAATATAACTACTTTACGGATTTTATCGCGTTTGTATTTGATTTTTGATCGCCGGACGTTTCGAACACTTTGCAGCGTTCATGGTCATAGGCGGACTAAGATGTCTCACGTCCAACAAGTCATCGGTAATGCAAAAAAAATTTTTAATTATCTACCCGATACAGAAATTAAGTATTAAATATTGCGCCACATTTAGATACAAATTTATTGCCAGTGTAAGAAGAAAATGATTCTATATGAAAAAATTGTTTATGGTTAGTAATTATTAAACATAGAAATTAATAGTAATTGTATTTAAAACCTAACAATCTATTATACTACCACCGGATCGGAACACGGCCACACTGAGAAAGATCCGGCAAGAAAACTCAGGGAACATGATGCTAAATTAATATTAATTTTTAAGGTGGTTTATTTTATCTAACCGTTTTTGTTTTTTAAAATTATCTTTAACTATTATTATTGTGGATCAAATCAATACATCAATCATCAATACAATAAGTGCACACATGCAGTCTTGTGGTGGTCTTTTTGGATATATTTTTAGTTATGTTAATAACAGGATCCCAGCTTGATGTAACACCCAGACATTCTCTCTATTGAAATTTTTGTGTTTTTTGATTCGGCTACTTCTACCCAAGGTAAGGAAATAGACTTAACCACACTGTTTAGACGGATTTGTTTGAAAACCCTACGGTATGTCGAATTTTCTTCCTCTCGCATAGATGTTATTTGCCTATCATGTCCCATAATTTACGATCTACGGGCAAGAAAAGGTGTGATTATTGATGCTGACTCTGAAACCAAAAAGTAAAGTTTTAAGCTATATTGAAATGGAAAACTGCAGTTAACGTGGAAGTGTCAACCCTGACAACGCCAAAATTAATTAATTATTGAATTATGAAAACAAATGAATTAATTAATGGCGGTATATCCACTTGTGTGGTGTATAATTTTATTGGTATACTTAGTTGATTCCATTGAAGGTTCGTGTATAATAATTGTAATATAATTCAGCTCTAACAAAGCAATGAAAATTGATCATTTTGAATAAACAGCAGGATTAGCAAATTGAAATTATAGGCATATGAATTTATGCGATATAGTTACTTTGTCTTCATCTAGTCTTTTGATCCTAGAATCATATATTAATTAAAAGCAACTAACGCTGATTTCCCGTTAATATGCGAATGTAAGACACTTTTTTTGTTCCTGTTGGTGGCAAAGGAGCAAATGACATAGACATGCTGTCTAATGGAAAGTGATAATGCCGCGACTTACCGGGTAGAAAGTAAAGGGAGTGTAAATACATGCAATGAAGTTCGGTGATACTAAAGACCTCACCAAAATCTGTTACATGCAGATACCGTCTAGAAGTTGGACTTCAGGCTCTCTCGCTGACCGAACGAAATACAGTAACAAATTACTACTACTTAGACGTCGATTTCCACGAGAGTGTGGTACCCTGGACGGACGGGCCCACGTCTGTACACAGACGACTATCGATAGTGCAGTCCTAACATATAGCTACATTTGTGTGTCACAAATATAAAATACTAGCAACCCGCCCTCGCTCCGCTTCGGTTTCAGTCGCCTTACTCGCGTGGTTCCCGTACCCGTGGGTATACTGGGATAAAATATAGCCTATATTACTCAGGGATACTGTAACATTCTAATGGTGAAAGAATTATCGAAATCCGTCCAGCTTGGTGTTGATAAATCAGAGAACCACATTTTTTATTAATACACATTTATACCCTTAAGAGAGTGAAAATTAAAAAGGCTTTAATACGTGTTTATTTATTTTTCTAGAGTATTTTTGGGGAATTTGAAGAAAATCGATGTAGATTTTTTTTTCTCCTTATATAAACTTTGTTACTGCGGTTTACCCCCTAGGGGTTGAATTTCAAAAAACCCTTTCTTAGTAGGTTTCTACGTCACGCAAAGAAACTAATGACAAAATTTCATGTTTCTGGCTTCAGTAGTTTCGGCTCTGTGATAATTTAGTAAACTGACATCTTTCTACCTATTTTACATCCTTAGAGGATGAACATAGACAAACGCTGAAACACGTGTTTATTTATTTTTAATAAAGAGTATTTATGCTTAATTTGAAGACAGTAGCTAAAGATTTTTTTTACTTTCCATACAAACTTTGCCGTTGCGTTTCACCCCCATAGGGGTGAAATTTAAAAAAAATCTTTGTTATAGAGTGCCTACGTCACAAAATGAAACTACTGTCTAAGTTTAATTTTTCTAGCTTCAGTAGCTTCCGCTCACCCTGTTCCTTTATATGTGTATTATTGATAACGCCCCCGCAACACCCCTTGCAGGTGGAATTTCGTAAAATGAGTTCTTAGCTGACCTCTACTCCACGAAAGGAATATTTCTGCCAAATTTCAAGTCTGTACGCCTTATGGTTCCAGAGATATGGTGATGAGTCAATATATCGTTCGCAAAACCCGCCTCTCCTATATATATATATATATATATATATATATATAGATTAGCTCGAAGAAAATTGTTAATATGTAAATGGAATAAAACAATAAAATATTGATATGAAATTCAGTAGGAGAAAAAATACAGGTTCACTGAAAAGTGCACAAGGATCTATTTTTTTATTTATTTTTTAACAATATTCTGGGCTAAATAAATAACCCTTGTGTTACGGCAGACTTTACAAATATAATTAACAAACACAAATTACACCCAGACTTAGTATAATAGTCAATGCATTGCATAAACTATTATCTTCTATAGGAATCGAAACGGCGACATTTGATGCGATAGATCGGTATTTTAACCACTTTTTATTTTTGGGGGTGGGTTGCGGTCGGCGCGCTCCTCGCACATCTCCGTCCGGGGCGATAGAGGGGCGTAAGCACGCACACCCACAACCCACCCATGATGCACGTCGCCTTCGTCGTTGGGCCGACCACCGGAGCAGGGTGACTTGACGTCAGTGGTCGGCCCGACGGAATACCCCCTATTTGGGGTACCCTCCCATCGACCGACGTCCCCCCCTCGGGGAGGACGTGGGTTTTCCTCACGCGGTCGGCCTCTCGGCGGGTGATGGACTATCCCCGGTCACGTCACCTGCGGCCTCGGCTAGGGCGACATGAGGCGCAGGTATTCGCGCCTACGCCGCCCCAGTCCCCGGCGGCGGATCGCCTCACCGAGGCTGCGCTCCTCGCGCAGGCGATCCGCCGCCTTCTGCGAGACTACTGTCTCGCAGAAGGCTACGACCGCGTCCCAGTTATTTTAACCACTGCGCTATTTGTACTGTGTATTTTAAACCACTAATAAAGATAAGAGTTAAATATTTACTACTAGATCTACTTACTAGTAATTGCACAATTATTTCTGTTTGGTGACGGACTAAGAATGCTATTCAGTCCACTATCTTGCCCGTGAGTGTCATAAAAGACGACTAAGGGATATAATATACATACAAAGCAAGGAAAACAAAATAAAACCATATAACCATCCGACCAGGGCGGCCTAGTTAGTTCATTTTACTCCTATTGAAGAGAAGACTCGAGTCCAAAACTGGGACGTATATGTCGGCGTTGCGCCAGGAATTTGGACGTTGATAGTAAAATACTGAGTATGTAATCACTGTATTTATTAGGAGTTATTGCCGTAGAAGTGAGTGAAGTAAAACTGTCCTCTATTCTAATCTTACAATGTTTTTATAACCTCCGCTTTACAATGAAACGGTCTAGTCTTAGTAACTACAATTACTTTTTATAACAAACAAATAAAACAACTACTTTTACTATCGGAATATAGCTAAATAATGATAAATATTCTAATGCATTTAACATAATTCCAAATAGTCAATTTTACACAATTTACATTAATGTAATTAAGGGAAATATTGTTCTCATATATTGTTCAACAGACGGCGCTCTAACTAGAAATAAATTACAATCTTTATTGTGTAAAAACAACTAAATATGGTTACAAATAATTACATTAATTCTAATCGATTTTAATTTGATCAATTATATAAATATTTAAACAATTAAATCAAAGATTTCTAGAAATACATTCAAAAAGTGTCTTAAACATCATAGCATGGTAAATAGCAGTGTTGTTACTACAAATAATTATTTAAATATTAGTTGCAAATATTTCAATATAACTATAACTGATAACACATACATCAACAATTTACAAATATTGCCGATAGAGGGCGATATGCGCCCATATATATGAGCAGAAATGAAATGAGTTCATTGATGCTTTTTTTGTTGATATCTTAAAAGTCACACTGCGTTCATCATTCATCATCATTTCAGCCTATTGCCGTCCACTGCTGGACGTAGGCCTCCCTCATGTTGCGCCACAATGTGCGGTCCTGTGCCGCCTGCATCCAACGACGCCCAGCAAATTTCACTAGGTCATCGGTCCACCTAGTGGGGGAGCGTCCTACACTGCGTCGTCCGATACGTGGTCGCCACTCGAGAACCTTTCACACTGCGTTATTGTGGTGGAATTCTCGTGGACAGCCGTAATTTCAATACGTGGACGTCTGTGAGCTGATGGATCAAATACTTTAAAAAGCACTGCTTTCTTTTTTCTTTTGATGGCCATAGATAAAGTAATAATTTCTGATGTTTACGCGAACATTATACTTTGTATGTAAAAATAGAGTAATAATAGTAGGAGAAGCTGAGCCAACAGGCATTGTTCTGTTCAAATTTAAAGAAATTGTAAAAAGAATTCTCCTTGAAATCAATCGCAGTGCCACCTACTGGTTTCAATTATTAATCTAAACCATTTTCATATTCATTGCAACAGCAAAAAAAAAACATCATTATCAGTCCAGATGTTTAGGAGTTCAATTACAAACACAGGATTTATATATGTATATAAACAAGATTTATATATATATAAAGATAGATAAAGTTAGTTCATTTTTAAATTTGTGAATCTATCCGTACTTTAGTGTGTACTAAAGCGCACATATATTCACATTTAATCAAACATTCGTGTCCCAGTCAAATATAGTACGTTGTAATTGGATGTGCCTAATTTATCTAACTGAACATAGCAGGACCGACCATAGAGTTCACGGTTTGCTGGTCAAAGCATTTGAAACGTTGGTCTAACTATGTTTCTGAAACGAATTTATATGACGGTTATATATCAACTGCATTTATTTATATAAAATGTGAAAACATTGTTTTTTTAATATCAAAACTTTACTAATTAGGAGTGTTTCGAATGGTGGCAGAGTAAGAATATTCACTACTGCCGTGAATGTCGTAAAAGATGCTTGAGGAATATAATATGTATATAACATCTATGAAAAAAAAAAATGGACAACTCGAAACAAAATGTTATGCCAACCCGTTTGATCAGCGTGGTGCAGTAGATTAAATTCAAGTTGAGATGCTCGTCCACGATTCTCTAAAGACGGAAAGTGTGACTTATAACTCTTGCCGCGATTGTCGTAAGAAACCATGGACAGCCGTAAGTAGTAGTACATGCTAGTCCATTCGCTGTTCTATTCTTTTTTTTCTTGAAGAATTTATTAAATCTCGCCACATTTTAGTCATTCTATTTTATTGCACAAGCGAGTTTAATGACCGTAGCACGTGAAATGATGACAAAAAAATTGTAAATAATTAAAAATAAATGAAAATTGAAAACTGAGTTGTGTGATCATTGACCACAGTCGTAGTTGAGGATTTATGGTAATGAATATGAATAATGTTTGAAATAGGGATGAACGCGGTACATCGATGTTTCTGAAACATCGATTTTTCAGTAGAAAAACATCGGTGTTTGTAATCGATGTTCACTATTGCAAGACATCAATTTGTCAATGTTATTTTATATGATGTTGTTACATTGCTGTTGACTACCATCTGTTAAAAATATTTTTTTTATTTTTAGCAGAGTTTGCATGACACTTTAGTTAACAGAGTCAGTGACTTTTGCTTTTGAAAACGGTGGCAAACGAGCAAACAGTACACCTGATGGTAAGTGTTGCTGCCGCTTATGGACCTTTGCTAGGCCGCTGCCTACCGTGGAGAAAGTGACGGACGTTTAAATGCGTGCCATGAGGTTCGGTGAAACTATAAAGGCGTCACCAAACCCATCACACGCAAACAACCAAAGAAACTAGGGCTGCCGGCTCTCTCGCTCACCGAACGACGTACCGTAACAAATTGCTACTACTCAGACGTTGATTTTCTGCGAGAGTGTGGTATTACCCCGGATAGATTGGCTCGCCGCTGTAGACAGACAACTGTCAACAGTGTGGCCCTACCACTAAAAACTGTTATTTTTAAACTACGGCACGAATTTGGGCCAATAGATCATTAAATAAAAACATAACTATACAAACATCGCCGTAAAAACATCGTTTTATGGCAATGTTTGTACAATGATTTAGATCAAACATCGATGTATCGAGACATTGATATGTCGATATATCGATGGTCTTGCTTTCAATATAAGCGTCCCTAGTTAAAAATATTCAATAGATGGCGTAGTCAAAGGTCAGTAGGTAAAGATGATAATTTGAAATGAAAACTGGGTTTTGACCTTATAAGCTAGTGACGTGTAAGTATATATTACTGTTTCGGGTATAAAGCATCACAACAAGTATTAAATATAACACTTAAAACCCCTCTAAAAGTACAAAAAAATATATAATTTCTTCCAGTCATAACGACCAAAAACACCCAGAAATTTCCACTTAAATTCTGCATTATAACACAAAAGAATCATAGCGGCACTCACAAAAAGCTGCCTTCGACTATGTCAGAGGGGCCAGGGTCTGAATATTTCAGCATTAGGTCACCCTTACACCTCATAAAAGTCGCGCGGGCATCGCAAAAACTATCATAATTCATACTCGAACCGGCTGTGATTTGCCTCTCGAGTTTCTATAGAATTATAAAAGTTATAGAGGTTCCTATGTGAAATAACATTAATTTTTACTTTAGTTATAAAGTAGTGAATACGGCCAAAGTAGTGAGTAATAATGACGTATCATCTAGCTGCTCATTAAAATTCCAACTGGGAACTTTATAAATCACTTCAGGGAAGAACAGTTTCACAATCACCACGCTTGGTAGGCTTGTTGGCGATCGCTGCTGTTCGTATGACTGCAAAATTCCCTAAAGGATCCTATTATCCTATTCTTCTGGTGGCACCTTAGTCCTTTTATTATGACACCTATCGAAAATATAAGGCATGGAGACACTTTGTATTAACCACTCGCCAAATAGTGAAGTACGTATGTAAATGAATTAAATACAACTCTTGCAATATTTGTCTAAATATTAGTTTGGGGGTGGGGCGAAGTGGCTTATGGTTCATATTGGACTTTGATAGAATAAAGAATAGACAAACGGAAAGAAGAAGAAAGAAAATATTTTATTGAGTGATAGAAGCGAGGCAATATGTATGACATAAATTAAAATTCAGAAAATAAATACAAAAAATAGGTACGACTTATAAAGTATAAAAACTAAAACAGTGTTTGTTTTGATATATCTCTAAGAAAGTATTATATTCATGCCCACGCTTTTAGTGGCAGCGCCAGGCTACTAACAGTTTTCTACTTACAGCCATAAATTGTAAAATGTGCTAGCACAGTCGAGTTATCACCAAACTTTTGTGTGCAATCGACGTTTGAGCAGTAATACGCTTGATTCAGAGAGAGAGATAGAGCTATCATTATTCCATTTCCTCCAATCCTGCGCCTTTTGAAGTGATTTGTCTGTACACCAGGTATTGCTGACACCCATGAACATCGAAGACTATTTACCTTTAGATACGTTACTTGCTAGTCTGTTATAAAAGGCAATACAAATATGTTTTTTTTAATGCCATATCTGTTTGTAAAAGCTCTACATTTCCCAAACCGTTACAGTTGTTGAACAAAGGAGTAAAAAGTTAGACATCCTCCACAGTTGATTTGCGCTGTGACCTCTCAGTAGAAGACATAAAATATTATCTACATTACAAAGTAAAAAAAAAAGAAATTTTATTAATGGAACTTGTGAAAATGGACCTTTTGCTTATCGTTTTGTTTTGCTTTTGTTTTTATTTGATTACGAAATTGCTGCTTTACATCTGTAAAAGCTCTACGCTAGTATAGACTAACTATAAATTTACTTACTAGGAAAATTAATTGTGTCCGTGTGGTGACGGAGTAAAAATACAATTCACCACTCCCTATCTTGCCCATAGATGTCATAACGGCTAAGAGATCTAATACGCAGATAACATCTATGCAAGAGAAGGGAAACTCGAAAGAAAACCCTATGCCAATCTGTCTGACCAGCATGGTATAGTGAGGTCAATTAACCTTCTATTGTGGAGGAGGTTCAAGCCCAACAGTGGGACGTATATAAGGTGAAATGATGATGATGATATATATTAATTATTCTGATGAATCCATCCATAGATTCCAAGCCATCTACAAATTCTAGTTTATCCGTCATAATTTATTCCATCATCACATGGATAACAGTTTCTATGTTATCCGTACGGACTGAGTAAGAATGCACAATGGTCTCCTATAATACACCAAGGTTTGATCCTCAAGAAGTCCCTGGAAACGCTTTTAATTGTCTTGGTACCCGCAACAAATTTAATTAGAAAATAAAAACAGGAGGATTGGAAGAAGAATATATAAAGAATATATACTGCGTTATCTGATACGTGGTCGCCACTTGAGAACCTTTCTTCCCCAGCGGTTGTCGATTAATCGTGCCATATGGCCTGTCCATTACCACTTCATATATGCATTAATTTATTATAAATAAATTTTATAAAATACATTTTGATATATCAGTTAAATTGTGTTATAATAACTCTGTTTTAACAAAAACCTTTTAGTTTGAAACAGATGTTACTGTGAATTTAATTTGTTTGCTAAATGTTTCGGGCCTATCTAGTTGGATGTTGTTTTGATAAATTTTGAAAATAGTTAATGGATCGTGTACGGTATGGTTTTAATTGCTAAAAGGTTTTCGGGAAGTTCGTTTTCCTAGTATAATGATGGGGCTTGTTGGTTTATAATTCAGTTTGTGTTTATACTCATAATTATTTTTATTTAATAACTTTTTAATACAGTTATGGTCTATTGTATGATATATGTATTTCCTTATCGGAAAACTACCGGACTAAACCTTTCGATGTCAAATATATCTTTATCACAATAGTGAGAGTGATAAATTCCGGAACACGGAAATCCGTAGAAGAACGGGTGTAACTGACATAGCTCGCAGTATTAGCACGTTGAAGTGGCAGTGGGCAGGCCACATCGCTCGTCGAACCGACAACCGTTGGAGAAGAAAGGTTCTTGAGTGGCGACCACGAATCGGATGACGCAGCGTAGGACGACCCCCCACTAGGTGGACTGACGATATTCTCAAAGTCGCAGGGAACCGTTGGATGCAAGTTGTGCAAGACCGTTTCGAGTGGCGTTCTCGTGGGGAGCCTATGTTCAGCAGTGGACGTCTGTAGGCTGATGGATGAATGGAAAGAGTGGTAGGCCCACACTGTCGACAGTTGTCTGTCTACAGCCGCGGGCCGGTCCGTCCGGGGTAGTACCACACTCTCGCAGAAAATCGACGTCTGGGTAGTAACAATTTATTACTGCGTTTCGTTCGGTGAGCGAGAGAGCCGGAAGCCCAACTTTCTGAGGGCATGTGGAGGGTTTTGGTGGTGCCCTTGGTATCACCGAGCCTCAATGCACTCATTCACACTCCCTTCACTTTCTTTGCGGTAGGCAGCGGCCTTATAAAGGTCCATGCGCGGCAGCAACACTTACCATCTGGTGTGTCTGTTTGCTCGTTTGCCACCGTTTGTAATAAAAAAAAAAATATACACTCAGTCATTTACTCAGTCATTGTACGGAACAGAAACATTTAATTTTTTTCCAAAAGCCGCTTATACGTTCTATCTAGGCCTTCTGCAGAATAGGAGGGACATTCAACTACTATATTACGCTGGTCAGATGGGTTGGCGGATTTTATCTCGAGTTTTCCTTCTCTTGGATAGATGTTATCTGCATATAATATCCCTTAGTAGTCTTTTACCTACGGGCAAGAAAGTCGATGGTGATTTATATTCTTACTCCGACATCGATATGTAAGCGAAGTAACCTAAAGTAATAACGAACTATTTCTTTTACATTATACCTCATTTTGTCTCATTACTATTGTAAGAGCGTAACCCCTATTATAACTGTCAAACGTGTCTGCGAGGGCAGTATAACCTAGGAAAGGTCGGTTGTCTGGTATCAAGTGACATTTATAGGGTGTTGCGTGATAGAATGTCGCAGACAGTATGATATTTTGGGTATTAAGTTTAATAAAAATATTTCATATCAGCTTTTTTTACCATTTTTTTTAATAATTTGCCTTCATGTATTTGGGTTCCGGGTGGAATTTTATAAATGATTATAAACTAACTTCCCGATGAGAAAAAAGCCAGAGCTCTTACACTTAGTTTCATACACAGCCGCGGCGAAGTTTACATGGCTACCCTGATAGGCTAGCAGGGTGTGGCTCGACGCGATCGTAAGCTGCATGGTTTTGCCTTTGTCCGAAGCGAGCGGCATCTGAAGTTATGGCTTTTGTAGGCAGGCTCATCTCCTGAGCCTCCATCTTTGCGATGGACATTTTGTAAACGAATTCCATAATCTCAGGCATTGCTGCTTCTGACACTTCATTTACTACGTGTAGTAGAGTCGCCGCAGGTGGCTAAACCACGCGACATACTCCACAGTGCGAACTGGTGCAGTAGTGATGGTAGTAGGGACATATTTAGGCAGCAGCACAGCTGACATCAGCTCTGCCAATTGGGCCAGCAAGTCAGCCATAACCTTCCCTGGTTGGCCTTCCGCACTGCTACCAACTCCATTTACTATCTGTGATTCTGGTTCTGCAGATCGAATACCTCGTCGCTAAGGCGTGCATTTTCAGCTTGAAGGGCCTACATCTGCGTACTTGGGAGGTCACCGCTTACAGTAGGCTCAATGACTACCACGTTGGTGAGAGGGATGTTGGATAACACCCTCATCATCCTAGCGGAGCTAGCTTTATTTTCCTCCCGCACTTGTTATTACCCATGGACTCGACCGATCGATGACGTAATCGCCGACCTTGCCACTATCGCGACACCTGCTCTTTACACACACAAACTACTCCACCATCAATTATGGAGCTTAGAATTTTGATTTGACTTTACCCGCTTACTCGCCAAATTAGGATTTTCGACATTTTTGACATGGAATCCTACCTCGCATTGCGACGACCCCCGGTCTCGTGCTCAGGATATCTCAAACTCAGGGCTGCGGGTCGGGGCACCGGGTTTATTGCTCGTAAAAGCGACAGTCCCTCCAATCCATGGTCGCCGCCGCCGGCAACTGAGAACCATGAGATTCCACCGCCCCGTTGGCCATGGTTACACTTCAATAAATCATTTTAATTATTATTTCTGATGTTTACGCGAGTATTACACATTATAAATAAAACTATTTTTGCCGATTTTATCGCGTTTGCATTTAATTTTTCATACATCCAAGTCATCGTTATTACATTTGTTGGACGTGAGACATCTTAGTCCGCCCATGACATTAAACACTGAAAAGTATTCGAAATGTCTGACAATCAAAAACAAATGCGATGTAATCCGCGATAGAAATAGTTTTGCTTATAAAATCATTTTTACATCTAATTTTATATTACACGTTTTAATTAAAAGTACTATTTATTTCAGCCAAATATTTAATATAATTAGTATTCTCAATTATTATCGAATTTATCTCTATACCGTAACACACAAACCTTATATCAGCCCCTTTTAATTTGCTGTGTTACATTTAAGCGTATTTGAAATAATCCTTTTAAAGAAAAACAAAAAATACCTTTATTTGTATTGTTAATTGGATGTTACTGCCACCAAGGTTAATTATTATCTTATTAAAAAATAAATGAATACATGTATAAGTAATATTTTTTCTATTCAAGGTTAAATAAACAGTATATTAATCGCCCTTTGCATGATACAAGGTAACTTAAGGAATGGGTTATTGAACCCATTTATATCTTTAACTATAACTAGATGGTTTGAATTTCGAAACACCAATCATCAGTTCGTGTGATAATGGAGTTAGAATACAATTCACCACTCCCTATCTTGCCCGTGGGTGTCGTAAAAGACGATTAAAGGATACGTATATCGTCTATACAAGAGAAGAAATACTCGAAATAAAATCCTAGGAGGTATAGTAGGTAAATTTCCCATTAATTGTCGATGGGGCCTGAGCCCAGCAGTGGGACTTATGTAGGCTATGACGCATGGATGAATTATTTATTAGATTATAAGTTTGATCATCATCATTATTGTCATCTCAAGTCGTCTCATGTCCCACATCTAGACCTGAATCTCCTGTATTTTTACTTATACCTATAGATGTTACCTGCATATTAAATCTCTTAGACTTGTACTACGTACGTACTTAACACCCTACGCATATCTTGGGGAAATTGACCAACCATACCACGTAAGACGAATTAGTATTGCGTTTAATTTTGAATTTTTTCATTCTTTTGCATAAATGTTATCTTTTTATTCTAATTACTTAGGTCTCTTTTACGATATACAAGGGTAAGACAGGAGATATTGAATTATATCCTTACTCCGTCGCCACGCAGGCAAACATTAATACATGATACTTAGAGAGAATTTAAAACTCGAAACTGGTGTTTTGAATTCGAGATCGTAAAATCGGTAGCCGTATGCGGTATTACCGTATGATCAATGTCCTAGTCACAATAACTATTAGGGTTAAAATATATGTCGCAGCGTCACTACCTCTGGCACCATATTTTGATAGTTTTTAAGAATCAATCGATTACGGAAACGTCAAGTATTATACTTGGGTGTTTTTGATACAACGTTGGCAATGATTTTTCATGTTTGTCCTTCGACCGTTAACGTTTGAAATATTACCGAGCTTTCGTTATTGAGAGCGGTCCGTTGAATACGCACTTTAGAGCGAGACTCAAGGGCGATCGGTCGTGTTGCTGCCACGTGGTATCAAATTCACCGCGTTTCCCTAACTTGTAAGTTAGCTGTTGGCAGCGGTGTAATTAGTGGTTATACTAGAAAAGTGTTAACGCTAATTGTTGAATACAGTTTAAAAGTAGCCATCCGAAGTATTATTTTACCCCATCGCGATGTGTAACCGATCTGATAGTGATGCAGCACGGCCCCTAACCCTCGTTATATAATTATCTATTATTATAGATAGAAATTCCATGTGGTGACGGAGTAAGAATACAAATCACCACTCCCTATCTTGCCCCTAGATGTCATAAAAGACGACTAAGGGGTGTAATATCCACATAATGTCTGTGCAGTAGAAGGAAAATTCGAAATGAAAATCTGTACCAACATGTCTGCCCAGTATGGTTAGTAGGTCAAATTTCCACCCATTGTGGAGAAGGCCCGAGCCCAACAGTAGGACGAATGTGGGCGGCGTTTTTTTGGGACTATTGCCACCATAAATCTCCACACTGTAGCTTCTGTAATAAGCCAGATAATAGTCCTTATAAGACACCGAGATTCAACCATCAGAAGTCTCGAGTAACGCTTTTAATGATCTGGGGACCTGTAAAAAATTTTGGCCGCTGGTTATAATTTATATAATCATCATTTCAGCTTATACAAGTCCCACTGTTGGGCTTAAGCCTTCTCTATAATGAGATGGAAATTATATACAATGTCGCCCTGGTCAGACGGGTTGGAATACCGTTTTATTTCCGAGTGTTCCATCTCTTGGCGTAAGTAAGGCCACTAACGTATAACAATAGGTTTGTGTCCTTCTTAAAATCATCATCATCATCATCATCATCACAGCTCACATACGTCCCTGACCTATCCTACCACAGTTGGGCTCGGACCTCCTCCAAAATGGGAGGGAATTTGACCTACACAATGTTGGTCAGACATGTTGGTATAGGCCTTCATTTCGAATTTCCTTTCTCTTGCACAGAAGTTGTGTGCATATTATCTTCTTTAGTCTTATTTTACAACATTCACGGGCAAGGTTACTATTAACTATATTATTATTCACCATTGTGAATTGTATTCTTACTCCGTCACCACACGAATAAAGGAAACTATACATTATTTTAATTTATGTTAGTTCCGTTCGAAAATAGATCCGAGTTTCTTTTAATTCGCGGCTAAAGAAGTTTTAGTTCAAATATAGGTACTTATCGTTATCCCAATCTTAAGTTCAATGTACTTTCTTGTATAAATAACTAAGCATTGCTGTAAGTAAAGCAAAGTATATTGCAAAGTTTTCGTTAAGTTTTACGACTGACCACCTACTTGACACAAACACTTCTAAGAACTAAAACGTTGTTGAGACGTTACGATATGAAATTGTTTTAAATCAGCGTTTTGGGACACCTGGATTTGTTTAAACAAATAGTATTTATGTACTTATGTATCATGGCATTCGGTGATACAGTAAGAATTCTATTCGCCACTGCCTTTCTTGTCCGTAGATTTGTAAAACACGACTAAGGGACTTGTAAAACACGACTTATATATTATCTAACCCTGCTCCGGTGGTCGGTCCATCGACGAAGGCGACGTGGTGTTCGGGTGGGTTGCGGGTGTGCGTGTTTACGCCCCTCTGTCGCCCCGGATGGAGTGGTGCAAGGAGTGCGCCGACCGCAACCCACCCCATAAAAAAAGGTATATATTATCTAGATAACATCTATGCAAGAGAAGGAAAACTCGACATAAAACCCTTTGACCATCGTGGTATAGTAGGTCAATTTACCCCCCATTATGGAGGAGGCTCGAGGTCAACAGTTCTTTTCCAGCCACAAATGAATCGGCTCGAAGCACCGTACTCTCTTTAAAAATCGATTTATAAGTAGTAGCAATTTACTGCTGCAGAAAAGTAGGGGTTTAAGCCAACCTTGCGGTAGGTCACCGAGGTGGGCATATATGCTTTTATTTCGACTATTAATTCTTTTGCGAGTCAAGAAATATCGCTCACATCTTTAAACTTCTATTACTATACCTATAATAATAATAAATATTTATTTCTTTTGACAAAGGATCACATTTATAGCATTAGATAATATACATTGCAAAATATACAAATTTGGAGCCTTTGTGAGGGGCTAATGTCCGTACTAAGGTAAACCTGTGTGATGGATCACCAAGTTCTAACCAGCTTACAAAAAAAGAGGTGTAATTAGAATGATTGGTTTTTGATATCTATGAGGGAAAGAAAAGATCACAATCACAAAAGACACATACATATCTACACGGAATTTTCGAAATATAAGCTTATTTTAAGTGAAAAGGTATATATAAAAAAATTCTAGCTACATATACTGTTTGTGTACATTATTCCACTGAATTCCCTTTGGAATACATGAGAAATAGATTTTCTTAGAAAAATATATGTACGCTAAGAGATATATTTTACCTTAGCAAAAGGATTCCTTTTAAAATAATCAGACATATTCTCAATGGTATATATGTAGGCTTGGAGCAATTGTTATTAATAAATTAAAAATAATGTTGATACTGTAAGACTCATATAAAAAGAAAGAAGAAAGGAATAAAAATACTTTACAGATGATATCGTAGTGGTTAAAATGCTTACCATGCCAAACGCCGCGGTTTCGATTTTCCATTCAGAATAAAACTGTGCGATCCATAAATTGTTTTTCTAAGTCTGGGTGTAATTTGTGTCCGTTAATTTTATATTTGTTAAGTCCTCCGCAATATAAAAATTATTTCCTTACTACAGAATATTCTTTGAAAGTGATCATACCTATGGTAGCCTTATTATATAAATGCCCTTATTATAAATGCTGTTATTTAAAAAGTATATTAATTATGCCCATCAATAATATAATTAGTAAAATATGTAAATAATTTTGAAATATAAAAAGCAGCATGAACCCTAACCCTAAGTAATATTATAAATGAGAAAGTAAGTTTGTTTCACTGAAATATTAATACCTTATTTCTATGGTTTGTTTTATTACACTTTTGCGCCTAAACGACTAAACCGATTTGTCCGTGTGGTGACGGAGTAAGAATACAATTCACCACTCTCGATCTTGCCCGTGGATATCGTACAAGATGACTAAGGAATATAATATGCACATAACATCTGTGCAAGAGAAGGCAAACTCGAAATGAAACCCTATACCAACATGTCTGACCAGCATGGTATAGTAGATCAAATCCCATTGTGGAGGAGGCCCGAGCCCAACAGTGGGACGTGTGTGGGCTGCGATGATGATTAGGATGACTAAACCGATTTTAGAAATTATTTCACTAAAGGAAAGCTATATTATCAGCAAATAAGAAAGTCTATATTTTATCCTCGTATTCCCATATAACTGGGAACTACGCGAGTAAAACCACGGCAGTCCGCTAGTAACTAATAATTCTGTATCTTACTGGAGAATTATGCCACCTTTATTGTTCTTAATAGTCCGTGTGGTAACGGAGTAAGAATACAATTCATCACTCCCTATCTTTGCCTGTGGATGTCGTAAAAGACGACTAAGGGATATATTGCGCCTATTACATCTATGCAAGAAAAGGAAAACTCGAAATAAAACCCTGTACCAACCTGTCTGACTAGCATGGTGTAGTAAAGTCAATTTCCCTCCTATTGTTGAGGAGGCTCGAGCCCAACAGTGGGACATGTATGAGCTGAAATGATGATGATGATTGTACTTAATAGAAACTGTTTATTTTAAAATAATATTAAATTAATCACCATTATTACAGCTAATTTGCATGCCACTACTGGGCTCGAACCTCTTCTCATTGTGGATTTGACTATGTCAGGGAAAATGGTCTGTTATACCACGGTGCTTAGACAGTTAGTATAAGGGTTATTTAGAGATTTTTTCTCTTGCATAGATGGTTTTTTTGACGTGACATCGTCTTATAATTCGATGGAGCCGGCTGCACGCACGAAAAAAACATGACTCATGCGGCGTTACCTCGCTCTGTGGCGTTCCATTTAAGGCTTGAAGTGCAAGCGAGAGCGCGGAACGAGCGACAAAGAGGCACAATCGGCCTCCGCGTTCGGCATTCGACATCTGTCTCTCTCCTACTTGAGTGAGCGATGCGTCCACGTGGACAGCTGCTATACAATAATACATTTACATGTTTTCGTCAAGTATGAAGTGAAGTGAAAAGTGAATGTGGTGTCAGTTGTTTATAGCAACGATAATTGCGGCGATAAAGGTAATGATTCTTTCGATATCTATACCAATTAATAAAATTGGAGTGTCTGTTTGTAATGTCAAAATAATAGACTTTTTTCATGCTCACACGGTTATTTGCACGATACCTATGCCTAAAATAGCAATTAAATAATTTTTGTCTGTCTGTCTGTCTATTTGTTCCGGGTAATCTTCAAAACGGCTGGACCGATTTCAAAAATTCTTTCACCAATGGAAAGCTATAATATCAGGGCGTGAACTAGGCTATATTTTATCCCGGTATTCCCACGGGAACGGGAACTACGCGGGTAAAACGACTATAACCTATAACCAAAGCGAAGCGAGGGCGGATTGCTAGTTAAATATATGTTCAGTGATATATTGTCGAATATTCGACGACGTTGACGTTATCACGTTCAACTATCGTCAGTAAACCGACTTTACAGATAACCGATTTTTTTTATTTTGTCCGGGTGCTTCGACCCGGTCCGCGAGGTCTCTAACGTAATTAGAGATTTAATATCTGATATTTGTTGCAGGTATTTGAATCTCCGTGTCCCTATCGGGGATTACCATTTTTGTTTGATGGCTCAGTCCATATACGTCCCACTGCTGGGCTCGGGCCTCCTCCATAATGGAAAGGTAATTGACCTACTATACCACGCTGATCAGACGTGTTGGTATAAGGTTTTATTTCAATTTTTCCTTCTCTCGCATAGATGTTATATGTGTTTTAAATCCCTTAGTCATCTCGTACGATCACCCGCGGGTAAGATAGGGGGTGGTGAATTGTATTCTTACTCCGTCACCGCACGGAATTTATTGCGTAAGTTGCTACTTTAACGCAGTATTCTAAGAAGTCATCCCTTGTGTTTTTGTCTTCTATTATTGTGCTGCTATCAGCACAGCAGTGTCGTGTTTTAAATCCGTGTTTATTTTGTGTTATGCATAGATGTTACCACTCCCTATCTTGCCCATGTACGTCGTGAAAGAAATATACGTAGCGGCTAAGTGATATAAACGCATATAATATCTAAGCAAGGGAAGGAAAACTCGAAACAAAACCCTATACCAGTCGGGTTAAAGATACGGCCCGCGGGCCGCATTTGGCCCCTGGGCTATATCAATAAGGCCCGCGATGGCCCTCTGCAAAGTTGAGTTTGACACCTCCGCCCTATACCAACCTGTCTGACCAGCATGGTATAGTAAGGTAAATTTTCCTCCTATTGTGGAGGAGGCTCGAGCCCAACAGTGGGACGCATATGAGCTGAAATGATGATGATAGATGTTATCAGCATATTATAATCCCTTACTCGTCTTTTACGACACCCTAGGGCAATAAAGGGGTGGTAGTATTAAATTATTGCGCTATTATTAAATAATTTATAATGGAAGTTCAAGACTTGTCTCATAAAAGCTCTTCGTTCAAACAATAACACTATACTCGTCCTTGTCTAATACAAAGAGCATGTATATCCCTCTAGCTCGCACGCCCGACGCTGATCCAACACTTTTTTGAATCGATACAAGTGGACTTATAAGTTCTATGGCTTATCACTCTAGCTTTACTAGTATTGCATAGTATGTATGCAATATTTCTACATATACTATACTACCTTTTGCCCGGGACTTCGTCCGCGTAATAGTCATATGTGATAGAGATTAACACAGATAGCTGTGCATAATGTTCATTATTTTACTTACAACCCAAATTTTCCAAAAGAGAAATTTCATAAATAAAAGGCGATGTTTTCAAAAAAAAAATAGAAAGGATTTCTCAATGCTTCCCTAAGTTATAAAAGGAGGTTTTATGCAAAATTTCAAGTTTTAACCCTTACAGTTGATATGTCCGTCAATAAGTCAGGCAGCTTCTTCTTTTATATATATACTAGCAGTGCCCGCGACTTCGTTCGCGTGGAATAGTGACTTTGGGGGGTACAGTGAGTTTCAGGATTTATTTCTTTATTTTAAAACTTCTGTGGCCAAACGTTTAGAACGTTCAGCCCTTGATTCCCGTTGTCGATTAGACGAAATTCAAGTTGTTTGTGAAGTCTACTAGTGGTAGGACCACACTGTCGACAGTTATCTGTCAACAGCCGCGGGCCAGTCCGTCCGGGGCAGTACCACGCTCTCGCAGAAAATCGACGTCTGAATAGTAGCAATTTGTTACTGCGCTTCGTTCGGTGAGCGAGAGAGCCGGAAGCCCAACTTTCTGAGGGTGTTTGCCTGTGGAGGGTTTTGGTGGTGCCTTTGGTATCACCGAGCCTCAATGCATGCATTCACATTCCCTTTACTTTCTTCGCGGTAGGCAGCGGCCTTGTAAAGGTTCATGAGCGGCAGCAACACTTACCATCAGGTGTACTGTTTGCTGGTTTGCCACTGCTTGCAATAGAAAAAAAAAAGAAAAAAGCCAAACGTTGTGTTCGTTCAACGCTTGTTTCTTTAGTGCGGTTTCGTTCAGTGATTTCTCGTTGAGTAGCCAACCTCTGCCTATTTTCATACTCTGTGCTGCGCATAAATCGCAGTCATTTTGCAGTGGCAGACTGTCGAGAAAGTTGAGGTCTCTTTCTAGGCATTTCGCAGAGGCTACCGCCCCCTCACCCCTCATGACCGCCCGCCACATCATAAATGCGCGCGCAATATTTAATACTTATTTGGCTACAACACTAATACTTACATTTTTAATATTGCGATATCTTTTAAATGAAATATCCGAATTTAATAATTCAAAAAGTGCTAGAAAGGTATTGAATCCGTCTTGAATATGAAGTAATTATTTTGATAAGGAATAATACCAAGGCACAAAATAAAGAGGTTTTAAAGCGACGGCATTTTAATTATTTAAAAAAAAACACTTATTGTGAGATAACTACAATAGTTAGACATATGGTGTCGATATTTTTGTAGACAATTATATGTTCTGTAAAGTTGTAGTACATTGTTTTGTTCTATAACCAATAGTTTTCGCAGCATACGCGAAATAAGGATAATTTTGGGGTAATTTTTTTACACCTTGGGTTACATTATTGGACTTTTAGTACGGATCCCTAATTTTTTTTTTAAAATATAATATAGCCTATAGCCTTCCTCGATAAATGGACTATCTAACACTGAAAGAATTTTTCAAATCGGACCAGCGGTTCCTGAGATTAGCGCGTTCAAACAAACAAACTCTTCAGCTTTATAATATTAAGAATTTTTCAAATCGGACCAGCGGTTCCTGATATTCGCGCGTTCAAACAAACAAACTCTTCAGCTTTACAATATTAGTATAGATATTATTAGTAACTACAGTGATAAGTCATAAAATATTAACAACTTTTACGTTTTTTTTTATCGCTGTTAGTGGCAAACGATCAAACAGCACACCTGATGGTGAGTGATACTGTCGCTTATGGATCTTTGCTAGGCCGCTGCCTTTTTTTGGATCGGCTATAGTCACCGCACACGCCCTCCACTCCGTCCGGGGCGACGAAGGAACGGCGCGCGGCCCTACAACCCACCGTACCCCTTTCCCCTCGCTATTGGGCCGATCACCGGCACCGAGTTCCTTGTCGTCCATGGCCAGCTTGGCGGGATACACTTTCGGGTACTGCTAGCCCGCTGCCTATCGTGAAGAATCGGAAGAATGTAAATGGAGTATGAATGCGTGCAATGAGGTTCAATGATGCTAAAGATATCACAAAAACTACCACACTCAAACACCCTCAAAAACTTGTACTTCTGGCTCTCTCACCAATCGAAGTCCAATAACAAATTGCCGCTACTCAGACCATGATGTTCTGCGAAAGTATACTATCTCGGATAGATCAGTCTGTATTTTTTTCATTTGCATTATTATTTAGATGATATTTATGCCTTTCTTAGACTACTCTCGTATAAAAACTCTTGTCTTGTCTACTCTCAACTACTTTCGTCTCGTCTCTCTGTAACAGACGGTCGGCAACAGACTTTTTATGTACTGTGATGCGGAAGAACTGCTGGGTATAGTGAATATAATACAAAAGTGATGATTTCTGATGTTTACGCGAGTATTACACATTTTAAATATCCGTAAAGTAGTTTTATTTATAAATACTAGCAACCCGCCCTCGCTTCGTTTCGGTTTCAGTCGACTTTCCTGCGTAGTTCCCATTCCCGTGGGAATACCGGGATAAATTATATTCTAGTTTACTCCCTGATATTATAGCTTTCCATTGGTGAAAGAATTTTTGAAATCGGTCTAGCCGTTTTGAAGATTACCCGGAACAAACAGACAGACCGACAGATAGACAGACAGACAGACTAAAAAAATATAAAGTGTATTTTAGGCATATGTATAGTGCAAATAACCGTGTGAGCATGAAAAAAGTCCATTATTTTGACATTACAAACAGACACTCCAATTTTATTTATTTGTATAGAATAGATAAAAGTGCTTTACAAATATTTACCTCCAAAATTCCCAGAATATTAACAGTGTAGCCATATCACTGTTGAGGACAACATTTCCCCTGGTGATGGATGCTTTGACATCTATACCAATAAATAAAATTGGAGTGTCCGTTTGTAATGTCAAAATAATAAGCTTTTTTCATGCTCACACGGTTATTTGCACGACACCTATGCCTAAAATAGCAATTAAAAATTTTTTGTCTGTCTGTCTGTCTGTCTGTCTGTTTGTTTCGGGTAATCTTCAAAACGGCTGGACCGATTTCAAAAATTCTTTCACCAATGGAAAGCTATAATATCAGGGCGTAAACTAGGCTATATTTTATCCCGGTATTCCCACGGGAACGGGAACTACGCGGGTAAAACGACTATAACCTATAACCGAAGCGAAGCGAGGGCGGATTGCTAGTTGACTAATATGAAGAAACTAAAGACGTAAAAGTGACTAAAGATTTCTGATAAAAATTATAACTCGATTCTGGCAACAACGTTGTATTAGGAACTGATTGTAATTATAAAAAAAGAAAGGAACTTGTCACTTGTCTAAACCAAGTTATATATATGAGATGGACTCATCGTCATGTCAGCTAATCAAATCGCACTGGGCTAGAGCCTCCTCCATACTAGGACGGCAATTGATTAATTATACCAAGCTGGTTAGACAGGTTGGTATAGGGTTTAATTTCAAGTTTTTCTTCTCTTGATAGCACATCTATCATATATTATATGTGTTAGTCGTCTTTTACGACACCCACGGGTAAGACAAAGGGTGTTGAATTGTATTCTCACTCCGTCACAAAACAGAAAATTATGTATACGTAGGATGATAGATGACTATTTAATATATTAAAACAATATTTTCTATTCGCAGTTCATAAGACGGTAATTTCTACAATATTACTATTGGCCTTGCGTGACAATGGCAATTATAATTTATATAAGTACAACTGTATTAGGTGAAATGATTTTTGTAGTATTTTATTGCCTTACCTATGCTAATGATAACATAAATTTCTGTACCATAATATTGTTAAGGGATCGTCTATTAAATACGTGTCGCTCGAAAGCGAGGAATGGGTGTTCGACAATATCAAAAAATATCACAAACTTTTTAGTAAAACATAATGCATGTTTTTCCTAGCGTATGATATGCATATTTCTATGTCCGATTTGAAAATTTTTTTCAGTATTGGATAGTCCATTTATCGAGGAAAGCTATATATTTTCAAAAAAATTAGAGATTCGTACTTAAAGTCCAATAATGTGACCCAAGGTGTAAAAAAATGGCTCGAAAAAATCCTTATATCGCGTGTGCTGTGAAAACTATTGATTATAGAACAAAACAATGTACTACCACTTTGCAGGCAATATAATTTTCTCCAAAAAATATTGCGACGCTATATGTCTAACTACTGTAGTTAACTCACAATAAGTGGTTTTATTTATTTTTTTAAATAATTAAAATGCCGTCGCTTAAAAGCTCTTTATTTTGTACCTTGGTATTAATCCTTATCAAAATAAATTACTTCATATTTAAGACGAATTCAATACCTTTCTAGAACTTTTTGAATCATTAAATTCGGACATTTCATTCAAAGATATTGCGATATTAAAAATGTAAGTGTTGTAGCCAAATAAGTATTAAGTATTTTCCGTGTGGTGACGGAGTAAGAATACAAATCACCACTCCCTATCCTGCCCGTGGATATCGTAAAAGATGACTAAGCGATATGATACGCATATTACATCTATGCAATAGAAGGAAAACTCGAAATAAAACTCTATATAAACCTCTCTGACCAGCATGATGATTGTGATGACCTTTTTAGGAAATCTGAGAGTGATATTTACTTTCTAATAATATAGTATGAAACACTGACATTCGATCGAGCACTTTTCCTGGCAGAATTGTGGTGACTTTCTTTTTTAGGAAACCTGACGGTAATATTAATTTTCTATATAATAGAAAACTTTAAATTTAAACAAAAAAGCAAACACTAAAATAATCGATTAATTTTAATATAAAAAAAGCGTCTTCTTTTATTATTTCGATAATCGATTATAAAAATCGATTATTTTTCACATCCCTACTCATCAGTCGCCCCGGACCATTAGGGCGGGGTGTGTCTAGACCATAGCAAAAAAAAAGCAAAAAAAAAGGCGATACGGAGTTCGCCGGGTCGGCTAGTATTATAATATAATGATTTTTTAAGCTTTATATGTTTGAAATAAAACTTTTGATTTTAAATTACTCGACATTATGAATATTTTACAAGTTTACAATGTTATTTTTACTATTAGTATTTTAAGACCTGAAATATTTTTAAGCGATAGTTCTACTATTTTTACACGATTTAAGCGGTAATAGTAATTTTATTTATATATTTAAAGCATAGGCTTATAGTAAAAATTATCATAAGAAGTATATTTTAAGAAATAGAAATATACCTAGAGAATGCGTACGATCGAGTTCCCAGGAATTTTTTATGGTGGACTGAAAAAAATGTAGAATGCCAGTGAATTATGTAATATTAGTGAAAGCTATGGATACAAGAGGGCGCATGAATTTCCGGTCCGAAGCCGAAGTCACTGATGAGTTCAATGTGGCGGTAGGCTTGCACTAGGGTTCGCCGTTGTCTTTATCTATTCCCCCTGGTGATGGATGCTCTGACATCGACGACTTACAGGAGGAAGTACCATGGTGACTCGCTCATAAAAATCATAAGAAATAAAATATATCATATTTCTTATGATATTTTAAAAATACTGTTTTGTGTAGAGGAGAAGGTCCTAGTCTCAAACATAATTAACTATCAGTAGATGGAATCGAGGGGTTAAAAATGTTCGTTAAAACATCACGTAATTAATGGACGACCCATTATAATTTAGTGTTTGCTTTATTTCCCATTAACGTAATGAAATTATTTTATCCTCATAACATTATATAGTCACATAAACATGTTATCACAAATTAAGCTTTAAAATATTAAACTGAAAGTAAAAATTAAGTTATAAGCAAGTGAAATAAAACTGAAGAATACACAAATCCGTTTGATTAATGTGGTATGGTTGATCATTTACCTTTCTATTATGGAGGGGATTAGAGCCCAGCAGTGGGACATACATGAGCTGAGATGATGATAATAAGGATGAAGTTGATAATTATGCTTTTGTCTAGTAATTATTATTTTGCTTAGAACAGAATTTTGGTCATATACGTGACTGTGTAAGTGTAGTGATGGAGTAAGAATATAATTCACCACTCCTTATCCTGCCTGTGTATGTCGTAAAAGACGACTAAGGGATATAATATGCACATAAGATCTGTGTAAGAGAAGGCAAACTCGAAATAAAACCCTATAGCAACATGTCTGACCAGCATGGTGTAGTAGGCCAAATTCCCTCCCATTGTGGTGGAGGCCCGAGCCCAACAGTGGGACGTATGTGACCTGTGATGATGATGATGTGACTGTTAATGATATCTATCTACAAAATTTATTCACACATTTTTTAAGGCGACAAAATGTAAAAAATATGGGAAGAGTTTTAATGATTGATCTTAAGATACGATTAAGGGACACAAGCAGATAACAATACACTGAAAGAGAAGGAAAAGTCGAAATAAAGCGCTACACCAACCTGTCCGAACTACGTGGTGCAGTAGGTCAATTCGTCTCTCACTACTGCGAAGGAGGTTCTAATCCAAAAATGGCTGGTATTCCTTCCATTCCATTGTGGTGTGCGGTATATTGATTAACCGAGCGAAAGTGGAGGCAGTGTGTGTGTGTGTGTTACCAGCGATGACTTACGGCACTGAAACGAGGTCTCTAAATATCGGCCTCATAAAAAAGCTCAAAGTTGCTCAACGTGCTATGGAGAGTACTGTACTCGTTATTTCTCTACGTGATTAAATCCGAAACACGAAAATCCGTAGAAAAATGGGTGTAGCCAACATAGCCCGCAGAATTAGCATGTTGAAATGGTAATGGGAAGGCCACATCGCTCGTCGAACTAACAACCGTTGGGGAAGAAAGGTTCTCGAGTGGCGACCACGAACCTGACGACGCGGCGTAGGAAGAACCTCTACTAGGTGGACTGACGACATCTTAAAAGTTGCAGGGAACTGTTGGATGCAAGTGGTATAGGACCATTCTGTGTGGCATTCTTGTGGAGAGGCCTATGTCCAGCAGTGGACGTCTATAAGTTGATGGATGGATGGGAAAGTGGTTGATTTCCCTTCCTTCCTTCCATTTTAAAATAATAACGGATTGCGGCCATGTATCGCCTAATTTAATCAATTATTTATAATTTATGTAAAGAACTTAATCGTTCTTTACGTCAATCATAAAACATTCATCCTCGCTAATTGCTAGTGTTAGCGGCCCATCATTTCACTGAATCTATAATTAAGTTGCGGCTGTCGTTACTTTGATAACATTAGGACGTTAATTAAGCATGCAGGCAGCAAGCACAGCGAAATTTTGCATTTCAGCCTAATTTAGTTTCAATGTAATTTATAGCGATGATAACTACTAATTTCGCTTGCACACTTTGTGTAGACTTTTTTCTTAGTCAAATATCATGGCTGAATCTGTATACAGGATAGTTTTATATGACATGAATTTTCTATGGCGTGGGCTATGCTTGGGATTTCTCTGTGAGATATAATCTGAAATATGAAAAGCCGCAGAAGAACGGGTGTAACCGACACAGCATGAAGAATTAGCACCCTGAAGTGGCAATGGGCAGCCCACATCACTCGACGAACCGACAACCGCTGAGGAAGAAAGGTCTTCGAGCGGCGATCACATATCGGACGACGCAGTGTAGGACGCCTCCCACTAGGTGGACCGATGACCTGGTGAAAGGTGCTAGGTGTAACATGAGGGAGGCCTATGTCCAGTAGTGGATGGCGATAGGGTGAAATGATGATGATGATGAGTTTGCTTGAGTTTGCCAGAAAAAGGAATTAAGCCACTCGTTACAGGTTTTTAGATTACCGCTCAAAATTTCAAGCCCTTCCAAAATAAATTTCATTTCAAATATTGTTTGAAGTAATAACTTCTATAAGCCGATTTGGTAAGGCAGTATATTCATGTAAGTCGTCCATGTCATCGTCACATCGTCTCTTGAGAAGTTAACGCTAACACTGTATTTGTAGTTATGTCAATATCACTTTATCTGTGCCGATAGATATCAAAACCAGATAAATGTAAACAGTCTTAATTTACAAATCTGGAGGCACGCCAGTGCCCCCGCCAAGTCGAGCAAAAACGCAATACTGACGTAACATCCTTTTCTCGAAACAATTCAAGCCATTTTTATCCCCTCTTACTTCGTTATGAATAAAACTAAAAGTCTGAATTTTTAGTAACAAAGCAGGCACAGGCATTGTATACACGCGCTATATTTCAAATTTCGTTTAATTTGAACCAATAGTGTAAGAATTATAAGAAAGTTTAATAACTATGTCACTTACTCACTGACTGACTGATCAATCATCAATATTATTGAGGCACTTCTAGTAGACATGGAAGCTTTAAATTTAGAATAAAGTAATTAATTACAAAGTCAATCTCTTTATTTAAAACATAAAAAAAATCTTTAATATTGAAGATCACTATAAGTTCTTAGCTTATTACGTAATTAAGTAGGAATATATAATATTTACCGACTTGGTATTACATGGATGTCACATCTTTTTAAGGTAGAATAACTGAGTCGTGAGACTTTGTTTCTTTAGAAATTATGTTTTTTCATTTTAATTTCATATATTACAATTATCTAATTTGAATATTCTAGAAATGACAACTGGTATATTTTTAAATTATCACTTCTGTCTGTTCTCTTCATGATTGTTCTTCTTTTCATTAATATACAACTATCACCTATGTGAAAATGGGTTAAGAATATATGTATTATAATCATCGTTTGTTCGTGGGAGTTGTAAAAAGTAGTAAAGCACTTTAAGGAAATTTATAACACCGGCTTTGATCGCCAACTATTGTGGAAGAGACTCGAGTCCAAGATGATAATTACTTGATATTTTATATCAAAACGATACATAATTATACTATCTACGGTCGATTTGTTTAATTGAAAGATCTACTTTTTATCACCATTACTATAGGTGACGATACAAGACTTCATTCCGCTTCACGTTTATAGTATTTCGTACATAGGTTTATTTTTTAAACTGTTTGAAATGTCTTCTACAAGGCCAATTCCTGCTATAACTATTGATTTCTTTGAATCATATTAAACAGATGGTAATTCTAAGTATCTCTCATGACGTCTGATTTTGTTTCAATTCCAGTAATGTTTTGCAACCTGCGTCTGATGCCACCCTAGTCAAGGCCGCGGGTGACTGGATCGGGGATTGGTTCGTCACTCGTAGAGAAGCTGACCGCGTGAAGGTAACCGACGTCCCAGGAGGGGCGTTGGAAAGGGGGGTACTCCAAAGAGTATTCCGCCGGACTGGCCACGGACGACAAGCCATTTGGTACCGGTGGTCGGTCACCACGGCGAAGGAGAGGAACTACGGTGGTTTTCGTCACCCCAGATGGAGCAGATGGCATGTGCGTTAACCATACACCACCCAGAAAAAAGGATAATGTTTTGTAATCCACAATGATAATCTATTGTAGTCGATTCCAAGTAATTATGATATGAGCAGAATGATGATGATGATATTGAGTCTCTTAGCCATGCTTTACCATTCCCTATAAGGAAGGGATAGTGACTAGTAGGTACACTATATACCTTTTCCGTCATCACACTAATAATAAAACATATAGAACTTAGAAAAACAAGTACCTTATAAATAATGAGTATTAAATAATCAACTGTATGTTTCCAGCGACCATTCCCGAACGCTATGACATGTCTTTCTTTAAACAAGGTTTAAGTGCACTTTCTTCATGGTCGGCAGCGGACGGGTTGCGAGCCCTCAGCACTCACCCACCAGTCCGGGTAAAGTTATCACAGCTATTTGAAACTAACAACTAAGTCACAAAAAAAAGGTCAGCAGTGGTTTAGCTGTGCCCCTGATATTGCAAATTGAAATGAACTACCCGCTACTGTGTTTCCCGAGCGCTATGACATGTCCTTCTTCAAACAAGGTTTAAGAAGAGTATTTTCTTCACGGTAGGCAACGGCCCGGCTGTGCCCCTGGTATTGCAATGGTCCATGTGCGGCAGAATCACTTACCATCAGGTGTTCTGCCTGCTCGTTCGCCACCGTTGGTAAATAAAAAAATAATAAAAAAAATATCATCTGGACACACTTCGTTCTTCCTTTTCCAACCAGGAAACATTACTTTGAGAGGGTGTTTGCGTGTGGTAGGTTTCGGTGATGCTTTTTGTATCACCGAACTACTTCTTCGCAGTAGGCCGCCGCGGCGGTATCACTTACTGTTAGGTGTGCAGCTTCCTTGTTTGCCTCCCTCAGTAATAAAAATAGACAAAAGTATACTTTACTTAACCGAAATTGAAATTCCAAAACAGCATCCCGAAATATGTCAGAAACATACTGAACCGACAGATACTTTTAAATTTATTTCTTGATCCAAAACTTTACAGTAAGTTTTACGAATTAATATATAATGTAAATAAATATAGGTCAACAATGGCACAGGAACATTTAATATTAATTGCAAGTCGAACCACCTCATAATTTCGGCTCATATACGCCCCGCTACTGGGTTCAAGCGTCCTTCGTAATAGGAGGGAATAGACCTGCTAATCCACGGTGTTCAGACGTGTTGGTGGGGTTTTATTTCGAGATTTTATTTTCTTGCTATGTTATATGCATATTTAATACTTTGAGTCGTTTTTTTACGATAATCACGGGCAAGTGAAGAAATGTTGAATTGGATTCTTACTCTGTCACTTCACGAGATTGAGAACGAGAAGAGATCTATGGATAATTCCTAAATTTGGGATATTTATCGTCCGAAAAGAAGAAAGCATTTTAGTTACAACTAGCAACCCGCCCTCGCTTCACTTCGGTTTTAGTCGTTTTACCTGCGTAGTTCCCGTTCCCGTAGGAATACCGGGATAAAATATAGTCTAGGTTACTCCCTGATATTATAGCGTTCCATTGGTGAAAGAATTTTTAAAATCGGTCCAGCCGTTTTGAAGATTACCCGGAACAAACAGACAGACAGACAGACAAAAAAAATATAAAGTGTATTTTAGGCATATGTATACTGCAAATAACCGAGTGAGCATGAAAAATGCCTATTATTTTGACATTACAAACAGACACTCCAATTTTATTTATTGGTATAGATGGGGGGGTTCTTTTTGATACATTACGTTTTGTATCCACCCATCCGTACCATCCGAGGTGATGGAAGGGCGCCGTGTGGCCCTATAACCTGTCGTATTATCTCTCTAGCCTCTCGTATCATCTGGATTGACCACAGGTACCAATTCCTTAACATCAGTTAGTTGCATTAGGGTGGCAAGTATAAATCTGGTACGAAGAGCGAGTCTGTCCCTTCCCGTTATTATGGACTAGCAACCCGCCCTCGCTTCGCTTCGGTCATAGGTTATAGTCGTTTTACCCGCGTAGTTCCCGTTCCCGTGGGAATACCGGGATAAAATATAGCCTAGTTTACGCCCTGATATTATAGCTTTCCAATGGTGAAAGAATTTTTGAAATCAGTTCAGCCGTTTTGAAGATTACCCGGCACAAACAGACAGACAGACAGACAAAAATTTTTTAATTGCTATTTTAGGCATAGGTGTCGTGCAAATAACCGTGTGAGCATGAAAAAAGCCTATTATTTTGACATTACAAACAGACACTCCAATTTTATTTATTGGTATTATAAGGGGAGTAATGACTGCTCTAGTAGCTAACTCGTGTTCGAGTACTGCTTGTGGGCTTTGGTGCCGCCAAAAACTTTTGCAACATACTTGAGAATTATATTACATTGTACTTCTAACGACGTCGTACTGGAGCTGTTACTGGATATGTTTTATGCAATTTTATTTAAAATAAATCAGAAAAATTAACAAAAAATCCATTAAGTTTCTTGCCGGCGTTTCCCAGTGCGGTCGCGTTCCGATCTGGTGCTAGTTATTTGAATTAATTTAAGGTAAAATGTAAAAATCGCCAATATTTAAGTCCATTATGTTATTCAAAAACCTCGCGTTTGTGTATAATATAGAATTTAAATTTGAGTTATATTTTTGTTTAAAATCAGTTTCTCCGCGCCTTCGATCGCGCAAAATGTAACTTGCGTAATATGAAATTAAATTTAAATGCGTTCAGCTAATTATATACGATTGAGTAAAAAAAGTAGTTCAATTATTATTCCATGAAAACATATTACTGCGATAAAAAATATCCTATGTGCCAACTAACTCCATGTCATATTTTATCAAAATTGGCCCAGTACTTAGAGCGTGAAAGGGTAACAAATAATATATACACACACACTATAATTTGGCGTTATATAATATATATAAGCTTTTTTTATTTGAAATAGAAAACACCCTGCACTAAGGAAATAATCTTTCTGTTGCGGAGGACTTTACAAACATAATAATTAACGGATACGAATTACATTCAGATTCAGAACAATAATTTGTGGATCGCACAAAGTGTTGTCCTACGTGGGATTCGATCCCATGATACTGGCACGATATTTTAACGACTATTCCATCTCTGTGTAACTGTGTGTGTGGTTAACCTTCCTTGGAAATGACCAGATGAGTTGGCCCAGGTTGGTGTAAAGGTCGTAGTGGGCATAAGACCCACGGGTAATGATAAGGGTTGGTAGTATTTGAGACTGCCATCAAATCTGTCCAAAATAAATTCATAATATTTTTCTAAATATTTCTATTAATAAGCAAGTTGTTTTTGGTAAATTTTTTAAGAATTTTTTGTTATTCATGAAATTTTAATTATACCTCACGAATTCTTTCTACTTATTTAATCATGTATGAAGAAATTATTTCCTGAAAAGTTTTTGAAGCTCCTAAAGGCGAAAGGATATTTTTTTTACTTTTCTTTAACCCTGTATAATTAATCACTCCTAATGAGATTCAAGTATTTCGCTGTAGAGATTTTTTTAATAAAACTCTCGTAATGAGAAAAAAAAATTAAAATATGGTTTGAAAGACATTTGTGGATAACAAGAGCATGTTATCAGCGCATACATGTTCCACTAATGGGAGAAGAAATGATCTGATGCTGATCAGACAGGTTGGTATAGAAACTTTATATTTCAAGTTTTCCTTTCCTTCCAGTATTTTTTATAGACGAAGGCAATACCTTGCACTAAAGAAATTATCCTTGTATTGTGAGGGATTTTACAAAAATATAATTAACGGACACAAATACGGTCACGTGACACGTCGCCTTCGTCGTTGGGCCGACCACCGGAGCAGGGTGACTTGACGTGGTCGGCCCGACTGAATACCCTTTTGAGGGATACCCTCCCATCCACCGACGCCCCCCCCCCCCTCGGGGAGGATGTCGGTCTTTCCTCACGCGGTCAGCCTCTCGGCAGATGATGGACTAATTCCCCGGTCACGTCACCCGCGGCCTCGGCTAGGGCGGCATCAGGTGCAGGTAATCGCGCCTGCGCCGCCCCAGTCGCCGGCGACGGTTCACGTCATCGAGGAGTCGCTCCTCGCGGACGCGCTCCGCCGCCTCCTTCCGTGAGACTACTGCCTCGCAGAAGGCTGCGACCGCGTCCCAGTTCCTGACGCTGTCGAGCATCGCCCGGGCGATGGTCGGCAGCGTCAGGTCGATAGTATTAATGACCTATACCTAAGTATTTCCGTGTGGTGACGGAGTAAAAATAGAATTCACCACCCCATCTCTTGTCCGTGGGTGTTTAAGAGACGACTATGGGATTAAATATGCATGTAACATCTACTCAAGGGAAGCGAAGGTCAATGGGGCAATATCCATCATCATCATCATCATCGCAGCCCATACACGTCCCACTGTTGGGCTCGGGCCTCCTCCATAATGGGAGGGAATTTGACCTACTATACCACACTGGTCAGACATGTTGGTGTAGGGTTTCTTTTCGAGTTTTCCTTCTGTTACACAAATGTTATGTGCATATATCCCACAGTCGTCTTGTACGACATCCATGGGCAAGATAGGGAGTGGTGAATTGTATTCTTACTCCGTCACCCCACGGATATTGGGGCAATATTATGAAGGATAAAAAATATGAACGCCTGGTACAGTCGAAAGCATGAAGCGTTACACTTTGGAAGTCTTTGCCTCGATGACGATTGTAGTAAGAACGGTTCTAATATTAATGTACTAGCAACCCGCCCTCGCTTCGCTTCGGTTTCAGTCACCTTACCTGCCTAGTTCCCTTAGAAGGTAAAAATTGACAAATGTTCTTTATTCATTTTTACTGAAGGGTATTTACTGAAGGGTATTTTGATGACAGAATAAGAATACAATTCACCACCCCCTCTCCTACCCCTGACTGTCGTAGGAGACGACTAAAGGATTATAATATGCATACAACATCTATGCAAGAGAAGAAAAGCTCGAAACTAAAATCTATGGCAACACGTTTGACCAGCGTGGTATAGTAGGTCATTTCCCTCTCGTAATGGAGGAGGCTCGAGCCCAACAGTGGGATGTATAAGGGTTGAAATGTTGAAACAAATGATGAACGAAGAGTATTTAAGCAAAAATTAAAGAAAATCGGTGACGAATTTTGTCTCCTCATACAAACTTTGCTACTGCGCTTCACCTCTTAGGGGTTGTATTCCAAAACATCCTTTCTTAATAGGTCCCTACGTCACAAAATAAAATTACGGTCAAAATTGCATTTTTCTAGCTTCAGTAGTTTCAGCTCGGTGCTAATGAGTTAGTCGACCAAGTTCTTCATACCTATTTACACCCTTAGAGGGTGAAAATTAAGAAATGCTGAAACTCGTGTTTATTTATTTTTATTAAATAGTATTTGTTCTCCACAAATCATCTCCACAAAATTTGATGAAAATCGATGAAGATTTTTTTTCTTCCCTTACAAACTTTACTGCTGGGGTTTACCCCATAGGGGTTGAATTCCAGAAAAAACTTTCCAAGTGGGTCCCTACGTCTCAAAATAAAATTTTGTTTCAAATTGCATGTTTCCAGCTTTAGTAGTTTTAGCTCGGCGTTGATAAATCAGAGAACCAAATTTTTATTAATTCATATTTACACCCTTAGAGGGTGAAAATTAAAAAATGCTGAAAAACGTGTTTATTTATTTTTACTATAGAGTATTTTTGGCAAATTTGAAGAAAATCGATGTAGATTTTTTTTCTCCTTATACAAACTTTGTTACTGCGGTTTACCCCCTAAGGGTTGAATTTCAAAAAATTTCTTTCTTAGTGGGTTTCTACGTCACGCAAAGTAACTAATGTCAAAAGTTCATGTTTCTGGCTTCAGTAGTTTCGGCTCTGTGATAAGTCAGTAAACTGACATCTTTCTACCTATTTTACACCCTTAGAGGATAGAAATGGACAAACACTGAAATACGTGTTTATTTATTTTTATTAAAGAGTATTTGTGCTTAATTTGAAGACAGTAGCTAAAGATTTTTTTTCTTTCCATACAAACTTTACCGTTGCGTTCCTAATTCTTCATTTCTTAGTGGACGCCTACGTCATGAAATGAAACTATGGTCCAAATTTTATTTTTCTAGACCATCATCTTAGAGATGCTCGACAGCGAAAGGTGCTGGACGTCGATGGCCTCTTTCTGTGAGGATGTCATCAGAAGGAAGGAGGCCGCGAAGCGGGAACGCCAAGCACTTGCGTCCGCTGACTGGCTCCGCCGGCGGCGAGTAGGGAGGAGGAGGCGTCGATATGCGCACCTCCTTCCACCGCTTTGATTGACGACAGGACGTGGCCAGACAGCCTTGCGTAGGGGTGTCGGGGATCGAATGTCAAAAGACGACCTTTCCGGCACCCCGTAAAAGTGCGGAAGGGGCCGCTGTAGTTTTAGTGGGTATTCCGGCAGCATAAGCAGCCGGCGAGTCCCACATTCCCCCTCGTCTGTCACCGGCGGGGGATAGTACGTAACTGGCATTTCCACAGCGAAAAAAAGAAAAAAGAAAAGGTAGGGTGAGGTTAGGTTATATTTAAAATGTACAATGCATACGGCTTTTGCGAGACAATCGTCTCGTGGAAGGAGGTGGTGGAACGGATCTGAGAAGAAATGCTTGCAGCCTGCGCCTGATGGTGGTCTAGTCGAGGTAGTGGATTTTCCGACCGGGCATTTTGTCCGTTAGCCGCAGAAAGACCAACCGCGCGAGGGCGACAAATTTCTCCGCGGAATCACCGACTCGAGATAGTATTCGAAAGAGTAACCCACCGGATGGAGAATCGCTGACAAGGGCTGGGTACCGGTCGCCCACCTACATGGCGCTAAAGGGGTATATACACCATATAAGTGTTGCATATTCTCCCTTCATTGCCCTGATCGAAACGGTCAGAGACCACACTATAAGCTGTCCCTCCAAAAAATGGATGCACAATGATTGTCAATGAATTAATGGATGATTGCTGGATAGAATTAATCACTAAAAAAAGCTTATCTATTTCCTTCCACATCAGTAATATATAGTAATATTATATGTAGTTACCTATTCATCTACAGTAGGGTACTACAAGAAATATTACTACCGCTATAATAACCAGGCATGTAATAGAAACCGCGTGGAATTGCGGGTTATGCTAGTATATAAAATAATATTTAGAAAGCACATTCCTATTCATTATGGTGTAAGCTAATAATTTACTTCTAACTTCTTACTTTCATATATAATTCTGAACGCTCAAGAAATACTTTCAGCGTAAGCTCATTAGTAAGCTGTTAAGCTTTTAAAATAATGTATAATATCAAGGCTAAATAGTCGCAGACACGCCACTTCCATAAACAAGTTTTATTAAAATTTACTGTATTTGCCAACGCTACAAAATATAAATAGCGAGTCCTGCAGATAGGGTGAGAAGGACGGCGATATTAATTCACGCGAGTGCGAAGAGTTTAGAACGAATGCACATATCACAGAGTAATCTTAATGAATAGTGTAGGCAAATAATTTAATTGTGAACGTTAGTGGGGATAATTATGTCAAGCGTTCTATTCGCTAGTTTGAATTGCGAATTATAAATGCTAACGATTATAGCCGTTATAACCTTATTCAAATTGGTTAATATTTATTAATGCTATTTATATGAACGAGCATAGATATCGCAGATAATTATTAAATAATGCTCGATGCTGCAAGATATATGTATATTACAATACCATTTACAATTAAATCTAATCAATTATTATGTATAAGCCCTGTGAGGAAGAACACTTGCATATTATTAATTTTATCTTGAGTTAATCTAATCGTCTCTCAAGAGAATAACTTGCCCGTTTTTGTAACATTTTTCATTGGTGCTTTACACGTATTGGTCGTGGCGTAATGTTAGATGGCCTATGGGCTTCCTCGATAAATGAGTTATAATAACTAAGATTTTTTACTTGAACCAGTAGTTACTGAGATTATCGTGTACAATCAACCCGAGTAAGTGCAAGGCAAGTGCCACAGCTTGTAATTTCATTTTCATTCATATTTATATAAAGTCAATATTTGTGTATTCTTATTTTATTTTTCATAGTTGCACGCATTTAATCGAAGTCTGTTTCGAAATTTGAATTTGCCTTGATTTGTTTTGCATCTGTTAGATAGGAGTACTTGTTATAAGTAAGTTTATTGGCAATTACCGGGCTATTTAAAATATCTGTTTACCATAGATAGTTGATTAACCGTAACATACAAGAACTTTCAATCAGAGATTTAAGCCCCGAAGTATCAGTGCATTTTTAAAGACAATATAGTAAGGAATAAGGTACTGTATATCGAGGAATTTTACAAACCTAAAATTAATGCATAAAATTATATTCAAAACTTAGAATAATCACCTTATAGCACTAGTGATTCTGATGAAGAATAAAATTGTCCTTCATGGTGATTAAATCGTGGATAATCTGCATTATACCTCAATAATTTGACCATTATGCTATTTCTGCAGTTTATCGATTCATTCTATGGGTAACGAAGTAACAATACAGTCTGTATTGTTAGGATTACTTAGTTGATTTTTTTATTTAGCCCTAAAATGAAATAATTGGGATAATTGTTAACGAGATTAGATTAATAAAAATAGAGCCTTATAGCGATTTATGGAAATCATTATAAGAACAGTAAATAAAACTTCTTATTGGGTCAAACATTTAGTCTATAATTTGAGACATATAGTAAATTTATATACATAGTTCTTCATGAAAATCAAACAAATGTTTGCAAAGCTTTTCGCTACATTAAATTCCAACGTCTCATTAAGCCATTAAAATGCTTAAAAACGTCGCATCTGTTATACTAATATTTTACTCTGTGGTTAAGGGCGGGAAAACATTTTCAGCCAGTGTTCTGCTAGGCCTCGCGCCTTGAGGACGTCGACGGGTTTCTTATATTTTCAAAAATCAAACGCCGCGTTTGTCGTTTCGTGTTTAAAATAAAAATTAACCCATAAACAATGGCTGCTATATTGTATTAAAATATCGTGTGTACTGTTTTATTAGTGTTTTTTATTATTTGTGTGGACATTAATGAGATTGGATTTTGTCGTTTCATTTATATATGGTAAGTTCGTATTTCATTTATTAAGATAATTTATTAAAAGTGATATGCATTGTTAGGGAAGCTTTGTTTATATAATTCCAGGAATTTACCTATGTTATTTCGTGTGGTGACGGAGTAAGAATACAATTAACCACTCCCTATCTTGTCCGTGAATGTCGTAAAAGACGACTAAGGGATAAAATATGCATAGAACCTACAAAAATAAAATATCCAAATATCCCATGCAAGATAAGAAAAACCCAAAATGAAATCTTATACCAACCTGTGTGATCAGCATAGCAGCTATTTCCCTGCTATTGTGGAGGAGGCTCGAGCCCAACAGTGGGACGTACAAGATGACCTAGGTATTGATAAATTGAGATTGAAAAAGGATGTATAAGTTTATAGATTTTTCTCTTTTTAATACGAATTTATTAGCTTCAGACGTATGTATGTTAGTATGTAATGGAATCTTTAAACATGATATTGACCCCCTTCAAAACGTCGGATTAACTCGAAATTTGGCATACTTATTAAGAACCAATGACAATTCAATATTTTAAACAGTTTGACGTGTTATCGTAGAATAATAACGTATAGAAGGTAAGTTCGCGCACAAAAAGTGAAGCATTTCAATTGGAGCCTAATGGAGTTTAAGCCGGAATCGTTCCGTAATGTACAAGTCATTGTACTGCACGTACGTACGCAACTCTTAAAAAATAAATAGGTAATTATGACGGTTTGTGCATTCAAATGGTGTCATAGCACATTTGAAAAACTTAAAAAGGTTTTAACATTACTTTTAAAAGTATTTCGACGATTTATGTTAATAAAATCAAAATTTGATTTCATAATGTGTATAGTGGTGTGCATGTGTATATGTGTAATCGTCTGCGCGCCATTAGTATTTTTAGATTCATGTTTCAAACGTTCGAAGTATTGACACTATCCTTCTATACGTTATTATTCTAGGCCTTACTAGGATAATCATGATTAGCGATTTTAAATACGATTTTATAGAAAATTCAAAATGAAAAATAAATAATAGTTCAAAAAAACTAAAAAAATACGCTTTTATAGAAAATCCCACTAAAAATAGAAAATGAATTTTTAAAAATTTGAATTAAGAATAGTGTATAAGAAAAATATTTTTTATTGCAAAAAATGCGTGGGGTGCTTTTTAAGATTATCAAAATGATAATCCTTCTACTCATATCTGTCATTAAAATATTTATAACTATTGACAACATACACCCCCACGCTTTTTTTACAATAAAAAAAATTTTTTTCTTATATATTATATATATATATATTTTTTTTTTCTTTTTTCTTATAATATATACACATATATTCCTAATTCAAATTTTTAAAGATTTATTTTCCAATTTTAGTTGAATTTTCTATAAAAGCGTATTATTTTAGTTTTTTTGAACTATTATTTATTAGATTGTAACGAACGATCGAATGATTTTTTTTATAAAAGGCAACACGTCATTTACTTAAGGCAGAAAGGTTTATTGTATACATGTAAACAGGATACAATAATTTAATTTATTTTTTTCACTCAATACACCACCGCCGCAGTTGACCGTGGGTGTCGTAAAATATAGCTATAGGTTATGTTATGCAGATAACATCTATGCAAGATAAGGTAAACTCTACATTAACTTATTAATACGTATGGTCAGAGTGGTGGAAGAAACCCGGGCCTGACATTGGATCTACAAATCCGGACCTAATATTGCGAGTTATACGAGTTAAGGTTAATTTTATTAGTACAATTAAATTCTCTCAGCTCATTACACACTGGGCTTGAGACTCCTTCGTAATTCCTACTCCTTTCATCATTTTATTTACACGGTCTAAGCCCAATTTAGGATACATGGTTATTTTTCTTTTATATTGCTTTTAGTAGCAAACGAGCATACAGCACACTTTATAGTAAGTGATACTGTCACTAATGGACCTCTGCTAGACCGCTGTCTACCGTGAAATCTTATATCTTTAAATCGGCAATTCTTGTATATATATTTTCAGGATCTCGGAAACGGCTCCAACGATTTTGATGAAATTTGGCATACTAGAGGTTTCGGGGCCAAAAAAAATCGATCTAGATAGGTTTTATTTATAGAAAATGTTGTTTTGTCGGTGTTTTTAGATAATCAATACAATGGAATAAAATGTCAATAGAATGAGAATTCAAATTCCGTCGTCGCCGTCAAGAGTGACAATAGCTCAGTTGGGCAGTTGACCAGTCGCATTCAAACAGTGTGAGATCGAATCTCAGTGTTCTTATTATTCTCTTTTTGTAATTTTTGATATTATTTTTCATTATTTCATCATTTTTATTTTTTATTCATATATATTTAAATAAGTTCGGCAAAAATACAAAAAAAAAATATTCCAGATATTAATCAGCCATGAATAAGTTTAAAGGAGTATGAATGCGTGCAATGAAGTTTGGTGAAGCTGAAAGCATCACCAAAACCCACAACGTGCAAATGGCCATAGAAAGCTGGCTGCTGGCTCTCTCGCTCACCGAACGAAGTACTTTGTTATTCCAGTTACAAATTGCTACTACAGATGTAATTTTTTTGCAAAAGTGTGGTACTACCGCGGACGCAACGGCTCGCGGCTTTAGACAGAAGGCTGTCGACGGTGTGGTCCTGCACTATAACTCTTATATGAACCTTCATTTATTTAGGAAGGGCTTATGTTATGGTCACAACTCGGCGTGCAACCCCCATAACATGCCGTACAGGTATCTTATTACCGCCATTTAGGCGGGCCCCCGGTACCCAGTTCTACGGGTTGAGAGCCCTTAGCGCTCATCCAACAGTCCGGGTAGAGTTGTCACAGCCATCTGAGGCTAACAAATAAGTCACACACACAAAAAAAAATCTTCACATACGTCTTACTCTTGGGCTCAAGCCTCCTCCATAATGGGAGGGAAATTGACTCTCCATACCACGCTAGTAAGACGTGTTGGTATAGGGTTTTATTTCAAGATTTCCTTCTCTTAACTATATTATATGCAAGGGAAGAAAAACCCGAACTCATATATAGACGTTATTCTCGTATTAAATTCCTTAGTCGTCTTTCATGACAACCATGGGCAAGAAAGGGGGTGGTGAATTGTATTTTTACTCCGTCACCACACGGAGATATACATATGTAGATAACATCTGTATCAATGAATGGGTTCGGGAATGGTTTAGATTAATATTTGAAGCCAGTAGGTGGCGCTGCGATCGATTTCAAAGAGAATTAGTTTTTTTTTATTTATTTGAGTAGAACAGCGTCTGTTGGGGCAGTTAGTAACCTATAAGATTGTAAAACAAACCTTAAATCATGACCTGTATTTTAAGTAAATCTCTCTCTTTTCCCAAAGAACACAATTATTTGGCCTTTTTTTTTGGTAACATGTTATAGCCCATTCACACTTTGCCCAATCCATCAGGGGCGACAGAAGGGAAGTCTTGTAGCTTTTTAAACCACTGTATTATATCTGTCTCTGCTGATAGAGTAAGAATACGATTCAGCAGTCCCTCTCTTGCCCGTTGGTGTCGTAAAGATGATTAAGGGATATAATATGTAGATAACCTCTATGCAGAGGAAGGAAAACTCGAAATGACCCTATATCAACATATTTGACCAGGCCCGAGTCCAGAAATGGGACATGGGCTGAAATGATGGTAATAATGATGAGTATCCCCTTCGGTCACCATTGGGCTAGCAACTGGCATCAAATTCACCGAAATAAATAGTCTCGAATATAAAAAAGTGAAAAAAAACTTAAGAACTAATTGAGGATCTCATTTACATTTAAATTTCACACTACGAAATTGATTTTCTCCAAGCTCCCTATCCTCTTGCAACCATATAATGAAAATTACAAATCTATAAAATTTGTCACACTCAAAAATATTTCGTCACACGGCCTCTTAAATCAACTTTCCTTTACAAAGACATTAAAAAAAAGAAATCGTTCAGTAGTGTAACACCTGTTGTCTGTATAACGTTCCCAGACGAAACTCGTTCCACAGATAAAAAGTACAACAAAAAAAAGATGGCGGCCGCCTTGAAGGATCGTTGTCTGATTATTTTGTTTCTTATTTTTATTAAATACAGGTGGAGCGACCTTTTTCGAGTTGTGATTTTTATGGTAAAGACGAGATCAAGCTTAATTAAAACGGTTTAATTTTAAAATAAACTCTGCTGGTTGAGAAAGCCTCTTTAATTTTACAGCTACGTCATATAAAATGTGTGTTAAAAATATTGATGCCTATAACACATTAAGAATTGAATAATTGACGACATTTTATGGATTTTTAGTGATTTAATGCAAAGTAAATAATAGTCTAACGAGAGACTAGCAATTTAGTATGCTAATACTAAATTAATCATCATGCTGTGTGGTAGCGGCTTCGAATACTACCAACCCTTGCTTTGCTCGTGGGTGTCGTAAAAGACGACTAAGAGCCATAGATTGACCCGGACCAACTCCATCTGGTACCATTTGGGTCAACGATTGCATTCCCAAGGAGGGTTGACGTCAGGAAGGCGGCCGGTCATAAAAGTCATTGCCGAAACTTTTTGCAATATGTCAAAACAGATGACATATTGCGTTGACCCCAAGTAATTGGGATAAGAGCAAAATGATGATGAATACTAAATTAATCATCATTAGGAACCGGGTTATATGCAGCATAAAAAGCTTGTTATATGCATATAAATATGCATGCACGAAAATGGACAGAATATGCAAAATTAAATATAAATACATTTTAAGAAACCATACAAAGAAAAAGTAAATTTTCATTTTTTTATTTCAAACTTCGTATACAATTAGTAATTATCCTTTAAAAGGTGATAATAGATACAATAACAATACATGACATTAAAATTATTTAATAAGTCACAATTATTATTCAATCGCCTTTATATTTTGTGACTATTAAATTTGGTCGTATTCGCGATATTATCATATTTTAACGCATTTCGGAACGCAGAGTGAGTACACTGCACTCGGCAAGATATTGAAATATACCATTAATATGCATCATAACTAGATCTTAGGTAAAATATGCTATTACCGCTGAAATTGGCTTAAATATGCAAATGCATATGCACATATGCAAATGCATATAATCCAGTCTCTAATCATCATCATCGTTTCGGCTGATATGCGTCCCACTGCTGGGTTCGAGCCTCTTCCATAATAGGAGGGAAATTGACATTATTATAACATGTTGGTCAGACAGGTTGGTCCAGGGTTTTGTTTCGAGTTTGCCATCTCTTGCATAGATGTCATATTACGCATATATATCCCATAGTCGTCTTATTGTGTCTTCCATAGTCGTCTTATTATGTGCATATTATATCCCATACCTAGTCGTAATTTATAATACTAGTGGTCGCCGAGTGGTAGAAATTCGGCCATAATACAATTAAATTATTTTTCTGCTACATAATTTTCTTTTAATTATATTTGTGTATAATTACAAGTAATATATAAGTATAAAAGTATATTAGACATTGTCATCATAATTATGATTGTTTGACATACAGTTCGACCAGAGATTTTAACCGTTAACAAAAGCGTTTAAGCGTGTATGTGTATGTGCGTGTGTAGCGATCGCATGATAGTGTGTGTAATCCCTTTTTTTAATTAATTTAATGTATTTCTAATCCATTATTATATGAAATTTCATTTTATGCACTTCTTCTCATTATATACTTCAACCGTACCGAATTTCATTCTTGTTCACCCACGTAATTTTTGTTCGTTGATTTACGTATTAATATGTAGATTAATAACTAATTAAAATCGAGAATCAAAACTTAAATACATACGCGATAAAATTCTTATAAATAGTTTTATTTACAAGGTAAAATTGGTTCAGGGTCCTTAAAATAAAAAAATATTTAACGCACGTTTATCAATTGTAAATAAACCTATTTTACGGATTTTATTACCTTTGTATTTGATTTTAGTCCGGACCAGTCTTTAGTTCACCCGTAATCATGAACGCTGTAGTGTACGATACGACGGGTAATCTAAAATCAAATAGAAACGCGATAAAATCCGTAAAATAATTTTATTTATAATGTGTAATGCTCACGTAAAGATTAGAAATCAACAGGCTTGTCAAACTGGTAACTATATACATTGTAAAGGCTATTACGCTGTCTCTAGTAAGATTTGTTATTTAAAATAAATGTCATTTTTTTAACGTAAAGATAATAATATGTTATGGATATTAAAGTTTATTACAAGTAGCAATACCTGTGTGGTCGTTGTTGTTTTCCAATAAACCATATCATCCCAATCTTCGTGTGTGGTATCGTGTAAATTAATTACGATATTTGTAATTAATTACAAATTAATTATAATTCTTGTAATTGCTATATGGTAACGGCTATAAATACGTATTAGAGGTAATATTACATTGCTCGTGGGTGTTTTAAAATACGACTAATGTTACTACAACAAATATATTCTCAAGAAGTCAGAAAGCTATTCATAAGACTATTGCCAAAACTTTTGCATCGATGTTAATGGAATTGATCATCAATGTTAAGTCTGTGTGTCCTCACACACGACCAATGCAACGAAACAAATTATGTCTTCTATGAACGCTGTTACGTCTTTAGGCAGGTAGCTATCTCCATCTGTTGATTATTCAATAAAGCGAGGTAAAATGTAACGGTAACACACACAGGTCTACGACCAGTGCGTGTTATCAGTGATAACTTATGGTACGGAAACGTAGTTCCTAAGTTCCTAAATGTAGGCCACATAACAAGGCTCAAAGTCGTTCAGCGTGCTATGGAGCGGGCTATGCTCGAGATTTCTCAGCGAGATAGAATCTGGAATACGGCAATTCGCAGAAGAACGGGTGTAACCGACATAGCACGAAGAATCAACACGCTGAAGTGGCAGTGGGCAGGCCACATCGCTCGACGAACCGACGATCGCTGGGGAAGAAAGGCTCTCGAGTGGCGACCACGTATCGGACGACGCAGAGTAGGACGTCCCCTACAAGGTGGATGGATGACCTGGTGAGAATTGCTGGGCGTTGTTGGATGCAGGCGGCATAGGACCGCAATTTGTGGCATAATATGAGGGAGGCCTACGTCCAGCAGTGGACGGCGATAGGCTGAAATGATGATGATGAAAATGTAACGATTTCACTGTATATTATTTCTTTGTCAATTATTCATGCAAAATCATCGATGTTATCCAACATCGACGTTCTGTTTTCGATAAATATCAAACATGTTGGGCTTTCGATTATGACATCGATGTCAACATCGATTTTTTTTAATATCGATCATGCCTATTACATATTGAGACGACCGCAAGTAATTAGGAAAATACTTGTAATATACGAAATTGGTAGTTTAATATTCAATCTTATTATAAAAAAGATCTCAAATTCAAATCATTCAATAAGTATTAATACTAGGGGGATACTTACATATTATCGATTATAAATGAAATATCTTAAATACTTTTTATAGTTAATTTTTATTCTTTATCTGTGTAAATATCTGTATTTTTCTGTGTGGTGACGGAATAAAAATACAATTTATCACTCCCTATCATACACGTGGATGTCGTAAAAGACGACTAAGGGATATGGTAAGCATATAAATAACGTCTATGCAAGAGAAGGCAAACTCGAAACAAAACGCTATACAGTAATACCCCGACTTACGCTACCCCGTTTTAAGCGAATTCAAAGATACGCGTTTTTCTCTTGGAGTGTTTAGGCCTTAGATTTACTTTTTTATTTGTAAAATTTCAATTATTTTTTATATAATATTTTGACCATATTACTCAAAATTTATTCATCTTTGAACTACTTTCAAATAACCAATTTTATTGTACATTTAATATAAGTAAAATTAAATCCCGACTTACGCGATTATCACTCGGTCCCGCTTATCGCGTAAGTCCGGTATATTACTGTACCAACTTGACTGACCAGCGTGGTATATTAAGATCAATTTCCCTCAAATTGTGGAGCAAGCTCGAGCCCAGCACCGTACGTATACGAGCCGTACGTATACGAACGTATATGAGCTGTGACGATCTGTGTAGTCACGGAGTAAGAATAAAATTCATCGCTGCTTCTTTTTGCTTCTGGGTACCATAAAATATGGTTAAGGAAATTTGTATGCATCTGCATAACACAAGAGAAGGAAAACTAGAAATAAAATCCTATACCTACCCATCTGGCTGGAGTAGTATTGTAGTTCAATTTCTCTAGTAGTGTGTCGTCGACGATTTTACAGTCGACGCAACGAGACCGTTTATCGTCGATAATAAACTAGTTGGAAAAACAGTCTAATTTTCGACTAGTTTACGTCGTAGACGATTAGACAAGACGAGACGTTTAGTTTATATTATGACGTACGTTGATCGTCCATTGGTAAAGGACAACGAAATTTCAACGAATTTTATTAGACAACAGTTTCATTGTACAATGTACATTGACGCTTCAATATGTAATGGTAGATGGTAGTTCCATCACATGATAGCAGAGCGCAATGAATTGCAATTCAATCTATCTATACGTTATGATTTCGCTTCGACTCACGCCCACGGGCGGTGAGGTTTGCGGAGAGGGTAAGGAGCGTAGCGAGCTGTGCGAGTGCGCACGCGTCCCGTCGTCGAAGTCCGGGCCGATTCGGGCGAACACTCGCAAGTCGTCTTCGCGTTCGTGTCATTCGTTGATGTGACGACCGATTCGCGAAGCCGTTCATACATAAACAGTCAACTATAAACTAGTTTATTAGTTCACGGCAAAGAAACAGTCGAAAAAAACCACCACTAAATTTCTCCCTTTTTATAGAAGAGACTCGATCTCACCAATGGTGCGTTTATGAGCTGTGATGACGATGATAAGTCGTACATAAAACTTTAATCGAAAATGACTCATACTCCAGAATATGCTTGTTATTCTGTACTAAAAATACAACTTAACATGTGTATGTAGTTGGGATTATCCAAAGTAAGGCAGATACGTCAGTGTATTTTTAGTAAAGCCGTCCCCATAGCCGCACATCGAAAGCTCCAGTTGAAGCTTTTAAAACTTTTTTAAGAATTCTAAACTTAGATGATGAAAAAAGACCTGTTTTATGTGCATCAAGAGTGTTAAAATTGGGGTTTGTCATGATACTATTTAAAGGAGTGCGTCAGTATCTCCTAACTGAAAATAATGAATTGATATTCATCATTTCATCTCAAATACGTCCCACTGTTGGGCTCGAGCCTCCTCCACAATAGGAGGGAGATTGATCTTACTATAATGTTGGTCGTCTGACCAACATTAGGTCGATATACTGTTTTGTTTCGAGTTTTTCTTTTCTCGCATAAATGCTATATGCGTATTGTATCCCTCTGTCCTCTTTAACGATATCCACGGGCAAGATAGGGAGTGGTGAATTCTTTTCTTACTCCGTCACCACACGGAAATTGGTATTATCGATAATGATTATTAGCTGTCATCGTCATCACGGCTCATACAGGTTCCACTGCTGGGCTCGAGCCTCCTTCATAATGGGATTGAAGTTGACCTACTATACCAAGCTGGTCAGTCGTATTGGTATAGGGTTATATTTCGAGTTTACCATTTCTTGCATAGATTTTATTTACATATTATAAACCCTTAGTCGTCTTTTACGATACTCATGACTTAAAAGGCGCTGGTGAAGTGTATTTTACTCTGTCATAGAGAAATTTATTTATGGTATTTATTATTTTCTACGGATAAGAATACAGCGGTCGTCACCTCTTACTTGCCCATGGGAATCATTAAAATCGGTTGAATACAAGTAGAAATTTAGTCTCGTTAGGAGAGTAGACCGCCGCCTTCACCTGGGAAACGTATAAGGGTCGTAGCGTATTTAGACGATTTCGCTCCCAAACCGTTACCGCACAACACCGTCTCAAACAGAGACTACTGCTTGTCTATGCGCCGACAACTAGCAGGCCACCAGCTGTACACGCGCTTACGACTGTCGCGCAACTAACTGTCGCCGCGCTTACAGCTAACAGACAAATACCCTACCCGCGCACCGATCGCTTTTGCGACAGACACAGTTTGTGATCAGTTTCCATTAAAACAACTCGCGGGCGGCGGTGGACGCGCGGCAGCCGACAATGTGGCCCTCCCGCACGCCGTCAAGTTAGCAACGTGCTTCAAGCGAGCAGAAAGCTCGCTTAAAGCGTACGATAAGCGTGCAGTAAGCGAGCCATCAACTATCGAGTGGTAAGATGGCCGTATGCTTACAACAGGCTGTTAGCTCATTTGTGATGTTAAAGTAAAATATGTCTACACTGAACGACCTAAAGCTCACATTTAAATGAACATTTTCCGTGTGGGAGCGGTGTTGTATAAGTCGGCTACAACCATCTTACTGCAACATTAAGTTATTAATAAAACTTATATGGCAAATGATCCCATAGCCCATAGTATAATATGTATATATTTTAAACGCTACACTATTTACGCAATCGAATGAAGTTAATGGCTTATACAGTAATTACCGTATAAGTACAAGTTTTAATAATATATATTAAATAGGGTCCAATACAAGCCCCTACACATATTTATATAATTAATAGCCCTCTTAACTATAATAAAGGACTAGATACTACGTGAAGTATACTAAGACCCGAATGAGAGAAACTTGTAATTACAGTTGTCGGCGACCCATCATTATGTAAAGGGTCTCATGGCTTATGTCGCTTTAATTTATATCAATCGATTTATAACTAGTAGCTCGATAAGTATGAATGGCGCCTCAGGGAGAGTTAAGAAATGACTTAAATAATTATATCTATACCTCTATACAGCTATACAAATAAATAAAATTAAAATGTGTATTTGTAATGTCAAAGTAATGGACTTTTTTCATGTTGATACGATTTGTACGATACTTATGCCTACACATCGGTTAAAAGTTTTTTGTCTGTCACTTTTTCTGTCCGTATGTGGTCTGTCTGTCTGCTTGTCTGTTTGTTTTGGGTAATCATCAAAACTGTTGAACGGATTTTGATAATATTTTATTACCATGTAGCTGTCTATATAAGGAGTAACTTAGGTTATATATTATCCTGGCATTCCCACGGGAAATACGCGAGTAAAACGACTAAAACCAAAACGAAGTGAGGGCGGGTTCCTAGTACGTAAATATAATTGACCATACGCGTGGTTACGGAGTAAGAATACAATTTGCCACTCCCTATCTTGTCAGAAAATTACTTAAAAGATCTCTAAGAGATATAATATGTATCTATACCAATAAATAAAATTGGAGTGTCTGTTTGTAATGTCAAAATAATAGGCTTTTTTCATGCTCACACGGATATTTGCACGACACCTATGCCTAAAATACAGATTAAAAATTTTTGTCTGTCTGTTTGTTCCGGGTAACCTTCAAAACGGCTGGACCGATTTCTAAAATTCTTTCACCAATGGAAAGCTATAATATCAGGGCGTAAACTAGTCTATATTTTATCCCGGTATTCCCACGGCCACGCGAACTATGCGGGTAAAACGACTAAAACCGAAGCGAAGCGAGGGCGGGTTGCTAGTATAACTATATAAGAGAAGGAAAATCAAAAGAAAACCTTAACCGTAATCTAGCGTGGTATAATAGGTTATTTTCCCTCTTATTATAGAGGACGCTCGAGTCCAGTTATGATGATGATGATGAATTAATCTTACACACTATCCATCCAACAGCACAGCAGCGTGTCAAGCCAATTTCAAGCAAAGAGTGCGCCAATGTATGTATATTTATAGGAATCATTTCGAGCCACTTTTGACCCCCTTAACATATTATTATAAGTATCTATATATAAATTCGTGAAGCGAAAACTTTGTACCCCTTTTTACGAAAATTACGTGGATGGACAAGTATGAAATTTGGCACAGTTGTAGTATATAACGAGGAGAAGTGCATAAAACTGAAATTTCATAAAATAATGGATTAGAAATACATTAAATTCATTAAAAAAGGCATTACGCACACTACAACGCAATCGCTACACACACACACGCACGCTTGCGTGAGTGTGTTGCGTAGCAACGCTTTTAGACTTTAGTTGACGCTTAAAATCTCTGGTCGAACTGAATGTCAAACAATCATAATTATGATGACAATGTCTAATAAAGATTTGTGCTTATATATTAGTTATTAGTGAAATACAGCTTGCTCAATTTACAACTACATAAATAAAATTAAAGAAAATTATGTAGCAGAAAAATTAAGTAAAATGAATTATGGCCGAATTTCGACCACACGCTGACCACTAGTTAAATATAAATGCATCAATTTTGGCATATGTATTGAGACACCGTGTGGTGATGGAGTGGGATTACAATTCACCACTCCCTTTCTTGCCCGTGGGGTGTCATAAAAGCCGACTAAAGGATATAATATACAGGTAGAATATATGCAAGAGAAAAAAATGGAAGTAAAACGCTATGCCAATCCGCTTGATCAGCTTCAATTTCACTTTAATTGTGTAGGAGGCTCGAGCCCAGCAGTGGGACGTGTATGAACTGTGATGATGATGATGATGTGATGATTAATACACATTAGATAAGTTAGTATTTTGAATTCTAAAAACATAGATTGAACATTATAAATAAAACTACTTTACAGATTTTATCGCGTTTGTATATAATTTTTGATCGACCGACGTTTCGAACAGTTTACAGCGTTCATGGTCATAGTCGGACTAAGATGTCTCACGTCCAACAAGGCATCGTTATTAAAGAGATTTATAATTATCTATCCGATATAGAAAAATAGTAATTAAATTTGTATCAAAATATGAATCAAAAATAGTAGGGAAATTGGCCTTACTATACTGGTCAGACAGGATGGGATTTTCTTTCTTTTTTTTATGGTAAGCGCACACGCGGTCCATTCCGTCCGAGGCGCGGGGCGACGAAAGGACGGCGCGCGGGCCCATAACCCACCCGTAACCACGTCGCATTCATTGTTGGGCCGACCACCGGAGCAGGGTGACTTGTCGTCAGTGGTCGGCCCGATGGAATACCCTTTCGGGTACCCTCACTTCTCGACGTCCCTGTCCGGGGACGTCGGTCGCCGTCGCGCGGTTAGCCTCTCCCGGTACGGTCACCCGCGGCCTCGGCTAGGGTGGCATCAGGCGCAGACAGGTTGGTATAGGGTTTTGTTTCGAGTTTTCGTTGCATTTTATATCCCTCAGTTATCTTTTGCAACATTGACGGGTAAGACTCAGATTGCTGAACTGTATTCTTATTCCATCACCACACAGACACATTTATGTGTGCCTATTTCACATTTATATTTTTCATCATCATTCAACTCATATACGTCCCACTGTTAGGCTCGAGCCTCCTCCGAAATAGAAGGAAAATTGACCTTACTATACCATGCTGGTCAGACAGGTTTTCCTTTTCTTGCATTAATATTATATATATATTTTACGACATTCACGGGCAAAATAGGGACCACACAGACCAATTTATGTGTGCCTTTTTCAGTTATGTTTTCACCGGAATATAATCTTTCAAATCTCATCAGTTTTAATTAGAATCACAAACTATAATTTACTTACCCATATTAACCCTATATTGATTGTAAGTAGTTATTCGGTATAACTAATCCAACTAGTTTAAATCTATTGGCACACTAAAATAAACTAACTACCTTACTTAACCTTTCAATTTGCGCAGCCAACGTTCAGCTTAAGAGATAATCGTGTTTCAGGTGAGATTACGTATATAAAGCTTTAGGTGTTGCTTTTCTAAAAATTCCATGTAATATATATTTTCTTATTTTCGGTAGATTTTAGTTTCATAACAATGGATTAACTACGACCATTATTGTTTTGATCTTATCCTAATTACTTTTGATTTAATATATACTCTTCTTTAGTAAAAATAAATACCATCAAAAACGTAACTTGTAAAAAAAACCAAGACTCACAACTCAGTTCTTTTACCATAAAAAGTTGTGAGATGTATGTTATTCAGTCCCTACCTAAAGGTGCTTCTGTCTTAAGTTATTACGTAATTAGCTAACCTAACAATCTCTTATAGTGACCATATCAATATTAAATATCTTTTATGTTTTAAATAAATAGATTGACATCGCATGAAAATATAGTGTACTTCACAAGTAATACATATTATATTAAATACATTGTTTAGTTCTGTTGTAAGAGGTCGAAAATGGCCTGAATTGTTTCGAGAAAAGTATGTTACGGTAGTTTTGCGTTTTTTACTCGATTTTTTCTCGACTTGGCGGGGACACTGCCGTACCCCCAAAAAAGACAACACCCTGCACTAAGGAAATAATCCTTGCATTGCGGGGAACTTTACAAACATATAGTTAACGGACACAAATTACATTCTTTCATAGTATATGTTGGAGATGGTTATGACCGGCCTGCCTGCCTACTGGGAATGTAATATTTGATTAGACAGCATCAGATACAGTTGGCCCAGGTCGATGTAAAGCTCTGAGTCTACTTTTAAAGACCAAGATCAATGTAGGCTAAGGGTTGGTAGTATTCGTAGCCGCCATCAAACGACAGTATTAACTAAGATGGAATTCACCTACGGTACGGAATTCACCTTAAATACACATCATTTAGATTACTATAAGGTTTGTTTTACAATATTTTAAGATATATAGTTAGGGTTCCGTGTGGTGACCGAATAAGAATACAATTCACGACTCCTTATCTTGCCCGTGAATGTCGTAAAAGACGACTAAGGGATATAATACGCATATAACATTTATGCAAGAAAAGGAAAACTCGAAACAAAACCCAACTAACCTGTACCAATCTGTCAGAACAGTATGGTGTAGTAAGGTCAATTTCCCTCCTATTGTGGAGGAGGCTCGTGCCCAACAGTGGGGAGTATATGAGCCGAAATGATCATTATAGTAATTATTTTTACCTATTAGTGCTGTGTGGTAGCGGCTTCGAATACTACCAACCCTTGCTTTGCTCGTGGGTGTCGTAAAAGACGACTAAGAGCCATAGATTGACCCGGACCAACTCCATCTGGTACCATTTGGGTCAACGATTACATTCCCAAGGAGGGTTGACGTCAGGCAGGCGGCCGGTCATAAAAGTCATTGCCGAAACTTTTTGCAATATGTCAAAACAGATGACATATTGCGTCGACCCCAAGTAATTGGGATAAGAGCAAGATGATGATGATGATGATGATTTTTACCTATTAAAATTTATATGATAAAGGAAGTTAAAACGATAATTGCCAATTTAAAATAACATCTAAATATTAAATCACTAGAGTGTTGAGTAATTTTTAAACATTCGAGAAGTATTATGTTTTTTTTTACACTAAAGAGTTTAGTTTAATGTTAGATGGGGGACGTTTCGGCACGTCGCCAGGACGCCGGTAAAGTGAAACTATCGGATAAGTCATAGAAGTTGTTACCAATGGTCAGCCAAAATGCCAGTCAAGAGGCACATTATGACAGTTTATAAGGCTGCCCGTCATCATCCCTTTCCTCATTCCGGACTTTTTGGTCTAGTGACACCTAAAGATAAATCATCATCATCATCATCGTAGCCCACATACGTCCCACTGTTGGGCTCGAGCCTCCCCCATAATGGGAAGGAATTTCACCTACCAACAGATATGTTGGTATTTTTTTTTTTTTTTTTTTTTTTTTTATGGGTGGGCTATGGTAAGCGCACGCGCGGTCCAGTCCGTCCGGGGCGATGAAAAGACGGCGCGCGGGCCCATAACCCACCCGTACCCACGTCACCTCGTTGTTGGGCCGACCACCGGAGCAGATGTGACTTGTCGTCAGTGGTCGGCCCGACGGAATACCCTTTCGGGTACCCTCACCTCTCGACGTCCTGGGACGTCGGTCGCCGTCGCGCGGGTGATGGATAATTCCCCGGTCCGATCACCCGCGGCCTCGGCTAGGGCGGCATTAGGCGCAGATACTCGCGCCTGCGCCGCCCGAGTCGCCGGCGGCGGAACGTGTCGCCGAATACGATCTCTACTCGCACACGATCCGCCGCCTCCTTCCGTGAGATTACGGCCTCACAGAAGGCGGCGACCGCGTCCCAGTTCCTGACGCTGACGAGCATCTCCCTGGCGATGGTCGGCAGCGCCAGGTCGGCACCGATAATTGCGACGAGTTCACGGCGATCCCCCTCCCATGCAGCACACTCCTCAAGCGTGTGCTGCGCCGTGTCCTCGTCGCAACTGCAGTGGTGCCAGGACGGTGTGCTGTCCCTCCTGACAATCTTGTGCAGGTACTTCCCGAAGCAACCGTGCCCCGTCAGCACCTGCACCAGTCGGAAGGAAAGCACCCCATGCGTCCGCTCCAACCACTCCATCAGCACCGGCCGGAGGGCCTCGACGGTCCTGACACCGATCACGAAACCCCCTGCATATAAAATTTCATGAAAATCGTTGGAAGCCGTTTACGAGTAGATAATATAGAAATTTACAAGAATTGCTCGTTTAAACGTATTAATATCAGGTTGACCGAGCTTCGCTCGGAGTATTTTTGTAGCATTTATTTAGATATATATATTAATAAAAAATAAAATTAATAAATAAAGAAATTTATATAAAAAATTACAAAAAGAGAATAATAATAACACTGAGATTCGATCCGACGCCGTTTGTCGCCGATGTCAAAAAAAAATGAAACCTGACTACTTCGCCACTGAGCTATCGTAACGCATGACATTGATGGCAAAATTTGAATTCATATTCTTTTAAAATTTAATGTCATTATATTGTTTGCCAAAAACACTGACAAAACAACATTTTCTATACATAAAACCTAGCTAGATCGATTTTTTGGGCCTGAATCCTCTAGTATGCCAAGTTTCAACAAAATCGTTGGAGCCGTTTCAGAGATCCTCAATATATATATATATATATATATATATATATATATATATATATAAACAAGAATTGCTCGTTTAAAGATACAAGATAGATAGATTTGTATGATTCTCCGTAATGCAATTTAGCCTCCTTATCGTGAATTTTTATATTTTGCCCACCATTTCGTCTACGTAGAACTCGAAAATAGTTCTAATAGGATTTTTAATTGGTTTTTTACTAATTTAATTTTGTTATAGCATATAGTGTATACATGTTTAAATACTTATAAAATATTACGATCTTTATTATAGTTTAAGAATTTAAAGGTTATATAAACAATAAATTATGAATAAATTTATGAATTGAATTTTAATATCATGTTTTGCATTAAATCTGTTAAAGAATGTTTTTAAAAAAATTTAAGTAATTTGTCTTCAACTGTACGTTTCCAGCGATCATTTCTCCCACGTACGTGCAAGCTCTGGAATGAACTACCTGCTGCTGTGTTACCCGAGCGCTATGACATGTCCTTCTTTAAACGAGGTTTAAGAAGAGTATTTCCTTCACGGTAGGCAGCGGCCTGGCTGTGCCCCTGGTATTGCAAAGGTCCATGTGCAGCAGTTTCACTTACCATCAGGTGTGCTGCTTGCTCGTTTGCCACCGTTGGCAATAAAAAAAAATAAAAATAAAGTAAATTGGATCAAGGAATCACGTTGGAAGGATCAAGGAATCACCATACAAAATTTGTCCCCATTTTTCACTCCTTTAAAGGTAGAATTTTAGAAAATCCTTTCTTAACGGATGCCTTCCTCATACAACGAATACAGCTTTCAAGTCTCAGGCGTCTAGGATCAGTGGTTTAGCCTGTGCGTTAATCCGTATATATTTATGTAGAACGAAAGAAGCGTTTATTTTAGCCACTTAGATGAAAATTGCTACGTTACAAAAATAACTATTATTACTTATTATGCATTTTAAAGTTAATTTATTCAATAATAGTACGCCGGATACAATACAATTATTTTAATGACCGAAAATTAACCACGTCACACCTAAATAGTCATACCCCCATAAACATCTACGTCATACACAAACATTCACGCCACACTCAAACACTCACGCCACATATGATCAACCACGTCACACTTAAACAGTCATACCGACATAATCATCAACGTCACACACAAACATTCACGACATACTCAAACACTCACGCCACATATAATCAACCACGTCACACATAAACACTCAAACACTCTACACAAATTTCTTATTGTAATATAGATCAATATTAAATTGTTGTAAATATTGCGAGGGCCTGGTATCTATACCACAAGTTATATCTTACACTGGATACCAGCGTCCAAATAAATAATGATTCAACACATTTATGTTTCAAATTTGTATTTATGTCCTGTGTATTACGTTTTGTGAAATAAAATATTATTATTATAGTTGGAAATATAATGATTTAAATAAATATGCATACTTCATTTGCCAGATAAGGGGTCTATGTCAAAAGACTTAGATTATACGATATCTATGAGAAAGGAAGCAGTGTAAATATATCGTATTTCTAGAGTATCATTACACAGAGGGTTAAAAAATAAAAGCACAAAAAGTTACGAATATTTTATATTCATCTCAGCTTATGTACATTCCAGTTCTGGGCATGACCCCACGCCATAATAGAAGTGTGACTGAACCTCTATATTACGGTGGTCGGGGATTTTTTTTTTTATTGCAAACGGTGGCAAACGAGCAAACAGTGCACCTGATAGTAAGTGTTGCTGCCGCTGATGGACCTTTACAGGGTCGCTGCCCACCGCAAAGAAAGTGAAGGGAGTGTGAATGCATGCATTGAGGCTCGGTGATACCAAGGGCACCACCAAAACCCTCCATACACAAACACCCTCAGAAAGTTGGGCTTCCGGCTCTCTCGCTCACCGAACGAAGCGCAGTAACAAATTGCTACTACTTAGACGTCGATTTTCTGCGAGAGTGTGGTACTACCCGGACGGACCGGCCCTCGGCTGTAGACAGAAATAACTGTCAACAGTGTGGTCCTACCACTCTATATTTATAGTCCAGTCACCCGCGGAGAGCCCGATTGCGTGAGAGGTCGAGGCGTCGACTGGAAATGGTACCCGAAAAGATAACCCGCCTGGACAGGCTGCTCATGACGAAGTCGGGTACCGGTGGCCCGTCTAATTGGGCCTTGAAAGCGCACTCGAGGGGGCTGTGGGTTCGTTCGCGGCCTTTTCTTGTCGCCCCAGACATATCGGATGGTGCGCGAAGCATCATGGTCTACTACAAAAAAAAGTACCATGTTGGTAGGATGGATTAGTGGAGGGTTTTATTTCGAGTTTCCTCCTCTTGCACAAGTGCTATATGCATATTCTGTCTTTTAGACATCTTCTACGATACCCAAGGGCAGGATAGAGGATGGTGAATTATATTCTTATTTCATCACTACACGGATATATTACATTATTTGATAGCAATTTATCTACATCCTACTAACCTGTATTTTACTCGTGGGTGTCGTAAAATGCGGCTAAGAGCGTACTAGTGCCAAACCCATGTGACGCTGTATGGTCGGTAATTAAATTTCCAAGTAGTATTGACGTCAGGCAAGTGGGCGCTCATAAAGCTATTCCTTAAACTTTTGCAATATGTAATATATTACAGAAATAACATCACCGAATTATTTTTTGCAACAAAAGAAACCACCTTCAATAACGTAGTCAAGGTAGATAAATTTTTAGATTTTTGTTGATTTTTTAAAAACCGCTTGTCCGATTTCGATAAACTTTTCATGGGACCAGTTGAAAAGTATATCTACCCTTTCCAATAAAAAAGAATCATCAAAATCGGTTCATAAACGACTAAGTTATCCGCGAACAAAAAAGCATATATACGGTCGAATTGAGAAACCTCCTCCTTTTTCGAAGTCTGTTAAAAAAGAAATATTATCGATCCCAAGTCATTGGGATACGAACAGAATGATGATGATAACAATCTGTTTATCATCATACTCAGTTCAGTCCATATACGTCTTACTATTGGGGTTAGGCCTTCTCCACTATGGAGGGAAATTGGTCTACTACACCACGCTTATCAAATGTATCTATATATTAATACGTGAAGCAAAAACTTTGTACCCCTTTTTACGAAAATTACGTGGATGGACAAGTATGAAATTTGGCACAGTTGTAGACCTTGTACGTGCGTAAGCGTAATTTATGTATAAAATGTTTACTAGGTATTTCAGTACTTACGAGGTACATTTTAGGCAGGAATAATAATATTTTTATATTTATAATATATTGCAACTCAGTTGCAATAAAACTGGCACAGAAAGAATGAAAATATATTTGATACAAAATGAATTTGTAAACATGTCGCTCGTTCAAGCTTACTTCGTTGGTTTCGTTGACATCTGTCACAGAGATCAAGCTATATTTTATGGACTATAATATATAAGTACAAATATCTATTAGACATTGTCATCATATTATTATGATTGTTTGACATTCAGTTTAACCAGAGATTTTAACTGTGAACAAAAGTGTATAAGCGCGCGCATGAGTGTGGGTGTGTGTTTGTAGCAATAGAATTTAATGTATTTATAATTCATTATAATATGAAAATTCAGTTTTATGCACTTCTTCTCATTATTTACTTCAACTGTGCCAAATTTCATACTTATCCCTCCACGTAATTTTCGTAAAAAGGGGTACAAAGTTTTTACTTCACGTATTAATATATAGATTTATGTATTTCTTTATACAAAATAAACTTTCTTTGGATGCTCAAGTCAATCAATGCTATACGTTCATAGGGTGAGAATCGATGCTTCTTAGTATTTGTCCACACATGTTGATTTAAAAATAACTTGGCTATATTAAACTTTGGTAAAGGCGCGTCTCGTGTAAATACAAGGAGTAATGGAATACTTTTACTGTATTAATATATGTGTATAAGATTAAAGATAGAGATAATTTAGGAGATACTTAAAGAATATTCCAAGATTGACAAGTTTTAATTACTATGCGCATAAAAGATAAATATTGGAATGTATAAGGGTTTATTTTTCCGCGTGGTGATTGAGTAGCAATACAATTCTCCATCCTCTATCTTGCCCGTAAATGTCATAAAAGACGACTAAGGGATATAACACTAATATAAAAACTATTCCAGGGAAAGAAAGCTCGAAATAAAACGCTATACTAACCTGTTTGACCAGCTTTGTATAGTAGGTCAAAGCCCCTCCCATTACACCCTCCCACGTATGCGATCTAGTGATGATGATGACTAAATTTGTTTACATTATTAGATAAAGGCGGAATGATGTTTTTAAGCCCTATGTATTTTTTTTCGATTTTCAAGCAAAAATATATTAGGGCTACAAATGATTGTTCTGTTTAAGTTTGAATGTGGATACTTTTTACCCGTATTTATATTAGTAAAATTTTAATGTATAGGCTATGAATACTACCAATGCTTGTAGGTGACGTAAAAGCTGACTAAGATTTTTATGATTACCTGAGTTAAATCCATCAGATGCCGTCTGGTCAATAATTACATTCCCAAGGAAGGTTAGGCAGGTGACTGGTAATAAAATTATTGCTAAAACATTTTTTTTATTATAAACTAGCAACCCGCTCTCGCTTCGCTTCGGTTTTAGTCGTTTTACCCGCGTAGTTCCTGTTCCCGTGAGAATACCGGGAAAAAAATATAGCCCAGTTTACGCCCTGATATTATAGCTTTCCATTGGTGAAGAATTTTTGAAATCGGTCCAGCCGTTTTGAAGATTACCCGGAACAAACAGACAGTCAGACAAAAATTTTTTAATCTGTATTTTGTGCATAGGTGTCGTACAAATAACCGTGTGAGCATGAAAAAAGTCTATTACAAACAGACACTCCAATTTTATTTATTGGTATAGATGGTGGCAAACAAGCAAACAGTACACCTGATGGTAAATCTTCCTGCTGCTCATGGACCTTTGCAAGACCGCTGCCTACCGCGCAGAAAGTGAAGGGAGTATGAATGCGTGCAATGAGGTTCGGTGTTACTAAATTCACCACACGCAAACACCCTCAGAAAGCTGGGCTACTAGCTCTCTCGCTCACTGAAAGAAGCGCAATAACAAATTGCTACTACTCGGACGTCGATTTTCTGCGAGAGTGTGGTACTACCCCGGACGGACCGGCCCGCGGCTGTAGACAGACGACTGTCAACAGTGTGATCCTACCATTATGATCCCAAATAATTAGGATAAAATCATGATGATGGTGATATTTCCTATAGTGACGGAGTAAGAATACAATTTGACTGCACAAATGGCGTAGTGGTTAAGATACCGACCTGCCGCGCCAGTGTCGCGGGTGCAAATTCCATGCATGACCAAACTTTGTGAGATTCACAAATTTTTGTTCCAAGTCTGTATGTAATTTGTGACCATCAATTTTATATTTGCAAAGTCACCCGCAATACAAGGATAATCCTTGTATCCTTCCTTAGTGCATCCTTCCTTCCTTAGCGCTTTCTGAGGGTGTTTGCGTGCGGTGGGTTTTGGTGATGCTTTTAGTTTTACGGAACCTCATTACACGCGTTCATACTCCCTTCACATTCTTCACGGAAGGCAGCGGCATAACGGAGGTCCATGAGTGTTTGCCACCGCTTACAATAAAAAAAATGTCTATAAAAAAATTCACCAACCTGTATCCTACGTACGTACCGCAGTCCCCGTACCGTGGGTGTCGTAAAAACGGCTAAGGGATTAAATATGCATATAATAGAATAAGCTTTCGGTAATGCAATGGTACATTGCTTTAGTTAAAAAAAAAGTGAGCCGTCGCTCAGGACGCCTGGCAGATGTGAAACATCGAAATTATTTGTACAAGTATATATGCATAAAAGAATAGATTACGACAGAACTAATATGGCATAAAGTATTGAATAAAATAATACGATTTCCATTATTATTTGAAATATTATACAGAAATAAAATTAATCCACCGCACACTGAATGAATTCAAAAAAAATATTTTTATTAGTATACATTATAGATAACAATTTACTTTGAGTTCACAAGATGGCGTTGTACAAAATTTTAAATCGCACCATGGTTTCGTTACAAAAATGTACATATATATATTCCGATATTTATTTAATAGTTAATCAAGAGGGCACCGCGGGGCGTGGCGTTAAACGCCACGCGACCATCGCAGGCACCCTCGCCTATAGATGTTTCACATCAAAAATAAAGGTAAAAGTAATTTGTTCGCCCACAAGACTATCTTGTTTATTTATTAATGTATAGCTCAATTAATTTTAATACGGTAGCATTTCCAATCGATTTCAATATACATTTGGTTCCCATGAATATTAAAAGTAGGGCTACCTGTTAAAATGTTATGATTATATCTTTTACTACCCAATGTTAAAACTATTAATTATATACTACCTAGTTTTTAGAAATCTGATATCAAAAGTATTTAGACCTGATATAGGTTGATTTTTTTTTGTATTGCAGTTATAAATTAATACTAGGCCAAGATAAGTCTTATGATACAGGATAAATATATGTATATGTGAATATTATGTTTCCATGTGGTGACGGAGTAAGAATATTGAATATTTCTCACCGAGAGTTACCCTTTTGGGTATGTACTCCTCGTTGATGTCACTATAATATGCAGTGACATCGCCCCTATACTGTCGGCCTCCCTGTGGATGGTAGATCTTTATTGCCTTTATTTCTGCTTTTTGAGCAGCTCATTAGGCATTTGAGTAGGTATTCCACTTGAATTGGCCACTCAAGCAAGTTGTTTCTTTGACAGAAAGAAACGATTGTATATAAAAGTTAAATATCTTTTTACGCTTCGTCATATTCGGCTAATAATATAAATATAAAAACAATATTTATGATCTGTATGATGACGGAGTAAGAACACAAGTCTCCACCCCCTATCTTACCCGTAGGTGTCGTAAAAGACGACGGAGGGATTACAATATGCAGATAATATCTATATAAAAGAAGGCAAACTTGAAATAAAACCGTTCTGACTATAGTAGATCACTTTCTCTCCCATTGTGGATGGAGGAAGCTCGAGCTCATCAGTGGGACGTATGTGAGCTGTGATGATGATAAAAAAAAACACATATGTAAATAAAAATCAGCCTGTATCAACGAGAACACGATATCAAGCAATCTAAAAGTGATCTATATTGGATCACCCCAGTTTTTACAAGACTATATAAAAAATAAATCATGCGGAAACAGAAAAAAAGGCTTCAAATATTCAAGCCAAGGCATCGAATCCCAACCCAATGATTACCTGCGGTTGTTTTTTCTATAACAAAAGTCATTACATTGTCATTGATAGTGGGTCTGATTTCTTCGAACCGCGGGTTAAATATATCTACTTTAACAAAACATGCCTGTTTGAAACAGTTTTTATGGTGATGTTATGGTTTCCGATTTTCAAATGCCGACTTTTGTATATTTTTAGTTATTTTTGGTTACACCACACAGTTCTTGGAAGATGTACCTACTATTTCTTTTTATTATCACATGAATTTATCTTTGAAGAAGTGTAAGTGAAAGACTAAGAAGGAAAAATAAACCACCGTTTCATCATTATCATTGATTTGGTACAGAGTTTTATTGATATTTCGCCTTGCATAGATGTCATTTCCATAATCCTTTATTCGTCTTTTACGACACCCACGGGCAAGAAAGGGGGTGGTGAATTGTATTCTTATTCCGTCCTTTGTTATTTCACATAAAGTTATAATCCTATAGAAAATATTAACATACAGATTTGTTTAGTAATTGATGTGATATCCGTAGCCCTGTGTGACTGCGTTTATAGAAACTCTACATGCCTTTATTTAATGACTAACTTACAGGAGTTACAATGATGGGATTATATGATGGGATTAAATTAAAAAACCCATATTAGAAACTAGCAGTGCCCTGCGGTTTCACCCGCAGTTCCTCTTCCAGTAAGAATATCGGGATAATTTATCCCGGTAACCTATGTGTTATTCTGATATGTAAGCTATATTATTGTGAAGTTTCATCAAAATCCATTCAGTAGTTTTTGCGTAAAAGAGGAACGAATATCTTCACATTTTCACATCTTCACGTCCTCACATACTCGCAAACTTTCGCATTTGTAATATTAGTAAGATACATATACATACGTGTCAGCTTATACACGTCTCATTGCTGGGCTAAAGTCTCCTCCCCAATAGCAGGGAAATTAACTTACTATATCATGTTGGTCAGACATGTTGGTATTGGGTTTTATTTCGAGTTCTTCTTTGGTTGCACAGATGTTATATGCGTATTATTTCCCTTTTTTTTTTTGATGGTCTGCTGACCTTACGCTGTCTGTTCTATCCGGGGTGATGAAAGAATGGACTGCGGCTTCATAACCCACTATATTTACTCTCCTTCGCCATTGGGCCGACCACTGGTACTGAGCTCCTTGTCGTCCGTGGCCAGCCTGGCGAATTACCCTTTTTAGTACCGTTCTCTAATGCTCCTACCGGAACATCGGGCGCCCTCGCGCAGTCAGCCTCTCTAAGGGTTACGGATTGTTCCCCAGTCCAGTCACCCGCAGCCGCGGCTAGGTCATTATATATCTTAATCGTCTTTTATGATATCGGGCAAGATAGAGTGATGAATTGTATTCTTACTCCATCATCCCACAGAGAAGAACGTTAAAGATATATACGCTCTTTCCCAGGGAATTAAGTTATATAGCTATATATATAAGTATATTAATCTCTCTCTTCTCCCTCTTTGCTGTCTTTAACACTAGATTTATTTTTATTGCTGTTGGTGGCAAATGAGCAAATAGCATACCTTTGTTTTTGATTTTTTAATTTGTATCAAAATGTGGGTCAATATTAAATAGCTAATTTTCTTTATCGGGTAGATAATTATAAATTTTCTGTAATTGACTTGTTGGACGTCATCTTAGTCCGCCCTTAACCATGAACACAGCAAAGTGTTCAAAACGTCGGGCAATCAAAAATCAAATACAAACGCGATAAAATTCGTAAAGTAGTTTTATATAAAACTAGCTGACCCGGCGAACTTTGTACCGCCATAATTTTTTTCGTAAATATATTATCTAAATTGCCGAAAATATGGCCTCTAATGGAAGAACCATTACAGCTTTGTCGGGCAACATTCGATCGTCTTGGTCGCAGTATTATTAATGATGATTCAAAGAAAATTCAAATTACTGATTTCTGACAAAATTATAATTATCAAATTTTCAACATACTTAACTATAGACAAAATTACGTTTAGCTCTCATTTGCGTTTTATTATTACACTAGCAACCCGCCCTCGCTTCGCTTCGGTTTTAGTCGTTTTACCCGCGTAGTTCCCCTTCCCGGGGGAATACCGGGATAAAATATAGCCTAGATTATGCCCTGATATTATATTGGTGACAGAATTTTTGAAATCGGTCCAGCCGTTTTGAAGATTACCCGGAAGAAACAGACAGACAGACATAAAAAAATATGAAGTGATTTTTAGCCATGTGTATAGTGCAAATAACCGTGTGAGCATGAAAAAAGGCTATTATACATGTATAGATTGTTATTTTCCTCGCTAGAGAGCTTCGATAATAAACGCGTCCGATCGCTGCTAAATTCAAAGTGCTATAAGGAGAAGAGAACCGCGGTTTGCCGCAAACGCTACATCCCGCAATTTTTAAATCTGTAATAACTTCGAAAATATTCATTTAAATCATATGCTGTAAGGGGCCATATAGATCTATATTAAATCAATAATGTATTTAAGGTATTTAATTGGATAAGGATTATTACTGTATTGGTTAAAATCGCTTCGAAAATTAGCCATTATTTGTCGTAAAAAGTAAATGACAAAAAAATGTTATTGTGGGATATCCATAAGAGATAGACATATACCATCGCGGAGTTTTCTGTAGACCTTTTCAATGTGTACAATACTTAGTACATTATTTTGATAAATCTCGTAGGGTTCAGCCTGCGTTTGCAATGTAAGCGGGAAAAATTTAATTATTTACGACATCACATTAGAAATCTCAAAAATAACAGTACTTCTCCACTATTTAATGGATGTTATTATACATATAAACCTTCCTCTTTAATCACTCTATCTATTAAAAAAAACCGCATCAAAATTTGTTGCGTAGTTTCAAAGATTTAAGCATACATAGGGACATGGGGACAGAGAAAGCGACTTTATTTTATACTATGTAGTGATGTGTAATACTCGCTTAAACATCAGAGATCATTAATTTGTTACTACTCCGATGTAGATTTTTTTCAAAGTTATGTTAGGTATTACTATGGACGAAGCGGCCCACGGCTTTAGAAAGACAACTGCCCACAGTGTGGTTTAATTTAACCACATTAAAGTTATTTATATTTCTATTTATATACGTTTTTTTTTAAATAGAAGCCTATAACTTGCAAAAACAATAAGTATTGAGGATGTGATTTCATTACAATTTTGTATGAAAATAAATCCTTAGAACGTAGGCATACGCAAAAAATATAATGAATTTCCTTGTGTTGCCTATATAACTTACCTTGTCAGAAAAAGCTTGCGCTACATAAGACGGAATTATTAAAGCTTCATGGAAGGTTTGTTTTGTCGTTGTGTAAAAATTTGGAGTTCGAATCTTGAGAATATTGTTTTATTTTATAACGTTAAGGCATGATGCTAATTGGGACGGTGCCCGAAAGGATATCTCGCCGGGCTGAGCACGGGCGAGAAGGAACTGGAGGAACCCATTGTGGAGGAGACTCAAGTCAAGCAGTGGGACATAACTGAGGTGTGATAATGATAATGGTGTTAGAACCTCATACAATATAGTGAAACTCTAGGCTTGAAAAAACTTAAAAATTTACTTGTTTCTCTTTCAAAACCAAGTGATAGGCATCTAAACTGTAAATCTCATTATGCAATAGCAATATGCCTTTTTTGGGTGGGCTATAAGCAGCACACACGCCATCGACTCCACTAGTGAAGTGAAATAGTTGAATTAAAGCAATTTTTGTTCACGCTGTGGAAATGTAAACTATCTCCCACCAGTGACACGTGGGAGAATATGTGTGGGACTCACCGGCCATATTAGCGACCGAAATATCCACTAACACCACAGCGGGTCCTTTTACGCTTATACAGCGAGCCAGAGAGGTCGTCTAATGACATTACATCCCCGACAACCCATCGCTAGGTCATCTGGCTATGTCCTGTGGTCATTCAGGGCGGTGGGAGGAGGAGCGCATAGCAGCCTCTTACCTATCTCGTCGCGCCGGCGGAGCGAGTCAGCGGACGCAAAATTCCTTGTTATTACAACCTCACAAAAGGAGGCCATCGATGACCAGCACCTGTCGCTGCCGAGCATCTTTTAGTTGATCGTCGGCAATGACAAGTCCATAATTGCGAGTCCTACTATAAAATTAAAACCTAACTAAAACTATTTTAGGGATTTTATCGCGTTTGTATTTGATTTTTGATTACCCGACGTATCGAACACTGTGGCGGACTAAGATGTCCATGTTCGAAACGTTGGGCAATTAAAAATCGAATACAAACGCGATAAAATTCGTAATTTTATTTACAATGTCAATACCCGCGTAAACATCAGAAATCATTGTCAAAACCTAACTACATCGGCTCACTAAATAACCCTAGATAAAAATTATAAGCATCTTTAGAATCAAACCATATTATTCCTTTAATAGTTTAAGCACTGAATAATAGATCACAAAAGGTTTAGCTTTGAATAATTTAGAAGACAATCTATTTTGTATACAAGCCCGTTATTATTCAAATTACAGCCATTGTTCAAGTTTTAGTCTATAATTAAATTACACACGCGTATTTAAGTGCTTTTATAGATTAATGAAAAATATCTCGATGAGCGGATTTAGTTAGTTTTTTTAGTAAAATGTGATTTTTATAAAATCTCTTTAGATATTAAAAATAATTTATTTCGGCTCATATACCTCCCACTATTGGGCTCGAGCCTCCTCCACAATAGGAGGGAAACTGACCTAACTATACCATGCTGGTCAGACACGTTAGTATAGGGTTTTGTTTCGAGTTTTCTTCCTCTCGCATACTATATCCCTTAGTCGTCTTTTGCGATATTCACGGCCAATATTGGGATTGGTGAATTGTATTCTTAATCCGTCACTACACGGAAACAAATTAATATCGAAAAGTAATATAAAATGGAAAAAAGAAAAGAAGAGTTGAACCGAGGCTGTCTGGATTAGGTTAATTTGTTTTTCCAGCTTAACTAGGTATGTCTAATCATATTGACAATAACCATATTTACCATCATTTTTCTATTTATACGTATTTGTTCAGTGCCTGAAATTTCTTCTTCGCGGTCCAGGTGGTTAAGCCAAGACCCTCTCTCCTAAATCTAGGCCTCAAGACGAGTGTCCCGAAGCAAGAATCAGGTTTACGATTTGTCGTGGTTGGCAAATGCCTGCCCAGTCCTTAAACGAATGAGTGTCTGGGCCCGTTGAATTTTCGCGTCCAATAGCCTCTACAATTAGAGGGCATGGGGCGAAATTGGGGCATCCTACAAACTGACGGGCCAGATATTTGCCACGAGCGACAATTCCAGGCAGTAGTTCAAGGAACTGTCGCTCGTGCCCAGGGGAGGTTTCTGGCGTAGTACCCCACATAGTAATGCCCTGGGTGGACATCGAACTTTACGAGTTCGATGTCCATATGGTATGGTAGGTTAATATCTAAAAGATTACGCCATTTGCCATTTAATAGTCAATTTTAGAGTTATATATTAAATAGTTGCATGTGGTGACGGAGTAAGAATTGCTTATTATACGGATTCTATTCAATGGGAATAAACAAACAGTTAATAGGTGCTGACACGATATTTACGTTTGCGTATGTACGTTTGTTAAGTCTGTCATACTGATTTATTTGCACATAGCAAATACGGGCATTATCGTTTTGTTAGAAACGGCAATTTCTTTTTAAAGATCTGCACTACGAAAATAAAGCGAGGAAGTTTATGAAAATATAATTAAATTATTCTCAGACTCGAAGCAATAGTTTGAAGATCATGTTAAGTACTGTTTGTCATGTCCTGTTTGAGAATTGAACCATGAACATTGACACGATATTTCTGTATTATAACCGCGAGATGTAGCGCTATCTGTACAGCCATTCACTACACAGAGAATGCATGCATGTGATTTTTTTTTATTACCGATGGTGGCAAACGAGCAGGTAAGTGGTAAGTGGTACTTACCTGATGGTAAGTGATACTGCCGCACATGGACCTTTGCAATACCAGGGGCACAGCCAGGCCATTGCCTATCGTGAAGAAAATACTCTTCTTAAACCTCGTTTAAAGAAGGACATGTCATAGCGCCCGGGAAACACAGCAGCAGGTAGTTCATTCCAGAGCCTGCACGTACGTGGGAAAAATTATCGCTGGAAACGTACAGTTGAAGACCATAACGTTTCCAGGTGAGCATGTGTGTATTATTCTTTACGGAATTTGTAGCAATTTGAACAAAAAATGGGTGCGTTCAGGCGTAACTGCCATACCTACTATTAGAATCAGAGCCTAGGCTTTTTTCCGATTAAAATTACTCATTCATGATCATAATTTCAGCTCATAAAACGTCCCACTGCTGGGCTCGAAACTCCTCCACAATAGGAGGGAAATTGACCTTACTATACCATGCTGGTCAAACAGGTTGGTATAGGGTTTCATTTCGAGTTTTTCTTCGCTTGCACATATGTTATATGCATATTATATCCCTTAGTCGTCTTTGACGATATCCTCGGGCAAGATGGCGAATTGTATTCTTACTGCGTCACCATACGAACGATTAAAATTACTGCGAGTCCTAAAATAATAAAGCGTTTCTTCTGAGGGTCATTACCTGCCGACGGCTTTATTGATTACGAACGTAAAGGATTCGGAGCCATAGGCCGACCCAGTGACAAAAGGAAGGGAATATGGTGTCTCGCGCCGCCCTTGAGTCGCCTCACATGGAATGGGCAGTTTATGTGTGCACACCGTGCTCGTCCAAAAAAAAAAGGTCATCTCGGTGTCATTTTTCCATTCGTGGAGCCTGACATATAGTTACATTGTGGCATTGCCATTTGGCAAGTGTGGTGGGATTTATAGCAATAAAAAATCTTTAAAAAACGACTTCCACCATTTTCTCATGGATGTCTTTGTCAGAACGGGACCACACGGGAAGCACTAATTTTCAAATAAAAAAAATATCATCATAATCGGTTTTCTCTGTCGAAAGTTCTGAGATAACAAAGATAAAAAAAATGTGTCGAATTGAGAACCTCCCTTTTTGAAGTCAGTTAAAAGTCACATACAAACGCATAAAGTTAATGTATGTAACGACGAAGATTACCACCCACAAACTCCGTTGTCAGCTAATAAGGTAAGTTGATCTGTTTAAAAACACCTGACAATTTGCTTGGTTGATTTTATTTGATGCGATGTTTTCTTTGGAATCGCTATGTTATGGCTTTCTAATACCAGGTATGATGAAACTAAAGACATATAATTGACACAAAGTCTATTCTTGTAAATAAGAATACAATTAAATTTAAGTATCATTTCCCGCAACCATTATTTTCTTTTTTTTGGCGGGCTGTGGTTTTGGACGCACGCCGTTGGTTCTGTCTGGGTATAACCTCCCCTTCGCGATTAGGCCAATCACTGGTATCCAATACCTCGACATCCGTGGGTCGTGGTCATTCGCCAACCAGGCGGAAACCTTTCGAGTAATGTAACTCCTCAATGCCCCTCTTAGAGCGTCGTCTTCACGCGGTCAGCCTCTTAGCGGGTGATGGACTATTCTCTGCTTCAGGGACCGCAGCGCCCTCAACTTTTTTGGGAGATCAATGCATAAAATATCACTATAATTAGGACATGACCATTAGTGAGACTTTTATGAGCTTTTATGAGCTGAAGAAGAATAAGAAATAAATGAATAGATGGACATGTATTCGTAAATAAAATATTGACGCAGACATGTATTCGTAAATAAAATATTAAACGATTAAAAATATTCGTTTTCTTAGTTAAATACTAGTTAAAAACTTATAATGATCAAACGAGTTATGCTAAATTTATAGTTTTAAAAGCTTTTGGCTAACTTTGAATTTAAAAGTTTTCGTTATTATAGTTTTATCTAATAAAATTAGATGATAGGTAAGCTTTAAATACTAAAATGATAGTTCACGATAAGACATTTATAATTAAACTTCGAGATGAAAAAGTTTTTTTATACTATATTTTTTATATACAATATTGCGGAATACTTTACACACATATAATTAACAGACGCAAAATACATTCAGACTCAGAATAATAATTTGTGGATCGCACAAAGTGTTGTCCTGCGTGGGATTCGAGCCCACAACCCTGGCACGGTAGGTCGGTATTTTAAACATTATGCCATCTGTGCAATCATTTTATATCTAAGTTTTATATTTATTATCATCATCATAATCATCAACAGAAATTACATTGCTGGGCTCGAGTTTCCTTAACTATTGGACGGTAATTGGCCTACTATACCACGCTAGTCAGGCGTACTGGTGGAGGGTTCCATGTCGAGTTTTAATTACGTCGATGTAATCTGTGTAGCATATCCTTTAGTCGTCTTTTACGACACCCACAGGTAAAAGAGGCGATGGTAAATTGTATTTTCTCTCCGTCACTCCAAGAATGAGAGAACTTATTGTAGCTTAAAACAGAAATAAAACAATTAAAAAATTACTAAAGGCCACGTACTAAACATATAGTCTCTAATACGGTCCGCGTTCACCTGATCTCGCTAATGGAAATAAACGACCAGTGTGGGAAACCTAATGATATTTGATGGGCTACAGAAGACTCTTTAAATTGCACTGCAATTTATTGTACACGTTGGTAATTGTGTTTCGTTGCTTAATATCTTATAGAGCTATTTGTTTAAAGATATATAAGCAGAAGGTCCGACCGTGACTATGAACCCTGCAAAGTGTTTGAAAAGTCGGGCAATCAAAGTTCAAATACAAACACGATAGAAGTCGTAAATATAGTTTTATTTGTAACTAGCTTCTGCTCGCGACTTCATCCGCGTGGTATAGATACTTTGGTCTAACGCTAACTTTAACCTAAGACTATAAACAAAGTCTTAGGTTAAAGATTTTTGTGAAAATTTAGCCGTTTGCATAGCAGAAGCTCTGAAAAGAAAACCCCGATTTTGAAACATTCTTCACTGGTGCTCCACTTCTGTTGTTTTTAGCGTGATGATATAGCTTATAGTCTTCCTCAATAAATGGGCTATCTAAAACTGAAAGAATTTTTTAAATCGGACCAGTAATTCCTGAGATTACTGCGTTCAAACAAACAAACTCTTCAGCTTTATATATTAGTATAGAGTATAGAGATATGTAATACTCGCGTAAACATCAAAAATCATTATTATAGTTAATTTAATATAATGTATTTTATATGTAAAACAAATTGAATATTCAGTGACTTACAAATCCTAATTCGTGGTACAGAGTTGTTGAATCGTTAATCTCGTTGCTCTCAGAGTAATTAGTAATTGGTCTGAAAAGTGTTAAATATATTAAATACTAGCAACCCGCCCTCGCTTCGCTTCGGTTTTAGTCGCTTAAACTCGCGTAGTTCCCGTTCCTGTGGGAATACCGGGATTAAATATAGCCTATGTTACTCCCTGATATTATAGCTTTCCATTGGTGAAAGAATTTTTGAAATCGGTTCGGTGGTTTAAGCGTGAAAGCGTTACAAACAAACAAACAAACATCCTTACTTTCATTTATTTATAATATTAGTATGGATTAACATAAGACAAAACGAAACCTAGTATCATGGGAAGGTTATCATTGAGTAGCATATGCCCACGATTTTAAACGCGTGGTGCCTTTTCCCCTGGGAGTGTAGGGATAAAATAGCTTATAGTACAGATTTTGTAGTTTTTCCATTAGTGAAAGTGTTTTTGAAATCGGCGTAGTTTTACTGTGACTTCAACCGCACTAATGAACGAATGTAGAGGTAAAATATATCCCCTGTTAGTTGCTGATATAGTAGCTTTCTATTGGTGAAAGAATTTTTAAAATTGGTTTAGTGATTTAGGAGTTGGCAGGTGTGAAGCGGCATGCCTGGCAACTCTCGGCATTGAGGAGATTGTCAGGCGGATCGAGGCGCTGGGGTTGAGGGTAGCCATGGACAAGACGGAGGCCCCGTTATTCCATAGGCCTCACAATGGTCTAAATATCTGGATCTAGTGCTCGACGGGCGATGGTGGTGCTGGGAGCATTTTCGCCAACATGCTTCGCGGCTTTTCGGCGCGGCGACCGCCCTTTCTTGGCTAATGTCGAATGTGGGTGGAACTAGCGCTACATGCCGGCGGCTGTACGTGGGGAATAATACGCTGGGCGGACGGGTTGTCATAGCGCTTTATTTCTAGTTTTCCTTCTCTTGTATAGATCTCATCTACATATTCTAATCCCTTAATCATCTTTTACAACACGCACGGGTATGAGAAAGCGTTGTGAATCGTGTTCTTACTCCACCACCACACGGAAATACTTCACAATCATATAATTAACGAACACAAATAACTATCAGAACTACAAAGTATCATCCTAGGTGGGAATCAAATCTACGGCACAGATCGGTATTTTTTTTTTTGAGCAGGATCTGGTCAGCACCCACAGTGTCCATTCTATCCGGGGTGCGCCGAAAACCCACCATATTTCTTCGTAAGGGGTGTCGCTCTCTCGAGGTCAGCCTCTTTGCGGGTGATGGACTATTGTATATGTATATGGACCGGTGCAATCACGTGCGGCCTCGGCTAGCATCAGGGTAGCATCTGACGTAGATACTTTCACTTGCGCCGCCCAAATTGCTGTCGGCAGAACGTGTCGCCGTATAGAAGTTATTCAAGACATATTTTGTATAGGAAAACTTTGAGCTTCTTAGCGATATTTAACTCAATTATTTCTTACAAAGCTCCTAATTCTTAGAAATCGTATTATGTAGTTTTATTTTTACTTGGAATTTCAGAATTCTGTTACATTAAGCATAAAAATACTCTAAGAAAGACCTTTGACCACGCTATTTGCTAAATAGAAATTATAATTTGTTGTTTATGTAAAAGCAAATGTATTACTTTGACTGCATAATTAATGTATTTAAAAAATGTGTATCTCAGGTTAGGAATCAATTTTGTTGCTATCCATGTAATGATAATATCATCATCATCTCTTTTCTTCTCGTTGGTGAATAAATGAGGACTGAGGCACGTAAGCAGATAATGCAGAAAAGGAAAACTCCATAGAAACCCTATATCAATCTGTTTGATCAGCGTGGTAGGCATAACATGGCCACATTTTTTTATGTGAAAAGCAATTACTTTCAGATATGGGCAATGCTATGAAATTAAAAGCCAAAAAAAAACATGAAAAGTCCTCCAGGAATTGATTCAGATACTTTAAAAATAATAATTATAATAATCACTGATATTTGTGTGAGCATTATACATTGTAAATAAAACTATTTTTCGGATTTTATCGCGTTTGTATTTGATTTTTGATTGTTGTTGTTTCGAATACTTTGCAGCGTCGCTTAACTTTAAACGGGTTGAGAGCCCTCAGCGCTCACCCACCAGTCCGAGTAAAGTTGTCACAGCTATCTGAGGCTAACAACTAAGTCCACAAAAAAAAAAAAAAAACCTTGCAGCGTTCATGGTCATAGACGGATATGAAGTTAAGTAAAATAGTTTTATTTATAATAATAATTGGAATAATTACATACACGCCTTACTGATATTAAAAATCCCTAAGGTTGACGGGACTAGCTTAAAATATTGAATTATCATCAGTCTTCAATACGTTTTTTTTTTTATTGCAAACGGTGGGGAACGAACGAAAGTGTTGCTGCTGCTGATGGACCTTTACAAGGCCGCTGCCTACTGCGAAGAGAGTGAAGGGAGTGTGAATGCGTGCATTGAGGCTCGGTGATACCAAGGGCACCACCAAAACCCTCCACACGCAAACACCCTCAGAAAGTTGGGCTTCCGGCTCTTTCGCTCACCGAACGAAGCGCAGTAACAAATCGCTACTACTCAGACGTCGATTTTCTGCGAGAGTGTGGTACTGCCCCGGACGGACCAGCCCGCGGCTGTAGACAGATAACTGTCGACAGTGTGATCCTACCACTCCAAACTCCACGTCCTCCACTCCACGTATGCCAAACAAGTCAATCTGACGTTTTGAAGGGGATCAAAATCACGTTCTACGTTTCCGTTACATAGGCATAAATTAACCTACGTATGAAGCTAATAAAAGCGTGTTAAAAACAAGAACTATCCATATAAAAATGAATGAAAATTTTGAATAGCCGATACAAACTCTTCAATAGGAATTATCAATTAATTGTCATTTTACAATCATACTAGCAGGCGTAAAACACTTAATCAATTACCTAATCATACGCATCACATCATTTTGGAGCTGATAATCTTATACTGCTGAACCGATATTAACGAAACATAACTAAGAACTACCGCAAGGAAACCGGCTTTTAAGTGAAAACAACCGAATCGAAATCGGCCCATCCGTTTGAGAGCTACAATGCCACAGACATACAAACACACACAGGTAGACAGACATCGACATCAAACTTAACCCCTCTTTTTCCGTCGGGACTAAAACGGTACGTATGGTCACATTAGGTATGCAAAATGAGCCCACCAGTGGGACGTATATGAGATGAATTGAATGAATTAATCCTTAGTTATATTTTCATCATAGAAACGTTAATATCGACGAGGTAGTATTGATTACGATAAATACTTCCTTGTTTTTATGGTCGTGTTCCTAGTAAGAAGTTTACTATTCGTGGGAAGGTGTGGGTAATGTTAATTTATCATAACGTGATTGAGCACAAGTAACATTTCCTGTTAATCATAAGCGCTACTTAATCAGGTGGAATAAAAAATTCTTTGGTTCAATCGAAGTATTAAACTTTCATTTTTAGTTTTATTGACGAAATGTCCGTGTATTGGCGGAGTAAGAATACCACCTTGTTAGAATTTCTAAGACCACCCACGTGTTTTACTTAGCTTCGTTGTTCTTATAATCGATAATATCTATACCAATAAATAAAATTGGAGTGTCTGTTTGTAATGTCAAAATAATAGACTTTTTTCATGCTCACACGGTTATTTGCACGACACCTATGCCTAAAATAGCAATTAAAATTTTTTTATCTGTCTGTCTGTCTGTCTGTCTGTTTGTTCCGGGTAATCTTCAAAACGGCTGGACCGATTTCAAAAATTCTTTCACCAATGGAAAGCTATAATATCAGGGCGTAAACTAGGCTATATTTTATCCCGGTATTCCCACGGGAACTACGCGGGTAAAACGACTATAACCTATAACCGAATCGAAGCGAGGGCGGATTGCTAGTTTTTTAATAAATTTCTTGTGCATGTGTGTATGTCACCGAACTCCTCCTAAACGGCTGGACCGATGTTGATGAAATTTTTTGTGTGTGTTCAAGGGGATTCGAGAATGGTTTAGATTTACAGTTGGATCCGATAGGTGGCTCTGCGATTGATTTTAAAGAGATTTTTTTTTTATAATTGGAAGAGAACAGCGCCTGTTGGGTCAGCTAGTTATTTATAATACGAACACCTTATACTAGATGGAAAGACAATACAACATCATGCTGGTCAAACACATTCGTACAGGGTTTTTTTCTTCTCTTGCGCAGTTGTTATATGTATATTATACCTCTTACCTTCCCTCCCTTCCCTCTAATTTGATTGAGGAGAATGACGGCTGCTCTAGTAGTTAACTCGTGATCGGGTGTTGCTTGTGGGATCTGGTCCAGACATATTTTCTTCCTTTCTTTAAATTTTGTTTTGTATTGTACTAAATTTTGAAATTTTATGCATATATACAATTTCGAAGGGCAACACACTGGAGTTAATACCATATATGTTGTACGAAGCATAAAATTATGTATATTTAAAAGAAAAAGAAAAAAATGACTGCCTGCTGAGTTTCTTGCCGGATCTTCTCAGTTTGTGGCCGCCTTCCGATCCGGTGGTAGACTATTATATTGTGTTCAAATGTTGTGAAATTTGACAACATGTAAGTGTCCTTAAGGGGTCTATACAGAATAAATAGTTTGATTTGATTTGACTTAGTCGTCTTTTACAACATACACGAGCGTTGAATTGTATTCTCACAACATCACCACGCGGCAAATGCCCAGTCTGTCACTTATTTTTGTGCGGTATCAGTATAAGAATACAATTCAACACCCTCTATCTTACTCGAAGGTCAGATCAGATCAGGTCAATACTCAAGGGACTTAGACTCAAGCGACTCAAGGTTAGATCAATAAAAGACGACGACATATCTCCTCCTCCACTATGGAAGGGACTACCTGACCTACTATACCACGGTGGTCAAACGGGTTGGCATAGTTTTCTTTTGCCTGGGACGCGGTCGCCGCCTTCTGTGAGGCCGTAATCTCACGGAAGGAGGCGGCGGATTGTGTGCGAGTAGAGCTCCTATTCGGCGACACGTTCCGCCACCGGCGACTCGGACGGCGCAGGCGCGAGTATCTGCGCTTAATGCCACCCTAGCCGAGGCCGCGGGTGATCGGACCGGGGAATTGTCCGTCACCCGCAGAGAGGCTGACCGCGCGACGGCGACCGACGTCCCAGGACGTCGAGAGGTGAGGTTACCCGAAAGGGTATTCCGTTGGGCCGACCACTGACGCCAAGTCACATCTGCTCCGGTGGTCGGCCCAACAACGAGGTGACGTGGGTACGGGTGGGTTATGGGCCCGCGCGCCGTCCTTTCGTCGCCCCGGACGGACTGGACCGCGCGTGCGCTTACCATAGCCCACCCATAAAAAAAAAAAAAAATAGTTTTCTTTTGCGATTTCCTTCTCTTGCATAGATGTTATATGCATATTATAGCCCCTAGTCCCCACGGGTAAGAGGGATGGTCTATTGTATTCTTACTCCGTCACCACATCAAATATATAAATTAATACGTGAAAATTATCCAAAATCCCATTGTTAAGTTCGAGTTCAGTCCAAAACACGAAGGATAATATCATGTTAGCAACACGGAACACGGTTTAACTTCGTTATCCATAACATCAGTTATATTATTTGAGAAGCCATGACTCTTACTAACCCAGCAGTTAACCCTTCCGCGTTGACTGACAACCGCATTGCGCTTGCGGTTAATAACTAACTGTAGATAACTCAACAGTTTAAATTACATATTGTGAAACGAGTTTTGGGAACTCAAAGTAAATGTTTGCATATGTTATTGATTTTAATGTAATTGATTTAACTTGGGTAGTGTTTGGATTACTTATAAGAAATTATTTCCGTATGGTGACGGAGTGAAAATACAATTCACCACCCCCCTTTTATACCCGAGCGTGTAGTAAAAGGAGGCTAACGGGTGTTTTTGTCCATTTAACGACCTATCTAACCAGCATGGTATAGTAAGGTCAATTTCACGCTTATTGCGGAGGAGGCTCGAGCCCAGTAGTGGGATATTTATGAGCTGTGATGAGTAGAGTTTTGATTGCTTATATGAAATTATTTCCATGTGATGTCGGACTAAGAATACAATTCATCACCCACTTTCATGCCCGTGGGTGTCGGCAAGATGACTAAGGGATATAATATGCATATAATATTTATGCAAGAGATGGTAAACTCAAAATAAAACCGTATACCAACCCGTCTGACCAGCGTGGTATAGTAGGTTTATTTCCCTCCCAATATGGAGAAGGCTCGAGCCTGATAGTGGGACATATATGAGCTAAAATGACGAACGGGTGTTTTTGTGCATATAAAAGTATGCAAGAGCAGAAAATCCCGAAAAAAACACCCTATACCAACCCGCTTGACCAGCGTGGTATAGTAGGTTAATATCCCTACCAATATGGAGGAGGCTCAAGCCCAGTAGTGGGACGTATACGAGCTGTGATGATGTGATGACAATAAGAAATCATGAGATAGATTCTTAACGCGACTTAGTGCGTTATTTACGTCAATTGTGATACACTTATTTCATATCATTATCATTAGGTCAGCTCATGACCCACTGCTGGGCCCAATCTTCCTCTACAATAGAAGGGGAATTATTATATCAGACGCTGATCAGACGGGTTGGTATAGGGTTGTGGTTCGAATTTTTCTTCTCTTGCATAAATGTTATCTGGATATTATGTCCCTTAGTCCTTTTACGACACCTAAGAGCTAGAAATGGAGGCGTTAGCTGTATTTTTATTTCGTCACCATACGAATAACTTGATATTTATTTATTTATTTGGACAATCAAGAATTGTTACAACTACATATGCAAACTTAATAAACATTATTATGAAAAATAAACTAGATTTTGCACAATTTGTAAAGGTGCCACATCATGTATAATAAAAAAGGTAGGTACAATATTTCAATACTTATAGGTAACTAGCAACCCGCCCTCGCTTCGCTTCAGTTTCAGTCGCTTTACCTGCGGCGTAGTTCACGTTCCTGTGGGAATACTGGGATAAAATATAGCCTATGTTACTCCCTGATATTATAGCTTTCCATTGGTGAAAGAATTTTTGAAACCAGTTCGGTGGTTTAAGCGTGAAAGCGTTACAAACAAAGAAACAAACAAATAAACAAACAAACAAACATCCTTATTTTCGCATTTATAATATTAGTATGGATTAACATAATATTTAAATTTAATTGTAAGGAAAAAATTAAATTAAAGTGGAAATATGGCGAGAAAAAGAAATAACTAACTAAATTGAAAAAATAATTAATATGATTCAAATTCTTGCAAATAGCGGCTTCACATTATTAGTATATTGGGTTATGCCACATATGAATTAAGAGGTTCAAACCCTGAAAAAGTTGATAAATATACCTTAGGCAATAGCTTATCGAATTTTATCATCATTGTCATCATCTCAGCTCACATAAATCCCACCGTTGGGCTCGGGCCACTTCCATAATGACTTACTGGTCATATGAATTGTTTTTTATGTTGAGTATTCCTTCCTTTGCTTATTATTTGTATATTATATACCTTAGTCGTCTTTTATGACACCCATTGGCAAGAAAGGGGGTGGTAAGTTGTATTCTTATTCCATCACAATGATTTTATCAAAATGGATGTTATTTAAATGATTAATTATGCAAGGTGAATTGTCCAATCTTTCCATCTAGTACAAAGTCCTTATAACAAATAATTAAACAATATTATTGATTAAGAACAACGGAGATAAATAAGACGTGGGTGGTCTTATAAATTCTGACAAGGTGGTCCAACTGTTAGTCAATGATAAATGGTACACTACCGTTGAATAGGTAGAAAATACACTATTTTCGAACCAGTTCTCTAAGTTACATGTATTGAAATTCCAGAGTCTTAATGATGGTCATTTGCAAACAGCTCCACGATGCACTTCTGAAGCCGTTTAGAGAAAAAAATTGTCTGTTATATATATATTTTAAAAGGCCAGTATTGTAGCGGCAATGCTTTATTCTATCCTTACTAATATTATACATGCAAAAGTAAGTTTGTTAGTTTGTTACGCTTTCACGATTAAACTACCGAACCGATTTCAAAAATTCTTTCACCAATGGAAAGCTATAATATTAGGAAGTAACATAAACTATATTTTATTCCGGTATCCGAACGGAAACTATGCGGGTAAGACGATTGAAACCGAAGCGAAGCGACGGTGGATTGCTAGTTCTCTATAAACTAGTCGCTCGCCTAATTACGGAAATTAAAAAAAAAAAGTGTGTGTGTGTGCGTACACGCACACACACACACTAACAGCTATCAGGCGGCTAACAGGATACAATCTTTCTAAAAATGTTATCCTTCGAGCTATCCGTAGAAAAAACGATAATAGAAAAAGGTATTTAATACATTGAAAGTTTTATTATAACGCCCGGGTTGAGAGCCCTCAGCGCTCACCCGTAGTCCGCGTCAAGTTGTCAAGGCCATCTGCGGCCAACAGCTGTACACACACAAAAAAAAAATATTATAACGCATTATCTAGTTGAAATTTGCGACGGTGAGCGCGGATCGTAAAAATTTACGCTCATCATTTTTCCCTAATACGCAAAAAGAAGCACATAAAACTATAAAAACTATTCTATCTTCCAAATTACACAATGGTACAATCATAATCATCATCATCGCGGCCCATATACGTCCCACTGTTGGGCTCGGGCCTCCTGGGCCCACAATGGGAGGGAATTTGACCTACTATACCACGCTGGTCAGACATGTTGATATAGGGATTCATTTGGAGTTTTCTTCTCTTGCATAGATCTTATGCGCATATTACATCCCTTAGTCGTCTTTTACGACATCCACGGGCAAGATTGGGAGTGGTGAATTATATTCTTACTCTGTCACCACACGAATAATGGTACAATACATATGTATTTTTTAACAAATTGGTTGTTTTCAAAATGAGGTAGAACGAACATTCTGAATTACCTCGTTATTTTAAAATGCTTTTATTATCTTGGTTTGTATATAACGAAATTTGAATGTGATTTTCATCCCCTTCTAGACGTTGAATTAATTTGAATTGCACTTCATTTCAGTTCATATACGGTACTCGCCACTCCCTATCTTGCCCATGGATATCGTAAAAGATAACTAAAGGATATACGCATATAACATCAATGCACGAGAAGGAAAAATTCATGGGACTATTTGGGAAGTATTTCCACAAAAAAATAATTATTAAAATCGATTAATAAACGACGAAGTTATCCGCGAACGAACATAAAAAAGCATATATACGGTCGAATTGAGAAACCTTCTCCTGTTTTGAAGTCGGTTAAAAACAAAGCCCTGTCAATACGAAAAATGTCGAAATATCGGGCAATCCAAAATGAAATAAAAACGCAATAAAACCACTAAAATTGTTTTATTTATAGTAGAGGTATATTAAGAGATGTATTTTCAATCCACCAACACAAGGAGAAAAATTATATAATTCATCATCGTAGCCCACATACGTCCAACTGTTTGGCCCGAGCCTCCTCCATAATGGGAGGGAATTTAACCTACTATACCACGCTGGTCAAACATGTTTGTATATGGTTTCATTTCGAGTTTTACTTCTCTTGCACAGATGTTATGTGCATATTATGTCCCTTAGTCCTCTTTTACAACATCCACGGGCAAGATAGGGAGTGGTGAATTGTATTCTTTTTCCGTCACCACACGGAAAAAAATTATATACCAAGTATGTAAGCGTACTAAGGTTTAAGTACCGCCTCAGTATATCTTACTTAATACAGGTGTCTGAACTTACTAAGTGGCTTATCATTGTAGAAACTAATATGTCTCGACAGTTAAACTATCTATGAATAAAAACTAGCTAAGTGCGAGTCGGAATCGCGCACGAAGGGTGCCGTACCATTATCTATAAAAAGTGCAAAAAAAACGCCTTTGTCGTACGGGAGCCCCCTTTAAATATTTATTTTATTTTGTTTTAAGTATTTGTTGTTATAGCGGCAACAGAAATACACAATTTGAAAAATATCAATTGTCTAGCTATCGCGCTTCTTGAGTTATAGCCTGGTGATAGACAGACGGACGGACAGACAGCGAAGTCTTAGCAATAAGGTCCCATTTTTACCATTTGGGTACGAAACCCTAAAAATACAATGTGATAACTTTTATACTGTTTGGAAACTTTATAAATACAATTTTTGGAACGAAGTTCCTTACGGCAGGCTTGGAGGAGATAGGGATTTTGCTGCGCGACCGAACTGAAAAAAATGTGGTAGTAAAACCGTAAGAATAAAACCGTAAGAAAAAGTGCGTGGAATAAAACCGTTAAATGAGACGAAGTTGTTTTGACCGCCGTATCTCAAAAACTATAAGTGCTAGACCATTTTTGATAGAAATTTTGACCCCCCTTGCAGCCTACATTGCCGCCCGGACTACCCCTACCCCCCATTAGAAACTTCCCTCCCCCCCCTTCTTTTGATGTGAAACATCGTTCAACCTACAATTGTTTTGACCGCCGTATCTCAAAAACTATAAGTGCTAGACCATTTTTGATAGAAATTTTGACACCTCTTGCACGCTACATTGCCGCCCGGACTACCCCTACCCCCCAATAGAAACTTCCCTCCCCCCCTTCTTTTGATGTGAAACATCGTTCAACCTACAATTGTTTTGACCGCCGTATCTCAAAAACTATAAGTGCTAGACCATTTTTGATAGAAATTTTGACCCCCCTTGTACTCTACATTGCCGCCCGGACTACCCCTACCCCCCATTAGAAACTTCCCTCCCCCCCCCTTCTTTTGATGTGAAACATCGTTCAACCTACAATTGTTTTGACCGCCGTATCTCAAAAACTATAAGTGCTATTTATACGTATGTTTTCCATGTGGTGACGGTGAATACAATTCACCACCCCTTATCTTCCCGTGGGTGTTGTAACAGACGACTAAGGAGTATAATATACGGATAACATCTATGCAACAGAAGGAAAACTCGATATAAAACCGTATGCCAACACGTCTGACCAGCGTGGTATATTAAGGCAATGTCCTTTCCACAGCGGAGGAAGCCCGAGCCCTACAGTGGGACGTATATGGGCTGAGATAATGATCATCACACATCAGTTATCATCAGCAATATTTAACAAGTTATAGTCTGCCTAATTCCCTATACCAGTATAAAAATGCTAACCCTTAGAATAACGTATAGAAGGTAAGTTTGCGCACAAAAAGTGAAGCATTTCAATTGGAGCCTAATGGAGCTTACGCCGGAACCGTTCCGTAATGTACAAGTCATTGTACTGCACGTACGTACGCAACTCTTAAAAAATAAATAGGTAATGACGGGTTATGCATTCAAATGGTGTCATAACATATTTGAAAAACTTAAAAAGGTTTTTAACATTACTTTTAAAATTATTTCGACGATTTATGTTAATAAAAACAAAATTTGATTTCATAATTTGTATAGTGGTGTGCGTGTGTACGTGTGTAATCGTCTGGGCGCCATTAGTATTTTTAGATTCAAGTTTCGAACATTCGAAGTATTGACACTATCCTTCTATACGTTATTATTCTAAGTGCTAACCACACCGAATCGGTCACAACTCAACCGTATACATACTGAATTTCCAATTTGTTACATTCTTTTTTATAAACACTAAAAGCCGTTGAAATTTTTGAACAAATATTGTTTCGTTATGGTTTTTTTATGATAATCGGCACGGGTATTGTGTTATTTGGTTGAGTTGTTTATATTTATAAAGGCTTAGAAATTATATTTTTAAAGTATGCGGTAAAATCGATGCTTGTGTTTGGTTGCATTGAAGGTTGCTCTATTAGTTAAATCGAGATCAGTTGCCGCTTCATTCCACTCCGCCTGGTGTAGCCATAATTATTTGAATTATATTTGCGAATCAAATTATAATTGCCATTTGCGAATTATAATTCGTAATTATATTTATTATAATTATGTGATATAACGCGAACTATAATTCGCAAATACTTATAAATATTATATTGTTGTTAGAAGGGTTTCACACAGTAGTCAATACTTACTAGCCATGCTGTATGCAATTTTATATAAAATATGTCAGAAAATTAAAAAAATAGATTAAGCTGCTGAGTTTCTCGCCGGACTTTCTCAGTGTGATCGTCTTCCGATCCGGTGATAGTTTTTTATGTTAATTTAAGGTGAAATGTAAAAATTTACAGTTTGTAAGTTTCCCCGCGGAGTCTAGATATGCATAATAAATGATTTGAATTTGGTTTTTGAAATATAAACTTCTTGGTAGGTTCGTAGGTTTGGGTCGGGCGTAAATTTATGCAAGTCGTCAGCGACTTGGTAACATGATATATTAATAATAGAATTATATCTACAGCTATGACAATGTCATTTTATCTGTACCGATAGATGTGAAAGCCAGATAGATGTAAAATAATAAGCCAGATAGATAAGTTTTAATTTATAAATATTAAGATCAAATAAATAATTTGAATATCCGTGTGGTGACGGAGTAAGAATACAATTTACCACCCCCTCTCATACCCGTGGGTGTCGTAAAAGACGAGTAAGGGATATAATATTTGCATTTAATATGCATGCAAAGAAGGAAAACTCGAAACAAAACCTATATTAACACGTCTGACCAGCGTGGTATAGTAGGTTAATTCCCCTTCCTTAGTGGAGGAGGCCCCAGCCCAACAGTGGGACGTGTATGTGCTGAGATGACGATGATGTTCCAAAAATAACAACAGTTTGTTCATAGTTTCAAGTTTTTACTTCTGTCACCAGTCCTCATGACTGCTTTGTGTTCTTTTTTATCCATATAGATCTAAAATTATTACATTTAAACTCAAGTCATATTTATTATGTATTAAATTTGTGAATTAGGTTGTGAATTTTAAACTATATCTTAATTTCTTTTTTAATAATTTAGTACCCGCTCGGATGGTAAGTAATAAGTAATAACAGCTGTGTCTATAAATAATTAAAGCTTTTTACTTGAGTAAAAGTAATTACTTAAGACAAGGTAATTATTTCGTATTTTAAGAAACTGTCCGAAGCAAGAAATGTCAAAATTTTGGATTCTTAGCCAACTAATAGTCATCATTTTAATTATTTAAGCAAATGTTACTTACAATTGTAGACTATTTTACAATAAATTGTTTCTTAAAAATATCATCATCCCGTTCTTCGTATGACGCAGTGTAGGATGCCACCCACTAAGTGAAACGACGGTCTGTTCAAAATTACTGGACGTCGTTGGGCGCAGGCGGCACAGGACAGCACTTTGTGGTGAAACATAAGGGTGGCCTACAAGAGAGCAAGAGCACGATCATCATCATCATCACCATTTCAGCCTATCACCGTCCACTGCTGGACATAAGCCTCCCTCATTTTACGTCATGGAGTGTAGTCCTATAGCGCCTGCATCCAACGACGCCCAGCAACTTTCACTAAGTCCTCGGTCTAACTAGTTGGAGGAGTATTAGGACAGCGTTGTTTGTTACGTGCTCGCCACATACTCCATTTTTCTCCAGCGGTTGTCGGTTCGTCGAGCGATGTGGCCTGCCCATTGCCACTTCAGCGTGCTAATTCTTATTACTTAAAAGTAATAATTTCTGACTTTGCAGCGTTCATGGTCACGAGCGGACTGTACAGTGTATTCGAAACATCGGGCAATCAAAAATCAAATACAAACGCGATATAATCCGTAAAGTAATTTTATTTATAATACTCATAAGTACTCATTATTATTATATTTCTTAAATTATGATACGTTTGTCATCATAGCGGATTAAAGTTGTGATTTAAGTCCCTATACAGTTGTTCTATTGGCAATGATTAAAGTGTTTCCAATATCATCTCGTGGAATGTTATTTATATTCTATATTCTAAATGGTCACGTAGGAAAAGACATTTCCTTAGTTACATCTAAGTACGTAACAACTATTACTCCATGAGATGCAACCGGATAAAAAGTTGTCCTACCATCCGTCAAGTATAAAAGAGCCCTGTTAGATTAAATACTGTAAATACTAAGAGATCTATGTATAATGGTTTTGTTTAGGTCTGATTATTTTATGAAGCGCTACGGTGCAGAGTAATAAGGCAGTAATGAGAGTTCTACTTATATTGGAGTGCAATGTGTAGTTTTCACCCTGAGTTCAATAAACTGAAGTGCGAGAGAGACAAGTTTATCAATTATCGATAGATTACTAGTTATTATACAGAGTGTTTTATTATTTTCTTATAAAATTTTGAAAAAAGAAAGTCTTGTCTTAATAGTGGCGCTAATATATGCTAAACAAATTATATAAATTTCATTATTTCAGCTCATATACATCCCACTGTTTGATTTGAGCCTCTTTCACAATAGGAGGGAAATTAGTTGATCAGACGTGTTGCAGACAGCCCCTATCTCGCCCGTACGTATAATAAAAGACGACTAAGGTATGTAATAGCTCAGGCCTCCTCTGTTTTGGAAGGGAATTTGACATTATATACCACGCTGGTCAGACGTGTTGGCATAAGGTTTCATTTCGAGTTAATCTTCTCTAGCATCGACATTATTTGCAAACTTTATATCTCTTAGTCATGTTATACGACGTCCCGGGGAAAAGCGTGAGTGGTGAATTGTACTTTTACTCTATAAACACACGAAGAAATAGGTATATTAAACGCCAAATTATGTTGTTCATTGATCGAACTCATAAATAAAATACGTCGTAAAAACCTTCGTATATTTTAGACTCAATTTATAGGTCAAATAATGTCGCATATACGAGTAAATAAAATATTCAATTTGTCGAACAATAGAAAACAATTTTTGCTAAAAACAGTAACCTTTTTTACCTACGGCTTATATTTAAAAAATTAAAGAGTTTTAGTTCTTTATTTCGCATGAAAATATACTTAGTGATTTTAAACACCTTGTATTAGAGGCTCTCTGAGTGTAGTAGCAAAACAACTAATAGGACATTATTAAATACGACTAAATAATTAATTGTGATACAAATATAAATAACCGTGTAGTTTTTCGGTATTATGGTAAAGTAAGAATTATCATTCAATTCTTACTAGTAGGTAATTTATAATAAATAAATCTATACATGTATATATAATATCATCATAGTATGATTCTAAGTACCTAATAGTGATCTAAGTAGTTACCTCTTTTGCCGTTGATCGTGAATTCAATTTCTATACTGAATATTTAGTGTATAAAATATAAATAATTGTTGTTAGTGTTTAATGCATTCTTTTTTTAATAAGTTTATAATTGCTATTGCATATATATTATAAGCTTTTATATACTTTAGTCGTCATTTCTGACACCAGCAAGATAGGTATTGTAGTGTATTCTTACTTCATCACTACACGGATAACTAGTAATATCCTTTGCTATATTCAATAGTGGGTATTAATACGCTAATATTTGTAATATCTAGTCATTTCTGAGAATGAAATACATTTTACTTGCCCAGCAACATACGCGGTAACCGACCTATGGTACACATCCGTGCATAACACCTGCTAGCGATGGGTTACTAGTCTACCCAGTCTCCTTACTTCTGCTCTTTATACATAGTCTTAGAGATAAGTTTTTTAAAATGTATGCAGGTGTAATAACGATAATATTGAAGTTTTTTTTAATTTTTGATAAATAATTTGATATAATTACACGACTGCATAGGAAGTTGGTAAAAAATTAAATTTAGTTGCTGCCATTACTTTTTTTTCGGATAATAATTTCTAATTTTGGTTTATGATTGTGCCGTGCCATGTTTGAAATTACTCAGTGAAGTATAATCCAGTGACTGCACAGATGGCGTAGTGGTTAAGATACCGACCTATTGCGCCAGTAACGTGAGTTAGAATGCCATACGGGACAACTCTTTTTGCAATGCACAAATTGTTGTTCTGAGTGTTGATGTAATTTTTATCCGTAAATTATATGTTTGTAAAGTCCCACCGCTATACAAGGATTATTTCCTTATTACAGGTGTTGTCTTAAAAAAAAATTCCCAGATATGTAAATCTGTAAAGCAATGAGTATAACCGACATAGCACAAAGAATTAATACCACACTATATAAACTTTTTCATTGATATTATTATGTTTGTTTTTGATTTTTATTTCCCTTACGTTTCAAACACTTTAGTGATCATTATTACGATTGAAATAAAACATCTCACATTCAACTAGTTATCATTATTACAATAATTGAAACAGGAGTCATCATCATCATCATCGTAGCCTACATACATACATCTCACTGTTGGGCTCAAGCCTGCAATGGGAGGGAAATTGACGTACCACGATTGTTAGATGTCTTCGTATTTCCTTTTTTTTATGGGTGGGCTATGGTAAGCGCACGCGCGGTCCTGTCCTTCCGGGGCAATGAAAGGACGGCGCGCGGGCCCATAACCCACCTGTACCCACGTCACCTCGTTATTGGGCCGACCACCGGAGCAGATGTGACTTGTCATCAGTGGTCGGCCCGACGGAATACCCTTTCGGGTAACCTCACCTCTCGACGTACTGGGACGTCGGTCGCCATCGCGCAGTCAGCCTCTCTGCGGGTGACGGACAATTCCCCAGTCCGATCACCCGCGGCCTCGGCTAGGGAAGATGTCTTCGTATAGGGTTTCATTTCAAGTTTTCCTTCCCTTGCACAGATGTTACGTCCATATTTAATCCCTTAGTCGTCTCTTACGACACCCACGGACAAAACGGTTTGGTGAATTGTATTCCTACTCCGTCACCATGCAGATGATGTTATAGTGTTTATATTTGATTTTTATTTTCCCAACTTTCGAACACCTTTCAGCATTCATTACTACGATAGAACTAAAACATCTTATGTTCAACAAGTCATTGTTATTATAAAAATTGAAATAAGATTAACGAACGATGATGAATCGATCGTAAAGATTATTTGATGCATCTCTCAAAATATTTTTCAACGTAAATCATGTCTGCGTAAAGGTCGCTGCGTAGGTAGCTACAAGCTTTTAATATTAAGAAGAAATTAATACATATCAAATATTATTATACAATCCCACACATTTTACATACGAATAAACACCCATTTTCCGTGTGGTAACAGAGTAAGAATACAATTCACCACTCCCTTACCTTGCCCGTGGATGTAAAAGACGACTAAGGGATATAATATGCATATAAGATCTGTGAAAGAGAAGAAAAACACTAAATAAAACCCTATACCAACATATCTGACCAGCATGGTATTGTAGGTCAAATTACCACCCATTGAGGAGGAGGCCCGAGCCCAACAGTGGGACGTCTATGGGCTGCAATGATGATGATGATGGTGATACACCCATTTTTGTTCATGTTAGTTTTTGTCTATGTAGTGAAGGAGTAAGAATACAATTCACCATCTCCCTCTCTTGCCCGTGTGTATCGTAAAAGATAAAGTATGGAAATAACATCGATGTGAGACAAGTTAAACTCAAAATGGTAACCTATGTCATCACATCTCCACGGACGTCAGGGAACTCGGTCGGCCCAATGGCGAAGAGTGGAGAATTCGGATGACTCCAGGTAGGCAGCGGGTCATAAAATTTAAGTCAGACATTTTCAAATTTCTTTATATATAAATTTCTTGTGTTCGTGTCTATGTCACTGAACTCCTCCTAAACGATTGGACCTAGGGACACGAAAAAAGTATCGATACTTTTGGGTATTGAGTACTTGTCTTTCGATACCGATACTTTTTTACTCGATACTTTCTATTCGATACTTTTACTCAATGAGTACTTTTAGGCAGGTATCGTATCGAACAAATTGTAGAAAGTATCCATATTAAACTTGACCTTACGGCTCATGCTTATGGTAACGCCATCTAGGTAAAGCGTAACGAACCTTCTAAAAAGTGGCTCGACATTATTTTAATCGGAACACAGATGGACAAATTCCTAAAAAAAAAAGCTCATCACAAACTGGATTTTAGGAAAAGTACTCAGTACTCGATACTTTGGAGTATCGATACTTTTGTTTCGATACTTTATTGAGTATGATACTTTTTCTTCGATACTACTCATGAGTACAGTATCGATACTTTCGTTTCGATATCGTGTCCCTGGACCGATGTTGGCGAAGTTTGTTGCGTGTGTTTAAGAGGACTCGAGGCTGGTTTAGATTCACAATTGGAGCCGGTAGGTGGCGCTTATTTGAACAGAATAACGTTTGTTGGGTTAGGTAGTATATTAAAAGAATGTGCATTACATATGGAGTCGACCCCAAGTAATTGGGATAAGAGCAGGATGGTGATAATGACGGATTTCTTGAGTCAGTCATCTGAAAAAAAAAATCGAGTTAGTTTTAAGTCGCCGCTCTTCCGCGGGTGACGTGACCGGGGAATTAGTCCGTCACCTGCCGAGAGGTCGACCGTGTGAGGAAACACTTCCTCCCCAAGGGAGGGACGTCAGTCGGTGGGAGGGTACCCATCAAGGGGGTATTCCGTCGGGCCGACCACTGACGTCAAATCACCCTGCTCCGGTGGTCGGCCCAACGACGAAAGCGACATGTCACGGGTGGGTTACGGGTGTGCGTGCTTACGTTTCTGTCACCCCAACGGAGTGGTGTGAGGAGTGCGCCGACCGTAATGAGTTACCAGCCCCAAAAAAAAAAGTCGCGGTTCTTAAGCGGCTAAAAAAATTTACTTTAAAAAAAAAATACTATGCCCACCGTAGAGCCTGAACCGTAGAGATTGAACACATCAACATATGAGTAAATTCTTAAAAATTCTTAACTTTTTGGGTGACTTCACTCGCATCACAGATAACTACGATTTCATACAGGCCGCTCGACGCCTTAACCTTTCGGGTAAATAACGCTTTGACGGATATAAATAGATAGATATCTAAATAAAGTTTCTTCTCAGAAATGATAATAGTACGGTTTTGATAATAACGGTATTTCAAGTCTTCGTTGATCTTGTTGCCTTAAGGTTACAAGCTGTTATCGTTATAATCGAATCCTTTGAATGTAAAGGGCAGTTTATACATACTGTTTACGCCCAAGCATGGAATTTATTTAGTTAATCATTATTTTCATCATTTTGGTTCATATACGTTCCACTGCTGGGCTCGAGCCTCCTCCATATTAGGAAGGAAATTAACCTTACCATGTTGATTAGACAGGTTGGTATAGGGTTTTGTTTCGAGTTTTCCATCTCTTGCATAGATGTCATATGCGTAATGCGTATGCCCTTAGTCGTCTTTTACGACACCCACGGGTATTAAGTTTTTCTTTAGTTAAACTCTGATATTTTTGATTATTTTATATATTTGAATTAAGAGCACTAGTTACAAGTAGCAACGATGAGAGAGAGAGAGAGAGAGAGAGAAGTAATTATAATTTGTGTATTAAAAAGATACGTTTTTTTTGGGATGGGCTACGTACGACAGCGCACCCGTCGCCCGGCTTCGTCCGGGGCGACAGAGGGGCGGTGCGCGGCCCCGTGACCCACCCGTGACACGTCGCCTTCGTCCTCGGGCCGATCACCGGTGCAGGGTGACTTGTCGTCAGTGGTCGGCCCGACGGAATACCCCTGCGGAGAACTCTCTCCTCTCGATGTCCCCTCCTCGGGGACGTCGGTCGAGGTCACGCGGTTGGCCTCTCGGCGGGTGACGGACTAAATCCCCAGTCCAGTTACCCACAAAAATTATTTTTTTAATTTATTTATTTTTTTTAAAGCAGTGGCAAACGAGCAAACAGTACACCTGATGGTAAGTGTTGCTGCCGCTCATGGACCTTTACAAGGCCGCTGCCTACCGCGAAGAAAGTGAAGGGAGTGTGAATGCGTGCATTGAGGCTCGGTGATACCATAGGCACCATCAAAACCCTCCACACGAAAACACCCTAATAAAAAAAGAAAATACGTCTACCGTCTACTTTATAAGACGCCTTAAGAATAAGTAATACACAACATAAACTTATTTATAGACCAATTTAGATTAGCGCTTGAACATATACTGATACAATTATTATCTTCAGACAGAAAAGGCTTTAAAAACTATTATTATTCTTTAGGTACTTTTTTGGGCAGTATATTGAATGGGCGCATGCCGTGATGAAAGAGCGGCCCGCAGCCCCATAACCATATTCTCCACATTCGCCATTGGGCCGAGCCCCGATACCGATTTCTTTATCCTCCGTGGCCAGCCTGTCGGGATACCCTTTCGGGGAACGCCTTCTATCGCTTTGGGTTATAACCCCACGTGTGAAAATACGTTTTTATAATTTTCAGCTTTCCATATTAGTATTGAGAATTGAGAAAGAAAGAACTTGTGATTTATGCTGGATTTTTATGTCAGATGCCTGAATCATTACACATATGGCGTATTTCTGAAGTTGCATATATTTCTATAAGTTCTTTTTTTATTGCAAACGGTTGCAAATGAGCAAACAGTACATCTGATGATAAGTATTGCTGCCGCTCATGGTTATTGCGCGGCTATTGCCTACCGCGAAGTGCGTGCAATGAGGTTCGGTGATACTTAAGGCATCACTAAAACACTCCACACGCTAACACCCTCAGAAAATTGGGTATCCGGCTCTCTCGCTCACGGTCGGTCGATTTTCTGCGAGAGTGTGGTACTACCCTGGACGGACCGGCCGGCGGCTGTAGACTATCAACAGTGTGGTCCTACCATTACTACTTAATGAAAATATAATTATTTGTCTAACTCAGAATTCACTTCTGAGGACCCTCAATTGACAAGTAAATCGATATATTAGTTGATCACGAGAAAATGTAACAAGAGGTAAGTAGATGCTTATACCATTGCATAAGATATAAAAGGAATTGCAATGTGCGCAGCACCTTATCCGAATATTTCCCACAGGCTCGACCTGAATAGTGGAGCATAAATCGTTGTTAAATGCGTCTTGCACCTGGCTATGAAGTATGCAACCTTAATATAGCCATACTTTTTGTATGGCTTAAGTTATGAGAGGTATAATCCTCGATCGATCGATCTCATCGGTACAGTTTTTTTATTAATAATCCATTATCTAATTCTTCATTTTGATATAGCTACATATATAATGTTAGCGGTAATACATCATGTGACCATATCGTTGACGATTTGCATGACTTTACTCCTCTTCCAAGCCTGTAAAAGTTTTCACTTCCAAAAAGAAAATAAAACATTGATATAAGTTGTTAAATTTCATTAACGCAGAATCAATGCCCATTATTAATAATACTCTAATTAATATTATAAATGCGAATCTGAGTTTATTTATTATGCTGCGCTTAAACCGCTAAACCGATTATAAAAAATCTTTAACATTAACAGCGAGTAACAGGCTATATTTCATCACTGTATTCCCATTGGAACTGGACTACATACACGAGTAAACATACTATTCGAGTAAAACATCTAAACCAATAAACAGATTTTAATATTATTTCAAAGGGAACAAGAACTATGTGGATATAAATAAATAAATATATTTGCTAGTCAAGCATATAATAACATGGCAATAGAGATATTCATTGTAAATAAAACTACTTTTACGGATTATATCACGTTTGTATTTGATTTATGATTGCCCGACGTTTCGAACACTTTGCAGCATTCATGGTCACGGGCGGACCGAACGCGATATAATCCGTAAAAGTAGTTTTATTTATAATGTGTAGTGCTCGCGTAAACATCAGATATCAGAGATATTCATATTTCATATTCCGATTCATATTTTGAATTGTTTCTTATTACTTATACCATACGTCAACCACTCGTGATTCTAGTTTGGTTGCGCCATTTCTGTGATCGCTTACGTTCCTTGTTGTACACTACAATTATTCACAGCTTATGAGTTGTACCACAATTATGGTATATTTACTCCAATTATTGTTTGTTTTTATATTTTTATATACTTGTATGTGACTCAGATAGAAGTCTATTTTTACTTTGCCCACGTGGCGGTGTGTTACGAATACAATTATTACCACCATTACTTATCTTTTTTATCCGTGTGGTGGCGGAGTAAGAATACAATTTACCAACCCCATTCTTAACCGTGGGTGTCATAAAAGACGACTAAGGGATTATAATATGCATACAATATATATGCAGGAGAAGAAAAACTCGAAACAAAACCCTACGCCAACACGTCTGACCAGCGTGGTTATAGTAGGCAATGTCCGTCCCATAGTGGAGGAGGCTCGAGCTCAACAGTGGGACGTGTATGGGCTGAGATGATGATTACTTATCTGTGGGAGTAATAAAATGAAATAATAAAATAAACATGTCCACCCGCTGTTCGGGGACGTCAGTCGTCGTCGCGTGGTATGGGATGAAACACCTATCGATGAATCTCCGCGCCTGCACATAACACTCGTGGACTGCCAACGGTAGGTATAAAACTATTTTGTGATTATGGGGGTCTCTCTAATTTCTGATTATATAGTTGGAGAGTTCGAAATTAATATTATTATTATACTGGAAGGGCCCACACATTTGTTTACAGACGCTAACACTGTGAGTAGCGTGACCTTTTAACTAATCATATATCTATATGAAGGCGTAAATACAAAGTTAATTTATATACAAGTTTACGAACAGTTATAACTTGACCTTACCTAAGCCTAATCTTGTAAATTGACTAAGCTAAGATTACACCTAACGCTACTTAATTACAATGTATGAAGTAATTGCTAACATTTAAGATACAAACTTGCTATATTGGGATTACACTGGCATCTGATGATACTTAATTAAGCTTATCACATGAACATAGACAATGTGGCTTTGTTTCAATTTAACTTACTTTTAACTACATTCATCGTCATCATCGCAGCCCATATCGTCTCACTGTTGGGCTTGGGCCTCCCCCATAATGGGAGGGAATTTGACTTATTATACCATGCTGCTCAAACATGTTGGTATAAGGTTTTATTTCGAGTTTCCCTTCTCTAATGTGCATATTATATTCCATAGTCGTCTTTAACGACATCCACGAGTAGGATAGGGAGTGGTGACTTGCATTCTTACACCGTCACCGCATGGACTTAATTAAAACTTATTATTTATTCAATTAATATAAGACACATAATTTTTAAGTATCTTAAATTAAATCTTAAAGTAGATCATTATTTTATTGCATCAATATCTTTACACATATATTTAGTACCGTGGAGGTCGTAAAAGACGCCTAAGAAATATAATAGCTAATTATATCTGTGCAAGAGAAAGAAAAATTGTAATAAAACCCTATACTAACCCGCTTAGCCAGCTTTACAGGTTGCTCAATTTCTCTCTCATATGAACTGTGATGACTTTAAATATAAGATTTGACAACAGAATTTCTTCACTTTCTTCTTCACTTCACTTCACTTAAGAGTGGTAGGACCACACTGTCAACAGTTATCTGTCTACAGCCGCGGGCCAGTCCGTCCGGGGCAGTACCACACTCTCGCAGAAACTCGACGTCTGAGTAGTAGCGATTTGTTACTGCGCTTCGTACGGTGAGCGAGAGAGCCGGAAGCCCAACTTTCTGAGGGTGTTTGCGTGTGGAGGGTTTTGGTGATGGCCTTGGTATCACCGAGCCTCAATGCACGCATTCACACTCCCTTCACTTTCTTCGCGGTAGGCAACGGCCTTGTAAAGGTCCATGAGCGGCAGCAACACTTACCATCAGGTGTACTGTTTGCTCGTTTGCCACCGTTCGCAATAAAAAAAAAAATCTTTTAGTAATAAGGTAGTTGATATAAGCCTTTGCAGAATTTATTTACTTCATTATTTATCTGTATTTTCGTGTACCAGAATCATTAGGTGTATGTTTGCCAAATTGAGCCAACTAATTACCTAAGATGTTTTGTTTTTACTACCTATATTAGCAGTATTTTATATATAAAAGAAATAATAATTTGAAATTTGATTCCTATAATAATTGGTCCTTGTAAGCTTATTTCTAGTAATAGGGTTGCGATGTTGTCAGTTTTCTGACTCCATAAATGGGCCGGCTCATTCGAGATAGTACTATATTCTCTTAAAACTTCTGTTTTTTCTGTTCCGGTCTATGGTCGATACACACGCTTCCACTTTGTCAAGATGAGCTATTCTTTTAATAATTGGTCCTTGTAAGATTATTTCTAGTAATAGGGTTTTTTTTGGGGGTGGGTTGCGGTCGGCGCACTCCTCGCACCACTCAATCTGGGGTGACAGAGGGCGTAAGCACGCGCACCCGCAACCCACCCGAACACCAGGTCGCCTTCGTCGTTGGACCGACGACCGGAGCAGGGTTACTTGTCAGCAGTTATCGGCGCGACGGAATACCCCCTGCGGAGTACCCTCCCATCGACCGACGTTCCCCCCTTCGGGGAGGACGTCGGTCTTTCCTCGCGCGGTCGGCCTCTCGGCAGGTGACAGACTAACTCTCCGGTTCAGTCACTCGCGGCCTAGGCTAGGAACGCATCAGGCGCAGGTAATCGCGCCTACGCCGCCGCCTCAGTCGCCGGCGGCAGCTCGCGTCGTCAAGGAAACGCTCCTCGCTTACGCGCCCCGTCGCCTCCTTCCGCGAGACTACTGTCTCGCAGATGGCTGCGACCGCATCTCAGTTCAACCGGGCACCAAGTAATAGGGTTGCGATGTTGTCCCTTTTTTGGCTCTATGAATAGGTTTGCTTATCAGGGGTAGTCTTAAAACTTTTTTCTTTTTGGATAGTCTAAGATCAGCACACGACTTCCATTTTGCCCGGAGCGACATAAGCGCGCGGCCCCATAACCCGCCATATTCTCTTCTCTTCGGTATGAAGTCGGCCACTGGTATTGAATCCTTGACGTCCGTAGCCAGCCCTATGGGATACCCTTTCGGAAACCATATCTCACTGACATTTTTCCCGAAGCGTCGTCCTTACGCATCAGGCGCAGATTTGCTCGCCTGCACCACCCTAGGCAGCGGTGATGCACTGCGTCAACTTCGTAATTTAACCTACTATACCACGCTGGTCAGGCATGTCGGCATAGGATTCTATGCCGAGTTTTCCTTCTCTCGCATAGATGTTATCTGTATATCATATCCCTTAGACGTTTTTTACAACACTCCCTACGTTATAAAAAATATGGTATACGTTATAATACATTAATATTATAACACATAAAATATACGTCGTAAATAAACGAAAATATATTTTCAAATACTAACCCTAAAAATAGCTATAAAGTGATTGATTTCTACAATAAGGAAACGCAATAAGAAGGCGTAAAATAGGGCGATGATACTCTCACGTCAGAGCCCTTTTAGACAACTGTATTGGATGACAGTAAATTTAATTTTCCTTCAGATGTCAAAACAATAGGCGTGTTAAAAAAATATTGCACGTTATTATAGTCCATAAAATATAGGATGATCTCTGTGACAGTTGTCCCTAGTGCTGTCACGCTTACGATAAAGACCGTATTTTTTTATTGATAAAGCTCTTTATTTTTATAATTGTGATTTTCTATTATACCTAATTAAAATACAATCAATGAAAATCTTTTTGAAATTATTTCAAACAAAACTGTTTTTTGACTGTTTTAATTATTCAAAAGGTCAAGACAATCAAGGTCTAGGCCACTATTATCGTCATCACAGGAGCGTTCCTGCTAGAACATTTATCATTTTTTGCCAAATAGGGACATTCGTTAGATCAATCAATCAATTACGACTGTTTTATAAATAAATATATCTAGTTCATTGAAAATAATGCGAACATAATATTATCATCTTCTCGGAGACGAAAAGTAGTTTTTTAATGTTTAATTAATTCAATTTATGTATTTTATAATGTAACCGTCTGTTTTAATTGTAAAAAATATGTTAAAAGTTTTATATAGGCCCTGTATTGGGTTTATTTCTTTTATGAATAATTGAATAAAGATCGGTTATCGATTTAAGTATATCGACTTGCCCATCTCTTTTTTATTTTCAGTCCAGTAAGACCTTGTACGTGCGTAAGCGTCATTTATGTATAAAATGTTTACTAGGTATTTCAGCACTTACTAGGTACATTTTAGGCAAGAATATTAATATTTTTATGTTTATAATATATTGCAGTTCAGTTGCAATAAACCTGGCACGAAAAGAATGAAAATATGTTTGATACAAAATGAAATTGTAAACATGTCCCTCGTTCAAACTTCTTCTTCTTCTTATTTAATGGCAATGAGCTACAGTAATATGAGCTATTGGTGCCAGTGTCGAGTATTATATTAGTTATTCACGTCTTTAAGTCTTCGTCTTTCAGTAAGTCGTTGGCGTGATTTGGTACTGATCAAGTCATGCCTTCTCTGGGAATTTTGCCAGAATGTCAAAATGCACGCAATTTACTATTATATCATATTCACTTTATTTCAGAATTTTATCCGCATTAAATTACATAAAATATCAGCAAAATTATTCAATATAACACTGTAAAACACTAAAATAATGAATAAAATATAAAGCGCTACATGACATTTTGACATTCGCATCAAAAGTCGCTCGTTCAAACTTACTTCGTAGGTTTCGTTGACATCTGTCACAGAGATCAAGCTATATTTTATGGACTATAGTTATATAAACAGCTAGTTATATAAATAAATAGACTAGCAGAACCGACCACGTGTTGCTGTGACTAAGGTTTTTGTTATGTTATATTACATTTTAGTAAACTATTTATGTTATTGAATTGTAGCTTATATGACACTTTTGTAGGTTTGACGTAGCAGCGCCATCTATTACTTACTCAATCCAGTCAACAGATATCGCCATCTGTTAAAATCGTTTGGAGTTAACAAATATTTGTGAATGTCAAATAATAGACAAATAATTTTCAATAAAATAATATTGCGACTGTAAATTAAGATGTAAGCTATCCTCCTATCTTTCAAGTTGTATCAAACTGCGCACAGTGTGCAAAGACTAAAATCGGTTAAGTGGTTTAGGAATCCATCGCGGACAAACAACGTGACACGTAATTTATATATATTAAGATTATATCAAGAAAATGTCGAAATAAAACTACCCCGATTCGCTTGGTCAGTGTTGCATGATAAGCCAATTTCCTTCATATCGACCAAGCTCAGGGTCAATTGTAATGCCACCGAGGTCAAGGAATTTGTACCAGTAGCCCAGTCCAATGGCAATGGGAAGGGCGTTTGGTAGGTTATAGAGACCAACCTTACCCGGAAAAAGGGGTCAATAGTAGTTACGAGTTACGTATAAAGAATACAGTTTTATCGTTTTGATTTTGGTTTTGGTGTTATTATATAGAGTCGCTGTATTTAAACAATTTTTATGTAGTGACAGAGTAAGAATACAATTCACCATCCTGTCTTACCCATGGATGTAGTAAAATACCGCTAATATATCCCATATTAAGCATATAATATCTATGCAACATAAGAAAAACGCCATACAAAACTCTATACCAATCCGTCTGACTAGCGTAGTAGGTCATTATCCCACCCATAGTGGAGGAGGCTCGAGCCCAAAATTAAGATGCCTATGTGCTGAAATGATAATGATAATGACGATGACCTTTGTTATGAGATTCATTAAAACTATCTAAAGGACCACCAGTAGAATGGGCAATAGATCAATGGGTCAAATCTACTGGTCAATTTAAAACATCAACTGCAGTCGTGAATCCTCCTACCAAGTATGACGTCATCGTCGTATTCTTCACAGGGTGGTATGTCAATTTACCTCCCGTTATGGAAAAGGCTTGAGTCCTTGAGAGGTAAATTGATCTACACGACTACGCTAATCAAACGTATTGGTATAGGGTTCTATTACGAATTTTTTTTTTCTTTCGTATAGATGTTATGTGGGTATTAAATGCAACTGGGGCAGCGTAGGCGTGAATACCTGCGCCTCATGCCGCCGTAGCCGAGGTCGCGGGTGACGTGACCGGGGATTAGTCCGTCACCCGCCGAGAGGCCGACCGCGTGAGGAAAGACCGACGTCCTCCCCGAGGGGGGGGACGTCGGTCGATGGGAGGGTACCCCACGCAGGGGGCATTCCGTCGGGCCGACCACTGATGAAAAGTAACCCTGCTCCGGTTGTCTGCACAACGACGAAGGCGACGTGGTGTTCGGGTGGGTTGCGGGTGTTGCGTGCTGTACGCCCCTCTGTCGCCCCGGGCGGAGTGGTGCGATGGGCGCGCCGACCGCAACCCACCCCAAAAAAAAAATGTACGTATTAAATCCTTTGTCTTTTGCGATGCCCACGGATAAGGGAGAGGGAGATGAATTTAACTTACTACACGGTAAAGAAAGTGGTAGTAATACATTGTATTCTTAATCCATCTCTACGGGGAATAAGACTTTATTTTTGGGGTCAGTGGTCAGCCCGACGGAATACCTCTTGAGGAGTACCCTCCTATCGACCGCCGTCCCCCCTCCCCCAGGGAGAACGTCAGTTTTACCTCGCGCGGTCGGCCTCTCGGCGGGTGACGGACTAACTCCCAGTCAGTTACCCGCGGCCTCGGCTAGGGAGAACGAATACGACTATAGACTCAATTAAACTAATAATGACAAACTTTGACAAATAAATACAAATAGAGAAATTAATTCTGAAACGTTTGTCATCTTACAAAATATATTTTCAAGTCTCCGGATACGTGGTGTAGGAATTTTTAATATCCCCAAACTTTCAATCCTTTTCTATGTCAACTGACTACATGCTTACAAAAAAATATAATATTGGGCTACATTTGTTACTCCCAAGAATTCCACAAGGGGAAATTTGATTTACGGAACGGGACCTAAATTAATGTTGCGAAAATGTGAAGTAATTTTTGGAAATAAAGATTTTTTCTTTGTAAACAACGAATTGGTATGTATATTTCTGAGTATAAATGGAATTCGTTAATCCTGAAATAAGGTTAAGCATATTTTATCAACGGTACATGAAAATCACGTTTATGTTTTCTACGAACTTAGAACTTTAATAAGTTGTCCTAATATATTGCTTTGCTTTCTGGTATAATTTTGTGAAAAATCTTGTGATTTACTAGGGCTTTGCTTGCCTCATGATACAGTTATGTGCCGATTTCTCTATGTGTTATTATTTTTTTTCTCACCAAACCAAACGTTGCTTACTTATTTTCCTCAGAATATAATATGAATAGAAATCCCCAAGGACAGATTAGAGTCGCTGGAGTGGCGGAGAGACTTTGGGTCACTATGTGTACTTTACAGATTCTTCTATGAGAAGTGTTCTCAAAAACTGTTTGACTTAGTATCGTCATCGTCATCGTTTTACCAACGTACAACTCGAAATCGCAGCAGGGGCCCCTAAGTTGGACATACTTCCAAAATGTGGCGCACATCCTTAATTAGCGTAGCGCATCTCATGATATTGGAGCGCATATTCTCTTCCAAGTATATATAGATACTTACCGAATATTCCGTCGCCGGTAAGCACTTGCACCATACAAAATATAAGACTGCTGTGTCTTCGAAAATGCGATGGAGATGCGATGAAAACGCCTCCATAGTTCCCCACTCTGTTACTAGGCTAGGCGAGCTGGGTAAAGTGTGACCCGAAATTCCAATTTCAGTCGAGGTGTGGACCTAGATATTTTATCTGGGCTCGCACCGGTTCTGCATCCTCAGATACACTGGTGTGTGCTTCTTAGGGAAACCCGATCGTGGGCCATGTAAAAGGCAGTCCTGAGTTTTGTCCAACGAATCTCTCAGTCTTAGCATGCCAATCCGGTCTATAACGAGCACTACTTCTCTCTGTGGCAATAGCAGCTCCCCGAAGTCCGCCCTCTTCACTACGACCAGGGTAACATCCGCATACCAGATAATTCCCATCTCGGGAAAGAGCTAAGCCAGTCCAACTCGAGGTTCTACAGGATAGGACAGAGGAACGAGCCCTGTGGAACGTTTTACTCCACCCGAGGGCTATGTATGCACCCGCCTTTCCCCTTCCATAGCAAGAAACTTCTTTTTTAGCCACTACTTTCATAGTCAAGGACTACAGATTAGCCAGTGCGTAATTATTCACCGGCCGTCCCTGAATTCATATTGTCTGTAACAGTCCCGACCGGACTTTTTCGAGGACTTCAACCCTCGTTGGGAATGTAATTGTTGACTTGACGGCATCCGATGGAGTTGATCCAGTTGGATGTAAAGTTCTTAGTCGTATTTTACAACACCCAAGAATAATGTAAGTGTTGCTAATATTCGTAGCCTGTCTGTCTCCACACAACAGAGTTAATTACGTTGTATATATCTTCGAAGATTATATTAAATTGTATATATCAATTATAATTATATTAAATTGTATATATAAATTATATATATATATATATATATATATATATATATATATATATATATAATATATTAAATTGTATATATCTTCGAAGACTTTGTTAATTAACGACAGCTGACAAAACATTGAGTAGGTCCCTAGAAATATTTTTCCGTACTAATATCATTTTCAGTTAAAAGATAAATTAATAATTCCTTCTATAGATATAATTATGTTATTTGGAAAATTATTTTCCAACAACATAAAAAAGGAAATTTATTACACGACTTGCAAAGCAAAAAAAATCTTGCTTCCCAGATAATGAGTTGAAAATTTCTACATTAACTTTTAGATGTCACTTCAACAGTTGGTAAGAAAATTCTTTCAACTAAAGAGGTAAACTTTTTCTCTGTCAAAGATAATTTGAAGTAGTGCTTTTGTTCAGGTAAACCATCCAAATAGGTTGGTTAAGACTTATTTATTTAAGATTTATATTTTTTAAATATTGACATATAACATTTGTATTTATAAATTTCGAATTCTTTGTTTATGTCATTTGTTAATTATATGTGCAAAGGGCTCTATAGATGGCGACTCTAAAATTACTAGATCGCGCTATGGTTTCATTGCAAGTCTTAGTATAAATATGTTCAGAATTGTTTTTTTTGTGTGAATCGTTTGTGGAATATAGAATACACTCATTTGCAAAAAAAACGGGCACCTAAGCAATGAGCCATTTCAAATGTTAATATTTCTTTGTTTGATAATTATAGGTAGTTTTATCCACACAATTTGCTAAATTAATAAGAAAATAATCGTTTTCATCAGTATTTCATAAAATTTAGATACAATTTATGGGAAATAATGCTAAACCTCGCTAGTAGTGTATATTCGCTAGTAGTGCATATGCTCATGAAGTAAAAATAAAAAAGTTTTTTTGTTTGTTTTTCTTTAATAAAGTAAAAGCAGATAAATGTTTAGTATCGAGTGTGACCCCCTCTAGCTAAAATCACAGCTTGAATTCGTCTGGGCATGCTAGCGAGTATATCCCGGATACTTGCTTGCGGAATACGTTCCCACTCCGCAGTAATCACATTCTTCAGTTCTCTGATGGTCTGCGGAGCCGGGTGTACTGATCTCACATGCCGTTTCAGAACGTCCCAGACATGCTCTATGGGATTGAGGTCGGGACTTCGAGCTGGCCAATCCAAACGACGAATGCCGACCTCTTGCACATACGCATTAACATCGCGGGATCGGTGGGCGCGAGCATTGTCGTCCATAAAAATCGAGTCTTCACCTAGAGCGGCCAATGCGGGTTGTGCATGAGAAATTAGAACTTCCGTTATGTATCGATGCCCAGTCAGTGAGCCGTTTTCAATGAAGACTAACTCTGTACGATCCATTGAATTTATTCCTGCCCAAAACATAACAGAGCCCCCACCATAAGGTGTGATTTCTTCGAAACATGCCTCTGCAAAGCGTTCTCCTTGTCTTCTTAGCACTCGCCGACGTCGATCTTCACCGAACAGAGATATCCTGGCTTCATCAGAGAACAAAACCCTATTCCAATCGTCTTGAGTCCATGATTCACAATTTCTAGCGAACCTAAGCCTGTGAACTCTGTGCTCACGGAGTAATTTGGGGCCGCGGGCCGGGCGGTGACTGCGTATATTGGCAGCGAGAAGCCTCCTCCTGACCGTCCATAGACTAATATGCACATTTCTTACTTCTTGGAGGTTGTTCTTAAGATCCACATACGAAGATTTGCGATTTCTCAATGCGCGACTCACAAGAAAACGATCATCCCGTGGTTGGGTACATGGTTTTCTTCCAGAACCAGGCCTTCTCTCGACGGAACCAGTCTCCTGATATCGCTGCCAGGTCCTTTGGACTGTCGAGCGACTAACATTTAGCCTCCTAGCCACGAAACATTGGCTGCAACCCTCTTCAAGCAGCGCGATAATTTTGGTAGCTTTTACCACTTTATCTACCATTTTTGATACAGCCAAACAGCATTAAATAAAGCTTTGACAGTCAAGGATATGAAATTAATCGATAAAAATTGAATAAAAGTTATGAAAGTCGATGTTAACTTCTGGAACTTCGCGCCAAAAATGTAGGATAAAAAGGGGTTTTCTGTAAAAATGAACATCAAATGAAAAATTGAATTTAGAACGTACTTTTTTAAATACCACAGCATTTTTAAAACCGGCCAGTAACGTGTACAAACGATTGAAACCTTTTTGGTATTGTATCTTTTTAAATATGAATGAAAATCAAAACCGCCCGTTTTTTTTGCAAATGAGTTTATATACAAGTATACGTTATACCTGTGTCTTATTTCACGCCTCGGACCTAGAACGTCGTACATGGTCCTTAGCGAGTCGGATTACCGGAAGTGTTCGCGGTAGTTGGTGTCCGTCAGTGTTGGTACCGTGGTAGTAGCGACTAGTGTTGCTCTACCCCTACGCGTTCCTGTTGGACGGTGAATTGCTGTCCAAAGCATTCCCACAGTCGGGCGTTGTTAAAACGTCGCTGTTGGGTATTGCCGGGTTGTAATACCCGGAGGAGGAAGGCGCAAGGAGGGACGACCTGTTGGCAGAGCTGCAACATAAGGCCAGTTCGCCCGGTGGAAGACCGCTCGCCAAAACATTGTAGCAGTGAGTGCAGTATTCACCTTTGTTTTGGTTTAGCCTTTAATTAATTAAGAAAAAATGGAAGCGTTGCTTAATCTTCAAGAAGATATCTGTAACAATATGATTCGTTCAAAAACAAACTTTATGAAATCCCCGAAGGAAAGATTAACTGATTCTTATATTGGAACTCGTATAGATAATTTATATAAACAGTGGAATTTATTTTTGGATAATCACTCTATGATAATGAAAACTGGGAAGAGAGATGAAATACATAAATCGGATTATTATAAAAATGTATATGAGTGTCGAGGAATTTTACGTGCAATTCAAAAGTATCTATGTAAGAGAAGGAAGACTTGACATAAAGTATACAACTCGTCCAACCAGCGAGATATGAATTTTTTTGGCAGGCTATGGTGTACGCACGGCGTGCCTCCCCTGCGGAGCGACAAGAGGGCGGCGTGCGACCGCATAACTCGCCTCATTCTCCTCTTCGTCATTGGGTCGACCACTGGTACCGAATTCTTGCCTTCGGTGGTCAGTCCATTGGGATACCTTTTCGGGTATCCTCTCTTCCCGACGACGCCCGGAGCGTCGCTCTCTTGTGGTCTACCTCTCCGCAGGTGACAGACTATTCCCAGGTCTTGTCACGTGCCAGCGTGATATGGTATGCTAATTTCATCTGTTACTGTGAAGGAGGCTAGAAGCCAACAATGGGACATGTATGGGCTGAGATAAAGAATGTGTAGACATACTTCTTCAGCAAGCGGACAAGACTTTTTTCTTTTCTGAAGAAGTCACAATAATTAGCTTAGAGCTTACCAAAAAACCAGCAATTGCTTTATTCATTTATAGAACCAAGCTGTTATACAGATAAACCAAACAATAATTACATTGTTTTGTCTCCCTGCTTACTGAATGTTTATACAGGCTTTCATTTGCCGCTTGAAATAATTTAAAAAGATAATCTCTAATTTAGCCACTGATAGAATTATTGCACATAAATGAATTGGTTGGATAGCAGCCAAGTTTCAAAATGAACCGGATCAGTACTTGAAGTTTTTAGACGATATTAAATTCCAACTTACATTCTATAAAGTTGAAATTTCATTGAACTAAATTATATTTATTTAGGCGAGAGAATATAAACCTAAGTTAACTAAAAATAAGGTATGTTTTATAAAAACAGATGGGTATTGCAATAGCTGATAAAAAAACAAACGACCAGGAAATATGGGCACCTAAAAATAAAAAAAGTAATTTGCACGGAACTTAATGCAATTTACTTGGACTTAATTTTGATAGACACAATTTTTGAGCGTTCCTAAGCGGCGAGAATGAAGTAAAAAAATATAAAGATGCTAAAATTTACAGACCCTATGGGGTAGCATTACTCTGTAGGTAATATTATGGTTCTGCCATGACTAAATATTCCCCGCATTGCGTTAATATAAACAAAAACTCGTCTCTATTTTTTTGGTATAAATTTGGATTCAGTTATCAAATTGAAAATTAAATATCTCCTCTTTTGAAGTGAAACTTCTAATGCGACTTGCAACACGGTTGCGTTAAACGTTTAACGTTATGGGAATAGAAAGAGACAGAGCAAGAGTGAATGCGTGGCATTCGAACGCATGCGCGCAGTATATTTTTTACAGGCCACCGCGACGAGTAGCGTCCAATATTTTTTATCATTTTTTTTTAATCTTTTTTTTTATATTGGCAAAAAACACGTAGCACCAAAGAAATTTCACTTCTGACATGCGTATTTTGTACGTACGCTCTTTGTTTGTGTGGTCTATAGTCTAAACATAAGCCGTTCATTCCCTCTGGGGCTATAAAAGGGCGGATTATATGACTCCATAACCGACTGTTTGCCTGACCTTCATCATTGGGCCGGCCACTCTGCGTATGACGGACTGTTCCGCGGTCCAGTGACTCTTTTTTACCCTGAAAGTTAAAGCAAGATAAAGAATACAATCACTTCTTTTCCTCTCAGTCCGTATACGCTTACTCTGGCCGTCTCTACTCGTCAGGGTATATCAAGGTAGAGAATTATTTTTTTTTCTCGGCTCTTGTAAATAGAACAGGTGGGTACTGCCTCCTTCATAACGAGAGGGAAATGGGGTAACTATATCGCATTAGTAAGACGGCTTAACCGTGTGATGACGGAGTAAGAATACAATTCACCACTCCCTTTCTTGTCCGTGGATGTCGTAAAAAAAAAATATATAATACGCTGATATCATCTATGCAAGAGAAGGTAAACTCGAAATAAAACCCTACACCAACCTGTCTGACCAGCATGGTATAGTAAGATCAAATTCCCTCCTATGATGGAGGAGGCTCGAGCCCAACAGCAGGACGTGTATGAGCTGACGATGATGACGAAGACGGCTTGGTATAGGGTTATATGTTAGACTAGCAACCCGCCCTGGCTTCGCTTCGGTTTTAGTCGTTTTACCCGCGTAGTTCCCGTTACCGTGGGAATAGCAGGATAAAATATAGCCTAGTTTACGCGCTGATATTATAGCTTACCATTAGTGAAAGGATTTTTTAAATCGATCCAGCCGTTTTGAAGATTATCCGGAACAAACAGAGAGACACAAAAATTTTTTAATCTGTATTTTAGGCATAGGTGTCGTGCAAATAACCGTGTGAGCATGAAAAAAGCCTATTATTTTGACATTACAAACAGGCACTCCAATTTTATTTATTGGTATTGACTGCACAGATGGCGTAGTGGTTAAGATAGCGACCTACAGCGCCAGTGCCGGGGGTTCGAATCCCACGCGGGACAACACTTTGTGCGAACCACAAATTGTTGTTCTGAGTCTGGATATAATTTGTGTCCGTTAATTATATGTTTGTAAAGTCCCTCGTAATACAAGGATTATTTCCTTAGTGCAGGGTGTTGTCTTAAATAAATAAATTAAATAAATAAATAAATAAAACATTGTATTTCTAATTTTCTAATTGGTATAGATTTTCCTTCTCTTACATGTATGTTGTTTGAATATTTTATCATTTACTCATCTTTTACGACATCCACGGGCCAGAAAGGAAGTCGAGAATTGTATTAATGACCTGTTGCTACTCAGGGGCTAACAATATTTGCTTAACACGACTAAAACCTATGCATTGGCGCAGGTTAAAGAACGTGGCATAAAGCTTGACACCAGAGACATCGGTGCGCCGGCTTTTTTCAGGCTCATTACCACGATGAGATTATGTGCTTATTGCTGACCCTAAATCTATTATCAGTATATCCGTTACTCTACCTAAAAAGCTACTGAAGATAGACAAGAATTAACGCCTGTTAATAATTAATTAATAGCGTTTTGTAACCTTCGCCTTATTTCTCTTAACTTAATAAGGTTGATTAGTATTTTACAAGATTTCTTACTATTTGTATCAAGACTGGTTCCAAATGGACTAATGTAATCAAGGTATCTATTTATTTTATCTTTTAATCTTTTGTATTTGTAAATCGGCCATTCTCATTACTTTCTTGCCGCTGGTTGTCGTAAAAGATGCCTAATGGATTATAATTGCATATAACATCTATGTAAGAGAAGGATAACTTGAAATGAAACTTTATATATACCCCTATATACTTTTAGGCTCAGGCCTCCTCCATAATACGAAGGCAATTGACCTACTATACCACGCTGGTCAGACGTGTTAGAATAAGGCTTTATTTCGAGTTTTCCTTCTCTTCCACATATGTTATATGCTTATTATATTCCTTAGTTGTATTTTACGACATCCACGGTAAAATATGGAGCGGTGAATTGTATTCTTACTCCTCACCATACGCTACTATACCAGGTTGGTCAAACGGGTTAGTATAGAGTTTATTATCAAGTTTTCCTTCTCTTTAATAGACGTTATATGTATATTATAAGGGAAGGGAGTGATCACGTCGTCACCACACGGATAATAAACAATATTATTATTTACTAGCAACCCGCCTTCGCTTCGCTTCGGTTATAGGTTATAGTCGTTTTACCCGCGTAGTTCCCGTTCCCGTGGGAATACCGGGATAAAATATAGCCTAGTGTACGCCCTGATATTATAGCTTTCCATTGGTGAAAGAATTTTTGAAATCGGTCCAGCCGTTTTGGAGATTACCCGGAACAAACAGACAGACAGACAGACAAAAATTTTTAATTGCTATTTTAGGCATAGGTGTCGTACAAATAACCGTGTGAGCATGAAAAAAGCCTATTATTTTGACATTACAAACAGACACTCCAATTTTATTTATTGGTATAGATTAATTGGCGAATAAGATATAAAGAGCTCTGATGTTTACGCGAGTATTATACATTATAAAAGAAATTATTTTATGGATTTTGAACATAAACATAAATGCTGATAAGTGTTCGAAACGTCGGGCAATCAAAAAAGAAATATTAACGCCATAAAAGCCGTAAAATAATCTTATTAATAAGATATAAAAATTATGTAACTATTTTATGTAGCTTTATTTCTTTAGTGAAGGCATAAGGACAAAATATGTTACCAATCTAGTTTTACTTGCGGGTACCGTAAAAGGCGAGGAATGCGTATCGGTTCATACCTGTACCCTTATCTATCTAGTATCACAAATTGTTGTTCTGATTCTGGATGTAATTTGTATCTATTAATTATATGTTTGTAAAGTCCACCGTAATAAAATGATTATTTCCTTAGTGCAGGATCTTGTCTAAAATAAAAGATTATTTTATTAGAAAAGTTAGAAAAGAAAAGTTGGAAAAGAATGGTTCCACTTTTCTCCTAAGTAAAACGAGAGATAGTCAGCAATTTGACTAAGGAATCCTATGTTCAATGGTGATAATGATGAATTGATGATGATGATAAAATGCTGCAGTCAGTATAAAATAGATCATCATTCAGCTCCTACACGTCCCACAGTTGGGCTCGAGCCTCCTCCACAATAGGAGGGAAATTTACGTTACTATGTCATGCTGGTCAGACAGATAGGTATAGGGTTTTGTTTCGAGATTTTTTTTCTTGTATAGATCTTATATGCGCATTATAACCCTTAGTCATCTCTTACGACATCCAAGGGCAAATTGGAGAGTGCTGAATTGTATTTTTACTCCGTCACCACACGGAAATAGTGAAAATAATTCATCCATTCTTTCCTTTTAACAGCATCTTGAAGTATTACGCTTTTCATTTGTCCCAAGCCAATTTTCCTTACCAAGTCTGTAAGAACTTTAACTTGAATGAAACAAAAGGAGTCATTTAATTGCAAAGCTTTTATTTTTACAAGAAAATTAAGCTACACTTCTCAGTAAATTTCCCCTAGCAAACGACCTTTTCCTACAACCTTTTTAGGGTAATCACTTAATTCAATTTTTGTTAAACGAAAAACGAATTATTAGGCACGCTTAACATTATTATCTGGATCTGAAGGACTTAGTAAGATCAATTTATCCAATGAAGAGGCGTATTTATTAATAAGCCAATAATTTTTCATCTCGTTTTCACCGTATGATAACGTGACGTGAATACAGTTGGCGACAACCCTTACTTGCCTGTGGGAATTGTAAAAAGAATAGGCAGCGGTAGTCTACTGGGAAACATAACAAAGGCGATTGCCATTTACCAAGCGATTATTATCTATACCAATAAATAAAATTGGAGTGTCTGTTTGTAATGTCAAAATAATAGACTTTTTATGCTTACATGGTTATTTGCACTATACATATGCCTAAAATACACTTTATATTTTTTTGTCTCTCTGTCAGTTTGTTCCGGGTAATCTTCAAAACGGTTGGACCGATTTCAAAAATTCTTTCAGCAATGGAAAGGTATAATATCAGGGAGTAAACTAGGCTATATTTTATCCTGGTATTCCCACGGAACGGGAACTACGGGGATAAGACGACAGAAACCGAAGCGAAGCGAGGGCGGGTTGCTAGTAGATAAATAAAATTGAAAATTTTGAATAACCCCCGAACACAAACTAAAATAAAAAAGAGCGAGTGTATAAAGTACGTGTCAGAATTGAAACTTCTTAGGTGCCAAGTGTTTTGTGTCAATCTATATATATAAAAGAAAGTCGTGTTAGTTACACTATTTATAACTCAAGAACAGCTGTACCGAATTAGCTGAAAATTGGTGGGGAGGTAGCTTAGAACCAGGAGAAGGACATAGGATAGGACTTTTTATCCCGTTCGATCGCGTTTCCGTGGGACGTGACATAAAACGTCAAAGAGAATACAAGTCATTATGAAACATGGCAAGTATAACAAAAAACGCATTTGATATGTAATAATAAAACGCAAATGACAGCTGAATGTAATTTTGTCTATAGCTAAGTACGGTTGAATATTTGGTAATTATAATTTTGTCAGAAATCAATAATTAGTAATTTGTATTTGAATCATCATTAACAATGCCGCGACCAAGACGATTGAATCTTGTCTGACAAAGCCATAATGATTTTTCTATTAGAGACTATATTTTCGGAAATTTAGAAAAATATTTACGAAAAAAAATATGGCGGTACGAAGTTCGTCGGGTCAGCTAGTATTAAACAAAAATTGTACTCTCTCACTCTCTCTCGATCTTTCTCTTGCGCTCTACTCTCACACCATGGCTATGTTCTTCGTGCTATGTTCGCTCTTTCTTACTCTCTCTCAATAAGTCTCAATCCCTCTCTCCCTCTTCTTAGACAAAAACGTCCCACATTTTCATGTCACTAAATTGCGTTTCATCCGTAAAAAATTTTCCTCTCATGCACGCAAAGAAGTTTCACTTCAATAAAAAGGGTAATACGTTCTTTTCAATAACAATTATCAATTAATTGTCATTAACGATTACACTAGCACGCTTGAAGCACTTAATTGAACAATCGTACGCCATTACATCATTTTGAAAAAGAGCTGATACTCTTATACTGCTGACCAATATTAACCAAACATATCTAATAACTACTAAGGAAACCGCATTGAAATCGATCCATCCGTTTGAGAGTTACAATGCCACGAAGAGACATCGATCTCAAACTTATAACACCTCTCTCTTTGCGACTGGGGTTAAAAAACTTCCATAGAATAATCCCAACAAATAGCATTCTATAGCATAGGCCTTCCAGTGATATATAGCGAATGGTTGAATGATTAATATATTTTGATTGTTTGACCACAGCAGGCGTTACATACGCCTGCTGTGGTCAAACAGTATACGCGTGAAATTTTTAATTTATTTCAGTAATATGTGAAGTTGTTACACGAGCAGCAATTAAAAGGTTCCAATTAATTTTATGGGTGCCATGTTAATATATATGTATCGTATTTTTTATATCTGATATCTTTAAACGAGCAATTCTTGTATATATATATATATATATATATATATTCAGGATCTCGGAAACGGCTCCAACGATTTTGATGAAACTTGGCATACTAGAGGATTCGGGTCCAAAAAATCAATCTACCTAGGTTTTATTTATAGAAAATTTTATTTTGTCCGTGTTTTTAGTAAAACAATACAATGAGATTAAATTTTAAAAGAATATGAATTCAAATTTCGTTGTCAACGTCATGAGTTACGATAGCTCAGGTGGGACGTTGACCGGTTCAAATTTTGGTTTTTTTGGCATTCAAACAGCGTCGGATCGAATCTCGGTGTTATTATTATTCTCTTTTTGTAATTTTTTGATATATTTTTCATTATTTATTTTTTATTAATATATTTCTAAATAAATTCTACAAAAATATTCCGAGCGAAGCTCGGTCAACCTGATATTGATATTTTAGATGTAAATATATGTACTTATTATCGCGCAGATAGCTATGATAGTTTATTGTGTGATGGCGACTATGAATATTAGACATTTTATCTTGCTCGTGGGTGTCGTAAAAGATGAATAAGAACTTCAGATAAACGTAGTTTTTTTTTTATATTGGGGCTAGGTTACGGTCGGCCCACTCCTCGCACCATACCGTCCGGGGCGACGGAGGGGCGTAAGTACGCATACCCGTAACCCACCCGTGACACGTCGCCTACGTCGTTGGGCTGACCACCAGAGCAGGGTGACGTCAGTGGTCGGCCCGACGGAATACCCCCTTGAGGCCCATCGACCGGCGTTCCCCCCTCGGGAGGACGTCGGTCTTTCCTCACGCGGTCTCCGTGGCCTCTCGGCAGATAAACCTAGTACCGTCAGGTCAACAATTACGTTCTTAAGGAGGGTTGACGGTAAGTAGCCAGTCTTCAAACTATTGTCAATGCAATACTTATGTTGAAAAAAGAGTGTCTGTCGACCCTAAATAATTGGGATAAGACTAGTATGAGGATAACGATATAATTACTATAGTATTTATTCACTTTTATTATAAACTGGCAACCCGCCCTCGTTTCGCTTCGGTTTTAGTCGTTTTACCCGCGTAGTTCCCGTTCCCGTGGGAATACCGGGATAAAACATAGCCTAGTTTACGCCCTGATATTATAGCTTTCCATTGGTGAAAGAATTTTTGAAATCGGTCCAGCCGTTTTGAAGATTACCCGGAACAAACAGACAGACAGACAGACAAACAAAAATTATTTAATTGCTATTTTAGGCATAGGTGTCGTGCAAATAACGGTGTGAGCATGAAAAAGCCTATTATTTTGACATTACAAACAGACACTCCAATTTTATTTATTGGTATAGACTAGCAACCCGCCCTCGTTTCGCTTCGGTTTTAGTCGTTTTACCCGCGTAGTTCCCGTTCCCGTGGGAATACCGGGCTAAAATATAGCCTAGTTTTCGCCCTGATATTATAGCTTTCCATTAGTGAAAGGATTTTCGAAATCGGTCCAGCAGTTTTGAAGATTACCCGGAACAAACAGACAGACAAAATTTTTTAATTGCTATTTTAGGCATAGGTATCGTGCAAATAACCGTGTGAGCACGAAAAAAGCCTATTATTTTGACATTACAAACAGACACTCCAATTTTATTTATTGGTATAGATGGAGATATATTAAGAGGGATATATTTTTAAGCCACCAACACAACAACCGGACCTGGAACAAACGGACAGACAAAAAAATTTAAAATAATTTTTAGGCATATGCATAGTGCAAATAACCGTGTGAGCATGAAAAAAGCCTATTATTATGACATTACAAACAGACACTCCAATTTTATTTATTGGTATAGACTAGCAACCCGCCCTCGTTTCGCTTCGGTTTTAGTCGTTTTACCCGCGTAGTTCCCGTTCCCGTGGGAATACCGGTATAAAATATAGCCTAGTTTTCGCCCTGATATTATAGCTTTCCATTAGTGAAAGGATTTTCGAAATCGGTCCAGCATTTTTGAAGATTACCTGCAACAAACGGACAGACAAAAAAAAATTAAAATAATTTTTAGGCATATGCATAGTGCAAATAACCGTGTGAGCATGAAAAAAGCCTATTATTATGACATTACAAACAGACACTCCAATTTTATTTATTGGTATATATGTAGATTCGTTCATTAAACCATTCATCATTATCATAATCTCAATCTATATACGTCTTACTGTTGGGCTCGGGCCTTCTCCTTTATGGGAGGGAAATTGACCTATTATACCTCGTTGGTCAGACGTGTTGGCATAGGGTTTTGCTTCGCGCTTTTGTAGTAGTGTTTTACGACATCCACGGGCAAAAGAGGGGATGGTAAATTGTATTCTTACTCCATCACCACACGGATGAAATGATTAGGCAAATAAACAATTAATTGGAAAAATATTGTCATTAAATCATTATTTTGTTTTAATTATTTTTATTTTATTTAAATCACTTTTTAATAAAAATACACGATAATGACAACAAGGCTAATAGTAAGAATGTAATGCAGCTCTTTCTGTATGGCGAAGAAGTAAACATATAATTCTCTACTCTCTGTCTCGCGTAAGTGCCATAAAAGGATGCAGATAGAGTGGGCCCGAGTCCAGCAGTGGGACGTACATGATCTGAGACGATGATGATGATATTATCTTTATTTAAAAGAAGGATAGCATATGTCTTAATTTAGGCAGCGACTTGTTTTTCTTATTGATGATGTCCATATGTGGAAGTATTACTTATCATCAGGAGGCTCGGTTACTTATTTAAATCATAGGTAAAAAGACTAGGTTTGTAATTGAATATAAAATAAACAATAAAATGGCTATATGAAAAATTACTACGATCATAGTTAGTTTCATGTAATATACGCAAAATATTCTTATTTTTATTAAACTACGGAAATGAAATTCTTTTTCGTCGTCTTTCTATTTTTCGCCGAGAGAGATCCAGGCAACTTTTCATCCAAGAATTCTTTTTAGTGCTAGCTTTGAACTAACGTTATAGTTTGAAGCTGAAAGTTTTTCAATAAAACATCTCGATATTAAAGCGACAAGTAGGACGCCAATATTTGTATAGTATAAATTGCAAGCACAATTTTTTACAACGTTTAGCAAGTCGTTATTACAGATACGAGTAAGTAGGTACATCTACCACCAACAGATTTACTAAACTTTGATACAAACTGTGGCCGTTTTCGATATGTTGGTAGTATATTAGAGTAGCAGCGCCCATAGTGTCACCCGCAGTTCTTTTTCCCGTGGGAATATCGGGATAATTTATAGCCTGTGTTATTCTGATATGTAAGCTATATTATTGTGAAGTTTCATCAAAATCCATTCAGTAGTTTTTGTGTGAAAGAGTAACAAACATCTTCACATTTTCACACCTTCACATCCTCACGTACTCACAAACTTTCGCGTTTGAAATATTAGTAGGATTTATTAGGTTTAAACTAATAAATTGTAATAATATAATAATTATTACAAATTTAAGGTTCAATAAACTTATTGCCAGCTCAAAAAATATTATTTATTTTGTACTGGTAATAAATTTGTATCAGAATGTGGAGCAAAATTTAATAACTGATTTTGTAGTGGGTAGGATATATTTATCTCTGTAATAATGTTAAGTTATTGGACGTAAGATACCTTAGTGCTTTTTTTTTTCGGGTAGGCTATGGTCAGCCTACCCGCCGCCCAGCTCCGTCCGGGGCGACAGAGAGGCGACGCGCGGCTCCATAACCCACCGTAGCACATCGCCTTCCTCGTTGGGCCGACTACTGGTACCGAGTTCTTTGTCCTTCGTGGTCGGCCTGACTGTTTTCACCCGAGACTACTATTGATTTTTTGTTGGGATAACTTATCGTATTGTACCTTTATTTACGTATTTTTACCTATTATTACGAAATAAAACTATATTTCATGCGACATTTATATAACGAACTGATGAAGCTACAAATAAATGCATACGTCAATCGCCGCCCACATAGATACACACACACACACACACGTCCACACATGCACATACACACGTCCACACATGCACACACGCAAACAAGCACAACACTCGCACACACAAAAATTAAAAAGCGAACTCATCATATAAAAGCACATCCTTCATAATTCAATTCATTAATGTTATTTATATTATTATCATTGTTATTGCTAATTATTTTATTTCTTTTCTTTGCTCTTTTCATTATTTTTCTTTCTTATATATTTGAGGAAAGGGGTCTGCTGCAAACCAGCCCTGCATAATTTCTATGCAGCACAACGCTGAGCATTCCCCTATTGTCAAAATTAACCATAAAAATATGTATTATAATTGATGTTATGTGGCATTAAATGCTATTATTCTATTCTATTATTTCTACCCTTATTTAGATTGACCACCAACATCAAAACTTTATTTTCAGTTTGCTAATAAAAACAGCACCGAGTTCCTTATTTTCCGTGGTCGGTACAACAAGATACCTTGTCCTCCCGTAAATATGAACGCTGAAAAGTATCGAGACGTGGAATAATCAAAAATGAAATACTAACGCGATAAAATCACACTAATGGTTTTTTTTATAACTAGCAACCAGCTCTCGCTTCGCTTCGGTTATAGGTTATAGTCGTTTTACCCGCGTAGTTCCCGTTCCCGTGGGAATACCGGGATAAAATATAGCCTAGTTTACGCCCTGATATTATAGCTTTCTATTGGTGATAGAATTTTTGAAATCGGTTCAGCCGTTTTGAAGATTACCCGGAACAAACAGACAGACAGACGGACAAAAATTTTTAATTGCTATTTTAGGCATAGGTGTCGTGCAAATAACCGTGTGAGCACGAAAAAAGCCTATTATTTTGACATTACAAACAGACACTCCAATTTTATTATTTGGTATAGATGGAGATATATTAAGAGGGATATATTTTTAAGCCACCAACACAAGGCGAAAAATTATGTACCTAAGCAAATAAGCGTAATAAGGTTTAAGAAACGCTTCAGTATATCTTACTTAATACAGAAGTCTGAACTTACTAAGTGGCTTATCATTGTAGAAACTAATGTCTCGATAGTTAAACTATCTGTGAAAAATATAATGGGCCATTTTTTCTACTGTTTGGAAACTTTGTAGATACACATTTTTATACGTATGTGGACAAACTAAGAATAATTTCTAGATTATCGTGTTTTTAGTGAATCGCGTTTTTTAGATAATATCTTCACATATTTATTTAAAAATAATTGATGAAATAATGAAATTAAATATCTACAAATTTTATCGCGTTTTTGATTGTCGGACGTTTCGAACAGTTAACAGGGTTCATGGTCTCGAGTGTACCTAACGAACGCGAATCAAAAATGATCAACATATATTGCTGTCAATGGTTAGTGCCTCCACATACCTCTCAGCTGTACACATTATATCCCTTTAGTAGACTTTTACGACCCTCACGGGTAAGATAAATTGTATTCTTACTCCGTCACCAACATCTCAGCCCATACATGTCCCACCGTTGAGCTCGGGTTGCGTCCACTATGGGAAGGAAATTGACCTACTATATCACGCTGTACAGAAGTGTTGGTATTATTTTTTATTTTATTTTTAATAGATGGGCTATGGTAAGCGCACACACAGCGTCCATTCCGTCCGGGGGGCCATAACCCACCTATACCCGCGTCGCCTTCGTCGTTGGGCCGACCACCGGTGCCGAGTTCCTTGTTCTCAGTGGTCGACCCAACGGAATACCTTTTCGGGTAAGCTCGCCTCTCAACCCGTCCCTAGTCCCTATTCCGGGGCGTCGGTCGGTGTCGCGCGGTCAGCCTCTCTTCGGGTGCCGGACTAAAGTCCCCGGTCCGGTCACAAGCGGCCTCGGCTAGGGACAGACGTGTTGGTATAAGGTTTTGTTTCGAGTTTGCCTTCTCTCTTATAATATCTATAAATAATATGCATATCATAACCCTCAGTCGTCTTTTATGAGACCCATGGGCAAGAGAGGGGGTGGCGAATTGTATTTTTACTCCGTCAGTATACGGTAAATATATTTTTTTTACACCACATTTTAACATAAATTTAAAAAACCGACCAAGTGTGAGTCGGAGTCGCTCACGAAGGGTTCCGTACCATTATCTAAATAAACGGCGAAAACCTCTTTTATTGTATGGAAGCCCCCTTAATTATTTGTTTTATTTTATTTTAATTAATTATATTTAAAGAGAACATAAAACTAAATATTCTGTGAATAGGTAAAGCGTCTACCTGTCACCGTTATTAGTATTGAGCAAGAAACGGTAAAAAAATCAAGTTTGTTGTATGGGAGCCCCCTTTAAATATTTATTTTATATTATTTTTAGTATTTGTTGTTATAGCGGCAATAGAAATACATCATCTGTGAAAATTTGAACTGTCTAGCTGTCACCGTTTTTTAGATACAGCCTGGTGACAAACGGACGGACGGACAGCGAAATCTCAGTAATAGGGTCCTGTTTTTACCCCTTGGGTACGGAACCCTAAAAATTACTTAAATGATAGTATTGAGAAACGTATTGACAGATGTTACTTCAATATGTATTTGTATAAGTTTTATGTTTCTTTTTTTACTATGAGTGGATCTATACAAGTCATCGTAAACTAGAATAGTTTCCTGTCGTAAAAAATACAATTTTATCACATATGGATGTGATGTTGTGATCGACGATTATGTTGTTGTTATTATATTTGTAACGTGTTTATTTAAAGGCTAGCTGACCCAACAGACGTTATTCTGTTGAAATCTAAAAAGAAAATGCCACCTACCGGTTCCACCAGGTCGGGTCGTACCAACTCAGATACCTTCGTGGGCTCATGCTGAACACTTTGCTGAAGATCATAACACGATCAAATGCATAGTTTACGATTCTATAAAGGACATATTACAAAAAATCATTTTTATGTCGTCATCATTATCATATCAGCCTATATATGTCCCACTGTTGGGCTCAGGCCTCCTTCATAATGGGAGGGGAATTTACTTACTATTCCACGCTAATCAGACGTGTTGGAATAGGGTTTTGTTTCGAGTTTCCTTCTCTTGCATAGATGTTATATGCTTATTATATCCCTTTGTCGTCTTTTACGACATCCACGGGTAAGATATGGAGTGATTTTTTTTTTTTTTTTTTTTTTTTTTTTTTTTGGGTGGGCTATGGTAAGCGCACGCGCGGTCCTGTCCGTCCGGGGCGATGAAAGGACGGCGCGCGGGCCCATAACCCACCCGTACCCACGTCACCTCGTTGTTGGGCCGACCACCGGAGCAGATGTCACTTGTCGTCAGTGGTCGGCCCGACGGAATACCCTTTCGGGTAACCTCTCGACCTGGGACGTCGGTCGCCGTCGCGCGGTTAGCCTCTCTGCGGGTGATGGACAATTCCCCGGTCCGATCACCCGCGGCCTCGGCTAGGGCGGCATTAGGCGCAGATACTCGCGCCTACGCCGCCCGAGTCGCCGGCGGCGGAACGTGTCGCCGAATAGAAGCTCTACTCGCACACGATCCGCCGCCTCCTTCCGTGAGATAACGGCCTCACAGAAGGCGGCGACCGCGTCCCAGTTCCTGACGCTGACGAGCATCTCCCTGGCGATGGTCGGCAGCGCCAGGTCGGCACCGATAATTGCGACGAGTTCACGGCGATCCTCCTCCCATGCAGCACACTCCTCGAGCGTGTGCTGCGCCGTGTCCTCGTCGCAACTGCAGTGGTGGCAGGACGGTGTGCTCTCCCTCCTGACAATCTTGTGCAGGTACTTCCCGAAGCAACCGTGCCCCGTCAGCACCTGCACCAGTCGGAAGGAAAGCACCCCGTGCGTCCGCTCCAACCACTCCATCAGCACCGGCTGGAGGGCCTCGACGGTCCTAACACCATACCGAGGACTCTCCAGCCGGACTGCCCAACGGGCAATGACTTCTCGGCGGGCGTCGACCCGCCAGGCGGTGATCTCTGTGATGGAGACCATGCCGCCGCGGGCGCGCTTCTCCGACACCCGCCGATAAATGTCGGCGAGCATCTCCGCCTCCAGGTCCCACGGGGGGGTTCCGGCCAGGAGGCACGCTGCCTCCGTCGCCACCGTGCGGTAACCGCGTACGGCCCTGATCGCCATGACCCTCTGTGGTCGCCACAGGAGGGCCCTAAGACGGACGGTCAGGGACCCCGCCCACACCGGTGCGCCGTACAGGGCCATCGACCGGATCACCCCCACGTACAGCTGTCGGCACGTAGCACTGGGTCCGCCCACATTCGGCATCAGCCGCGAAAGGGCGGACGCCGCGCCGACAAGCCGGGGAACTAGTCGATGGAGATGCTCCCGGAACCAAAAATGCCCGTCGAGCACCAGGCCCAAGTACTTCATGTGGGCCTGGATGCTGATGGTGACCGACTTCACGGTGATCGAAGCGCCGGCGGGAGGCCCGGCGGTACGGAGGCCATGGAACAGAAGGGCCTCCGTCTTTTCCAGGGCTACCCTCAACCCCAGCGCTTCGATCCGCCTGACAATCTCCTCGGTGCCGAGAGTTGCCAGGCGTGCCGCCTCCTCTAGCGTCCCACCCCGGGCTGTGACGAGTGTATCGTCGGCGTAGCAAATTACGCCCAGCCCGGGTGGGAGGCTTCCTCTCAACGCCCAGTCGTAGCCGATGTTCCACAGGGTCGGACCCAGAACCGACCCCTGCGGGACACCGCACGTCATGGGCGTTCGCACAACGTCCCCTACTCGGTCAACGTAGAGGACGCTGCGCCCCTCCAAGTAGTCTGCCACCAGCCGCCTGAGGTACACGGGCACCCCGTGATACCTCAGCCCCTCCCTGATGCAGCTGAATGGCAGACCGTTGAAGGCGTTGGCGATGTCCAGGGACACCGCCAACAGGACTCCTCCGCCGGTGACGGCCTCCGCTACCACGGCCTTCAGGCGCAGCAGGGCCGCGATCGTCGAACGCCCTCTCCGAAAACCAAACTGGGCGTCCGACAAATCGGGCCCGTCCCCGACGAGGTGCCGCTCGATGCGGGCAGCCAACACCCTCTCCAGCAGCTTGCCCGCATCATCGAGCAGCACGATGGGCCTGTAGGCCGAGGCCGACTCGGGAGACCGTCCCGGCTTCGGCAGGAGAACCAGCCTCCCCTCTTTCCAGCACCCAGGGAACTGTCCGGACGACAAACAAGCGTCGAACAGTCCCCTGAGGCGTGGTCCCAGGTGTTCGAGGACCAGGGCCAGCACACGGTTCGGAATACCGTCGGGCGACGGGGGCGGTGGATTTCACTCGCATACGCGCCACCGCCGCCCCCATTTCCGGCTCCGTGATGGGCGGAGCACTTTCATCGTCGGCCTCCCGGTCGCTGTCCGGCGAAGCCATGACCGGGGCCGTGTGCTCCGCCCGCCGTGGAAAGAGGTCCTCGACAACTCTGGTGAGGAGGCTAGGCTGGAGAGTCTCGGTGAGGGGGGGGGGCCCGCCCGCGGAGCTTATTCAGCGCCGCGAGGTAGGGGCGACCCCAGGGGTCACGCTCGAGACTGTCCAGCATCTCCCGCCGATTAACGTCCTTGGCGGTACGGACGGCCAGCCTGAAGGCAGACCGCGCACAGCGGTAAGCCTCGTACAGCTGGCCCTCCCGCTCAGCGTCGCGGTGACGCGCTCGGCTGCGGGAAGATATGGAGTGATGAGTTGTATTCTTACTCCGTCACCACACGGAAAGTCATTTTTATTCGTCATATTTATATTTAATTGATTTTGATATAAAATATGTATATCGACTCGTCTCAGCTCATATACGTCCCATTGGTGGACTTGAAACTCCTTACCAGTAGGAGAACAGAGTAAGAATACAATTCATAAGTAAAAGACGATTGAAGTATATGATATGCAGATAACATCTATCCAAGAGAAGAGAAACTCGACATAAAGTGTAAGTCAACAAATTTGACCAGTGCAGTATAGTAGGTCAATTATCCTCCAATTGTGAAACAAGCCTGAGCCCGATAGTGTTACTTATGTTGGCTGCGATGATTTTAAAGTTATTTATGGACGTACGCCTTCCTCGTATTATGCAACAGAGTGCGGTCCTATGCCGCCTGTATCCAACAATGCCCAGCCACTTTCTCCAGATCGTCGGTTCACCTTTGGATTGCCTTACACTGTATCATCCGATACATGGTCGTCTCTCGAGAAACGTCGGTTCGTCAAGCGATGTGGCCTGCACATTGCGACTTCAACGTGCTAATTATTTATGCTATGTCGGTTACACCCGTTCTTCTGCGGATTTCCATATTCCGGATTCTATCTCGCAGAGAAATCCTAAGCATAGCCCTCTCTATAGTACGCTGAGCTACTTTGAGCTTGGTTATGAGGATTTATTTTTTAGATATTTAGGAGCTTATTATACAGTTACGATCCGTCTTGTGACGGAGTAAGAATACAATTCACCACCCCCTTTCTTATCTTCTTGAGGTGACTTAAGAGATAATATCTGTTGATAACATCTACGCAATAATCTATCATTGACTGTATAGAGGGCGTATTGATTAAGATAACGACCTACCGTTCCAGTGTGATTAGTTCGAAGCCCACGCCGGACTTTTTCGGAGTCTAAATTCATGCGTCATTGTAATTTGTATCTGTTAATTTCTAGTTTGGAAAGTCCCTCGCGATACAAATATTTATTTCCTAGTAAAACTTTTAGTCTTTAATGAGAAGGCTTTCTAAGGAATTCTTAATAGTATTTTCTTGTTATTATGTTATTATAATAACTGGTATTTCTAGTATAAACGGAAATTGACTTGTGGCAGATGAGGCAAACTGTTCACTTGGTATTTGAATAAATGTTTGTATCTTAAACTCGTTAAAAGATAAGATGATCATTTACTTGCAGGATATGTCAGTATTTAACTAGATTATATGAGTATCTAATTTATAATATATGTTTGAGTTGTCAGACCTCTTAATTATATTAGTGAGAACATCGAGCTTTTATATCCATTTTAAACGTTCGTATTGATATTAATTTTTTAAATAGTATTTAATTATAAATACCATTTCATTCCTCTTTTTCGGTATGGTAACGGAATAAGATTACTATTTTCTACCCCCTTGGGTGTCGTAAAAGACGGCTAAGGAATATAAGACATATAATATCTATACAAGAGATGGTAAACTCGAAACAAGACCCTGTACTAACCTGTCTGACCAGCATGGTATAGTAAATTCAATTGTCTTCCTATTGTAGAGGAGGTTCGAACTAAGCAGTGGGACGTATATGACCTCTGATGATGATGTCAATTTCCCAGTTCCTTATAGCATGTTGTTTTAAAAAAAAGAACTCAATTATGACCAACCGTAAATATCCGCTTTATCTTACCCAATTATAAATATTCAATGTAAAAGCGCATTCATGAATATAACGCATGCAAATTGCTTGAACCATTTAATTTAATTGAGCTTTCTACACTGTGGTTAAATTAGCCAAAACTATTCAAAGAATTTGCAGTCGGAAGTGAAGACGGTCGGGATTATACCAAGAGCTGGATAACTCAACGAAAGCGAGACATATGGATTGAAACTTTATCAAACTGTAAATTTAGTACTAAATGTTTTAATGAGAATAGTTTTTAAAATAATATGAGTCAACGTTTTCCATGGGAGTAAGAATACAATTCACCACTCCCAATCTTGCCCATGGATGTCGTAAGGGACGACTAAGGGATATAATATGCACATAACATCTGTGCAAGAGAAGAAAGACTCGAAACAAAACCCTATACCAGCATGTCTGACCAGCATGTCTGACCAGCATGTCTGACCAGCATGGTATAGTAGGTCAAATTCACTCCCGTTATCGGGAGTGAATTTGACCTACCATGACCTACCATGGTATAGTAGGTCAAATTCACTCCCATTATCCCACTCGGGAGGACGCCCGAGCCCAACAGTGGGACGTATGTGGGCTGCGAGGATGATGATGATGAGGAGTCACCGTCATCCTATATGTCCCATCGGTTCGAATTCCCTCTATAATATGGGGAGAATGGATCTGCTATACCCCGCTGGTCATAAGGGTCCCTATAGGATTTTATTTCAAATTTGCCTTCTTTTGCATGCTGTTCTTTTGATGTTATCTCAAACTGTTACGATACTCACGAGTAAGACAGGGTGGCGAATTGTATTCTTACGCTGTCATTACACGGAAAATAATATAAATACCGAATTAAAAATATGTGATGGAGGTATAGGAGTAATTTTAATACGATCTAGCTAATGATAATAAGATAGCTCCCTCTATAATCGTTCAGCTGATTTTTAGAAAGAAAGAAAAGGAATATATGGCAACGAACAAATTTACAAAATGTTTGCGAAAATGAAATATGACATAAATTAAATTCCGTTCGTTATAAAACGTCTTTGTCTCAGCATATTGCAGGTTAAAACAACTTGCACTGATCTTCCGTGGAGACGTTTTATTAATTTCACGATATTCATTGGGATTGTATATAATTAAATACATATATGGTCAAAAGAAGAAGAAAATGCAAAATATATTGATTCAGTATCCATCCATCCATCAGCCTATCGACGTCTACTGCTGGACATAGGACTCCCCATGAGAATGCCACTCGGAACGGTCCTGCGCCACTTGCATCCACGGTTCCCTGCGACTTTGAGAATGTCGTCAGTCCACCTAGTGGGGGGTCGTCCTACGCTGCGCCGTCCGGTTTGTGGTCGCCACTCATGAACCTTTCGTCCCCAATGGTTGTCGGTTCAACGAGCGATGTGGCCTGCCCATTGCCATTTCGACGCGCTAATTCTGCGGGCTATGCCGGTTACACACGTTCTTCTACGGATATCCGTGTTTGGGATTCTATCGTGCAGAGAAATACCGAGCATAGCCCTTTCCATAGCACGTTGAGGGACTTTGACCTTTTTTATGAGGCCTACATTTGATTCAGTATACGATAGCTCATCTTTGAAATGAAATGAAACGAAACGAAACGAAATGAAATGAGGTAGCCTACTACACCATGTGGTGGTGTGCATGTATGTTATATTAGAGTAAGTAGTGTTAAGTACACTTATGTAGTAGATAGACAGGACAGTAATTATACGGATGTCGTTCTAACGAGTCGTGTTTATGATTTCGCGCTATTCCCGGTAACACACCACACTACATGGCGACCCTGCCATACGTAACTCGCATCGTGCGAGGGCGCGGTGAATATTATAATTAAAAATAAGAGTTAAATACAAAATAACAGAAATACAGCAAAAATTGATTTCCAAAAAAAAAAAATGTGTCGTGCAACGGTCGAGAAGGAGGAAGTTTTTCAAAACGCTGCGGCAGGAAACGACGCTATTTTGAAAAGTCTTGGAGGACGTGTGGAAAATTTACACACGATGTTGATCGTGGTTATAGTCATTATTATCGCTATTGTGGCATTTTTCTTGTGGAAAATGTATAGTAATTGTCAAAGAAAACTGGTCCAGAGGGAGATAGGACAGCACGCCTTGCGACACATTCGCGCTTCATTTGGACGAGGACGAAACGCAAATGACGAAGAGAAACGAAAGTAACTAGTAGGTGCATAAAAGGTGCAATGTGCTAAGTAATTTAGACAAAAGTGTAATACATACGAAAAAAAAAAAAAAAGTGAACAAAATACATATATAAGCTATTTATGGAGAGACTAACTGCTATATACGAGACAATTAAATATTTATGTGATTATATTAGGAAATTAGGTCCCCAAAAGCGTATCGAGAGTTTAGGCCAGCAAAAATTTGACGAGGCAGACGTTTTATACCATGAGTTTAAACTACTGATAGAAAACAAAAGAATACCCACAATAACCAGATCTTTTGGCATAGGATTTTATTGTGAGTTCTCCTTCTCTAGTATTCCTTATTCTTCGTTTACGATACACATAGGGAAGATAAGAGTTAGTGAATCGTATTCTTACTCCGTCACCTTACGAAAAGTACCGAGATCTAAGGAATTCTTAAGTTTTTCTTCTCTTGTATAGATGTATATCATCAATTTTCGTTTCTTGGGTTGGCTATGATCAGCGCACATGCCGTCCATTCCATTCGGGGCGACAAAGGGACGGCGTGCGGTTCCATAATCCACCGTAATCCCTTTCCTTCGCCATTGGGCCAACCACCGGTATCGAGTTCCTTGTCGTCCGTAGTCAGACCGGCGGGATACCCTTTCGGGTACCCTCCCTTTCCAACATCATATCATCCCTTAGTAATTTTTTTTTTTTCAAAAATATAGTATATATTCCTTTAAACGCATTTTATATCTTTCAGACAAGTGTCTCTATGTAAAGTTAAAAATACTAAATAATAGATCTAAAAATACTTCCAAAATATCAACATCCATCGTACATATTACAAAAGTAATAGGCAATGGTTGATCGGCCACCTACCTAACGTCAACCATTCTTAGAAGTGTAATTGTTGGCTTGATGGTATAAGATGGAGTCACTTAGTCGTTTTTTATGATACTGATGAACACGTGACTGCACAGATGGCGTAGTGGTTAAGATACCACCAGACAGGTTCGAATCCTACGCAGGACAATACTATGCGATCCACAAATTGTTGTTCTGAGTCTGGATATAATTTGTGTCTGTTAATAATATGTTTGTAAAGTCCCCCGCAGCACTATTATTTCTACGAGTCTTACGACACGATACGAGAATTACCTACTAGCTACCAGCTAAGGAATTTTTTTATTGTTAGTACGCGATCTTTTTTTTTTACTACTACAATGTTATTACTAATTCATCTCGGCGCATATAACTCCCACTGTTGGGCTCGGGCGCCCTTCACAATGGGAGGGGAATTGACCTACTATACCGCGCTGGTCAGATGTGTTGACATAGGGTTTTATGTCGAGTTTGCCTTCTCTTTCATAAAAATTAACTGCATACCAAATCCCTTAGTTGAGTTTTACGACACCCACGGGCAAGAAAGGAGGTGGCGATTTGTATTCTTACTTCGTCAGTATACGGATCGTTATTACTACTTATAGGAATAATTAAACTAAGCATTTGTTTATCTTTTTTTATTAATAGCAAACAAGTACACCTGATGGTAAGTGTTGCTGACGCTCAGAGACCTTTGCAAGGCTGTGAATGCGTGAATGAGGTTCGCTGATACTTAAAGCATCACTAAAACACTCCACACGCAGGTACCCTCAGAAAATTGATCCGGCTCTTTCGTACATCGAACGAAGTGTAGTAACAAATTGCTACTACTCGGACGTCGATTTTCTGCGAGAGTGTGGTATTACCCCGGACGGACCGGCCCGCTGTTGTAGACAGACAGCTGCCAACAGTGTGGTCCTACCACTATATAAAAAATTTAAGCTGTTAATATTTTGAAAATGTTGAGATTCACTAGTTTCAAGTTAAGAAACTAACGCCAAGAGTAGTTAATTTAACAAATTTTCTGTGAAGTAATAGTTAATAGACTTGAACGAACCATAGAAAAGCTCACAAAACAAGAACTCTATTGAAATCGCTAACTTTGCTAGCAAAACTTCCTTCCCGTATCTACACTACGCAAAACTTAAGACAGTACAGCATTGTATTTTACGCGAATTATCTTTTTGAATGGATCTCCTGGTTTTACAGATGTGATGTCTCATCGAAATCTTTGAGCTACTTACTAACTGGCTTTATAATTTTCATTGTTAACTCCTTGGTATTTTATAACTATTATATCCATATTATTTAGTTCTTCTTAACTTGTCGCTACACATAAAATGATTTTTTTTGACATCATCATCATCATCATCGCAGCCCATACTCGTCCCACTGTTGGGCTCGGGCCTCCTCCATAATGGAAGGGAATTTAACCTACTATACCATGCTGTTCAGACATGTTCGTATAGGGTTTCATTTCGAGTTTTCCTTCTCTTGCACAGATGTTATGTGCATATTATATCTCATAGTCCTCTTGTACGACATCCACGGGCAAGATAGGGAGTGGTGAACTGTATTCTAACTCCGTCACCACACGGAATAACACAATTTTTTGACATGGTAACATTTAAACATATTTGATATCCTATTTAATTATAAATACAATTATTTTTATAGATTTTATAGATTGTATTTGATTTTTGATTGTCCGACGTTTTGAACACTTTTCAGCATTCATCGACATGGATCCACCTATGAACGCTGAAAAGTCTGATAGTTAAAAATCAAATATAAACGCGATTAAATCCGTAAAAATAATAAATTTAAAATGTGTGGTACTCGCGTAAACATTAGAGGTATTATATTTTGCGATGAGAACACGGCGCAGCATACGCTCGAGGTCTGTGACGCTTGGGCAGCGCAGCGCCGTGAACTCGTCGCAATCATCGGTGCCGACCTGACGCTGCAGACTATCGCCAGAGCAATGGTCGGCAGCGTCAGGAACTAGGACACGGTCGCAGCCTTCTGCGAGGCAGTGATCTCGCAGAAGGAGGCGGCGGATCGCCTGCGCGAGGAGCGCAGCCTCGCTAAGGCGATCCGCCGCCGGCGACTGGGGCGGAGTAGGCGCGAGTACCTGCGCCGAGGAAAGACCGACGTCCTCCACGAGGGGGTGACGTCGGTTGATGGGAGGGTACCCCAAATAGGGGGTATTTCGTCGGGCCGACCATTGATGTCAAGTCACCCTGCTCCGGTGGTCGGCCCAACGACGAAGGCGACGTGCATCGTGGGTGGGTTGTGCGTGTGCGTACTTACGCCCCTCTGACGCCCCGGACGGAGTGGTACGAGGAGCGCGCCGACCGCAACTCATCCCAAAAAAAAAAAACAGAAGTATTATATTATTTTATAATACTATTAAAATGTATCACCAAATTTGTAATTATCATCATCATTATTCAGTCTTTTATAATCTACTGTCCATTTAGATCCCTTCCATAGACTGCTACAGACCTGTGCCAGCCATGTACTAAACACTCTCAGCGACCTAAACCAATTCGCCTATTGTGACTGTTAATCGTTTTTATTTTGTCACGTATAAGGGGAGAGTGCCGTAATTACCACACATATGCCAGGAAAGAGCCGCTAGCCAATTTCCTAGTGAGTCTTAGTCGATTTTTACGGCTCCCACGGGCAAGTAAGGAGTGTCGATATACATATGTAGTCTTATTCCGTTACCACACAGGCCTATAATAGTAAATTTCTTAAAGATGTATATGCTTTGCAGTAAGATATAAATATCTTTTTTTTTATTAGTGATTGTAGCAAACGAGCAAGCAGTACACCTGATGGTTAAGTGATATTGCCATACATGGATATTTGCAATATCAGGGGCGAAGCGAGGCAGCAATCTTTTTTTTTTAATGTTATCTGCGATCAGTCCTTGACTATAAGCGGATTTGATGTAAGGCTTATGTTTAGTTAAGGGTGCTCCCCAGTGGTAGCAACCTTTATTATTATCTGAATTCTAGATGCTGAATATCATAACGCTTCAGGCGTTTGTGATAGCTGATATTCATCAGGTTAGACGCCAAATCGTTAGGGTGGGTCTTTAGACGGGTCTTGTATCTTAGGGCAAAGAGTCTTGCAGCAATCTACCGTGAAAAAAAATGCTGGTCTTAAAACTTTTCTAAATATGGAAGCATGTTAATCATCAACGTCATCTTAATAATAAATCAAATTGCCATGGTATTCAGTCTATATCATCATCATCATTACATCCCATATACATCTCACTTTTGAGATCGAGCCTCCTTTATGGGAATATATAACCTTATATTATATATATATATATATATATATATAAATATAAACAAATAAAATAATATATAAAATAATATAAATATATATATTATATATAACCTTAATATTATACTACGATAATCAGACATGTTAGCATAATAAAACCGTAAGGTTTTATTTCGAACTAGCAACTCGCTTCGCTTCGGTTCTAGTCGTCTTTCCTGCATAGCTCCCGTTCCCGTGGGAATACTGGGATAAAATATAGCCTAGGTTACTCCCTGATATTATAGCTTTCCATTGGTGAAAGAATTTTTGAAATCGGTCCAGCCGTTTTGAAGATTACCTGGAACAAACAGACAAACAGACAGACAAACAAAAAAATATAAAGTGTATTTTAGAGATATGTATAGTGCAAATAACCATGTGAGCATGAAAAAAGCCCATTATTTTGACATTACAAACAGACACTCCAATTTCATTTATTGGTATAGATACTCTTTCTCTTGCATCGACGTTATCTGCATATTACATCTGTTAATATTCTTTTACGACACCCACGGGCAAGAGAGGGGTTGGTAAATTGTATTCTTACTTCGTCATCACACAGAAGTCACTGCTGGTCCGTTAGCATATCCGTCTGTCACTGCTGGGTTCGAGCTTCCTCTTCAATAGGAGAGAAATTGACCTACTATATCATGCTGCCAGACGTTTTGGTATAGGGTTTTATTTCGAGTATTCCTTCTCTGGCATCGATTTTATCTCCATATTATATCCCTTAATCGTCTTTCATGACATCCACGGCAAAAAAGGGGGTGGTGAATTGTATTCTTACTCTGACATCACATAGAAATCTATATCAATATATATATATATACTAGCAACCCGCCCTCGCTTCGCTTCGGTTATAGGTTATAGTCGTTTTACCCGCGTAGTTCCCGTTCCCGTGGGAATACCGGGATAAAATATAGCCTAGTTTACGCGCTGATATTATAGCCTACCATTGGTGAAAGAATTTTTGGAACGAAGTTCCTTATCGCGCGTTGTGAAAGGGGGCTAGACGGAAAAAATTCTTACGAAAAGTTGTCACGACACTTTTTGCTATAGTAAGCTATTGTAAGCTGTGCGGCTTCGCATGTTTCTCTGTCTGTCTCTCTCTCTCTTATAGAAAGCAAGCCACATATTTTCATTTCTATTTCGCATTGAACAGTGTGGTGTCGCGACGATTATTTTTGTTGAGTGTATACAACAACAAATTATAATACTACCATTGATACAGTTTTTTCAAGACATTTAAATAAAATAGAATCCCAAACATATGTTTCCTACTTCAGTTACCACAAGCCAATTATTACGAAAATTGAGCCTACTGATTAAGTTTATATAACATTATATTTGTTACTAATAAAAAAATATTATTATAACTTAAAAAAAATAAAATTTTATTACAATTCCTTCACTAATTAATCGAAAGGAACTTCGTTCCATCCGGGTGTCCCTTGACACCTCTCAAGTTTTTTAAATCTGTATAGCCGTTTTGAAGATTACCCGGAACAAACAGACAGACAGACAGACAGACAAAAAATATAAAATAAGATTTTTAGGCATGTATATAGTGCAAATAACCGTGTGAGCATGAAAAAAGCCTATTATTTTGACATTACATACAGACACTCCAATTTTATTTATTGGTATATATATATATATATATATATATATATATACACTCATTTGCAAAAAAAACGGGCGGTTTTGATTTTCATTCATATTTAAAAAGATACAATACCAAAAAGGTTTCAATCGTTTGTACACGTTACTGGCCGGTTTTAAAAATGCTGTGGTATTTAAAAAAGTACGTTCTAAATTCAATTTTTCATTTGATGTTCATTTTTACAGAAAACCCCTTTTTATCCTACATTTTTGGCGCGAAGTTCCAGAAGTTAACATCGACTTTCATAACTTTTATTCAATTTTTATCGATTAATTTCATATCCTTGACTGTCAAAGCTTTATTTAATGCTGTTTGGCTGTATCAAAAATGGTAGATAAAGTGGTAAAAGCTACCAAAATTATCGCGCTGCTTGAAGAGGGTTGCAGCCAATGTTTCGTGGCTAGGAGGCTAAATGTTAGTCGCTCGACAGTCCAAAGGACCTGGCAGCGATATCAGGAGACTGGTTCCGTCGAGAGAAGGCCTGGTTCTGGAAGAAAACCATGTACCCAACCACGGGATGATCGTTTTCTTGTGAGTCGCGCATTGAGAAATCGCAAATCTTCGTATGTGGATCTTAAGAACAACCTCCAAGAAGTAAGAAATGTGCATATTAGTCTATGGACGGTCAGGAGGAGGCTTCTCGCTGCCAATATACGCAGTCACCGCCCGGCCCGCGGCCCCAAATTACTCCGTGAGCACAGAGTTCACAGGCTTAGGTTCGCTAGAAATTGTGAATCATGGACTCAAAACGATTGGAATAGGGTTTTGTTCTCTGATGAAGCCAGGATATCTCTGTTCGGTGAAGATCGACGTCGGCGAGTGCTAAGAAGACAAGGAGAACGCTTTGCAGAGGCATGTTTCGAAGAAATCACACCTTATGGTGGGGGCTCTGTTATGTTTTGGGCAGGAATAAATTCAATGGATCGTACAGAGTTAGTCTTCATTGAAAACGGCTCACTGACTGGGCATCGATACATAACGGAAGTTCTAATTTCTCATGCACAACCCGTATTGGCCGCTCTAGGTGAAGACTCGATTTTTATGGACGACAATGCTCGCGCCCACCGATCCCGCGATGTTAATGCGTATGTGCAAGAGGTCGGCATTCGTCGTTTGGATTGGCCAGCTCGAAGTCCCGACCTCAATCCCATAGAGCATGTCTGGGACGTTCTGAAACGGCGTGTGAGATCAGTACACCCGGCTCCGCAGACCATCAGAGAGCTGAAGAATGTGATTACTGCGGAGTGGGAACGTATTCCGCAAGCAAGTATCCGGGATATACTCGCTAGCATGCCCAGACGAATTCAAGCTGTGATTTTAGCTAGAGGGGGTCACACTCGATACTAAACATTTATCTGCTTTTACTTTATTAAAGAAAAACAAACAAAAAAACTTTTTTATTTTTACTTCATGAGCATATGCACTACTCGCGAATATACACTACTAGCGAGGTTTAGCATTATTTCCCATAAATTGTATCTAAATTTTATGAAATACTGATGAAAACTTTTTGATTATTTTCTTATTAATTTAGCAAATTGTGTGGGTAAAACTACCTATAATTATCAAACAAAGAAATATTAACATTTGAAATGGTTCATTGCTTAGGTGCCCGTTTTTTTTGCAAATGAGTTTATATATATAGATAAAAATGGATAGATATATATCTAAAGGACTTGGTAACAGTACTAGAAGTTAGATAGTGCTTAAATATTATATTATATATCTATATTTATATCATGTTCAATATTAATGAACCTCTTTTAAGCACTATCTAACTTCTAGTACTGTTACCAAGTCCTTTAGATATATATCTATCCATTTTCCTTCCGAGTACTATAAACCGATGCAGCAGAAGCTGCCGTCGTTTTCAATGCTTCGAGATGATTTATTCATAACATCTCCTTCTATAATATACTACTACGTTTAATACATGTTTATTTCGTGAACAGAATAGATGAAGTGTACTATAAAGTTATTTTGAACTAAAGTTTTAGCTCGGTGGAAACTAATTTTCTTTCCATTATGAACGTATTACTACGTATAGCATGTATTTTAAGTTTATGCTGTGGTATTTCCTCACTATATATTTGATATTCATTATATTTTATAAAATAAAATTAGTTTTTGGGTTCGAATAGCGCGAAATCTTTATTTGGAATTCAATTGCATTCTTTGAGAGCAAGTTTCATAAAAAGCGACTATGGGATTACAATATGGATACAATATACACGCAAGAGAAGGAAACTAAAAGTGATGAATAGGTAGAATTTAGCTAGTTATATCATATTACTAGTCATTGCGTTAAATTGCCCATTGAATATTCTACTGTCCGGTCTTATTTTCAATCGTTTATTATCGTCTTGAAAAGATTTTATTCTAAAATACGGGATAGAAAAAGAAGCCCGATACTTTCATATACTTTAAAAATATAGAACACTTCAAAATAAACGGTATTACATGAAACGTCAAATGGAAAATAAGGCACTTTTATCATTCAATTTAAACACGATAAAATTTTATAACTTTATACCATATATAACGTAAATAGTTTCGGAATTTCTCTATGAGATAGAATTCAAAATGCGGAAATCTATAGAAAAATGGGCGTAACCGACATAGCATGAAAAATTAGCACGCTGAAGTGGCAAGGAGCAGCATATATCGCCCGACGAACCGACAGCCACTGAGGAAGAAAGGTTCTCGAGTGGCGACCACGTATCGGACGATGCAGTTTAGGACGCCCTTCCTCTAGGCAGGTGGACCGACGACTTGGTAAAAGTTGCTAGGCATCGTTGGTTGCAGGCGGCATAGGACTGCAATTTTAAAAAACATGAGGAAGCCCTACTTTCAGCAGTGAATTTCAATAACCTGAATGTTGATGAAGATAATGAAATAATTTATCTACCAATCTATTAATTCTATTTTTCTTATTGTTTCAGATGCTGATAAAAAACTATGTACCTGGCAAAATACTTGAAACTAATTAACACATATTATGAATATAAGTAGCATTATAAACGAAGATGGGAACAAAACAGTTCTGGCAATCTAAAATCACTCATAATTATATATTAAACTGTCATTTAATTGATGGTAATAGAAATAAAATTAATAATTATGAAACGTTTAATATAAAATGCAGCCAAAATAATAACATGCATTGTTATAATGTAGTTAAAACTAATGTTAAAAGTAATAATTGTATGAAATATAGAACTCGATTGACAAGTAGATATGCCAATACATTATTCCTTTTGTTGAGGACATCGACAAATATTGCTATTGCGTTCAAGAGATGGATGTTACTGTTCATTTTAGTTAGTGGTGTAACTTCTTATAAGGAACAGAGATTTGCCATTGAGCCTCAAGATCAGGTGAGTTCTTTATCTTTTACAAGATATTATGACAGTCTTATAGGTGAAGATTTAAAAGGTCAGTTGTAAAAACCTGCTCAGGGATCACTACGATGATAGAGCACTCTTGGAATATTTATAATACCAAATGGTCTCACCAAAACAATTGTCAATTATGATCATCATGGCATTAGCGATATACTAATCGACCTTTAATGTAATAAAATAATAATATTAGCGGTAGATGTCCTATTCCATTATTATGTTAAATTTCTGTAAACCCATAAGCCTCTTTCAAAGGACGGGGTGGAAGATCCCGTGAACATAAAGGAGATACATATAAGAATAATAATAATAACTTTCTTTGAATATAAAATCCTTGGCGTACAATGATTATATTTGTACGATATTGTATGTCCACAAAAGCGACCTGGTTTATGTGTAACATTGATACATGTGCTAATGCAAAGCATTGTATCGCATGTATCGATGCTATAAATGCTCATGGTCCACATAAAATAGAAACTAATAATTACGGTAAAGAAAAAAAGATTGTATGCAAGCGAGTGTTTTTGCGTGTTTGTGCATGTGATAGTTGGATTTGGTTCGAAGTTTCGTCATAATGACTAGATAATTAACCTGAGCATTGTATTAGGAATAATTTTCTTTTGTATGTTGTATTACTTGCTTTCGTTTTTTAGTCGTGATTTACGATACCTGTAGGAAGGATAGGATAGGTTTTGATGATTAGAATTAAAGTTATATTAAAAGCATTTTAATCGTTAGAGTGAGGTGGTAAATGATTAATAAATCATTGCTATATGGAAAATGGATTTTATTTACAGAAATTTATTTCATCGGGTATATATAAGTTATTATATATAAGTGTTCTTTTTGTGATCATATTTTAGCGAAATATTGTAACTCAATTTCATTTAGCTCGATGGTTTGGGTGACAAGAGCCAAAAAAATTACTTACTAAAAGAAAAATCAAAAGTTTCGATGACAGACCTCTTGATTTTAATGCCTTGAATTTTCACTTTTTATTTTCACCACCCGAAATAATATTTTAGATATAATTATCTCCCTATATACTCTAAAATCGGTTAGACCGTTTTTGATGAAATTTTCAGAAAATATTTAGCCTTCAAAGTAATTCTGAGATCACTACCAATGATCGAATTAATGAAAGATTATTTTATTTTATTTTTTACTGAATATAACAAACAATTTAAGGTAGAAATAGGAAATAGACGTTACTAAATTAGATTAGGTAGATACTGATGATTATATGTTCAAGTTATACTTCTTTAGGAGCCTTTGGAATGACGAGAGTAAATTTGTACGTTGCGCGCGCACACCTTTAGAAATAATAATAGGTAAAATTGAAAATTTTGCATAACCCCCGCTACAAAATAAAATAATACAAAAAAAGTATCACGTTCTGTGAAGCACCTAATTGAGTTATCATACATCATTACATCACTTTGGAAAAGAGAGCTTATACTCTTACACTGCTGGACCGATTTTAACCAAACATGGTTAAGAACCACCGCCAGGAAACTGGCTTTCAAATATAAAAAATCCTCATCGAAATCCGTCCATCCGTTTGAGAGCTACGATGCCATAGACAGACACACACATACACACAGACAGACAGACATCGACGACAAACTTATAACACCCCTCTTTTTCAGTCGGGGGTTAAAAACTGACACCCTGAAGTTAGCAGGTCAACATTTTCTACAATGCGCGCGCACATCGTCACAAATGTCAACTAGATAATCGTTATAATAATAATTTCAATGTATTTAACTTAGAATAATAACGTATAGAAGCTAAGTTCGCGCACAAAAGTGAAGCATTTCAATTGGAGCCTAATGGAGCCCACGCCGGAACCGTTCCATAATGCACAAGGTCACTGTACTGTACATACTTATGCAACTCTTAAAAGATAAATAGATAATTATGACGACTTGTGCATTGAAATGGTGTCACAACATATATGGTATATATCTATTCATATTTATATATTTGTATCATTTGGTAATTATATATAAATTCTGATCTTCAACTATCTGTATTGCACCTGCCTTGAATTATTTCTGCTCCACCCTCGATCGACTGGTAGAGAATGCCTAAGGCATTAAGTCCGCCGTGTACTTTTGTTTGTGCAAAAGCTTTAAAATAAATAAATAAACATATTTGAAAAACATAAAAAGTATACCTTACTTTTAAAAGTATTTCGACAATTTATATTAATAAAAGCAAAATTTGATTTCATAATTTGTATAGTGGTGTGCGTGTGTACGTGTGTAATCGCTTGCATGCATGTAGTATTGTTTGCTTCAAATTTTTAATGGCTGACATATGAGCACTATCCTTCCATACGTTATTATTCTAAGTTATTTAATTTTTTCTTTTTCTATTATAAGTGTCGATTTTCTACAAACGTATGATAAAGTTGAAGATAAAATTTTTTGAAAGATTTTTGTCTTGTTACGCCATAAAAGTTTAACTTCATCGTTTCATCATCATCATTTCGGCTTATACGTCCCACTGCTGGGCTCAAGCCTCCTCTACAACGGGAGGGAAATTAAGCTTACTATACCATGCTGGTCAGACATGTTGGTACAGGGTTTTATTTCGAGTTTTCCATGTCTTGCATAGATGTCATATGCGAAATATATCCTTTATTCGTCTCTTACGACACCCACGGGTAAGAGAGGGGGTGGTGAATTGTATTCTTACTCCGTCACCACACGGACTTCTTACGTGTCTACATAAGTAAACACACGATTTTTATATTTCTACATGAGAACAACATAATTAATACAATATGACATGCGAAGGGGACAGAGACAGCTAGTTAGATATATAAATAGACTAGCAGACCCGGCCACGGGTTGCTGTGACTAAGGTTTTTGTTATATTACATTTTAGTAAACTATTTATGCTATTGAATTGTAGCTTATATGACACTTTTGTAGGTTTGACATAGCAGCGCCATCTATTAATTACTTACTCAATCCAGTCAACAGATATTGGCATCTGTTAAAATCGTTTGGAGTTAACAAATAATTGTGAATGTCAAATAATAGACAAATAATTTGCAATAAAATAATATTGCGACTGTAAATTAAGATGTAAACTATCCTCCTATCTTTCAAGTTGTATCAAACTGCGCACGGTGTGCAAATTTGACTAAAATCGGTTAAGTAGTTTAGGAGTCCATCGCGGACAAACAACACGTAATTTATATATATTAAGATTATATCAAGAAAATGTCGAAATAAAACTACCCCGATTCACTTGGTCAGCGTTGCATGATAAGCCAATTTCCTTCATATCGACCAAGCTCAGGGTCAGTAGTAATGCCACCGAGGTCAAGGAATTTGTACCAGTAGCCCAGTCCAATGGCAATGGGAAGGGCGTTTGGTAGGTTATAGGGACCAACCTTACCCGGAAAAAGGGGTCAATAGTAGTTACGAGTTACGTATAAAGAATACAGTTTTATCGTTTTGATTTTGGTTTTGGTGTTATTATATAGAGTCGCTGTATTTAAACAATTTTTATGTAGTGACAGAGTAAGAATACAATTCACCATCCTGTCTTACCCATGGATGTAGTAAAATACCGCTAAGGGATATATTAAGCATATAATATCTATGCAACATAAGAAAAATGCCATACAAAACTCTATACCAATCCGTCTGACTAGCGTAGTAGGTCATTATCCCACCCATAGTGGAGGAGGCTCGAGCCCAAAATTAGGATGCCTATGTGCTGAAATGATAATGATAATGACGATGACCTTTGTTATGAGATTCATAAAAACTATCTAAAGGACCACCAGTAGAATGGGCAATAGATCAATGGGTCAAATCTACTGGTCAATTTAAAACATCAACTGCAGTCGTGAATCCTCCTACCAAGTGTGACGTCATCGTCGTATTCTTCACAGGGTGGTATGTCAATTTACCTCCCGTTATGGAAAAGGCTTGAGTCCTTGAGAGGTAAATTGATCTACACGACTACGCTAATCAAATGTATTGGTACAGGGTTCTATTACGAATTTTTTTTTCTTTCGTATAGATGTTATGTGCGTATTAAATGCGACTGGGGCAGCGTAGGCGTGAATACCTGCGCCTCATGCCGCCGTAGCCGAGGCCGCGGGTAACGTGACCGGAGATTAGTCCGTCACCCGCCGAGAGGCCGACCGCGTGAGGAAAGACCGACGTCCTCCCCGAGGGGGGGACGTCGGTCGATGGGAGGGTACCACACGCAGGGGGCATTCCGTCGGGCCGACCACTGATGAAGAGTAACCCTGCTCCGGTGGTCTGCCCAACGACGAAGGCGACGTGGTGTTCGGGTGGGTTGCGGGTTTTACGTGCTATACGCCCCTCTGTCGCCCCGGACGGAGTGGTGCGATGGGCGCGCCGACCGCAACCCACCCCAAAAAAAAAATGTACGTATTAAATCCTTTATTTGTCTTTTGCGATGCCCACGGATAAGGGCTAGGGAGATGAATTTAACTTACTACACGGGAAAGAAAGTGGTAGTAATACATTGTATTCTTAATCCATCTCTACGAGGAATACGACTTTTTTTTTGGGTTGGGTTGCGGTCGGCGCACTCTTCGCACCACTCCGTTCGGGGCGACAGAAGGCCGTAAGCGCGAGAACACCACGTCGCCTTCGTCGTTGGAATGACCACCGGAGCAGGGTTACTTGTCGTTAGTGGTTAGCCCGATGGAATACCTCCTGAGGAGTACCCTCCCATTGACCGCCATCCCCCCTCCCCTAGGGAGAACGTCAGTTTTAGCTCGCGCGGTCGGCCTCTCGGCGGGTGACGGACTAACTCCCAGTCAGTTACCCGCGGCCTCGGCTAGGGAGAACGAATACGACTATAGACTCAATTAAACTAATAATGACAAACTTTGACAAATAAATACAAATAGAGAAATTAATTCTAAAACGTTTGTCATCTTACAAAATATATTTTCAAGTCTCCGGATACGTGGTGTAGGAATTTTTAATATCACCAAACTTTCAATCCTTTTCTATGTCAACTGACTACATGCTTACAAAAAAATATAATATTGGGCTACATTTGTTACTCCCAAGAATTCCACAGGGGGAAATTTGATTTACGGAACGGGACCTAAATTAATGTTGCGAAAATGTGAAGTAATTTTTGGAAATAAAGATTTTTTTCTTTGTAAACAACGAACTGGTATGTATATTTCTGAGTAAAAATGGAATTCGTTAATCCTGAAATAAGGTTAAGCATATTTTATCAACGTTACATAAAAATCACGTTTATGTTTTCTACGAACTTAGAACTTTAATAAGTTGTCCTAATATATTGCTTTGCTTTCTTGTATAATTTTGTGAAAAATCTTGTGATTTACTAGGGCTTTGCTTGCCTCATGATACAGTTATGTGCCGATTTCTATATGTGTTATTATTTTTTTTCTCACCAAACCAAACGTTGCTTACTTATTTTCCTCAGAATGTAATATGAATAGAAATCCCCAAGGACAGATTAGAGTCGCTGGAGTGGCGGAGAGACTTTGGGTCACTATGTGTACTCTACAGATTCTTCTATGAGAAGTGTTCCCAAAAACTGTTTGACTTAGTATCGTCATCGTCACCGTTTTACCAACGTACAACTCGAAATCGCAGCAGGGGCCCCTAAGTTGGACATACTTCCAAAATGTGGCGCACATCCTTAATTAGCGTAGCGCATCTCATGATATTGGAGCGCATATTTTCTTCCAAGTATATGTAGATACTCACCGAATACTCCGTCGCCGGTAAGCACTTGCACCATACAAAATATAAGACTGCTGTGTCTTCTAAAATGCGATGGAGATGCGATGAAAACGCCTCCATAGTTCCCCACCCTGTTACTAGGCTAGGCGAGCTGGGTAAAGTGTGACCCGAAATTCCAATTTCAGTCGAGGTGTGGACCTAGATATTTGGGCTCGCACCGGTTCTGCATCCTCAGATACACTGGTGTGTGCTTCTTAGGGAAACCCGATCGTGGGCCATGTAAAAGGCAGTCCTGAGTTTTGTACAACGAATCTCTCAGTCTTAGCATGCCAATCCAGTCTATTACGAGCACTACTTCTCTCTGTGCCAATAGCAGCTCCCCGAAGTCCGCCCTCTTCACTACGACCAGGGTAACATCCGCATACCAGATAATTCCCATCCCGGGAAAGAGCTAAGCCAGTCCAACTCGAGGTTCTACAGGACAGGACAGAGGAACGAGCCCTGTGGAACGTTTTACTCCACCCGAGGGCTATGTATGCACCCGCCTCTCTCCTTCCATAGCAAGAAACTTCTTTTTTAGCCACTACTTTCATAGTCAAGGACTACAGACTAACCAGTGCGTAATTATTCACTGGCCGTCCCTGAATTCGTATTGTCTGTAACAGTCCCGACCGGACTTTTTTGAGGACTTCAACCCTCGTTGGGAATGTAATTGTTGACTTGACGGTATCCGATGGAGTTGATCCAGTTGGATGTAAAGTTCTTAGTCGTATTTTACAACACCCAAGAATAATGTAAGTGTTGCAAATATTCGTAGCCCCTCTGTCTCCACACAACAGAGTTAAATTAATTACGTATCATAAATTGTATAAAACATTGAGTAGGCTCCTAGAAATATTTTTTCGTACTAATATAATTTTCCGTTAAAAGATAAATTAACAATTCCTTCTATAGATATAATTATGTTATTTGGAAAATTATTTTCCAACAACGTAAAAAAGGAAATTTATTACACGACTTGCAAAGCAAATAAATTCTTGCTTCCCAGATAATGAGTGGAAAATTTCTACATTAACTTTTAGATGTCTTGCTCTTCAACAGTTGGTAAGAAAATTCTTTCAACTAAAGAGGTAAACTTTTTCTCTGTCAAAGATAATTTGAAGTAGTGCGTTATTGTGTTATTTTTTACTTAAGATTTCTTTTTTATGCTTTACTTTGATTGTAATGAAATTATGTATGAATTTATTTATGCAAAATGAAAATTAATGTGCATATTATGAAATAACTAGCAGCGCTCTGCGGTTTCACCTACAGTTCTTCTTCCCGTGGTAATATTGGGATAAATTATAGCCTATGTGTCATTCTGATATGTAAGCTATATTATTGTGAACTTTCATCAAAATCCATTACTTAGTTTTTGCGTGAAAAAGCAACAAACATCTTCATATCCTCACATACTCACAAACTTTCGCGTTTATAATATTAGTAAAGATAAGGATAATCAATCCTTATGATTATTGCCCTGCTTTTATCCTGATTGCTCGGGGTTGACTCATTATGTACTCTTTTATCCTAGTAAATACATATTGAGCGATTTAAGGGTTAGTAATATTACTTAGTTGATATTATTACAACCACAGAGCTTATAAATTAGATTTTTTCATTCGCGTAGGTTATTTTGTTTATAGATTTTTCTTAGCAAACAACTTTTAAAAGATGTACTACATTTAATTTAAAGTATGCTACTGTGGTGCTACACACAATAACAGGTGCAGTAAATGATGTTTTTAGCTACGTGTTTAATTATTACATGGGATTGCTAATACTGAATACTATATATATATATATATATATATATATATATATATATATATATATATATATATATATATTACTAGCTGACCCGTTGTTCTGTTCAAATAAAGCACCACCTTCCAGGTCCGATTGTGAATCTAAACCATTCTCGAATCCCCTTGAGCACACACAAATTACTTACTCAATCCAATCAACAGATATCGCCATCTGTTAAAATCCTTTGGAGTTAACAAATAATTGTGGATATCAAATAATAGACAAATTACAATAAAATAATATTGCGACTATAAATTAAGATGTAAGCTATCCTATCTTTCAAGTTGGATCAAACTGCACACGGTGTGCAGATTTGATTAAAATCGGTTAAGTAGTTAAGGAGTCCATCGCGGACAAATAACGTGACACGTAATTTATATATATTAAGATATAGTAAGCATCTCAAGCGTTTATGAATGCTGTTTAATTATTTAAACTCATTAAACTCCTCGAATAAAGCTTTATTCCAATATTATGCAATTTAGCAGCATCGAACACTGCAACGAATGCTGTCAACGAATAGTCTAAATAAAGCATGGGCTATTTGGGGCAATTTCTATTTAATTGAAAACATTTTAGACGTGTAGAATATAATATAAACGTAGGTCATAATTTAATTAATAATTTTTGTAACAGGTAGATATAACGATGACAAGTTGGAATTAAGACATCTTAGTCCGCCCATGACCATGAACGCTGAAAAATGTTCGAAATCAAAATTAATTAATTACAAACGGGATAAAATACGTAAAAAATGTTTAATAGTGTTGATAATAATACTCACGTAGAAATCAGATATACCATAGTTTATGAAAATAATATAGTTTATGATATTACTATGTGAAATAAAATTATTTTCTTTCCAGTTCAGTCCTTCATGTAATCATAAATGCAGTATACCTTTGAAGATTAAAAATCAAATAAAGGTTCAATAAAATTTAAAGTTTTATTTTATACTAGCTGACTCAACAGACGTTGTTCTGTTCAAATAAAAAGCGAAGTAAATGGAATTCTTCTTGAAATAGATCGCAACGCCGTCTACCGGTTTAATATTTAATCTAAACCGTTTTCATATCCATTGGAACAGCCACAATAATATCAAAATCGGTCCAGCCGTTTAGAAGGAGTTCAATTACAAACACGAACAGAAGATTCATATATATATATAAGGATGTGTAATACTCGCGTAAATATCAAAAAGATATTATGCCCATTCGAAGAGGTTTTCCAGATTTAATTTATTAAATATTTCTTCAGTATTTTTTATTAAGTGCTTCTTAACAATATTCATATCCATACTAATATTATAAATGTAAAAGTAAGGATGTTTGTTTGGAATGAATCAATGGAAAGCTATAATGCTATGTTACTCCCTGATATAGCTATATATCAGGGAGTAACATAGGCTATATTTTATCCCGGTATTCCCACAGGAACGGGAACTACGCCGCGGGTAAAGCGACTGAAACTGAAGCGAAGCGAGGGCGGGTTGCTAGTATTTGATAAAAATCATATTAATATATTGTAGTTATTACTTTTTAAACGAAGTAAACATTCTCTTAAAATAGAAATATATGACTACGTGTTATTTTCTAATGGAAGTGCTAGACGTCATATCATGGATTTTATATCTTTCTTCTTTACGGCTAATATATATACGTCACATTGCTGGATATAACATGATGCGCCTGCGGAATAGTAGAGACAATTGTCTGACTATAGTGATGATTATCTATCAAGGGATGGAATAGGGTATTGCATCGAGATTACCTTTTCTAACCGCATTTTCTGTGTATTAGTTTCAAGACCCACTAAACGGGTAGTGACCTATTAATATTATTATATTGTATCTCCGAGTGTCACGGGTCCTTTGGAAGATACCTGGTCCTTTGGTAGACTTACATTGGGATATGAATCCAACACGCAGAGGCCTTTGGAGAAATTTAATATTAAAATGGGATGGGACATCTGCCGATGACACTCCACGTTTGCACATAACACTCGTGGACTGTCAATGGTAGGTGTAAAACTATTGTACAATGATGATATCTAAAACCTGGTTATAGGGTTGTGAGGTTTGGTGGACCATTTTACTTAAAACTATTGATTTTAACCTATCGTCTGCCTTCAATCCTTTGCATAGTATTGAACGGTGGCAGACGGTGATTCGTCAACTCACCATATTATTCTTACTATTAAGAGATAAAGGATTTGGTATAAATATAACAGCCGGCTTATACTTCCAGTCATACATCTTCCAATAGAACCTTTTAGTAATTTTAGAATAAAACAATATTTTCTTTTGTCATAGAGTGCTGTAGTGGGATCCAGAGTGATATTACCCTGTCGAGTGGAGAATAAAGCGGGGCAGTTGCAGTGGACAAAGGACGATTTCGGCTTAGGTACACATCGCCACCTTAATGGATACGAACGATATAAAATGGTTGGCAGTGATGAAGAAGGTAATATATATTTTATCTGTTTAATATTTCTTTCTCCTTGTGAAGACAGTGAAAGAATACAATATGTCTCCTCCTTACATGCCAATGACTGAACTTGAAAATTTGTAATCCTCAACATCATTATCTCAGGTCAAATATGTCCAGCAGTTGGGCTCAAGCTTCTCACAGGGAAATTGATCTACTATACCATGCTCGTCAAATGGTCTGGTATAGGGTTTTTCCCGATTTGTAGGGTTCCGTACCCAAAGGGTAAAAACGGGACCCTATTACTAAGACTTCGCTGTCTGTCCGTCCGTCTGTCACCAGGCTGTATCTCAAGAACCGCTATAGCTGGACAGCAGAAATTTTTACAAATTATGTATTTCTATTGCCGCTATAACAACAAATACTAAAAACAAAATAAAATAAATATTTAAGGGGGGCTCCCATACAACAAACGTGATTTTGATAGATAATGGTACGGAACTCTACGTGCGTGACGCCGAATCGCACTTAGCGGGGTTTTTATTCTTTCTCTTGTACTATACAAGTTACATTTATATGTTATCTTGTAAAAATGTTATCTGAATATTACATCCCTTAGTCGTCTTTTACTCACTGGCAAAAAGGGGGTGGTGTATTGTATTCCTACTACGTCATAAAATAAAATTTAGGACTTAATTAACACAAATCAGAGTCGTAGATAATATGACTATGGCTTTTATACACAGACTATTTATAAAACCATCATTACAGCCCATAGACACCTCACTGTAGGGTTCAGTGTGCCTATTCTTGAATCTCGATTCCAATCCTAAATCCAACCGCAGCTCGAATCTAAGCAGATTTGGTACCCTTGAAAGCGATACTAGCGCACGATTGGAATCATATTCGGTGGATTTTTTTAAACTAAATGAATTCAACTCTCATCAATTAAGTTAAATATTTGCTACTCCCGACGTGATTTTGACGTAGTTTAAAATCGTTAATGTTGCACAATATAAAGATAGCGTCTTTGTGGTGATCGAGTTCGATAACGTTCTTAATTTAAAGTAAGAAAATATGGCACATTTGGTGAAAACAACGGCAAATGCTAAGAATTCATTCTCGATTTTGTTCAAGAGTACCAAATATAAGTTTGGTGAGATTGGAATCAAGAGTAGGCACACACAGGTCGCATTCACTGTGAGAGGGAAATTGACCATACAATACCACGCTAGTCAGACGTGTGGTTATAGGATTTTATGTTGAGTTTTCCATCTCTTGCATAGATATTACGCGCGTTTTATGTTCAGTAGTCGTCTTTAACGACACCCACGGGCAAGAAAAAAATAAGTATTGCATTCTTACTACTCCACACGGCAATCTAAATACTTAATATTATTTTCCTTAGGTGACTACTCATTGGATATTAGAGAAGTGACCTTGGATGATGACGCGTTATATCAGTGTCAAGTCAGCTCTGGACCGAGAGGTGAGTTATTCGATTATTCTAGTTGATAAATATTATTGTCTCTTATCATAATATTCGGCATAATAATTGTCTCAGCCCATTTAAGTTCCACTGTTGGGCGAGCTAAGAAGAATCTTTGGCCCTTAACATCTGTGCCCTGTAGTTGCAACTACAGGGCACAGATGTTGAAAGGTAAACCAATACATGTATATATAATTTTCCGTGTGGTGACGGAGTAAGAATATAATTCACCACTCCCTATCTTGACCGTGGATATCGTAAAAGACGACAATGGGCTGCCATATGCACATAAAATCTGTGTAAGAGAAGGATATCTCGAAATGAAACCCTATACCAAAATGTCTGACCAGCATGATATAGTAGGTCAAATTCCCTCCCAATGTGGAGGAGACTCAAGCCCAACAGTGAGACGTATGTGAGTTGCGATGATGATGATGATATATAATTACTCCATAATTCATCATCATCATCTCAGCTCATAAACATCCCACTGTTGGGCTCGATGCTCCTCTATAATAGGAGGAAATTTGTCAGACATGTTCGTATAGGGTTTTACGTCGAGTTTACCTGTTCTTGCGTAGATGTTATCTGCATATTATATCCTTTAGTCATCTTTTAAGACACCCAAGAGAAGAGAGGGGTTGTGAACTGTATTATTCCCATATATTTATGGTATATTTACGATACCTGCGAGCGATGTAAAGGTTTAAGGTATTTGTAGCAGTCACTGGACAGACAAATAATATATTACAAATTGTAAATAAAACTAATTTCTATAGCGGGTAGATAATTATAAATATCTGTAATAACGATGACTTGTTTGGACGTCAGACATCTTAATCCGCCCGTGACTATGAATGTTGTAAAGTTTTCGAAACGTCGGGCAATCATAAATCAAATACAAACGCGATAAAATCCGTAAAGTAGTTTTCTTTACAAATACTCGCGTAAACATCAGAAGTCATTGTATATTACAATTATTAAAAAAATATACACTTCAATAAAATATGTCAAAGAATTTCTTCTGAAAATACAATATAAAGAGTAGGTATAGTGTAGTTTATTCCTTTGAGTCAACCGCCAGGCGGCTTTGTACGAATACAACAGATGGATAACGCCCCTGGGGATGTTCAGATGAAATATTTTTTGATATGGTATAATATTGAAATTATTTTTGCTTGGATAATATTGATATTAATGGTATCGGCCATCGAAAGGTGGCAGTATTAAGTATGCTCTGGCATGATCATGGTTGAGTCCTGATGGATTAGTTTTGCAGCAAAAAACGGGTATAAATAATGGGATTAGAACTTGTAGACGATTGGATTGAGAGCTCTTTGCGCTCGCCATTAGTCCGCGTAAGGACGTAACAGACATCTAAGGCACTCCAATATCAAACAGAAAAAAAAATTGTAGACTGTGTTTGAGTCGAGAACCCTCTGGGCTCATCACTTCATAAGGACAACAGGGTAAGCACAACTTACCATGGGAAACACGCCTATGAAGTGTAGTCTTTGTAACATAATGCTCTATTAGGGGAGACATTTTTCACTCAAGCACCACCTGTTTACGAGTTAACCACTAGAGCAGCCATCTCTCGACTCAACCACAATGGAGCCAAGGAAGAGATCCGTTCCTTGTAGCTACAGGAAGCAAATCTTTCAGTGAATATAACCAATAGCATATGTTATATACATATTATATCCTTTAACCATCTTTTATGACACTAAAGGGCAAGAAAAGGGGTGGTGAGTTGTATTCTTAATCCGTCAACATACGGTTAAAAGATTTTTCCTTATAAATTAATGTATTAATAAGATACTTGACAGCGATAACTTACGGCACTGAAACGTGGTCTCTAAATGTCGGCCTCATAAAAAAGCTCAAAGTCGCTCAGCGTGCTATGGAGAGAGCTATGCTCGGTATTTCTCTATGTGATAAAATCCGTAACACGGAAATCCGTAGAAGAACGGGTGTAACCGACATAGACCGAAATGGCAATGGGCAGGCCACATCGCTCGTCGAACTGACAACCGTTGGGGAAGAAAGGTTCTTGAGTGGCGACCACGAATCGGACGGCGCAGTGTAGGACGACCCCCTACTAGGTGGACTAACGACACTCTCAAAGTCGCAGGGAACCGTTGGATGCAAGTGGCACAGGACCGTTCTGAGTAGCATTCTCGTGGGGAGGCCTATGTCCAGCAGTGGACGTCTGTAGGCTGATGGATGGATGGCATAAGATACTTCATTATTATACTACATCCAAATATACATATATAAGCCTAGGGCAATGTGTATATAACAACAAAATTATTCATATTACAATGAAAGTATCCGTAAAAATATATGAACTATTATCCAAACATATCTAATATTAAGCTTATACTAAAAATCTTATATTTAAAAGTATTTCTAAGCGTGGGCTAAGGGTTCTCACGTTAAAAATTTCGTGATTCGCTGTAAGTTTGTCATGTAAAAGTACAGAAATATAATTGAATAAAAATTAGCATTCACTCATTTTTTAGGTTCCTTTTCTGTAATTACAAGTCAAATCATTGATTATATATAAGTTCTACAAAGATTATAATATTATTAACTCTACATTTTACTGAAATTAATCGAAAATTTGCCACTAAGCTGAGAGAACAAGAAACTTGATATCAACAAGAATCGAAACTCATCCTTTTAAAATACTTCTTTGAAATAAAATTATATACAACATGCTTATTAAGTATTAGTGCCAGGGCGAAAACTTTTCGGGCCAACTACTGACTACAAGTCACCCTGCACCGGTGGTCGGCCCAACGACGAAGGCGACGTGTCACGGGTGGGTTACGGGGCTGTGCGCGCCGTCCCTCTGTCGCCCCGAACGGAGTCGGGTGACGGGTGCGCTGACCGTAGCCCACCCTCCAAAAAAAAAAACAAAGAAGGGCTACTTTTGTACAGGAAAACATTTTCTTCCTTCAAAATATAATGGTAAAATTTTTAGCTAGACCAAATATAAGTAGCTGACGCAAACCTTTTCAGTAAGCATGGTGAAATTATAAGCTAAAAATTACATTTAGTTTGTTAAGATAACAAAAATCTGAATTCGCTAGACTAAACATCCTAGGTTGTGTAATTTTACTTATAATAGAAAAAAAGAAAAAAGATCAAGTTTAGGCGACAATGAGGATTCGCTTCGTAGAACTGTTAAAATGAGAATAACATTAAAAATGCTGAATAAGGATCTACTCAACTATTTCGTATTATCATTTAGTTCGCAAACAGAAGTATCTTTGGGAATCTAACCCACGAGGTCAATAATTAGGGTATTGCGTCATCTATGTAATTGAAAAGCCTTTTGCTTGGCTGGCTAAGGTCTGGACGTACCCTGTTCATCCTATCTGGAGTGACTGAAAGGTAACCTGCGGTGTGTTCTCTCCCCACAGCCATTACGCGGACCACTGGTACCGTTTTCTTTACATCCAGCCTGGCGGGTTCCCCTTTCAGGTTCCATTCCCGTCGATACGGCAAATAACAATGTTGCCTTCGATCGACCTCTCTCCAAGTGGCGGACTAATCTTCGATCCATCCACAACCTTAGCGAAGGACTAATTTTAGCGATCGAAAAGCCTAAAAGGTATTTTAGGGACTTAGAAATATTAATTGACAAAATCAATACTAACGCTAACGTGTCGTAGGTCTTATTAGTTATACAATAAATCATCGAATCCAAGTTCAACTGTCTGTCACCTAGATAGGTATAATCGATACATCAGTTGACATTGAAAGCCATTACACAACGCTTAGCTAATAACGTCAATATGTATTGAGCTAATATAATTGCTAATATTATGATGGGACGTTGGCGTCGGCAGTTCATTTTCTAATGAATTCTTAGTGACCTTATAGCTATCATTTTATTATTTCACTGCCGTATAGGTAATCCTTTTTGATAGTAAGTAATAGTTATAAGTATGATGGTTGTTTTCTAATATTGTTATTAAAGGAAAATGTATTTGGTAAGTAATTACATTTACCGTGTGGTGACGGAGTAAGAATATAATTCACCTATCTTACAAGTGGACGTCGTAAAAGACGACTACGGGATATAATATGCAAATAACATTTGTGCAAGAAAAGGAAAATTTAAAATAAAACCCTATACCAACATATCTGACCAGCATTGTATAGTAGGTCAAATTCCCTTCCATTATGGTGGTGGCCCGAGCCCAAAACTGGGACGTATTTAGGCTACAATGATGATAATGAAGTAATTACATAGTCTGCAATTAATATTATTTTATTACGTTAGTCGTAAACTACGTGTTCGTAAGCTGTATGGTGGCGGCTACAGATATCTCCAACTTTTACACTGTCTGCGAATATTATGAAAGCTGACTAAAGGATTTAATATGCATGTAACATCAGAACAAGAGAAGGAAAACTTAAAATAAAACCCTATACCAACACGTCTAACTAGCGTGGTGTAGTAGGTTAAATGCGAACCTATTTTGAAGGAGGCTTGAGTCCATTAGTGGGACGTATATGAGCTGAGACTACTGGACATAAGCCACTAATATCACAATCGCTACAAATAAATTAAAAATTTCTCAGTAGAGTGCTGATGATCATTCTCTTATCAATCTTTAAGCATCACTGAATAAGCTTTCTGCCGTATTTGACTGCACAGATGGCGTAGTGGTTAATATACCCACTTATCGTGCTAGTGCCGCTGGTTCGAATCCCTCGCAGGTCTATACTTTGTGGGACGCGGTCGCAGCTTTCTGTGAGGCAGTAGTCTCGGGGAAGGGGGCGACGAAGCGCGTGCGGGAGTAACGCTTCCACTATGACGTGAACCGCCGCCGGCGACTGGGGCGGCGTAGGTGTGATTACCCGCGTCTGATGCCACCCTAGCCGAGGCCGCGGATGACTGGACCGGGGAGTTAGTCCGTCACCCGCCAAGAGGCCGGCTGCGCGACGACGACTGACTTTTTTTTTAATACAAATACCGCATCATTTCTTTACTTCTCCGCGACACCATAAATGGCAATTCTCTTTATTTCGCTTGTTACCTTATTGGGAAGATGAACACCGTTGATTGAAAAATTGCTGATAATTTTTTACGTGTATAAGTAATTATACAAAAGGATAACTTTATTAAGGCCTAAAAATACTCATTCGGCAATTTCTCCGTTGTTTAAACTAAACTGCTGAAGTTTTACGGTGTTAAGTTTTAATGTAGACTAAATTGTAAGTTCTTTTTAATCATTACTATAATTTTAAAGTGTTACCTAACGAATTTAGTTTTTATTATTTTGAATTTAGTTGCGTTTATGGCTTATGGTTGTTGATTATTCTCAACAGGAAGGTCCGCTTGTGGTAGCTACGTGCAGTCTTTTGCCTTTTCTAGCCCTATTTTCCCCATAACCACGTATTATCTACCCTTCGTTTATAAGGCTGACTACTGGTATTGATTCAGAGAGTTTGATTGCCGTTTTCTTCGCCTCAATGAAGAAGCTCAAACTCTTTCAACTTACTACATTCAGGATTTTAATACAAAATTTTCTATTACGGAAATCTATAGAAGAATGGGTCTAATCTACAAAACCTAAAGATAGACGTGTTCAAGCAGCAACTGGTAGATCATTTCGTTTGACGATCTTCATCATTATCATCATCCACTGCTGGGCTCAAACCTTCTACTTCCATCCATCCATCAGCCTACAGACGTCTACTGCTGGACATAGGCGAGAATGCCACTCGGAACGGTCCTGCGCCACTTGCATCCAACAGTTCCCTGCGACTTTGAGAAAGTCGTCAGTCCACTTAGTGGAGGGTCGTCCTACACTGCGTCGTCCGATTCGTGGGCGCCACTCAAGAACCTTTCTTCTTCAACGGTTGTCGGTTTGACGAGCGATGTGGACTGCCCATTGCTATTTCAACGTGCTATTTCAACGTGCTAATTCGGTGGACTATGTTGTAACCTCCTACTTAACGGGAGAAAAATTCACCTACTATATCGCCTGTATCTGCATACTTCATTCGTTAATCGTCTTTTAAAATACCGAATGTAAGATAGTAGGTAGTAAAATAATTGGCGACGGAGGCAGCGTGCCTGTTGGCCGGGACTCCCCCGTGGGACCTGGAGGCGGAGATGCTCGCCGGACTATATCGGCGGGTGACGGGGGTGCGAGCGGAGGGCGGTGTGGTCTCGTTAAGGGATCTCACCGCCTGGCGCGTCGACGCCCGCCGAGACGTCATCGCCCGTTGGGCAGTCCGGCTGGAGAGGCCTCGGTTCGGGGTGCGAACCGTGGAGGCCTTCCGGCCGGTGCTGATGCAGTGGTTAGAGAGGCGGCACGGGTTGCTCTCCTTCCGACTGGTGCAGGTTTTGACGGGGCATGGGTGCTTCGCCAAATACCTGCACAAGGTCGTTAGGAGGGAGAGTACACCGTCCTGCCACCACTGCGATTGCGACGAGGACACGGCGCGCCATACGCTCGAGGCCTGCGGGGCTTGGGCAGTGCAGCGCTGTGAACTCGTCGCAATCATCGGTACGGACCTGACGCTGCCGGCTATCGCTAGGGCGATGGTCGACAGCGTCAGGAATTGGGACGCGGTCGCAGCCTTCTGCGAGACAGTGATCTCGCGGAAGGAGGTGGCGGATCGCCTGCGTGAGGAGCGCAGCCTCGATGAGGAGGTCCGCCGCCGGCGACTGGGGCGGCGCAGGCGCAACTATCTGCGCCTCATGCCGCCTTAGCCGAGGCCGCGGGTGACGTGACCGGGGATTAGTCCGTCACCCGCCGAGAGGCCGACCGCGTGAGGAAAGACCGACGTCCTCCCTGAGGGGGGGACGTCGGTCGATGGGAGGGTACCCCAATAGGGGGTATTCCGTCGGGCCGACCACTGACGACAAGTTAACGCTGCTCCAGTGGTCGGCCCAACGACGAAGGCGACGTGGTTTTCGGGTGGGTCGCGGGAGTTGCGTGCTTAAGCCCCTCTGTCGCCCCGGACGGAGTGGTGCGGAGGCGCGCCGACCGCGGCCCACCCACAAAAAAAAAAAAAAGGTAGTAAAATAATAAAATTAATACAACAAAAATATTTTTCTGACGAAATAAATAAAATAAAACATAATAAATTTGTTTCGTCGCTACGTCATTTATCACCGTTTATAAACGCCGATGATGGGTTCCTCAGGGTGGGGGGTAGAATATCCTAATCGGAACTGCCCTATAACACCAAACATCCTTTATAGGTCAACTTGCCTCCCAAATTGAAGGAAGTCTGAGGCCATACAGTGGGACGTATTAAAGCTGAACTGATGATGCTCATAAAGTCCCACTACTTGGTAGAAACCTATTATTTATTAAGAACCAGCAAATCGCCCTCGCTTCGCTTCGGTTTCAGTCGTCTTAACCCCGTAGTTGCCGTTCTCGTGAGAATACTGACATAAAATATAGTTTATGTTACTCCCTGATATTGTAGCTTTCCAATGGTGAAAGAATTTTTGAAATCGGTTCAGGGGTTTAAGCGTGAATATGTAACAAACAAACAAACTTACTTTCATATTTATAATATTAGTAAGGATGCAATGTGTTAATATCCCTTACTCACCCGCGAGAACAGTAAAACCGGTTGAGGGATTATCAAGCAATTTGGACATCAGTGTCTCCTGGGAAACATACATAACAACTGCGATCAACAACCGAAATGGCAAGAGCAACTATCCTATATCATATGAATAAGTTGTGACTCATTCATTAAATAATTTTGTTATGGCTGTATAAGATCGCGCAGCATACGCTCGAGGCCTATGCCGCTTGGGCAGAGCAGTGTCGTGAACTCGTCGCAATCATTGGAGCCGACCGATCGGCGAATCGGTCGGCAGCGTCAGGAACTGGGACGCGGTCGCAGCCCTCTACGAGGCAGTAGTCTCGCGGAAGGAGGTGGCGGATCGCTTGCGCGAAGAGCGCAGCCTCGATGAAGCGATCCGCCGCCGGCGACTGAGGCGGCGTAGGTGCGAATACCTGCGCCTCATGCCGCCCTAGCCGAGACGCGGGTGACGTGACCGGGGAATTAGTCCGTCACCCGTCGAGAGGCCGACCGCGTAAGGAAAGACCAGTGTCCTCCCCGAGGGGGGTCAGGCCAACCACTGACGTCAAGTCACACTGCTCCGGTGGTCTGCCCAACGACGAAGGCGACGTGCATCGCGGGTGGGCTGCGGGTGTGCGTGCTTACGCCCCTTTGTCACCATATATATATGACTACACAGATAGCATAGTGGTTAAGACTACCCTATCTTATAGGTGTCATGGATTCGAATAACATGTAGGACAACATATGTTGGCTCCATGCCGGCATATCAACAGGTTTTTTTAAATATTTATAAATATTTTTTTTTATTATATGCCAAAATATTAGGTAGTTAGAAGATTGAATAAAATAACATAAACAATTAAATAAAATTTAAGAAAGAACGGACAGATATTATATACCTAATAAACTTCAGTATTAACCAATGGAAAATAGTAATTAAAAAAGAACTTATAAACGATACTTTAAACTTTTAAACATTATTATTCATCATTATCATCGCAGCCCACATACGTCCCACTGTTGGGCTCAGGCCTCCTCCACAATGGGAGGGAATTTGACCTACTATACCATACTGATCAGATATGTTGGTATAGGATTTCATTTCGAGTTTGCCTTCTCTTCCACAGATGTTATGTGCATATTATATTCCTTAGTCGTCTTTTACGAAATCCACGGATGTATTCTTACTTAGTGGTGAATTGTATTCTTACTCCATCACCACATGGAAAACTTATTATTATTTTGCTCTTAAACTAAGTACTGGTTCACGCAATATATACTTTTTTGTTCAGCTTACATATTGAAAAAGTATGAATAGTTTTATGACCGGTTACCCGACTAACAAAATTTTTTATAAAATGATTTCCTTTATTTTCTCATGACAACTTTTGTTATTCGAATTATTTAGTGGCACGATTTGATCTACTATAACACGCTGGTCAGACATGTGGGTATAGAGTTTTGTTTCGAGTTTTCCTTCTCTTGCATGAATGTTATATACAGTTTTAGATATTTATTTCTCTCACAGTTCTCTGTCTACAGCCGCGGGCTTGTCCGTCCGGGATAGTACCACACTCTCGCAGAAAATCGACATCTGAGTAGTAGCAAATTGTTACTTTTTTTTTTTTGGGGGTGAGTTGCGGTCGTCGTCTCTCGCACCACTTCGTCCGGTGCGACAGAGGGGCATAAGCACGCAACTCCCGCAACCCACCCACGATGCACGTCACCTTCGTCGTTGGGCCGACCACCGGAGCAGGGTTACTTGACATCAATGGTCGGCCCGACGGAATACCCCCTATTGGGGTACCCTCCCATCGACCCCCCCTCGGGGAGGACGTCAGTCTTTCCTCACGCGGTCGGCCTCTCGGCGAGTGACGGACTAATTCCCCGGTCACGTCACCCACGGCCTCGGCTAGGGCGGCATGAGGCGCAGGTATTGACGCCTACGCCGCCCCAGTCGCCGGCGGCGGAACGCCTCATCGAGGCTGCGCTTCTTACTTTCCGCCGTTTCCTTCCGCGAGATCATTGTCTCGCAGAAGGCTGCATCCGCGTCCCAATTCCCGACGCTGTCGACCATCGCCCTAGCGATAGCTGGCAGCGTCAGGTCAGCACCGATGATTGCGACGAGTTCACAGCGCTGCACTGCCCAAGCCGCGCAGGTCTCGAGCGTATGGCGCGCCGTGTCCTCGCCGCAATCGCAGTGGTGGCAGGACGGTGTACTCTCCCTCCCCACGACCTTGTGCAGTTATTTGGCGAAGCACCCATGCCCCGTCAAAACCTGCACTATTTGGAAGGAGAGCACCCCGTGCCGCCTTTCCAACCACTGCATCAGCACCGGCCGGAAGGCCTCCACGGTTCGCACCCCGAACCGAGGCCTCTCCAGCCGGACTGCCCAACGGACAATGACGTCCCGGCGGGCGTCGATGCGCCAGGCGGTGAGATCCCTTAACAAGACCACACCGCCCCCGCTCGCACCCCCGTCATCCGCCGATACAGTCCGGCGAGCATCTCCGCTTCCAGGTCCCACGGGGCAGTCCCGGACAATAGGCGCGCTGCCTCCGTCGCCACCGTGCGGTATCCGCGGATGGCCCTGACCGCCATGACCCTCTGTGGTCGCCACAGGAGGGCCCTAAGTCGGACGGTCATGGACCCCGCCCACACCGGTGCGCCGTACAGGGCCATCGACCGAATAAGGCAATTTGTTACTGCGCTTCGTTTGGTGAGAAAGAGAACCGGAAGCCCAACTTTCTGAGGGTGTTTGCGTGTGGTGGGCTTTGGTGATGTCATTAGTTTCACCGAATCTTATTGCTCGCATTCACACTCTATTCACTTTCTTCACGGTAGGCAGCTGCCTAGCATAGGTCTGTGAGCGGCAGCAACACTTACCATCAGATGTACTGTTTGCTCGTTTGCAATGGAAAAAAAATAGAAATTGTGGATTGCTGATGCCTGTGGTAGGCATTAAAAATACCTATGTTACAGGTCACATGGTTATAATTGTAGACTAGGCGGCTACATGTGGAATTAGCCTTTATATAAAGCTTTTGTAATCTTTTACTACGTAAAGCTCGACAGTTTTAGTTGCCGACATTATGCGGCATTTAAGTTTTATAAAATAGCGAATTTAAATATTTTTATAAAAATTATCAGTGTATTTTATATTTCATTATATTAAAACCGTATTTTATCTAAAAGTATTTTAGATTACAATGTATTTATGCTCATAAATTAATTGTAGATTAGAGATATCATCAAAGGTCGAAAAAGCTTTGTTATTTTAAATTTTTATTCACAGTAAGCATTAATTAGCTAACTCACGCATAATACACACCTTTTGTTCTTATGTTCAAACATTATTTAATAATCAGAATGCGTTTTTGTGGCGAGCGAGCAATACACTTAACAACCAATATAAAAAAAATAAATTCGATATATTTAACGCTAATACGGATGCGATAAAACGTACACTCAGTCTCGATTTTTTCACAGCACATCAATAGGCAAATTTAATGTTCTCCATTGTATTGTTTTATGTGAAGCATAATAGTGAAGACCTGTTATTGGCTTTATGTATCTTAAATATGTTTACCTAGATTTTTATTACTTTTAAGCTATTGGTCGCCCGATAAATAAATAAATAATTTCAATTTTCAAGTGGTGAGGAATTAAGATATATTCACCACCCTTCTTGCCCATGGGTGTCGTAAAAAACGACTAAGGGTTTGTAATATGCCTACAACATTTAGGTAAGAGAAGGGAAATTCAAAATTAAACTCTATACCAGTCCCTCTCACCAGCGGAGTATAGTAGGTCAATTTCCCTCATGATGCAGTAATGATGTGTCTGGAGGTTTATATTAAGTTATTTCACAAAATAAATTTATATGTCTCATAAAAAAATTGCGACCGCACAGTGTGTTAAGGACACCAATGGCGTAGTATAAACGGCTGGAAGCCGTTCTTTAATCCAAGATTTTTCATTCTTAATTATCAATAGGTAAAATGATAAAGATATTGATTTCTGATGTCTACGCGAGTATAACACATTTTAAATAAAACTTCTTTACGGATTTTATCACGTTTGTATTTGATTTTTGATTGCCCGACGTGTCGAACACTTTGCAGCGTTCATGGTCACGGGCGGACTAAGATGTCTCACGTCCAACAAGTCATCGTTATTGCAGGAATTTTATAATTATCTACCCGATACAGAAATTAGTTATTAAATATTGACCCATATTTTGATACAAATTTTAATTTATTCCCAGTGTAAGAAAAAAATTATTCTACATGAAAAAATTATATTGTTTATGGTTGGTAATTATTTAATATTAAAATTAATAGTAATTATATTAAAAAAAAACCTAACAATCTAGTATACTACCACGGGATCGGAACACGGCCACACTGAGAAAGATCCGGCAAGAAAACTCCGGTGACATGATGCTAAATTAATATTAATTTTGAAGGCGGCTTACTTTATGTTACTAAGAGGTTTTAATTTATAAAATTATCTTTAGCTATTATTATTGTGGGTCAAATCTACACAATAAGTACTCACAGCATCTTGCAGTCAAACGGGAAAAAAATCCGTGAAAGTTTTATTTAAAATGGATAAAGATATTTATTTGTTGTCCAAAGATAAAAGAAAACAAGATCCTTAAAATATTCGGTATTAAATTAAAAAGGAATAAGGTATAATTGAATCTATAACATATATATTTAACTAACCTAGCTGCCCTTACATTCATTTTCCTTAATTAGACGAGGGTAACTAAGCGAGTTTTTCCGACGCGTAATGTAAAAAAATGTTTCCCTAAACGTATTTAATACGGGTCATATGCTTCTGAAAAGAAATATCTTTTAAAAGTTAATTAAGATATTGTCTTTTCTAACGCAGTATATAAATATTCAAGTATCTTGAACATTTCTTAATCTAAAAGTAGTGCTTAACGTATAGTGACTGATAAAAATGCAATATTTTAACGTAACAGAAAGGTTTGCAGTCTTTTAAATGGCTTTTGTAATAGAGAAAAAAAAGAAAGGTAGAAATATTATAATATAGTGCTCTGTATAGAATTTAATAAAAAAAAATCACAACAATATAATATCTCATATAAAACAATCTTATTTTTTACAACGCAACGACTTTAACGAGAAACTACAAAGGATACTGAGCTCAACTTGTGTTACATCGCTTTTAAAACAGCCGCCCGTGACCATGAATGCATGAATGCTAAAACGTAAAGCATTCAAAACTTCGGGCAATCTAAAATCTAATACAAACGCGACAAAGTCCGTGAAATAGTTTTATTTCTAATGTATAATACTTGCGTAAACATCAAAAACCATTATTGAAACAATCATGTTTATACGAATAAAATTTCGTACACATATACATATATACCTTCATTATCACGACTGTAGGCCTCATATCAAGGCTCAAAGTCGCTCAGCGTGCTATGGAGCGAGCTATGCTCGGGATTTCTCTGCGAGATAGAATCCGGAATATGGAAATCCGCAGAAAAACGGGTGTAACCGACATAGCACGAAGAATTAGCACGCTAAAGTGGCAATGGGCAGGCCACATCGCTCGACGAACCGACAACCGGTGGGGAAGAAAGGTTCTCGAGTGGCGACCACGTATCGGACGACGCAGTGTAGGACGCCCCCCACTAGGTGGACCGATGACCTAGTGAAAGTTGCTGGGCGTCGTTGGATGCAGGCGGCACAGGACCACACATTGTGGCGCAACATGAGGGAGGCCTACGTCCAGCAGTGGACGGCAATAGGCTGAAATGATGAAATGATGATGATGATTATCACGACTTATGTACCTATGTTACACTGCTGGTCTCGAGACTTTAACGAGAAACTACAAAGGATATTGAGCTCAACTTGTGTTACATCGCTTTTAAAACAGCCGCCCGTGACCATGAATGCATGAATGCTAAAACGTAAAGCATTCAAAACTTCGGGCAATCTAAAATCTAATACAAACGCGATAAAATCCGTGAAATAGTTTTATTTCTAACTAGCTTTTGCCCGCGGCTTCGCCCGCGTAAAATTTACTTGAATATTGAACTATTATCGCAAAGAATATTATCGGCATAAAAAGTATTACATTTCTTAATTTAAGAAATACTCTATCTACGTGTCAATTTTCATCCAAATCTGCTCAACAGTTTAAGCATGATTGAGTAACAAACATCCAAATATCCTCAAAAACTTTCACATTTGAATATTACTTCCAGCCTTATAGTTCAGATTCCCGTGCAAATACGATGATAAATATGCCTTTCCTTAGTCTCTGATAACGTACTTTTCCATTGGTGAAAAAAAAAAATTATATCAATCAAACACCCGCAGTTTCATTCACGTAGACCCCATTTTCATGCCAATACCGAAATAAAAAATGCCTATGTTACTCGCTGATATTATAAATTTACATGGGTGAAAAAAAAAATATAAATCCCAGAAATATCAGAGATAAAAATTATGTTACTCGCTGACAACATAGGTAGCATTCCATTGGTGAAAGAATTTTAAAAATTGGTCGACATCCCCCGGTTTAGTTCTCGTTCCCGGGCAAATACTGGGATGAAAATAGCCTTTATATGTTATTCACTGATAATATAGCTTTTCATTAGTGAATTAATTTTTAAAACCATTAAATTCCCGTGATTTCACCGGCATTGTACCCGATCCCGTAGGAATATCAGGATAAAAATAGCTTAAATATGTTACTGGCTTAAAAATAGCTTTCCATTAGTGAAATAATTTTAAAATCGACCTAATTCTCAAGGTTGCTCCAACCACACCGGGATAAAATATAGCCTGGGATAAAATATAGTTTAAGTTATTCCTTATGTACGCCTGGTAGACCTGATGGTAAAATGTAATCAATATCGGTCCAGCCATTTTGAAGATTACCTGTAACGAATAGACAGACAGACAAAAAAATTTGGACCGTATTGTGTGAGCATAAATAAAACTTATTATTTTGATAGACAAACAGATGCTTGAAATTGATTTATTTGTAGAGATAGAAAATTGGAATAATATCTTGATTGTAACTTACTGTCTGGTAGCTGCTAGAAATATTACCACGCTTTCATTGTTCGTGGGTGTTGCAAAATACTACTAAGACAAAGATTTACATCGACCTGGACCAATTGGTGATGCCGTCTGGCCAACAATGTCATCCGCCAGGTCATAAAATGTTGCTGGAACCTTTGCAATATACCTACGATGGCAGAAGAGTACCTACATATCGCGTCGATCCAAAGTAATTAGGATAAGCGCAAGATAATGATGATATATCATTGGCTGGGTGTCTTCGACTATATGCGTATTATCCTTTTGGGGCAGCCCAAAATTGTTTCTTAGTGAGTGCTTACCCCAAATAACCGATCGGTATACAAAATTTCACATTCTTAGGCTTAGTATCTTTGGCTATACACTTTCACCCTCTTAGGGGTTGAATTTCCAAAAATTCTTTGTTAGAGCTCGCTTATCCTTGCCAAAAATTTTTTCATAGTGCTTGGTACGTGAGCACTAAGAAAATCTTGGGGTAATCCAAGAAAGCCTGTACTAAAATGATCCTTCGTAGACTCAGTGATTTTGGTTAAACGCTGTTCACCCCCTTAGGGCTAAAATTGCAAAAATCTCTCTTTCCCCAAGAAAAGCAACTTTATACAAAATTCCATGTTTCTAGGCCTAATGATTTCGGCTATATATTTTGCACCCCTTTAGGAGTTGATTTTGATAAAATAATTTCTTAGAGCTCACTTACAACAAAAGAAAGAGAATTGCATAGAAAGTTTTACGTTCCTAGCACTAATAGTTTAGTCTATACGCTTTTCACCCCCTTCAGGGGGTGATTTTCCAAAAATCCTTTGCTAGTGCTCGTATACCCCAAGAAATAAGACGATGTAAAAAGAAAATACTTTCCCCTATTTCAACCCCTTATACCTATTTTTCGCGATAAAAAGTAGCCTTATATCCTTTCTCAAGCTTTAGTACATATCTGTACCAAATTTTATCAAAATCGGTTAAGTGGTTTCGACGTGAAAGGCTGCTTTTCAACCCCTTAAGGGGGTGAATTTCCAAAAATCCTTTGCTAGTGCTCGTGCACCCCAAGAAATACGATGGTGCAAAAAAAAATACGTTTCTAGGCCCAGTGGTTTCGGCTGTATGCTTTTTGGTATTTTAGGGGTTGAATTTCATCCCCATGTAAATGGAATTTCCAAAACGCTCGAGCGAATATTTATTTATTTATTATTAGGTGCCTTAATACAAAGATTCGTGGTTCTATCATCGAAAATGACGAATTTTCATACATTTTGTATGAAAATGACGAATTTTCATACAAAATGTCATCCCCTATTTCAACCCCTTATACCCATTTTTTCGCGATAAAAAGTAGCCTATGTCCTTTCTCAAGCTTTAGTCCATCTCTGTACCAAATTTCATCAAAATCGGTTTAGACGTGAAAGACTATATGCTTTTCACCCCCTTAAGGGGGTGAATTTCCAAAAATCCTTTGCTAGTGCTCGTGCACCCCAAGAAATATGATGGTGTAAAAAAAAAATATGTTTCTAGGCCCAGTGGTTTCGGCTGTATGCTTTTTGGTATTTTAGGGGTTGAATTTCATCCCCATGTAATTGAAATTTTCAAAACGCTTGAACGAATATTTATTTATTTATTATCAGGTACCATAATACAAAGATTCGTGGTTCTATCATCGAAAATAACGAATTTCCATACAAAATGTCATCCCCTATTTCAACCCCTTATACCCATTTTTTCGCAATAAAAAGTAGCCTATGTCCTTTCTCAAGCTTTAGTCCATGTCTGTACCAAATTTCATCAAAATCGGTAAAGTGGTTTAGACGTGAAAGCGTAGCAGACAGACAGAGTTACTTTCGCATTTATAATATTAGTAAGGATTATTAGGTGCCTTAATACAAAGATTCGTGGTTCTATCATCGAAAATGACGAATTTTCATACAAAATGTCATCCCCTATTTCAACCCCTTATACCCATTTTTTCGCGATAAAAAGTAGCCTATGTCCTTTCTCAAGCTTTAGTCCATCTCTGTACCAAATTTCATCAAAATCGGTTGAGACGTGAAAGACTATATGCTTTTCACCCCCTTAAGGGGGTGAATTTCCAAAAATCCTTTGCTAGTGCTCGTGCACCCCAAGAAATATGATGGTGTAAAAAAAAAAATACGTTTCTAGGCCCAGTGGTTTCGGCTGTATGCTTTTTGGTATTTTAGGGGTTGAATTTCATCCCCATGTAATTGAAATTTCCAAAACGCTTGAACGAATATTTATTTATTTATTATCAGGTACCATAATACAAAGATTCGTGGTTCTATCATCGAAAATAACGAATTTCCATACAAAATGTCATCCCCTATTTCAACCCCTTATACCCATTTTTTCGCAATAAAAAGTAGCCTATGTCCTTTCTCAAGCTTTAGTCCATGTCTGTACCAAATTTCATCAAAATCGGTCCAGTGGTTTAGACGTGAAAGCGTAGCAGACAGACAGACAGACAGACAGACAGACAGACAGACAGAGTTACTTTCGCATTTATAATATTAGTAAGGTATTAGTAAGGATGTATAATACTTGCGTAAACATCAAAAACCATTATTGAAACAATCATGTTTATACGAATAAAATTTCGTATGTATATTTCTTAACAAGGTCGATAAATACTCGTTGGCCAGACCATTCACAGTAAATACCCAATCCCAAAATATTACAAACTTATTTTGAATTCAAATTTCACTCCCTATACTATTAGTCACTTTCTCGTTTGAGAGGGAGCAAAGAAACCATAAAAAAATCCCATGCAATATCTTACGAATCCTTACAACTGTTCCCGAAATGACACGGGAAAGAAGGGGAGTTGAAGTAAGGGTATTGTTACACTAACGAATATTCAGCCAATTTGTATCTATAATTTTTCTTTACCTCAAATTTATACGATCTATTGCCGGACAAAGGGTTTTCTCTTTCCTAGATGGCTACAAAAGAAAGGTAACCTGCTTTTACAAAATCAAATTGAAAATGTGTTTGATATATATATATATATATATAAATAAATATACGGCTGAAACTAACAAAAACCTATAAAAAAACGGTTGTCCAGTTTTCGTCGGTGAAAGTAAAGTCGATACTTATGAAGTATACAGTATTGTATATGAGAATTATACAGCACTTTATAAAACAACTATATATGCATAAAAGAACAGATTACGACAGGAACTAATATGACAAAATATTAATAAAATATTAGGTTTTTTGCAGAAAATGATAATTTTTATTCAAAGGTAATAATTTATTTTGAGCTCACTAGATGGCGTTGCACAAAATTCTAAAACAGGTTATGGTTTCGTTACATAAATGTGTATATATTTATTTTTTTTTACTTTTCATTTTTTTTTTTATAACTTACTGGGTTGAGAGCCTTCCGCTCGCCCATTGCCCGCGTTAAGCTGTCAAGGTCATCTGCGACCAACAGCTAAATACACACAAAAAACAAAAAAATCTTTTTATATGTCCAAACGTGGCGTTAACGCCACGTCAACGATTAGCTTCATAGATGTTTTACATTAAAAAAAAAATAGAGAATTATGTTGTTCCGTGCGATGACGGATTAAGGATAGAATTCATCACTACCTTTCTTGCCCGTGGGTATCGTAAAAACGATTTATTGATAGACAATATACAGCTACTACTTGCATATTTATGTAAGAGAAGAGGAACCCGAAATAACACCCGATACCAACATGGCTGACCAGTGCAATAAAGTATGTCTAATTCCCTCCCATAGTGGAGGGGGTGCGATCCCAATAGTGGGACGTTTATAGGTTGTGATTATGATGAAGGAGAGATGTTCAGTCATGCTTTTATAATAATACCAGCAACTCGCCCTCACTTCGCTTTCAGTCGCCTTACCCGCGTAGTTCCCGTTACTGTAGGAATACCGGAATAAAATATAGCCTATATTACTCCCTGATATTATAGCTTTCCATTGATGAAAGAATTTTTGAAATCGTTTCGGTGGTTTAAGCGTGAAAACGAAAAACGAACAAACTTATTTTCGCATTTATAATATTACTAGCAACCCGCCCTCGCTTCGCTTTGGGTTCAGTCGCCTTACCCGCGTAGCTACCATTCCCGTGGAAATATCGGGATAAAATATAGCCTATGTAACCTATGCCTCCCTGATATTGATAGATGAGATATATTATAGTTTTTCATTGGTGAAAGAATTTTTGAAATCGGTTGGCCATTTTCTTAAACATTAAATTGGGTATTGTACGTTATCCGTAAAAGATAGACATATGGTATCGCTGGCTTTTTTATAGACCTATAAAAGATACACAATTCTACCCTACATTATTTTGATATATCTTTAACGGATCACACAGCGTTTTCGATAAAAGCTCCCGCGCGGCTTGACTTTTTTCGACCTCTTCGACAATTATCGTCATATTTCAATCAATTTGCATAAAAAATGATACATAAAAATCTTCCCTATGAACCACTCCGTCATTTGGTGAAAATCGCATGAAAATATGTTCAGTAGTTTTTGAGTTCATTGCGTTCAGACAGACAGACAGAGGCGGCCGGGGACTTAGTTTTATAATATTTAAAGATTAAAGATAATATTATTAATATCGTCATCATCTCAGTTGATATGGTTTCATTTTAATTTTGGCTTCTCTTAAATAGTTGTTATATGCATATGCATATAACAACTATTTAAGAATTAAATGATATTATTTATATAACATTTTTTTACAGTTCGGTGTTGTGACGAAGTAAAAATACAATCCCGAAGCATCGTATCCTTACTTCGTCACAATACCATTTATCAATTCCTCTTTTCACCGTGAGTAAAAGACGACTAAAAGATATCCTTTATAGATGTTATCTGCATATCATATAATATGCAGATAACATCTATGCAAGAAAAGAAAACTTGACATAAAATTTAATTTCAATACGTCTGACCAGCGCGTTATAGCAGGTCAACCGCCTTCCCATTGTGAAGGAGGCCTGACCTCAACAGTGGGTCTTACGTGGGCAGAGAGAATGATGCTGAGTTTATTTATACGAACATGTTGTTTCTACTGTTATAATTATGTTTAATCCTTAGCAGTATGAAATTGCCCTAAGTCTGTGAGGTAAGAATATAGCACCGTGAGTTTTGTTCGTTATCATTTTGAATTATTCAAAAGTTGATGCTTGTATAGGGTCTTCCACTAAGTAACTATGAGTGTATCTGTCCGTCTTTGTTATTTACTATTTCGTGTTTACAGGTAATTATACAGGTTTATACAGGTAATTGTATTGTTTGCTGAGCACAATTTTTTGAGAGTGTTTGTTTACGCGTGGTAAGTGTTGGTGATGACTTTAGTATCACCGTACCTCGTTAGACGCAGATTCAAAACTTGACATTGTCATCAGTATGCTATTACTTTCCGTCGGGCCGACCACTGATGACAAGTAACCCTGCTCCGGTGGTCGGCCCAACAACGAAGGCGACGTGGTGTTCGGGTGAGTTGCGGGTGTTGCGTGCTATACGCCCCTCTGTCGCCCTGGACGGTGTGGTGCAAGGAGCGCGCCAACCGCAACCCACCAAAAAAAAAAAAAGAGTATGTTATTATTTATCTTAGAAATATTTAGAAAACAGACAGTTATTTATTTAATTTCCTTTATTTGAATGCACTAATTTCAGGTATTACCGGTTTAAAAAAAGTTGTTTTGTAAAATAGCCTGTTTAAAGAGGAAAGGAGGCTACACAGCTCTATATACATATATAGTTGTCCATATAAATAGCTCTGCGACAAATAGGGGTGAAGCAGTGCCTATCGATGTTATCTGATCTAAATCTGATAATATTTAGTAAGAATGGTAGATCAAATGTTCTGTGCAATATCTACTGTCATAGCAACTGTTGAGATAGTAAATTATTAAAAGATTGGAATGCAACGTTCTCCTGGGAAACATTTAATACCTTACTGCGACCCCCAGTCTGCCTGCCAAGTGTGGCAATTACGTTATTATCCCCTCATTTCTGGTGGGGGCCTATATTCAGCTGTGGACGGCGAAAGTTAGGTCATTTCAGAATTATGATGATTTGAAGACATTTTTATTAATATTGGGATTCTGTACAGACTTTTTTTATTGCCAATGGTGGCAAAGGAGCAAGCAGTACACCTGATGGTAAGTGACACTGTCGCAAATGGATCTTTGCAATACCAGGAGCACAGCCGTTTGTTTAGTAGTTCATACTACAGAGGTAGTTCAATATACATTCTATCAAGATCTGACCTGCATTTATAGAGCAATCCTTAATAATGCGTATATATATAAACCAATTATATCGACTAGTGTTTCGATGACTGTTTTTATTTGTTACAATTTTGTATTATAGTAGATTTAAAGCAGACTAAGCACAAATTATTCATTGATGTTGTGACATATCCCTACACCAACACGTCTGAACAGCGGTACGTCAAGTTCTCTCCTAATATGGAGGAGGCTCGAAACCGATAATGAGAAGTATAAGAGCTGAAATCATGAAGACGATGATGATGTTGTGACATATATACCTTCATTATCACGACTTAGGTACCTACGTTGCACAGCTGGTCTCGAGGCTTCTCTGCAAAGGGAGAGAAATTGGTCTACTATATCACGATGTTTAGATGGGTTTTATGTCGATTTTATATCGAGGTTTACCACTCTTTCGTAGATGGCATATGCATATTATATCCCTTATTCGTATCTTACAAATTCCAATCGTTTATTATGCATAGACCCCGAGAGGGCACTTACATATTGTCAATTTTACAAAATAAAATAAAATTATCCAAGAAAAATAAACTACCACCGGATCGGAACGCGACCGCTATGAGAAGATCTGGCAAGAAACTCAGCGGGCTTGTCTATTAGTTTTATGTTTTTTTTTTCTTCTTACTAGATATACAATTGTGTACATGTTTTGTAAGCTCCAGTGTGATGCCCTTCGAACTGCAAGATACTTAATATAATTCAAATGATTATGGCTGGACCAGATCCCACAAGCGGCACCCGATCACGAGTTAACTACTAGAGCAGCCATCACTGCCCTCAACCACTATGGAGGGAAGGGAGAGACCCGCTCCACACAGCTACCGCAAGTAGATCCTTCAGTCAGCATGACCAAGAACGACACTTGCGGGCAAAGTAGTGGTGTATTGTATTCTTACTCCGTAATCACACTGTCAATGTCTTATATATGCTTTAGGTGTTACTTAAAATTTAGTTATGGTTGAAATTAGGTGTTAAATATTTATTTGTTACACATTTTATCGTACCAAATACGCGCTACGAACTTTTCTCATCCTATGACTAAAAATAACTTAAAATTAATGTTCTATTTCAACGTGTATTTTCTAAATTTCTTTGAAAATAAGCCCACTGAAACTGTATTTTAAATTAAACTTTAATCATAACTATATTTCGGTTCATATATGTGCCACTGTTGAGCTCGAGACGCCAACATAATAGAAGGGAATTTGAGTTTACTATATTAACGCTGGTCGGACGTGTTGGCATAGGGTTTTATATTGAGTTTTCCTTCTCTTGCATAGATGTTGTTTGCATATTTTATCCCTTAGTCATATTTTACGACACCCATGGGCAAGAGAGGGGGTAGCGAATTGTATTCTTACTCTGTTACCACACGGACAACTATATTACCTTAACGTATGCATCATCTCAGCTGACGTATGTCCCACTGGTTGGGCTCGAGCCTTCTCCATAGCGGAAGGAAAATTGAAATACTATACCACGCTGGTCAGAGGAGTTGTATTTTGAGTTTAACTTCACTTGAATAGTTATTATATGCACAATATATTCCTTAATCGTCTTGTATGATACCCACAGGCAAGAAGAGAGGAGGTGAATTGTATTTTAACTCCGTCACCGTACGAGAATACGGAATGTATGAAATAGGGAATGAATTTTTTGTCGTCCAACTTTAAACTAGGCTTATTAGCTCTTGAATAACAAACATGTTGGAATAAGCTATAGCTTAATTTTTTTAACTTTTTATTAAATACTAGCAAACCGCCCTCGCTTCGCTTCGGTTTCAGTCGCCTTCCCCGCGTAGTGACCGTTTTCGTGAGAATACCGGGATAAAATATAGCCTATGTTACTCCCTGATATTACAGCTTTCTGTTCTTGAAAGAATTTTTGTAATCGGTTTAGTGGTTTAAGCGTGAAAGCGTAACAAACAAACAAACAAACTTACTCTCGCATTTATAATATTAGTATGGATTGCTAGACATTTGGTTTAAAGGCATGCGTAAAATAATCATATCATTTATCTGCACGGATAATGTAGTTTTAATCTCTGTTACGTGTATACTGGTTCGATCCTAATGCAGGATAACTCTTTGTGATCGTGTCCGTTAAAAACCGTCATTAAAAGTCGTTTTATACGACACCCAAAGAGGGTTTGGTGAATTGTGTTCTTACTCTGTTGCCACACAGAAGTAACACACTGCTGTAAAAAATAATTAATTGAAACATAAAAAAAAAATCGAGAAGCAAGCGCTCATTTCAAAATTACACTTTCGTGTACAAAGATATGGAACTAATTACACACAGCAAAAAGCCATAACAAACCACAGAGTACACTGAACGGTATAACAAGGACACAGTAGTCATATGTACAAAAGTACAAGTTAATTTTGAACTAGACGTTCGTCAAACATGGGCCTGTAAAGAAAAAGCCACTTTTGCACGGTCAAAGGCAAACACACCCGCAAATTGTTCAACCACAACGGCTTTGTTCGAGGTTAATGTTTGGTACAAGTTGCAAGAGATGTATCGTTTTAAAATGTTTTCATTAATTTAACCTATATATTTCTACAACTTTGAAATTCTACGAGTCTTTGCGGCAACGTAAAAGCGTCATATGTTGGCCTTGTATTATAATCAATAGATAAGTTTTTTAACGTGTTATATGATTTTGATGGCATTTTGTGTAATGTGATTTTGAAGCATGGTTGAAGATGACAATTTGACTTACTAACAGACATTGACTTCGAATGAAGCTGAAGCATATAACGGTTACGTCGTATTAAGAGATATTTATATATAATAGCTGATCCAACAAACGCTATTATATAAAAATCTAAATAAATAAAAATATAATTCTTTGCAGGTGTTATTGTTGATCTGAACTATTCTTGAATCCACTGGAATACACGCACCTTTTTATTATAATTGGTTCAGTTGTTTAGGAGTTCAGTCACATCACACACGTACAGAAAAATTATATATCGTTAGTATTTCAAACATAGTGTAAGTTGGCTAAAATTAATTTTAATTATATTGATATGATGTGGCACGGTATGACCGTGCGATGTATCAAGATAATCATTTTGTACTCTCTTTCTTACGGTTAATTAAAGATATTTTTTTTTTATAATTTCGTAGGATATTCTTCTATTTCTTCAGCTTCTTTTCAGCCCATATACGTTCAGTAGGTTGTTTATTGCCTCAACAGTATTGGAGCTTAGGGTTCTCCGTATTGGGAAGAAAAGAAAAAAAGTATATTATGTCACGCTGGTTAGATGGGCTAGCATAGTGTTTAATATTGAGTTATCCTTCACTTGCATTCATATGCTCCACATATCATATCCCTTGGTTGATTTTTACGATATCCACAAGCAAGAAAGAAAGCCGTGAATTGTATTCTTACTCTGTCATCACACGAAAAATTTCTTCTATTTAACTAATCCAATTTCACATTTTATTACTATCGCGGGGTGGACAATTAGACACTTATCTATACTTAATATATAAAGCTGTAGAGTTTGTTTGTTTCAACGCGCTAATATCAGGAACTATATTGGTCCGATTTAAAAAATTCTTTCAATATTGGATAGCACATATATCGAAGAAGGCTTTATATCATCACGCTAAGACCAACAGGAGAGGAGCATTAATGAAGAATGTTACAAAATCGTTTTTTTTTTCCTTTTGATAGCTTCCGCTGCGTAAACGGCAGAATTTTCGCAAAAATAATGGTGACAGAATAATATTATTAAAAAATAGTTTCACCTTCTACGTAAACAAAGTTTTAGGTTAAAGTTAGCGACTTTAATCCGGCACCCGCAGAGAGGCTGACCGTGCGACGGCGACCGACGTCCCGAGATAGGGACGTCGAGAGGTGAACGTACCAAAAAGGGTATTCCGTCAGACCGATCACTGACGACAAGTCATCCTGCTCCGATGGTCGGCCCAACGACGAGTGCGACATTCCCGCGCGCCGTCCTTTTGTTGCTCCAGACGGAATGGACCGCGTGTGCGCTTACCATAGCCCACCCATAAAAAAAAATTAAAGTTAGCGTTAGCCCAAAGTATTTATACCACGTGGACGAAGTCGCGAGTAAAAGCTAGTATAATAATATTTCTGTAATGCGATTTGAACTTCAGTGCTTATTACTTACACCAAGCTCTAAAACGCTTTTTGCTCTCATATTACGCCTAATTCAAAACAGACCCAAATTTAAATAAGCGTTGGCGTGTTAAGCGATGAAAAGTTATATGATTTCATATCACTGACATAACTATTGCGTTTATTTTATCTATATATTCTGTTTTTACTTCATTATTAGAGTTATTTTTTACATTATCTATTAATAACGGACGGGTATTTTTTGTGGAGTTAATACATACTTTCCGTGCGGTGATGGAGTAAGAATATACTTAACGATCTCGGCCGCCGTTGTCGTAAAAGACGAGTAAGGAATTAAATATGAATAAAATATTTACGCAAAAGAAGGAAAAAATTAAATGTTAAACTCTACACAAGCCCCAGTGTGTTTATAGTAGGTCTTTCCCTCCCACGGGTAAGATAGGGGATGGTGAAATGTATTCGTACATATATTGATGCTTTCGCTATGCATTGCTGGGCGTAGGCTCCACTAAAAATCACCAACAAGCATGGTCTTATATCATCCACATCCGACGCTCCGTCACTTTTATAGAAGTCGTTGTCATTGCCTAGCAATTTGCAATGCTAACAAAATCATATAAATTTCCTTCCTAAGATCGTACGCTGCATTTTGTACTTGTTACGTTTCTCACGTAAAACGACTCAACAGATTCAGTTGGCTGACTAACCTCGAGCACCTGCTGTTGAAGTTATTTTCCAAAGCTATTTCTAGTCTAGTATACTTGAGAGAATAGTGGCTAATATAATATATTTATTGTTAGCACTGTCTACGACTGTTTATACGATAATCCTCGTAAAATTGAACAAAAATTCAACAGTTCCTGTGACCATGACATTTTTTTGCATTAAAAATTATTATTCTGGATGTGCTTTTTTGTTTTTATTTTTTGGATAGACTATGGTAGGACCGCTCGCCGTCCGTTTCGTCCAGGGTGACGAGAGAGTATTCCCTCCGCTTCGCTATTGGGCCGACCATTGGTACCGAATCCTTGACGTCCGTGGCCAGCCCGGCGGGATACCCTTTCAGGTACTCTCCCTGCCTGACCCCTACGGAGCGTGGCCCTCACGCGATCGGCCCCTCTGCGGGTGACGGACTATTATTATAGATGTGCTTGAAATTTTACAAAATAGATAAAGTAAAATAATTTTGGCTATATATTAGTTATTTCCGCGTGGTGACGGCCCAAGAATACAATTCACTACCCCTTTCTAGCCCGTGGATCTCGTACAAGACGAAGTACCAGTATATGCAGCTAACATCTATGCAAGAGAAGAAAACTCGAAATAACACCCTATGGTATAGTGTTCCCTGTCTTGTACGAGCGTGATATAATCGATCAATTTCCCTCATATTGTGGAGGAGGCTCGAACCTAGCAGCGGGACGTATGTATATATGCTGTGATGACGAAGTCATATATGACACAACATTAATGTATAATTTTTTTCTCCGCCACTACACGGGCAATTATTTGATTGATTGATTGATAATTTATTTGCAGAATATGGGTTAACAATATAGATAATAAAGTCCGTAATACAATAAGTTCAATGCCATATTTAACCGTCATCGGAGTGCAAATTATAAAGTCCATTAGACATGTCAAAATAATGTGTGTAAAATTTAATGAAGTGGTTATTAATTTCTATTGATTAAATATATAAATGTCAGTGAAATTAGAATTAATTATGTCAAGAATTGAATTATTTATATCCTTTAAACATATATATTGCTATACTCGCAAGGAAGAAAAGTCTTTTATAACATATTATTTTTAGTCCATTACTATATTGGTAGTATAATAATAAATTATAATAAATAAAATGAAGATATATGTAAGGGTCGCTATCAAAAGTTAAACTTTATAATTTGAAAGTTAAAACCATTAACAACGGCGCATAACTATTGGAATAAATCAAAGTAACTTGTTTCAAAATTTACTATTAATATAAATGTAGGTACGTAGGGTAGAGTAGAACCAATTCTTGTGTAACATTTTCTGATGTTTAATTATTACACATTAGCAACCTGCCCTCGCGTCGCTTCGGTTACAGACGTCTTACCCGTGTATTGCTTGTTCCCGTGGGAATACCTGGATAAAATATAGCCTATGTTACTCCCTGATATTATAGCTATCCATTGGTGAAAGAATTTTTGAAATCCGTCCAGCAGTTTCGGAGCCTATTCAATACAAACAAACAAATCTTTCCTTTTTATAATATTATTAGTGAAGATTTGCAATAAAATTATTTTTACAGATTTTGGCTATGAACATCAACGGTGCTCCTATGATAATGAACTCTTCCTTATCTTATAATACCTCTTAATCATCTTATACAACACCCGCAGGAAATAATTGGTTGGTTTAATGTATTCTTAATTTAATGTTACTATTTCAAATGTTACTATTTCAAATATTACTGTTTAACTTTTTTTAAATATATTTGTTTTGGATATTTTGTTGCTTCCGCGACTTTATTGTACGGGCCCATCAGAATATCAGCGGTGTAGTATCATATTTACTGTACCATAAGCTGAGATGGGCACCATATTTTGGCCTCACATATTCGACTCCTTGTTTTTAGTTAGTAGTTCTTATTTCTTTCGTTGGTGTCTATATTATGTGAGGTTTACAAAATAAAATTTCTTTCTTTCTTTCTTTATTCTTACTTTCAGTGCCAGAGTCGTAGGTTCGAATTCCACGTAGGACAATACTTTGTGCGATCCACAAATTGTTGTTCTGAGTCTAGGTGTGATTTGTGTTCGTTAATTATAATGTTTGTAAAGTCCCCCGCAACGCAAGGATTATTATCTTAGTGCAGGGTGTTGTCTTTTTTTAATAATAATGGCATATGACGTTAACCAAACAGGATGGCATAAATTTCATTCTAGATTGCCCACGTTTTCAGTTGCTTTATCCTCGACAGTTAATTCTGCTATATCTTCTAAAATATAGCCTAGGGTTGAAGTCTCGGACTGGGCAAAATTTTCATAGGGTTTCTCTGAGAGGAAAATTAATCTAAATTACTCCTTATGTAGACGGCTACTTGGTAGTAAAATATAATCAAAATTGGTCCAGTCGTTTTGAAGATTATCCAGAACAAAAACAGACCGAGACACAAAAAATAAGCTGGTTTTTAGGCATATGTATCGTGCAAATAACCCTGTGAGCATGAAAAATATGTAAATGATTTTTAATTCTGTTTTATTAATTTTCATTATTTTTTCTTTTTCTGTTTTTAGTCTTTAAGTTTATTTTATTTTTATTATATGGTGTTATTGTTATTCTATTATAATCACGGGATCTATCAAGTTGAAAGATACCTGGCCCTTTGGTAGGTTTGCGTGGAGGTATGGATCCAGCAGCAGCAGAGGCCTTGCGGGTTGTTATTATTATTATCTTTTTTTCATTATGATTTTTCTTTTTAATGTAAATAATTTAAGTTCTTAGTGTTATTGTAAATTTTTATTATTTCTATTTTTGTTATTGTTACTCTGTGCAAGTGTTACTAACATGTACAATATTTTTTAGTTCATTCTTAACTTCTAATTATGTTATTAACCAATAGTTTACGTTGAGTTTGCTGACAATCGTCATAAAACAGGTCACTACTGAAAAACAGCGTTGTGGTGTTACCACAACATTAAGCTGAGTAGCGACCTTTTTACTCGCTTGCGGGTGGGAACTCAGCTCTTACACTTATTCAAAATGTAAATTAAGTTACACAAATATGCATCCCCCTGCGAGGGAGTAATAAACTATTTTTCTTTCTTTCTTTCTTTCAAATACTAGCAACCCGCCCTCGCTTCGCTTCGGTTTCAGTCTTTCCTGCGTAGTTCCCGTTCCCGTGGGAGTACCGGGATAAAATATAACCTAGGTTACTCCCTGATATTATAGCTTTCCATTGATGAAAGAATTTTTGAAATCGGTCCAGCCGTTTTGAAGATTACCCGGAACAAACAGACAGACAAAAAAATATAAAGTGTATTTTAGGCATATGTATAGTGCCAATAACCGTGTGAGCATGAAAAAAGTCTATTATTTTGACATTACAAACAGACACTCCAATTTTATTTATTGGTATAGATGAAAAAAAATGCATAATCAAAGATAGCAATTAAACATTTGGAGCTTCTCATCCATACTAAATACTACCGTACCCAGCCCGCTTTGCCGGGCTAGATTTTGCTTTATTATATTTAAACAATAAACTTACATCATTTGACAGTTCAAAAAGAGGAGTGCTCCGATCATCACCAAACTTTACAGGATTACTCGCCAGGTCAATCTGAAAGTTTCATTGAAATCGGTACAGCCGTTTCGGAGCCTATATGGAACATACCCACACACTTTCTCTTTTATATATATAGATAACTAAAATTACTTTATCCTATTAATATTGCTGGTATGTTGGCACTTACGAATAGTCAAATTTATATATCGTTTGAATATAATACAATATCTACCACCAGATCGGAACGCGGCCACAAGCTGAGAAGATCCGGCAAGAAACTCAGCGGGCTGTCATTTTTTTTATCATCTTTTGAATACAATTACGCATACAACATATAGTCTTAGCTCCAGTGTGATGCCCTTCGAGATAGGATATAACTATTTTTTTTAATTTAGTTCAAATAAAAAAGGAACGGCGAACATGGTTGGACTAGACCCCACAAGGAGCACCCGATCACGAGGTAACTACTAGAACAGCCATCACTCCCCTCGACCACATTGGAGGGAAGGGAGTGACACACACACCCACGTAGCTACTGCAAGCAGAACTTTATTCAGTGAGCATGACCAAACCATAAATTACGAATTATGATAAGTATGCTAAAAAGACCAAAACCTAAATTCGTCAGGCAAAACACGCTACGCTGTACAGACCCAAGACTAACAGCACAATAAAAATAAAATTCAAAACAGCGAATTCTTACAAGAAACGGGCCATAAAGCTGTGATCATTACAAAAACAAAATTGCTGAAAGAGGAGCTGCTCATAGCCATTCAGTATTATCCTCTAAATAATCCGAAATTTTATAGTAGCCTTTTCTACAGTAGCTTTTTAGCCTTTTCTATAGTAGCTTTTTCTAGAAATGTCCCAAAATGGATCCTTGCGGCACGCCCATTCTTATAACAGAACCAGATGATTGCACACCATTTACATCAACCCTCTGAATTCTGTTACACAAATATGAAATTAAAAGTTCGAGAGCCTTATTCCTGATCCCATAGTGATGTAATTTCTTGATAAGGGTTTCGTGATGTACACAATCAAACGCCTTGGATAAATCGCAAAATAAACCCAAAGCATCATGCGATCCCTCCCAGGCAGCAAAGATATTTTTTAATAATTCTACACCCGCATCAGTAGTAGAGCGATTCTTGGTAAAGCTAAACTGATTTTTGTGAAAGATGCCATGTTTATTAAAATGGCTCAGCATTTGATTAAGCATAATTTTTACAAAAACTTTACTAAGAATAGGTAGTATGGAAATAGGTCGAAACGTATTAAGGTCTGCCATACTACCCGCTTTGAACAAAGGAACCACTCTACTAATTTTCATGAGATCAGGAAATACACCCCGAGCAACACAGCCATTAAACACAGATGCTAGGTGTGGAGAAATGATGTCAATTATAGAATTAATTGACTTTACAGACAAGCCCCATGAATCTGCTGTCTTCTTAATATTAAGACTTTTAAAAGTGTTTATGATAACCTTCGAGCTGACATCTGAAAATTTAAAAGATGTGTCGCATTTCGCAATACACTGTTCGAGCAGCGACTCTGCTAACACAGGAGACGATGTCAATGATCTAGTTGTTAATACAGGTATATTAGTAAAATTATTTTCAAATTCACTTGCAACTTCATTGTCCGCACATATATTTTTATCACCGACTTTTAAATTTAAGTCTTTCTTCTGTATAGAATTCCTACCAGTTTCACTATTTATCACTTGCCAAGTCATTTTAATCACATTACTAGATTGTTTGATTTTATTTTTCAGATAAATAGATTTAGCACATGAACAGGCACCTTTAAAAATTTTGGAATATTTTTTACATATTCCAAAAATTCTGGATTATGGTTATAAGATTTTTCATTGTAAAGATCATATAACCTTTGTCTACTCTTATAGATAGCACAAGTAGCCCATTCACTAAAACCCGCAGGCACTCCTGACAGTCGAGTTTTGGGTTTAAATATTTTATGAAACTCATCATTGATTATGCTGAATAGGGATGTATATAATTCATTGGGGTTTTCATGAAAAGGCAATTGTGGAACCTTCAAACTCATACTGTATTTAAAATGCTCTAAGCGGCTTACATTCGCGTCGCGTTTTACAATCCTCGCTTTTGTCATTCTAGTCTGTCTGTCCACTACCAGGGATAACATACTTAAATAACAATTATTTTCGCTTTGAAACAACTTTAAACTAGGATATTAAATGAGTTAGCTTCTGCGGTTTTGCCGGGGGCCATGTACAATGTGTTAACGGACTTATGTATTCCGTTTTACATTTATTCGAATAGAATTAGAATTGGTTAAATTATAAAGAATGGCGAAGCGATAGATTCACGAACCAATTTTGTATTTTATTTTATAAAAGATTTTGAGTGAATGCAAATTGGAACTGTGTCCAGATAATATTTTTTTTTTTTGCTTTTGGTTGCAAACGAGCAAATGACACACAAGTATTTCATACCATCATGGTGATAACCATGATGGTATGAAATACAAATCACTAATCCTTTCATTTAAATGGCTGTTGTAATAGGACAGAACGATACAAGCAGATGACGTCACTGTGAGAAAAGGCAATCTCAAAGGTGGATGACAATGCAATAATTTAAATTGTTTGTTCCATTCGTCATCATCTTAACTCACATACGTCCCACAGTTGGGCTCCAACCTCCTCCATAATAGAAAGGAAATTGACCTATTATACTACACTGGTCAAACATGTTGGTATAAGATTTCATTTGGAGTTTTCCTTCTCTTGCATAGGTTCTATGTGCATATTATATCCCTTAGTCGTATTTTACGACATCCACAGGCATGATAGGTAGTGGTGAATTGTATTCTTAATCCGTTACCCTACAGAATTAAAGAATATAATATGTATAAAACAACTGTGCAAGTGAATAAAACCGCCAAATAAAATCCTGTACCAACCCGTCTGACCAGCATGGTATAGTAGGTCGATTACACTCCTATTGTGGAGGAGACTCGAGCCATACAGCTTATGTCTGTATGTCTCATAGAAGAGCAGAGATAAGATGATGATGAAATTTCAATAACATTAATAAAATTAATTAAGGAAGCGCCGGTAACAAATAACAAACACCGTGACTCTTTTATTTTCTCTTTTTTTTTTTGACTGAGCTTTGGTTCAGCACACACGCCGTCCATTTCGTCCGGGCGATGGAAGGACGGGGCGTGGTCCAATAACCCCTCAGTAGTCCCTCTCCTTTACCATTGGGCTGGGCACTGGTACCGAATCCTTGAGGTCCTTGGCACCTAACATGCCTGCGTGACAATTAGGGATGCAAATATCGAAGCCAAGAACATCGATGTATTGTTATATGGATGTTTCAAAACAAATATTGATGTACAAAAAACGTCGCCCTGAACACCGATGTTTTTTTTAAAAGTTCTCTTTTTATAGATCCTATTAGATACTTTCCTTGAGGGATTGCGAAAATATTTTTTACATGATGCACCAACATTTGCGTGATGAGCTTCTTTTTAAGTTATCTCGAAACAGAGTAACTAAACTGTCACACAGGCTCTGCTAAAAGTACCATACATTTTAAATAGATGGCAGGCAAAACGTCGATGTAAAAGGTCATATAAAATAACATCGATTCATCGCTGTTTTACAATAGTGAACATCGATGGCAAGCATCGATGTTTCAGAAACATTGACGTTTCGTTTGCGTCCCTAGTGACAATCGAATATGACTGGTTCGATTATTCTGATTTGGACGGAATAGACTGTTTGTTAAAAAAAAATTAGGAAAATTTTTGTCAATATTTTTATTACATTTTCTTAATAATAATTTAACGAAAAATATTAAATTGACCTAGATGTTAAGTGTATGTAACATACAAATAAATTTTGGGAATTCAACAAAACCTTTTCGAGCAGAAGTTTCATAGTTTTCTCAATCAAAATGCGGGTGATACTACCGAACAAAGTTGGTTGGGGTTCAAATAAAACAATAAACTGGATACAAAGTATGTTAATGTGGTTTGTTTTATTCATCGCGTCCGAGAGCATAGTTATAATTTTGTGGATTATGTTTACAATGTCGAAATACATTCGGTTGTTGAGGGACCGAAGAATTAACTGTTACTTAGTTATAGAATATTTGTTATATTGTCTGTTTGTTAATCAAATAGTTTTAATTGGCGTCGTTACAATTATTGTTGTTATTGTTTTAATTATAATTATAATGTAAAATACATTAAACACGCGTAAAATAATTTATTAATATGTAACAAAATTTCCGTGATGACAGAGTAACAATAAAAATCTACCCTTCTCTTGCCCGTGGACGACTAACGGATATCTTATGCATTTATGAACTATGCAAGAGAAGAAACTAGACTGACCAGAATAATATAGTACGTCAATTGCCCTTCCAATGTGGAGGAGGCTCGAGCTCAGTCATACGACGTATATGAGCTGCGATGATGATGTAACCAATTTTTTTAATCTTAACTTGACCCTTTTCTAAACGTCAAATTGATATCAAACTTTGCACTCTTATCAAAGGCCGACAATGCAATAATTTAAATAGTTTGTTCCTTTCATCATCATTTTAACTCTTATACGTCCCACTGTTGGGTTCCAGCCTCCTCCATAACAGGAGGGAAATTAACTTACTACGCCACGCTGGTCAGACGTGTTGGTATTTCAAGATTTCCTTCTCTTGCACAGATGTTATATGCATATTATAACCTTTGGTCGTCTTTTATGACATCCACGGGCAAGATAGGGGACGGTGAATGGTATTCTTACTCAGTCACCACACGAAGAAAGTAAGCAATAACGTATCTTACGCAATAAGTAAGCAATGGCGAATCTTAATTCATATTAGTCTATAAAGTCCCACTATTGGGCTGATATCTCTTCCACAGTGAAAGGGAAATTGACCTACTATTCAACGGTGTTCAGACGTGTTGGAATAGTATATCAAGTTTTCCTTCTCTTGTATTGATTTTACCTGCATATATCCTCTCATAACAAGGCTCAAAGTCGCTCAGCGTGTTATGGAGCGGGCTATGCTTGGAATTTCTCTGCGAGATAGAATCCGAAATACGGAAATACGCAGAAGAACGGGTTTAACCGACATAGCACAAAGAATTAGCACGCTGAAGTGGCAATAGGCAGGCCACATCGCTCGACGAACCGACAACCGCTGGGGGAAAAAGGTTCTCTTGTGGCGACCATGTGTCGGACAACGCAGTGTAGGATACCCCCGCACTAGATGGACCGACGACCTGGTGAAAGTTGCAGGGCGTCGTTGGATGCAGACGGAACAGGACCGCACTTTGTGGTCTAACTTGAGGGAGGCCTACGTCCAGCAGTGGACGGCGATAAGCTGAAATGATGATGATGATATCCCTTAGTCATCTTTTAGGACACCCACGGTTAAGAGAGAGCCTGGTTAATTCTATTCTTATTCTGTCACCACAGTGATAATTATCTACTAGCGATATATAATATCCGCATCATTATAAGTAATAATTGTTTGACAGGAGAACCCGCTATTCGGTCCAGATCTGCGCGTCTCCTTATTCTGGCACCACCAGAGCCGCCAAAAATACTAAAAGGTCCTGTTCTTCAAGCCATTGAGGATAGGGAAGTTAATCTGGAGTGTGTATCTGTGGGAGGAAAGCCTGCTGCTGAGGTAATTATTTCATTTATGTAATTTTTAAAAAATCCGTATTGTGACTGTGTAACAATGTAGTTCACTACCCTGTTTCTTGTCCGTGAGTGTCGTAAAAATCAGATACGAGATCGGGGTCGGATATGCACGTAACATACATACAATATACAGCAAACTTGCTACAAAACTCTATATCAACCCGTCCGACCAGCATGGTATAGTAGATGAATTTCTCTTGCATTGGGGAGGAGTCTCGAGGTCAGAATTGAGGCATATTTTAATTGAGAGGATGACGATGAGGTTTAATGTTATTTTTTGAAGTGAAACTTCTTTATCGGCGTTGGAAAAACATTTACCGTCACATTTTTTGGTTACGCGTCACATTTTTTCGTTACGCGCCATCTTTTTCTCGTCCCCACCACGCTCGATTCGAATAAAGAGTACTTTCTCCAGTGGAGTAGGGATGGGACGTCGGTCGATGGGTGGGTACCCCGGGTAGGGGGTATTCCGTCGGGCCGACCACTGATGACAAGTAACCCTGCTCACTGGAGCAGGGTTACTTGTCAGGGTTGCGACGTGGTGTTCGGGTGGGTTGCAGGTGTTGCGTGCTTAAGCCCCTCTGTCGCCCCGGACGGAGTGGTGCGGAGGCGCGCCGACCGCAGCCCACCCCAAAAATAAAAAGTGGAGCAGGGAAAGCATGTCGTTTAAGCGGACATAAAGGGATAAGGGGATAAAGGGATAAACGGATAAAGGGATAAAGGGATAAAGGGATAAAGGGATAAAGGGATAAAGGGATAAAGGGATAAAGGGATAAAGAGATAAAGGGATAAAGGGATAAAGGGATAAAGGGATAACGCGATAAAGGAATAAAGGGATAAAGGGATAAAGGGATAAGGTGATAGGGGGATAAGGGGATAAGGGGATAAAGGGATAAGGAACAAAGAGACAAAGGAACAACGGGACAAAGGGACAAAGGGACAAAGGATAAAGAAGATTCACTTCTGCTACGCGTACTTTGTACACACGTTCATTTTTTGTAGTTTAAGTATGTTTCGTGTGGACAGATGGCGTTGTACATTAAGCAACGACATCTGTGCTCAGTGTATAGCATTCAATCCTCACGCTGAATTATTTTTTGTCATACAAACACTAGACTAATTATTATTCTGAATCTGAGAGTGATATGCGTTAGTGAAATTAAAAAAATTGGGCTTTAAAACTTTTGACGGTAGACCATTTGATAAAATATTTTTTTTTTTTGGAATAGAATTGTTGCCTCTTGAAATTAGCGCGTTCAAACAAACTCTTTAGCTCTGTAATAGTAATAGAGATTTCTGGGTGATGGAGTAAGAATACTATTCTCCACCCTATTTCTTAATCGTGAGTGTTCTTTTTTTTTATTGCCAACGGTGGCAAACGAACAAGCAGCACACTTGATGGTAAGTGATCCTGCCGCACATGGACCTTTGCAATACCAAGGGCACAGCCAGGCCGTTGGCTACCGTGAAGGAAATACTCTTCTTATACCTTCTAGTTCTAAAAAACTATTAAGGGATTATAATAGAATATACTTTATAATATACAGATAACATCTATGCAAGTATATTCCAACTCGTCTGATCAGCGTGGAATAGTAGGTCAATAACCCTCCTACTATAGGGCTTAGAGGAGGCTTAAGCCCAACAGTGGGAGATATATAGGCTGAGATGATGATGATGATCTATGCAAGAGAAGGAATACTCGAAATAAAGCCCTATATCATCACATGTGAGAAGCGTAGTGTAGTACGTCAGTTTCCCTTCCATTATGAAATTTTTAGGAGGCGGCGGATCGCCTGCGCGAGGAGCGCAGCCTCGATGAGGAGATCCGCCGCCGGCGACTGAGGCGGCGTAGGCGCAACTACCTGTGCCTCATGGCGCGCTAGCCGAGGCTGCGGGTGACGTGACCGGGGATTAGTCCGTCACTCGCCGAGAGGCCGACCGCGTGAGGAAAGACCGACGTCCTCCCCGAGGGGGGGCGACGTCGATCGATGGGAGGGTACCCCAATAGGGGGTGTTCCGTCGGGCCGACCACTGATGTCAAGTAACCCTGCTCCGGTGGTCGGCCCAACGACGAAGGCGACGTGGTTTTCGGGTGGGTTGCGGGAGTTGCGTGCTTAAGCCCCTCTGTCGCCCCGGACGGAGTGGTGCGGCGGCGCGCCGACCGCAGCCCACCCACAAAAAAAAAAAATATGGAATTTCTAAACAAATTAAATTTTATTTCAGATAACCTGGGTGGACAATGATGGTGATTTGTTGACACACGGAGTTAATTATACTGCGGAATTGATGCCTGATGGACGGAGATATATCGCCAGGTAAAATTGATTTATTTTCATAAATCACGAGTTAATTTATTGTTTATTTCCATTTCATATGTTAAGCTCTTAGAATAATAACGTATAGAAGGTAAGTTCACGCACAAAAAGTGAGGCATTTCAATTGGAGCCTAATGGAGCTTACACCGGAACCGTTCCGTAATGTACAAGTCATTGTACGGCACGAACGTACGCAACTCTTAAAAAATAAATAGGTAATTATGACGGTTTGTGCATTCAAATGGTGTCACAACACATTTGAAAATATAAAAAGATTATTATATACATTACTACATATTATACATTACTTTTAAAGGTAATTCGACGATTTATGTTAATATTAACAAAGTTTGATTTCATAATTTCAGTCAGACGCCTAAGTGTTAGCTCTGTTTGATAATTTTTATTACCAAGTAAATTGCAGTTATTTAGTACAACAATTCACTCTAAGACCTGTCTTCTACACTAATCTCATAATCAGTGGTGAAGTACTAGTGATATTTGTGCCCTGATATTATTTAATTGCAAAAACATTTCATACAATTTGTGTCAAAAGTTCGATATTTTATGACGGTATCCTTTACAAATTATTATAAAAGTTATACAACGTAATAGAACTTGCAAATAATCTATTATATAGTACTATTTTAAAATTTACAACAGTGTTCAGTTGGTCCAATGCCATAACGCTCGATCCGTCGATTACTACGCGTCGGGTTCGCGCCTCGCTGGCTCTGGCGCGCTTTTTGTGAATCTTACGATACAATATTGTAAAACTTACAACATGCCACTGAAAAGAACTCCACCAAAAACATCTACAGAACCAAAATTCGATTCTGAGCCGGATTTACAACAAATGTGTGAACCTATGATCGTAATACCTACAAAAACTACCACAAATACATCGCAGAGATTCAAAAGAAAGCACCAACAAATAGATGATATTTCTGTATTTATGACAGACATCAAACAAATGTTTAAAGATTTCGTAGATCAACAGAATTTAAAATTTGTCAATCTTCAATCAACCGTAAATGAGATTAAAGAACAATACAGTGATATTTGTAATGCTTTGGATTTCCTGTCGGGTAAATATATATATAGATATAAAAGTTCAAATAGACAAGCTTCAGTCAGAAAATAAGGAGAAATTGGCATATATTCAAAGTTAAGAGGAAAAACTGGAGAATCTGGACGAATATAACAATTCCTCTAGTATAGAAATAAGAAACATTCCGGGGGGCAAAAATGGAAAGTAAGTCGACCTTGTCTAATACACTCATTTGCAAAAAAAAACGGGCACCTAAGCAATGAACCATTTCAAATGTTAATATTTCTTTGTTTGATAATTATAGGTAGTTTTATCCACACAATTTGCTAAATTAATAAGAAAATAATCGTTTTCATCAGTATTTCATAAAATTTAGATACAATTTATGGGAAATAATGCTAAACCTCGCTAGTAGTGTATATTCGCTAGTAGTGCATATGCTCATGAAGTAAAAATAAAAAAGTTTTTTTGTTTGTTTTTCGTTAATAAAGTAAAAGCAGATAAATGTTTAGTATCGAGTGTGACCCCCTCTAGCTAAAATCACAGCTTGAATTCGTCTGGGCATGCTAGCGAGTATATCCCGGATACTTGCTTGCGGAATACGTTCCCACTCCGCAGTAATCACATTCTTCAGCTCTCTGATGGTCTGCGGAGCCGGGTGTACTGATCTCACACGCCGTTTCAGAACGTCCCAGACATGCTCTATGGGATTGAGGTCGGGACTTCGAGCTGGCCAATCCAAACGACGAATGCCGACCTCTTGCACATACGCATTAACATCGCGGGATCGGTGGGCGCGAGCATTGTCGTCCATAAAAATCGAGTCTTCACCTAGAGCGGCCAATGCGGGTTGTGCATGAGAAATTAGAACTTCCGTTATGTATCGATGCCCAGTCAGTGAGCCGTTTTCAATGAAGACTAACTCTGTACGATCCATTGAATTTATTCCTGCCCAAAACATAACAGAGCCCCCACCATAAGGTGTGATTTCTTCGAAACATGCCTCTGCAAAGCATTCTCCTTGTCTTCTTAGCACTCGCCGACGTCGATCTTCACCGAACAGAGATATCCTGGCTTCATCAGAGAACAAAACCCTATTCCAATCGTCTTGAGTCCATGATTCACAATTTCTAGCGAACCTAAGCCTGTGAACTCTGTGCTCACGGAGTAATTTGGGGCCGCGGGCCGGGCGGTGACTGCGTATATTGGCAGCGAGAAGCCTCCTCCTGACCGTCCATAGACTAATATGCACATTTCTTACTTCTTGGAGGTTGTTCTTAAGATCCACATACGAAGATTTGCGATTTCTCAATGCGCGACTCACAAGAAAACGATCATCCCGTGGTTGGGTACATGGTTTTCTTCCAGAACCAGGCCTTCTCTCGACGGAACCAGTCTCCTGATATCGCTGCCAGGTCCTTTGGACTGTCGAGCGACTAACATTTAGCCTCCTAGCCACGAAACATTGGCTGCAACCCTCTTCAAGCAGCGCGATAATTTTGGTAGCTTTTACCACTTTATCTACTATTTTTGATACAGCCAAACAGCATTAAATAAAGCTTTGACAGTCAAGGATATGAAATTAATCGATAAAAATTGAATAAAAGTTATGAAAGTCGATGTTAACTTCTGGAACTTCGCGCCAAAAATGTAGGATAAAAAGGGGTTTTCTGTAAAAATGAACATCAAATGAAAAATTGAATTTAGAACGTACTTTTTTAAATACCACAGCATTTTTAAAACCGGCCAGTAACGTGTACAAACGATTGAAACCTTTTTGGTATTGTATCTTTTTAAATATGAATGAAAATCAAAACCGCCCGTTTTTTTTGCAAATGAGTTTATAATAATAAATGCCGCCAAAACGTTGGACATAGATTTAAACAAATCGGATATTCGGGATATTTACCGGTTAAAATCAAATACTCGAGGAAATAATAACATGGGGTTAATAGTAGCTGATTTTACAACGGTTCCAACCAAGGAAAATTTACTCCAAGCATTTAAAACTTATAATAGAAACAATAAAGAAAATAGACTCAGTACAAGTGACCTACAGATTATTGGCCCTCCCAATACTGTCTTTATTTCTGAACACTTGACGTCTAAGAAAAGACGACTCTTCTACCTTGCTCGTGAATTTGCGAAGACAAATGAGATAAAATTCTGTTGGACGTCGTACGGAAAAGTTTACATGAGAAGGCAAGAGGGTCAACCCGCTATGAGAGTTAACAACGAAAGAGATCTTGTCAAGTTTAAAATTACCGAATGACTAGTTTTACGTATGATTTTATATAAAATTATTTTTCAAATATTTGTTTTAAATACCGTGCTAATGGGTTTGTTATTGCATGCTACTTTTTCTTGTTATTTGTATAGCGTTACATCTTATACCTACCGTTCGCATACATATTTTTATTCTATGATACTAATACATTTTCAATACAATATTAATAAGCTCAATATTACAACTACCACATCATATATTTTGCATACTATACTACCTCACAATTCAAATATAAATATATTCTCAAATTGCTATCAAGTTTCTTTTTACACTCACTTTCTTATGTATTATAATCTCTTAAATTGCAACTACATAACTATTTTAAAAAGTAAAATGTTACAAATTATACAATTTGTTTATGATCACTACGCCGAAATATACATTCTAAGTGATATAAAATTCATTACAATATTTTCTATTTACAACAAAATAATAGCTAAATATAGGAATAGTCAGACTAAGCAGCCATACCATAGTATGTGTGTGGTGTTTATTTGTATATATGTATGTATATACGGAATTAATGAACAATCAATTAAATTAGTCGTATATTTAATATTTTATATCTTTAAAATTCGATAACACACAAAAAAATATATTTTATATTGATTCAATTTCTGTTGCCGAGGCGGCGGTGTGTGATCTCGACTACTGCATTCCACTCAACATTATCCCCAAACAATATTTGAAAATTTTAAATCAAAATATTAGAAGTATTACTAAAAATATGTTGGGGTTTTACACCGTTCTTTCTAGGACAAAAACAGACTGGGACGTAATAGTATTGACAGAATGTTGGCTACCTACTACACAGTACATTACTGATCTACCTGGGTACACATACTTTAAAACTAACAGTAACCACACACAAAATGAAGGTGTTGTGGTCTATGTGCGTGAAGATCTTGTGGTGTCTGTTGTAGAACCTACCTTCAAGGACGCCAATTGTTTCCAAATAGAAATTGATACCCACACTGTTCTATTAGCAATTTACCGTCCACCAGGGTATAGGGACATTAACAACTTTTTAGGTTCCGTCGACGTAGTTCTTAGCAAGGTAAAAAAATAAAAAATATTATATTTACTGGTGACATTAATATTAATATACATCAGGAATCACTAGATTCAAACAAGTTTTTTTACTTAAATTTACTAGCATCTCATGGACTTTTACCTGCACATACTCTACCTACACGCCAACTATCATGTCTGGATCACTATTTTCTCAAATCTCAACTACCAGCCCACACTCTAGTGGCTCACTCCGCCCTCACTGACCATGATACTGTGCTATTATTCCTTAAAAAAAATCCCATAAGACAATAACATCTTTCAATAAAACATCAGTTCATATAAATCAAGATCAACTTACTAAAGACTTGAAACTTCTAGATTTTAATGAGATATACAAGTTGACAGATGTTCATGTGGCGACTGAACTTATGATTAAGCTTCTTATGCAAGTGATTGATGCAAATTCAAAAATTGTCTTATGTCCAAATCGTAAAAGAATTAAGAAAAGTTGGATTACTCCTGCACTCTTACGGTGTATACGTTATAGAGACAGTTTACACAAAAAAATTAAAAGACACCCAGATAATTTAGAACCAAAATCAACTTTTAAAATATATAGAAACTACTGCAATAAACAAATTAAAAATGCCAAAGTAGAACACGATAAACAGGAAATTAGAGCTGCTTGCAACAATAATAAGCAACTTTGGACAGTTATTAATAATGTCACGAACAGGACCATTAAAAAAGAAAATGTAACTGAATTGCTGAGAATGTCAGCTACACCCACTACTACATCTGTCAATTTAATTAATGAGTACTTTGTCAATATTGGCAAAAGATTTTCTGAGAGTATTGAATCACCACTGTCATCTGGTAGTAGCACAAATAATAGCTCAACGTCTATGGTGCTGTTACCTACAGATGAAGCGGAAGTTACTCGATTGATTTTGTCCCTTCGCAAGGGATGTGCCATGGGCTGGGATAGAATTTCTAGTGGTTTTCTGAGAGAGCACATGGTAATAATTGTTAAACCGCTTACTTACTTGTGCAATCTTGCACTTAGCACTGGTGAATTCCCTAGAGATCTAAAAAAGTCAATCATTCGTCCGATTTTTAAAAGTGGTGATAGAAACTCTATCAACAATTACAGACCTATTGCTATACTACCAGCTCTTTCTAAGATTTTGGAACGAATTATGAATAGTAGACTAGTTGCATACCTGGAGAAGCTCAATCTCTTAACCTCATCACAGTATGGTTTTAGACGGGATAAATCTACGGCTGACGCAGTGCATGATTTAACGAATCATATTGTAACTAACTTGGATAGTAGTCAGAAAGTTGTTGGGATCTTCCTGGATATTTCAAAGGCATTTGATACGGTATCAACGCCCTTACTAATCCGGAAGATGGAATGCTTGAGAATCAGAGGTACCCAACTCAAACTGTTTGAGAGTTATTTAAGTGGTCGAATGCAGGCTGTAAGAGTGGATCAGTACGTAAGTGATGAGCATCCTGTCATGTCTAGTGTTCCACAGGGAAGTGTGCTTGGTCCGACCCTTTTCCTTATCTACATGAATGACCTAGGCAAACTTGTTCTCCCTAAAGGCAAAATTTTCTCTTTTGCTGATGACACAGCCATCATATTTAACGCTGATACCTGGGAAGAAGTCTACAGACTAGCTCAGATTGGATTAAATACTGTTTCTGAATGGCTTTCAAATAATGTACTCACATTAAATGCCTCTAAAACAACTTACATTAATTTCTCTTTAAGGTTAAGCAACAGACCATCACTGTTAACTTCCACCGAATTCTCGATCATAGCTCACAACTGTCAAAGTCCATTATGCGGTCGGTGTGATTGCCCTCAGCTGTGCAAAAGTGACAATGTCAAATACCTAGGGATAACTATAGATAGCACCCTAAGATTTCACGAGCATATTGAACATCTAAGTAGCAGATTGCGTAAACTAATTTATGTTTTCAAAAACTTAAGAGATATAGCTGACGAAAGTACCTTGAGATCTGTGTATTTTGCTCTTGCAGAATCTCTAATATCATATTGCATATCTTCCTGGGGTGGTGCTCCTAAATGTACCTTGATTGAATTGGAGAGAGCACAGCGGGTCATTCTCAAGGTTGCCTTCAAACTGCCTTTTCGATATCCCACAAAGGGATTATTTGAAAAAGCCAAGGTATTAACGGTTCGGCAGCTATTTGTCCAGCAAGTTATTCTCCGACAGCATTGCCTACTTCAATTCAGTCCATCTCTTTCACGTACAAAAAGACGTTTCAACCCAGTTGATAGATATTGTAGACGCCTCCTAACACAATTTTCGAAACGGTTCTCTTGTTTTCTTGGCCCCTACCTATATAATAAAATAAATAGAACTTAAAATTAATTGTAAAATGAAACTGACGGATTGGATGCAAAACTTGGGGTACATGGATACTGAAAAACTATTTGATACTCTGATGTAGTGCACTCTTACATCCACAATCACAGTCATGCGCACACACGCGCGTCCACACACTCACACACACAAACACTCTCCCACACACACCAACGTACATACAGGCACATACACGCATACGGTATATTGGTATAACCGCTATATATTTTTAGATTTAATTTTCTCTACAATTTTTTCATTTTTGTTTTCATATACATATTTTTTTTTTACTGTAATTACTGTTTGGACTTTCCATTGACTTCGGAGTTCTATAGATAGATCGGTATATTTTGCTATTTTACTCGAGAAAGTGGAAGTTAGGTTGTGTGTGTTAGGTATAGCGATATCAATTAGGTATACTGTGTTCTTGTTCTTGTCATGTAATATGATGTCCGGTCTATTGAAGTGAATTGTTTTGTCGGTGATGATGGTACGATCCCAGTACAATTTGTAGTTAGCAGATTCTAAAATGGTTTGTGGTGTGTATTTATAATATGGTGTTTTCTGTGTTTGTGTAATGAGTGAGTGTTTAAATGCAAGGTGTTGATGAATGATGGCAGCAACTTGGTCGTGTCTATGTTTGTAGTCTGTTTGAACTATGCTCTTGCATGCTCCTGTGATATGTTGGATGGTTTCTGAACTACAGTGGCATCGTCTGCATAAGTCGGTAGGTAAATTGGGTCGTCTAATGATATATTTTTGATAGTTGCGTGTGTCAATAACTTGATCTTGAATGGCCACCATAAACGCCTCCGTTTCAGGGAAGAGCTCTCCACGCCGCAGCCATTCGTTCGACGCATCTTTGTCGACGTGTGTTTGGCTGAGATCGGCTAGATGCCTTCCGTGGAGCGACTTTTGGGACCAGACTGCTATTTTTTGCTGTTTGCTAATGGTGTTTTCATTTGGTTGTATATTTCTGTCATGTAGATTAAGAGGTGTGTATTTGTTATCTATTGATGTGATAAATTTGTGGAGGTCAGTTATTTGGGCTTTTGAGTGAAAATAGTTTCGAAGTTTAGTGACCAGGCTATTATGTAAGTTTCGGATATCAATTAAACCTATTCCTCCATCTTGACGTGGCAGGGTGAGTCGTTGGATACAAGATTTCGGGTGGTGTTTTCTATGAGCGGTCATGTGTGTGTTGATAATTCGTTGTAATTTTGTCAAATCGGTTTGGGACCAGTTAATAATTCCAAAAGAATAGGTTAGTATAGGTATTGCATAAGTGTTGATGGCTTTAACTATGTTTCGGGAATTGAGTTGTGATTTCAGTATCTGATTTAATCGGGATTTAAACTTTTTTGTCAGGTCTAATTTCGTTTGCTTTTGCATTATCTGCTTAGCTTGGTGAAAGCCTAGGTATTTATATGTACTGTTTTCATCCATTGCTTGTATTTCTTCTCCTGAGTCTAATGTGTATGTATTACTAATGGTCTTTCCACGGCTTATAGAGTGTATCCTGCATTTATCTACACCAAATGACATGTGAATATCAGAAGAAAATGACTGCGTAATATCTGCTAGTGTTGTGAGTTCAGTGATGTCGGTGGCGTAAAGTTTGATGTCATCCATGTACATTAAGTGTGAAAGAGTATGATGTGTGTTATTGTGTTTTAGGGGGAATCCGATATTTGTGTTGTTGAGTAATTGAGACAGGGGGTTTAATGCCATGCAGAACCATAGAGGACTCAGCGCATCACCTTGAAAGATGCCTCTTTGGATTTTGATCGGTTCAGTAGTTAATGATGTACCGTTGCTTGTTACTTTTAGCCTAGTATTCCATTGTAGCATGACATCGTGCAAAAAGGTTATGAGGATTGGGTGAATTTTGTATTGTTTTAAAACATGTAGTAACCAGCTATGAGGGACTGAGTCAAATGCCTTTTTGTAGTCTATATACATTGTGTGAATGTTTCTGTTTTTGGTCTGTGTCTGTCTCATAACTATTGCATCTATGGTAAGTTGTTCTTTACAGCCTTGGCTATTTTTCTTACAACCTTTCTGTTGTTCTGCAAGCGTGTCATTTTGGTTCAAGTGGTAATGTATTATAGTGCTGATGCATCCAGTGATAATTTTATATAAGGTCTGTAGGCATGTAATAGGTCTATAGTTAGCCGGGTTTTTTAGGTCCGAACCCTTTGGTAGCATATAAGTGATTCCATTAGTTATAAACTTCGGTAGTGTGTTTGGGTATTGTATGAAATTGTTAATTTGATTGTGGAGGTAAGAATGTGTGCAACTAAACTTTTTATACCAATAATTGTGTATATTATCAGTCCCGGGCGCTTTCCAGTTATGTGTACGTTTAATAATTTGGGTTAATGTATCCATGGATATATTCGGGAAATTCATATCGGTCGTGTTTGCTGTTGTATCTTGCGTAGTTTTTAGCCAATCTGCTTCTATATTATGGTGTACTGGGTTCTCCCAGATGTTTGCCCAAAATTGTCGTAAATTTTGTGCTGTTGGTGACTCTGTTTCTGTTGTTGTATTGTTTTGTTTCGTAGTTGTTAGGTGTCTGTAAAATAGTTTTTCATTGTGATTAAATGTATAATTCTGTTGTTTTCGTTTTGTGCAAGTTAAATATCTCCTGAGTCTATTCGAAGTTGCATTTAGCTTTTGTTTCAAGGTGTCTAAAAAGTGTTGTGGTTCTGTGTTAGGCTCTTCGTGTTGTGTATGGGTTTTGTATTTGGTTTTTATTTCTTCAACTGTTCTAACTATTCTTTGGTTTCTATTGCCTGCTATGTATTGTGTAAGTCGGCCTATTTCCAATCTATATGTTTCAATTCTGCTTTCAATTCTTCTTTGCCACGGTGGTTTGTTAGTACGGTTACGATTATTTCTGTTACAATTATTATTATTATTATTATTTGTATAGTGGTGTGCGTGTGTACGTGTCTAATCGTCTGCGCGCCATTAGTATTTTTAGACTCAAATTTTTAAAGTTCGAAGTATTGACACTATCCTTCTATACGTTATTATTCTAAGGTTAGAAATGCCGCCTTAGCCGTTGTCGCGGATGGACGGACCGATAATTAATCCACCACTAGTAGAGAAGGTAATCGCATGAAGGCGACGTCCTGGCACAACCATTTATTCTTTCGACGTCGACCGACCAGCTTGGCGCATTACCCGTCGACCGACCGGTCGACGGGTAATGCGCCAAGCTGGCCATGGATGTCCAGGTATCGGTAGCAGTGGTCGGCCCAATGGCGATGGGGAGGGAATACAGTAGATTATGTGGCTGCATGCCGCTCTTTCTACTCCGGATAGACTGCGCGGGGTGTGTCTATATATAAACTATAGCCTTTTTTTTGGTGGTTGGTTTTGGTGCCGCACAAACCGTTCGGTGCAACGACAGGGGGCGGTGAACAAGCCCATACCCCGCCGGGTACGTAATTTTTTCAAACGCCAAATGCGCGGGCCACCGGTCCGGGCTATATAGCCTACCGAAAATTAGCTGTTTATAAAAAAACGAAAAATGATTAGTTCACATGGGATTTACACCTACATCTAAATATAAAGCCATTCAAAGAGCTTTAAAAATTTACCCAATGTGAGTGGGTTAATTTGTAATGGGCTATGAATGGCATGTAGTAATTAAATTTTTGCTCTCATTCTCCTCTTTACAAGAGGATTTTACCACCCCCATTAAATTGGTACAATGTCAGAATATACTCGATTTTTTTAAGCTAAAATTGAAGTAAGCAATGACACCACCTATTAAACTACTTTAATTATTAGATTTAAACACGATATAATGCTTGGGAAAGATTTTGAACAGATGTTTGTTCCAGTGTCACTTATGGTAATGATTTTATTACTTTTTAAACGAGTATTACCTGTATAGGGCGGGTTATGATCGCCACGCCACACCTCCGTCGTCCAGGACGCTTTCGGTGGGTTGTAATCAAATTATAATCTGTCAAACATACCAAGCTGTTCTTAGGTTGTGTAGTGTATTTTAGAAAATTCATACCTATGCGTTTGATTTAAATGAGGTTTGTTCTGTTATAGATCTGTGCTTCGTTTACGACCTAGGAGACATCATAATAATCAGACCTTCACGTGCCAAGCTCAAAACACAGCTGACCGAGCCTACAGATCTGTTACTGTCAAATTACAGGTTAGTGAATTTTTATATTGGTTGTAATTACTATTAATATCTGTTGCTGTTCTGTACAGTGAATATTTTTTTTTTTCTATTCCGTATAGCCGAATAGTTCAGGTGTGTCTAGAGATGGTTGTTAACTACTTACAGTTCAGGTGAGTATTGACTCACGGATTGCCGTAATATGATCGTTTAGGCTAGAAATACAGGTGTGAGAATGCCTTTAAGCTTTTTCACAATAGTCTTATGCCTACATTTCGTGGCCTTACATCGGCCATATTTTCTTCAGATTTCTCTTGAAGAAGGCCTTACTTCATATTGAACAGGAAATTACACTACCCAAAGAGATTTATATAGGGCTGTATTGAATTTTCTGCTCCTACAGTAAAGTCGTCAGTAATGACAGACATCAGCTAACATCCTTTGTACATGCTTTATCACTTACTCAAAGTCACAAGCTAAATTTTAACAGTGACAGAATAAGAATACAATTCACCATCACCTATCTTCCCCGTGGTTGTCGTAATAGACGTCTAAAGGTTATACTCGTCTGAACATGATATAAACATGAAAATGTAGTATGTCAATTTCTCTGCTATTGAGGAGGAGACTTAAGCCCACTAGTGGGCAATATAGAAGCTAAGATGATGATCATAATATCGACTCGACTAATGTTTGGACTAACGATTCGACTAACATTTGGTTATTGTTATCGATTTATATAGATACTAGCAACCCGCCCTCGCTTTGCTTCGGTTTCAGTCGCCTTACCCGTGGCATAGTTCACGTTCCCGTGGGAATACCGGGATAAAATATAGCCTATGTTACTCCCTGATATTATAGTTTTTCATTGGTGAAAGAATTTTTGAAATCGGTTCGGTGGTTTAAGCGTGAAAGCGTAACAAACAAACAAACAACCTTACTTTCGCATTTATAATATTGGTAAGGATATCTATAATGACCGCATTCCTAATGATGGGCTGACGTTGTGTGAATAATTAACTCAGCAATCTTATGAAAGACCTACAGAGCTGTGTAAAATTTGATTAAAAAATCATAAACTAAATATTATCATTAAAATAACAAAATTATGAATTAATAATGTTAAGCCAATCAAAAGGATTAACAAGGGTCGCGAGTCTCGGCTTAATGTAATGAAAGTCAAACTTTACTACCACAATATAATCAGTATATTATCTAATAAGTCTTTATAATTAAATCATTAACCAAATTAATTATTAATATGGCATTATGCTTAAATTCGTCTTCGTTTCGTTCTCATATAAATTTTAGACATCTGGTTGACCGAGCTTTACTCGGTATAATTTTTTTTTTGTAAATAAATGGTATTTTTGACGAACATATTTATATATATTAATAAAAAACTAAACATGATGAAATAATGAAAAAATTATCAAAAATTAAACAACAGAATAATAATAACACCGAGATTCGATCTCACCGTCGGACCGACCACTGAGAACAAGGAACTAGGCACTGGTGGCCGGCCCAACGACGAAGGCAATATGGGTACGGGTGGGTTATGGACCCGTGCGCCGTCCTTTCGTCGCAATGGACGAAATGGACGGCGCGTCCGCTGACCACAGTCACCCATAACAAAACCTATCCAACCCGCATGGTATAGTATAGTCAATTTGCCTCCTAATGTGGAACGCTCGGCTCTCGTGAGCTTTGATGATGACGATGCTCAATTTCGTCTTCGCTTCGTTCTCATGTAAGCTTAATAATAATTTTAAAATCTACTTCATCTGAACCAAATTGAAATGGGACCACACGGTAAGCACCAGCCAAATCTTTATATATTTCTTGTGTATGTGTGTGTCACTGAACTCTTCCTAAACGGCTGGACCAAGGGTTGATGATTAGGGTAGATTTATTTATTAAGGGTAGATTTAAAATTGGACCCCGTAGGTGGCGCTGCTGTCGATTTCAAGGAGAATTCCTTTTATTTGAATAGAACAACGTCTGTTGAGTCAGCTAGTATTATAGATAAAAAAGTATAATGAAAATCGGTTCATCCAATCGAAGGTTTCGAGGTAAAAAACATAAAAAAAATACAGTTGAGAACTTTGCTTTTTTAAAGTCGGTTTAAAAATTACCAAGCTCCTTGTAGAAGATCCCATAAAATAAAATGAGGATACCAATAATAACAATGCAAGTTAAGCAAAGCAAGAAATTGTGTTTTACATTTACCTAGGAATATCAAACTTTTTTTTTATTGCCGACGGTGGCAAACGGGCAAACAGTACACCTGATGGTAAGTGTTGCTGCCGCTCATGGACCTTTACAAGGCCGCTGCCTACCGCGAAGAAAGTGAAGGGAGTGTGAATGCACGCATTGAGGCTCGGTAATACCCCAAGGGCACTACCAAAACCCTCCAACTCCAACTAATTGCTACTACTCAGACGTCGATTTTCTGCGAGAGTATGGCACTACCCCGGACGGACCGGCCCGCGGCTGTAGACAGATAACTGTCGGCAGTGTGGTCCTACCGCTCTTAAACGTTTCTAATAAATAAATTGCAAAATAATCTACAGTACTTGGCACCCACTTACATCCAAAATTTTTTGTCGGTGACATCAACAACCACACCATAATTATCATAATATTAAATTACTCTGCTTTTTTCACATTTATGTTTTAATCGGGTTATATTTCATCTGATATAAAAATTTAACAAAACTAATAATGGAATTCTGGCAGCAGGAAAAAGGTTTTTTTTGTTCCCCAGTGTAATTCATTAGAGATTAAAAAACAAATCGATGTCTAATGTTTGCGAGACTATTATACGTTTGAAAAAATAATGTACGGATTTTATCTAATGTATATTTAATTTTCAGGTCAGTTCAGTCCCGTAAAAATGAACACTGAAAGGTGTTCGAAAACTCGAGATTTTATTGAATCAATTACAAACGCGATAAAATCCGGCAAGATAGTTTTATTTCTTAATATAACAATCTTAGAATAATAACGTATAGAAGGATAGTGTCGGTACTTAAGCGATCCAAAACATGAATCCAAAAATACTACATGCGCGCAGGCGATTACACACGTACACACGAACACCACTATACAAATTATGAAATTAAATTAGGTTTTTATTAACATAAATCGTTGAAATACCATTGAAAGTAAAGTTAATAAACTTTTTATGTTTTTCAATTGTGTTGCGACACCATATGAATGCACAAACCGTCATAAGTACCTACCTATTTTTTTAAGAGTAGCGTACCTACGTGCGCGCGTGTGTGTGTGTGTGTGTGTGTGTGTGTGTGTGTGTGTGGTGTGACTTTGTACACTACGGAACGGTCCGGCGTAAGCTCTATTAGGCTCCAATTTAAATACTTAATTTTTTGTACGCGGACTTACCTTCTATACGTTATTATTCTAACATAAAAAAAATATTTCTATTATATTTTAATTTCATGAGACAATAGTAATTAAAGTCTTTAATGTGCTAATTATTTAACATTATAATTAATAGTAATTATAAATTATCACCGTGACGATAAAAGAAATCGCCTTCAATAATGTAGACTGTAGATAATTTTTTTGATTTTTATTGACTTTTCAAAAACCGCTCAGCCGATTTCGATACAATTTTCATGGGACCATTTGGGAAGTATACCCTTTTCAACAAAAAAAGAATCATCAAAACCGGCTCATAAACGACGAAGTTATCCGCGAACAAACATCAAAAATAAATATAGTTTAAAAAAACTGAAAAACACGCTTTCGTAGCATATCAAACTAAACATATAGTTAAAAAAAGCGGATTATTGCATTGTCATCGGTCTTTGATAGATGTGCAAAATTTAAAGAAAATCTGATCGCTCAAAGTAGTGCAAAATCGAGCTCAAAGGTGGACGTTACAAACAAACATACAGGTGAAGCTAATAAAAGCATGTTAAAAAGCATATATACGGTCGAATTGAGAGAGCACAATGCGCGTATAAGCGTTTTTACTTCAAAATAAAAAGAATTTTGAATAGTATGTGTATAATATAATGTCTATATTTATGTAAAATCTCTTCAAAGAATGTATTGTTTGCATATTAGATACGCTGTATCAAGTCAAATCCCAGGATGCGATATCGTATTCTAAGCATGATTTGTTTTATTGATTCAGCTCGATATCGGCTTGGAGATTGATATATTTTGATAGGCAACGTCTTACATATTTTTAATATTCATTATTTGTTGTAGTTTACATTTTTATTGGAGTTAGTTTTTTTTTAGATATAATAGTTATGATAGTTTATACATATAATTGTTTTCCGTGTGGTGACGGAGTAAAAATACAATTCACGACTCTCTATCTTGCTTGTGGATGTCGTACAAGACGACTAAGGGATTATAATATGTATATAAGATCTGTGCAAGAGAAGGAAAACTCGAAATGAAATCCTATATCAACATGTCTGACCAGCATGGTATAGTAAATCAAATCACCTCCCACTATTTAGGAGGGCGCCCAACAGTGGGATTTAGGTGCATTATGTAACTATCCTATTATTCATTCATTCATCCGTCCGATAGCCTATAGTAGGTCGAACTCCCCTCATTGTGGATGAGACCAGAGCCCAACAGTGGGACGTATGTGGGCTGCGATGATGATGATGAGTTTTCGGCGTCTAACCTGAAAACCGTCCCAGAGCTGAGCTAGAGCTTCCTCCCCAAGAGGACGGCAATTAACCTAATACCATGCTGGTTAGACGTATTTATATAGAGTTTTATTTTGAGTTTTCCATCTTTTGCACAAATGTTATATACAAAGGCGACTATATGCCTTTTACGCCATCCTCGCGGGTAAGATAGGGAGTGGTGATTTGTATTCATACTCCGTCACCACAAGGAAAATGTTTAATATATATTTTTCTTAAACTGTTTTATCTTCAATATCTATCCAATTACGACCTGTCAGCCTTCGTAAACATATGCCTTACTATTAACAAAACGTCAGTGACTTAATCTCTTATGAAATAATACATTATACAATAAACCTTGCTCACATTTTAACATAAATATATAACTGCAAATACACATAAAGAAAACTTTTCTATTTTTCTAAATAAACTTAGACTGTTCAGTTATTGTTCAGTGAACCGTATTCTTCAGGTTTTACGTGACTAAAGATTAAAAATAGGACACGTATTGTATTTTAGCTTGTACGAATAGGGATAAAATATGAAGAACATTGTTAGAAAGCAACGTGGTTTCTATTTTACATTTAGAATTTGCTATGTATTTTACTGTAATAAAAGCCACGTTACTTTTCTAAAGAAAAAATATCAGAATAGAATGGCCAATATTAAGTCTCAATATTGTAGATATAAGAATTTTCGGTGTGTATTATTAAGTTTTCTAAGTTATAACAGATAAAATATTGCTGGCACTTAACGTGTCTAACCTAATTAACCTAAGATCCTCCTAGTTATTGGCAAACCAGTCAATTTTGTTTTCAGTCTCCTGCACGCTCCCTTACATAGGAGGTAAGTGGAATCAATCTCGTCCAACTTCTCTTGTTTAACTTTTCTAATTTAATTTGTTGCGGGTGCCAAGGCAATTAAAATCTCTTCCCGGGAATACCTGAGGGTTAAATTTCGGTGTCATCTTTGGAGACCATTGTGGAACCTGTCTTACATGAGATATAATGACAGGAATGTGTGCTAAGATTCATCATCATCATCATCATCATCATCGCAGCCCACATACGTCCCACTGTTGGGCTCGGGCCTCCTCCACAATGGGAGGGAATTTGACCTACTATACCATGCTGGTCAGACATGTTGGTATAGGATTTCATTTCGAGTTTTCCTTCTCTTGCACAGATCTTATGTGCATATTATATCCCTTAGTCGTCTTGTACGACATCCACGGGCAAGATAGGGAGTGGTGAATTGTATTCTTAATCCGTCACCACACGGATAGATTTGATGATAAGATTAGTCTTATTAAATAAAATTTCGTTTCACATGTGACTAGGAGATGTTCATCATCATCATCATCATTTCAGCCTATTGCCGTCCACTGCTGGACGTAGGCCTCCCTCATGTTGCGCCACAATGTGCGGTCCTGTGCCGCCTGCATCCAACGACACCCAGCAACTTTCACTAGGTCGTCGGTCCACCTAGTGGGGGGCGTCCTACACTGCGTCGTCCGATGCGTGGTCGCCACTCGAGAACCTTTCTTCCCCAGCGGTTGTCGGTTTGTCGAGTGATGTGGCCTGCCCAGTGCAACTTCAGCGTGCTAATTTTTCGTGCTATGTCGGTTACACCCGTTCTTCTGCGGATTTCCGTATTCCGGATTCTATCTCGCAGAGAAATCCCGAGCATAGCCCGTTCCATAGCACGCTGAGCGACTTTAAGTCTTGATATGAGGCCTACATTTAGGGACCACGTTTCCGTGCTATAAGTCATCACTGGTAACACTCACTGGTCGTAGACCTGTGTTTTCAGACACTGAGGTATGTTGGACGAGAAGATCCTCTTAAGTTTTCCGAACGCTGCCCAACCGAGTTGGATTCGTCGGCTGATCTCTTTCTCGAAATTGGATCTACCTAACTGGACTGTTTGTCCTAGGTAAACATAGCGATTGACAACTTCGAGAATCGCATTGCCAACTAGGACCGGTACAGGAATGACATGGGTATTTGACATGACTTTCGTCTTGTCCATGTTCATTCGTAAACCCACTAGTTGGGATACCCTGCTGAGATCATTGAGCATAGTGCCAAGGTTCTCCATGGATTCTGCCATAACGACGATATCGTCTGCGAATCGAAGGTGAGTGATGTATTCGCCGTTAATGTTGGTGCCGAGTCCAGTCCAGTCTAAGAGCTTGAAGACATCTTCCAGTGCAGTGGTGAACAGTTTCGGAGAAATGACATCTCCCTGTCTCACGCCTTTCTGCAACTGGATCGGTTTCGTACTCTTATCCCGGATACGGACTGACATTGTGGCGTTCCTATACAAACACTTCAGCATTTCGATATAGCGATGGTCGATTTGGCACCGCTGAAGCGACTGCAGCACCGCCCAAGTTTCGACTGAATCAAAGGCTTTCTCATAGTCCACAAACGCTAAGCACAGGGGCCGATTATACTCCTCGGTCTTTTTTATAATCTGCCGAAGCGTGAGGATATGGTCTATGGTGCTATAGCCTTTTCGGAAGCCGGCTTGTTCGGGCGGCTGGAAGTCATCGAGCTTGCGCGTGAGTCGATTGGTAATGACCCTCAAAAACAACTTATAAACGTGGCTCAGAAGTGAGATGGGTCTGTAGTTCTTTAAAAGAGCTTTGTCACCCTTCTTGAAGAACAGCACCACCACACTCCTGGTCCACGACTCTGGAACGGCGCCCCCGAGGATAACAGAATTAAATAGCTTCTGAAGGGCTATTAAGACCGGCTTGCCGCCCTCCTTCAAAAGCTCTGCCGTAATTCCGTCATCTCCCGGTGCCTTACCGTTACGTAGTTGTTTGAGAGCCATTCTGATCTCGTACAAGCTGATGTCCGGGATTTCTTCGGTATAGTGCCGAGTTAGCTTGGATCTGGGTTCTTGGACCAAGCCAACAGCAGGATTTCGGGATGATTTGTATAACTGTCCAATAGAACCTTTCGATCTCTCCCAAGATCTCATTTTGGGATGAAATGACAGTGCCGTCATCGGTCTTCAGCTTAGTCATTTGGCTTTGCCCAATAGACAGATCTTGTGCGAACACTTTCGAGCCACGATTCCGCTCTATCGCTTCTTTAATACGGAGCGTATTAAATCGGCGAATATCGCGACGCACAGACCTGGAGATCTGCCTATTTAGCTGCCTATGTTTGGACCAATCGGCTGCAGACTGCACCGTCATCTCTTTTCTCCGCTCCATGAGCTTGAGAGTCTGGTCAGAAAGTTTTTTAGGTCTATTAACGCGGTGAGCCTTGAAAAATTTCGACCCAACCGCGTGGACAGTTTCCACGAACCTGTTGTTCATATCGTTCGGAGATTCGCACTCGTCCAGACATTGGAAGCGATTGTGTAGTTCGAGTTGAAACCTTTCGAGGTTCTGGTATTGGACAGATGTAGGTCGGAGTGTAGACTTCATCAAGCGTGACCGCTCGACTTTTGTATGGATATTCAATGTGCCTTGTACCATCCGGCGATCGCTCCCAGTTTTAATTCTGCTGATCACTGAGACATCATTGAATATCTGTCGTTTATCTGACAAGATGAAGTCTATCTCGTTGTTTGTTGAACCATCGGGGCTAATCCAGGTCCATTTCCTTTGTAGTCGTTGTTGTCCTAGGAGATGTTATATTCCGACATTACCAGACGAAGTAGCGGCATTCAGTTACCTATATTGTGTACTAGCAAATCGCTCTTGCTTCGCTTTCAGTCGCTTTGTCCCAGTATTTTAAATTTCCAATATCTTCTAAGATATTAAAGATGTTTGAGACCCAGACCGGTAAAAATTTTATAAGGCTTTTTTCTGAGAGGAAAAATTGCCTGAGTTACACCGTATATAGACAGATCTGTCGATCTGTCAATAAAATCGGTCCAGCCATTTTGTAGTATACCCGTAACAAACATACATACAGACAAACATATTTAAATTGGTTTTTAGACATGGACATCGAGCAAATAACCGTGTGAACATGAAAAACTCTACTATTTTGACATTGTAAATAGACACTTACATTTTATTTATTTGTATAGATAATTATAGCCCATAAAATATAGGATGATCTCTGTGACAGTTATCCCTAGTGCTGTCACGCTTACGATAAAGTCTGTAGTTTTTTTATCGATATATCTCTTTATTTATATAATTGTGATTTTCTATTACAATTAAAATACAGTTTTGAATTTATTTCAAACAAAAGTGTTTTTTGACTATTTTAATTATTCAAAAGGTCAAGACAATCAAGGTTTAGGCCACTATTATCGTCATCACTGGAGCGTTCCTGCTAGAACATTTATCATTTTTTGCCAAATTAGGGACAGTCGTTAGATCAATCCATCAATTACGACCGTTTTATAAATAAATATGTCTAGATTATTGACAATAATGCGTACATAATATTATCATTTACTCTGTGAGACAAAAAGTAGTTTTTTAATGTTTAATTAATTCAATTTATGTATTTTATAATGTACCTGTCTGTTGTAATTGTAAAAAATATGTTGAAAGTATTATATAGGTACTGTATTGGTTTTTTTTATGAATAATTTAATAAAGATCGGTTATCGATTTACGTATATCGACTGTCCCATCTCTTTTTTATTTTTAGTCCAGTGTGACCATTGTACGTGCGTAAGTGTCATTTATGTATAAAATGTTAACTAGGTATTTCAGTACTTACGAGATGCATTTTAGGCATGAATATTAATATTTTTATATTTATAATATATTGCAATTCAATTGCAATAAAACTGGCACGTAAAGAATGAAAATATATTTGATACAAAATGAAATTGTAAACAGGTCGCCCGTTCAAACTTCGTTGGTTTCGTTGACATCTGTCATAGAGATCAAGCTATATTTTATGGACTATAGGTGCACGAATAGTCATCATTATCTCATCTCATATATGTCCCACTGTTAGGCTTGCGCCTCCTCCACAATTTGAGGGAATTGAACTTCTAAAGGGCATTCTATAGGACTTCTATAGGTAAAACGGGTTGGTATCGGGTTTGATTTCGTGTTTTCCTTCTCTTGCATAGATGTTACCTGCATTATATCCCTTAGCCGTCTTTTACGAGATCCACAGACAATATATGCAGTGGTGTATTGTATTCTAACATCGTCACCATAGAGATAATCGTATTAATAACGAATATACTATTTACTATGAATAAAAATGAAAAACAACACAGTATTTTCTCAAGAAACTTTCATGAAAAATGGTTCTTTTCACCTTTGAATCCTATTTCGGTTCTATTTAGAGTTGATTTATTCGGCCAATTTAGCACCTCATTTCGTGTCACGACACCTAAAAGTTATTGTCAGTGTTGTTAAGACTCTTTATGATCCCAATTTGTTTTATATAGATAATATATTCAGATAATATTCTTTATTTGTATCTTTTAGAGAATTTTATATCTCATAATCATCATTATCACTATCAATCTTAGTATATAAATACACCTCATTGTTGGACTCAAGTCTCCTCTGTAATAGGAAAAAATTAACCTACCGTACCATATTTTTTTGGGGGGGTGGGTTGCGGTCGGCGCACTTCTTGCTCCACTCCGTCCAGGGCGATAGAGGGGCGTAAGCACGCACATCTGTAACCCACCCGTGATACGTCGCCTTCGTCGTTAGACCGAGCAGGGTGATTTGTCGTCAGTGATCGGTCCGACGGAATACCTCCTGAGAAGTGCCCTCTCCTCGATCGACGTCTCCCCCTCGGGGAGGACGTCGGTCTTTCCTCACGCGGTCGGCCTCACGGCGGGTGACGGACTGATTCCTCGGTCCAGTCACCCGCGGCAACCTACTGTACCGTGCCGGTCAGTTGGATATACCGACGTATAAATACATACTGGCTGGAACCGAAGCGAAGCGAGGGCGGATCGCTAGTCTAAAAAATTCATAGGAAATACAATAATCATTGTTCAAAAGTCTATCACTAAAATAAAAAAGTTTTTTAAAAATAAGTTTTTATTTAAATGCTCCGATGAACGAAGAAATCAAGACTATTCAAACAAGTCCAAACTCAACGGTTTTATCTCGTTTAGTTTAGGAGTTCCTATGGCCACCTTCCGACGACATCTGGAGATCCTGGCTATCATGTAGCACAAGAGTGCTTGGCAAGACTATTCAAATGATGTCCAAATTCGATATCTTGTCTAGTTTTTTTTTTATGGGTGGGCTATGGTAAGCGCACACGCGGTTCATTTCGCCCGGGGCGACGAAAGGACGGCGCGCGGGGACGTCGCTTCGTTGTTGGGCCGACCACCGGAGCAGGGTGACTTGTCGTCGGTGGTCGGCCCAACGGAATACCCTTTCGGGTACCCTCACCTCTTGACATCCCTGCGGACGGACTAAATTCCCCGGTCCGGTCACCCGCGGTCTCGGCTAGGGCGGCATCAGGCGCAGGTACTCGCGCCTCCACCGCCCGAGTCGCCGGCGGCGGAACGTATCGCCGAAGAGGAGCTCCTCTCGCACACGATCCGCCGCCTCCTTCCGTGAGATTACGGCCTCACAGAAGGCGGCGACCGCGTCCTAGTTCCTGACGCTGTCGAGCATTTCCCTGGCGATGGTCGGCAGCGTCAGGTCAGCACTGATAATTGCGACGTGTTTACGGCGCTCCCCCGCCCACGCATCTTGTTTAGTTTAGGAGTTCCTATAGCCAAATTCTGACGCCATCTTGAGAAGATCTTCATGATACTATATTATTCCATCGTCACCGAAGTTACGTCATCATCATTTTCCTGCCCTCATCCCACGCTAAGTGGGGTCGGCACAATATGTTTTTACCTTCCATAGCCTCCTATCAGCCGTCATATGTGCACTCACTGCTTTCATACGCATATCTTCATTCACGCAGTCCATCCATCTCTTTTTGGGTCTCCCACGCTTTTTTCGTCCATCCACAATCATATTGACAACCCTCCTTGTCACATGCCTTTCATCCCTCCTCATCACATGTCCATACCATGACAATCTCGCGCTCCTAATCTTCTCTATCACTGGTGCCACTTTTAGACTTCCCCTAATATACTCATTTCTTACTTTATCTAACCTTGTAACCCTACACATCCATTTTAGCATTCGCATCTCTGTAGCATGCACTCTTCTCTCATCCATCTTTTTCAATGCCCAACATTCAGATCCATACATAGCAACAGGTCTGATGACACTTTTGTATATTTTCCCCTTAAGTTTGAGAGGCAACCGGGTGTCACAAATTGTCCCCGAGATCTGCCGCCACTTCATCCATCCTGCATTCATTCTACTATTAATCTCTCGGTCAATGTTGCCATCGTCTTGGAGAAACGAGCCTAGATACTTGAAATCGGAGCAAACCGGTAGGGATACCGCATCTAGGGCAATGTGAGAGAATTTGGAAGGGCCACCAAAGTTACAGAACATATGTTCAGTCTTGGTGCGGCTGATCTTAAGGCCTACTCTTTCCAACCTCTCACGCCATTGCCCCAGTCTGCTCTGTACCTCAGCTGCCTCTTCCCCGACGAGGACAATGTCATCTGCAAATAGCATGCACCACGGAGCTTCCTCCTGTATTACCGATGTCAGCGCATCCATCACCAAGAGGAATAAGTAGGGGCTCAATGCCGAACCCTGATGCAAGCCTACAGTGACATTGAACTCATCAGTGACTCCGGCTTCCGACCGGACATTCGTGCACGCTCCTGCATACATAGCTTTCACTAATCTTACATACTTCCCTGGCACTCTTCGTTCTTTCATAGCCCACCACAGAACCTCCCTGGGAACTCGGTCGTACGCCTTCTCTAGGTCGATAAATACCATGTGCAGGTTTTTACGCGCACTTTGGTATTTTTCCATGAGTTGACGTAACGCAAAAATTGCATCTGTGGTTCCCAGTCCTGGCATAAAACCAAACTGGTTCTGGGTTATTCTACTTTCCTCTCTTATTCTCTTCTCTATCACTTTCTCCCAAATCTTCATGCTGTGTGACATGAGCTTTATTCCTTGGTAGTTGTTACATTCTTGTACATCACCCTTTCTTTTAAAGATGGGCACCAGTGAACTGGTACACCATTCTTTCGGGATCGACTCTTCATGCAACAACTTATTGAAGAATAAAGTCAGCCACGTCCATCCCTCAGCTTTCAAAACCTTCCATACCTGTACAGGTATACGATCTGGGCCAACTGCCTTCCCTTTTTTCATCTTCTGCACAGCCATTCTTACTTCCTCTACACTTATTTCTCCTACCAAAGCCAAAATAGTTGGTTGATCCACTATCTCGCCACTCCAAATATTCTCCTCATTCATTAAATTTTCAAAGTAACTCTTCCAGCGGCCTTTTATTTCTTCATCGTTCATTAAGACTCTTCCATTACCATCTTTTATACATTTAACATGCAAAATATCTCTAGCATTCTTTTCTCTCACTTTTGTTATACGGTACAATTCTTTCTGCCCCTTGGGACTCTCGAGACTTTGGTATAGTCTATCTTGTACCCTACCTCTAGCAATAGCTACACCTTTCTTACTCTTCTTCTTGCATTCCATATAAATTATTCTCTTCTGTTCTTTCAATAGCGGGTTGTCGTCATTCACACATTTCCATTCTTTGAAAGCATTCTTCTTTTCTTTCAAGACCTTTGGGATACTATCATCCCACCACCATGTTTCTTTTGCAATCACACCTTTACCTTTACCGTCACCGAAGTTACGTAAGTAAACCAAATTTCAACCTAATCTAACGACAGGAAGCGGGTCTAATTTAACTCGCAAGATTTGTCCCATACTAACAGGGCAAGTTAAATAAAAGCTTTTAATATTTCACTTCAATGCCTTTTGTTTCGCATACTTAGTAAATATGAAGTGTCGATTCGTTGGTCGAAAAAGAAATATTTTAGTGCTTTGAAAACAAAGGATTTATTGTCGAAATCGTATTCATTCTAATATCATAGTAAACTCTTCAATAAATACTCGATAATAGTTTCAAAATAATTGCAAGTGAAATAATTATGTAAATAAAAATTTTCTGTGTAGAAGTAAGAATACAATTCATCATCCACTCTTTTGCCCGTGGGTGTCGTTAAAAACGACTAACTATAATATTTAGAAAACATCGATACAAGAAAAGGAAAACTCGAAACCCTATGCCAACACGTCTGATCAGCGTGGTATAGTAGATCAAATTCCCTCCTACAATGAAGCCTGAGCCGAAAAGTGGGACGTATATGGGCTGAGATGATGATGATGTAAATAAATATCTTATATTTTTACTTCATGAAACTAAATTACCTTTCTCGTGTGATAATGGGATTGAATACAATTGTTGTAATTTATTTATTTATTTATTAAGGAAAACATACAGCTTTTAAAAATACAGGTAAAGTAAAAACAAATGCACGTAACAATAGCTAAACAGTTTCTACTTTTGTATAACACAATGTGAAGACAAATAAAAAAAAATCATACCTGTGGCAAAACTATAGAAACTAAATTATAGATTACTAGCAACCCGCCTTCGCTTTGCTTCGGTTTTAGTCGTATTACTCGCGTAGTTCCCGTTCCCGGGGGAATACCGGGATAAAATATAGCCTGGTTTTACGCCCTGATATTATATTGGTGAAAGAATTTTTAAAATCAGACCAGCCGTTTTGAAGATTACCCGGAACAAACAGACAGACAGACAAAAAATATAAAGTGATTTTTAGGCATGTGTATAGTGCAAATAACCGTGTGAGCATGAAAAAAGGCTATTATATGTATAGATTGTTGTTTTCCTAGCTAGAGTTCCGATAATAAACGCGTCCGATCGCTGCTAAATTCAAAGTGCTATAAGGAGAACCGCGCTTTGCTGCAAACGCTACATCCCGCAATTTTTAAATCTGTAATATCTTCAAAAATATTCATTTAAATCATATGCTGTAAGGGGCCATATAGATCTATATTAAATCAACAATGTATTTAAGCTATTTAATTGGATAAGGATTAATTCTGTATTGGTTAAAATCGCTTCAAAAATTAGCCATTATATGTCGTAAAAAGTAAATGACAAAAAAAATTTATTGTGGTATATCCATAAGAGATAGACATATACCATCGCGGAGTTTTCTGTAGACCTTTTCAATGTGTACGATACTTAGTACATTATTTTGATAAATCTCGTAGGGTTCAGCCTGCGTTTGCAATGTAAGCAGAAAAATTGTAATTATTTACGACATCACATTAGAAACCTCAAAAATAACAGTATTGTTCCACTATTTAATAGATGTTATTATACATATAAACCTTCCTCTTTATTCACTCTATCTAAAAAATTCCGCATCAAAATCTGTTGCGTAGTTTTAAAGATTTAAGCATACATAGGGACATGGGGACAGAGAAAGCGACTTTGTTTTATACTATGTAGTGATAGAGGAAGGAATTAAGAACAAAAACAGTAGACAGTAATCCCTTACTTGTCCCTTATTGCCAACCCGCCTGTCAAATATGGCAATTATAAACATTATCCTCCACCCCCGCAAATTACGGATGCTAAAAAAGAAACGGCCCCCAGTTACGGCACTACCAGCTTCCCATAAACTTATCTTGGTAGCGGGCCCGTTGATGGCGAGGCAGGGGGTGCTAAGAATCTTCGGCCTCAACTCGGCTACTAAAAAGTTTCGACGTAGCGTAGTACAACCCCCTATTAGGTGAACTAATCGCATCTTAAAATGGCAATGGCCAGGCCACATCGCTCGTCGAACGAACCAAATGAACTGTGGGATATGAGAGGTTCTTAAGCCACGACCATCAATAATAGAACACGTGGGACTCATACTAGGTTTTTTTTTTATTACCAATGGTGGCAAACAAGCAAGCAGCACACAGATGGTAAGTGATACTGCCCCACATGGACCTTTGCAATATCAGGGGCACAGCCGATAACTACCATGAAGAAAATACTCTTCTTAAACCTCATTTAAAGTAGGACATGTCAGGTGGACTGAGAACGTTTTGTAAGTTGCAGGGAGCCGTTAATTGCAAGTGGCGCAGGTTCCTTCTGAGTGGCAATCTTGTAGGAAGATCTATGTGCAACGGTGGACATCTGCGGGATGATGTATAATATGGAACCTAAATCAAATACTCTTTAAATTTTGTATCTAGATAAGCGATTTATTAAAATGTACATACCATAACAATAGATTAAGCCATTAACAAAGTTTTAGTATATACTAATGGTCTCTTTATATCCATAGCTGGGTACTCTACCCACAAAAATGAGATAATTTGATACGACGATTAAGCCGACATTTTGTTTAAGACTTTATGGTTCAACTTCCCCTGGGCTTATCTGCCTCGTATAATTTTATATTAAAATGTATGTAGAATGAAAAAGGGGAACGTTTGTTACCGTTTTTTTTTTCGTCGTACGTTGTACTTCAAAGATGTTTCTTTGTATTACCATAAGATAATAAATTGGTTAAGAAAATTTCTGATGTTTGTGGGTTTTGTTTTGCTTTTTTGTTTGCGTTGAGTTGATTTGACGCGTCTTCAAGAGCCTTTGATTTATAATAATTACTAACTTGTATTATTTTCTTTTATTTCTTTCTGCGGTGATGGAGTAAGAATATAATTAATCCACGAGTAGGATAGGGGGTGCCCTACTTACTCGTGTATTTCTCTGAGAGATAGACTTCAAAATGTGATAACCGACATAGCACGAAGAATTAGCATGCTGCAGTGGAAATAGGCAGACTACAGTGGCAATACAGCGCTCTAAGACAACCGCTGGAAAAGAATGGCGACCACGTATCGGATGACTCAGTATAGGACGAACTAGATGTACTGACGACCTGGTGAAAAATTCTGGGAGTCATTCTGGGAAACATGAAGGAGGCTTACATCCAGCAACGGATGGCGATAGGCTGAATGGTTATGATGAATGTTTGACCTGTGTGTGAATGAAAGTTCTCACATCAATTAGTAAAGTCGTAATTTAACCTTGACTAGTAAAGTCTCCAATTAATGAAATAATGCAATTTTAAGCAATAGATACGTACATCAAGTCAAATATTTTAATGCTTATTCATCGTTTATATAAGATAAAAAAATCCTCTTTGAAAAATGCCAAACAGTAAAAACAGACCTTAATATGAGTTTGTACACACATAAATTACTTCTTAAGCTGAGCTTCCAATAAACGGATATAAAGAAAGACGAAACGAAATAAGGAAACAGACAGTTGCTAAAAAAATCCGGGCCGCAATTTTTGTACATCTCCTTTTAGAAAATTCACTGATTCAGCTTACCGACACGGCCAGTATTATTTGGCCCATTGAAATTTTCTCATTTGGCGGTCTTAACTTAAGTGGGGAGGATCAGGTGACTTTGGTCGTGGTTTTATACTGGAAAAGTGAAAATAAGGAGGGCTGTGTAAGGTTCTAATTTCGTGACGACGCACTGTTAGAGTGTCAGCAGATACTGTACATCATGAGCCGAATCATTTTTCTACCTGATTTTGAAACCATTATAGCATGTTGTAATGGGAAAATGCTCTTAATTCCCTATCAATATATTTTGGCAAGCGAGCAAGTCTTGTTTTATCTGAAAATGACTGCACAGATGTCGTAGTGGTTAAGATACCAACCTACCATGCAGGTATCATGGGTTCGAATCCCACGTAGGACAACACATTGTGCGTTCCACAAATTGTTGTTCTTAATCTGGATGTAATCTGTGTCCATTAATTATATGTTTGTGAAGTCCCCCGTAATAACAGGTTAATTTCCTTAGTGAAGGGAATTAAATAAAAGTAAAAAAATAAAATATATCGATTGGGAATAAAACCGTCTGTTACTAGCGATGACATACGGCACTGAAAAGTGGTCTTTAAGTCAGTCTCATGAAAAGGCTCAAAGTCGTTCCACGTTCTATGGAAATTTCTGTATTTCGCTATGTGATAAAAAGCGTAATACGGCACTCCTTAGAAGAATGGGTTAACCGACATAGTTTGCAGAATTAGTACATTGAAATGGCAATAGGCAGGCAAGAAGAAATATTTTCAAGTGACGACTACGAATCGAACGACGCGGACTAGATGGATTGACGACGTCTTACAATGAGACACATAAATAAATGATTTGGATTCTATAGACATAATAGTTAATCCATGAAATACCTGGCGAACAAGATTCATTTGTGAAAGCGGAGATACCTTAACAAAATACGACAATTTTCATTCAAGATATTTAGAAATTTTGAAATATAAGTCGACTTTCATGTGGTGACAGAGTAAGAATACAATCCACCAACCCCTTTTCTTACCCGTGGATGTCGTGAAAGTCGACTGTGGGATATTATATACAAATAATATTTTGACAAGAGATAAAAACAAATAATTCCTTACTTTTGTATCTAACAAATAATTAAATATAGAAGGATTTATTGTGAACAGTTTTCAAAACACTTAATCACACAACATCTGTGTTGCCAACTTGAAATTCAGAAAGGCATTCATTTTTGTCATTTAGTTCTGATTTTGTACAAAACTCTTTTAAGAATATAAATACATATTTTGGGATTATTACGTGTTACTTCTGGAATTTTGATATTTTATTACATTATTAAAATTATAATTAGTTATTTATCGATAAAACTATCTACGATTTATTAATTTAATCGCTTCAACTATCATTTAGTTAAGTGTCTCATTGTAAGGTATGGGTTACCGTAGTGAAAACCAATTTAAGTTATAGGCAAGTTTATGCGGCGTATAATTCTATGACTATCTTACTTGGATGGACGCCAGGTAACGTAGGTGAAAACGATCTTAATATGCTAGTAGGACCACACTGTTCAAAGTATTCTGACCACAACCACGCGCAATTCCGTTTGGGGTAGTACCGCACTCTTACAGAAAATCAACGTCGAGTAGTGGTAATTTGTTACTGCACTTCGTTCGGTGAGCGCAAGAGCCGGATGCCTAACTTACTCAGGGTGTTTGCGTGTGGTGGGCTTTGGTGATACCTTTAGTATTATTGAACCTCATTGCATGCATTTACACTGCTTTCACTTTCTTCACGGTAGGCAGCGGCCTAACAAAGACTCAGGAGCGGCAGGATCACTTAAACGCTTATTACACTACACGATATTCAGGGCCCTGAATCACTAGGGGTGCTCTACAACAGCTAAATTGTGAGACCTGTTTCAGTTTTAGCGAAATAACAGTTTCAGAAAACTGTTCCAAAATAACAGCCTCTTGTGCTGTAATACGAGAAAAAAGGGGAAATAACCATTCTTTAGAAATAATGTTTAGAAGTGGTTTCAGTGTTTGTTCCTAAAATGAAAACGATCCTTCCTGTTTTACATGCTTAGGACTGATTAATGTACATATATATTTTAGACAGGAGCGTTATTTCACGTCATTAGTTACAATAACTCATTACGCGATATGCAACAATCACTATTTACGAGTCAAGAAGTAAAAGAGGTGATTTTTGTAACTACGTTATACTTAACACGACTCACAGATATGGGATAACACTATTATATTCGAGCGAGCGAGAAAGAGCCGACCGCACAACGTTGATTACGCTAAGTACATTTCTTTCGCATCGCGGCCGAGCGAGCGAGCGAGATGGCTAATCGAATGACACGAAATTATTCGAAGTAATCCGACCAAATACCGAACACTCACGTGCCGTGGTATGCAATAAAGACCAAATAGCGTAACAATACATTTTATACCTTTAATTTTCATACGTAAAATTGCATTTATTGATAATAAAATAGAGTGATTTTTGTTTATAAGTAATTTCAACGGCTTGACGTTGCGGGAAACGAAGCGAGTGTTACTTTGAAATTTGAATTTAAAGTAAAGAATTTAATTGATTTATTGTTTTAGTATGTTGTTTTACTAATAAAAACATCATACATTATAAAGTGCATATAACAGTGAAAAAAAACTGTAAATATATCAAAAGTGTAAATAAACTGTAAATATAATCATTGTATATACAATCAATTTACTTTTAAATATGTCTGCATTAATACAAATTTAATTAAAATAATATTATAATTATAACCTCTAATCAATCGTAAATACATATAATGCAGTCAGTCCTCAGCCTGAAAAAAGTATGAAAGGAAGTTAATTTATTGATTTAACTGTATAGCTACAAATTTATTTTCGTTTGCGTGTAACTGTATATAGTTAGTGCAGCTATTCATACAATATGTAAACAATCAAAGTAGCTGTATACAAATAAGTCGTTACAAAAATCACTAGTTTTGAAACACGTGACGTGAATTAGCTAAAACTGAAACAGGTCTCACAGTTTAGCTGTTGTAGAGCACCCCTAGTGATTCAGGGCCCTGAATATTGTGTAGTGTAATAAGCGCTTTACTATCAGGTGTGCTCTTTGCTCGTTTGCCACCAACAGTAATAAAAAGTGTATTGGCTAATGGTCATTGACAGTAGAGATAATATACTGATTTAAGACATGTCTTGTTGAATGTTATGGCTTCCAATCTGAGTGAAATGGCTGTCCGTTAAAAGTATGTTTGGATTTTTAAGGTACTATAATATACTCCTATTCTTAATAGTTATGATACAAAAAAATCATGAATAAATATTAATCATAGTGAAGAAAGTTAAGTTTTAATTGTTTCTTGAGATATTTAATTAATGCTATGAATACAATAGTGATTATATTATAAGCAACTAAACCATTAGCTAGCAAAAGTTCTTATATTTCTCTAAGTTGCGAACAAAAGGGACGTGTGTTTGTAAAATATAAACGCTGAAAGTTTTGAATGGCGCTAGGTCTTTTCAAACAGTTTATTGTCACTTCAAAAAGGCTTTGTTAGCTTAATTCCCTGTTAAGTACGGCTTCGTCTAGACATGAAGCTTCATTGGCTACAAAATAAAGTAAGCGTTGATGGATTAGAAGATGGCTTTGTGATTATACCCCAAGTAAATGAATCAAATAGATGGATTGTAAAAGTTTTAAAATATTTACCTAGACAAATTATTGTTATACTAATTTTAATATTATGTTGTATTATATTATGTATAATTATATTATTTTATTATTATTGACGCAGTAAGAACACAATTCAATACCTGCTGTTTTGCCCGTGGGTGTCATCGGGATAACTAGAGGATACAATATGGATATAACATCTATGAAAGAGAAGGCAACATCAAAATAATACCCTATACTAATCCATCTGACCAGCGTAGTATAGTAGGTGGATTCTTTCCTGTTATGGAGGACGCTCGAGTACGATAGATAAACGTATATGGACTGAAATGATGATGATGTTTATTAATTTTAAAATTAAATAAATTTTAAACCACCTATATTAATATTATAAAGAGGAAAGATTTGTTTATTTGTTTGTATTGAATAGGCTCCGAAACTACTGACTGATTTCAAAACTTCTTTCACCAATGGAAAGCTATAATATTAATAAACATAGGCTATATTTTATCCCAGTATTCCCACGGAAACGGGAACTACGCGAGTAAGACGACTGAAACCGAAGCGAAGCGAGGGCATGTTGCTAGTATTTTATAAAGATGACATATCATTTTTAAAAACACCCTATTTGTCGTATTTTATGATACTGATTAGAAAAAGAAAAAAATGTATTCCTTTTTCGCGAAACTAATAACTCATTGCACATTGTGACTCTACATAACTACTAAAACCTACCACTAAATATCTGTGGATTTAAAATATCTTAAACCTATTAATCGAAATGCGTTTTATAGTCCTATATACTTCGTTAAAGAACGGTTAGATTATTTGGTAACTTGGTCCAGATGTTATGTAATACTTAATAATATCAAGGTAGGATAATAAAAGTCTATACAGCTAATATTTGACCGTGTGGTAACGAAATTAGAATACAATTCATCGCTCCCTATCTTACCAGGCGATGTCGTAAAAACGACTAAGGACATATAGCAACTATGCAAAACAATGAAAATAAAATCCTATACCAACCTGTCTGACTAGCATGGTATAGCCAGGACAATTTCCTACCAATTGCGGAGGAGACTCGAGCCCAGAAGTGGGACGTACGTGCTAAGATGATGTTAACGATGATCATATGTTTTCTTTCTATGGTCATCGGATAAAAATACAAATGTATCACCGCTTCTTACGCACATCCCTTGTTTAATTTCAAATTAATTGCACAGATGGCGTAGTGGATAAGATACCGACCTACCGTGCCAGTATCGCGGGTTCGAATCCCACGCAGTATAACACATTGTGAGAGTCACAATTTGTTGTTCTGAGTCTGTATATAATTTGTATCCGTTAATTATATATTTGTAAAGTCTCCCGCAATACAAGGATTATATTCCTAGAGCAGCAGGCGTTGCCAAAAAAAAATCCGCCCCATGTACAGATGTTATAATATGCATATTATATATCTTTAAGATCTCTAAGATATTTGGCTCTCGTAAATTAGAATTAGATTCATTTGTAAGACATGTATTGATAGACGATTTAAATTCTATTTCAAAAAATGTAACAAAGGTGATGTACAAGAAAGCCAGTTCATAAAAAGTAGTAACAATAAACTCTTGAACAATCAGCCACATAAGATTAACGACACCAACTTGTTCCACCGAGATAGGAGAAGTAGACAATAGACTAAGCCATCGAACTTTTCCACTGCAAGACCTATAGTAGCATTGTTTATTTTTCCTCTCTTCCTAGCATCGTGTGTTTTACTGCACCGGTTTCAACTGTTGGAAAAATACAGTTTCTGATTTGGACACAACGAGAAATGGTCTCGTTTTATTTTTAAACCGTCTTTTTAAAGTTCTCGAGTGAAAAATTGTCGACCATTTTAGGTCAAGTCGATTCTTAACGTTGGTTGCTTGTATTGTTTTCTGTCTTTAGAAATATTAAAGCTATTTTCGCTTTCAACGTTTATTTAATTTCTTCACAAGAAATATTATTTAATACGTATATTTATAGATGTTTATAATTATAATAAGTTATTTAAGATATAACAATTCAATTGAGCCTCCATAGAATTAAGTATTTTTTAGGTAATACATATGTAATCAAGTACAGCGCCGATTTCAACAATAATTGACTAATTATTTGCCATTTTATAAAAATTTATATAAGAAAACCAAAAAAGGTATATATCTATCATAATACTGAGAGTTTATCTATATTTTGTTTGTTTAAAAATCTGAATTGAGAATTTATGTTGAGTATTTATGTTTGTTTAAAAATCTGAATTATTAAAAACACGAAAAATGGGGTGAATGAAAGTAGCAAAAAGAAAAACAAGGAAAGAGTTATTTTTGCTGCATATTGTCTCAAAGGATTGGAGCGAAATCCGAGATGAAGATGTCTATTTATAAATATTACAATGTTGCTTATATTTTAAAGGGAATGAATTGGGTGTTAATTAAGAAAGTGAGAAATTAGAAAACGGTAATAAGGATAATATAAAAAATAACCTTTTCTTACTTTTGTGTGCGAGTTATTAAAATTGACTTAAGGATCCCCACAAATTACCTGCACCTGAAGCCGCCCTAGCCGAGGTTGTGGGTGAATGGATCCACTCACAGAAAGGTTTATCGCATGAGGGCGACGCTCCGGCAACGTTGCTTTATTGCCGGGGCATCTAAGGGGATGGTACTCGAAACGGCAACCCGCTGGGCCAGCCAGGGATGCCAAGGAAACGGTAGCAGTTATAGGCACGATGGCCATGGGGAGGGAATACGATGGACTATAGAGCTTCAGAATGCTCTTCCTTCGCCCAGGGCACATTAGATGCAGTGTATCCATATATCCATCTTTTGAATCGATGTTTTTTTTTTAAAGACAACACCCTAAAGAAATAACCCATATATTGCGGGAGACTTTACAAACATATAATTAACGGACACAAATAACATCCAGACTCAGACACAACAATTTGTGGATCGCACAAAGTGTTGCCCTGCATGGGATTCGAACGCCGACACTGGCACGGTAGGTCGGTATCTTAACCACTACGCCATCTGTGCAGTAAAATCTTTTCTGTTATCTGCATATCATATCCATAATATAACTTTCCAGTCCATTATTGAGAGATTTTTTTAAAATTGCCCGAACTCCTGTGGTTTAACCCGCATAGTTCACGTTTTCACTGGTGAAGGAATGTTTAGAAATGGTCAACATCCCGCGGTTGTACTAGCACACTGCCCGTTCCCAAAGGAATACTGGAATAGAAAATTGCTTACATATGCTGATAATGTACCTTCTATACATTTTACTTAATTCTATATTTATTATGATGATGACAATTCTACATTTACATTTTTTACTTATCTTTTTCTTAATTTTAAACTAATTTTATTGTTGTAGGTACAATTTGCGCCAAAAGTCCGGATGTTTGTTAAAACTGGCGTGCTGAAAGGAATAATTGAAGAAGGCGATACTGTAGTTATAGGTAAATTGATTTTTTATATTAAATTCTATTATAAATCAAAATCGATATGATTTATTAATTAATATTTATCTAAGCATATAAGGTAAATTTTCCGTGTGGCGACGGAGTAACAATACACTTCACCACTCTCTATCTTACCCGTGGATGTCGTAAAAGATGATGAAGGGATATAATATGTATATAACATCTGTGCAAGAGAAGGAAAACTCGAAATAAAACCCTATACCATCATGTCTGACCAGCATAGTATATTAAGTCAAATTCCCTCCCATTGTGCAGGAGGCCTGAGCCCAATAATAGGACGTATGTGGGCTACGATGATAATAAGATAAATAGCATCGCCAACCTTCATTTTCTTTGGAAGTTGTAAAAACCTGCTTAAAGAAGCACTTTTCGCTTATAGCGACGTCGAACTTGGGTCCCTAGAATTTAAAGCATACTTTCGTAGGAAATTCATTCGGTTATAGCGACTCCGGATATAACGTCTAATTCGGGTATACCGACTTGTTTTTATGAACCATTTGGGACAGATTCCTAGAAATTCCTCGCGGATGTTGCGACTGAGTCGGCAAAGGCGCAAAGTCTCATTCATAAGCTTTAACTATTAAGCTTTCTTATCCTTTGTTTATATTCGCAGATGATCAAATGCTTTGTTTGTGTGTAGTAGTGTTACTAAGCATGTGCGCGAAGTTAAAATTATCAATCAGTTACGTAGCTATTTCCAGTGAGTGAACAGTGTTTCTTAAATTAGTGAAAATGGCTCCTAGACGTACATTTACTGTTAAAGAAAAACTGATTTCGGATATAGACACCTCCGGATATAGCGACGACATTAAAGTGGTCCCTCCGCCGTCGTTATAACCGAAATACACTGTACTTATTATGGAAAAAAGAAAGAATATTGATTATATTCCGTAGAGGGTAGTATTGGTCTCGGAAGAAGTACAGGCAAGCGAAAAGCTGTTAACTACTTACAAGTTTGTGCATTGTATACAATGCTGAACGCAAGCGCGTACTTCCAATTGCCGGTGCAATGGGCGTCACATCGCTCCAAATGCAACCAAATATGCAACTGTGTAAGAGAAATTGAAATAAAACGCTATACCAACCCGCCTGACCAGCTTGGTATAGTAGGTCAATTTCCATCCTATTATGGAAGACGCTCGAGCCCAGTAGTGGGACATATATGAGCTGTGATGATGACGTGCTATGGAGCGGGCTATGCTCAGGATTTCTCTGCGAAATAGAATCCGAAATACAGAAATCCGCAGAGGAACGAGTTTAACCGACATAGCACGAAGAATTAGCACGCTGAAGCGGCAATGGGCAGGCCACATCGCTCGGTGAACCGATAACTGAAGGAAGGTTCTTGAATGGTGACCACGTATCGGACAATGCAGTGTACGCACTAGGTGGACCGATGGTTAGTGAAAGTTGCTGGAAGTCATTCGTTGCAGGCGGCACAGGACTACACTCTGTGGCGTAACATGAGGGAGGCCTATGTCCTAAAGTGGACGGCGACAGGCGAAAATGATGATGATGATAATGTTTACCATATTTAAGTTATTGGAATATTATATCTGTTTAACATTTACAGGCTGTCAAGCAAGTGCCAATCCAAGCAATCTAACATATAAATGGTACGTCAACAATGATCCCATGAATGGTGATTTAAGAAATGAATTGGTAAGTTTGAACTTGATTATGATTACAATATTTTATCAATTTCTTACTTTCCTGGGGCAATCGTAAAAAACCGGTTGAATGGCCATCAGGAAATCCAGCAGCGGTATCCTTCTAGGCAACTAATACAATAAATTTCTATTGCCAACACGCCTGTCTAGTGAAGATGGTTTGAAGACCATAAAAACCGTTGAGCTTTCGATACGTCGCCATAGAAAATTTCTAACCAAAACTAATTTTATTTTTTGATATATACATTTTTTTCCGTTTGCTGACGAAATAAGAATACAATTTACCACTCGATATCTTTTGCCTGTTAGTGTCGTAAAAGACGAGTAAAGGATTATTATACGCGTTCAACATATATACAGAAGAAGTAAAACTCAAATTAAAATCCTATACCAACCAGCGTGCCTAACCAGTGTGGTATGTTAGGTCAATTTCCCTCCTATAGTGGAAGAGGCTCCAACCCAGCAGTGGACGTATATGAGCTGTGTGACGTATATATAAAGCCCAGCAGTGGGATGTATTATATGTGTAAAGGGGGTCGTGAATTGTTTATTTAATCCGACACCACACGGAAAATTGTCTTTCTTCTCTGTAAAATTATTTACCATAAAACATATCACAAATAATTTTTTAAACGTAACACTTAATTTTTGGCCATTAAAAGTGATGGAACAAATCTTGTGTCTTATATTTCTCAAACTCCCTCCCCATTTATCTTTAAGACATATTAAATTTTACCCACATTATTTGCATGTACCGTAAGAGGCCGTAGTAAGAAAATATAAGAGGGAATTTTTAAATTTCTACCTGGCAAACAATTTACCCGCAAAATGCATTTTACATTAGTCTACTTGTGAGGAAGTAGTGGAATAATTTTACTTTATTAAATGGTGTTTGTTTCAAAAGTGTATTACGAAGTGAGGCATTACTTTTTGCTGTTTTTTATTAAGTTGTAATAAATTTCAATGTGTTTTCTATTTTAAATTGTTATTGTTCTTAGTACTTATGTATAAATTTTGATAATTTTTTTCGAATTTTGTCGTAAGTCGCGTGTAAGAATATAATTAACCAGCTCCTCTGTTACCCGTGGGTATTGAAGAGATGATTAAGTGATTAAAAATGCATAAAACATTTATGGTGACGGAGAAAAAATACAATTCACCCTATCTTACCCGTGGATGTCGTAAAAGACTACTAAAGGATATAATACGCATATAACATCTATGCAAGAAAAGGAAAACTCAAAATGAAACCCTATACCAACCTGTCTGACCAGCATGGTATAGTAAGGTTGGATTCCCTCCTATTGTAGAGGAGGCTCGAGCCCTACAGTGAGACATGTATGAGCTGAAATGATGATGATCTTCATTATCTCAATTTAAGCAAAAGAAGGAAAACTATAAATAAAACCCTATAGCAACAGGACCAGCTTGGTATAGTAGGTCAATTTATTTCTTATTATATACGTATATGAGCTGAAATTGTGAAGGAAATTACAAAAATAATAACTTTGCCCATGGTTAATAAGAAATCATAGTCATGTCATTAAACACGTCAGACATAGTAATTTTTTTTAAGACAATACCTTACACTAAGGAAATAATCTTTGTATTGCGGGAGACATTATAAACATATAACGGACAAAAATTACATCCAAATTCAGAACAATAGTTTGTGGATCGCACAGTGTTGTCCTGAGTGGGATTTGAACTCCGGACACTGGCACTGTAGGTCTTAACCAGTACGCCATTAGTGCAGTTAGTTATTAAAGTTTTATTTCAGATCTTATCAAATATATCAAGAAGATTTAATGAGGCTACAATCAAATGCGAAGTGCACAACGCTGTCGGGAAGAGCGCTGATACCAAGACTTTAGAAGTGGCTTGTAAGTACCCTCTTAAGGATTGTAAAACTCGCACATTTGAATTTTTGTTAACTATTCTAAAGATTATACTTTTACAGTATAGTCACATATTTTTCCCTTCCATGAACTATAAGGAGACTGTAATCTATCTTTGTTATGTGTTTTTTAAGGAATTTAATTCCGCTAGCTGAGATGAATATTGAACGGAACAAATTTTGACATCTTTCTGTTGATAACCAAAATCGACTAAATATCTATTAAATATCTTTACGCTTCATGTCTGTAAAAATATTTATTCGCAAGCCAAAAATATCAGTCGTAATAGGGTATACAAATTTAAGTAAAACTAAATATAAATAAAGAATATCTTAAGACCCACAGTGTTAGAATAATCGGTGAAAATCCTACGGTACATTACAGAGCACCTACCTCTAAGTATGAGAAAGCTATTTTTTAAGATTAAAGAGTTTGCAAAAACAGATAATAACCTGTTTTAATGGATAGAAATTAGCAGTATCGTTATCCGAAAAGAAGAAGGGGCCCGACAAATCATAATAAATTATAGTTAAAAAAAAACTAAAAAACACGCTTGCAAATTGAAATCGTCTTTGCGGCGTTGTGCGAAGCTGGCAGCCCGAATCATAGAGGTTTCGAATTTTGTACATGCGTAGTTCGCATACGTCGAAAGCAGAGGGTACCCCACAGGGTATTCCGTCGGGCCGGCCACGAAGGACAAGGAATTCGGTACCGGTGGTTCGGTACAGGCCAATGACGACGGAGAGGAGCTACGGTGGGTTATGGAGCCACGCACCGCCCCTTCGTAGCCCGGACGGAGCTGAACAGCGAGTTCGCTGACCACTTCTAAAAAAAAGGAAACGATTAAAGATTTTTAAATCCTGGCGAATTTTATCAGGATATTCGGCTATTTTGATGGAATTATTGCATTGTCATGGACCTTTGACGAGTGTGTAAAGTTTAATAAAATCTGTTCGTTCAAAGTGGGGCAAAATGACGTTCAAAGATTCCGTTACATACATAGATATATACTCACCATAAACAGCGGCCTAAAGAGTTTCATAATTGGCAGTATCACTTACCATCGGGTGTGCTATTTGCCCGTTTGCTACCAACAGAAATAAAAAAAAAACAAACACAATACACAAACACGTAGGTACCTACGTTTATACATACTTAATAAAAGTACCTTTTATACTCATCGCATTAATAAATGCTTGTTAACTAAAATACAAATTTATGTGAAAATAATTATTATTATCTCCGTGTATATTTAATAATAATAAGCCTCTGGGCCAGTCGTTATCTCACCATGAGACTAACGCAAACCTCAGAGGAACATTATATGGCGTTCTAAATTCTTTTGATATAAAAAAAATGTATCACAAGATTCATAGGAAAGCCATTAAACCGCAGGGCAGCTTGTGGCGCGCTGAATGTGAGTGGCGACACTGCGGTACTGAGTGCCCCAGAGATGCGGCCAGGGCCTCGTATCCAGCTTGCCTTTATTGTCTGGCTAGAGTGGAAACCGAAGAATGCCTGCAGGACTCTCAACTCTGGCTTGCCTTAAGTGGCTGATCAGAGAGGGGTCGCCAGAGCTATATGCTCGGGGGTAGAAGTGTCATTTTCAAGGGCATAACTACGGGGAAACCACTGCGGGTCTCCGTTTATCGGGGACTTGCGATGGTGAAACCGGCGCCGCACCGCTCGACACCCCAAGCCACTTGCATTAATGTTGCCCCTGTTGCCCGTATGGCCTGCATGTTGTGGCGGCCATTTAGGGGGGCCCATTCAGTGAGTTGGCGAGTCACCGTCTGCCAAAGTTCAAGACATGATGGTATTGAAGGCAGACGACAGTTTCAAAATCAATAGTTTAAGTAAATAGTCCAGCAAACCTCACAACCCCATAATCAGATTGTAGATATCATCATTACACAATAGTTCTACACGTACAGGCAGTCCACGAGTGTTATGTGCAAATGTGAAGTGTCATCGGTAGATGTCCCATCCCATTTTAACATTAAATTTCTCCAAAGGCCTCTGCGTGTTGAATCCTTATCCGCATGTAAGCCTTTCAAAGGACCGGCTATCTTCCCTAGAAAGATCCCGTGAAAAGGAGAGACATAATAATAATAATAATAAACCCCTCTGGGCCAGTCGTTATCTCACCATGAGACTAACGCAAACCTCGGAGGCACATTATATGGCTCTCTAAGTTCTTTTGATATGATAGAAAAAAATGTATCACAAGATTTATAGGAAAGCCAATAAACCGCAGGGCAGCTTGTGGCGTGCTGAATGTGAGTAGCGACACTGCGGTCCTGAATGTCCCAGAGAGTTGGCCAGGGCCTCGTACCCAGCTCGCCTTTATTGGCTGGCTGGAGTGAAAACCGAAGAGTGCCCGCAGGATTCTCAACTCTGGCGTGCCTTAAACGGCTGATCAGAGAGGGGTCGCCAGAGCTATATGCTCGGAGGTGGAAGTGTCATTATCAAGGGCATAACTACGGGGAAACCACTGCGATGGTGAAACCGGCGCCGCACCACTCGAGACCCCAAGCCACTTGCACCAATGCTGCCCCCCTGTTGCCCGTATGGCCTGCGTGTCTGTGGCGACCGATTAGAGGGGCCCATTCAGTGAGTTGGCGAGTCACCTTCTGCCAAATTTCAAAACATAATGGTATTGAAGGCAGACGACAGTTTTTAATTCAATAGCCTTAAGTTAGAACAGTCCATCGAACCTCCAACCCCATAACCGTATATTAGATACCATCATCAGCAATAGTTTTACACCTACCGTTGGCAGTCCACGTGTGTTATATACAGACGTGGAGTGTCATCGGTAGATGTCCCATTCCATTTTTACATTAAATTTCTCCAAAGGCCTCTGCGTGTTGGATCCATATCCCCATGTAAGCCTTTCAAAGGACCGGGTATCTTCCCTTGGAAGATACCCGTGAATCAGGACGATACATAATAATAATTTTACACATATAAATTAAATGCCTATACATAAGCGCAAAATTATCTAGAATAAAACCAATATGTCTTTTAATATAAGTCAGGATACTAGTCTCTCATATTTCAAAAGATTTTTTCTATTTTCTATATATTTTTACTTACCCATAAATTACTATTATTATTAAAAAAATATTGTGTACCAAAATATCCTATCAATTTGTAAATAAGTAGATATTAGTTTAATCTCTATGGAGTTCGTAAAGAATAAAATGACAATACAATTGACAAAGAAGCTTATATCAAAAGCCATATTCTCTAGGTGCTCCTGTGAATAAAATGAAATATTGTTGCCCAATCACTTATAACAGGTTCTATTGTTTTATTGGTAACCGTATTTGAGGAACATATTGTCTTTATTGAGACCAGTTTTCATACATACACATAGATAAATAATGAACATAATGTTTGCTTATTAAAATTGTTTTAGCTGAAGGGTCTAAACTTTAAGAAGTCACAAAATGTTAACCTGAAACATAATCGTGAAATTTCAGCACTAAATTGTTCTTTCGCCCATAAAAGAGAATGACAATTATTTAAATGTTTTATGTCCGTTTGGGCCATAGATACCTAAATTTTAGGTAACACCTGGTGATTCGTGGGCACTTAAATCACTAATAGGTCAACCGGAAGTGAGAAATTTTGGTAATATTCTCTAACAGTACATACTTTAAACACAACGTAGTGAAATTATCTATGAAAAATTGATAAATCGGGTCTTTGTAGTTCAACATAAAACAGGTCAAATTTTGAAAAGATGTTCTAAATTTGACCCGTTGAAAATTGACCAACAAAGTTCCTATAAGACATATTATGTGGAAGTGGTACATAAAATATGGTGGTAATACAACCAAATAGGCTAGCAATGTAGGAGTGGGAACGGCTGGCAACCTCCTTCGAACTGATTTTTTAAAATTTATTATTATTTAATAGATAGATTGCAAATTCAAATCTTTTATCTATATCTATACCAATAAATAAAATTGGAGTGTCTGTTTGTAATGTCAAAATAATACGCTTTTTTCATGCTCACACGGTTATTTGCACGACATCTATGCCTAAAATAGCAATTAAAAAATTTTTGTCTGTCTGTCTGTCTGTCTGTTTGTTCCGGGTAATCTTCAAAACGGCTGGACCGATTTCAAAAATTCTTTCACAAATGGAAAGCTATAATATCAGGGCGTAAACTAGGCTATATTTTATCCCGGTATTCCCACGGGAACGGGAACTACGCGGGTAAAACGACTATAACCTATAACCGAAGCGAAGCGAAGCGAAGGCGGATTGCTAGTTATGTATAAACCCCGCGGCGGCACTTATAGACCAGGGTCGATAATTTTTGAAACCACAAAAAATAACAGTAGAATGAAACCCATTAGAAAAGGAAGAGAGTATGATAAAAATTAAAGGAAAAATAAATTACGGGCGATCCGAGTTCGGGAAGTGGGAGGGGGTGAATTTTTAAGGGTAAAAAATGGTTTATCTCGATTGCCGGCAAAACTACAAGTTCTATGGAAAAAAGTTAAATTGCAAAGTTGTAGGTATTAAAAAGATCTACCACTTTTGTATTCACAATTTTTTCACATAACCTCAAAATTTAGGTGAAAATTCAAATAACCAAGATATAGGTTTTTATCTTTTTTAAATTTTTTTTTCTCTACGAAATTTGGTGAAACCTTACCTTATTATGTCCCAAATACACTGTAATTTATTTGATTTAAAATATTTATTTTTTCGCCTTATTTTAACTTAATATCAAAAAAGCACCCTAATTTTCAATCGAAAATTCTCCCGTCAAAATATCAGATTTTTTCAAAAAGTCGGGGGTTTTTGTTCATTAAAATCTCTACTTTCTGATGGTGTAAAAAAAAATATACATTACTATAGTAAATGTTCTCAGAAAATGCAAATATTTTAGTAGGTAGTAAGGCCTTGACCCGTATAGCCCCTTTCCCACTTCTCTATGAAATACCTTTTCATGGGCTAAAATTATCTGTAGGTAACTCAGGTATAAAAGTAATCTTAAAATAGCAATAAATAGGCATCTATGCATATAATGTAAAGAAAATTCTACAACTTTCTCAAAATGTTGAAGATGTCTTATTAAATATTAACTTTTTCTTTGCATTTTCTGAGAACATTTACTATAGTAATGTATATTTTTTTTTACACCATCAGAAAGTAGAGATTTCAACAACCAAAAAGCCCCCCACTTTTTGAAAAAAGCTAATATTTTGACGGGAGAATTTTCGATTGAAAATTAGGGTGTTTTTTTGATATTAAGTTAAAATAAGGCGAAAAATAAATATTTTAAATCAAATAAATTACAGTGTATTTAGGACATAATAAGGTAAGTTTGCAGCTAGATTGACCCGGACCAACTCCATCTGGTACCATTTGGGTCAACGATTACATTCCCAAGGAGGGTTGACGTCAGGCAGGCGGCCGGTCATAAAAGTCATTGCCGAAACTTTTTGCAATATGTCAAAACAGATGACATATTGCGTCGACCCCAAGTAATTGGGATAAGAGCAAGATGATGATGATGAAGGTAAGTTTGCAGCAAATTTCGTAGAAAAATTATTTTTTGAGAAAAACATAAAAAACCATAAACTTGGTTATTTGAATTTTTCACCTAAATCTTGAGGTTATGTGAAAAATTTGTTAATGCAAAAGTTGTAGATATTTTTATTACCTACAACTTTACCATTTAATTTTTTTCTTTAGGACTTGTAGTTTTGCCGGCAATCGAGATAAACCATTTTTTACCCTTAAGAACTCGCCCACTCCCACTTCCCGAACTCAGATCGCCCGTAATTTATTTTTCCTTTCATTTTTATCAGATTCCCCTCCTTTTCTAATGGGTTTCATCCTACTATTATTTTTTTCACTTTTTACCATTTTTGAAGGCTTCGGCACTGGTCTATTACATATTGTCATTTTTTTACATTTTACCTTTAAATTGCTACCGAATCGGAACGCAACCACACTGAGAAGATCCGGCAAGAAACTCAGTGGGATTGTCTTCTTTTTTATTCATTTACTATTTTTATTTAAATAAAATAACCTACAACAACATGTCTATTAATAGCTCCAGAGTGATGCCTTTCTAACCATCATATAATACAGTTATTAAATATAAAGAACAAGCACCATGGCTGGACTAGATCCCGCAAGCGGCACCCGATCACGAGTTAACCACTAGAACAGCCATCACTCCCCTCAACCACAATGGAGGGAAGAGAGTGACCCGTTGCTTGTAGCTACCGCAAGCAGATCCTTCAGTGAGCATGACCAATACCATGTGCCACAAACATAAAACACAGATTAAATAACAAATGTACAATCATCATCATCTCATGTTCCATCTTCCATATAGCATAATGCTGGGCTCGACTCTCCTTTGCAATAGAATAGAAGTTGACCTAATATACCAGTCTGGACGGGTTGGTAGAAGGTTTTATATTAAGATTTCTTTTCTTGCATAAATAATATCTGCGTACTATATTCTTTCGTCGTCTTTTACGAGACCCTCGGTCAAGAAATAGGTTCGTGAATTGTATTTGTACTCCATTAACATAAAGAAAGTAGAAAGTAGCTTAATGGTTTAAATAACTATTTTCCTTGAAAAAGTCATACGTCGAATTCTTACAGAGGCGATACTTCGAGTTGTTTTTTCTTATTGTTTGAATTTAAAGATCAAAATAAAACTTTATATCATCTAATTCGGTCAATGTGGTATTATTATCTCAGCTTATAGACATCTTACTCTTAAGACTCGAACCTCATTCAAAATGGGAGGGCATTAGGCCTACTATACCACCACTGGTGGCGGAGGCGTTGGCGGAAGTTTACCGGTTCCGCGCCACAGCACGAGCCAACGGAGAGCAAGTGTCCATAAGGGGATTGGGCAGAGCCCAGGAAGTGGCCCGAAGGGAAGTAGTCCGGCGGTGGAGGGAAGAGCTGGAGTCCCCCGTAGCAGGGCGGGGGACTGTGGAGGCGGTCGCGCCACATCTCCACCGCTGGCTCAGGAGAAGGCACGGCAGCCTTACATTTAGAATGGTGCAGGTGCTTACCGGACATGGGGTCTTCGGTAAGTACCTGCACAAAATTGGAAGAGAAGAGGCCCCAGGATGTCATGAGTGTGGCGCGGCAATTGACGATGCGCGCCACACACTAGAAGTATGCCCCGCCTGGGGGCCTCAGCGCCACGTCCTGTCAACGGACATGGCAACAACAGACCTGTCGTTGCCGACCATCATCTCCAAGATGCTCGGCAGCGACAGCTGTTGGTCGTCGATGGCCTCCTTCTGTGAGGCTGTCATGACAAGGAAGGAGGCCGCGGAGCGGGCACGCGAGGCGCTTGCGTCCGCTGACTCGCTCCGCCGGCGACGACCAGGGAGGAGGAGACGCCGCTATGCGCTCCTCCACCCACCACTCTGAATGACGACAGGACGTGGCCAGACGGCCAAGCGTTGGGGTGTCGGGGATAGAATGTTATCAGACGATCTCTCCGGCACCCCGTAAAAGCGCGGAAGGGGCCGCTGTGGTTTTAGTGGGTATTTCGGTCACTTCTGTGGCCGGCGAGTCCCACACACACTCCCCTGTCTGTAACCGGCGGGGGAATAGTGCGCAAATGCATTTCCACAGCGTGAAAAAAAAAAAAAAAAAAAAAAAAAAAAAAGGCCTACTATACCACGCTGATCAGGCAGTTGGTAGGTATAGGATTTTATTTAGTGTTTTCGTTCTCTTGCATTGTTGTTATATGCACAATATATTCCTTAGTCACCTTCTATGACACCCACGGGCAAGAGATGGGGGCGGTGAATCATGTTCTTACTCCATCACCACACGGATTAGATCACGGACCCATAACACTCGCTACTAAAATTCGATTGTGATATTACCATGCCAACTGTTTAATCATACGAAATTTATACTAATTTTCATAATGCCTTTGAAAGTATAAAAATCATTCTCCAAATACAAATTTATTTAACTCAATCTCAATTTGTTTATGAATAAATACAGATATGATATTCTTATCTCTTAACTCAGTTATAGTCAAGTATTTGTTTATTTAATGTAAAAGAAAAACATTTTCTGAGGCAAATACGTTATCTAAATAGGCATTCCTTTGCCATAATCTTTATAACGCTTCAAGGTTTTATATTATTGTTTGAGCTTTGTATTAGACTTGGTTCAAGGATTATTGTGTTATATTATAGATGCTAAACCAACCTATCTGACCAGCCTGGTATAGTAGGTCAATTAACCTCCTATTATGAAGAAGGCTTCATCATCATATGATGATAATGATGATAATAATGATTATGATAATGAGCCGCAAGACTTACAACGATAGGAATAGAAGACGGGATTAGTCTAAACATGGAAGAGTTTTGGCAAAATATAATAACAATATGCTTGCCTGATGCCCAGCCCTTCTTGCTATATGAGTGAGTGTTTAAAAAAAAAGAACATAAAGCAGTCAAGAGGACTACCGACAAAAGACAAAACTTAAAACTATGAACAAACAGTTGTTATTTTTGCTTATTCAAATTGTTTGTTCTTTCATTACAATTTGTGTATTAAAACTCCTTTATCTGGTTTTTATATTTATTGGATAAATATAGTGACATTAACATACCTACAGATATAGTTTTACCGTTAATATGTCACGTAACCATGTCGTTGACGACTTACTTGAATTTACTCCCCATTCAAGGTTTATAAAAGTTTTCATTTTTAAAATATATAAAGAGCTATTTTTTTTTTTTTTTTTTCACGCTGTGGAAATGCATTTACGCACTATCCCCCGCCGGTTACAGACAGGGGAGTGTGTGTGTGGGACTCGCCGGCCACAGAAGTGACCGAAATACCCACTAAAACCACAGCGGCCCCTTCCGCGCTTTTACGAGGTGCCGGAGAGATCGTCTGATGACATTCTATCCCCGACACCCCAACGCTTGGCCGTCTGGCCACGTCTTGTCATCATTCAGGGCGGTGGAAGGAGGAGCGCATAACGGCGTCTCCTCCTCCCTGGTCGCCGCCGGCGGAGCGAGTCTGCGGACGCAAGTGCCTCGCGTGCCCGCTCCGCGGCCTCCTTCCTTGTAATGACAGCCTCACAGAAGGAGGCCATCGACGACCAACAGCTGTCGCTGCCGAGCATCTTCGAGATGATGGTCGACAACGACAGGTCCGCTGTTCCCATGTCCGTTGACAGGACGTGGCGCTGAGGCCCCCAGGCGGGGCATACTTCTAGTGTGTGGCGCGCATCGTCGAATAGCGCGCCACACTCATGGCATCCTGGGGCCTCTTCTCTTCCAATTTTGTGCAGGTACTTACCGAAGACCCCATGTCCGGTAAGCACCTGACATATATATATATATATATATATATATATATATATATATAAAGAGCTATGTTGATTGCCATCAGCTTGAACTACAGCTCAATTCGGTGTATTATAAATTATTTCTAAAACGGTATTATTCACGAAATGCCCTTTAAAGTCGTACAATACAGAATTATAGTCATTTGTTCACAATTATGAGGCTTTAGGCGTAATTCTTGACGTTAAGTCGAGTCCGCCTATTGTTATGTAATTGGGCCATTATTTCATTTACGTTATATTGACGTATTGTTGGTTTCAAATCTCAAATTGTTGTAAGAACAATTTCGAAATTCTGCGAAGAGATTATAATAATTTTAAGAATTTGATTTGAACGTTAATTGTGTGAAACTTTAGCCGGTTGTAATTATTTTATACTACCCCCCATCGCTGCGCTTCGGTTACACTCGCTGTGATCCCGTATTTAAAGATTACTTCGGATTCGAGTCCCGGACCGAGTAAAATTTTATTTAGTTTTTCTGAGAAGAAAAATAGCCTACATCGTAAGCCTACTGTGTAAGATATACCTGGTACTAAATTATTATCAAAATCGACCCCGCCGTTGTGGAGATCACCCGGAATAAACAGACAGGCAGACAAAATAATTAAATGGTCAATTTCTCTCCTATTATGGAGAAGGCTCAAGTACAGCTATATGACGTATATGTGCCAAGATGAAGATGATGAATAAATTAATTAATATTATATTATTTTACAGATGGTCCATCTATTAAAGTGAGACCTCTACACGTGGAAGGGGAAACAGGTTCAATAGCAACAGTCTCGTGTATTGTGGACGGACATCCGCCGCCGAAAATACAATGGTTGCGTTATGAAAATGAACGGTTTATTGTAAGTAATATTTTCAGTAATCATATGGTATCTTCGATCATTCATATGGTGACAGTGTAAGAATATAAATCACCATCTTGCCCGTTAAAGATAGCTACAGGCAATAGGTACTGGTAGTTTTTAAAGAGGATTAAGAGATCATTCAGCATGGCATAGCAGGTCTAATTTCCTCCATTGTGGAGGAGGCCCGAGCCCAACAGTGGGACGTATGGGGTGCGATGATGAAGCGATCATTCATCAACATTTCAGTTCATATGTGTCCCATTGCTGGGCTCGAGCCCCCTCCACAATAAGAGGGTCTTTGACCTACTATACCACGCTGGTCAGGCGAGTTGGTATAGGGTTTTATTTCGAGTTTTCCTTCTCTTGCACAGATGTTATATGTATAGACTATTCCTGAGTCGTCTTTTACAATACCCACAAGCAAGATATAGGGTGGTGAATTGTAATCTTACTCCGTCACCACACGGAAATGATTAAGTGATATGATATGCTACTCTCACTGCAAGAGTAAGAATATTTTAAATATCCTCCATTATGGTTGAGGGGAGTGATGGCTGCTCTAGTTGTTAACACGTGATAGGGTGTCGCTTGAGGGATTTGGTCCAACCATAATCTGTTTAATTATGTTTGAGAATTGTATTATATCATGTTTCGAAAGGCGTGATGTCTTTGGCTGGAGCTATTAATAGGCATATTGTTGTATGTAATTTTATTTGAAAGAAATTACGAAATAAATAATAGACAATCCCGCTGAGTTTCTTTCCGGATTTCCTCAATGTAATTACATTGCGATCCGATAATAATTTAAGGTAAAATGTAAAAATTTACACAATTTAAGTTAGGCACTTAAATAGTGTAAATTTTTACATTTTAGGGCATCGCAGGGTTTATACATAATAAATGATTTGAATTTGAATAAAACTCCAACACATTTGACTAGTATGATACGTTAATATCATCATTATCATCATTTCAACTCATAGACGTTCGACGGCTCCAGCCTCTTCCACAATAGGAGGGAAATTGACTTTACTATATCACGGCTATGTTCGGAATTTCTCTGCGAGATAGAATCCGGAATACGGAAATCCGCAGAAGAACGGGTGTAACTGACATAGCACGAAGAATTAGCACGCTGAAGTGGCAATGGGCAGGCCACATAGCTCGACGAACCAACAACCGCTGGGGAAGAAAGGCTCTCCAGTGGCGACCACGTATCGGACGACGCAGTGTAGGACGTTCCCCCACTAGGTGGACCGATGACCTAGTGAAAGTTGCTGGGCGTCGTTGGATGCAGGCGGCACAGGACCGCTCATTGTGGCGCAACATGAGGGAGGCCTACGTCTAGCAGTGGACGGCAATAGGCTGAAATGATGATGATGATATCATGCTGCTCAAACAGGTTGGTATAGAGTTTTATTTTGAGTTTTTCTTCTCTCACATAGATACTGTATGCATATTATATCCTTTAGTCGTCTTTTACGACATCCACGGGTACGATAAGGAGTGGTGAATTGTATTCTTACTCTGCAACTGGTTCGTCAATATAAACTCCCAATATAGAGGAGGCTCGAGGCTAATAGCTTAATTTATATAAGTTGAAATGATGCTGATGAATATTTATATTCATGCACCAGATAGATGTCAATTGTTGGACATATTTCTTACCAGAAGCTCCCCTATTGGACGATGCCATGATTGTTACGCTTGGCAGGATTAAATAAATAAATTTATTTTCATTTTATATACAGAGAGTTGGCAAGTCATCAAACCTGACGATCACGATTACTCCGCATTCGGCAGGGCAATACTGGTGTAGAGCCAGCACTGACAATCGGCAAGATGTCGAAGAACCTGTCATGGTTTACGTCAAGGGTGAGTGTTATACATATAGTATTTTCTTTTGAGAGGTCTTTGATATTCTGATGAAGATTTTTATGTGACGAAAAGATCACTACAAAAAAAGCTTAAGCGACTGCTATACAGCGTATTTAACACACTTTTAAATAGTCACAGAGACATAATAGGTTTGAAATAGACATCCTGGGGTCCGTTTCCTTTTTTTTTTTTTTTTTTTTTTTTTTTTTTTTTATGGGTGGTCTATGGTAAGCGCACGCGCGGTCCAGTCCGTCCGGGGCGATGAAAGGACCGCGCGCGGGCCCATAACCCACCCGTACCCACGTCACCTCGTTGTTGGGCCGACCACCGGAGCACATGTGACTTGTCGTCAGTGGTCGGCCTGACGGAATACCCTTTCGGGTAACCTCACCTCTCGACGTCTTGGGACGTCGGTCGCCGTCGCGCGGTCAGCCTCTCTGCGGGTGACGGACAATTCCCCGGTCCAATCACCCGCGGCCTCGGCTAGGGCGGCATCAGGCGCAGATACTCGCGCCTGCGCCGCCCGAGTCGCCGGCGGCGGAACGTGTCGCCGAATAGGAGCTCTACTCGCACACGATCCGCCGCCTCCTTCCGTGAGATTACGGCCTCACAGAAGGCGGCGACCGCGTCCCAGTTCCTGACGCTGTCGAGCATCTCCCTGGCGATGGTCGGCAGCGCCAGGTCGGCACCGATAATTGCGACGAGTTCACGGCGATCCCCCTCCCATGCAGCACACTCCTCGAGCGTGTGCTGCGCCGTGTCCTCGTCGCAACTGCAGTGGTGGCAGGACGGTGTGCTCTCCCTCCTGACAATCTTGTGCAGGTACTTCCCGAAGCAACCGTGCCCCGTCAGCACCTGCACCAGTCGGAAGGAAAGCACCCCGTGCGTCCGCTCCAACCACTCCATCAGCACCGGCCGGAGGGCCTCGACGGTCCTGACACCGTACCGAGGACTCTCCAGCCGGACTGCCCAGCGGGCAATGACTTCTTGGCGGGCGTCGACCCGCCAGGCGGTGATCTCTTTGATGGAGACCATGCCGCCGCGGGCGCGCGTCTCCGACACCCGCCGATAAATGTCGGCGAGTATCTCCGCCTCCAGGTCCCACGGGGGAGTTCCGGCCAGGAGGCACGCTGCCTCTGTCGCCACCGTGCGGTAACCCCGTATGGCCCTGATCGCCATGACCCTCTGTGGTCGCCACAGGAGGGCCCTAAGACGGACGGTCAGGGACCTCGCCCACACTGGTGCGCCATACAGGGCCATCGACCGGATCACTCCCACGTACAGCTGTCGGCACGTAGCACTGGGTCCGCCCACATTCGGCATCAACCGCGAAAGGGCGGACGCCGCGCCGACAAGCCGGGGAACTAGTCGATGGAGATGCTCCCGGAACCAAAAATGCCCGTCGAGCACCAGGCCCAAGTACTTCATGTGGACCTGGATGCTGATGGTGACCGACTTCACGGTGATCGAAGCGCCGGCGGGAGGCCTGGCGGTACGGAGGCCATGGAACAAAAGGGCCTCCGTCTTTTCCAGGGCTACCCTCACCCCAGCGCTTCGATCCGCCTGACAATCTCCTCGGTGCCGAGAGTTGCCAGGCGTGCCGCCTCCTCTAGCGTCCCACCCCGGGCTGTGACGAGTGTATCGTCGGCGTAGCAAATTACGCCCAGCCCGGGTGGGAGGCTTCCTCTCAACGCCCAGTCGTAGCCGATGTTCCACAGGGTCGGACCCAGAACCGACCCCTGCGGGACACCGCACGTCATGGGCATTCGTACAACGTCCCCTACTCGGTCAACGTAGAGGACGCTGTGCCCCTCCAAGTAGTCTGCCACCAGCCGCCTGAGGTACACGGGCACCCCGTGATACCTCAGCCCCTCCCTGATGCAGCTGAATGGCAGACTATTGAAGGCGTTGGCGATGTCCAGGGACACCGCCAACAGGACTCCTCCGCCGGTGACGGCCTCCGCTACCACGGCCTTCAGGCGCAGTAGGGCCGCGATCGTTGAACGCCCTCTCCGAAAACCAAACTGGGCGTCCGACAGATCGGGCCCGACCCTCACGAAGTGCCGCTCGATGCGGGCAGCCAACACCCTCTCCAGCAGCTTGCCCGCATCATCGAGCAGCACGATGGGCCTGTAGGCCGAGGCCGACTCGGGAGACCGTTCCGGCTTCGGCAGGAGAACCAGCCTCCCCTCTTTCCAGCACCCAGGGAACTGCCCGGACGTCAAACAGGCGTCGAACAGTCCCCTGAGGCGTGGTCCCCGAGGTACTCGAGGACCAGGGCCAGCACACGGTTCGGAATACCATCGGGCCCGGGGGCGGTGGATTTCACACGCATACGCGCCACCGCCGCCTCCATTTCCGGCTCCGTGATGGGCGGAACACTTTCATCGTCGGCCTCCCGGTCGCTGTCCGGTGAAGCCATGACCGGGGGCGTGTGCTCCGCCCGCCGTGGAAAGAGGTCCTCGACAACTCTGGTGAGGAGGCTGGGCTGGAGAGTCTCGGTGAGGGGGGGGCCCCGCCCGCGGAGCTTGTTCAGCGCCGCGAGGTAGGGGTGACCCCAGGGGTCACGCTCGAGACTGTCCAGCATCTCCCGCCGACTATCGTCCTTGGCGGTACGGACGGCCAGCCTGAAGGCAGACCGCGCACTGCGGTAAGCCTCGTACAGCTGGCCCTCCCGCTCAGCGTCGCGGTGACGCGCTCGGCTGCGGGTGTAGGCCCTCCGGGCACGTATGCACGCAGCCCGAAGGTCCGCCAATTCTCGGGACCACCAGGGCACCGCACTTTTTGGGGGCAGACGCCGCACACGGGGCATGGCCGCATCGCAGATTTGCGTTAACGCACAGCGGATGCGGCCAGCCTCGGCATCCACCCCATCCGACTGGGGCGGTGAGGACAGCCACGACTGAACGATGGCTGCCTCCGCCAACAGGTCCCGATCCAATCGACCCACAGCCCACCGCGGAAACGCGGGAGCTCCATCCGCCGTGTGACCCCTGCTGGGCTGCAGGAGGGTCCGGGAGACCTCTATCCGGATGTATCGGTGGTCGGATAGGATCTCAACCTCCTCCTGGACGCACCAGCTCCTCACACGTGCTGCGACATTAGGGCTAGCGAACGACAAGTCCACTATCGACCCGCCCTGCTGCTGCACGCACGTTTGCACCGAGCCCCTGTTCAGCAAACAAAGGCCCAGTGCCGCCGCCCACTCTTCGACCGCCCGCCCGCGGTCATTCGTCCTGGGGGACCCCCACGTCGCGGACTTGGCGTTGTAGTCCTCCAGAACGAAGACTTGGCGCGGTGCCAGTCGCCGTATCGAGGCCCCCAGGATGGTGAGGAAGGCCCCGAAATCCGTCGCGCTCCTGATCGGGGAGAAGTAAACACCAAATAGCGTAACCTCTCCCCATTCCGCCGCGACATACCCGTCGCCCCTGTCCTTGAGCAACAAAGGCGGGGAATGCCACGACGTGGAGGCGACGATTGCCACAGAGCCGTCACTGCTACCCAGCCAATTGGGCCGGTCAGGCACCACGTACGGCTCCGCAGCTACGGCTGCACCGATCAACCACTCCGCCATGGCTTGCAGGAAAACGTCCTGTGCCTCGGCGGCGTGGTTGAGGTTGGCCTGCAGGAGGTGATAAGATTCGGCCGCCATTAGTGGGCCGTATCCATTACCTCCTCCACACTGGCGGGCGATCGGGTCGCGCTAGTGGCGGCAGCGGCCGGGGTCGTCGGGCCGCTCCGCCCCTTTGGGGCCGAAGCCGGGGGTTTGCACTCCTTGCCCCCCATGCGGTGCTTGGTGGGCCTATTGCCCGCCGCACACGCGGGGCAGTGGGGAGTGGCGGCGCACGATGCCGCCTTATGCCCGGGTTGACCGCAGCGGAAACAAAGATCGCTGCAGTCAAAGCAGTTAGTGCATGTCGGCCGAGTGTGCCCGGCCGCCATGCACTTGTAGCACCTCGCAGGCCGGGACTCCAGCACGGTCACCCGCGCCGAGCTCCAGCCCACGAGGAGCCTGCCTGAGCCGGCCAATTGCTTGGCCGACTCCACCGGGCACTGCACCCAGGCAGCACCGACGCCGCCCGGACCAGGGCGGATAGCGCCAATGGGGTCCGTTTCCTTGGGAAAACTGACATAAATTATTAGGTACTTCTTATATAAAAAGCTACCTGGTAGTAAAGTATTACAAAATCGGTCCAGCCCTTTTGAAGATTATCCGGAACAAAGAGACAGAAAATATTTAAACTAGTTCTTAGGCATCTCGTGTAAAAAAAAAAAAACCAGTTTTTTGACAGTGTCTGTAACTTCAAATTTATATATTTCTATTGACTGGGTGCTGACAACCAAATCAGTGACTTCTCTGAGAATTTTGGTAAAACATGATCTCCATTTTTTTTTTTTTTAGGGGTGGGCTGCGGTCAGCGCGCCTCCGCACCACTCCGTCCGGGGCGACAGAGGGGCTTAAGCATGCAACTCCCGCAACCCACCCGAACACCACGTCGCCTTCGTCGTTGGGCCGACCACTGGAGTAGGGTTACTTGTCATCAGTGGTCGGCCCGACAAACATGATCTTCATGGCACGCGATTCACTATTTCATCATATTCACTACACTTCAGTATTTTCTCTGCATTAAATTATAATATGCAATAACTACAATTCAAGAGAAGAATAATTCGCGACGAAATCCTATACCAGTCTGACTAATCAGCGGATAATTTTCGTCTCATTGTGAAGGAGGACCGAGCCTAACAGTCGAACTTATGCAGACTGAAATCACGAATGAAAATATTATAAATATTTTGGAAAGAAAGGCGTTAATATATTGTATTTTAAAATACATTTTCAATACAACTTAAAGAATTTTAAAGAGAAAGGAGTATACTTAATCTAATATTAAACTTTTTAGTTGCCGTGCTTTCGTATTCTCGTCAGTTCAAAAACTACTTTTGCTCATGCAACTTCTAAAATATACAAAGGCCTCAAGATCTAACATATGAAACTCGGCGGCGATCCAACTTCACTAGTAACCTCTACTACTAGATAATATAAAATCGCTAGCGAATATAGTAAATCAAAAAAAGAATCTACTGTAATAAGCATGCTTTTAATTTTAAAATATGCCTTTTTATCCCTTTTTTAGTTAATTGCTTCTAACTTTTGCAATTTTTACGAGCGGTACTTTAATTTGTTCAAAAATTATCTAGATGCTATACCGAATCGAATGAAAAGTCCAGCATATTTTTTCGAGACTGATAAAAAAGGGAAACATAATTTATTAACTAGACTATTTATTATTATTATAACATCAATATATAGTTTTTGATCAAAAATTATATGTTAATATATAAATAACCCATATGATCACAATATAGTTAGACTACTACTGTAAGGCATACCTACATTATTCTTATGTCCGATTCGATGACCCGAACAAAGATCCGAGTCTCCTAAGTCGCGGATAACGAAGTTTTACTTCCAAAAATAAACATATTATTACTTTTTAAAATTAATTTCCTAATTATATACACTAAGCTTTCGATCTTTATACAATCTTCTGGTGCTATCAATTATAAACACCAAGTTTATTTCGAATTGTATAATATATCGAAAACATGTATCGAAAGCTTTATGCTCAAGCTGTTACTGAAGTAAAAAATGGATATGATTATTATAAGGATACAAGAATTCGATTGTTTTTCCAAGAAATTAATAGTACTTCATTATTTTTAAAGCAGTCTTACCTAAGTATTTTTTTATATTACTGTTGGTGGCAAATGAATTAACAGCACACATTTTGGTAAGTATACTGCGCTTATGGAATTTTGCTAGGCAGCTGCCTACCGTGAAAAATGTAAAGGGAGTGTGAATGCATGCAATGAGGTTCGGTGATATTAAACGTATCACCAACACCTATCACACAAATACCTTAAAAAGTTGAGGAATGAAGTGCAGTAACAAATTGTTACTTCTAAGGCGTCGGCTTTCTGTGAGAGTGTGGTACTAAGATATAAATACTTCGCGTTATACTACGTTTGTAGTAAAAAACTACACTAATAATAGAAAAAAAGGTATTTAACAACATTAAAAAGCTTTGTTATAACGCAGAGTCTAGTTGACATTTGTAACGGTGTACACGTGCATCGTAAAAAATGTTGACTAGCTAATTTCAGGGTGTTTTCGGGTCGGTATGCGCGCGAATCGTTAAAAATTACTCTCATCATCTCATCATTATTATTTCAAAATGGAAGGAAGGAAGGGAGACCCACCACTTTCCAACGGTAATTAATATACTGCATACTACAATAAAAGGAACACGGGATAGGATTAAGGTGGACTAGGAAATAAGGAAATGCGCCTTAATGCGCATTTGAAGCCGAACCGTCCTGAGGATGCCTCGTTTAGAGGCGAAACACGTGTCGAATAAATATTCGAAGTTCTGCGGAAAATTGCAAGTTGATGTTTCGAAAGGTAGAGCGTAGCACCTTTCAAAACATTAACTTGCAATTTTCAAGTGAGAGTAAGAATTGAAAGGTGCTCCTCAAGTGAGAGTAAGATTTCCTTATTTACTAGTCCACCTTATTCCTATCCAATATTCCTTCTATTGTGGTGTGCGTTATATTGATTACCGTGTGAGAGTGGGTCTCCCTTCGTTCCTTCCATTTTAAAATAAAAATGGATTGCCGCAATGTATCGCCTAATTCAATCAACTATCTCAGCATTATTCTCTGTCACGCCAAAAGACGTATAAATTCAAAAATGATTCATTTACTGTAATACTAATTCTGTCCTCAATAAAAAAACTATAATTTTTTTCTTTAAAGGACATTAGTTTTACGTACATGAGCGAACAAATAGTACTCATTTATGAACTTGCAAGTACCGAGTCGCGTCGTGACCGAGGTCATTTCAATTTGAACATCTTGCAAACTAGCCAGCTTAGCAGTTCGAAACTTTAAGGCTCCTACTTTATGCTTATACACTTATATAACTTTTGTTTTATGTGACTTGAATAGCATTTTAAAGTGTTTAGTAAAGTTTATTTCAATTCATTTAAATTCATTAAAAACTTCTGTACAATCTTAGATCGTATATGTCTCAGTACTTTGAAACTTGTATGTCAGTTTTAATTACGATTTCGGATATATTGAAGAACTTTTAAAAGCACGATAAAGCACGATAGTGCCCCGCTAAGTTGAGTAAAAACGCAACATTGCCGTAACATACTTTTCTCGAAGCAATTCAGGCCATTTTCAACCCCCTATAACTTCGTTGTGAATAACACTCTCGTACTAAATAATAGAATTTAATATCGTATGTATTACTTGTGAAGTACATTGTGTTTTTATATGATTGTCTAGTCAATCTGTTTATTTAAAACATAAAAGATCTTTGATATTGGTATAGTCACTATAAGAAGTTGTTAGGTTAGCTAATTACGCAATAACTTAAGAAGAAAGGTCCCTTAAGCAGAGACTGAATGAGTTTACCGACTTGGTATAATATGGATCTCACAACTTTTTATGGTAGAAGAACTCAGTTTCAAGGCTTGGCTTTTTTAACAAGTATTGTTTTTGATGGTATATAACTTTCAGAAACAAATTACAGGCAGACTCTGACGAACAGCTTTTGAATCGCATTTAGTAATGTCCTGTATGGATATTGAACCGACACAAGTGTCTTGTGCCGTACCAAGGTACGGCAGGATTACTACCGTGCAAATAAATTATTTTTACTATAAAAACAGTATACAATTTTCTTACAAGTACAACATACGCTTAAGAACTGTTTTCCTTTCATGTATATAAATTTCTTTTCTTTTTTCTTAACAAGTAGCAAAGGAAATCGTAACAAGGGCCATAATTCCCTTGTGTTTTCGTAGGTCCTCCGAAAATAATGTCAAATCAAACACAATACGGCGTGGAAGGGGACATCGTAAGGATAGAATGTATTTCATTTGCCGTCCCGAAGCCAGACTACATTGTGTGGACTTTTGAAGGAAATGAGATCAATTCCTTTCATAATCAGGTAATATAGTTACATAAGATATATTTAGTATTAACATAATTCTTTCTGAGTTTAAGTATTACATGTTTGAAATAATCTTTACAGATTTTATTGTGTTTGTATTTAATTTTGATATCTCGAAGTTTGAACAGGTGTAACCGACATGGCACGAAGAATTAGCGCGCTGAATTGGCAATGCGCAGGCCACATCGCTCGACGAACCGACAACCGCTGGGGAAAAAAGGTTCTCGAGTGACGACCAAGTGTCGGACGACGCAGTGTAGGATGCCCCACTAGGTGGACTGACGGCCTGGTTAAAGTTGCTAGGCGTCGTTGGATGCAGGCGACAAAGGACCGCACTTTGTGGCGTAACATGAGGGAGGCCTACGTCCAGAAGTGGACGGTGATAGGCTGAAATGAATTAATGATGATAAATGAATGCTACTCTTATTCTAATTACATGGGCTCGGTGCAGCATGTTCTCTTCTTTCACCACACATATTGCAGAAGAAAAAAAGGCTTCTAATAAAACTATACCTAAGTTTTATTATAAGCCTTTTTTTTGGGGTGGGCTACGGTCAGCGCACCCGTCGCCCGGCTCCGCTCGGGGCGACAGAGGGGCGTAATCACGCACACCGGTAATCCACCCGTGACACGTCGCCTTCGTCGTTGGGCTGACCACCGGTGCAGGGTGACTTGTCAGTGGTCGGCCAGACGGAATACCCTTGAGGAGTATCCTCTCCTTGATTGACATCCCCTCCCTGGGGGAGGACGTCGGTCTTTCTTCGCACGGTCGGCCTCTCGGCGGGTGACAGACGAAATTGCCGGGCCAGTCACCCGCAGTCTCAGCTAGAATTTTTTTTTTATTATTATAAGCTTGACGCTACACCTGTTTAGGAATTTAATTATCAACCAAACGGCATTAGATAGAATGCCCCAGATCGATGTTAAAGATTTTAATCGCCTTTTACGACATTCACGAACAATGCAAGCGTTGGTATTTGTAATCGCCACCACACATGCATTCATCTTATCTGAGCACATATACATATGTACGTCCTACTGTTGGGCTCGGACCTCCTTCACTATTGGAGATAAATTAGCCTACTATACCACACTCAGACGTGTTGGCATAGGGTTTTGTGTAGTATTTTCTTCTATTTTATATATTTTTTGTGGAAATTATATTCTTTAGTCATCTTTTACGACAATCACGAGCAAGAGAGCGAATTGTATCCTTACTCCGTCACCACACACAATACTGTAATTTTAATATCCTTAATATAAAATAAGTCGTCCTAAAATAATATAAATATACTAGCTGACCCAACAGACGTTGTTCTGTTCAAATCTGTAAAAAATTAGAAAATTTAATTCTTCTTGAAATTGATCGCAGCGCCACCTACCGGTTCCAATTATCAATCTAAACCGAGTGGTTTGGATGTTCCGAATGGCTATACCACGTGCCACAAAATATCATCAAAATTGGTCCAGCCGTTTAGAAGGAGTTCAATTACAAACACACGAACAGAAGATTTATATATATAAAGACAGAAAAGTTTATATAGTCGAAAAAAGGTTACATTAGAAAAATATATATAAACGTTAAATTTTCTTAAATTTTCTAATTTTCTGCGCAACTTTCTTATTTTATTTTCTTTCGTATTGGCCTTTTTTAAAATATTAGAAAATTTAAAAAAGAAGATGGATGAAATCGGTAAAGACCTTCTCAAGTTATTTTATTGTCCTGCCCGAACAGCGCCACCTACCGGGTCCAATTGTGAATCTAAACCATCCTCGAATCCCCTTGAACACACACAAAAAATTTCATCAATATCGGTTCAGCCGTTTAGGAGAAGTTCAGTGACATACACACGTACGCTAGAAATTTATATATAAGATAAATTCTTTAAGGATTTTCAATATAGGAACAAGTAAAAATAATGGTATACATTTTGTGCTATTCTCCCCAAGGAGAGTCGTAGCTCAAGGAAAAAACAGTTCTGATGATATAAATTTACTTATTTTTATGTAATACAAAAAAGGAAGTCACGACTTTCAGTCATTTATATAAACAGGGGATTTCGAAGCTACGTATTCATTTCTCAAACATAGAATTTGTATGCAATAAAATATATGTCTGAGTACACATTGAACAGGGTTCTTTCAACATATGTAGACGTTCGTACTATCGATGAAATATAACTTTGAAATAAAAGCTATTTGTGTGGACGGAGTGAGAATACAATAATCACCTCCTTTATTGCCTGTGAGTATCATAAAAGACTACTAAGTGAAATAATATGCAGGTAATGTCTATGAAAGAGATAGAAAACTCGATATGCAACCCTATTTTAACACATCTGTACAATGTTAAATAGTAGGTGAATTATCCTCCTATTGTGGAGGAGGTCTGAACCTAACCGTGGGACTTACATATGCTGAAATGATGATAAAAATGATGAACAAATTTTTTCAGTATATTAGCTAGTACTATTGAGAATATAAATACATATAACCAAATTTTATTAAATTTTCTTTCTATATTATAATCCACTTTTTCATATTGATTCATAATAATAGTCCATCAGGAAGTTAAGCTATTAATGCTACAACCAAATCCATGATTCCTATGGGCAATTTGGCAGAACATGAAAATACACGTAAACCACTATTATATCATATTCATTACATTTCATTATTTTCTCTGTATATTAAAAATAAATCATTACAAATAATTCACACATTATAAGATACTAAAATATCAAAAAAAAATAATTAAAAGATCCAAAAGACATTTTCACGTTCCCGCCAAAACTCCTGTGACATACAGCAGTTATAATGTTGCCAGAGCAGAATCCCAAAACCGCCAACTTTCAATGGCCGGTATATTATCGGCCATTGAAAGCTGTCTTGTTTGCCTCTAAAATAATGTTAACCAGAAATTTAACCGTTTTTCTGATATACAGGGTAAATATGCTTTCCCTTTTATCTCCGTGAACTTTCAAACAAAACTTTTAGTTTTGAAACTTATTTCCGTTTTAGTTTTTATCAGTAAGTTTTCTTTCAGGAATATGCATTTTTAGAAGAAAGTCTCGCTGATGGAATGACAAAATCAACTCTAGTCATACGTGCCAGTGAAGGAAAACATTTTGGATATTATAACTGTACCGTGTTAAATTCATATGGGGTGGACAGTATAGAGATCAACTTGGTTCCCGATCGTGAGTATTTCTTTCTACTATATTATCCCATCATTTCAATTCACATATGTCGTACTTCTGGGCTTTAGCCTCCTCCACAATCGCAGGAAAATGGACCTACTATACCATATTGGTCAAACGGGTTATTCTAGAGTTTTATTTCGAGTTTTACTTCTCTTACATAGATGTTACCTGCATATTATATCACTTGGTCGTCTTTTACAATATTCACTATCAAGAAACGGGGGTGGTCGCCTATTTTATTGAATTGTATTCTTATTCCATCACCGCACGGACAATGATGAGTACTTTCAGAATCACAAGGTTGTCGTAAAAATTCAGTAGAACACCACCAGAAGAATATAGTGCAGCTCAGCTGGGAAACACAAAATACAAAGTACGATTGTTAATCCAATGGCCTCTTTTGGAATTCTATGTCCAATGGACGAAGATAGGCAAATAATGATAAGATTTTTTTTAAGCTCAAAAACTCTTTCGGGCCGCGCAGACGTGAGTACCTGCGCCTGATGCCGCCCTAGCCGAGGCCACGGGCGCCCGATGTCCCGGGACATCGAGAGGAGAGGGAAATCCCTCGGGGTATTCCGTCGGGTAGACCACTGAAGGATTTCGGCTCCGGTGGTCGGCCCAACGATGAAGGCGACGTGCTATGGGTGGGTTACGGGGCTGCACACCGCCCCTCTGTCGCCCCAGACAGAGCCGGGCGGCGAGTGCGCTGACAGTAGCCCACCGCCAAAAAAAAGCTCTAAAACTCTTACATTTTTCAGCATCTTTCCCCGTAACATTAATCATCACCGGCGGTTCTTGCGCCGTGGTATTTATACTAGTGGTTATGCTGTTTATTATGCTCTGTCAACGGAGGAGTAAAAAGACTGAAGTTAAGAAGCCTGATATAACTACAATGGGGAAGACATGTGTTGACCAGTTCAAAGATTGTGATCGAAGTTCTAATATCAGCGATCTAAAGTTAGAACTTAGACAGGTGGAAGGCGGTTGTGACATGGTAATTTTCATTTTTAAAACAATATTTTAAGTCATCATCATCATTTCAGCCTATTGCCGTCCACTGCTGGACGTAGGCCTCCCTCATGTTACGCCACAATGTGCGGTCCTATGCCGCCTGCATCCAACGACGCCCAGCAACTTTCACTAGGTCATCGGTCCACCTAGTTGGGGGGCGTCCTACACTGCGTCGTCCGATACGTGGTCGCCACTCGAGAACCTTTCTTCCTCAGCGGTTATCGGTTAGTCGAGCGATGTGGCCTGCCCATTGTCACTTCAGCGTGCTAATTCTTAGATTTTAAGTAATTTAGCTTTATTTTTAAATATTATATGACTATAGCCTAACTTTCTGAGAATGTTTGCGTGAGGTGGGTTTTCGTGATGCCTTTAGTATTACCGAATTTAATTGCACGCATTCACACTTCCCTTCACTTTTTACATGGTAGGCAGCAGGTTTACAAACGTCTATGAGCAGCAGCAGTACTTACCATCAGGTGTGCTGTTTTCGTTGGATGCAAGTGGCCCAGGGCTGTTCCGTGTGGCATTCTCGTGGAAAGGGCTATGTCCAGCAGTGGATGTCTGTAGGCTGGTGGATGGATGGATGTACTGTTTGCTCAATTTCCACCGTTTGCAATAAAAAAAAGCTATTTTCTTTTCACTAACAGATTAACATGCTTTCTAGGTATTGAAATCGATAGAGTATTATTAAAAAGATTTGTACAACAATTTTTGAGATTATATGTGTATTTAGTTGTCCATAATTTTTCCTGCTTTTGAGAAAAGAATGAGAAATGGAGTGCTGCATTGGGGCTGAAAAAGACATTGATTGACATTATTGGACAAAAATAATGCTACTATGTACACATGTTTCCTGAAACCATTAGTTATAGTTATTTAAATGTTTGTATAAGTTATAGAAAGCTTCGTTCGTTTTATTATTATCGTTCATTATTTTTTTAATTTATCATTCTTCCGTTTAGTGAGGGAGAAAGAACACACTTTCTATCTCTTATCCAAGGGTGTTATAAAAGACTGACTACGGATAAAGAAAGGAAAATAGAATGAAATATATATGAAAATAACATCCCAGCAGAAATAGTTTTTGAGTTATGAAGAGCTAAGTAGCTTGACATGGTTCAAGTAAATAAACATCGACGCGCTGTTTTCTTGAACTTGACTGGACACACTTATCTAGATTCTATTTAGAAACGCGGACCTAATAGATTATAATATGCTAAGGAGTATAGTACAATCAAACACATTCTAAAGATATACATTTTAATAGGCAAATTCAAACACCGGTTCTGAAGCAGATTTGCACCCCACTCTCCATTTGAATTCAAATCTTGGTCTACCACTCGCTGGACCAGTGCCTTTACCAGAAACTGGGTGTGATAACGAGCTCATGAAACAGTATCAAAGATATAGTGGAGATTTCAATCAACCAATAAATAATCTTAATTTTAAGGTAAGTAATTTTAGAGCAAAACATAGAAAATTTCTAATAAGAAGCAATATTAACTTCTGGTAACGCATAAAATCTGTCGAAATACTTGTGAAGTTTTGATGTTTTGTTTAGTTTTGGAATAGATTTGCTACAAGGTTTTGTCTGCACAGATGGCTTAGTGGCTAAGATACATTCATACATTTAAGCAGTACGTCAATCCCGTGTACTGTACACAATCCGTTACTCGTATGTCTCCACAATTACATCTTCATAAATAATTAATAAGATAACCTTAATAAGATTAACTTAATAAGATTAATAACTTAATAAGATTAACCTTCATAAATAATTAATAAGATAACCTTAATAAGATAACCTTAGTAAGATAACCTTAATAAGCACTTGTAATATCCAAATATTATATTTCTTCCTTGCTTCTGTTGACTCTGCTCTGTGTGACCATTGAATGTCTTCAAATCATTCGTGACCATCTATTTATAGTCTTTGTTCGCTATTAAACCATTCAAGAGTACCGGTACACAACTACAAATGTTGTCAGAGCATAATTTGTATTACCACCTTTCGATTGGCGATAACATACATATCATGCCAAATGTCCTTGGTTGGAATTCCACACAGGCAAATATTTTTTGGTGATACTCAAATTGTTTTTCCGAGTTCATTCCTTACTTGTAGAGCCTCCTCAATGCAAAGATTATTTCCTTAATGCATGAACCCTTAGTTGCCTAAAAACAAATCCCTATTTTTACATAAACGTAATAATGTACTAAGTTAACTGAAAAGATATAAATAATGTTCTGAAAGTATCTTTATATATAAATTTCTTGTGTACGTGTGTATGTCACTGAACTTCTCTTAAAAAGCTAGATCGATGTTGATGAAATTTTTTGTGTGAGTTCAATTGAGAGTGATTTGAGAATGGTTTAGATTCACAATTGGACTCGGTAGGTGGCGTCTATTTGAACAGAACAACGTCTGTCGGGTCAGCTAGTATTATATATATTTCTACCTTTGAATAAATGAATGACTAAAAAATTATTTTTATAGCTTCATGGACAAAGCAATGGCTATGTTCCTTACGTCGATTACTCAAGAGATTATGCACCGCCTGTTCCATCTGATTCCCTATCAGGGTCTCTATCGAGGAGTACAGACGGCTCTGCATATCCTAGTCACTGTGGTTCTTTACACAGACAAACCAGCTGTGGAAGACTGGCAGGCCTTGTTGGACCTGATGGTAAGGCTAAGAAAAATCGTTTATTTATTCTATTCGACTACTTTGAGGAGACTTTTTTATTGAAAATATTGGGCCATTCAGAATATCAGCCCTGTAGTCATGTGTTATTAACTAAAATGGTTATTTATTTCTATAATGTAAATTAATGCGTGAAGGTTACAAAATTTTTATCAGCACTTTGACTTGGGCGGTGCAGGTGCGAGGACATGTGCCTGATGCCACCCTAGCCGAGGACGCGTGTGACTATACCGGGGAATAGTCCGTTTCCCGCAGAGAGGCTGACCGCTTGCGACGCCTCGGGGGTCGGTACCAATAGTCGACCCAATGGCCAAAGACCGCCGTCTCGTCACCCCGAATAGGACGGACGGCGTGCGTCTGCACCAGAGCCTGCCAAAAAAATAAAAAAAACATCACTTCGACTATCAATAAAAGAACTTTTTCAGGGCCATAATTGATCTATCATGGTCACTTGTATATCAGTAAAAGATACCATCAGTAAAAGATACGTACCACTAAAAGTCAAACATTAAGCAGATACTGATTCGTACATCAACAATTATATCCCACCATGTATGGGCATCGATACAGAGACTAGCATGGCCCCTGCGCAAGGATATCACACAAAATCGTGAAGCGTTCCACATTTTTCATAATTTAGCGGACCGTGTACGGGAGGAACGACTCCACGCGGACACGGTCCTCCGTCGGTGACTGGGGCGGTGCAGGCGCGAGTACCTACGCCTGATGCCGCCCTAGCAGAGGCTGCGGGTGACCGGGCCGGGTATTTAGTCCGCCACCCGCGGAGAGGTTAGGACCACACTGTCGACAGTTATCTGTCTACAGCCGCGGGCCGGTCCGTCCGGGGTAGTACCACGCTCTCGCAGAAAATCGACGTCTGAGTAGTAGCATTTTGTTACTGCGCTTCGTTCGGTGAACGAGAGAGCCGGAAGCCCAACTTTCTGAGGGTGTTCGCGTGTGGAGAGTGTTGGTGGTGCTTTTGGTATCACCGAACCTCAATGCACGCATTCACACTCCCTTCATTCCCTTCGCAGTAGGCAGCGGCCTTGTAAAGGTCCATGAGCGGCAGCAACACTTACCATCAGGTGTACTGTTTGCTCGTTTGCCACTGCTTGCAATAAAAAAAAAAAAAAAAAACTGCACCGGTGGTCGGCCTAATGACGAAGGCAACGTGCTATATGGGTGGGTTCCTGGGCCGCGCGCCGCCCCTCTGTCGCCCCGGACGAAGCCAGGCGGCGGGTGCGCTGACCGTAGTCCACCAAAAAAAAAAAACTATGTATGGACACGAGTCTCCTCCACAAAAGGAAAGAAATTGACCTACTACGCCATCCTGATCAGACTGATTGATACAGGCTTATACTTCGAATTTACCTTCTCCTTCTGAGATGTTAGGCTCTATAAAATTTTACCTGGTCCGGAATTTGAACACGAGGCCTTGTGTATATCTTAGGAAATATTAAAGATTTAATATACGAGGATATAGCGGCTGAAATCGAAGCGGCGTGGGAGCGGGTCACCAGGCCTTTTTAAAGTTAAAGATGGATGCAATGTAGGGATGTGACTTGGAGGAAAATAATCGATTTTTTAAATAATCGATTTTTTGTTCTTTAAAATAAATCGATTATAAAATAATCGATTAATTAGAAATGAATAATCGATTAAAAAATAATAATAATATGATGACCTTTTTATTTTTAGGAAATATGAGCTTTATTTTCTAATATAGTATGAAACAATCGTGATGACCTTTTTTTTTAGGAAATCTGGCAGTGAATAATCGATTAATTTCGATCGAATTTCGAGTAATAAAAAATCGATTAATAATCGATTTTTATTATTTTGATAATCGATTGTAAAAATCGATTATTAATCGATTATTTTTTGTAATAATCGATTATTATAAAAATCGATTATTTTTTCACATCCCTAATGCAATGTGAAACCTTTTTGGACTGACCAATTGTTTTATTTTGCAGTTATACCTTTTTCGAGCCCTGCAATAGTGCTTACTACTGACGATGTTAGATATGTAGCAACATATGGAAACCCTTACCTAAGAGGCAGTGCACCAGTTGGTAAGATTTGTTATAAAATTTAAAAAAAATTACCATTTTTCATTAATACACATGTACAAGTCACGCTCTTGAGTACTTGTATAGTTCTCAAGCGGGAGAAAATTTGACCTTTAAACCACATAGACGTATTTCCACAAGCCTGATTTTCATGTTCTTACTTCCAGTAATAATATTATCTACGTCGTATTTAATATACCACTCATATTGTAGAAGATGACGCTCAACAAGCAAGAGAAAAATCTCGAAAATTTACTACCTATACTGGTCAGCTTAGTAGCTAGTCCTAAGTAAGGGGTCCCAATTCCTTCTCTTCATCGTTACGTTACGTAGCCGTTGCTACATTTGAATATAACGTCATTAAAATTTAGGTTAATTTTAACTTTTTAACCTATTGTATTTTACTTCGAAACATGTTTTAGTCTGTGGCATATAATTAATCTCATAACTCAATTTCTTAAAAATATATTAATTAGTCCTCACAGTGGGTAACAGTCTAGTGATATCCTAGATATGTATCATTATTTCAGCTCATATACGTCCCACTGTTGGGCTCGAGCCTCCTCCAATAGGAGGGCAATTGATCTTATCAGTCACACAGGTGGTTTCATTTCGAGTTTTCCTTCTCTTGCATAGATGTTATATATTTTTTTTTATTGCAAACGGTGGCAAACGAGCAAACAGTACACCTGATGGTAAGTGTTGCTGCCACTCATGGACCTTTACAAGGCCGTTGCCTACCGCGAAGAAAACGAAGGGAGTGTGAATGCGTGCATTGAGGCTCGGTGATACCAAGGGCACCACCAAAACCCTTCACACGCAATCACCCTCAGAAAGTTGGGCTTCCGGCTCTCTCGCTCACCGAACGAAGCGTAGTAACAAATTGCTACTACTCAGACGTCGATTTTCTGCGAGAGCATGGTACTACCCCGGACGGACCGGCCCGCGGCTGTAGACAGATAACTGTCGACAGTGTGGTCCTACCACTCCTATACATATTTTATCTCTTAGTTGTCTTTTACGATACCCACGGGCAAGATAGGGAGTGGTGAATTGTATTTTTAGTACATACGGTATATGTATATGTTTTAAATATAAGTGGCATGTTCTCGTGGGAGGATAATTTTCACAGTGAACATCTACAGGCTCTAGTCTAGATGAATAAATGAAAGTTGTTACTAACTAAACCGTTGGTTATAACTAAATACAGCACAATAGACGTAGTTAATTGATATTTTTTATCAATATGCACATTTTTTAATATGCATCGATTTTTGTAGATCTACATAATTATATTATTTGTTACTTAACATCAATTATTACTTAACTAAGTTATAACTGACTTGTATTTGATCTATCATGATAATGGCAATTTGTTTATTACATTCTTATTTCTATACAATACAGCTTATGGGCAGCAAATAAACGCTGCGAATCCAGTTGGAAAACCTGCGCCTCCACCGTATTACTCAGTTAGAAACGCCAATCATCTTACCCAAGGTATATAATACACATATCTGCAGATAATATAAAAGCATACTACCCTCGTTTATCTTTTTCATTCGTTTGTCTTCTAAGTTTTGAAATGGATTTTGATACAATTTTCACTGTCGCTATGTTACCTTTATGTAAGTTTTGTACAGATACAGATAATAAACAACAGATTATCATTGAAGCTTTTAAGTCTAGAAGCTCTTTAAATTGAATAATGATCACCAACTTATTATTTTAGTATTGAAATTATCGTGAGACTGATCCATATTATAATATCTAAAACGGCAAGAACACTCACGTGCTGAGATCGATTACGTGAGGAGGAGAGGATGGCTGGGTGTTACCATCAAGCTGGGATCCTGTTATAAACATTATTAAAAACACATCCAAAAAGACGGTGGTCTTTTTTACAAGACTGCAAGACACTGTGAACTCACATTGTATAGATTTGACCCACAATAATAATAACGAAAGATAATTTTTGTAAATTAAAACCTTTTAGTAACATAAAGTAAGCCGCCATCAAAATTAACATTAATTTAGCATCATGTTACCTGAGTTTTCTTGCTGGATCTTTCTCAGTGTGACCGTGTTCCGATCCGGTGGTAGTATACTGATTATTAGTTAGTTTTTTTTTAAATATAATTACTATTAATTTTAATGTTTAATTATTACTAACCATCTATACCAATAAATAAAATTGGAGTGTCTGTTTGTAATGTCAAAATAATAGGCTTTTTTCATGCTCACACGGTTATTTGCACGACACCTATGCCTAAAATAGCAATTAAAAAAATTTTGTCTGTCTGTCTGTCTGTTTGTTCCGGGTAATCTTCAAAACGGCTGGACCGATTTCAAAAATTCTTTCACCAATGGAAAGCTATAATATCAGGGCGTAAACTAGGCTATATTTTATCCCAGTATTCCCACCGGAACGGGAACTACGCGGGTAAAACAACTATAACCTATAACCGAAGCGAAGCGAGGGCGGATTGCTAGTAAACAATATAATTTTTTCATATAGAATCATTTTCTTCTTACACTGGCAATAAATTTTGTATCAAAATGTGGGTCAATATTTAATAACTAATTTCTGTATCGGGTATAAATTTTCTGCAGTAACGATGACTTGTTGGACGTGAGACATCTTAGTCCACCCGTGACCATGAACGCTGTAAAGTGTTCGAAATGTCGGGTAATCAAAAATCAAATACAAACGCGATAAAATCCGTAAAGTAGTTTTATTTAAAAAATATGAAAAGATCTTATTCAGTAAATAAAATACGAATCTACTTCTCTTAACCTCGGAGGGGGTCACCCTTAATTGATTTTAATGGTATTAGTTTATACAAGTGTACCCTGTATAGAAAGAAATACCTATTTAATATCATCAATATTTTATTTATTTTAGTGCCATCTATTACTTCACCTTCATCATCATCATCTTCGAGGCCGGTTACTAGTCCCATGGCATCATCTTCATCAACTACCAGTGGTGCTCAGCCTCAGGTAAATGGTGTTCATTATGTATTTACAAAACCCAACTTTATTCCTGCCGTTTTTTATTGTGTCTCCTTTTTTACAGACCATGTATTCTTTTATTTGGCATGAAGCTTATAATTATAATTTTAGTAATACCTGGCGTTTTGACACCAGTTTGATTTCAAGTTTTAGCTAAAAAGTTTTATACCCTTTGGGTTTAGTTTTAGTGACATGATTAGTTTGAATTTTACGAGACCTTGAGAAAAAGATGAGTTTTAAAACATTGCATTCTTACTGTATCAGCACAATACAATAGAAGCAATAAATGTAACATATGTGTATTTAAATTAAGTATTGTATAACCCAGGTGTCTAAGTCGTCCACGCAGTCCTCAGGGGCCTTGTATATTCTTCCACCGTCCAGTCAAGGAACCATCCAATCAAGTCAAATCACTACCAAAGGTTTGTTCAATGTAATGATAAGGTATTTTTTTTTCATACTGGATAGCCTTGTTGGCACAGAGTTTTCGAAGTGAGAACTTCTTTAGCCGCGTTGGACACTTTTTGGTATGGGAAAATGTTATGGGTTCGCGTCAGCGGCATGATCATGACTGGCGCAGGCGCATTTTTTTATTGTGTGTATACAGCTGTTTGGCCGCAGATGGCCTTGACAGCTTGACGCGGACTATGGGTGGGCGCTGAGGGCTCTCAACCCGATGAAAGTATACTAAGCAACATCGCCTAAGGGCTCCCCCTGTTGGGAACGGACCTCGGCTTGGGGCGTCGCTGGAGGCAATGTGGGCGTGCCCACGTTTTGATCAATGATTTTTGCGCGGCGCAGTTTCGCATCTCGACGACGAGGGCGGAACCGAGGATATTTATGTATTAAAGCCTCGCGGGCCGTGTGGGCTCTACGTTGAGCGAGTGTGATATTGTCGTCCCCTTCGTCGAGGACTTGACGAGGACGTCGGATAGGCGCAGTATACTGTGCTTCTTAAATACCTTTTGTATTAGTAAAATCTCGTGCGTTCGCGTAACCGACATGTTTATAGCAGCATATATCTGCAGTTATATAGCTGACGTATAGCGCTGTGTATATGTGTTATAAGTAAAATTTAATGGACTTAGTATGAATAATAAAAAACATATAAACATGCATATAATTGTTGCTGAGAATGTCAATAGATATGAAAACCAGATTGATGTTGATACTTTTAATTCAATCATTATGAAATTACAAATTATGATACTTTAGTATTTTAATACTAAAGCATACTAAACAACTGCACACTTTTCTTCTAATCAACGAGGGCTTATGTGTGGGAATTAGTACTAGTGCAAATAGTATTATTGTAAAAATTACAAAATAAGTATCAATCTCAATTAATAAAACCACTTTAAGTTCTAAACTAATGGTGAACACTTTTTAATATTGTTGTGAAAAATTAAAGAAATTATTTTTATTATATTTTTGCGTATTAGAATAAAGGAATAAAATATTAATAGCGTAGTATTTTAGCATATTAGCGCATAAATCCGACTGCTTAGAAAGTGCTCATAGCTATGTGTAAATACTTTATCTGCACTAGCTCCTAAACTATTGGCGATCCCATTTTAATTGTTTTGTGAGGAATTAATACATTTCTAATACAGCTTTAATTTCAGGCAAAAATATTAAAAATAAAAAGGGTCAAAGTTACTGAAATATCTATTTGAAATTTTCACTTCCGATTTACTATACGTAAGAAAAATCAAATTTAGAATTCAACAAAAAAAATTAAATACTTCAACGTTTTAACTATAAGAAACAGTGTTTGTTAGTTTTTTTTACAAATTAATTGATACAGATAATAAGAATCCAAAAATTTATGACTTCATTCTTAGTCACTTTTCAAAAGCTCATAACTCAGCAATAAAGCAACACACGAAAAAAATAATATGTGTACACATCCAGGTCAACTAGAAGTATAAACATAGGTAATTAAATACCAGAGTATAAACAAAATTCACGACCTCACTTTTTTTTGCTGTCCGCTTGACGTGAAATGCCCCATCTTTGACAGTGTTCTGCATTTTGTGATACTAAAATCAGTGTTCATCATAGCTCATATACATCCTACTGCCGTGATCCAGCCTTCCCCACAACGGAAGGGAAATTGATCTACTATACCACGCTGATTAGTTGGATTGATATAGGGTTTTATGTCGAGTTTTCGTTATCTTGCAATACTATTTTCTGCATATGATATCCCTTAGTCATCTTTTATGACACCCACGGGTTAGTGGTGAAAGCCAGTTCTAATAGTCGACAGAAAGGTGGCCTGGGATCCTTTTAACCTACTACATTATCCCTCTTCACCTGTTAAGCGGGCCACTGGAAGCCATTTCTTGCACTCCAAACCGAGGCGTCGGCTATCTAATAAAGAAAAAATTTATATTTTTTTACAGGTAGCGGCATTCACGTGACAACAGGCACACACGTATAAACTTGATGACTAGAAAATACATACATTATGATACATGTATTCAAAATACAATGGGTTTCTAAATTTTATATAAGCATCTTCAAAGTCGTCCTTGCGTCTAAGACGTTCTCATTTATTTCTATTTAGGTTTAAGTCTCAATAATAATAGATAAATGTAACTGAATAACTTTCATGATTTTTATTGAAAGATGCTTTTACCTATCTATATTACTATATTAAAGAGAGTGCTTGTTCGTTTGAACTTGCTAATCTAAGGAACTAGGTGTAAATTTCATTATATGCAGCCTTTTTAGCAATTAATCATCGTATTTAACGAGAAAGCTTATATGGCATAAAGAAATCACTGTTTACAGTGTTGCATTGCTAACCTAGGCGCTTACATTACCATGATATTTTATTTAATCGAACTTGGCTATATGCCGTATGGAAATATAAAGAAATGATGAATTTTCAAAATTTGCTCCTCTTCCAGCGAGCTACGTTCAACCGGAAAATATAGTTTGTTTAATTTTTGTTTGGAGAACAGAACTCAAACATACAATTTGTTTTATTTTTCTGTAAAAGTATTTCATTGAAAATTGACTTGCGCTTAAAAACAGTAACGTTCAGTGTTCCTTAGCACGCAACTCGTAAGTTTTTGAGATTAGCGCGTTCAAACTAAACAAAAATTCTACTAAACATATTATTCAGCTTTATTACAGAAATATAAAAAATGAATCCATTATGTTGGGCCAGTATGAGAGTTAATTTTCAAATCTTGTTTACTCGAAATAAGTTTCGAATAGTAAATGTAGGCTACATTTAATTGATGTGTTTAATGTGTGTATATGATTAAGAATTCTATTAAAATCTATGTTTAATGAAGTATATTATTAATTTGAGATCTGTTAAATCTTATTTGTGTTATATATCTACATAGTTGATTTTACGAAGGCTATTATCAATAATTTCTCTTGGTGAGTAAAAATTGTAATGTTCATATATCTATATGCCTAAATGCCTTTTTAGTCAGCCTATATAGTATGATTGATGGCCTAATAAAATTATAAGATTACTTAGCTTTGATTATGTTTACTTTTATATAGGTATGTATTGCATGTTCTACGAATTTAATTTTAAATATTATAAGTGATTTTGGTAGTGACTAAAACTACAGCGAATACTGTAGGCTCTGTAGAGTGAATACTGTACTGTTTGTAATTTTTTTTGTTTGTTCGCGCATAATTTCGTAGCTTACCAACCGATTTGAAATTCTTTTTTTGTTGGAGTTTTACTTCCCAAATGGTCCCATGGAAATTTTATTGAAATCGAACAAGCGGTTTTTGAATAATCATCTAAAACATAAAAATTTATCTATATTGAAGTCGGTTTTTTTTAATATTTTATATTATACAGTACAATCTGTGTCAAAAAAAAAACATAAATCTATCTAGATTCATATAATTTTTGTGAGGCAGAATTCTTAGTGTATATTTTTAGGACCTCATTTTAAATTAAATCTTCTTCGTCTTTTTATTTCAATAAATTAAGCCTACTTCTGAAACTTTTCATTGTAAATTACATTCTTTGAATAATAAATTAAACGAAATATTTTTGGTAATTGAATCAAAATTGGCATACTCTAAATATTTATTACTACATAAAAATTTTCCTAATTAAAAAGTTATTTCATAATTATTTGCAGAAGTCCACCAAAAATATATTAAATGAGACAATAACATTTACGCTAGAGAGAATATTGAAACGCATTTTCTATAAAAATAAATATTTTTCTTGTTAAGTTATTGCATATTAAATTTCTCATAAAGGGTCTTTGTTCAATATATACACAAGTAAATTTAAGACTTGGAAATCGAGCCTAAAATTAAAAAGCTTTAAGTGCTTCTGTCAAAGATAATCTAAGTATAAAGTAGTTGGTATTAATTTACTGTAATTATTTGGATACTAATATTTTAAATTCTACTTGTGTTAAGATATATTTTAAATTTTTTAATCTTAAAAAATATTATATTATATCGTATAAGATCATTTTATAACAGAATTATTATTGAACATTAATGTAATTTTAATAAAGTGTGGTAATTAAAATTGTAATAAAAATATTACTTTTTAATTGATAAGTAATGCATTTAGAAATTGCATTTCGTGTGGTGACGGAGTAAGAATATTAATCACAACTCCCATCACACTATCTTGCCCGTGGATGTCGTAAAAGACGACTAAGGGATATAATATGACTAACATCTATGCAAGAGAAGGAAAACTCGAAACAAAACCCTATAGCAACCTGTCTGACCAGCATGGTATAGTAAGGTCAATTTCCCTCCTATTGTAGAAGAGGCTCGAGCCCAGCATTGATAAGTAATGCAAATATCCTAGAGATTTGAAATTTCTTGCATTGTGATGAATGAATTTTTCATCATAATTTCAGCTTGTATACATCCCACTGCTAGACTCAAGCCTCTTTCATAGAAGGCACTACCTGACCTAATTAACTGGTCAGATTAGTTGGTATGGAGTTTTATTTAGAGTTTTCCTTCTCTTGTACAGATATTAAATCAAATCAAATCATTTATTCTGCATAGGCCCCTTCAGGGTACTTACATATTGTCAAATTACACGTTTGAATACAATACAATAATCTACCACCGGATCGGAACGCGGCCACAAACTGAGAAGATCCGGCAAGAAACTTGGCGGGCAGTCATTTATTCTTTAATCTTTTAAATATAATTTTATGCTTCGTACAACATATATGGTATTAGCTCCAGTGTGATGCCCTTCGAAATTGTATATATGTATAAATTTTCAAAATTTAGTAAAAGACAAAAAAAATTAAAGCATTAAAGAAAGGAAGAAAATATGGCTGGACCATATATGTATATTATATCCGTTAGTCGATGTTTGGAAGAAAGGAATGGTGAATTGTATTCTAACTTTGTCAACATGCGAATGAATTTACTGTGTCAATATTAATTTTAATAAAAAAAATAATTATAAATCTATTTTAAAACTAATTATAATTTTAATTTGTCAATTAACATAACTTGCAGTAATATCTTCTGACTGAGACTGATAATTTTAGATTAAAAATTGAGTCAGTACTTTGTAAATAATAGCGATACTTATTTTAATTAAAAAATATAATATATATAACTATTTAATATATAATAACTATTTAATATTTTATGTCACGCCTAATTAGTTATACTTAGTATTAATTTCAAACAAAATCATATGACTTTTATAAGTATTCTGGTAGAGTTTATTTTATAAGTCATAATTATTTCGCTAAAGGTTTTCTTAGTTTTAATCATTGTTTTAAAATTACATATACCTATGCTTGATAAATTTTTGAGATTTGATCATTGTAAAAAATGAATTTTATTAAGATAAAGTTTTGAATAAAATCTTTGTTTTTTTTTACCCACACAAGAACTAAGCTTAAAACTAAATATCATAGTTATTAATTTTATTTCCATATGAAATGTTAAATTATGCAACTTATGAAGCCGCCTTAGTTGAGGTCGCGGGTGGAGGAAGTAAGGAATTAGTGCGCCGCTCCTAGATAGACAAACTGCGTGACGACGATGCCTCGGAAACACTGCCTGGGCAACGAAAGGGATGATATCCGAAAAGATTTTGTTTATTTTTTTTGTTTTTTTTTTTATAAAAAGACAACACCTTGCATTAAGGAAATTATTCAGGTATTGCGAGGGACTTTACAAACATATCATTTAACGGAAATAAATTACACCCAGGTACAGAACAATAATTTATGGATAGCACAAAGTGTTGTCTTGCGTGGGATTGATTCCCACCACCTACGACAATATAGGTTGGTATCTTAACCACTACGCCATATATACAGTATTAGTCCGCCAACCGTAGAGAGGCCGACGGCGTGAGGGCGATGGCTCGGTAACACTGGCCTGGGTATCGAATTGGGTGGTACCCGAAAGGGTAATCCACCGGGCCGACCAAGGATGTCAAGGAATCTGTACTAGTGGTCGGCTCAATGGCGATGAGGAGGGAACACAGTAGGTAATGGGGCCGCACGTCGCCCATCTCTCGCCCCGAATAGATTGGGCCGGGTGTGTCCAGACCATAGCCTCATCATCATTATCATCATTTCAGCCTATTGCCGTCCACTGCTGGACGTAGGCCTCCCTCATGTTGCACCACAAAGTGCGGTTCTGTGCAGCCTGCATCCAACGACACCCAGCAACTTTCACCAGGTCGTCGGTCCACCCTGGTCCTACACTGCGTCGTCCGATACGTGTTCGCCATTCGAGAACCTTTTTTCCCCAGCGGTTGTCGGTTCGTCGAGCGATGTGGCTTGCCCATTGCCACTTCAGCGTGCTAATTCTTCGTGCTTAATACCGAGCTTATTTCATCTAAATATATTTATTAATTTAAGTAACTTCTAATAAATAATTAATTAATATGAATGTGTTTTTTTTATCTTGACCAATAAAGCTATTATAATAACATTGAAATTGTAGCATATAGTTATCTAAAAATAATATAAATAAGAAATAACATCACACCAATAAATAAAGTGTCTGCTATCCATATATCAGTATGGTTACGGAGTAAGAATACAATTAACCACCCTTTTTCTCGCCCCTGGGCGTCGTAAAAGACGTCTAAGAGATATAGGCAGGCAAGATAACGATGACGAAGTGTCTATAAAATCAAAATAGTAGGTTTTTATACACATACAGATATTTGCACGATACCTATGCTTAAAAATCAGTTTAAGCATTTTTGAAGTGAAACTTCTTTGCGCGCATGAGGGTAATTTTTTTACGGATGAGACGCAATTTAGCGTCACGAAGATGTGCAGCGTTTTTGTCGAAGAGAGCGATTGAGGCCGATTGAGAGAGAGTGAGAAAGGGCGAACATAACACGAAGCATAGGCATGGGGCAAAAGTAGAGAGCAAGCGAGTGAGAAAGATCGAGAGATATTTTTTTTTAATACTGAAAAAAAAGCACATGGAACCAAAGAAGTCTCACTTCTGACATGCGTACTTAGTACCCACCCTATTTTTTTATGTCTATTTGTTTCGGATAATGTTCGAAACGGTTGGATAGAATTTGATATTATTCTAGTACTAGATAGATACTGTATATATAAAGAATAACTTAATGCTATTATTCCTTTCTTTAAATTATTATGCAATATTTCCTGCGAATCGAACCCAAGGCCTCATAGACAGTAGTCGCATACCGTAATGTCTTAGGAGATATTTGAGATTTATAATGTGAAAGCTGTGCGGGACGGGCCTCCAGACAAATGTGTTGTAGTTGGCTGACGTCCCGGTTGGTCGCTGGTTCGGTGGTGAATGTGGACTGTATCTTCAAGTTTGGTTCCCTACTCTAACGAGGAAATAAAACGATCGATTTGAAGTAACTTGCACATCGGACGAATATTACACCGTTGCTCCCTAACCCTTGTACCTAGGGTGTCGGTTCTTACTGCATTCGATAGGCCCTAACGTATATTTTAATAAAACACCAAAAATATATATGTTTATTGCAGATTTGACACTATAAATAACAAAAAATATAACGTAACTAAGTACAATTATGTTTTTACATAAGTTAAATAAAACAAACAGTTATCAGCTATTTTAATACAATTTTTAATACAATATAACGTTTAATTAATCTACTTTAAGGTTCATTACTCACATTGTTTATTTAGCACTATTCACATTATTCCGCTCTGTTCACGTTTCACAATTTTCGCGACGTTTTTGGATCGCTCTGATTGGTCGATATTTGTTACGTACTCTTGTCTATCAATACACTTTGGTTAGTTTGTTCGTACGGTACTCCTATCACTATACTTTTTCCCGGACACAATGCACTATTATGTTACAGTTCGTTGATGTTTACAGTTCGTTTTTTAAACACTATCATGGTGCTGTAAAATTGTCGCGAACAAAAGCAAAGCATTCGAAATCAAAGGAAAACGAGGGCGGGTCGCTGTTTAAGTATAACAAGATAGTACTTGCGTAAGAATTGGTCACCTACTACCCCCTAAACCCCCAGCAATTATGATAGGAGGCATTAACAGATGCACCCTAAAAGTTGTAATCAACTTTAAACTTTATTGAAGACAAATAATTCTTGTATTTCTGGGGCACTTTACAAACATATAACTAACGGATACAAATTACATCTAAAATCAGAACAATAATTTGCGCGTCTCACAACACTTTGTCCTGCGTAGGATTCGAACTACTGACACTCGCACTGTTGATAGGACACGAGCAAGAGAGGGCGTGGTGAATCGATTTATCAGGCCGTTATCATACGGCCTGGAATATTAGGCGAAAATTGTGATAAGCTCAAAAATACTTTTCAGAAAATAAATGTAGATTTCTTACCACAAACAATATGAGCAGGTCCTTCTCCTTCAACAACAAAATCACCAACGTTTCCTTTCAGATCATATGCGACGCCTACCACAATTTGCGGGCACGCTAGTTCGTAATGAAAAACTGATTTTTCTCAATTTCGTGAGTAAATTTTTATCTTTATTATTACAGTCTTTAAATTAAAATTAAATCACTGAGAAGTTTAATATCTGATAGGCGTAAGGGTGATAAGCTAAAAATAAAATTGTTATGCACTGCTGCACTTGACTGTACTCGAGCATCGTAATATTCTAGGACATATTGAAGATAACTGCGCCTGATGCCGCCCTAGCCGAGACCGGGGTTGACTGGATCGATGAAATAGTCCGCCACCCGCAGAGAGGCTGACCGCGTGAGGGTGACCGAGACCCGGGGAGGCGTTAGTCATGGAAGGTACCCAAAATGGTATCCCGCCGGGCTGGCCATGAACAGTCAGCCAAATGGCAAAGGGGAGGTAATATGACTATGGGACCGCGCTACGTCCTTTTGTCACCCCAGAGGGATTGAAAACGTTTGTGCCCCCATAACCAACCAAAAACAAAACAAAGAAGGAAATATTGAAGATTTAAAATGCGGGGACAATGTGACTGATACCGAAGCAAAGCAAAGGCAGGTTAGTATGAAATAAAATTACAATAAAAACATTCATTAACGTTAGAAAATACATTGACGCAAGTACAGCTAATGCTGACATAGGTACAGCTTCAAATGACGTAATTAATAGTTGATTTAAAACTAATGTTTTTACCTCTTAAGTATATAAATTAGTTTATAAATTTGATACAGTAATTATACTGCTTAATATACAATGCAATTAATGTAACAATAAAATAACTAAACATAACATAAATTTTATAATAATATTTTACGGTTGGTAAACATACCTATATATTAGTGATCGCGGAGGTTGCTTTTTTGGCTTCAAATTCTACTAACCCTTACAATGTTTAAGGATTGTAAAAGACAACTTACCACATTATATTAGTAAATTTGCAGCGTCCATGATCATAGAGTAAGGACTATGAACGCTACAGTGTCCGTAACGTCAGGCAATCAAAAATCATACCCGCGTAGTTCTCGATCCCGAGGGATTGCCGGGATAAAATAGCCTATGTATGCCCTGATATTATAGCTTTCTATTGATGAAAGAATTTTTGATATCGGTTCGATGGTTTAAGCGTGAAAACGTAACAAACAAACAAACTTACTTTCGCACTTATAATATTAGTAATCAACATAAGAAATCATTAGACAACTTAAAATTTTACACTGACCTGGGCCAAATCTATTTGATCATCTGGTCAACAATTATAATATATTCCCAAAGAGGGTTAATGTGAGGTAGGCGGCTGGTTGTAAAAACTGTTGCCAACACTTTTGAACTACATATGTACGATAGAAGCACATATTGGTCCGACCCTATGTAATTGGAATAAGAGTAAGCTGATGACATTAATAAGGTGTCTTTCAATTATCTAAAACTAGGTACGTGTGTATATATTTTGCAAAAGATATCCGATACTTAATCCTAGTCATTGCTTGTGACATTTTTCTGAAAAGGAAACCTTAACTAACGAATTGATATATTTTTGTTTTCATCGTACAATACCATGGATTCAACATTTTATATTACTCTCTCATACACGTCCCACTGCTGGGCTCGAGGCTCGTCCACCATAGGAGTGAAATTGACCTTATTATATCATGCGGGTCAGACAGGTTGGTATAGGTTTTGGTTTCGAGTTTTCTTTATCTTGTATTGATGTTATTGGTCTAAGATCCCGCTATACAACGACCTTCACCGAGATGCTTATTTGATGAAACTTATTTTTTATGTAACTTAATATATCAATAAATATATTGCATATGGGTTGCCTAACAAATTTTAGTCCAGAGTATGATTCATATATTATTTTTTTTTTTTATACATTGCACCGGTTCGATTATTAGACAAATTCTATACCAATCGAAAGTATGAAGCCCATAAAATATGCAAACGTTGATCAGATTGGTGCAAAATGCTAGTATCGATTTATCTGTTTATACCTGGCTACCCGAGAGTTGTGACCGGAAAAGAATAGGCAATCTAACGTTTGCATATTCTATGGCCTTCATACTTTCAATTGGTATAGAATTTGTCTAATAATCAAACCGGTGCAATGTTAAAAAAAAGATTTTTTTTTTAATTATTAATTAATCATACTCTGGACTAAAATTTGTTAGGCAACCCATATGCAATATATTTATTGACATATTAAATTACATAAAAAATAAGTTTCATCAAATAAGCATCTCGGTGAAGGTCGTTGTATAGCGGGATCCTATACTATATATGTTTACTATATAACTTAGACATCTTTTACGATATCCAAGGTTAGATAGTGGTGAATTGTATTCTTATTCCGTCACCACACGGAATATTACTAGAAAGTGTAAATTTTATTAATTTTGAAGCTATCTCTAACACATAGTACTCTTTGCTTACAATATATATTTTAAAAGTATTACTTATTATAAGAAAAGTAGTACAGAATATTTCCTAACTAGCAACACGCACTCGCTTCGCTTCGGTTTCAATCGTCTTGTTCGCGTAGTTCCCGTTCCTGTGGGAAGACCGAGATAAAATATAGCCTATATTACTCCCTGATATTATAGCTTTCCATTGGTGAAAGAATTTTCCTGATGCTGCCCAACCATCGCCCTGGCGATAGTCGGCAGCGTCAGGTCGGCACCGATGATTGCGACGAGTTCACGGCGCTGCTCTGCCCAAGCGGCGCAGGCCTCGAGCTTATGCCGCGCCGTATCCTCATTGCAATCGCAGTGGTGGCAGGACGGTGTACTCTCCCTCCTAACGACCTTGTGCAGGTACTTGGCGAAGCACCCGTGCCCCGTCAATACCTGCACCAGTCGGAAGGAGAGCACCCCGTGCCGCCTTTCTAACCACTGCATCAGTACCGGCCGGAAGGCCTCCACGGTTCGCACCCCAAATCGAGGCCTCTCCAGCCGGACTACCCAACGGGCAATGACGTCCCGGCGGGCGTCGACGCGCCAGGCGGTGAGCTCCCTTAGTGAAACCACACCGCCCTCCGCTCGCACTCGCAACACCCGCCAGTACAAGCCGGCGAGCATTTCCGCCTCCAGGTCCCACGGGGGGCGTCCCGACCAATAGGCACGCTGCCTCCGTCGCCACCGTGCGGTATCCGCGTATGGTCCTGACCGCAATGGCCCTCTGTGATAGCCACAGAAGAGCCCTGAGTCGGATGGTCAGGGACCCCGCCGACACCGGTGCGCCGTACAGAGCCATCGACCGGATGACCCCCGCGTACAGCCGTCGGCACGTAGCGCTCGGTCCGCCCACGTTCGGCATAAGTCACGACAGGGCGGACGCCGCACCGACGAGCCGTGGAGCGAGCTTGCGGAAATGCTCCCGGAACCACCATTGCCCGTCGAGCACCACGACCATACGGCGCCCATGGAACAAGAGGGCCTCCGTCTTATTCAGGGCGACCCTCAACCCCAGTGCCTCGATCCGCCTGACGATCTCTTCGGTGTCTAGAGTCGCCAGGCTTGCCGCCTCTTCTAGCGTCCCAACGCGGGCTGTGACGAGCGTGTCGTCAGCGTAACAAATCACGCCCAGCCCGGGCGGGAGGCTCCCCTGCAACGCCCAGTCGTAGCCGATGTTCCACAGGGTGGGTCCGAGAACCGACCCCTGTAGGACACCGCACGTCATGGGCGTTCGCACAACGTCCCCTACTCGGTTGGTGCAGAGGACGCTGCGCCCCTCCAAATAGTCTGTCTGCCACTAGCCGCCTCAAGTAAGCTGGCACCCCGTGATACTGGGGCGCCTCCCTGATGCAGCTAAATGGCAGACTATTTACTTTTATAAAAAGCACTACATGTAGCATTTTTTGAGTCGGATTTTATGACACCCTCATCGATAAAACCACTGGTTTCTGTTTCTAATGATTCTTTGGAAGTGGATGGTACAATCGTAAAACATTTACCTATTTTAGTTGTATTTTTATCGCGTTCTTCGTCTTGTTTCCTTTTCCTTATTAAATTCTGGTAACGATGTTAATTCTTTTTTTTATTATGATTACTATCGCTCATCGTGACAACGCGTTAAAACAATCAGTAACACACAAACTATGCGATGATTTTAGTGCTTGAATTTATTCTTATTATAAAAAAATCAATGCGCACCTTGTACACACTTTCGATTAAATGATTGTTCAATTGTTTTGGCTCTCCCGTTCCTTAAAGTCGGGGAGTCCCCGTTACCCCACAGCGCTTGTGTCACACGAATCGCATCGGTATACATTCATAAACTCATTCAAACTATCTCACGGCGGTGGTTTTGATTTTAACGCTCGTTATTAATGTAAACTAAAACCCAGAGCTTAAACCACGAACGTCAATATTATCTTAGGAGACTTGTATAATAAACGTAATATAATTATGTTACAAGGGGCCTATTGTTGCTACTTACTTATCGATACTTCACTACAAAATGTAAGTGTACCAAAAATAATTTAGATGGCGGCGCCCCTAGTGTCTTGGCGCCTGTGTACGCCGCACACTTCGCACACAGGGGCGGCGCGGCCTTGCTTATAACTATAACCTTACAATCAAGAATTTACAGTACGCTTTGATATAACATTCTTTGTAAGGCAATTAACAGATTTTTAATCAAAATATTAATTTCATAATAATTATATTTTTTTTTATTATTATAATTTGGTAAAATAATTTAATCTTCCTATTTCCTATCTTACCTATGGATGTCGTAAAATACGTAATATAATAATAAATAAAGAAAATAATAAGCATATAACATCTTTGCAAGAGAAGGAAAAGTCGAAACAAAACCTTATTCCAATACATCTGACCAGTGTGGAATAGTAAGTCAATTCTACTCTCATTATGAAGCATAGGCCTGCTTCATAATGAGAGTAGAATTGACTTACTATTCCACAACTGCCCAACGGTGGGACATATATTGGTTGAGATGGTGAAAATAATCTTTAAAATGGCGAATAACATATTAAAATCGATGCTATATTAAATGAGGTATTTCATAATAAAAATAAAACATCTTTCAGAAATAATATTCTTCTTTTTCTTCTCAGTCACATATGAATGTGATTGTTGGTCTCGGGCTTCTTCCATAATGGAAAGGAAATTGACCTTCTATACCGCGATCGTCAGACTTATTGGCATAGGATTTTATGTTGCGTTTTCTTTCTTTTGCATATATACGAGTACATCTTAACCCTCGGTTGCCTTTTTCGACATCCACGGGCAAGGGAGAGCGTGGTGAATTTTATTCTTACTTAATCACCAAGGAAGAAATAATATATAGAGGTTATATTAAATAAAATAACAAACATTTATGAAATATATTTATTACTTTTATTTGGAGGAATCAACCAATAACTCTTCTACGGAAACAGTATTTAGAAAACTATTTAGATTCTCGACGAATAAGTCCATAAAAGAGTTTATAGCTGGTGCTCGAAGTTCTCTGTCCATATTTTTCCAATTTTTATCAAGGAACTTGTGCAGTGCTTGAGCTGAAATAACATTATAAAAATTTTATTCATTAATTTCAGCCCATTCGGACGTACCAATGTCGGACTTCATCCTGGACAAGAGTGTGATGGGGTTGGTATAGGGTTTTATTTAGTTTTTTCTTCTCATGAATCGATATTATATGCGTGTTATATCCCTTAGTCGTTTTTTATGGCACCCATAGGCAAGATGGGCTGCAAGCAGCAGGGGGTGGTGAATTATATTCTTACTCCGTCACCACACGGAACATTTCTTCATTCATTTATTCACTCCAGCTCATATACTTGCCAGTTCTGGGGCTCGAGCTTCCTCCTGGATAGGAGTGTAATTGATCTACTATGCTACGCTGGTCAGATGGGTTTGTATTATTTAGAAAGGATACGGCAGGTGTGGCTGAATGGAGGTTTGCCGCCTCATAACCTATCATATTCAGTCTTCATCGTCATTGGACTAATCAATGGTACCCATTCCTTGAACTAAGTCGCCAGCCTACCGTTTTAAACCTTTGGGTATCGTTCTCTTGTGGGTGCCTGGCAACTAACAATACGCCTTTACCCCCCCAGGAGCTAGCGGTGGAGCACGTCAGCGTGTAGGACTCCTCGAGCTACTCTGCCACATTTCTGAGAGAGGACTATCTCCTAAAGGCGCCAACCGCCTGCCAGTTCTGGATTTGCCAAGTTTTGTTTCAGTACTGGTTGGCAGCTTCACTACCAAGGCTATGCAGGCCGCGCAGAAAAAATACCGAGCTTAGATTATCTAAATATATTTACTTACTTTTTTCCTCATCACCAGCAGAAAGATTTTTAAAATCCAATAACACCTTGCCCTTAGGAGTAACTTCTAATAAATAATTTTTAATACGAATGTGTTTTTTATTATCTTGACCAATAAATCTTTTATAGTAACATTGAAATTGGAGCATATAGTCATCTAAAAATAATATAAATAATAAATTAACATCATACAAACAAATATAATTTAAGTGTCTGTTATCCATATATTAGTGTGGTTACGGAGTAAGAATACAATTAACCACCTCTGTCTTGCAAACGCAAGGGCACCGCTCTCTTCCAACGGGGTATCGTAAAAGACAACTAAGAGATATATACAGGCCACACCGATGCAAGAGAAGACAAACTCGAAACAAAACCAGCGTGGAATAATAGGTCACTTCCCCTCTCATTGTGGAAGAGGCCAGTGCCCAAGAGTGGCACTTATATAAGCTGAACTGAATGATGCTGAAGTGTGTGTTTGTAAAATCAAAATAGTAAGTATTTTTTCATACACATATGTACGATACATATGTTTGCTTAAAAATAAGTTTAGACATTTTTTGTATGTCCGTCTATTTGTTTCGGGTAATCTTCAAAACGTTTGAACCGATAATATTCTGCTACCTGGATGACTGAAACAGGAGCGACGCGAAGGCAGGTCGCTAGTTAATTATAGGAAGGTTGCGCTTGCGAAAGAATTCGTCGTCGACTACGTCCTTACCATAGGGGTATTAACAGATGCACCTTAAAAGTTGTAATCGATTTTAGACTTTCTTATTTAAAAGACAACTTTTTTTTTGTTAGGATATGGTCTGGACACACCCCGCCCAATCTGTCAGAGGCAATCAATAAGTAGCTTGCAGACCCATAACCTACTGTATTCCCTCCCCATGGCCATTGGGCCGACCAGTACCGAGTTCCTTATCCTCCGTCGTCGGTCCGTCCCCGAAAGAGTTAACCTACGTAGGATTCGAACCCCCTGACACTGGCACTGTAGAACGGTATCTTAACCACTACGCCTTCTGTGCAGTCAAATCAGACTCTGTTCTGTTTAACCTAGAAAAACGTAAGCTATACCATGGTTTTGCTAAAGTTATATTTACAGCAGGTTATCAACTTGCCATTATGACCATGTATTTTCAGAATGAACTGGAACAAGGAACCCACTCAGTATCATTACAAAGTATCACTACAAATAATTACTACCATATAGTACATTATAATGTAGCTTTTAAGGTGAAGATTTCATGTGGTGACGGAGTACCACACGGCCTGAAATACCAGGAGAAAAGTATAATAAATACAAAAATATTTTTCAGAAATATGATGTACTATCAACCCGCCCTTGCTTCGCTTCGGTTTCAGTCGTCTTACCCGCGTAGTTCCCGTGGGAATACCGGGATTATATAATAGCCTATGTTACTCACTGATATTATAGCTTTCCATTGTTAAAACAACTTTTGAAATTGGTTCGGTAGTTTCAGCGTAACAAACAAACTTACATTCGCATTTACAATATTAGTAAGAATGTAAATTTTAATGTACTTACCACAAACAATATGAGCGGGTCCTTCTCCTTCGACAATAAAATCAGCAACTTTTCCTTTCAGATCATATGCCGCGTCCACCACAATTTGCGGGCACGCTAGTTCGTAATGAAAAACTGATTTTTCTGGATTAATTCTGTAAATAAATGTTTACCTTTATTATTACTACTATCTTTAAAGAAAATTTCAAAATTACTTAAAGAATAATTCCTTGAGAATTTTAATATCTGATGGGCGTAAAGGTGATGAGCTAAAAATGCAGTGCGTTATCGCTCTTAAATATCCCATGGACATTTTCCTCTTAGAAAATAATTATTTTAAATTAAAACTTTTGCCAGGTCCGGCAATTCAACGCCACTCATTGACTACACTCGAGCACCGTAACAGCCGCCCTAGCCGAGGCTGTGAGTGGCTGGACCGGGGAATAGTCCGTCACCCGCAGAGAGGGTAACCGATGTCCCGCTAGGGATGCTAGGCAGGGACGGTACCGGTGGTCAGCCCAATACCAAAGGGGAGGGAATATGGTGGGTTATGGGGCTTCTACACCGTTTCGTCACCCCAGACGGCACATAAGGCGTGTGTGCTGAGATAGTCATCCCAAAAAAGAATATAATGAAGATTTAGAATGAGAGGACAAAGCGGCTGACACAGAAGTGAAGCGAAGGTGATTCGCTAGCCCTTAAGCTGATATCAGACGAGTCATTTTTTGTTCATTTTTGTCTTTCATTTTGCATCTTTCACTCGAAGTGACGCATCTAAATACAAAATAAAATATTAGTGCCGAATGAATTTATTAGTAAACCGATCCAACAGTGTTGGATATTAGCATCCGGCATCTTTCACTCGCACTCCGAAAGAACGAGAAATGAACGTTTGAACACTGGGAGAACGTTCATTTGAGTTCGATCATTATGTTTTGAGTTCTGTAGCCGAAGGACGTCGCGTCTTGATATTTCTTCTGTTATGTGTTGCACTGGTTGTACGCGAAAAAATGGTGTTTTGGTACGAACAAAATACATTGCTTTTTTGGAGAACTTTAAAAACTGCCATTCTCTTTGGAACCACAAAATTTATGAATACATTTCTTCCTAATAAATTTCTTCTTCCAATCCATGGTCGCACCCATCACGGTCGACGTTTTTTTCTGTCTATTCTTTGATTAAATGATCACAAATTAAAGTAATTCCAAGACGCACGACTTCATTCGATGACATAAAAGTAAGAAAAGAATAGTGAATGTTCTTTTTTAAATCATTCCCTCTTAGCTGTGTGAACATAGAGTGACAGAAAAATGAGCATTCACTCGAGTGAACCGTCTGATATCAGCTTTACGAATATCTATACCAATAAATAAAATTGGAGTGTCTGTTTGTAATGTCAAAATAATAGGCTTTTTTCATGCTCACACGGTTATTTGCACGACACCTATGCCTAAAATAGCAATTAAAAAATTTTTGTCTGTCTGTCTGTCTGTCTATCTATCTGTCTGTTTGTTCCGGGTAATCTTCAAAACAGCTGGACCGATTTCTAAAGATCTTTCACCAATGGAAAGCTATAATATCAGGGCGTAAACTAGGCTATATTTTATCCCGGTATTCCCATGGGAACGGGAACTATGCGGGTAAAACGACTGTAACCTATAACCGAAGCGAAGCGAGGGCGGATTGCTAGTTATAAATACGACAGTAAGTTTGTTTGTTTGTTACGCTTTCACGCTTAAACCACCGAAGCCAAAATTCTTTCACCAATGGAAAACTATAATATCAGGTTATATTTTATCCCAGTATTCCCACGGGAACGGGAGCTACGCGGGTAAGGCGATTAATACCGAAGCGAAGGCGATTCGCTTCGTGTTAAATAAAATTACAATTGGAACATTAATGAACAACACAAAATATATTGACGTAGGTGTACGTAATTATACATTCAATTGACGTAATTAATTGAATAAAAAATAATGTTTTTACGTCTAACAGTATATATAACTGGTTTATAAATTTGATTCAGTAATTAAACTGCTCATTATACAATGAAATTAATGTAACAATAAAATAACTAAAGCCAACAATATACATTTTTATAATGTGTTACGGTTGGTAAACGTTTAAATAAGAGATGCTGCAAGGTTGCTTTTTTGGTTTCATTCTATAAACTCTTACAATACTCGGGAGTCGTAAAAGACAACTTAAAGCTTTGCCTTTTTTTTATAAAAGACAACACCTGCACTAATGAGATAATCCTTATTTTAAAATGGAAGGAAGGCAGGGGACCCACCACTTTCCCACGGTAATCACGGTTCCCACGGTAATAATATACCACACGCCACTATTGTGGTGTGTGGTATATTGATTCTGTTGAAGGAATACGGAATAGGATTAAGGTGGAATAGGAAATAAGGAAATCTTACTCTCACGTGATGAGCACCTTCCAGAACATCAACTTGCAATTTGCCGCAGAACTTTGAATATTTATGCGACACGTGTTTCGCCTCTAAACGAGGCATCCTAAGGACGACTCGGCTTCAAATGCGCATTTGATTTCCATTTTAAAATAAAAATGGATTTCCGCTATGTATCGCTTACTTCAATCAATTATCTGAAATAAACCTTGTAATGCCCCCCGCATTACAAGATTTATTTACTTTACTTTACACGGACACAACATCCAGACTCAGAAAAACAATTTGTGGATAGCACAAAGTGTTGTGTTGCGTGGGATTCGAACCCGCGACTGCACTGTAGGTCGGTATCTTAATCATTACGCTATCTGTCAAACATATTGACCTGGGCCAACAATATTTGATGCCGTCTAGTAAATAATTACAATCCCTAGGAGTATTAATGTGTACCCGAGGCCGCGGGTGACTGGACCGGGGATTTAGTCTGTGCCGAGAGGCCGAACGCGCGACTACAAACCGATGTCCCCGAGGGGGGAACCTCGGTCGAGGAGAGGGAATTCCGCAGGGGTGTTCCGTCAGTCCGACCATCGAAGACAAGTTACTCTGCACCAGTGGTCGGCCAAACGACGAAGGCGACATACCACGGGTGGATTACGGGGCCGCGCGCCGCCCCTCTGTCGCCCCGGACTGAGCCGGGCGGAGGGTGTGCTGACCGTAGCCCACCCAAAAGTTACAGTTAATCATTTACTAAAAAATAAATACTTACTCCAATTTTTCCACTGTACAATTTCTAACACCTTTGAATGTAGCATTGTAGAAGAAATACTTTACAGATGGCAAATATCCTTTGATTAAGTCTTGTCTAAGCGGATCTGATGTTTCAACAGCATTTAGAATACCATCAATAAATTTTACATGTTGACCAGACGCAATACGCGTGGTACATTTCACATCATCTAACTGGCACAATTTAGCTCCTATAACAAAAAAATAGAAATAAGATTATTATTAAAAAATAATCCTGCATACCTAATGGTATGCAGGTAGGTATGGTAAGCTAATGCTTATAATAATTCTTCGCGTGGTGACAGAAGTACGAATACAATTCACCACTCTGGCGCATCAGGCACAGGTAATCGCGGCTGCGCCGCCCCAGTCGCCGGGGCGGCGGACTACGTCGTCGTGGAGGATTTCCTACCGCGTGCAAAGTTATCTTCTTTCTTAATCATTTTTCCTCATGAGAGAAACTTCCACCACCATTTGTATATATTTTGAATCCATTACCACTAGGCATATGGTATAATTTTTTAAAATATAAAATGTTTCTTACCAGAAATCAAATTTACAGCAAACAATAAAATATGAATAATAAGTATATTTAAATAATACATTTTATGCATTATGTTTGAGATTAAATGAAAGATTAAATGAAATAAGCATTTCCGTGCCTTATATAACCTTATTATGTTACGGATGAGTTATTCGTGTGGCAAAATTTACACAAGTAAAATACATAAATGTAGAAACTATTTCTATTATTTCCATAAGGTCACAATTCTTATCTTCATTATAAAATGAAAATAACAAATGTTGTCCAAAAAAATATTAAAGTGAAAAGTTTGTAAACTTTTAACTTTTATAATTTTTTTGAGTATTACAAGGTCCGAGAATAGAATGAGAATGCAGATAATTTTGTGTGTATGTATTAGTGTCTGATCGAAATTTCAGTTTCGTCCTAGTTCCGGCCAAAAAATGGGTATAGGCTTAGTTTCGGATTCGGCTGATAATAGCATCGAAACTACGGCCGAAATCGAAACTGAATTTGTGAATTTTTGCGCTGCACAAGGACATGCTCGGTGCATTGTCTTTGCACTTTTTTAGAAACAAGGCAAACGCTAGAGTGGCTTATCATCTAGATTTATTATAAAACGAAATTATTGATTTTAAAACCTTTATAGCCGCACGTAAACCGATTGCCGGCGTGGCGCCGCATGCCGTGGCGAGGCGTCTCCACTTTTTTTTTTTTTGGGTAGGTCTGCGGTCGGCGCGCCTCCGCACCACTCCGTCCAGGACGACAGAGGGGCTTAAGCATGCAACACCCGCAACCCACCCGAACACCACGTCGCCTTCGTCGTTGGGCCGACCACTGAAGCAGGGTTACTTGTCATCAGTGGTCGGCCCGACGAAATACCCCCTACCCGGCGTACCCTCCCATCGACCGACGTCCCCCCCCCCCTCGGGGAGGACGTCGGTCTTTCCTCACGCGGTCGGCCTCCCGGCGGGTGACGGACTAATCCCCGGTCACGTCATCCGCGGCCTCGGCTAGGGCGGCATTGCACGCAGGTAATCCCGCCTGCGCCGCCCCAGTCGCCGGCAGCGGGTCGCATCATCGAGGCTGTGCTCCTCGCGCTCGCGACCCGCCGCCTCCTTCTGCGAGATAACTACCTCGCAGAAGGCTGCGACCGCGTCCCAATTCCTGATGCTGCCGAGCATCTCCCTAGCGATGGTAAGCAGCGTCAGGTCGGCACCGATGATTGCGACGAGTTCACGTCGCGGCTCTACCCAAGCGGCACAGACCTCGAGCGTATGCTGCGCCGTGTTCTCGTCGCAATTGCAGTGGTGGCAGGACGGAGTTCTCTCCCTCCTAGCGACCCTGTACAGGTACTTGCCGAAGCATCCATGCCCCGTCAAGACCTGTACGAGGCGTCTCCACTCTATATGATAGTAAGTGTAGTTTCGACCAATTGTCACAGTAATATCGTCAAAGGCATCAAATATAACAAACTAACTTATATTATAATATTACAGAGAGATTGAGTTGTCACAATTTTAAGTATTTAAAAATTTTTAATCCCTGTAGTTAATGAAAATAAGTGTTTATTGAATAATCCCCATTTTCTGGCAAAATCATAATATTTTATTTATACATTATGCCATATTAGTTCCTGTCGTAATCTGTTCTTTTATGAATAAATAGTTGTACAAAATAATTTCAAGGTTTAGGTACATCTGCCAGGCGTCGTGAGCGACGGAAGGCTCACTTTTTTGTTCTTATTATTAAGTCTTGTAAATTTAATTTTATATTTTTATTAGTAAAGAGTAAAAATTGACTGATTATGATAAACTATTTATTTGTCTGCCCACAAAAACTGACTTTATAATTTACACAGAAGTTTCGGTTTCGGCTGAAACTGAGACTGAAGCCGAAATTAGGTTTCAGTTTCGGTATCGGCCGTAAAAAGTAGTTCCGGTCAGATACTAGTGTATATTCAATAGTTCTGAGAATAGGATGTATCCTAATCTCAGAAAAGCCTAGTCGTCTTTTACTACATCCATGGACAAGATAGAGAGTAGTGAATTATATTCTTACTACGTCACCACGCGGCATCAATAATTTAATTAAATATAATGAACGCTGATATTTAATCGAGTATCACACATATGATAAAAAACAGAGTTTACAGATTTTTTGTTTCCTTCTATTTGATTTTTTTGATGTAACTAGCTAACCCGGCGAACTTCATACCCCTTAACAGTCCATTCTTTATTTTTTTAGTTTTTTAATACTTATTCTGCTATTCGGGATGCCGGGTAGGCTAGTAAGATTAAAAAAAAAAAGAAAATTAATAAGTCAACAATTACATTATGGCGAAAAATAAAAATTACACTAACACTTGAACTTTATGGTATGGTATTAAATGTAAAATTGACTTTTAAGTATTATTACGAATTGTTTGTATGGGAGTATAGAATAGTGTTGTTTTTAGACCGATTTAGGCAATTTTTGAAATTGCCTCGTACTTCAAGGTAATATTAGTAAAGAAAAGAATTAAAGAAATCGGTTGAGCTGTTCTCGAGATTTGCGCTTAACAACACATTCAGCAATTCATTTTTACCCAACAACGGAGGGTTATGATTTTGACAGACTATATGTATGTATGTTTATCTGGTCTCTCGTAGCTCCTCAACTACTCATTAAAACCGGACAAATGAGGTATCGTTAGAAGCGTCTTGATCGTTTTCTGGTTATAAGCTATATGATGTAACACTGAATCTAATATAGCGCCCTCTAGAAGTCTTAAAGTATTATGTTAAAATTTATTATAATTTGAGATAAATATGTCGTATTTCATATCATTGGAAAGGGCGTTACTTGTAGATTTCAAATATATATATATTATTAGCATTTGCTTGTGACTTTTTCCGTAGTTATCTGATAACTCGTTTTTTATCGTAGTTGGGTTGTTTTTACTTTTATCTTATTGTATTATAGATAACGTCTTGTAAATTGGCGATCGCCAGCTGTACGAACCATAGATTGTCAGGTGCTGCCTGAGTCGAGCGTGCAATCGAAAGCGCACGGGCTTGTTATGCATTTAGGTATCTCTTTTCAAAAAATTGAATTAAAGAGTGCAAATAAACATTAATTTATCGAAAGAATTTTCAATTAACGCCTTCTATGTATTATATAAAATAATTATATATCAGTGATAATAATTCAATTCATAAAAGTATGTAACGTTTCATTAATATTTTCTAATGACAAAAAAAAAGTTATCACGTAAAATTATCACCCGTAAGGCCTTTTGTTAACGATAACCGAGAACGGCCCGGTTTTTATAACGAGCGACGCGGTGACGGGCCGATGCGCAGTGTTCAATAGGTTAGTGTGGGTGTTTGTTAATGCGACGGGCACATCCGTTGCAACGAAACTCAACGGATACGCGGACGTCGCCCCTCGGCGCGACGGCAGTCGGTCTGATGCAGTGGACCACGTCATTTCATAGAAGTGTATTGATGACGACGGATATTCGCACGTTTTTATCTATGTCTTTCAAGAATCATTCGAAAGAAGTTAAAGAACTTTCTTCCGTCTTTCTTTAAATCTTCCATGAGAGTATGGAATACTCCATAAGACTCTCTTTCTGATAAAATAGGATGAACCCTTAGCTTCTTCCTTTTTTTATCTGCTGCTTTTTTTATAAATAGTAGGCTAGAATAAGCTTTTTCTTTGCACTTGACATAACGTACGTATATGTCGGCGTTGCGCCAGGAATTTGGTTGTTCATAGTAAAATACTGAGTACGTAATCACTGTATTTATTTGGAGTTATTGCCGGAGAAGTGAGTGAAGTACAACCGTGTTCTATTCTAATCTTACAATGTTTTATAACCTCCGCTTTACAATGAAACGGTCTAGTCTTAGTAACTACAATTACTTTTTATAACAAACAAATAAAACAACTATAACAATTATCGAAATATAGCTTAAATATTAACGATAAATATTCTAATGCATTTAACATAATGCCAAATAGTCACTTTTACACAATTTACATTAATGAAATTAAAGGAAATATTATTCTCATATATTGTTCAACAGACGACACGGTAAGTAGAAATCAATTGCAATGTTTATTGCGTAAAAACAAGCAAATATGATTACAAATAATTACATTAATTCTAATCAATTTTATTTTGATCAGTTATATAAATAATATCAGGTTGACCGAGCTTCGCTCAGAATATTTTTGTAGAATTTATTTAGGGATATATTAATAAAAAATAAAAAATATATAAAAAATTACAAAAAGAAAATAATAATAACACCGAGATTCGATCCGACGCTGTTTGGCACACAAAAACTAAAATTAAAACCGGTCAAAGTCTCACCTGAGCTACCGTAACTCTTGACGTTGAGAACGAAATTTGAATTCATATTCTTTTAAAATCTAATGTCATTGTAACGTTTTGCTAAAAACACCGACAAAAGAACATTTTCTATACATAAAACCTAGCTAGATCGATTTTTTGGACCCGAATCCTCTAGTATGCCAAGTTTCATCAAAATCGTTGGTGCTGATTCCGAGGTCCTGAAAATATATATATTTACAAGAATTGCTCGTTTAAAGATATAAGATTTAAACAATTAAATCAAAGATTTCTAGAAATACATTCAAAAAGTGTCTTTTAAATATCATGGCATGATAAATAGCAGTGTTGTTACTACAAATAATTATTAAAATATTAGGTGCAAATATTTCAAACATGTTTATAACTATAATTGATAACAAATACATCAACAATTTACAAATATTGCCGATAGAAGGCGATATGCGCCCATATTATATACTTCTTCGCCCTTCAAGTACAGAACAGATGGCGACACCAACGGACGCGCTCACGTTATATTTAGCGTATCGTGTACAAAGGTAATCGTTTTCCATCGGCACGTTACCCGTTGACAAACAAGAGGCCTGACTTTACAGACAACCAATTTTATTTGCCTGACGTATCGAATACTTTTTACCGTTCATAGTTATGGAGATCCTTCCGTGCTTGTAAATATAGCTTAATCTCAAATAAACATCTATACCAATAAATAAAATTGGAGTGTCTGTTTGTAATGTCAAAATAATAGCCTTTTTTCATGCTCACACGGTTATTTGCACGACACCTATGCCTAAAATAGCAATTAAAAATTTTTTGTCTGTCTGTCTGTTTGTTCCGGGTAATCTTCAAAACGGCTGGACCGATTTCAAAAATACTTTCACCAATGGAAAGCTATAATATCAGGGCGTAAACTAGGCTATATTTTATCCCGGTATTCCCACGGGAACGGGAACTACGCGGGTAAAAGCACTATAACCTATAACCGAAGCGAAGCGAGGGCGGATTGCTAGTTTAATAATATTAATAGATAGTTGTTCATTTACGAGGAGAGATTTATTTGTTTGTATTAAATAGGCTCCGAAACTACTAGACAGATTTAGAAAATTATATTACTAATGGAAATCTATAATATCATAGAAAGAATTTTATAGAAAGAATTTCCCGGTTCAGTCACCCGCGGCTCAGCAAGGGTAGCAACAGGGGAAACCCCGCGGGCGGTCGTGCTCCGTCAATACTTACACTATTCGGAAGGAAAGCACCCGTGCCGCCGACCCAACCACTAGGCCTCGGCGGTCGGAACACCATTCCAATGCCTCCCCAGCCAGATAACCCAACGGGCAATGACGTCACGATGACCGTCGTCCCGCCAGTCGGTCATTGCGGCATTTAATATAAAGATGCAAGGCCAGAAAATTGATTATAATTTTAATGTTAACCTTCAAATAAGTTTTCTTGTTTTATATTATTTTTAGTAAGATACAAAATGAACGTTGCATTTTATTTATAATCCACGATTTATTAAGAACGGAAATATATTTTTAATTGTTTGCTTGTGTTGCAGAGTATAATTTAGTGCGGAGCAAATAATATCCTATTCGAACTAGCCAAGTCATACCTTAAGCTTCAATATATTATGCTAAGTTATAAGAAGAAATAATATTTTAAGTTGTTATAAAATACTTTATGTTGTTCTAAATAAATTTCAGGACTGACCATTGAACTTGGCACCCATTTACATATCACTTCTTTTGTCGTTGAAATGAAAAACCAAGACATATATATCATAATATTGAAATTGGCTCTCGTTTTACATTTTGTATTGACTTGTATTTACTTTTTGTATTGAAATGATCAGTAGGTACTTATTCATAATAAAATGAATAACTACACGGTTTTTATTAATCTACTGTATTTTCCTACGTTTACAGAGTCTTTATGTGTTAATTCCTATATTCTCTTGTACCTTTGAAATGTTCAAACGAATTGACCATTCAGTACCCGAATTTTTTTTAAGCATTTTTTGTTTATACTTAATTTGGCCAAGTGGGGGCGGTATAACACGTGCAGACGCCTGGCTGTGGGTAAGCGTTGAGGGCTCTCAGCCTGGTTAACTGAGCAACTTTTTTTTATTTATTTTTTTTTTTTTTTTTTTTTTTGTGTGTGTACAGCTGTTGGCCGCAGATGGCCTTGACAGCTTGACGCGGACTATGGGTGAGCGCTGAGGGCTCTCAACCCGGAGAAAAGTATGCTAAGCGACATCGCCCAAGGGCTCCCCCTGTGGGGAACAGACCTCGGCTTGGGGCGTCGCTGGAGGCAAAGTGGGCGTGCCCACGTTTTTAATAGTGACTTTTGCGCGGCGCGGTTTCGCACCTCGACGGCGAGGGCGGAACCGCGGATATTTATTTGTTAAGGCCTCGCGGGCCGTGTAGGCTCTTTGTTGAGCGAGTGTGATAATATCGTCCTCTTCGTCGAGGACGTGACGAGGACGTCGGATAGAGGAGATTTTGGAGGGTCTATAGGAAGCCGCCCCAACCATTAGTTGGTTGGGGTGTGTCATGGCAGAGTCAAAGTAGCTCTGAGAGCACCGTTTCATAAACTGCTTGATGGTCGGCAGTTCGAGGTCGATGTGGAGATCGACGTTCCGTATGAACCACGGTGCTCCCGTAGCTCGGCGCATGAAACGATTTTGTAGTGTCTGTAGCCTGTGGATCCTGTGTGGCTTAACATGCGCGAACACCACGCTGGCATAGGTCATGATAGGCCGTATGCAGGTGGTGTAAAGTCGGACTTTGCTACTCAAGGGCATACGCGACCTAGAGTTGAGTAGACAGTGGAGACGGCCCATCACAAAAGCTGCCCGTGCGCGGACTTGCTTTATGTGAGGGGCGAAGCTGAGTCGATCGTCAAGGGTCACACCCAAGTATTTGGCCTGCCTGGTCCAAGTGACCGGCTTGTTGAAAATTTTAAGGGGGGGAATGCTATCGATAGAGTAGGAACGGGCAGTTCGTCTACTGAACATGACCGCCTGACTCTTCTCGGGGTTGATTTCTAATCTCCATTTCCTAAACCAATTGGCTAGGGCGGTAACCGCTGTTTGGAGAGTCCTGGCTACTGTTGTCGGGGATCTACCAGCACAAAAGAGTGCGGTGTCATCAGCGTAAAGCGCTTTATGTACCCGGTTGAATTTGGGCATATCGCTAGTGTATAGCGTGAAGAGAAATGGGGAGAGGACCGACCCCTGAGGGACGCCGGCCTTGATAGGGTGGGAGGTCGACAACGTCCCTTCCACCCTGTAGCGAAAGCTGCGATGACTTAAGTAGTCATGTATAATGTGAATTAAGTAGTGAGGGATCTTGAGGAGATAGAGTTTGTAGATTAGGCCTTCATGCCAAACCTTGTCGAATGCTTTCGCTACGTCTAGGAATAATACACCCGTATATCTGTTCATGATGAACTGACTACTTGTGTATTCTACCAAACGGTGAACTTGTTGTACGCAGCTGTGTTTAGCTCGGAAGCCAAACTGTGCGTCGGGAACGAGGTTGTTAGCCTCGGCGAATGTACGTAGTCTACTGAGAACTATTCGTTCGTAGATCTTACCTAGACCTCTTAGTAGACTAATCGGGCGGTAACTACTAGGTTCGGTACGGCGCTTGCCGGGTTTGTGGATTCCTATTACCACGGCCTCTTTCCATTGCGCGGGAAAGATGTTATTATTTAGTGCTGCATTGAAGATGCAGCACAACAGAATTATCAAGTGGGCGGGGAATAATTTAATGACTTTATTTGAGATTCCGTCCGAACCTGGGGCTTTCCTGGTTTTGAGACCCCTGACTAACGATTCGACCTCATCGGTGGTCACTGCTGGGATTGGCTGATCGGGGCTGACGTTTCCTAACGAGCGCGAGAGAGTGTTACGACGTTCCACTTCGTCGGCGATGAAGCGGTGATTCGCGGCGTCGGGGTGTAGTGTACTCGGCGTACACTGAAGCTCCAAGCAGTCGGCCAGGCATTCTGACTTTTCATCGTCCATGAATGCCGGAGGCTGGTTGGGTCTGGTGAGAGGAGGGAGAGTGGACACGATGACTTTTTTGAGTGAGCGGGAAAGCTGCCAAAAGGCTGTGTGAGAGGGTTCTAGCTCCTCGATCATGGCGTCCCATTTGCTCTGTCTCAATTTTTTAATTGCTTGTTTAACCTCCCTCTGGAGTGACCGTAGGCGGGTACGGTTGTCCTCCGTAGGGTAGCGGTCATAAGCGCGTGTCGCGGCGTTTTTCCGTCTCAACAAGTCACGGACGTCGTCTGGCAGGCGCTATTTACGATCGCTCGTATCTGGTACCGGCCGCGAGCAGTCGTCCATTATCGACTGCACGTGACTTGTGAGCGAGTCGATCGCCTGAGAGGTATCTTCCTTAGACGTAATGTCTTTGGGAATTTGATCAAGGTGGACCGACGAGGTTGACTTGAGATTTTTCTCTAGCCGTGCCCAGTCAGTCGCTATCTTGGTCCTTTCGTTGTTGTGGCCTGAGGGGCCGGGGGTGCGGGAGGCTAATTCCAGAGTCACCGGGCGGTGATCTGAGTCTAACTCGTGTTGAACTTCTATTGAACATAAACGAAGGTTTATGTTTTTGAGAAGAAAGATATCGAGTATGTCCGGCCTGTGCGAAACGTTAAAGGGGAAGTGTGTCGGCTCTATGGGCGCTATGACATCAAATCCCAGTCTGTCAGCGAATAGCTCTAAAGTCTTGCCCCTCTTATTGGAACTTTGACAGCTCCAAGAGGTGTTCTTGGCGTTAAGGTCACCGCCAATGATGACGGCGCCTCCCAATTCTAGCAAGGCTTTTAGATCTTTTTCAACCAACTGTTTCGAATGTTCTCTATTGGGAGAGAGATATGCGGATACAAGGGTGATAGGCTGATGGCCTGAGAGGGCTAGCCTGCAAATTGAAGCTTCAATGTACATCAGAGGGGGCGGATCCACAGGTGTGCAATGCAGCGACCTTTTGTAGTAGATAAGCGTTCCGCCCATTGGTGAGGTTGTCCTATCATTGCGAACTATATTATAGTTCGCGATTCTAGGGTCCCTGTTGAATGGTTTTAAGAACGTTTCTTGTACTAACAAGATGTCGAGCTGGTGTTCCCGAAGGAATGTGCCTACTTCATCCCTCTGTTGGGTAAGGCTATTAGCGTTGAATGTCCCTACTTTGAGGTGTCTGGGTTTAACTCTGCCGGGAGTGTACCTATCCATTTTAGTTGAATTTTAGTGAGCCTAGACGCTCTAACGTGGGGGCGAATTTGATCGCTATATTAAGGAGGGCGAGGTTGTTTCCCTCGTTCCTTCTGAGATCGGCTGCAATTTCGCGGATTTCCGCGAAATTGATTTGAGCCGCGAAGTTGGCCACCAGGGCTAGATCTGGATCTAGTCCTTGGGGGGCTTTTGGGGGCGCGCTTTTAGCGACGACGATGGGAAGGGGGGCGCCCTGAGGGGGCTTGGGATTACCACCGGTGGGCTGAATTGCCCTGATCATTGGTGGTTTGGGCTGAGATGGTGCGGGTGGGGCAGCGGGCTGCCTGTTGGGCAAGGTTGGGAAAGCCTCCTTGCTGGTTAGCAGGGGGCGAGCCCACGCATTGTGGGTTGGTAAGGGGGCTGGGACGAAGGTCTTGTTATAGTACAAGGCCTTGCCGTTTGTGTTGGGTTGGCGGACTAGCCTCCTCGGCGCTCTTGGGCAGCCGCGGTAGTTGGCCGGGTGTCCGTATTCTCCACAGAGAACACACGCAGGTGGCTCTTTGCAGAGGGAGATGTCCTTTGGCCTTTCACACTGGGCGGTGTGATGGTCACCTAGGCACTTGACGCACCTAGGACGGGCGAAACAGTTCTTGGACGAGTGTCCATACATTTGGCACTTGTGACACTGTGCCAGATTACCATTTTTGTGTGGGGGCTCTACCGAGACCCCAGAGAGGCCACAGATGGTCTTAATTTTGTAGATTTCTTTACCCTCTGCGTTATTCGTAAGGCAGACGAGTATCATGTTAAGAGGGTAACGACCCTTTCCCCGGATCATCCGGTGTACTTCTACAACCGGCAGATCCTGGGTTTTGAGAGAATCTAAGATCTCTTTAGTGTCGATTTCTCTCGGGACATTGCGTATAACTGCACGCAGAAGTTTGGCTTCGGGGAGGGTGTATGTATGGTAGGGAATCTGTTGATTCCCTAGCATGCTTGACACGGTGCGGTGGTCGGCTGATGAGTGAAGGTCCACTCGTATGCCTTGGGGCGTGGATTTAGCCGATTTATAATTTATGCGATTGGTGTTTAGCCAAGCGGAGATGGTTAGCCACTTCTCCTTGTCCCTGATATATAGGGGCGGCGGAGCCAGTGGTTTTTTGACCGTCTGTGGAGCGACGGTGTTGCTGTCCGTGGAAGATGGGACAGAGGTAGGGGTGGCCTGCGAGACGACTGGGGGGACCGAGGCGGCCGTGGCAGTCGTTGCAGACGGGGCTGCAGCGGGTGTTTTTGCCGAGTCAGTCGGCTTAATTTTTGGGGCCTTAGAGGGAGCCTCTTTGTTGACCTTTACCTTTTTGCTCCGCTTGCGGGAGCGAACTACTGTAAATGAGCCCTCATTGGGCGAATCTTCCGACTCGGAGGAGGAGGACGATGAGGCTGAGGAGGACGGGGGTAATTCCGTTTCCATCGCCGTGCTGATGGTCGGTAATTCCGGCTCAAGCGGCAGGGCGGTAGTAGGAGCGCGTTGAGGCTGGGGTGGTAAGATTGTTATTGCTCCAAAATGTTGGGCAATATAGGCTTGAATCTCTGGGATTGCCAGAAGGGCGTCAATTGTAATAGTTTTTTCCGCCATCGTGGGCTGGTGGAAAAAACGTTCGCGGGAAAAGTGTTAAACCTAGCGCCCTGGGTGAGGTGAACCCTGGGTTGTGTGTGGTGCGTGTCCCTCCCAACCGGGTGCAGGTCGGGAGGATGTGTGCTTAACTAGTGTGCCCTAAGCTTGTAATCCTTCGCCAATCTTAATGTGCGATAGGTTCCTAGCTGCTCGGGCCGTTAGGCCTTCGCAGAAAAATGATGAAAAGCCGTAGATTAGGTCCGACTAGGAGATCCCCCAAGGCCGGATGCTCTAACCCCTTCCGATTGTTAGCTCTGCCCTGAAGGGGCTCGGCAGGCAAATCGGGGCCTTGCCTCACCCGGCTTCGTTAACACCGTGAGGTTTCTGCCGGGGACCAAACAATATGGTTTTCTGCCCTGAGGGGGCCAAAATGGGTTGACTTTTTATCTACCAACGGTAGAAATCTGCACTCGACGTCTTGAAAAAGTCGACTCGTGCAGTTGGGATCCGGCAACACCTGCGTCCAAACAGCGAAACTGCCACAGACAACCGTATACACGGCCACCCGGAGCGGGCCACTGAACGGCCACAGACGTTGAACAAGATGGCGGCTTGACGCGACGCGTGGTTCGCTGCGAGAGCGAGCGAGACGAAGCGAGAACGCACGACCGCAGGGGGCGGGTGCGGGGTGAGCGCGGCGAAATAGAGAGCAGCGAGGCGCACGTCCGTGCGCTACGGGTCTCCGACGCGGGTTGCTCGTAACTGAGCAACAAGACGGCGCTTATGCTTATAATAAGCGCGGCTGCCGCTCGCTCAGAGACTTCGCGTTAACATTTTATGGCACCGCTCCTCACCCCGCCGCTCCACAGTCGCCACACCATACCTCGTGGTCCATAATACTTTTTATTTAATTATTTATAAGTAGTAACTATTGATATGCGCTAAATATTGGAATAATAATTAATGCAAACTTATTTTCTAACGTAATAAATACGAAAGTCGACTACATTTGTAGACTTCCCGACGTAGGGAAGAATGCTTCCCATAGAGGAGGATCGTTATAATTATCCACCTGAAGGCCTTAAAATCCACATAAAGACCGGCTATCATCAATTTTGATAGCTGATTCCTACATTTCAGTCACTATAAGTAACTGTCCTTAATAGAATCAATTAATTGAAAAATTATAGCAAAATGATAAAAATTTGATAGTTTCTGATTTATTCCTGTGTATTCACCCAATTATCTATCTGGATGCCAAATTTCAACTTTCTAGGTCATCTGGAACTGGGTTAGAATTTTGGACTATAGGTCAGTCAGTGATAAAAACTACGATTTTTGGATGTTAATATCTAAATAACTATTTGAGGTGTGTATATGGGTCAAGTTTGAGATGTTCATATGAAATAGTTTTTGAGTAATAAGAAGGTGAAAAGTGGTTCTTGTATAATTACACACTATAGCGCTGGCCTTTCTGTTAGCTTGAAGTTAGCTTGACACGCTGCCGCGTGTCTAGACCTTGCAAGGTTTCCTTTCAAGAATATTTTATTAATGGTAATACGGTCTTCAGGTTATAAAATGATAATGCTTGATTATCCGCTTTATCCGATAACCTTGTACTGACGGAGTAGGAATACAATTTACCACCTCTTGCCCGTGGGTGTCTTAACAGACGACTAAGGGATATAATATGCATATAATATCCATACAAGAGAAGGAAAGCTCGAAATAAAACCCTATATAAATTTCAATGCTGGGCTCGATCCTCCTCCATAAAGGAAGGAGAATTGTCCTACTATACCACGCTAGTCAGACGGGTTGGCATGGGGATTTATTTAGAGTTTTCTTTGTTTTATATAGTTTTTATATGCACAATTTTATATGCCCTTAGTCGTCTTTTACAACACCCACGGGCAATATAGGTGGTGAATTGTGAAACTACATGGAAAATTAAGATCATCATCATCATTTGTGGGACCGTCCCAACAGTGGGACGTATGTGGACTGCCCACATACGTCCCACTGTTGGGCTCGGGCCTCCTCCATAATGGGAGGGAATTTTACCTACTATATCATGCTGGTTAGACATGTTGGTATGGGGTTTCATTTAGAGGTTTCTTCTCTCGCACAGATGTTATGTGCATAGTATATCCCATAGTCGTCTTTTACGACATCCACGGGAGAGAGAGAGAGATAGCGAGTGGTGAATTGTATTCTTACTCCTTCACCAAACGGCAAACATGGGAAATTATAACATTTAATATCTATAAAATTAACATTAATAAAAATTATACAATAACCAAAAGATAATGTATTAACTTGAATTAATAGCAGTGTTTTTCTTGTTTTTATATGATTCTTTAATAAAAATATAGTACGTCTTGTTTTTATAAAGCTTTTTTAACGTTTTACATCAATTTAATTTAATGAAGCGCCTATTACAAGTATTATTAACGTACAGCAGCCTCGCGGTGAGAATACAGTTCAACATCCTCTCCTTTGCCCGTGGATGTCGTAAAAGGGATATAATATGCAGAAGGAATGTCGACATAAATAAAACCCTTTTTTTTTGGGGTGGTTTGCGGTCGGCGCGCTCCTCGCACCACTCCGTCCGGGGCGACAGAGGGACGTATAGCACGCAACACCCGCAACCCACCCGAACACCACGTCGCCTTCGTCGTTGGGCCGACCACCGGAGCAGGGTTAGTTGTCATCAGTGGTCGGCCCGACGGAATACTCCCTACGTGGGGTACCCTCCCATCGACCGACGTCCCCCTCTCGGGGAGGACGTCGGTCTTTCCTCACGCATAAATAAAACCCTATACCAACCTGCCTGATCAGCGTGGTACAGTAGGTCAATTTCCCTTTTATTATGAAGGAGGCTCGAGTCGAATAATGGTACGTATGTGAGCCGAAATGATGATTATTATTTTATTTAATAACTAGCAACCCGCCCTCGGTTCGCTTCGGCTTTAGTGGTTTTACCCGCGTAATTCCCGTGAGAATATCGGGATAAAATATAGCCTAATTTACTCCCTGATATTATAGCTTTCCATTGGTAAAAGAATTTTTGAAATCGGTCCAGCCGTTTTGAAGATTACCCGGAACAAACAGACAGACAGACAAAAATTTTTTAATTTGTATTTTAGGCATTGGTGTCGTGCAAATAACCCTGTGAGCATGAAAAAAGCCTAGTATTTTGACATTACAAACAGACACTCTAATTTTATTTATTGGTATAGATTGTTATTTCCCTCGCAAACGGAAACGCTACGTCCCGTAATTTTTAAATCTGTAATATCTTCGAAAATATTCATTTAAATCATATGCTGTAAGGGGCCATATAGATCTATATTAAATCAACAATGTATTTAAGGTATTTAATTGGATAAGGATTATTACTGTATTGGTTAAAATCGCTTCGAAAATTAGCCATTATTTGTCGAAAAAGTAAATAACAAAAAAATGTTATTGTGGGATATCCATAAGAGATAGACATATACCATCGCGGAGTTTTCTGTAGACCTTTTCAATGTGTACAATACTTAGTACATTATTTTGATATATCTCGTAGGGTTCAGCCTGCGTTTGCAATGTAAGCGAAAAAAATTTAATTATTTAAGACATCACATTAGAAACCTCAAAAATATCAGTATTTCTCCACTATTTAATGGATGTTATTATACATATAAACCTTCCTCTTTAATAACTCTATCTATTAAAGAAAACCGCATCAAAATCCGTTGAGTAGTTTTAAAGATTTAAGCATACATAGGGACATGGGGACAGAGAAAGCGACTTTGTTTTATAATATGTAGTGATAGTGATAATGTAATATTTATAATAAAAACTTCTTTAATAACTTTATACCAATTAAGTAACCCATTCCAATGCCTTGCTAATTCAGCAAAATCGTCAATTATATCACCCGTTGTTTCTCTCAATGTCCTCCTCAAGTAATCTGTACTTGTTTGTTAAAGTTTTCTCATTTCGTGTTTATCCGACCCTCAGAGAGCCTTAATCAAATGCTCTGAAAGCTTTATGAGGAAAACTTTGGGGGTCTTGTCAGAATTAAAAGAATCGTTGACTTGAAAATATGATATAGTTATATTTACTTTTATTTTAAGCACAGTTTGCGAATTAAATAACGTGTTAAATTTTACTACAATGTAAATAAGTAACAACGAATTTTTTATTGTTATGCTCCACCTATTGTGGAGGGCAACTGACCTTACGTAGGATTAAATAAGGTTTTGTTTCGAGTATTATTTCTCTTGTATAGATGGTATCATCATCATCATCGCAACCCGCATACGTCCGCTGTTAGGCTCGGGCCTCCTCCATAGTGGTAGAATTTGATGTACTATGATGTTCAAAGTTCAAGTACCATGCTGGTCAAACATGTTAGTATAGGGTTTCATTTCGAGTTTTCTTCTCTTGCACAGATTTTATATGCATATTATATCCCTTAGTCGTCTTTTACGACATCCACGGGCAAGATATGGAGTGGTGAATTGTATTCTTATTCGTCTTATTGATGGTGTAAGAAGACTATTCACCATCCTCTATCTTTTTTTTAGCGTTGGGTCATGGTCGGCGCACTCTCCGCCCGGGGCGATGGAGGGCCGGCGCTTGGCCCCATGACCCACCCGATAGCACGTCGCCTTCGTCGTTGGGCCGACCACCAGTGCAGAGTTCCTTGACTTCAGTGGTCGGCCCGACGCAATACCCCGGTCGTGGGGTACCCACTTCTACCATCCTTTATCTTACTCGTAGTTAGTCGTGTAACCGTGGTTTAAGGATATAATATGAAATAAAACTCTATAGTAACCAATCTGGCTAGAGTGGTATAAGTAGGATATATATATCCTTTCTGGAAGAGGCTTGGATCCCGCAGTGTGGCGTATTTATGATGAGATGAAATGATACAAAAGATATACTTAGTTTGGTTGCAGGTTCTGTCTGGTCGTAAAGCTATCTCTTTTGTTGGTTGGCAGTTTGCGTTTATATCTGTATATATAAAAATGAATGTTTGTCCGTATGGAATCGTAAACTATGCATTTGATCATGTGATGATTTTCAACGAAGTATTGTGCATGAGCAAATGAAGGTTTTTCTTAGTTAGTACGACCCTATCTGGTGGAGACGGTAGATGGCGTGGTGATCGATTTTAAGGAGAAAGCCTGTTACTATTTTTTAGATTTGAACAGAACAACGTGTGTTGGGTCAGTTGGTAATATTATATATAGTAAAATAAAGAATGATAGAAAACAAAATGTCGACTGCAAAACAATTTAGATATTTCTTCTGGTTAAATTGAAATAAATTCATTTTCATCATTTTAGCCTATCGCCGTCTACTGCTGGACGTAGGCCTGTCCCATGTTACGCCACAAAGTGCGGTCCTATGCTGCCTGCATCCAACGATGCCCAGCAACTTTCATCAGGTCATCGGGCCACCTAGTTTGTCCTACACTACATCGTCCGATACGTGGTTGCTACTCGAGAACTCGTCGAGCAATGTGGCCTGCCCATTACCACTTCAGCATGCTAATTCATCGTGCTAAATCGGTTACACCCGTTCTTCTGCAGATTTTCGTATTCAGGCTTCTATCTCGCAGAGAAATCCTGAGCATAGCCCGCTGAGCAACTTTGAGCCTTGTTATGAATTGAATTTTGAACTGAACTGAATCGTATAAATTGAAATTTATTACTTAAATACATTTTTACTATCTCCTTGTCATATCAGTTATTTTGATATCCTCGATACTACTACTCGATAGATTTGTTAAAAATTTTTTTAACATGATACCATTTCGCGCCAAAAATTCGTCATATTTGTGTTCTTAAGATAAAAATAACGATAGCTGTCGCAATCCTGGAGGAGGTGGGTCGTGCAGAAAAGGAACTCCTCTACGGCAATATGTACCGACGGCTTGGTCAGCGCAACACCTGCGCCTAGCTGCGGCCATGGGGTGCTAGAACTGGGGGAAGTGAATCCGTCACCAGCAGAGAGGTTGACTGCATGAGGGTGACGCCCCGGGAGTCTCGGATATCCCACAAAAAAAGCTGTCGCAATCCATCAAGCTATTTGGAATATAAGAGGTGATTAAGAAATTTTCAAGAAAGAAACATAGAGGATACACCTAAAACATAATCCTTCCTTGGCAGTCGGGTAAAAATAAATGTATCTTATAGTTTTATTGAAGTTATTTGAAACGCCCACCTTGATTTTGGATGCAAGTCCTCAACATTCGAGGTCAGCCATTGATCGCAGCTAGGGCGGCTTACGTCTATATTAGACACTAATCAGCGATGCCTTGAGCGACTTCAAATTCTTGGGAGATTTAGAACAGCATTTTTCTCTAAATGTTACTATATTGTGTAATCCAAAGAGTTCAAATCTGCACTTGAGGATCATATCTAGCGTCTGATAAAGACATTCCATCCGCTATCAACAATTTATACGCGCTTGCTACTCAATGAACTGATGCACAATTTTGTTGCAATGCCTAGTTTAAATCGTTGGAGAAAGAGTTTCATTTCTATACATATATATTTTTTTTAATTATATATAACTTCTATACATATTTTTGGCACCATTTTTCACTTTTACACAGAAAATTTGTCACGTCAGGCATGTTACTCTAAGCTCAATCGTGATAAAAAAATAAATTAATAAAGATACACGCTTGATCTTTGGGATATGTCTGATCACTGATTCAGTTGTGAGCATATAACTTTAAATTTTTTTGTCATAATTTCATCAAGTTTCGTTGAACAAAAAAAGGATCACTTATTGTTTTTATAATACCCACGTGCAAGAAAGGGGGAGGGGGGGGGGGGCTGTTAATTATATTCATACTCCGTATTATATAGTCACGACTATATTATATAGTCGTGATGCATTGTATCGAAGTAAAATATAGATTATTCACAAATTAAAATACCTATTGTAAAATTTGCTATCCATTAAACCACAAGCATAGCTATTAATTAATATACCGCCTATTCAAAATTAAATTATATTCAAACTACTACGAGAATGCAAGCGTTACGCAGATAAAGCGCACGGCTAATTCAAAATGGACCACATTTTATAAATAAAACTATTTTTACGGTTGTTATCGTGTTTTTATTTCATTGCCCGACTTTTCGGACACTTTACCAAGATGTGCTTCGCATGAACCGATCAACCGAGCGCAATGGAACTTTAATAATAATAAGGCTGACTTCCATAGGGTATACCAATCCTTAGCTGAAATAGACTGGAGTGATTTATATTGTTTAAGTGACCCAAATGTTATATTGGATGCACTTTATGGTAGAATATATCAAGTTCTTAACATGTATGTGCCAATGAAGAGATCTAAGTTAAGCAATAGTAGGTACATATACCCAGTGTGGTATACGAGTGAAATTATTAAAGAAATAAAACTTAAATACGTGTTACATAAGAGATATAAATCTAGCAAGTCTAGCGAGGACTATGAAGCGTTCTCACAGTGTAGGGTGAGAGTTAAGGCCAAAACGGCGCGAGCTCATGACGACTATCGGGATCGCGTTCAGTACCAACTAGCCAGTGAACCGCGAGCATTCTGTAATTTTATTAGGGTTAAGACAGGAAACTCGTCCAAGCGCAAGATCATAAAAGACGGTAGGGTGTTATCTGAGTACGAGAGTGCCGGTGAGTTCGCCCGCTACTTCGAGTCTATATATAGACCGGAGTCAGCGCTGCTGAGCGTGGCGGCGGCCAGTGGGGGCGCGCGGGTGGCACTGACACTGCTAGCGCCGCGCGATGTGTGCCACGCGCTTGCCCGCTTGCCGCCAAAGCGCTCGGTGGGGTCGGACGGCATCCCACCATTCATCTTTAGGGATTGTGGACCAGTATTGGTGAAGCCTTTGCAACATTTATTTAACGTGTGTATTAATACTGCAACGTATCCCGACCGATGGAAACTTACCCGAGTAGTACCGGTGCCGAAAGGAGGGGGAGGGCCTACGCCGGCTGATTATAGACCCGTTGCGGTTCTGTGTACACCGGCCAAGGTGTTTGAGACGGCCATCCACGGTTGTCTCTATCCGCAGATTAGTGCTCAGTTGTCTGACGCACAGCACGCATTTCGCATAGGGCGGGGGACAACTAGTAACCTATTGAATCTGATGACGCATCTGGTGCCGGCAGTGGACGCAGGGCTACAGGCTGATGTCACGTACTTTGATTTCCGAAGGGCATTTGACACAATCGACAATGACGTGCTATTGTCCAAGCTGGCCGGTGTGGGGTGTACCCCACACACGCTCTCATTCTTTACCTCTTACCTACGTGACAGATGTCAGTATGTCGACTGTGATGGGCAACTTTCGGATGCCTATCCCACTAGGTCTGGTGTGAGTCAGGGCAGCAATTTAGGGCCCCTGCTATTTATTCTGACGGTCAACGACCTCCCAAGAGTAATAGGTAAGTCCATACCTTTATTATTTGCAGACGATCTAAAACTAGTTATGGAAATAAAGGGCAGCTCGGATCACATCATATTGCAACAGGACATTAATAGGATCTTAAAGTGGAGCCAAGACAATAAGCTGTACTTCAACGTGGCTAAGTGCTCCGTACTATCGTTTAGCCGAGCAGTGGCCCCTAGTTAGTACCAATATGCCTTGGAGGGGTTACCGTTAAAGCGCGTCACTGAGGTAAGAGACCTGGGCGTGCAATTTGCGAGTGACCTACAATTTCGGCAGCACATTACAGATGTATGCAAGAAAGCGTACCGAAATTTAGGGGTAGTTCTTCGCCAGGCTAACACTTTTACCAACATCAGGACCTTGAAAGCATTGTATGGAGCACTCGTAAAGAGCTGCCTGGAGTACAATGCGGTTATTTGGTCTCCACACGAACAAAAATATAAAATAATGTTAAAACGCATACAAAATAAGTTCCTTAGGTTTTTATTTATGAAGCAGTATGGTGTGTATCCTGGGTATCCATTACTGTATCCTTCATTATTTATTCTGGGAATGGTGGGATATAACAGGCTCGAAGTAAGAAGGGAAATGGCTCTTGCCACCTACATATTCGGTGTAATGCGGGGTAAGATCCACAATCCGGGTATCTTGTCGGAGGTTCAGCTGTGCGTTCCGGACGAATACATAGGTCGTCGCCGGCGGCCGCCGCTGCTGGCGGTGCCCCACGCGCGCACCAAACTCCTGCAGTGCACACCGCTCGTGCGGGCGCTGTGTGTGCTTAACACACTCTCCCACCGTAAAGATTTGTTCTCGTGTTCACTGAACGTATTCACAGAGGCCGCTTACTTCCTCTGTTGTTTAGTGACTTGTTTATTTTCTTTTTCTTTTAGATAGTGAGAACATAGGTATAATATAGATTAAGATAGTTCACTACTCTGTCGCATTGGGCTTGTTGCCTGTAATGATAGATGTAAGTTTAATAGTAAATAAATAAATAAATGTCTCATGTCCAATAAATCATCGTTATAATTTACATCTACATATTACACATCTATATATTATACTAGGTGACCCAACAGACGTTGTTCTGTTCCAATAAAATAAAAGGAATTCCCCTTGAAATTGAAAGCAGCGTCGCCTACCGTGTCCAATTGTGAATCTAAACCATTATCGAATCATCTTGAACATGCACAAAAGATTTTATCAACATCGGTCCTGTCGTTTAGAAGGAGTTCAGTGACACACACGTACACAAGTAATTTATATATAAAGATATGTGGGTCAGAATTTAATAATTAATTCTATAGCGGGTAGATATAAATCTCTCTAATAACATTAGAAATCATTTTGGAACATATGATTAATACAAGTACATAAAGATTTTTTGTGGTTGATTCATCCTTTCATCATCCTCTCGACGTTCACTGTTGGTTAGATATACCTCTCCATCAATGATCCACATACATATTTGTCAAGTTTACCAAGTGGATTGGTGATGGTAGCATGTAGTATGTAGTATTATAAATTTCCCAGAGAAGGTTGCTGTCTTCTTCCTTAGCCAATTTTTTACGACTACCACGGGCAAGCATCATTGTCTGCCCATGATAGTTATAGCAGCACTTAATGTTTGAAAAAGATAATGATTTCTGATGTTTATGCGAGTATTACATATTTTAAATAAAACTACACACACATACACTTTGCAGTGTTCATGGTCAAGGGCGGACATGGTCACGCCCGTGACGGACGTGACCCGCCCACCTTTTTTTAGACGCTGCGGAATATTGGAGAAGAAGATCCTCTTTTGTTGCCCGAAGGCCCAAAACCAAAATCTTTTTTCTCGAAATTGGATCTACTAAACTAGCTCTCTCATTCTCTCATTTCTCCTAGGTAAAAAAAGTAGTGATCAAAAACTTCGAGAATCGCATGCACAACTGGGACCGGTATAGGAATGACACAGGCATTAGATATGACTTCCGTATTGTCCATGTATATTTGTAGACGCACTAACTGAGAAATCCTGCTCAGTTCATTAAGCATGATGCCAAGGTCCTCCAGGGACTCCTCCAGGGACTCCTCCAGGGACAGGGGCGAAGATAGTGACAGCACTATCTTCGCCTGATGGCGCCTTAGCCGAGGTCACGGGTAACTGGACCCCGAGGAATATTCCGTCACCCGCTGAGAGGCTGACCGCGCGAGTGCGACCGGCGTCCCGGGAGAGACGTTAGAAAGGTAAAGTACCCGAAAGGGTATCCCGCCGGACTAGGAACTAGGAACTCGGTACCGGTGGTCGCCTAAATGGTGAAGGATAAGGAATACGGTGGGTTATGGGGCTGTGTGCTGGCCTATCTTCACCCCGTACGGAACGGACGTTGTATACGCTGACCATAGCCCACCCAAAAAAAGAGATTCTGTCATGACTACGAAATCATCTATGAACAAAAGGTCCGTAACCACCTAGCGGTCTGGCCGCTACTGCGTAAAGTACTAAAAATCATTTCATTTGAATTTTGCAAAACGAACGATGCATATTCCACCAATCACAATCAAATCCCAATTCGATTTGTTTTTACGATTGAATTTACGACGGTGCAATACCTTAATTTACGATTAAACTTTAGTTTATATCTATTTAAAATCGATTCATGGAGTATCTTCGAATTGCTAGTCAGCGATTTTTATAGCTTTAACGGCAATGACTATTTCGATTATACCGTTGACAGATTCTTAGGTGAAATCAAGTTTTTCTTCTTTATTGTCACTTTCAAATATTTTAAATTAATTAGATTTAGCATTAGAAATATTTATAAAAGCTGATTTTAGTCATTTCATTCATTCATCTTAACTCATAGGTCCCACTCATGAGTTCTAGCCTCCTCTTCTTTTTCTTCTTATTCTCTTATTTCATCAAGCATCATCATAATCACAGCAAATATAGTAGGATGCTACTACTGAGCTCGAGTCTCTGATCAGACGAGTTGATGGTTTTATTTAGAGTTTTCTGTTACAATACTTACGTATAAGAAAATGGGTAGTGAAATATATTCTTACTCCGTCACCATAGAGAATGGATGAGAACATAGGAAGTATATGCTGTAGCTGTAAATAAAAACCAATGTGTTATAAAGAAAAAAGTTTCGCATTAAAGTAATAGGTAATTACATTAATTATGTAATGAAACGTGTTTTCCAATATGGCAATTGAAGCTTGCATCTGCTAGCTGAGATTTACATTCGGAGGCACATCTGAACCTTATCCAAAATACAGTAGCATTCCGGGAATACCGACAGAAGTGAAAACTTGAACACTTACGTGTGTATTTTTTTAATCGTCGGGCAATATTTTCCATTCATCCATAAGCCTATAGACGTCCACTGTTGGACATAGGCCTCCCCACGAGAATGCCAGTCGTGAAATATTTTATTGTGTAGAAAATACTTTTGTACATGTCTTTTTGCCAAGTTTTATTTTTCTTATCTTCATACCATACGCGGAGAGGATATAATGTAATCAACATATAATATAGCCAGACTTAGAATAAAAAATTGTGGATCAAGTCAGTAGGTACAATATCTTTATTTAAACAATATCTTATATATAAATTTCAAGCATACGTGTGTATGTCACTGAACTCCTGCTAAACGGCTGGACCGATGTTGACGAAATTTTTTGTGTGTGTTCAAGGGGATTCGAGGATGGTTTAGATTCACAATTGGACCTGGTGGTGTTGTTCGGGCAGGACAATAACATAACTCACTTAAATAACGACGACTTGTTGGACGTGAGACACCTTAGTCCGCCCGTGACCATGAATGCTGCAAAGTGTTCGAAACGTCGGGCAATCATAAATCAAATACAAACGCGACATAATCCGTAAAAATAGTTTTATTTACAATGTTTTTTCTCATCTTAAAAAAGCCTAACGCACCTAAAGACGTTCTCACTAAAAAAACCTGTAGTATATTGCATTATCGATCTACTTTTTTCCTCTGGCTCTTAGATTACTAGGTTAAACCTCTATTAATTACCCACACATGTGCGCGGGTAATTAATGATTTCTATGTAGAAATCAAACCGTATTAACGAATAAAAATATTTAATCGTATATAACACGATTGCTTCTTCATAGATTGCAGGCGCTCTTATAATTTATAAGTGTCGATCTAGTTCAAGATCAAAGCTATATCTTTACGAAATATTTGTTCATTATTATATCATAGGTCGTATTATAGGATGTCCATGTGATGGAGTAAGAATACAATTTACCACCCCTTCTCTCAATCGTGGCTGTCGTAAAAGGCAACTGACGGATTAATTAAGCGTATGGCAACTATGCAAGAGAGAGAAAATTTGAAATGAAATCCTATACCAACAGGTCTGAGCCGTGTAGTAAGTCCATTTCCCTCCTATTATGGAGGAGGCTTGAGCCCAACAGTGGGACGTATATGAGCAGACTTCATCACGCGGAAAATAAATCTACCGGTAAATATACCTACGACTAGACATTGGTGAGACTAGCAATCCATGGAAGGTACCAATATTGAAATATTAAATCGATAGTTTTGAAACTATCGGTTCTACGAAAGATTTCTTTGATTAACATTCAATTGGAGTGTGGGCTAAATAAACATATGTAATTCTCACTTACGAAGTAATAACTACTAATTAGTGAGCTAATAATTACTATCTATGCAAGGCCCCGGCGTGCACTCGCAGACGCCGCTGCGCACTCGCCCTGATGATGAGCATCGGATATGCTCGAAACGCGGGTCGACGTAATCGATCTCAGCGCGTGAGTGTTTTGTCAGCTGCGAAGAGAATACAGGACAAGGAAGAAGACACTGCAGCTGGCCATCAGCCAGGCGAAGGAGAGGGCCCGTGAAGAGCTTCTGGCGGGCCTTGACAGGGATCCATGGGGGCGCCCATATCAACGGGCGCGTAACAAGCTCCGTGCCTGCGGCGCCCCCATTATCGAATCAATGGACCCGGGTCTCCTGTCGGGGCTAATGGGAGAACTGTTCCCGCGTTCTGTGGGGCACGTTCCCCCAGGATGGCTTCTTGGTCGGTAGTGGAGATGGAAACTCCTATTTCACTCATTACCGACCAAGAAATGGAAGTAGCTCTCACCCGACTTCGTGGGAAAAGGAAGGCACCTGGTCCGGACGGTGTCCCGGGACTCGTACTTAGCATCGCCGCGAAATACCTCAAGGATGAACTCCGAGAACTGCTCAACACGTGTTTGAGGTCCGGGCAGTTTCCGGAGCAATGGAAGTGTGGACGGTTGTACCTACTGCGAAAGGAGGGCCGCCCAGCTGACTCCTCTTCCGCATACAGACCACTGGTACTGCTGGATGAGATGGCTAAATTGTTAGAGAAGGTGCTCGCAGAACGTCTCGTCCAGCACCTCGAGGAAATCGGGCAGGGACTGTCAGAGAGACAATACGGGTTTAGGAGCGGCCGGTCAACAATTGACGCACTGGCCGCTCTGAAGTCCTTGGCCACCGAAACGGTGGCCAAAAAGGAAGTTGTTCTCGCGGTCTCGCTCGATATAAAAAACGCTTTCAACAGTCTTCCACACGAGACGTTGAAGGAGGCACTCCGGTACCATGAAGTGCCTCCGTATCTTATGAGGCTGTTGGAGGCATACCTCGAGGGAAGGCACGTGCTCTGGGAGGGGGGCGACGGGCGTATACATCGCCATCGGGTGGAGTGCGGCGTCCCACAGGGCTTGATCCTCGGTCCGGTGCTGTAGAACGTCGAGTTCGACTGGCTCCTACGGGGTCGGCTCCTTCCTGGGATGGGGATCATCTGTTACGCAGATGACACCTTGATCACAGTGAAGAGGACGGACTTCCGGGGGGCTGCCCGATTGGCAGAAGAAGGAGTGGCGCTCGTCGTGAACCGGATTGGTATGCTGGGTCTGAGGGTCTCGTTGGACAAAACCGAGGCCCTCCTTTTCCATGGCCTACGTCGAGGTCCCCCCCGAGGAGCACACATCAGTGTGTCTGGGGTTGCCGTGCCGGTGCAGGCCCAGATAAAATATCTGGGTCTGCACCTCGATTCAAAGTTGAATTTCGGGCCACACTTTGCCCAGCTCGTCCCAAGGCTCGTGAAGTCGGCCGCGGCGCTGGGAAGACTTCTGCCGAACACTGGCGGTCCTGGGTCATCATGCTGGTGTCTCTACGTCGGCATCCTGCAGTCCATGGCACTGTATGGTGCTCCTATCTGATCGGAGTCCCTCACCGTCGGCAACAGAGCCCTTCTGCGACGACCACAGAGGGCCATGGCGGTGAGGGCTATTAGGGGCTACCGTACTGTGTCCTGGACTGCGGCGACACTGCTGGCAGGCGACCCGCCTTGGCCACTGGTAGCGGAGGCGTTGGCAGAAGTGTACCGGTTCCGCGCCACAGCACGAGCCAATGGGGAGCAAGTGTCCATAAGGGGACTGGGCAGAGCCCAGGAAGTGGCCCGAAGAGAAGTAATCCGGCGGTGAAGGGAAGATCTAGAGTCTCCCATAGCAGGGCGGGGGACTGTGGAGGCGGTCGCGCCATATCTCCACCGCTGGCTTACAAGAAGGCATGGCAGCCTTACATTTAGGATGGTGCAGGTGCTTACCGGACATGGGGTCTTCGGTAAGTACCTGCATAAAATTGGAAGAGAAGAGGCCCCAGGATGCCATGAGTGTGGCGTGCTAATCGACGATGCACGCCACACACTGGAAGTATGCCCCGCCTGGAGGCCTCAGCACCACGTCCTGTCAACGGAGATAGGAACAACGGACCTGTCGTTGCCGACCATCATCTCCAAGATGCTCGGCAGCGACAACTGTTGGTCGTCGATGGCCTCCTTCTGTGAGGCTGTCATGACAAGGAAGGAGGCCGCGGAGCGTGCCCGCGAGGCGCTTGCGTCCGCTGACTCGCTCCGCCGGCGGTGACCAGGGAGGAGGAAACGCCGTTATGCGCTTCTTCTCCCACCGCCCTGAATGATGACAGGAAGTGGCCAGACGGCCAAGCGTTGGGTGTCGGGGATAGAATGTCATCAGATGATCTCTCTGGTACCCCGTAAAAGCGCGGAAGGGGCCGCTGTGGTTTTAGTGGGTATTTCGGTCATATTTGTGGCCGGTGAGTCCCACACACACTCCCGTCTGTAACCGGCGGGGGACTAGTGTGCGTAAATGCATTTCCACAGCGTGAACAAAAAAAAAAAAGCACGTGAGTGTTTTGCTGTTATAGATATAATAATATGGATCAGTCTCACGATAATTTCAATAATAATTACTAATTAGAACTAATTTTAGGATCAAAGCTACAGCCATAACTATCAAAGAACATTTGTACTACAAAAGCGAGTTATCGTTGATATACCCCAAATAGAGTAAATAGATAGTTGTTGACACTATTTCTTTACTTTGAACATAATTATTTCTTCTATATATTCTTGTAGTATTACCAACTTTTTTTTCGCGAACGGCGGCAAATGAGCATACAGTACACCTGATGGTAAGTGTTGCTGCCGCTCATGGACCTTTATAAGGCCGCTGCCTACCGCGAAGAAAATGAAGGGAGTGTGAATGCGTGCAGTGAGGTTCGGTGATACTAAAGCCCCATTTCACCATGGCTCACCACACGCAAACATCCTGAGAAAGTTGGGCTGCTGACTCTCTCGCTCACCAAACGAAGCGCAGTAACAAATTACTACTCGGACGTCGATTTTCTGCGAGACTGTGGTACTACCCTAGACGGCCTGGCTCACGGCTTTAGACAGACAACTGTTAACACTGTGGTCCTATCACTATTTTTCGAAATATATGTCGGCGTTGTGCCAGGAATTTGGACGATGATAGTAAAATACTGAGTATGTAATCACTGTATTTATTAGGAGTTCATGCCGGAGAAGTGAGTGAAGTAAATCTGTCCTCTATTCTAATCTTACAATGTTTTTATAACCTCCGCTTTACAATGAAACGGTCTAGTCTTAGTAACTACAATATAACAAACCAATAAAACAATATTGTTAACTATCTGAATATAGCTAAATAATAATGATAAATATTCTAATGCATTTAACATAATTCCAAATAGTCAATTTTACACAATTTACATTAATGTAATTAAAGGAAATATTGTTCTCATATATTGTTCAACGGACGGCGCTCTAACTAGAGATAAATTACAATCTTTATTGTGTAAAAACAACTAAATATGGTTACAAATAATTACATTAATTCTAATCGATTTTAATTTGATCAATTATATAAATATTTAAACAATTAAATCGAAGATTTCTAGAAATACATTCAAAAAGTGTCTTAAATATCATAGCATGGTAAATAGCAGTGTTGTTACTACAAATAATTATTTAAATATTAGTTGCAAATATTTCAAACATGTTTATAACTATAATTGATAACACATACATCAACAATTTACAAATATTGCCGATAGAGGGCGATATGCGCCCATACGGCCATACTGACTCCAGCGCGTCCCTTGCGCTGTTAAGGCGTCACCCACCAAGGGATCTAGCCAACCACAAGGCATCACCCACCACGGGATCTAGCCAACCATAAGGCATCACCCATACGGGATCTAGCCAACCATAAGGCATCACCTACCACGGGATCTAGCCAACCACAAGGCATCACCACCACGGGGTCTAGCCAACCATAAGGCATCACCCATACGGGATCTAGCCAACCATAAGGCATCACCCATCCTGGGATCTAGCCAATCACAAGACCAGGTTTAAGGATACGCATGGTAGCCAGCCAGCGCTTTAGGAAGGATGGTTTGGATAGGAAAAATAAAAAGCATTTGTTTCAAAATTAATATTCACCCGCCCATACGGCATTGCTGTGATCAAAAAAAAATCGGTCTTTGCAACAGGCGCTGGTCATAAAAAGTCATGGCTAGCGATACTTACACCACATCCGCGGAGATAATTATGCTTCAACATGTATCGGTCATTGGGCAATACCTCCTAAAGTGCCATGAGACCCTCGAAGAGTGCGTCGATAATGGCGATGCACGAAAACAAAATTGCCAAAAAATACATTTATTTTGGCTTTACCTTTGTCAAATCAATTAACTCTAGAAAAGATCGCTCGTCCATCCTTTTCTTACAGACGCTTAATCTTTTGTCCGTTCGTCGTCCTCTACCTGCAACATCTCGATAAAACAGCGGTTAATATTTTTGCTGAACAATACTCCCAGTAATATTGCATAGTTTATAACCAACAGGAAATCGCGAATAGCACTGTGGCATGGTTTATCAAGCTCAACTACAGACCCACTTAACCATTTGCTCTACTACTTCCCTTAGTCACAAGGTACATGCAATACCGTATTTATTCATTATTATAATAAATAGATGAGTTCCAAATGTTGTTACAACTTCACAAAAAGAGCTCATAGCCGATTGTGACGTCCTTAGTGTAAACTACTATAAAGACATGCGTATTCTGCCTGATCATGTCTGCCATGAATGCAGCCTGTAATGTCAACGCACACAGTATAAAAATTATATTGCAATTTTATAAATTGGAAGTCAATTGTTTTACGCCCGGTGTCGGCTTTATGAATGTTAGCTAAAACAATTTTTAACAAATTTTGGAACCAGTCGACATTGCCAGCCAGTCCTTTTTCGCAACAAAAGTTGTGGTAGTCTCGCAATAATCAGTATATTGCGGTGGAGGTAATAAACACATAGTTAATGGAAACGAATTAGATCCAAATTCAGAACAAAAAATTATAGATCGCACAGAGTTGTCCTGCGCGGGATTCGAACCCGCGACAATGGCACAATATCTTAACCACTACGTCATCTGTGCAGTGCAGTGTGATCGTAACACGAGTTTCTAAGGATAATTACGTGAAACGATAGCGAGTTGGAGATTTTTTATCTATTTGAACATTATGTCTCGGCAATATCTTGTAAAATGACATAAGTATCGACTACTGTCCGAGTCAACAATCTCCTTTATTGAAGGATCACTCTTCTGCCCTACAAGAAGCCAATTATAGTCAAGAGTGGATGAATTTATGACGAGATAAACAATTATTTTGTTTTAGAGCATATGGTTTACTTAACACAGATCAAGACTATAATCTGTATTAACTAAGCAGTCACCCTTTCGATATTCCACTTTAAACTAAAAATTTTAAAGAAATGCTACCAGTTACGCACTCCTGGAGTAAGCTCTTTTCGCCTTGCCTTGAAACCTTAAGTTTAGTTACCACTTTAAAGAATTTACCACCTAAGAAGTGACAAAGTGCTTAATAGCTTTAAACGAAGTCTAGCGTCTTCAGCTCACGAGCGGTATTTATTTCAATGCCCATCGTTCGCATACTGAACTACGCGAGGACTTTTAAGCATTTAGTGATATTTAAAGTGAAGGCAGCTTATCTCATTTTCATAGCGTTATAGAGGTGATAATCTATAGGATCTGCGTTGAACTATTTAATCAGCCTTTTAGTTTTATTGTTAACGCACTGGTCTTTATTTGCGATACACAGTTGCAGAGTGTAAAACTAGGTTCAAAGCTTGAGAACATCATGTAACTTAAAACAATATTGAGTAGTTTAGAAAGTTAAAAATCAAAGTTATAGATAGCATGGAGGGTTCATTTATCAGCAGTTACAGTTTTCTATATATACCCTCTTTAAGATTTACGGTAATACTAAACAGCACTAATAATGTCATAACCAATTCTACCTCGACACGTCATGGAAACTAACTTTGGTTGTAATACAAGCAACATCAACGATCTGGCGTTTGCCCGGAATCGAACCAGAGAACAATCAACACCAGTATGGAATAAGCTATTGAAAACTTTACCTTGTGATAATGCGATCTCTAGAAGTAAAAATAATAGTCCGATTGTTAGTTAACCATAAATTTTATCGATTTGCTAACGGAAATAATTATTTTCACTATGGTATTTTCTATAACAAAAACGGTACTATTATTATTAGTCAATATCTATACCAATAAATAAAAATGGAGTGTCTGTAATGTCAAAATGACTTTTTTTTTTACGCTCACGCAGTCACCTGCACGACACCTATGCCCAAAATACAGATTAAATTTTTTTGTCTGTCTGCCTGTCCGTCTGTCCGTTTGTTCCGGGTAATCTTCAAAACGGCTGGACCGATTTCAAAAATTCTTTCACCAATGGAACGATATAATATCAGGGCGTAAATTAGGCTATATTTTATCCCGGTATTCCCACGGGAACGGAAATTACGCGAGTAAAACGACTAAAACAGAGGCGAAGCGAGGGTGGGTTGCTAGTTATTCAACACATCAGTACTTTTTGGCGTCAATAGTCATTACATAACTCTTCACCGCCTGCACACCGGTGAAACCCCCGGCGTCGCCTTCAGATAGGGCGTCGCCTTCAGACAGTTACAATTACTGTTAGACGGTAGTTTTCGCTAACGAAAAGTTAACAAAACAAACACGAGCCTAGACAAAGTCAAGATGTGTTTTGCAATAGCTCAGATGTTATTAATTCAAGATAAATACCTTGTTATTACGGGGTCGATCACCTCGTTTGGAGTCCGTAGCCTCACGTCTCAAACGTTTGAACGTTGGGCCCGGCCCGTTGTAGCGTAGTCTGCGCAACTGTCCGCTTGTTCAGAGATGCAGCTGCGCCACCTCTGGACGTAGCCAGCATACCGGAACTCCTTGCCGAAGGTTCTAACGACGTCATCTTCCACTTGTTGCCATGTAATTGATCCAAAACGCCCATGTGTCTGCCGTACCTTTTGAGTTCAAGAATAGCCTCCATTCTTGCTTCTTGCCGTTATATGTTGAAAGCCATGGTCGTCTTGTTAACATTTGCGCACTAGTCCCCGATGTCGATGATTATCGATGCGATCTCTCGTCAGGGTTGAACGGTGGTAGATAAAAACTTTGGTGCCGCAGTTACATTGTAGCCTCCGTAGAAAATGCGGCTCTCGCAGCTGTTTTTGCAGCAGTATTTTGTAATGGAGGTCAGGAGATCCATCATTTGCTCCATAGTGAAGGTCATCCGTAGATCTTGAAGAGTTTTGGGGGCTGTGATCCCACCGCTGCTGTCGGCGTTGTGCCAGGAATTTGGACGATGATAGTAAAATACTGAGTATGTAATCACTGTATTTATTAGGAGTTCTTGCCGGAGAAGTGAGTGAAGTAAATCTGTCCTCTATTCTAATCTTACAATGTTTTTATAACCTCCGCTTTACAATGAAACGGTCTAGTCTTAGTAACTACAATATAACAAACCAATAAAACAATATTGTTAACTATCTGAATATAGCTAAATAATAATGATAAATATTCTAATGCATTTAACATAATTCCAAATAGTCAATTTTACACAATTAACATTAATGTAATTAAAGGAAATATTGTTCTCATATATTGTTCAACAGACGGCGCTCTAACTAGAGATAAATTACAATCTTTATTGTGTAAAAACAACTAAATATGGTTACAAATAATTACATTAATTCTAATCGATTTTAATTTGATCAATTATATAAATATTTAAACAATTAAATCGAAGATTTCTAAAAATACATTCAAAAAGTGTCTTAAATATCATAGCATGGTAAATAGCAGTGTTGTTACTACAAATAATTATTTAAATATTAGTTGCAAATATTTCAAACATGTTTATAACTATAATTGATAACACATACATCAACAATTTACAAATATTACCGATAGAGGGCGATATGCGCCCATATATACCTCTAAGTCTATTTGAAACAAGCCAGGAGGGACTATATTCTACATCACCACTTTACTGCACTTCTACGCTAGCAGCGCCATCGTACAGCTCACATCCATGGGTAAAAGAGAAGGTTGGTGAATTGTATTCTTACTCTGTCAACACACGGAAGCCTCACGTTTGAAATATGTATAGTTCTGTACCAATTTATCTCCTTTAGTAAATATTAAGGTTTTTATATCCATTGCAATATAGATACAAAATAGAATTGCTCACTCCATTTTTCAATCAAATATTATATCATTTCAATCTAGATAGTATGGTGCTGGTAAACATTTATAGAAACTAGGCGCGAATGGTAAGGCAGGTGTTATAATGCAAGCGTTTAAATATATAAATAATAATCTATTTCTTCAAAGAAGATTCCGATATTAATTTTCTACGTGTTAAAGTCTGTATTTTGGGAGAGTGAATTAATTGTAATTATTCTAAAATGGAAGGAAGGAAGGGAGACCCACCACTTTCCCGCGGTAATCAATATACTGCACACCACAATAGAAGGAGTACGGGATAGGATTAAGGTGGGCTAGGAAATAAGGAAATCTTACTCTCACGTGATGAGCACCTTCCTCAACATCAACTTGCAATTTTCCGCAGAATTTCGAATCTTCATTCTACACGTGTTTCGCCTCTAAACGAGGCATCCTCAGGACGTTTCGGCTTCAAATGTCAGGCGCATTTGAAACCGAAACATCCTGAGAATATTGTGGTATGCGGTATATTGATTACCGTGGGAAAGTGGTGGGTCTCCCTTCCTTCCTTCCATTTTAGAATAAAAATGGATTGCCGCTATGTATCGCCTAATTCAATCAATTAATTAAATAAATAAATAAATTTTATTTATTTATTATGTTACTCAGGGATAATGTAGCTTTGCAATGGTGAAAGAATTTTTGAAATAGACACAGTAGTTTTTGAGTTTATTCATTACAAAAATATACAAAAATACAAATTTTTCCTCTTTATAATATTAATGTAGTTCTCCACTCACTGTCACGTCTTATCCTTGCAGTGCAGTCCATTGTTGCTGGCACATTAGTCTGATTAATACCAAACAGCCACTGAGATTTGCTTTGTACAGCGTCTTTGTTAACGTCGATCGGTACTCAGGAGATTAACGTGCGTTTTCGCTTTTGTTTATGCAGATTTTACCGAATGTATTACTTTGTATTATTTAAGAAGAACGAAACTACGTATATCTAAGTAGATGTATCTATTTTCGTTCTTCTGCATATCTTTTGTATCTCCCGGCTTATATCCCAATGACTTTCTTTTAAAGACAACACTCCATTCAAGAAATGAATCGTTGTATGCCGGGGAACTTTACAAACATTTAACTAATGGACGCAAATTACATCCAGATCTATAACAACAATTTGTGGATCGCAAAAAGTGTTGTCCTGGATGGGATTCGAACCCCCAACACTGGCACTGTAGGTCGGTATCTAATCCACTATGCCATCTGTGCAGTCTTGCATTAGCTTATTTTTTTTTTTTGGAGTGATTGGTTACGGTCGGCGCACTCCTCGCACCACTCCGTCCAGGGCGACAGAGTGGCGTAAGCACGTACACCCGTAACCCACCCGTGACACGTCGCCTTCGTCGTTGGGCCGACCGCCGGAGCAGAGTGACTTGTCGTCAGTGGTCAGCCCGACGGAATACCCCCTGAAGAGTACTCTCTCCTCGAGCGACGTCCCTCCCTCGGGGAGGACATCGGTCTTTCCCCCCGCGGTCGGCCTCTTGGTGGGTGACGGACTAATTCCCCGGTCCAGTCACCCGCGGCCTCGGCTAGGGCGGCTTCAGGCGCAGGTAATCGCGCCTGCGCCGCCCCAGTCGCCGGCGGTGGTTCGCGTCGTCGAGGAGACGCTCCTCGCATGCATTAGCTTACTTGCGGTTGACTCAATCTGTATTCTTCTTTCGTAGTATATTCTACAATATTTTTATGATCGGCTGCCTGCATGACGACAATCCCACTTGAGAATGTATTTGTTAACCAAACGGCAGGGAAATTAAGTTGACACAGGACGACGTAAAGCCCTTAGTATTTTTTTACGACACTCACAAATAAGTTAAGGATCGATTAGGTAAGAAGGTATTCTTAGCCGCCACACAACACCTACATACATATATTTCGAGAAATGATGAGTCAATAAAAAACATAAATATATCGAGGGTTGGGTGCCGTGCTGCATCACTATCGGATCGGTCACACATCACGATGGGATAAAATAATACTTCGGATGGCTACTTTATAAACTATATTCAAGTATGCCGACGGATAAATTAAGAGTTTGGAAAACGCGGTGAAAGCTCGATAATGAAAGCTCGGTAATATTTCAAACGTTAACGGTCAAACGACAAACATCAAAAATCATTGCCAACGTTGTATCGAACACACCCAAGTATAATACTTGACGTTTCCGTAATCGATTGATTCTTAAAAACTATTAAGATATGGCGCCAGAGGTAGTGACGCTGCGACATATATAAATAAATAAGCAATAACAAACAACTTCTTGGGAAACTGATATTTTAACAAATGAAAAAGGTCTTTTCTATTAATATAAATGTAATCTTCTATTAGTATAGCTATAAAAAAAAAGTTGTCCGTGTCCGAAGTAAGAATACAATTCACCATTTGGCCATGTATGTCGTAAAAGACGACTAAGCGATATAATACGCATATAACATCTATGCAAGAGAAGGAAAACTCGAAATGAAATCCTATACCAACCTTTCATACCAGCATGGCATAGTAAGATAAATTGCCCTCCTATTGTGGGGGAGGCTCGAGCCAAACAGTAGGACGTTTATAAGCTGAAATGATGATGATGACGATAAAAGAAAAAAACCTTGTATCGTGGGAGATTTGATATATCTATATTAATTTCTTAATGGATTTTTCATATGATGATGGAGTAAGAATACAACTTACCACCCTGCTCTTGCCCGTGAGTTTCGTAAAAGACGATTAAGTATCCCATAGTAATATGCATACAAAATCTGCAAGAGAAATAAACTTCGAAATAAAACCTTATACCAACTCATTTCGATCAGCATGGTATGGTAGGTCAGTTTCCCTCCTATTTGGGAAGAGGCCTGAGCCCAGCAGCAGGACGATTATCATCTGAGACAACGAATTAAAAAGAACTCTCCGATTAATGACAATAAACTAAATCAAAACTTTTTACTTAATTTACCTCATCATTTTCAAATACAGAACATAAATTTAAAATAGCAAATAAAAAACCAGCCACACCATAAAATATCGTTAAGAAGCTATATAAAAAAAAAAACAAACTGTTTAATACATAGAAAAAATCTTTAGTTCTTACAAAAACATTTTGTACATTTTCGATTTACAAAGACTGACCTCAATTTATACACGATATAAATGGCATTGTCTTAACCTAAAATAATGCCATGTTTACGTTCAATCAAGACATGCGTGCTCCTACGGAATAGTTATGAAAACAGGATTATCTTGGACGTCCTTTGTTACATGATATAATTGTATTTGTGTATTTGTCTTTGAAAGCAAATAATCTTTAATATTATAATAAAGGTCTTTGCACCATATACTGCGGTGTGCCACAAGGTTCAGTATTGGGGCCGACTCTGTGTAATATAGGTTGATTCTGTGGGAGCCTACCTCGGGTTTGAGAGTAATTTGATTGGAAAGCCAACAAATCCATCGAACTTCGTTACTCCTGATGTAGTTCATTGGGTTGAAGCGGTGGGGCTTCAATTGGATAATACAGAGGCCCTATTTTTTATGTATTTACCACGGTCCATCCATGAGTGACTGAAAAAAAAAACTCATTTTTACCAGACTATGCTTACTTTTTAAGGACAGTTTTCTGTAATAAAATATTCAAACCCTTACCATTGGCGACTTTAAAAACAAATAAACAGCAGCACAAATAAAACCGAGACTCAAAATAATTCTTTCGAATTTTGACAGAAATTATCCCATTTGGCAATCGAACTTAGAGTATACAGAATGGAAGGATTACATATATCATTACTTTATCTGTACCTATCTCATTGGCGATAAAGCGTAATAAAAATATGCTAGAAAACCTAAGTTATAACCCAGATTGTTATTCAAGTTACGCTATCCACACTATCTACCGGAAGAGGAAGTACTAACAACACAATACTGAATCCGGAAATGTTGTGTTTGCTACCACTTCCTGTCATTCGGAAACGCTTTGTAGTTGCATGGTAAAAAAGTGAAAATGATATATGGCTTCAAACCTATTAATATACATGAAACTTATTTCACTTAATGTTACTAACATCTTAATTTTAGTATACTTAATTTAAGAATTAATATGTGATAAAATAAAACTATTTTAGGGATTTTTGATTACCCGACGTTTCGAACACTTACCAGCATTTATAGTCACGAGCAGACTAAGACGTCTGATGTCTTACAAGTCATCGTTATTGCAGATATTTAAAATTATCTACCCGCTATAGAAATTAGTTATTAAATTTTGACCCACATTTTCTTAACATGTGGTTATAATATTACTTGATGAGACGTAACGTAGTAATAATACAATTTACCACCCCCTTTCTTACCTGTGGGTGTCGCAAAAGATGACTAAGAGATATAATATGCAGATAATATCTGTACAAGGCAAGGAAAACGCTAAATAAAATCCCTATACCAACAAGTCTGATCAGTGTGATATAATAGGTAAATTTCCTTCTTATTGTCGACCTCAGAAAGGAAACTCTACCCCGGCAGTAAGGCATATATGAGCAGTGATAATGATGATTTACACACCTTTATGGGCAGCCAGAGTCTATCTAGGAAGGCTCGCCTGGCTGTGCGTGGGACCGTGCTTGTACCAACCCTAATTAATGTATGGCAGTGAGAGTTGGGTAAGGCAGAAGAAGCAAAGCATAAGTAAGGCAAAAGTAGGATAAATGCTTGGATAAATGAGAGCGCTGAGGAGCATGATTGACGTGAAATTGAGTGATAGAATTAAAAACAGTGATTAGGGAACGTTGTGGTATGAAAGTAGATGTAGTGACAAGGATTGAGAAAGGTATATTAAGTTGGTATAGTCATGTAGATAGAATGAATGAAAGGAGACTAACAAAGAGAATTTATAGGGTGAATGTGAACGAAAGTGTTGGAAGGAGAGTTATGGAAAGTAGTCTCTACCTACCCTTATGGGAAAGGCGTGAATCTGTATGTATAATTATGATAATATTATTCTCCGTGGTATTGGCATTACGCACACCACTTTTTTTCTCGTAAGTGATGATAAAAGACGACTAAGGTGTATAACCAGACAACATTATGAAGGAGGCATGAGCTCAATAGTGGGACAAATATAGGCTGAGATCATCCATCCATCCATCAGCCTACAGACGTCCACTGTTGGACATAGGCCTCCCCACGAGAATGCCACTCGGAACGGTCCTGCGCCACTTGCATCCAACGGTTCCCTGCGACTTTGAGAATGTTGTCAGTCCACCTGGTGGGGGGTCGTCCTACGCTGCGCCGTCCGATTCGTGGTCGCCACTCAAGAACCTTTCTTTCCCAACGGTTGTCGGTTCGACGAGCGATAGGTTGAGATAATGATGAATAATATTCTTACTCCGTCACTATTCGGGAAGTACAATATTTACATATTCGGTATATATCATTATCATAGTTCAGATTATCGCCATCTACTATATAGGTCTCCCTCATGTTTCGGTCCTGTGCCGCCTACATCCAACGACGCCAGCAACTTTCACCAGGTCGTCTGTTCACCTAATAGGGGACGTCCTATACTGCGTTGTCCGATACGTGTTCACGACTCAAGAACCTCTCTTCCCCAGCGGTTGTCGGCTTATCGAGCGATGTGGCCTATCAATTGCCAATTCAGCGTACTAATTCTATAATATACATACATATATTAAAATAGATACTATTTAAATCGTGTATACATGTGATAGCACTTAGAATATTAAAATATGTAAAATGTATCGTAATCCAAATCTATCATCATACAAATATATAAAATCGATCAAGTGCGAGTTGGACTCGCGCACGAAGGGGAACCATTGACTAGGTAAACAAGTGCCTCCCTATTGCCATTATCGATATTGAGCAAAAAATCAAGTTTGTTGTATGGGAGCCCCCCTTAAATATTTATTTTATTTTTAGTATTTTTTATTATAGCGGCAATAGAAATACAACATCTGTGAAAATTTCAACTGTCTACCGTTCACCGTTCTTGAGATACAGTTTGGTGACAGACGGACGGACAGCGAAGTCTCAGTAATAGAGTCCCGTTTATACCCCTTGGGTACGGAACTCTAAAAAGCTGGGTCACCCCATTTTATTATATTGTAACTGAACTTTTCCTGTCGGAAATGAATAAGAATTCGTATAAACTTCTTTTACAAGACGTCACAAAAAAAAATCTAATATCTAATTTCAAATGAAATAAATCAAAGCTCCCTTGCCCTACTTAGGTAACTACAAAGGAAAAAGTCTATATTTTCAATCTTTTGAAATTACAACAATACCTCCCAACGTCCCCATATTTCAATAACGAACTAAGAATGGGGTGGCGATCGACAAACAATTTTTCGTCTTATTAAAGCTGGGAATTTATCAATTTACTTCCAATGAACCGTTATATACAAATATACTAGAAATGACAAGCTATTAATAATCTATCTTATATTATTATTACCATATACTGTGATAACCTAAGGTATCAATAGGGTATCAAGTATAAATATTATTTCGAGGTCTGTAGAGAAACCTAGCAGAAACATCACTTAAAGAAAATATATGCATATTAATTTCTTCCGTGTGGTGATGGAGTAAGAATACAATTCATCACATCTTACCCGTGGGTATCGTAAAAGATTGTTGATTGTTTGTCTGCCCTCATCCCACGCTAAGTGAGGTCGGCACAACATGTACTTCCCTTCCATAATCTCCTATCAGCCGTCATATCTGCACTCACTCTTTTCATGCGCATATCCTCATTTACGCAGTCCATCCATCTCTTTTTGGGTCTCCCACACTCTTACGTCCCTCGTAAAAGACGACTAAGGGATATAATACGCATATAACATCTATGCAAGAGAAGGAAAACTCAAAACGAAACTCTTTTTTTGTGGGGGTGGGCTACGGTGGGCGCACTCGTCGCCCAGCTCCGTTCGGGGCGACAGAGGGGCGTAAGCATGCACACCCGTAACCCACCTGTGACACATCGCCTTCGTCGTTAGGCCAACCACGCGTGCAGGGTGATTTGTTGTCACTGGTCGGCCCGACGGAATACCCCTTGAGGAGTACCCTCTCATCGATGTAGTATTTCCTCGCGCGGTCGGCCTCTCGGCGGATGACGGACTAACTCCCCAGTCCAGTCACCCGCGGCAGCCCACTGCTGGGCTCAAGCCTAAGCAAAATTGACCTTATTATAGCATCCTGGTTAGATAGGTTGGTATAGGTTTAATTTAGAAAGAAAGAAAGAAAATATTTATTTTTTGCCACAGAGTAGAGACGTTAGGAACACATAGAAAAAAAAACACCTTACAATAAATGAAACACACAAAATATCAGTAAACTAAATAAAGAGACATAATAATTATGATAGAATGAATGTCTCAGCTGCGGCAGAAAAAAGAATAACTGCTCAGCAATTGTTGTGATGTCAATGTAACACCACAACGCTGATTTTCAGCAGTGTCCCTTTTTTATTCTTTTGACGTCACCAAACGACGACATCAAAGCCTGATAAGTGGTGGCGTATTTGTAAGAGAATAACAAAAAGTAAAAAAATGGCATAACATAAAAATCATCATTTGAAAGAGAATAACAAAAAGGAAAAAACTGGCATAAATAAAACTACTTTACGGATTTTATCGCGTTTGTATTTGATTTTTGATTACCCGACGTTTCGAACACTTTACAGCGTTCATGATCACGGGTGGACTAAGATGTCTCACGTCCAACAAGTTATTGTTACTGCAGAAAATTTACAATTATCTACCCGATACAGAAATTAGTTATTAAATATTGACCCACATTTTGATACAAAATTTTCTTTTTTTTTTTTTATTGCCAGTGTAAGAAGAAAATGATTCTATATGAAAAAATTATATTGTTTATGGTTAGTAATAATTAAACATTAAAATTAATAGTAATTATATTTGAAAAACTAAGTAATAATCTAGTATACTACCACCGGATCGGAACACGGTCACACTGAGAAAGATCCGGCAAGAAAACTCAGGTAACATGATGCTAAATTAAAGTTAATTTTGAAGGCGGCTTACTTTATGTTACTAAAAGGTTTTAATTTATAAAATATTTTATATTATATTTTATATTTTATTATATTTTATTAAATTTTTTTAATAAAATATAAAATATAATAATAATAAAAAAAATATAAAAAACATATAAAAAAAATATAAAATATAATAATAATTTTTTTTTTATTATTAAATTATCTTTAGTTATTATTATTGTGGGTCAAATCTATACAATATGAGCTCACGGTGTCTTGCAGTCTTGTGGTGGTCTTTTTGGATTTGTTTTTAATAATGTTTATAACAGGATCCCAGCTTGATGGTAACACCCAGCCATCCTCTCTATTGAAATTTTTGTGTTTTTTAATCTCAATAGCCTCGCGTACCATTCTAGGCAGGTATCGGTGTTCTTTTGCGAGGATTTGTGGTTTGTCAAACCTGATGTTATGGTGGGCGCGGTCCTGACTAAGTTCACAGACTGCAGACCTAGTGTCCCGGCGGTGCTTCACATCGGCTATGTGTTCTTTGATCCGAGTTCTTATGGATCTCTTTGTTTGTCCAATGTAAGAGAGACCACAGTCACAGTCAAGTTTATATACTCCTGCATCTTGTAAAGGGATCTGGCACTTGACAGGTGGTAAGAATTGGCTAATCCTCTTCAGTGGCTTAAAATAAGTTTTAATGGAAGAGCGTTTCAGGATGTAGCCAATCTTGTCAGTGACTCCTTTGACGTAAGGTAGTATTGCAGGAAGGCGCTCAACTGTGGGTGGTTTCACTCGGTCTCTGCGACGGGGGCGAGGAACTGGCAGCTTGTTTGCACGTAGCACCTGCTTGACATGCTGCAGCTCCCCAGCCAGGTGTTCATCGTCACAGATTCCTCGTGCTCTCTGCAACAAAGATTTACACACGGTAGCTAACTGTGAAGGAGGATGATGAGAATCACCGTTCAAGTATCTGTCTGTATGTGTTGCCTTACGATACACTGTATGACTCAAGGTGTTATTAGGGTTACGTATAACCAAAATGTCTAAGAAGGCTAAAGAGTTATTTGACTCCAGTTCCATAGTGAATTGAATTTTTGGATTAATGGAGTTAAGATGGTTTAGGAATATGGTTATTTTGTCTGTGGGTAATATTGTGAAAGTGTCATCTACGTACCGCTTGTAGAACCTGGGTGTGACAGGTGAGTTTGATAAGGCCGTCTCCTCGAAGTCCTCCATGAATATATCGGCAACGACAGGGGAGACCGGCGAGCCCATAGCCACTCCATCTACTTGCTTGTAGAAGTCATAATTCCACATTAAATAGCCAGTTGTTAGGCATTGACGTAACAGTTCCGCATATCCCAATGGCATATTATTGTCAGATAGCTTCTTAGATATGGTTTTGATGCAATCCTCCACAGGTAGAGAGGTGAAGAGTGATGTGACATCAAAACTGACCATAGTTTCATTGTCAGCGAGATGTAGATCTTTAATTTCACTGACAAAATGGTAAGAGTCTTTCACAAATGCACTAGTGTGTCCCCGGAGTTAAGAGAGGACTTTCGCAACCTTCTGTGCTAATTTATAAGTCGGCGTGTCGATCTGACTTACTATTGGTCGCAGTGGTGCATTTGATTTGTGTATCTTGGGCAACCCATATAATTTAGGTGGTTTGATGCATGGTGGTATTAGATTTTTCACGTCTAGATGTAATGTATCGGAGTACTTTATTATTAGTTTCTTTGTGTTCTTTAGAACGATATTGGTGGGGTCTGTTTTGACCTTCTTGTACGTTGTTCCATCCGACAAAAGTTGGTTAATTTTATCATTATAATCCGACGTATTCATAACCACGGTCGCGTTTCCTTTGTCTGCGCGCAGGATGACGATATATGATTTATTCCGTAGGTTTTTTAAGACTAAATATTGTTGTTTTGGAAGATTATTTTTGGGTAGACTACTACGACGCAATAAGGACGAGACATCCTGCCGAATAGCCTCCATATCTTCCAGAAACTGGAACCGAAACCGGAACTGGAGTCAAATAACTCTTTAGCCTTCTTAGACATTTTGGTTATACGTAACCCTAATAACACCTTGAGTCATACAGTGTATCGTAAGGCAACACATACAGACAGATACTTGAACGGTGATTCTCATCATCCCGCTTCACAGTTAGCTACCGTGTGTAAATCTTTGTTGCAGAGAGCACGAGGAATCTGTGACGATGAACACCTGGCTGGGGAGCTGCAGCATGTCAAGCAGGTGCTACGTGCAAACAAGCTGCCAGTTCCTCGCCCCCGTCGCAGAGACCGAGTGAAACCACCCACAGTTGAGCGCCTTCCTGCAATACTACCTTATGTCAAAGGAGTCACTGACAAGATTGGCTACATCCTGAAACGCTCTTCCATTAAAACTTATTTTAAGCCACTGAAGAGGATTAGCCAATTCTTACCACCTGTCAAGTGCCAGATCCCTTTACAAGATGCAGGAGTATATAAACTTGACTGTGACTGTGGTCTCTCTTACATTGGACAAACAAAGAGATCCATAAGAACTCGGATCAAAGAACACATAGCCGATGTGAAGCACCGCCGGGACACTAGGTCTGCAGTCTGTGAACATAGTCAGGACCGCGCCCACCATAACATCAGGTTTGACAAACCACAAATCCTCGCAAAAGAACACCGATACCTGCCTAGAATGGTACGCGAGGCTATTGAGATTAAAAAACACAAAAATTTCAATAGAGAGGATGGCTGGGTGTTACCATCAAGCTGGGATCCTGTTATAAACATTATTAAAAACAAATCCAAAAAGACCACCACAAGACTGCAAGACACCGTGAGCTCATATTGTATAGATTTGACCCACAATAATAATAACTAAAGATAATTTAATAATAAAAAAAAAATTATTATTATATTTTATATGTTTTTTATATTTTTTTTATTATTATTATATTTTATATTTTATTAAAAAAATTTAATAAAATATAATAAAATATAAAATATAATATAAAATATTTTATAAATTAAAACCTTTTAGTAACATAAAGTAAGCCGCCTTCAAAATTAACTTTAATTTAGCATCATGTTACCTGAGTTTTCTTGCCGGATCTTTCTCAGTGTGACCGTGTTCCGATCCGGTGGTAGTATACTAGATTATTACTTAGTTTTTCAAATATAATTACTATTAATTTTAATGTTTAATTATTACTAACCATAAACAATATAATTTTTTCATATAGAATCATTTTCTTCTTACACTGGCAATAAAAAAAAAAAAAAAAAGAAAATTTTGTATCAAAATGTGGGTCAATATTTAATAACTAATTTCTGTATCGGGTAGATAATTATAAATTTTCTGCAGTAACAATAACTTGTTGGACGTGAGACATCTTAGTCCACCCGTGATCATGAACGCTGTAAAGTGTTCGAAACGTCGGGTAATCAAAAATCAAATACAAACGCGATAAAATCCGTAAAGTAGTTTTATTTAAAATGTATAATACTCGCGTAAACATCAGAAATCATTAAACTGGCATAACATAAAAATTATAAATATATATATGTAAAAAAAAAAAAGAGAAAGAGTCTCACTTTTACATACATACAAAATTATACTATTTTATCGCTCAATGTAAATAGGGCAACACTATGTCACAATAGCCAATATAGCCATCATATCAACCACAAATTATAAAGCATTAAGTACATATCAATAGAGAAATAGGTACATAATTTCGCATTGCAGCTGAATACCATCAATGCTATTACAAAAAAAGAAGAGTACATAATTAGCAATATTAAAAGATAGGTAAAATAATAGACGAACATGAGTGTATATAGATAAATAATATACTCTGTGTAATGAAAGTGAGGTTAATATAAGCGTGGGTTATCTTTGTCACTCCGTTCAAAGAGTACCTAAACGCTATGCTAGCTTCGTTCGTCAAAGGAGGACGCAATGATTTGTTTACTATACGCCAAGTGTAAGCAAAATAAAAACATGGAAAGTGATACAAGTTGACTAGCGCGGCCAGCATGTAATATTGCCAGAAGCCTATGCGCCTTAAAATAGAACCATGCATAACCTATACAGCAATCCGTGCGTCAGGAGACAAGAAGGCCACTTGCCAACGACACTGCTGGATGTATTAAGGATCCTTAAGATGCATAAAACAAGGTTAGTATTTCGATAAAACTAAAGGAATCGCCAAAACCCACCACACGCAAACACCCTCGGAAAGTTGTGCTTCCGGCTCTCTCACTCACCGAACGAAGGGCAGTACCAAATTGCTACTAGACGTCGATTTTCTGCGAGAATTTGGTACTACCCCAAACGGACCAGCCCGCAATTGTAGATAGACATATGTCAACAGTGTGATCCTACCACTAACAACAGTTTTATAGTGATTGCTTGTCTAAATTGGCCAGGGTCAAGGAGACAAGTTAGTTAGGTAGCTCAAATGGAAATAAAAAGGTACGGCAACTTAGTGGATTGTGCGCCGTCATAGCTTCCCCTCCCAGATATTTAGGTGGAATGTGACCAGATCATACACATAGTCTCGAAAAAAGACGGTCTTCTACATTTTTCACTTAAGACAAGAGCCTTTTCGTTAAATTCATGCATCTCCTCAGACAGTGCGATAGATTTATGACCATAACCTGCCAAAAAAAGAATAATAACATCATTGATAAAGGAAGAGATCAACCTCAAAATAGAACCTTGCCCACACACATGTAAATGACATTTTTTGCCTCTAATTTGTAGAGGCCTAATAGCTATTCCCATCAACTTTATCTCGGCCCATATATCTTCCACTGTTGAACTTGGGCCTTCTTCAATGAGGGAATGAAATTGACCTACTATACCACGCTAGTCAGACGTGTTGATATAGGATTTCGCTTTTCCTTTTCTTGGGGATGTTGTTTGCATATTAAATCCCTTTATCGTCTTTTACAACATGCGTGGGAAAAAAACGTATTAACTTTTTCAACTTATTAACGATCATTATTGGACAAATATATCCCCAATGTAGGAAAATGATATACCTAATCGTTGCCACGAGAAAATCAGGATTGGTGACAAATTGCATTGTTAATCCTTCACCACACCTGGATGTCTAGGGTCTGCAGAACAAATTGTAATATACTGTTCTAGAAATTTTATATCAATGTATTTCCCGCCCCTGCCAAGTTTAAGGTGAGATTATGTAAATTGGAAATAAAGCGATAAATTCTGTGTGATTTTTTTTTCTTTTTTGTCAATGGAAAATGATTTCATTGAATGGTTGAGTAATCTGATGGTTATTTAGACTTAAATTTTGATTAGTTTTTGGCATTAGGTTTACTTTTGGTATGCGATAGCTAAGATAAAATAATTTAGAACTATCGGGTTAAAATTATAGTACTACTAACAAGCCGCCCTCGCTTCAGTACGGTTTCAGTGGTATTACCCGCATAGATCACGTTCCCGTGGGAATACTGGGATAAAATATAGCCGTAACTCGCTGATATTATAGCTTTCCATTGGTGAAATAATTTTTGAAATCGGTTCGATGGTTTAAGTATCAAATCGTAACAAACAAACACACTTAGTTGCGCATTTATAATATTTAAGTAATATTTCGCATTTATAATTATAATATTTAAGTAAGGATTAGTTGACGGAACAAGCTCTGAACAAATTTCTTATTGAAAAGAAAAAGAAATACTAATCCGACTATTTTGCCGTGTGAAATCGTAGCAAGAATACAATCCATCCCGCCCATTTTACCCATGGATATCGTAAAAGATGACTAAGGGACTATAATATGTAAGAGTAGGAAAACAATAAAAAAACCCTATATTTGACAAGCTTTAGTACTACATTCACGGGCAAGAAATTGGATGGTGAACTGTATTCTTACTCCGACACTACACGGAAAATACACCTTTTTTGACACATGGTCTGAATACAGCCCTATTGCGCCAGCCGGGGTGACAGAAGGATGGCGAGTAGCTAATTTCAGTCATAAAAAAGAACGAATCGCAGATATTAATCACTCCCTATTTTGCCCGTGGATGTCGTAAGAGAGGAATAAAGAATAGAAAAAGTAAACTCAAAACAAAATCCTATATCAACCTGCCTGACCAGCATGGTATAGTAGGTCAAATGCTCCCCCTAATATGGTTATATTTTACAATATATGAAATACAAATTAAGAACAAAATTAAATTCAATAAAAATCTTTATTTGAATATATTACATTGATGACATATTGAAAAAAAAAATATGTTAGTTAATACGATTTATTTAGAAAAAAAAAACTAAGCATTATAAAATACGACTAGATAATCAAATATTCATCTAATAATGTTATGATATTTATGTTAGAATAATTTAAATATTCTCAAAGGCCCAGTTCTTCTCTCAAGCGAAAGAAAAACTTCGTTAGTAAAATCTCGAAAGTGTATTTGATAACAAACTTTAGATGAGACATGATCAATTGGATTATCTTTTTTTGCCTTTACAAAACTTGAATAATTACCCTCACATATCCTCACAACATCATTATGTAAGATTATCTTTTTGATCTATTGACATAAACATGTCTGCCAATTTTGAATTGGATTTGGCTTTTTGACGTGAATGTCAAAATATCACATAACGCTTTTAAATTTTATTCATTATTTTAGTGTTTTACAGTGTTAAATTGAATAATTTTGGTGATATTTTATGTAATATAATGCAGATAAAATGGTGAAATGTGATATAATAGCGAATTGGGTGCATTTTCACATTCAGCCAAAATTCCCAGAGAAAACTGATTTGACTGTCAGCACCAAATCAATGGTAACGACTGAAGACGTGAATAATCCATATCATAACTCGACACTGGCACTAATAGCTAATATTATAGCTTATTGCCATTAAACAAGAAGAACAAGAATTGTATTCGATTGTTGCGTTGAAATATCGTTAATAACAAGCAAAACTATTCAAGTAGACTTTAGTAAACTGTTTTCCGTTTTCCATCGACTCAAAACATATAACGTTTTAAAATTACGTGATTTTTGTATCTTTATATATTCTTCCTCTAACCGCTTTGAGCATAAAGTCGTGAATTTATGTGCTGCTAGTGCTGCTAAAACTCATTTAAAATACTTGCAAACTGCACAAAATAAAGCAACCAAAACATTGTTTAGATACAATTACCTTACACCTACAACGGAACTATATAATAAAACTAAATTATTTAATTTAAATCAAATGTACTTTTATAAAACATGCATTCTCATAAAAAAAATAACGACTAAAGCAATTCATTCCGATATAATTTTCACTAAAAAGAATCACAGATATTTTACTAGAAATAATAACAAATTTAACCTTACAACTCCGCGAACGAATTATGGTAAAAGAAATATAATGTTTGAGGGGGTGCAGATGTTCAATAAATTACCAAAACATATTGTAGAAACTGACACGATTACTACATTTAAAAAGAAATTGAAAAATTATTTACTATCAAATCAGGTTTGATAAATTTATATTTACTAACCGCTTACTAATATTGTGTATAATATAAAATCTGTATCTTATAATATTTTAGATTGTCGTTGTATAACGATTTAAATAATTAGATGTACAATTTTAGCTCTTTATGTCGTCCACTTGTTATTTAGCTATATATATATGTATATTGTTGTAATTTAATTTTAAGTTCTCATGTAAGTGAACCCTGTAAGTTCTTATGAGAATAAATATCTTAAACCTTAATTTATAAAAATAATTATTAAATATCAATTATGATGCGAATAACTCTGATATTTCTAAAGAAATGTCTACCACAAGAGTGGTAGGATCACACTGTCGACAGTTATCTGTCTACAGCCGCGGGCCGGTCCGTCCGGGGCAGTAAGTACCACACTCTCGCAGAAAATCGACGTCTGAGTAGTAGCGATTTGTTACTGCGCTTCGTTCGGTGAGCGAGAGAGCCGGAAGCCCAGCTTTCTGAGGGTGTTTGCGTGTGGAGGGTTTTGGTGGTGCCCTTGGTATGACCGAGCCTCAATACACGCATTCACACTCCCTTCACTTTCGTCGCGGTAGGCAACGGCCTTGTAAAGGTCCATGAGCGGCAGCAACACTTACCATCAGGTGTACTGTTTGCTCGTTTGCCACCGTTTGCAATAAAAAAAAAAAAAGAAAAAAGAAATCATGGTATTGCAATTGTCCTCTGTGGTAGCTACGTATACTCCTAACCCTTAAATTAGTCAAAAGACAGTTAAGAGTTGTGCATCGATTTGCATTATCTCCACCTGATGCCCTATGGTTAACAATTACAATCCCAAGGAGGGATGATATCAGTGACCGGGCATAAAACTCTTACCAAAAATTTTGTTGTATATACGATGCAAGAAGAGTTTGTATTGCGTTGATCAAAATAATTAGGATAATAGGAGAATAATAATGAAAATGTGATGGGTTAAAAATAAAATATGGCTAAGTAAGTTACTTTGTCGCGAGTAGACTTTGTAGAAAAGGCTACTATAAAATTTCGGATTATTTAGATGATAATACAGAATGGTTATGAGCAGCTCCTCTTGCAACAATTTTGTTATTGTAATTATGTTATTGTACTATTACAATAACATAATTACAATAACAAAATTGTTTGTTGTCACAGCTTTATGGCGCTGTTTCTTGTAAGAATTCGCAGTTTTTTTTCTTGTTGTTAGTTTGCCTGACGAATTTAGGTTTTGGTCTTTTTAGCATACCTATATATAGTTCGCAATTTATGGTTGGTTCATGATCACTGAACAAGTGCGGTAACTACGTGGGGCAGGTCGATCCCTTCCCTCCAATGTGGTGGAGGGGAGTGATGGCTGCTCTAATAGTTAACTCGTGATCGGGTGCTGATTGTGGGATCTGGTACAACTATATCTTTCTTTTTTATTTGAACTAAATTAAAAAAAAGTATAATAATCCTATCTGGAAGGGCATCGCACTGGAGTTAATACAATATGTTGTATACGTGTAATATTATTTAAAAGTTGAAAAAATAATTACAAGTTTCTTGCCGGACCTTCTTAGCTCGTGGCCGCGTGTCGATCCAGTGGTAGATTATTATATTGTGTTCAAACGTTGTATAAATTTGACAATATGTAAGTGCCCTTAAGGTATAGGCATTGCGCCTGATGCCGCCTTAGCAGAGGCTGCGGGTGACCGGACCGGGGATTTAGTCCAGCACCCGTGGAGAGGTTAGCCTCGCGACCGCAATTGACGTCCCGGGGAGACGTCGATAGGAGAGGGTACTACCTCCTCCATCAGGTCGGCCACTGAAGTCAAAGCACCGTGGTGGTCGGCCCAACGACGAAGACGACGTGCTTTATGGGTGGTTTACGGGGCTGCGCGCCGCCCCTCTGTCGCGGCGGGAGCGCTGACCGTAGCCCACCAAAAAAAAAAAAAAAAAAAAAACAAGGTATAGGTATATTACAAAGTTTCATTCTAACTGCACCTCTTACAATACACATCGCACTGTTTGGCTCGGGCCTCCCCGCTTCTGGACAAGAGCGGGATGGTAAATTTTACTCTTACGTCGCCACCACACGGAACCTTACATCACCTTGAACAAAATTTCACATGTCTTAGTTTTCAACTATTTTATCTTATATCTTTAAACGAGCAATTCTTGTATATATATATATGTATATATATATATATATACATACATATATATATATATATATATATATATATATACATATATATATATTCAGGATCTCGGAAACGGCTACAACGATTTTGTTGAAACTTGGCATACTAGAGTTTTTGGGTCCAAAAAATCGATCTAGCTAGGTTTTATTTATAGAAAATGTTGTTTTGTCCGTGTTTTTAGCAAAACAAACAATGACATTAAATTTTAAAAGAATATGAATTCAAATTTCGTTGTCAACGTCATGAGTTACGATAGCTCAGATGGGAAGTTGACAGATTCTAATTTTGATTTTGTTGACATTCAAACAGCGTCGGTTCGAATCTCGGTGTTATTATTATTCTCTTTTTGTAATTTTTTATAAATTTTTCATTATTTATTTTTTATTTTTTATTAATATATATCTAAATAAATTAGACAAAAATATTCCGAGCGAAGCTCGGTCAACCAGATATTAGATTTTAATAGACTTAATTTTACGTCAATTGATAAGGCATACAACCGGTTGAAACTCTTGCAATAAAACAGCAATTTTGAAATATGGTGGCAGCATTGTTTAAAGGACATTATATTTCTTAGAGAATAAAACATTTCTCTATTTAGAACTATTTATTTTTTAAAACGATAGTATGATTTAAATCCCTGTTTGTGTATAAAGGCTAGTATTCTTCTTGCCTTATCTTGTTCCATTAATTAAGGATGGCCCTCCATATATTTTGGCGCAAGTATTGTTTTCGGATTTAATTGAGGCTGTTTCATATTTCTGTAAACGGTTGTCCACCACGACAAAGATGGTGATTGGCTCTTCTATTTTTCTGAAACGGCCATAGCTTTTTATTAATATACTAGCAATCCGACCTCGCTTCGCTTCAGTTTGAGTTGCGTTACCCACATAATTCCCGTTCCGATGGGAATAGCGGGATAAACTATAGCCTATGTTACTTCTTGATATTATAGCTTTCCATTGGTGAAAGAATTTTTGAAATCAGTTCGGTGGTGTAAGTGTGAAAGTGTAACAAACAAACAAATAAACAAACATACTTTTATAATATTAGTAAGGAAGTAAGAATGTTTCGACTTGTGACCATTTTTTTTCGTAATTAGGCACAATTTTGAATCAGCCTCTGACGTACTCATTTCTTTCTCTCTCAACTTGATAATGTGTACCTATCCAATTTTGACACGCTTACTGCCTATTTGGTTAGAAAGAAAAGTACCCTAGGATAAACCAATTACTGCAATATATTGATAATGTGTTGTGAAGAGTTAAGAATATAATATCCCTTACCTTTCCATAACAGTTAGAAAACCAGCTGTGAAATCACTCGCAAAATGGACAGACAGAACTGCTCTTCTGGAAAGCTTATAACACCAACTTGGATGGCCGATTCGACTGCTAAATGATTAATTAGGAAGCTTATATCCATATTTCGTGTGGTGACGGAGTAAGAATACAATTCATCACCCCCGTGGGTGATCGTACGAGACGCCTAAGGGATATAAAATGCATATAACATCTATACGAGAGAAGGAAATCTCGAAATATAACCCTAAACCAACACGTCTGACCAGCGTAGTATAGTAGGTCAATTACCCTTCCATTATGGAGGAGGCCCGAGCCCAACAGTGGGATGCATATGGGCTGAGATGATGATGATGATGATGATGATTATGTCCAATACTAGATATCAATAGGTTAATGGATGGTTGGAAACTAACTTTAGCAATAAATACAACCATTATTTCTAGTTTTACTGTAACATAATTTAACGATTATTTTTCGCCATTTATTCAAGAAAATGGGTCGAGAACAAATTCCCAAAACGCGGAGATCCTTTCTAATGGCGTCTGTATTATAAATCGTTATGATAATTGTCTTATCCGAACAAACGGATAAACTCTATTGAATACAATATTCTTTAGGAGGGAACGTATTTAATTCAAGCTTGGGTATCCGTTTTAATGATTTTGGGTTTCATTGTAAATATTATGGCATTTTATTTAAATTTAAGTCCCAATAGAATAATTTCTTTCGGCAAATTAATGCTGATAGGATTCTATACCAAGCAGAAGGTTTTATCTTTATAGCTATACTAGCTGCGCCAGCGTCTTCGCTTACATCTTATATTATTATTTTAATTGGATATTCTTATTATCTTGTGAAATTAGTGAATTATATTGACACTAATAATACACATGATTCATCAATCATTACTTTTTTATCTCGGCAATTGTAATGACCACAGCGATTATGTAGAACGTTTGACGGCCATTGTTGTTATATTTTGGTTAACTTTTAAAAACATTAATTTTCTCCTATTTGGCGCAGCGTTATTTATCTTTATACGTATATTTCTTGGGTACGTGTGTATGTCACTGAACTCCTATACGGCAGGGCCGATGTTGATGAAATTTTTTGTGTGTGTTCAAGGGGATTCGGGCATGGTTTAGATTCACAATTGGACTCGGTAGGTAGATTTAAATAGAACGTCTGTTGAGTCAGCTAGTTATCTATAATTTAAGCCGGAAAAATATGTGATAATTTTTTTTCAATCCAAATAGTTGTTACTGGGAGTAAGGTGTTCTAATAAACAGACTCTTCAGTTTTATCTATACATCTATAGGTACAAATAAATAAAATTTTAGTGTCTGTTTGTAATGTCAAAATACTGGGCTTTTTTCATGCTCACACGGTTATTTGCACTGCACCTATGTATAAAATACAGTTTTCAAAAATTTTTCTCTGTCTGTCTATCTGTTTGTTTGAGGTAATCTTCAAAACGGTTGGACCGATGCGGGTAAGGTGACTGAAACCGATGCAAAGCGAGCGCGTGTTGCTATTCTTGCTATATGCTATAAAATTCTCGTGTCACATAATTTGTCGCCACATTCCTCCAAAACCGCTTGACCAATTCTTATGATTATTGTGCGTGTATACTTAGTAGGTCTAAGAATAGGATCTAAATTATTTTTCACAGCTCTAAGTGATAAGAATGGTTCACATCATGTTTTTTTATTTTTTGGACTAATCTTTTCATATTATTTTTTTTATTTAGAATTATAAGTATATACAACTCTAACTTAACATTCCTCCATTAGCAATTTTTATTTTTCATAGCAATATATAGTACAACAGTAGGTACTTTAATAATTTTATATTCTCAGCGATCCACAGTTGATCAGTTACTACTCAATTAGTTATTCCTACCAGGCGCCTGCAGCCCTCTTCTCCTCTGTCTTTCTCATACAACACCTAACCTTTCTCTTACTCCCTACACGCAGTAGAGTGAAATGGCAGAACGTCACTTAACCTAAATAATGTATGTGTGCGTACCGTTACCTAACGAAATACTGTATACGTATTGTCACTTAAGGAAATACTGTATGTGTACATATCGTCATTTAACAAAATAATATATGCATGCGTATCGTCACCTAACGAAATAATGTATGTGTGCGTATCGTCACCTAACAAAATAATGTAAGTATGCGTATCGTCACCTAACGAAATACTGTATGTATGCGTATCATCACCTATCGATATACGGTATGTATTCGTATCGTCACTTAACGGAATAATGTATGTATACATATCGTCGATCAACGAAATACTGTATGTGTGCGCATCGTCGTCTAACGAAATACTGTATGTATGTGGATAGTCACTTACCGAAATAATATATGTATGCTTATCTTCACCTAACGAAATACTGTATGTATGCGTATCGTCACTTAACGAAATAATCTATGCGTGCGTATCGTCATCTAACGAAATTTATGTATGTGAGAGTTTGCGAATATTGAAAACAAACAGTAAGCCTTTTGTATGGTAAACTACATAGTTGTATATAATTTACAATTTGTGATGTAAAATGGCTTAGGATGAGTAAAAAGAACGTAGTTAAATGAATACAACAACAAAAAAATAAAAAATTGTGAACAATAGCTACTTAGCTACCACTTGGTAGATATACAAATTCTTATGAAAAGAAAAAGACAAATTCGTTTGATAGATATTTTTTAAAATAGTTTTTAGATAACGAGGCAATTTAAAATAAAAAGCCAAGTAATTTGAGGAATTATAGTTTTGTTTGTTTTTTATATTGCCGCCTTAACTATAGTTATTTCAGTTTATATTCTGTAAACGACACATAGCGTTCAATAAAGTACAATGTATTAAAATAATGAATGGTTGGTGTTTCGTTATATTTAAAAGCCATCATTGTTTACAGCGTTCCACTTTCAGTCATGGACAACACACCCAAACACTTGTAATAAATTGGTTAATTTTTTTATTTTACTACCAAAATGTCCACTGGAAATAATTTATAAGGCAAAACAAATTTTGCCTGATTAGCTAGTAATAATATAAAGTAGAGCCTTTTAGTGCGGTTTTTATTTTTTTTTGTGGGTGTGCTGCGGTCGACGCGCCTCCGCACCACTCCATCCGGGGCGACAGAGGGGCTTAAGCACGCAACTCCCGCAACCCACCCGAAAACCACATCGCGCGTCGCCTTCGTCGTTGGGCCGACCACCGGAGCAGGGTTACTTGACATCAGTGGTCGGCCCGACGGAATACCCCCTATTGGGGTACCCTCCCATCGACCGACGTCCCCCATCGGGGAGGACGTCGGTCTTTCCTCACGCGGTCGGCCTCTCGGCGGGTGACGGACTAATCCCCGGTCATGTCACCCGCGGCCTCGGCTAGGGCGGCATGAGGCGCAGGTAGTTGCGCCTACGCCGCCCCAGCCTTTTAGTGTGGTGATGGAGACAAAATATAATTCTATCTGATGTTTACTTGAGCACATTGTAAATAAAACTCCTTTTACGTATTACGAGTATATTTATAATCATAAATGTCTGTAGTAACGCTGACTTGTTGGACGTGGGATACCTTAGTTCGCCCGTGATCATGAATGCTGCAAAGTGTTCGAAACGTCGGGCAATCATACATGAAATACAAACGCAATATAATCCGTAAAAGTAGTTTTATTTACTAAATATAATTCGTCACCTCCTTTTCTTACCCGTGGGTGTTGTAAAAGTCGTCAAAAGGATATACAGCTAACATCTATGGAAAAGATGAAAAACTTGAAATCGACCAGGTTCTTATATTAGGTTAATGTCTTTACTATTTTGAAGGAGATTCGAGCTCCGCCAGTGCAGTCAGTCCTAATATGATTTTGATGATGACAAAACAGAGTAATTTTATAAAGATTATTAATATGTAGAAATTGATTTATTAGCGTATTAGGCAAGGGAAAAAAAACTTGAAATAATACAACATAGGCTGTGGATAAGGCCAATCTGTTTGGCCAGTATGGTATAGTAGGTGCGGTTGCCCGGACCAGGGAATAGTCCTTATTCCATAAAGAGGCTGACTGCGCGAGGCCGATGCCCCTTTCGGTAAAAGGGAATCAGTACCAGTGGTCGGCCCAATAGCGTAGGGGAAGGAATACGACTGGTAATGAGCCCCACCGCCCTGTCGTCACCCCGGACGGGATGGACGACATGCAGTCGCACCACAGCCTGCCGAAGAAAAATGGTACATTAGGTAGGTAAATAGAAGTAGTTTGCTTGCAATTCAAGTGGATCTAATGTTGTTATCTGTATTAAACATTACACATACATAATATAATAAATCATCCACTCTTTCATGGGTCAGTCCCCAGTCTGAGAAGCTATTTGACCTGGTGTCACCGTCATCGTTTCACCAGCTTACTACTCGACACCGTAGTAGGGTTTATCTATTTTATGTGGTAACCTTATTGTCTTCATTTGTATGTTTCTAGCTATCGTTTCTGCCACATACATGTAGGATCTGAAGGGACCTACTGCTGTTGCCCGATGGACGCAAGTTCTTTCGTAAACTCGGTTTAAGAAAAGCACCTTCTTCATGATTGGCAGCGGTTAGCTGTGCCCTTGGTATTGCAAATACGCTGCATCGGCAATAAAAAAAAAAAAAATCCTTAAAAAAAAAATAATATAAAGAAGAAGTATAGTCATATACATATGAATCCATATTATTAGATTAACGATCATGCTAAATTGAACTATTAGTTTTATCTATACATTCTCAACTTGCAACCCGCTCTAGCTTTGCCTAGACTTTAGTTGTCTCACCCGCATGGTTCTCGTTGCCGTGGGAATACCGGGACAATATATAGTCTAAGTAACTCCTTTATACACGCACATAGCTATTTGCTAGTAAAATGTTATCAAAATCGGTCTAACCATTTTGAAGATAGTTTTAGGCATATGTGTCTTGCAAATAACAATGAGCGTGGAAAAAAAAATTGACATTCCAAACAGACACTTCATTTATTTGTATAGATATGTCAAAGAAAATATTTCAACTCTTTTTGTGAGACGGTATTAAATATATCAAAATAAAACTTCACAAAGATAATGCAAAAGATATTTATAATTCAAATATCTGTTCGCATAAATTAACCCAAGTTTCGTTCTAAAAGAAAAAAAACTTCGTTTGCAAAATATCAAAGCCTTTTGATGATAAACTTTAGATCCGACAGCGATAAATTAGATTTCGCCACTTTGTCATAACTTTTTTTTTAAAGACGCCTTAAATAAATGCGTAAAAATCTATAATATTATTTCTTCTCGACTCTGATACGAGGCAAAGTCAGGAGTTTGAGTTCCTTCTTTATGTAGAAATTAGTCTGTTATGCCACGATAGTTGAACAGCAACAGGGTTCCATTTTGAATGTTCTTTTACTGGCAGTAATATTACTCGCCCAAATCCCTTAATAGATTGTTATAATACTTCATCATTTGAGCTCATATACGTCCCACTGTTGGGCCCGAGCCTCCTCAATAATAGAAGGCAAATTGACTTACTATACCATGCTGGTTAGACATGTTGGTTTTATCAGCTGATAATCGTCCTACTGCTGGGCTCGGGCCTCCTCCCAAATAGGAGGGCAACTGACCTACTATACCATGCTGATCAAATGAGTTGGTATAAGATTTTATTTCGAATTTTAGAAAGAAAGAAAGAAAAACATTTATTTTGTTCTCGTTGGATCTTATAAAAACAAAACTAAAAAGAGCTTCTTACATAAATTGAAATAATTTAAACGAGGAACAAAAAAGGCTATTGGCTCATCTCGTGCTACTTCTACTTAGAGAAATAGCGCTGGTATTCTGCCAATACCTGGTATATATACATATGATAAAAATAATTATAAAAAACTTAATTAGTATGATAATGTGCATGTGTGAATGTGCGTGTATGTTTGGTATGTATGGCTGTGTAACGATGTAATGCATTTTAAATACGATGCATACATATATGATATAGATAAAATATAAAACAATAAAATATGTATGTTATTGTATACTGATTTACTCGATACTTCAAACACATTTATGGTCAAGAGGACAGAATAGTGTTGAATTCCGCACTAGATATGCTAATGAATTTGCAAATTAAATAGGTATAGTTTAGACTTTTTTTTAAAACAATTTAACGATTTTGAATCACGTAAGGGTGGAGGTAAGTCATTCCAACATTTTGTGGCGGAAAATTTAAAACTACCGCGGAATGAAGATGTGCGATGTATTGGAGTATTAAAAAGGTATGATGAAGCTCTGGTTTTTTGACAAGCTCTAGTTTGAGACAATTGATCGCCCCAACGTACAAGAGTAAGTATCTGGTAATTCTACAATATCCCGTTGAATTTTACTCAATACCTCTTCCAGCTCCATAATCTTTTCATCGTAATCGTTACGTTTCACAGGTGGGTTGGCGACCGTAGTCAGATGTCATACATTGCCCCAAAAAGAGCTGCTGTCCACTCTCTCGGTGAGTCTTTAGCAGGTTCTAACGACTCCCACAGGTAAGCAAGGAGTGGCGACAATTGTATTCTTATCCCGTTATCTGTGGGTACGGTAGTGCCCCCGCCAAGTCGAGCAAAAATCGAGAAAAACGCATAACGCAAAAATGTCGTAACATACTTTTCTTAAACCAATTCAGGCCATTTTCGACCCCCTATAACTTCGTTGTGAATAAAATTAGAAGTCTGATTTTTAGTAACCCAGCAGGCATTATATACACAAGATATATTTAAAATTTCATTCAATTTAACCTCTTGGTTTAAGAATTATAACTAGTCAAAGTTTCGCAATTTTGTCACTCACTGACTGTCTGATTATACTTACATACTAGCAATCCGCCCTCGCTTCGCTTCGGTTATAGGTTATAGTCGTTTTACCCGCGTAAAATATAGACTAGTTTACGCCCTGATATTATAGCTTTCCATTGGTGAAAGAATTTTTGAAATCGGTCCAGCCGTTTTGAAGATTACCCGGAACAAACAGACAGACAGACAGACAAAAATTTTTAATTGCTATTTTAGGCATAGGTGTCTTGCAAATAACCGTGTGAGCATGAAAAAAGCCTATTATTTTGACCTTACAAACAGACACCAATTTTATTTATTGGTATAGATACAGGTATATTGATTAATTTACTGCAAATGTAACTTTGTAATCCTATATAGGGATTACAAAATTATTTATGTAGTTAGTGTATCTTAGAAATTGGACCAAAATTGCAATTCCTTATAATTTTCCCTTCATTTATATACTAAATGTATTCTAAATTTGAAGCTTATATATCCGCTAGAAGTGATAATGATTGATGATCGGTCAGTCAGGTCGGTCGGTCAGGTCGGTCAGTCAGGTCGGTCAGTATATACAAACGAGCTAACAGCACCCCCGATGGTAACTAATACTGATCATTGACCTTTGCTAAGTCACTGCCTACCGTGAAAAAAGTGCAGGAAGGGTGAATGAGGTTGAGTGATAGGTGAGCCATCACCAAAACCAACCACATGCAACCTTGGAAAGTTGAGCTTTCAGTCTTGCTCACCAAACGAAGTGCCATTTTTTTTTTTTTTTTTTTATTGCAAACGGTGGCAAACGAGCAAACAGTACACCTGATGGTAAGTGTTGCTGCCGCTCATGGACCATAACAAGATTAACCAATAATAGATTGATACCAATAATAGATCAATTTTCTGCGAGAGTATGGTACTACCGTATAATTTTGATTTGATTTGACTTGATTCTAGTGCCACTAGCACAAATAGTTATAAAATCGAGATAGGCTATAACACTAGCACGCAGTTAATAAACTTGTATTCCCACTCCTACAACCCACATATATATAAGTAAATCAATTTTGTACGCTATATATAACTGCGATATCTCAGTTCAACCTGTTGTGTCAGTATCGATAAAGATATTAAAAATGATCAATTTAAAATTAAGTCTTGTGTTTGTATTGGTTTTTAACTGGATTCAATGTGAGTAATAAATATGTATAATCTTTAAACGAACTATTCTCATTTATATATTTGTATATTTCAGATTGCATGTATTTTTTATAATTACCGTGTACTGATGGAGTAAGAATACAATTTATCATATCCTTGCTTGCCCGTGGATGTCGTAAAAGACGATTATACTGTGCAGAATATCTATGCAAGAGAAGAATCATTTGAAATAAAACCCTAAACTAATCCCTTTAGGGTTTCATTTCGAGAGTTTGAGTAAAATTTGGTTACAATACAAATGAATAAAATATTAAATAAAATATTAAAATGAATATAATATTTTAATCTATATTAAATATAAAACAGTTATCTTTATTCTATACTAATATGTAAAGCTGAAGAGTTTATTTAAACGCGCTAATCTCAGAAACTACTGGTCTGATTTAAAAAAGTCTTTCAGTGTTAGATCGCCCATTTATCGAGGAAGGCTATAATATTATCGCGCTAAGACCAACAGGAGCAAAGCATCAATGAAGAATGTTTCTAAATCGGGATTTTCTTTGCCTTTTGAGAACTTCCGCTACGTAAGCGGCAAAATTTTCGAAAAAATCATGTGTGGCAGAATCGTATTATTAAAAAATGTTTTCACCTACGAAAACAAAGTCTTAGGTTAAAAAGTTAGAGTGGGCCCAAATTATCTATACCATGTGGACGAAGTTGCGAGCAGAAGCTAGTAATATAATAAATTGTCGGCAAAATAATATATTTTCAGACTATAGTGCTATGCTACTACATGCCAGGACTATAACACCTTTGTGTCTGTGGAATCGCTTAATTTCATGATGTCGAGCTCGCTTTTGTTATGTTTTCAGGGCATGATCTATTTCTATTCTAAGACTACCTACTCCATTTCTAGTCACTCTAGAAGCCAATCCTAATATACTAATAAGACTATTAATATTATAAATAATATCTCTCTGACTGGTCATTAGTGCGATTAACACATGATGGTAGCTCGTCGCGTAGAATTAACAATAAAAGTAAAGAAAGATTTCGCGCAAAAATTAAATGTTCGAGCACTATAAATATGTGAACTGCTGTTGTTATGATAATGAATCGACGTGTTAATGAATTCAAATATATTTGGTTCGATGCGGAGAAAGAGATATCAAGTAATTTAAAAAAATAATCCCTTATCATTCACGATAAATGTTTACGTAAATATAATGATAATTTCATAAAAATAAGTATTTTTAGGAAAGTTGTTGAGCACTAATATTTTTATTATGTAGATCTGAGATTTATACCCAGAAAATAAATTTCTATCTCTAATTATGTCTAATTTTACTTACGAAATTAATTTCTAAGCGCACCCATAATGTTTGACAGGTAGGAACAATTTGTATGGGAAAACAAAATAGTTCTTGCACACTTATACTGCTAAGGCCATTAAAGCGAGAAGAAGAAGAAAAAAAATGTTCTATTTTACTATTTTTTTTTTGCAATTTTATTTATATTTTCTCACCTTTTCAAGTCATAGAACTTCTACAAACATTTTAAAACCAAAATTAGGCAAATCGGTTCTGCCGTTTTCGATTTTTTATGTGACTAACGCACGTCAATTTATTTTTTTATATATAAATGTAAATAAATGTAATGTAGTAACGAAGTAGTAATACAATTCACCATTCCTTATCTTGTCCGTGGATCTCATAAAAGTCGACTGAAGTATATCATATGCATACAACGTCTTTGCAAGAGAAGAAGAACTCGAAATAAAACCTTAAACCAAATCGTCCATCGTGGTATAGTAGTTCAATATGCCTATTATGAAGGAGGCTCGAGCCTAGCTGTGGAGTGTATATGAACTGAGACACTGTATACTGTATCTGTGATTTCTTACTTTCAGGTGAAGAATTATGTCATATTGACGATGAACAATGTATAACACCGATAGCGAGATATATTTTTGGTAAAGTGCTAACAGGAGTTAAAAATGTTGTTGATCCTATAGAGCCATTGATAATACCCGGCGTGAGCAACGAAATACCAGGATTCAAATATGAGATAACAAACGCTACCTTTACGGAACTGAAAAATTGCGCTCCAGAGGAGAAGTAAGTATAGTTATCATTCTTGTGTCTATATCTCGAACGGTCCTGTGCCACTTGAATTCAATGGTTCCCTACGACTTTCAAGATATCATCAGTCCACCTAGTAGGGGGTCGTCCTACGCTGCGTCATACGATTTGTCTCAATCATTGTCTTCTTTGATTATCTCAATCATAGGCTTGTTAATCTATGCTCTAATAAGTAAAATTGCTAAGTAAGGTAGGTTAACGGTACTTCTCTGCGTAGAATAAAAATAGTCTTACTCTACATCTGTAGAGATGTTACCATTTCTAACTTGTCCGTGGTAATAGTGAAAGTTAATAGGAGAAAGTATTCCGTGTGGTGACGGAGTAAGAATACAATTCACCACCCCCTATCTTACCCGTGGGTGATCGTACGAGACGACTAAGGGAGATAAAACGCATATAACATCTATGCGAGAGAAGGCAAACTCGAAATAAAACCCTATACCAACACGTCTGACCAGCGTGGTACAGTAGGTCAATTACCCTTCCGTTATGGATGAGGCCCGAGCCCAACAGTGGGACGTATATGGGCTGAAATGATGATGTTGATGATGAATAGGAGAAAGAGCAGCAGCGCTTTTTTTGAAAATGTATAACATTTTACTGCGATCTCCAATCCGCTTGCAAAGTGTGGCGACTATACCAATAACCCTACTTAATAAATAATTGTACCTTGTGACGTTTTATTCCCTAATAAAAAGGCTTTACCTCCAGCAGTGGGTAGTGAAAAACTATATGATAATAACATTAATAATGAATAATGAAGTAATACTATAAAAAAGGAGAAAAACGAAACGTACTACAAGAATATTTGTTTACGGGTGACTGGATCGGGGAATAATCCTTCACTCATAGAGAGTCTGATCGCGTGAGGGTGAAGCCCCATGGGGAGTTGGAGAGAAAGGGTATACGAAAAGATATCACGCGGGACTTGCCACGGACGTCAAGGGTTCTGTACCAGTCGTCGGTCGAATTGCAAAGCAGAGGGAATACGGTGGGTTATGGAATGGAAGACAGACAGGATAGACGACATAAGGCCGCACAATAGCCTGTCAAAAAAAATAAGAAAGTATTTATGAGTTTTAAACTAGCTGAATACCTTAAATTGTGTTATTAGACAAAACTATTACACATAGTTCATATGCCACTTACAATCTTATAACTGTACCATATTAAAATGACACAATCCACCCATTTCCTGATTTAAGTAATTTTCACGTAAAACACTGACAAACTTCGTATGGTGACACAATAAAATTACTTCGTAACGAGTTTATCAATTGTTAATCGTGCAGCTATAACAAGACAAGGAAAAAATCATATTTAAGCTTCGGAGCTTTTCTAATTTAAGCGTCTTTGAAAAATTTAATTTTATGAAAATAATAGCCAGGGCAATTTTGGATGCATCTGCTAGTCTCTATATGTTCGCAATTCTGATGAAATTTACTAGCACAAAGTTGGTGTTACAAAGAGTAATAGAGGAAGCGTTTAAATACAATAAATAAATTTGAGCAAAAAATTAAAACCATCCATAAAATTGTAATTTTCATTCAAGAAAGGAAATATATAATATTAATATGTTTGATGAAAATTGAAGAACTCTGACATCACTAATATTAAAGAAAGAATGGTGTAAATACGTACATTTCAAACCGAACTCTGCCACGAGCGTAGCTACGGTCAAAGGAATGAAATAGTCATATAGTTTATAAGAACTCCAAATCCAACTCCAACTTTCTGTGCTATGAGGGAATAAGTTTAAATTTCATCACCCCCTCTCATAGCCCGTGGGTATCATAAAAGACGACTAAGAAATAAGATATGCAGATAACATCTATGGAAGTGAAACAATTTTTGGAGGAGGTCCGATAATGGAAATTATGTGAGCTGAAATAATGAAGACTTCCCATACTCTTTGGCCACGTATCTGCTGCTTTAAATGAAAGTCCACATTTTTTTATTTATTTGCCTGTAACATCTATACCAATAAATAAAATTGGAGTATCTGTTTGTAATGTCAAAATAATAGGCTTTTTTCATGCTCACACGGTTATTTGCACGATACCTATGCCTAAAATAGCGATTAAAAAATTTTTGTCTGTCTGTCTGTTTGTTCCGGGTAATCTTCAAAACGACTGAACCGATTTCAAAAATTCTTTCACCAATGGAAAGCTATAATATCAGGGTGTAAACTAGGCTATATTTTATCCCGGTATTCCCACGGGAATGGGAACTACGCGGGTAAAACGACTATAACCGAAGCGAAGCGAGGGCGGGTTGCTAGTTAAAAATAATATATTAAATTGTAATATTAAAAATAATTATAATGTAATATTAAAATTTTTTTATGTCTTAAATAAACAGAATAACTTGGTAATCGCATGAAAACACAATGTACCTCACAAGTAATAGATATTATATTAAATTGTACTAAACATAGTGCCTGCCATGACTAGGGCTCATTTTTCTTCGCCATATGAGGAATAATGCCGTAATCGCCACGTATGCGAGGCGGGTTGGTTTCGCAGTAAGATACAATACATTTCCCCGGCAAGAGCTGCTGCCCACTTTTCTGTTGAATTTTTTTTTTAAATGACAACGCCTTGCACTAGTATTGCCCAAATGCAAGACCAAGACGAGACTTGGACCAGTCTTGGTCTTGGTCTTGCAACAACACACCTGGTCTCGTCTTGGTCTTGGTATTGCGCACCCGAGTCTTGGTCTTGGTATTGCAGCAAGAGTCTCGCAAGGTCTTGCAAGTCTTGCAGTTGGAATAACGTAACAGTTATTTATCATGGCAAGGAAAAATCCAACTAAATTAATCAAATATCATCCTATCCTCGCTCGACGGATTTCGGGGCCTTCCTCACCATCCTGGGGGCCTCGATACGGCGACTGGCACCGCGCCAAGTCTTCGTTCTGGGGGACTACAACGCCAAGTCCACGACGTGGGGGTCCCCCAGGACGAATGACCGCGGGCGGGCGGTCGAAGAGTGGGCGGCGGCACTGGGCCTCTGTTTGCTGAACAGGGGCTCGGTGCAAACGTGCGTGCGGCAGCAGGGCGGGTCGATAGTGGACTTGTCGTTCGCTAGCCCTAATGTCGCAGCACGTGTGAGGAGCTGGTGCGTCCAGGAGGAGGTTGAGACCCTATCCGACCACCGATACATCCGGATAGAGGTCTCCCGGACCCTCCTGCAGCCCAGCAGGGGTCACACGGCGGACGGAGCTCCCGCGTTTCCGCGGTGGGCTGTGGGTCGATTGGATCGGGACCTGTTGGCCGAGGCAGCCATCGTTCAGTCATGGCTGTCCTCACCGCCCCAGGCGGACGGGGTGGATGCCGAGGCTGGCCGCATCCGCTGTGCGTTAACGCAGATCTGCGATGCGGCCATGCCCCGTGTGCGGCGCCTGCCCCCGAAGAGTGCGGTCCCCTGGTGGTCCCGAGAATTGGCGGACCTTCGGGCCGCGTGCATACGTGCCCGAAGGGCCTACACCCGCAGCCGAGCGCGTCACCGCGACGCTGAGCGGGAGGGCCAGCTGTACGAGGCTTACCGCAGTGCGCGGTCTGCCTTCAGGCTGGCCGTCCGTACCGCCAAGGACGTTAGTCGGCGGGAGATGCTGGACAGTCTCGAGCGTGACCCCTGGGGTCGCCCCTACCTCGCGGCGCTGAACAAGCTCCGCGGGCGGGGCCCCCCCCTCACCGAGACTCTCCAGCCCAGCCTCCTCACCAGAGTTGTCGAGGACCTCTTTCCACGGCGGGCGGAGCACACGCCACCGGTCATGGCTTCGCTGGACAGCGACCGGGAGGCCGACGATGAAAGTGCTCCGCCCATCACGGAGCCGGAAATGGGGGCGGCGGTGGCGCGTATGCGAGTCAAATCCACTGCCCCCGGGCCCGACGGTATTCCGAACCGTGTGCTGGCCCTGGTCCTCGAACACCTGGGACCACGCCTCAGGGGACTGTTCGACGCTTGTTTGTCGTCCGGACAGTTCCCTGGGTGCTGGAAAGAGGGGAGGCTGGTTCTCCTGCCGAAGCCGGGACGGTCTCCCGAGTCGGCCTCGGCCTACAGGCCCATCGTGCTGCTCGATGATGCGGGCAAGCTGCTGGAGAGGGTGTTGGCTGCCCGCATCGAGCGGCACCTCGTCGGGGACGGGCCCGATTTGTCGGACGTCCAGTTTGGTTTTCGGAGAGGGCGTTCGACGATCGCGGCCCTGCTGCGCCTGAAGGCCGTGGTAGCGGAGGCCGTCACCGGCGGAGGAGTCCTGTTGGCGGTGTCCCTGGACATCGCCAACGCCTTCAACAGTCTGCCATTCAGCTGCATCAGGGAGGGGCTGAGGTATCACGGGGTGCCCGTGTACCTCAGGCGGCTGGTGGCAGACTACTTGGAGGGGCGCAGCGTCCTCTACGTTGACCGAGTAGGGGACGTTGTGCGAACGCCCATGACGTGCGGTGTCCCACAGGGGTCGGTTCTGGGTCCGACCCTGTGGAACATCGGCTACGACTGGGCGTTGAGAGGAAGCCTCCCACCCGGGCTGGGTGTAATTTGCTACGCCGACGATACACTCGTCACAGCCCGGGGTGGGACGCTAGAGGAGGCGGCACGCCTGGCAACTCTCGGCACCGAGGAGATTGTTAGGCGGATCGAAGCGCTGGGGTTGAGGGTAGCCCTGGAAAAGACGGAGGCCCTTCTGTTCCATGGCCTCCGTACCGCCGGGCCTCCCGCCGGCGCTTCGATCACCGTGAAGTCGGTCACCATCAGCATCCAGGCCCACATGAAGTACTTGGGCCTGGTGCTCGACGGGCATTTTTGGTTCCGGGAGCATCTCCATCGACTTGTTCCCCGGCTTGTCGGCGCGGCGTCCGCCCTTTCGCGGCTGATGCCGAATGTGGGTGGACCCAGTGCTACGTGCCGACAGCTGTACGTGGGGGTGATCCGGTCGATGGCCCTGTACGGCGCACCGGTGTGGGCGGGGTCCCTGACCGTCCGTCTTAGGGCCCTCCTGTGGCGACCACAGAGGGTCATGGCGATCAGGGCCGTACGCGGTTACCGCACGGTGGCGACGGAGGCAGCGTGCCTCCTGGCCGGAACTCCCCCGTGGGACCTGGAGGCGGAGATGCTCGCCGACATTTATCGGCGGGTGTCGGAGAAGCGCGCCCGCGGCGGCATGGTCTCCATCACAGAGATCACCGCCTGGCGGGTCGACGCCCGCCGAGAAGTCATTGCCCGTTGGGCAGTCCGGCTGGAGAGTCCTCGGTATGGTGTTAGGACCGTCGAGGCCCTCCGGCCGGTGCTGATGGAGTGGTTGGAGCGGACGCACGGGGTGCTTTCCTTCCGACTGGTGCAGGTGCTGACGGGGCACGGTTGCTTCGGGAAGTACCTGCACAAGATTGTCAGGAGGGAGAGCACACCGTCCTGCTACCACTGCAGTTGCGACGAGGACACGGCGCAGCACACGCTCGAGGAGTGTGCTGCATGGGAGGAGGATCGCCGTGAACTCGTCGCAATTATCGGTGCCGACCTGGCGCTGCCGACCATCGCCAGGGAGATGCTCGTCAGCGTCAGGAACTGGGACGCGGTCGCCGCCTTCTGTGAGGCCGTTATCTCACGGAAGGAGGCGGCGGATCGTGTGCGAGTAGAGCTTCTATTCGGCGACACGTTCCGCCGCCGGCGACTCGGGCGGCGCAGGCGCGAGTATCTGCGCCTAATGCCGCCCTAGCCGAGGCCGCGGGTGATCGGACCGGGGAATTGTCCATCACCCGCAGAGAGGCTAACCGCGCGACGGCGACCGACGTCCCAGGTCGAGAGGTGAGGTTACCCGAAAGGGTATTCCGTCGGGCCGACCACTGACGACAAGTGACATCTGCTCCGGTGGTCGGCCCAACAACGAGGTGACGTGGGTACGGGTGGGTTATGGGCCCACGCGCCGTCCTTTCATCGCCCCGGATGGACAGGACCGCGCGTGCGCTTACCATAGCCCACCCAAAAAAAAAAAAAAAAAAAGTCCTATCTATTCATCTCCTAGCCTATAGTCCACTATTGAATATAACTCTTACCCCTTGTAAAAAATACTCTCCTATTCCCCTGGTGTTTCATTAGACAGCGTTACTACTCCTTTGGCAAAGGAAGGAATTTTGACCCTGTTTTCTTAAGACGTCACCACACCGAGTAGTTGATACAATAAGTTTTATGTCATTTTAAATATATTTTATAATAAATGGGAATGTTTATATTCCTCTTCAAGTTAACTATATCCACCATACCTAATAGTTGCGCTATAAAAAGTAATGTGCTAATGACGATTTTTATACCTATATTTCTACCTACCTACCTCTAGATATATTTTATACTAGCTGTTCCAACAGCTTCACTTGCTTGACTTACCTTATATTTATAATATCCATAACATACCTAGTTTAATCACAATTTTTGTTATCTAAGTAGGTAGTTGCCGTAGCAACGGCTACTACGGAGAAGTCTTAACAGCTTTAAAATTTAATTGAATTTGTTAGCCTTTATAGACACTGCGCCGGATCAATTTACCAATATGTATGTCGTAGTGTTATGTATTAGAGCCCTGTCGGGGGTGCGCGGGGGGGGGGCGGTGTTGTTTCCTTGAAGGAGCTCACCGCCTTACGCGTCGACGCCCGCCGGGACGTCATCGCCCGTTGGGCAGACCGGCTGGAGAGGCCTCGATACGGTGTTTGGACCGTGGAGGCCTTCCGGCCGGTGCTGATGCAGTGGTTAGAAAGGCGGCACGGGGTGCTCTCCTTCCGACTCGTACAGGTCTTGACGGGGCATGGATGCTTCGGCAAGTACCTGTACAGGGTCGCTAGGAGGGAGAGAACTCCGTCCTGCCACCACTGCGATTGCGACGAGGACACGGCGCAGCACACGCTCGAGGTCTGTGCCGCTTGGGCAGAGCTGCGTCGTGAACTCGTCGCAATCATCGGTGCAGACCTGACGCTGCCGACCATCGCTAGGGAGATGCTCGGCAGCATCAGGAATTGGGACGCGGTCGCAGCCTTCTGCGAGGCAGTTATCTCGCAGAAGGAGGCGGCGGGTCGCGAGCGCGAGGAGCACAGCCTCGATGATGCGACCCGCCGCCGGCGACTGGGGCGGCGCAGGCGGGAGTACCTGCGTGCAATGCCGCCCTAGCCGAGGCCGCGGGTGACGTGACCGGGGATTAGTCCGTCACCCGCCGAGAGGCCGACCGCGTGAGGAAAGACCGACGTCCTCCCCGAGGGGGGGACGTCGGTCGATGGGAGGGTACCCCGGGTAGGGGGTATTCCGTCGGGCCGACCACTGATGACAAGTAACCCTGCTCCAGTGGTCGGCCCAACGACGAAGGCGACGTGGTGTTCGGGTGGGTTGCGGGAGTTGCGTGCTTAAGCCCCTCTGTCGCCCCGGACGGAGTGGTGCGGAGGCGCGCCGACCGCAGCCCACCCAAAAAAAAAAAAAAAAAAAAAAAATTAAAATGTATTAGAGCCCAAATATTTCTGGATAAACAGACTATCTGACAAAATAACATTCTTTTGGAATATTTTCTGGGATTAGGGTGTTCAAATAAACAATTTCTCTCGATTTATGAGAAGTAGTAGAGTTGGCACTGCCGACCATCGCCAGGGAGATGCTCGTCAGCGTCAGGAACTGGGACGCGGTCGCCGCCTTCTGTGAGGCCGTTATCTCACGGAAGGAGGCGGCGGATCGTGTGCGAGTGAAGCTTCTATTCAGCGACACGTAATGCCACCCTAGCCGAGGCCACGGGTGATCGGACCGGGGAATTGTCCGTCACCCGCAGAGAGGCTAACCGCGCGACGGCGACCGACGTCCCAGGATGTCGAGAGGTGAGGTTACCCGGAAAGGTATTCCGTCGGGCCGACCACTGACGACAAGTAACGTCTGCTCCGGTGGTCGGCCCAACAACGAGGTGACGTAGGTACGGGTGGGTTATGGGCCCAAGTGCCGTCCTTTCATCGCCCCGGACGGACTGGATCGCGCGTGCGCTTACCATAGCCCACCCATTAAAAAAAAAGATAATAATAGTTTTTAATAATATACCTATGAAGAGGGTCACCAAATGTATGATATTCGTCGTCGTCGTCCCAGTTCATAAAAGTGCCACTGCTGGGCTTAATCTTCCTCCCAGTAGGAGGAAAATTGACCTACTATACCACGCTGGTCAGACATGTTGGTATAAGATTTTATTTCTAGTAGGTTTTACTTCTCTTTTACATTATTATATTGTAATCTTTATATACGCATACCGATCTACGCATAATAATTCTTTTTGCGATTCTGGGTGTTATTTATGTAGATTAATTGTAGGCATATTTCTGTGACCAACAGTGTACGTCGTTGTGCTAATGAATAAACGGATATATAAATATAATGGGCAAGAGCACTCTCGTCTGAAACTTATCAAGACTAACTAACAGGGTGATGATTGAAGTATTTTTGTCCTTAAGCCTTTCCAAATCATCAAAATATTTTACCCATAAATGTCGTAAAAGACGACTAAGGGCTTGTTATGAAATCCTGTACCAACCAACACAACCTTGTTATGAAATCCTGTACCAACACGGTCGGCGCCGAGAGCGACCCTGCCCTGAAAAAAAATAATACCAAGCTCGTCAGACAACAAAATCCACGGGTAAGAAAGAGAGTGGTGAATTGTATTCGTGCTCCGTCCCTACTCGGCAAATTATTATATTACGATCTTGCGATCTTTATGTACGCGTACCGATATGCGCAGCTAACTCACAGGGTGACGATTAGGGATTTTTTTTTGGTATTTTTACCCTTAAGCCTTTCCGAAGAGTAATTTTGAAAAGCCAAGACCAACATTGGAAATTGATTGGCCAATAGATGTATATCTCAAGACTAATTGAATTGCCTTGTAGTGATGGAATAAGAATACAATTTATCACCTCACTATTTTACTCGTGAGTGTCTTAAGAAACGACTAAGGGCTCTAATATATATATAGTCGTATATATATATATATAACATCGATGGAAGAGAAGGAAAACTTGACATGAAACCCTGTACGTTCGATCACCGTGGTATAGCATGTCCATTTCCCTATTATGTAGTAGAAGAAACGAGGCCAACAGTTGGACGTGTATAAGCTGAAATGGTGATTTCACTTAAATGCAAGACCGCAAGACTCTTGCAGACTCAGTCTTGGTCTTGCTCAAGTCTTGCAGAGCCAGTCTTGGTCTTGGTCTTGCAAAAATAAGCGGTCTTGGTCTTAGTCTCGGTCTCGCATGACCAAGACCAAGACCGCAAGACCAAGACTTTTTTGGGCAACACTACCTTGCACTAAGGGAATCCTTACATTGTGGGAGACTTTACAAACATATAATTCATCATCGCAGCCCTCATACGTCCTACTGATGGGCTCGGGCCTCCTCCACAATGGAAGGATATATATACCACGCTGGTCAGACATGTTGATATAGGGTAACGGACACAAATTACATTCAGACTCAGAACAACAATTTGTGGATCGTACAAGGTGTTATCTTGCATGGGATTCGAACCCGCGACACTGGCACGGTACGTTGGTATCTTAACCACTATGCCATCTACGCAGTCTTTAGCCGGTTTTTACGATTCCCATAGGCAAGCAATGATGGCGACAAATGTATTCTTATTTTTTACAAAGTTACATTTCATTAACTGCAAATGTAACTTTGTAATCCTATATATTTATATGGGTTTACAAAATTATTTATGCAGTTAGTGTATCTCGGAAACTGGACGAAAATTAAAATATTTCATAATTTTTCCGCTTTACAATGTTACAATGTTTCATAATTTTTCCACGTTACACTAAACACTAATTGTGTACTAAATTTAAAGCTTCTATGTCTGCTAGAAGTGCCTCTTTCGTATTGATGATCGGTCAGTCAGTCGGTGAGTGACAAAATTACGAAATTTTGACTAGTTATAATTCTTAAACTATTGATTCAAATTGAATGAATTTTGAAATACACAATGTGTAAACAAGGCCTGCTGGGTTACTAAAAATTTAGGCTTCTAGTTTTATTCATAACGAAGTTATAGGGGATCGAATATGCCCTGAATTGCTTCGAGAAAAGTATGTTACGGCAGTGTTGCGTTTTGCCCGAGTTTTTTTTTTGCTCGACTTGGCGGGGACACTGCCGTGCCCCCAGATAAATCGAAATTGAAATTACCGTTAAGATATCACGCTTATGCTATATGCCTTCGACATAAATATTGTGACAGATTTGATTTCTATACATATTGTAAATACTCTAATAGTAAATAATAAGAAGTGTTCATAAAAAACCTAAACCAATTATTGTTAAACTTCAAATACGTCATAGAAAACAGGTTCTTATGTTATACTTACAAGTTTGAAGTAAATAATATAGCTGTTAATTATATTGTTAATTATATAATATATCTTTCCACTTGCAAGAATAGGCTATGAATTATTAAAATTGAAATAAATAATATAGTCATTAATTATATTGCTAATTATATACTATTATCTTTGTAGTCCTATAACTCGTTCCATTACTATAAAGGGCAATTAATTCTTAGTTTGACGCAAATAATATAATTACTAATTATATTGCCAATTATGTAGTTTTATTACGAAAACATTTTTTTTAGACATACAAAATATTTTGATATAATTTGATTTGCAATTTTTTCTTCGACCTTGTTCAATAATTTTGTGTTAATTATTGTAGTTATATTAATACTTACATTAATAATAAACTAGACAAATAATTTCCGTGTGGTGACAGAGTAAGAATACAATTCACCACTCTTTATCTTGCCCGTGGGTGTCGTAAAAGACGACTATGGGATATAATATGCACATAACATCTGTGCAAGAGAAGGATAACTCGAAATTAAACCCTATACCAACATGTCTGACCAGCATGGCGTAGTAGGTCAAATGTCCTCCCATTGTGGAGAAGGCCCGAGCCCAACAGTGGGACGTATGTAGGCTGCGATGATGATGATGAGACAAATAATTTCGTTACATTTATACTAAAGTTATTTGATTAATTTAGCTATTATTACAAATTATCTTACGTTACAAATCATCATATTGCTTGTGGGCATAATAAAAGGCTACTAAGAATTCAACTCAAATCCAACTCTGGGCCAATTCAATTTGTTGTTGTTTGGTCAATACTAACATTCCTGAAGAAGGTTGGTATCAGGCAGATACCCGTCATAAGACTATTGCTAAAAAAATGTAATATGTATGCTGGAAGAGAAGAAAAAATATTATTTACTAAGACATTTCACTACAAGAAATCTATATTATAATGGATCGTCCAGGAAGTACGCAATATATCGCCAACACTTACTGTCCAATCAACTGGATGATCATTAAGCTGCTAAAGGGTAGTACCACTTTCTTGCGCAACTTACAAGACCTACTGATATTAAAACCGCCAAGCTAAATGAAAAAAAAAATACGTTAACCATAGACGAGGGCTCTGCTATTCTATGAGCCATAGTAGCAGGCATGGTACAGGACACAGGGTGCTAAGAATCTTCAGCGTAAATCTAGTAAATAAAAAAACTATTGCCGTAACATTCGGATACTTAGGACTATATATTTATAGAGAAGAAAGGGGAGTTAAATAAAATCCAATAAAATTGTAAGGCATTATTGGTAGTTTGAAGGGAAGACGAGTTACGATAATCCCAGGATATAGGAGGACATTCATCCGTTTAATGGATGTGTAGAGTTTATCGGCCCACAACTCTTTAATGGACAACATGAAGAGTATCGAAATAAGTTGAAAATATTAGCGTTATTTATGCTCCCAATTATCGAGCGATATTTTTAAGGATACGCCGGTTACAAATAGGTATTAATTGTATACGACACTCGGTAGAGGCTTTATACATCGATATATTGAAAATCATCCGCATATCCAAAATCCACTTCACGGTGGTTATAGAAAGAGTCAAAAGTAAAAGTAGGCAAATGGGGCAACGATGAGCTAAAAGTGTAATAATTTGGATGGAAAAGTATGAATCTGCTAACCATATGGGTAAATGTTTTCAAGATCACCGCTGGTATGATACATATAAAATACTTTTTGATTTAAATCTCAAGCTCATTATTGACTAGTTCAAATACAAGCTGCTAAGTAAACCACGGCTGGACGTAGGTCTTCTTCATGTTTTCCCACGATCGCGTTCCTATACCACCTGCATCCAACGAGAACCAGCAATTTCCACGCGGTTGTCAGTCGACATGGTGGTGGGGCGTCCAGTACTGCGTGGTTCAATATGAAGCCGCCACTCGAGAACCTATTTTCCGTTCAGTTCGTCGAGCAATGTGGCCTGTCCATTGGCACTTCAGCGTGATAATTCTTCGTACTTTATCAGTAACACCTATTCTTGTATTAGATATTTCGGATTGTATCTTGCAGAGAAATCCTGAGCAAAGTCCGTTCCACATATGCCTCGCGACTTTTAGTTTAGGTTATGAGGCCTACATTTAGAAATCACGTTTCCTTGCTGTAAGTCGTCATTGGAACACAGCTGTAGCTGGTCATAGTTATGTCGAATGAATGGGTTCTTTTAAGTTTTCGAACGCTGCCCAGCTGAGTTGCATTCGACAGGTGTCCTCTTTCTCGATATCGGATCTACCTAACTGTACTGTTTTTCCAAACATAATGATCAACAAAGTATTTCATTGAAATCTAGGGTCACCTTGCTGACCTGTGAGACTACTTATAGTCTCACAGGTCATCCATATTACCAGATATGGTGTATGGCATACCAGTATGCTCGACTTTATAATACCTCGATTCGCTTATCAAACGCAATGGTAACCTGGATCGAGCAATTAAGCACAGAATTAAAGCAGAATAGATAGAATGGTGGCAGGTCACAGGTACAATATGTAACACTCAAGGACCCCTAAAATTAAGGGCAAAATCTATAAAAACTTAAAAAGTTTACTGTTTTATTATATGATTCAGCATTCGGCTATAGAATCAGTGGATGAGAAACAATTGCATGTAGAAGAGATACAAATTAAGATGGATGTGCGAAGTAATGAGAATGGATAAGATAAAATAGAACGTAAAAAAGAAAGTTTGGAAATTGCGCCAGTGACGGAAAAGTTAGAGTGTGAACGCTGAACGTGGTATAGATATCTGATGAGGCGGGATGAAAGTAATATTGAGAGAAAATTTATGTATGAATGCTTTAGGTAATAGGAAAGATCAAAGAATAGATGGATAGATTGTGTAAAGCATGATTGGAATAAAAACTGAGTAAACGCAGAGATGACCCCTAAAAGGATTGTGTGGAAGAAGAGAACATATTATTTTGTCGATACTAAATAATCGGAATAAGAGTAGGGTGACGACAAATATGTCTTCAGGCTGTAGAAAGGAGCTGTTATAGCGCGGATGCAATAGCGCTCCTTTTACTTTTTACCATGGAGATTTTGAAATTAATCTTGACGTTCTTTGAGACTATACCGGGTGACCCGTTTAATACGTTCAAAATGGGCCACTCTTTATATGCTAAGGACCATTTGTATAATTTTGTTGAGTTGTGTAATAGCCATGGTTCCTATAACACCTATATAATCAAGTCGATATTCTATAAGTAGTACCTAGATTAAGATATATATAAGATTTAAAAATAAATTAAAGAAGCTTCTTGAGTAGAGTATAAGTGTAAAAAGTGTTGTGCTGTTAATTAATTAGTGGTCATTATTTTATACACCGATATTGCAGCATTATACTGTTGAGAATAAATTAATATATAGATTTTTGCTTTAAATTTCAGAGTCAAAAGGGCAGATTTTAGTTACGATTATGTCCTACGATGTTCGAAATTGGTCATGAGTGCTACTGTAACGGCTGAAGGATACATTGGTACCGTATACATTAATGGCAGCGATACAGTTATTATAACAGCAGGCAAGTGCTTGAATTTATTATGCAAAAGTTAATTAATTACTATATCTAAACGTTATACTTTTTGCGTGGTGACGAATTAATCGTCACCACGCAAAAAGTATAAGTATATAAAGTAAATGTAGAAGAATACATATCACCACATTATTATTGAACATAGTATCCTCTGCATATCGTAAAAGACGTCTAAGAAATATAATGTGAGTATAAAATCTACGTAAAGTAAGTAAATCTCGAAATAAAACTTTACAAAATCCGTCTAACCAGTGTGGTAAAGTAGGTCATTCTCCCTTCTTTCTTGAAGAAGGCTAGAGTCCAGTAGTTGGACTTATCTAAGCTGTAATAAATATGAAACGAATATAGGCATCGATAGTTTTTACTGTTGTACATATTAGATGTTGTGCATACTTTTCAGATCTACAACATTAGTTTGAAGTAATTTTTCGATAAAGTTAGGGTTTTCGAGAAAAATCCAAAACACCTCAAACCTTGACCTTTGACCCCCAATAACTTTAGTAGCACACATGGGATCGATGGAAACTTTTGAAGTTTTCTTTCTGATGGTGAACCCAAGCTTCCCACAAAAATTTGGCTCTGTCGGAATTTTTGTTATTTGTTTTATTTTTATGTTGTATAATTTTTTTATTTTTATATTTAACTTGACCGACTATAGTTGATGTATGGGTTCGCTATAGTATTGTTACTCTCCTGAAATTACAAGCTTTTTCTTAATGTATGTCTATCTCAGTTTATATACATTCCACTTCTAAGTTTAATCCTTCTCCGTAATAGAACGGAAATTGACTTACCTATACCACACTGATCAGACGAGTTGGTATGGGATTTTATTACCAGTTTTCCTTATTTTGCATAGATGTTACCTATGTATAATATCCCTTAGTCGTTTCTATAACACTCATGTGCAATATAGGTAAACATGGATGTCGTAACCAAGTGCAAGTTAAATGTAAGGCCACTTTTCCTCTGTTATGGAATAGTCTCTAATTCACTACCCAATAGTAAGATGTATATGCGCTGGAGATGAAGGTGAAATTTGTAATCTCGCTGGAATGAACAATCGATGATACCTTTTATAGTAGATATATAGATAATAGGTGCATAGAAATGAAAAATAAAAGAAGAATAAATGGCGCCCCTTATCCACATGATATTTCATACCATCATTATTTTATAGTGGTAGGACCACGGTGTTGACAGTTACCTGTCTACATTCACGTACGGGGTAGTACCAAACTCTCGCAGAAAATCAACCTCTGAGTATTAGCAATTGTTACTGCGCTTTGTTCAGTGAATGAGAGCAACCCAACTTTCTGAGGATGTTTGCGTGTGTTGGGTTTTGCTTTCACCAAACCTTATTGCACACATTCACACTCCTTTCACTTTCTTCGCGGTAGACAGCGGCCTAGCTGTGTCTCTGGTATTGCAAAGATCGATGAGTGGCAGCCACACTTAACATCAGGTGTACTGTTTGCTCGTTTGTCACCGTTCGCAATAAAAAAACCCTAAATATACTGGCTATGAGCTAAGTACCCTTTCTTTCGTAAAGCCGGGGCGTGCTTATTCATTCGAGGTGATATCTGTTGTCACCTCTTTCGGGTTCTCGGATATGATGATCTCTCAATTTTATGGTTGCGTCTAGAGTATAGAGCGCTTACCTACAAGTACACGAGATCAATTGAGAGCTATGAGTCTTCTGTACTGAATATTTTGCTGACTACATACCAACATGGATACTACGTAGTGGTGGTAGCCCTTCTTGGGTCATCTAACCACTGCTGTTGGCTTTGTAGCTAAGCCTCTCTTGTGAAGTCTAGTGCTAAGCCTCTATGGCAACTGGGATATAAGTCAGCAGACTGAAATGGGCTTCGCGAGTTTCTCTAGGGACCCTGGAATTTGTGTTAACTGCGTTACAGAATCAATTATTACAGGATTTACAACTGTTCATCCCCAATACTAGAATACCCGTCAGTAGCCGCAGTTGATCCTGATTTAATAAAACTTGCAAGACGGCGGCACGCCAGAAACAGGCCCCGTTCGTCTTGAAATGTGTTGAAAAAAATCTACCACTACCACTTGTGTCGAAGCTTCCATCATACGCAATTCGCAAGGGACTCTATTTAAAAATTGTCGTGGATTACTTCTGCTCCGATACTATAAAAATTAATGCTGATGTACCACAGGGCTAGATACTCTCCCTGAAATTATTTATCCTGCATATCAGTGACATGCTCTCCATTGAGATCATGCGTTGTTATGCGGATAATAGCACGGGTGACGAGCGGTTTATCAGGCATCAAAATGCCCTTTTTTATCGGTGGGCTATGGTAAGCCCACGCGTCGTCCATTTCCTCCGGGGCGACGAAAGGACGGCGCGCGAGAACATAACCCACCCGTACGTCGCCTTCGTCGTTGGGCCGACCACCAGTGCCGAGTGCCTTGTCCTCAGTCTTCGGCCCGACGGAATAACCTTTCGAGTACTCTCACCTCTTGACATCCCTGTCCCGGGACGTCGGTTGTCGTCACGCAATCAGAATGTCCCTTGGTGTATATTACAGGAAATAAGGGTTCAACTTGTGTTTAAAGTCGAGAGCGCTCTGCACCATGCCTTGGACTGAAGCGAACGAAGTAGTCCAGTTCAATTTCACGAAGGCTATGGTTTGCGCGTTCACTGCATAGAAGCATACGTTTATCATAGTGCCTAAGTTTTAAGGACTGGCTCTCCAAAGTGTTAAAAGTCGAAATATCGAGCAAAGGCCAGTTTGAGAGTCAATTAAAGGACAGAGTTAAATTGATGGACAGAAAATTGGACGTCTAGAACAGAGCCTGGCGATATTTTAAACACAGTGGATTGCACTACACAAGCCACAAGTTCGTCTTCATGTGAAGCATTACTTACATCTTGGGGTAGGCGCACCTAAATATCAATTAGACCCACTTATCAGTCAGTCAAGTTAGACGTGCTGTTCGATTCGTAGGTAATTCTAATGTTACGGATAGATTAGAGTCGCTGGAGCGGTGGCAAGACTTTAAGTCATTTTGTGTACTCTAATGTTTGTATTGATATTACCTCATCTTTTTACCACTGTACTCCTTGACACCATAGCAGGGTTCACCTTTTTCACCCGGAAACATTGTGGTCTTTAATTAATATTTTCAGCTATTATTTCTCTCATCTACATGAGAGAAATAGAAGTCCCCGGAATAAACTGGAACTTCTTCACAATTACCATACCACACTGTTTGATTAACGTCAATTATCTCATCATAATCAATTCTCAAATACGGTCAGTCAAACCCGTCATTTGGGAGGAGTATTAACCCGACATTGAGATATATGTGAGCTAAGATGATGATGATGATGATGATATATCAAATATTAAAATAATATATGACATAATATGAAACCAGAAGAGGATCTGATTAAAATTTCCTTTATTCCAGATGACTATGTCATTATAGTCAAAGGACATTATGGATTACGTGTTTTGCAAGAAAATCAAGCAACCCATTTTTATCTTAAAGATAATGTTATGGATATTGACCCTCAAGGGACGATTTCACTTAAAACCAATAACGCATTCGGTCTCACAAAAATGCAAGGTACTTTTTAAAAAGACTTAATTGCTTACTTTAAGTTTTCTGCAAAGTGAAATAACTGTCTAAAAAAAAATCATGAAATACATACCTGATGCTTATATTTAAATGTTACGTAGAACGCTTACTTTATTAGGATAGCCTTAATTTAAAAAAAAAATATTCACATAAACACCTACTAAGCGATGATATTATTCACTTGAATACGAAATATAATTTTGACTATCCATTATATATATTATTTTGACAACTTTACAGCTTCAGTTGCGGAAACATATATGAAAAACAATTGGAAGAGCTTAGAAAAGTCGCTACGATACCCACTAATGAACAAATTTGCGTTAAAGATACTTAATGCAATCGATACATATTTGAAGTTCACACCTGTAGAAAAAATAAAGCCATAAATGGACGACAATCCATAAATCAAAGTGACTGCAGTAAATGTCAAGAAGATACTTAAATCACATATTACTATATAAAAAACTATGCTATATTATTCTAGCTATAGCTATTATTTTTAATTAAAATAATAGCAAAGAAAAAAACTTTCAATCAATCGTTACCCAATATTGGTTGTATTTATGCTATAAACTGGTTTTGGATTTATGATTATTATATATTTATAACTGGATTTTATTAGTTAATCGTGACATTATAGATGGTGCTAGAAGACTAATTCGAAGATCATGGACGAATTAAATTATTTAGAAATTAATTACGATAATTTAATATTCTCTAGATTTTCTGAGTTAATTTATTTCTATAGTTTAAGATCAACAGCAAAATAATAAAATAATATAAATCAGACAGCCAATGACAGGTTACACATTAAGCTAATAAGTAGCTAGTAAGCTAATAAATTATAGTTTAAAAAATTAAAAAACACGCTTGACAATTTGTTACTATTTTCGAATTTCGCGCATGCGTAGTCCACACAATAGCTCTGTCTCTTTTGCTCTTATACAAAGAATACGATTAGAACTTTCTAAATCCTGGCGAATCTAATCAACATATTCGGCTATTTTGGTCGAATTAGCCTTTGATGAGTGTGCAAACTTTAAATAAAATCTCTCCGTTAAAAATGGGGCAAAATGACGTTCAAAGATTCCGTTACATACATAAATACATACATACAGGTGAAACTAATAAAAGCGTGTTAATAAACGTACGTTAGTCTCACAAAAAGTCAAGAACGGCTGAATTTATCTTATTCTCATTTTAAATGTTTGTAGAAGTTTAAGGAAGGTTTAATAGCTGAAAGTGTAAGGCATTTGTAATGAAAATAGTAAAAACAATTATTTTATTTTGCCATTCAAACTGTTCATGTCTGTCAAACACGTGTGTTGGTTTATTTTTTAAGAGTTCACAAATTTATTTCGTCAGTAAAGTTAGAGACATTTGTAAATAGAATTTTATTGCCTAAGAAAACTGAGCTCTATATAAAAAAATATTAGTCTTCGGCAACTTTCCTTAAATACTTATTTTTAGCTAATTTAATTACACCCACGTAACCATTTATCGTTTATGGTAGAGACAGTGATTTTAGGGTTCCGTACTCAAAGGGTAAAAACGGGACTATATTACTAAGACTTCACTGTCTGTCCGTCCGTCTGACTGTCACCGGCCATATCTCAAGAACCACGATAGCTAGACAGTCTTTGCAAATTATGTGACTTTTTGCCCTTTTCTGTTGGATATCGATAATGGCAACAGGTAGGCACTTGAAATATATGGAATTGAAATACATTTGTGTAGGTACCTACTGTTTTTTATCTAGTCAATGGTACGGAGCCCTTCGTGCACGAGTCTGACTTGCATTTGGCCATTTTTTTAAATAGCTTGATATCTCTTTTTCTAAATGCAACCAAATATATTTGACAACCAACGGTCAATCCATTACCATAATAATATTACATTTTTAATTAGTACGCAAGAATTTTTATGTTTGCGCGAAAACTATCTTATTATTTACAAATTCAATCAAATGTACAAGCTAACCACACTCATGACCATCAAGAGAGACATTGTGTGTAATATTCATAGTTGTATCAGGATTGGGTCCTATAGTGACTGGCAATGAGGTGGATAGTTTGAGAATGGAAAGCGATTGTGCACATAAAACAACAACAGCAAGAACAACATAATTCAGCGATACAGCAGACGCAGTGCTATTGAATGCTTGGCATGTAAGTAGCTTGCCAATACAAAATATAATAATGTGCCGATAACTTATTGCATTACAACTTAGAATAATAACGTATAGAAAGACTGTAGGTACTTCGAGGGATCGAAAATATGAAGCCAAAAATACTGCATGCGCGCAGGCGATTATACACGTACACACGCACACCACTATACAAATATTTTTATTCACATAAATCGTCGTAATACTTTTAAAAGTAATGTTAAAAATCTTTTTATGTTTTTCAAATGTGATGTGACACCATTTGAATGCACAAACCGTCGTAATTACCTATTTATTTTTTAAGAGTTGCGTACATATGTGCAGTACAGTGACCTTGTACATCACGGAATGGTTCCGGCGTAAGCTCCATTGGGCTCCAATTGAAATGCTTCATTTTTTGTGCGCAGACCTACCTTCTATACGTTATTATTCTAAGCATTACAATTTAGATTTAATATAGATAAAAATATTACATTCATTTGAAATGTAAGCCGTGTGATGACGGAGAAAGAATACAATTCACCATCCCCCTTTCTTGCCCGTGTCGTAATAGAAGACTAAGGCATTATAATATACAGATAACATATATCCAAGAGAAGGAAATCAAATAAAAATGTATGCCAATACTGATTGATTCAATTTCCTTCCCATTGTAGAGGAAGCTCGAGCCTAGGAGTAGGATATGATGATGATGATGAACCTAAGAAGATAAAAATGTTCTGCCACAGTATTTTTTGACAGACTACGATCAGAATATACCTCGCCAAATCCGTCTGAATGACAGAAAAGCACCACGTGGCCCTAGAACGTACCCTACTCCTTCACTATATAATAAAGGCGCAATCCTTGAACGCCCCTTCTAGAAATCGAATCGATAACTTGACGTATCTTGGCCAATCTCCCCAAGGTGCTGGCCCACTATGGCAATGCGGACAGTCAGGCTACCTTCTAATAGCTTGGTCGTAGCGTCCAGCAGCACGATGGACTCGTAGTTCTCGGACGAATTCGGAAACCCGGCTTCGTCATGAGCATCAAATTTCCCCCCATCGAATATTCAGGGAACCGCCCAGACGCTAGGCACTACAGTGCTCTCAGAGGTAATTTCGATTATTCGAGGACCAAATACTTAAAAAATTAGGTCAGTCCTTATTTGTTGACATAGCCATTGTTTATGCAATACTTAATCTGGTAACGTAAAGAGAGACAATATTATATATAAATAAATAATTGAAACTGATACGGAGTTCACCGGGTCATCTAGTATAATATGTAAACCATCTTAATAAATCTCTATGTATACCCATTGTTGTCTTTTTATTTTCAATATTTGTTTTTTACCGGCTATAGTTGCCCTATTCACAACTTTATACTACAATGTAAGGGTCATCATTACCCTCTCTATTTCAACTTGGTTTTATTATCTAATGCATACCTCCTCCGCTTAAAGAGCGGGGCATTAAAATCAATTGCTTAAATTCGCTGCTCGTATAATATTAACTGAAACAACCTTACTAATATTATAAATGGGAAATTAAGTTTGTTTGTTTGTTACGCTTTCACGCTCAAACCACCGAACTGATTTCAAAAATTCTTTCACCAATGGAAAGCTATAATATCAGAGAGTAACATAGGCTATATTTTATCCCGGTATTCCCACGGGAACGGCCTCTACGCAGGTAAAAGACTGAAACCAAAGCGAAGCGAGGGTGGGTTACTAGTTCTTAATAATATTATGAATGCAAAAGTAAGGTTGTGTGTTTATTTGTTTGTTACGCTTTCACGCTTACCACCGAACTGATTTCAAAAATTCTTTCATCAGTGGTAACCTATAATATCAGGGAGTAACATAGGTTATATTTTATCTCGGTATTCCCACGGGAACGGGTACTACGCAGATAAGGCGACTGAAACCGAAGTGAGGCGAAGGCGTGTTGTTAGTATTTTATGAAACTGAGGAGTGGTCTTCAAGGACAAAATGAAAAACAAAGGAAACAAATAAAAAAAAATTCAAGCAATTAATAAATATAAATGAAAACAAAGCAATAACCTTATCTATACGTATAAAGGAGCTGGTTTACTTATTCTTCAATGAATAACATAGGCAATTCTATATCCCAATGAAATCGCGAGATTTTTACATTTTTACTGATTTTTGGTATTCTTTCGCCAATGGAAAGCTACTTTATACGAGTAACATATGTAAGCTATTTTTATTTCGGTATACCCACGGGAATGGGCACTATACGAGTGAAATCGCATGGTGTTGACCAATTTTAAAAATTCTTACAACTTAAAAAGCAAAATTCTTAGCGAGTAACATATTTAAGCATGGGAACCAGAATTATGCAAGTAAAGATGCGAAATGATGACCAATTTTAAAAAATATTTCAGCAATGGAAAGCTAGCTACTGGAAAGCATTATCGGCAAATTACATGTGTAGGCTATTTTTTTACCACAGTTTTCCCATGGGTACTACATTTGTGAAGCTAATTCCACCACACATTCCCACCATTGTAACTCCTAGAGAAACATAAAAGACTCTTTTGATGTGAAACATCTATAGGCGAGGGTGACCGCGATCGTCGCGTGGCGATTTGACGCCACGCCTTGCGGTCCCCTCTTAATTTGCTGTAAAATAAATATCTGGATATACATATCTAAATTTGTAACGAAACCATGGTGCGATTTAAAATTTTGTACAACGCCATCTAGTGAACCCAAAGTAAATTGTTACCTATAATGAAAATAAATGTTTATTGAATAAAAATTATCTTTTACTGGAAAAAATCGCCATGTTTTATTAATACTTTATGCCATACTAGTTCCTGACGTAATCTGTTCTTTTATGCATATTTACTTGTTTTATAAATTAATGTATAATAACTTCATAATATAAATATACCAGTAGGTATGGGATTTAGTTTACTTTCAGCTACGAAAAATGGGTAACCGTTTTTATAGGCTTTTATTAGTTTCAGCTGTATTTTTATATATTTATTTCCTTATATGTCACCGATTTCTTAGGAATTGGATTTTGACTCACTTAAAACAGTCAGATTTTCATTTCAAATTTGTAAGCTTTGCAATTTGTAAAATTGAAAGGACCAATAACGCTAAAATAATTTAAATAGCTTGTCTTATTATCATTACAGGATTAAAGGTTTCTTTATTAAATATTTAATATATTGGTCTGAGAGTTGGTCGTTAGCTCGATAGATGCCACTATTTATGTTACCTAAATCGCGCACTTCGTGCTCGATGCTGCATAGCTCGATAGATGCCGCTATTTCTAGTTTATAAATTGGATCTATCGTGCAAAAGAACGTCTGTGAACGGATGAAAGTATTTCAAGCTACATTTTGGAAGGTTAATTACTTTTGTACTAAATAACGTTACCATAAATATAAGTCGTAAAGTCAATTTTAAAATGGATAATTTATTCGATACGATACCTGCTAAAAAGTACTTATTGACTAAAAGTATCGAATGCAATGTATCGGTATTGAAAGAAAAGTACTCGATACCTAAAGATAAAGTAAGTAAAAGTAATAGATACTTTAATCAGTACGTTACTTATCTTTCGATACTACTCATGAGTTCAGTATCGATACTTTATATTCGATACCGTGTCTCTACTCGTACAAAATAGTTTCGATGTTTCACATCTGCCAGGCGTCCTGAGCGACGGCTTACTTTTTTTATATAACACATCTCAGTGTATGAAAGATAGGTCAACGATCAGTGCGTATTATCATTGATGATTTATAGCACGGAAACATGATCCGTAAATGTCGGCCTCTTGAGTTAATTAGCATGCTATGCTTAGAATAATAACGTATAGAAGGTAAGTTCACGCACAAAAAGTGAGGCATTTCAATTGGAACCTAATGGAGCTTACGCCGGAACCGTTCCGTAATGTACAAGTCATTGTACTGTACGAACGTACGCAACTCTTAAAAAATAAATAGGTAATTATGACGGTTTGTGCATTCAAATTGTGTCACAACACATTTGAAAAACTTAAAAAGGTTTTTAACATTACTTTTAAAAGTATTTCGACGATTTATGTTAATAAAAACAAAATTTGATTTCATAATTTGTATAGTGGTTTGTGTAAAGAGTCTTGTAGGACTTTAAATGAGTGGACTGTATTTAAGTAGGTACTAGTATTTATTTCGCCTTTAGGCAAGGGAATCGCACAAACAAATAAGAGATAATAAAAACTAAGATGGGTCGGTCCGTTCACGGCGAAGCCCTATCGGAAGTGAGTTGTCGCTCCGCTCGCTGCTCGCGGCTGCTCTCACGCGTCCCCTCCTCCGCGCAGACCGCACGGCTCGCGCTATTGTGGCGAGTGTTGTACCGCAACAGTTTGCGTGTGTACGTGTGTAATCGTCTGCGCGCCATTAGTATTTTTAGATTCAAATTTGTAAAGTTCGAAGTACTGACACTATCCTTCTATACGTTATTATTCTAAGATGCTATGTATCGGATTAGATTCCAAAAAATAATTATTATGAAATATAATATATAGAGCTACAATAGCCATTGGAGAAACGTCTAAAAAAGTTAACAAATTGGGCAAAATGGATCTGCGAACGAGTTTAAGAGATTCTATTTCCTTTTTAGATTTCTACAGAATAACGTCTATTCGGTCGTCAACTACTTAAAAAAATATGTTAATCGCTACCGGAATACGAATTATTTATTACTTACATTATTCATATCTCAAAATTTACAAAATGCATGAATAAAGTGGTCGTTAGACAAAGGATTTTAAATTATATTTAGTTTGAGGAAACAATTCAGACTGGTCAGTAATTTTCATATTAATTTTAATATATTTTGGGTGCTTTGTAACGTTTTTAAATAATGTATAACTTAAAGCCGTTGTGGTTTGTGTTTCTGTTATTAATATCTTATTCAATTTAAAGTAAGTACATTATCAAAAATTTTGGTATTAAATATAATTTAATTTCATCATCATCATTATCATCAACTCAGTTCATATACATCCTACTGCAAGGCTCGAGCTTCTTCCACAAGGGGAGAAAAATTGACCTACTATACCACACTGGTCAGACGAGTTGGTATAGGGTTATGTTTCAATTATTCCTACTCTATTAATGTATTAAATGCATAATATAATCCCTGTGCCACCTTTTACGACAACCACGGACAGGAAAGGGGATGGTGAATTGAAAACTTAGAGATAAGCTGAAATAGCTTTCCGTGTGGTGACGGAATGAGAATATAGTTTCATCTCATTTTCTTAACTATGGGTGTTGTAAAGGAAACCTAAATTTCATTTCCATGATATGGAATCGCATTAAAAGTCCGATGTGTGATTATCAATTAATTCTTAAAAACTATCATAAAAGAACGGAAAAGGGATTAAAGGAATAGACTACTGTTACTCTCTCCTGGGAATTTTATATGAGCTTATCACCAAAACTGTCTGTCATGCATAGCAATTATGTTACCATGCTCACTCCTGCGGTATTCGAATGAAATACTGATGGATGAATAAAGATATATCATGAGATAGCCCAAAAGTATACCATAATACCATTCAACTTTTAATAAGACAATTATTTGTATAGTGAACTTGTGTTTGTTTGTGCGTAATCTATGGGCTTCCTGGGCCCCGGTATATCATGAAAAATGAGTACACAACGTTTTGATTCAATAGCGTGTAATATAATAAAATTTGACGTGGAATACAAAATATGATCTATGACCCTATGTAGGTGATTGGCCGGTGCAGCATGCCGTCATTTTAGCGCACGCCCATTGGCCAGCGATACCGCAATGCATTTTATTTGCATAATACCAAACAGTGTTCAAAAATACGACGTACCTATGGTGACGGTAACGAATACTCTAATATTACTTATGAGTGTCTTTGAAGACCGCTAATAGTTTTATATACCTGTGCGAAGTCCAATAATTTCATGTTAGACGGTTTTATTGAAATAAAGAAAATAATGATATTGTATTTAAAGCTGAAAAATAATGTGTATCCTAAGTATCTGTTAACACTGCGCCTGATGGCACTCTAGATGAGGTCACGGGTGGAAGGACCGGGGTTAGTTCATCACTTGCAAAGAGGCCGACCACGCGAGGGTGTCGCCCCGGTAGTAGTGTCCTTGTTGCCGGAGCATAGTCGGGGTCTGTACCTGAAAGGGTAACCCCCACGGCTGGCTACCGAGGTCATTGAATTGGTATCAGTGTCCAATCTAATGGCAATGGGGTGAGGATACGGTAGGTAATGGGGCCGCCCTTTCGTTACTTCAAGCGAATTGGGCTGTTGCCAGACCATAGCCTACCACAAAAATGTCAAAAATGTCATCCTTCAATGTGGTGATTGATCAAATCAAATCATTTATTCTGCATGGGCCCCTTGAGGGCACTTACATATTGTCAAATTTATACATTGTTTGAATACAATACAATATCTAACCACCGGATCGGAACGCGGCCACAACCTGAGAAGATCCGGCAAGAAACTCAGCGGCCTGTCATTTTTTTACCACCTTTTGAATACAATTACGTATACAACATATAGTCTTAGCTCCAGTGTGATGCCCTTCGAGATAGGATATAACTATATTTTTTCATTTCGTTCAAATAAAAAGGGAAAGGAAAACATGGTTGGACTAGATCCCACAAGCAGCACCATCACGAGTTAACTACTAGAGATGAAATAAAAAATAAAATCGTGGAGCGCGTGATAGGTATAGGTATTATCACCAGTCAATCGTTCAATAAATATCAAAATTTAATAAATATTTACTCCGGTTAGGCTACGCCCTTTGATATTATTGGGACAATTGTTATTGAGGTGTATTTGTATAGAGTGACCCCGCACTTACAAAATTTAAAATTCAATACTATAATTCAAGGACAAGAGTGAAAAAGATAGGTTCATAATTCAATTTTCAACAGAATAGATTTATTTTTTGATGTGAAACATCTATAGGCGAGGGTGACCGCGATCGTCGCGTGGCGATTTGACGCCACGCCTTGCGGTCCCCTCTTAATTTACTGTAAAATAAATATCGGGATATACATATCTAAATTTGTAAGGAAACCATGGTGTGATTTAAAATTTTGTACAACGCCATCTAGTGAACCCAAAGTAAATTGTTACCTATAATGAAAATAAATGTTTATTGAATAAAAATTATCTTTTACTGAAAAAATCGCCATGTTTTATTAATACTTTATGCCATACTAGTTCCTGACGTAATCTGTTCTTTTATGCATATTTACTTGTTTTATAAATTAATGTATAATAACTTCATAATATAAATATACCAGTAGGTATGGGATTTAGTTTACTTTCAGCTACGAAAAATGGGTAACCGTTTTTATAGGCTTTTATTAGTTTCAGCTGTATTTTTATATATTTATTTCCTTGTATGTCACCGATTTCTTAGGAATTGGATTTTGACTCACTTAAAACAGTCAGATTTCATTTAAAATTTGTAAACTTTGCAATTTGTAAAATTGCAAGGACCAATAACGCTAAAATAATTTAAATAGCTTGTCTTATTATCATTACAGGATTAAAGGTTTCTTTATTAAATATTCAATATATTGGTCTGAGAGTTGGTCGTTAGCTCGATAGATGCCACTATTTATGTTACCTAAATCGCGCACTTCGTGGTCGATGCTGCATAGCTCGATAGATGCCGCTATTTCTGGTTTATAAATTGGACCTATCGTGCAAAAGAACGTCTGTGAACGGATGAAAGTATTTCAAGCTACATTTTGGAAGGTTAATTACTTTTGTACTAAATAACGTTATCATAAATATAAGCCGTAAAGTCAATTTTAAAATGGATAATTTATTCGATACGATACCTACTAAAAAGTACTTATTGACTAAAAGTATCGAATGCAATGTATCGGTATTGAAAGAAAAGTACTCGATACCTAAAGATAAAGTAAGTAAAAGTAATAGATACTTTAATCAGTACGTTACTTATCTTTCGATACTACTCATGAGTTCAGTATCGATACTTTATATTCGATACCGTGTCTCTACTCGTACAAAATAGTTTCGATGTTTCACATCTGCCAGGCGTCCTGAGCGATGGCTTACTTTTTTTTTTTTGGAAAAGATTCAGGGGATCGTTAACCCTGCATTATGGGCGGCGTAGGCGTCAATACCTGCACCTCATGCCGCCCTAGCCGAGGCCGCGGGTGACGTGACCGGGGAATTAGTCCGTCACCCGCCGAGAGGCCGACCGCGTGAGGAAAGACCGGCGTCCTCCCCGAGGGGGGGACGTCGGTCGATGGGAGGGTACCCCAATAGGGGGTATTCCGTCGGGCCGACCACTGATGTCAAGTAACCCTGCTCCGGTGGTCGGCCCAACGACGAAGGCGACGTGCATCGTGGGTGGGTTGCGGGAGTTGCGTGCTTAAGCCCCTCTGTCGCCCTGAACGGAGTGGTGCGAGAGCGCACCGATCTCAACCCAACCCCAAAAAAAAAAATTCCTGCATTATACAACAAAGTTAGCTCAAATCATTTTCTTAAATATTAGATATTTCCTATAATTTTTATTCAAAACTTTTTTTCTGTATTACACAAACATTTTATTTATATGCTCCAAATTTTTTGTAATATGATTATGGCCAAAATTTTTCTGATGCTACATCAAAAATGCGACCCATATATAGTTTAAAAGCTATAACGCTGTGAATGTCGAGTCGACACACAATAGCCATGGTATTATAGCACCGTATATTCAGTTCTGCGCCTGGATGTTTTAGTATAAATTTCAGTTCGTAATGGGATAGTTCTTCCTGTTCTATTACATTCCAACATTGTTTCGGTATAATTCTCAACAATTTTGGCCATTAACAGCACAGTCTCATAATTGGCTTTATTATATTCCCTTGTCAAAAGCAAAATTGTTAAAAACTAGTCTAAAATATTTCATTATCTGTTCCACCTGTTGTAAAAATGCCATATAATTTGTACGATGCCAGCCTCGATTTTATAATTAACTAGCAATCCGCCCTCGCTTCGCTTCGGTTATAGGTTATAGTCGTTTTACCCACGTAGTTCCCGTTCCCGTGGGAATACCAGGATAAAATATAGCCTAGTTTACGCCCTGATATTATAGCTTTCCATTAGTGAAAGAATTTTTGAAATCGGTCCAGCCGTTTTGAAGATTACCCGGAACAAACAGACAGACAGACAGACAGACAAAATTTTTTTAATTGTTATTTTAGGCATAGGTGTCGTGTAAATAACCGTGTTAGCATGAAAAAAGCCTATTATTTTGACATTACAAACAGACACTCCAATTTTATTTATTGGTATAGATATAATAAAAAGCTTAAAATGTAACGCGCTGGGTTATTTTTTTTTTGTATGGGTTATGGTCAATACACACGCTGTCCGTGCCGTCTGGGGTAACGAAAGGGCCACGCGCGGCCCCATAACCCACCGTCTTTTCAACCCTTTGCCATTGGGCCGATCACCGATAACGATTTCCTTGTCATTCGTGACCAGCCCAGCGGGATACCCTTTTGGGTACCCTCTCTTCCTGACGTCCCTTCCGGGACGTCGGTCGCCCTCGCGCGATCAGCCTCTCTGCGGGTAACGGACTATTCCCCGTTCCAGTCATCCGCGGCCTCGGCTAGGGCAGCACAGGTACTCACGCCTGCGCCTCCCAAGTCATCCGCGGTGGACTGTGTCGCCGTAGAAGGGCTCCTCTCACGCACGCTCCGGCGCTTCCTTTCGTGAGATGACTACCTCCCAGGCGGTGACCACGTCCCAGTTCCTAACGCTGTCAATTATCTCCCTAACGATGGTTGGCAGCGTCAGGTCGGTACCGATGATTGCAACAAGTTCACAACGCTGTCCTGCTCACGCGGCAAATACCTCGAGTGTGTTCTGCGTCGTGTTTTCGTCGCAATCGCAGTGGTGGCAGGACGGTGTGCTCTCCGTTCTCACGACCGTGTGCAGGTACTTGGCGAAGCAACCATGCCCCGTCAATACCTGCACCAGTCGAAAGGAAAGCACCCCGTGCCACCGAACCAACCCACCCACTCCATCCGCACCGGCCGGAAGGCGTTGACGCTCCGAACGCCGTACCGAGGCCTCTCCAGCCGAATTGTCCAACGGGCATTGAAATCGCGGCGGGCATGGTTCCGCCAGGCGGACATCTTGTTTAGCGAGATTGAGCCACTCCCAGCTCACGTCTTCGACACCCACCGTTACTGTTCGGCGAGCATCTCCGCCTCCAGGTCCCACGGGGGAGTCTCGACCAAAATGTTGAGAATTTATCATGCTTCCTTACACCATTGACGTCATAAGGGATTTAATAAACGAACAAATTAAAACATCTACATTGCCCGATGTTTGAAAGGTTGTAATTGTTCGCCCTTTGCCTAAACATCCAAAGGCTGAAGTGATGGATTTGAGATAGTTATTTGTAAACAGTTAAGTACTTATTTAGAGAATAATAGTATTTTACCTGAAGCACAATCCGGCTTTAGAAAAGAACCTAGCATGGTAACGGCTTTGCTCGATGTAACGGACAATATATCGTGGTCTCAAGACGAAGGTGCTATGTACTTGTACTTCAAGATTTTTTAAGGACGTTCTATTCTATAAATGTTGATTATTGCACTCTAATTTTCACTATTATTGTTGAGGTGTGCCGTCACAGCCGATCTTTGAAGTTTTCGCGCGTAATCAAAGTGGATAGAGAAATGCAATAAATTTCGTTACAATGTAAGTTTATTTCAGAAATAACGTTGCTTTAAGAAATTATGGGTGTACCTTTATTATAGAAGATAGATTTTAGGTGGTAATTTTATTGCTTAGCTAGAAAGAACAGCTAATTATAATCTACACCTTCTAAGTTTTCCTAATAAATTTTCCGGCATGCAATTTATACATATACTTGATTTATGTTACCATAAATTTTGTGATTTCTGTTTGAAAAATTAAACTAGTAAAACTAAAAAGACCAAATAACTTATTAAAAATAAGGGTAACATTTATAATTTTATATAATAAATGAGTTTCTTATAAAAAAAATCTACTTCCTTCTTAGTCGTTTATATCGTGTATAAAAGTCTTGCAAATTGAACCTACATTTTCTGAGCTCCAACTCATTATAAAAATAAATTGAAATGTCACTGTGTAACTATTTGATGTAATGTCTTTATTTTTAAAGGCTCATTTTGTAAGTAATTTATTTTAAAAAATATATTAAACTTGAGTTCTTACTTATACCCACTTGGGTCATCAATTAATTTAATAGTGCTAGGAGCACACTGTTGACAGTTGTCTGTCAGCAGTTGCGGGAAGATTCGCCCGGGCTATTATTATACGTTTGTAGAAAATTAACGCCTAATTAGTAGCAATTTGTTATTGCACTTCGTTTGGTGAGTAACTGAGCCAGAAGCCTAATTTTCACCTGTCCTGTTGTCTGTAATCAAATCTTAAAGTTAAATTTGATCCACTTTCTGGTTTCCGATTGAACTCAAATTTTACATGCATGTATAAAGCGGATGATAATGCAATATTATCGTGACATAGAGCTGAGCTGATAATGAACCTAGAAGCTGGCCATAAGAACTCCGTAATTAAACGATACAACCCCATCGAGTTTCGGCTCATTTGATTCGTCTTGACGAGTACTTTGATATTATATGATAACCAGGGTCTGATGATGAACCTAGAAACTGGCCATAGGAACTCAGTAATTAAACGACGCAACCCCATCGTGTTTGGGCTCATTTGATTCGTCTTGATGATTTAACTTTTGAGTTCCCTTTATCAACAAACAATAAATGCTTGTTTTTAAAAAAAGGTTTTTTTTTATCTTTAATTATATGTTTTGTAATGAATTTACTCACCAGTAAAATATAATTCTACCCTTTTTTTTTTTTTTTTGGGTGGGTTGCGGTCGGCGCGCCTCCGCACCACTCCGTCCGGGGCGACAGAGGGGCTTAAGCACGCAACTCCCGCAACCCACCCGAAAACCACCTCGCCTTCGTCATTGGGCCGACCACCGGAGCAGGTTTACTTGTCGTCAGTGGTCGGCCCGACGGAATACCCCCTACGCGGGGTACCCTCCCATCGACCGACGTCCCCCCCTCGGGGAGGACGTCGGTCTTTCCTCACGCGGTCGGCCTCTCGGCGGATGACGGACTAATCCCCGGTCACGTCACCCGCGGCCTCGGCTAGGGCGGCATGAGGCGCAGATAGTTGCGCCTACGCCGCCCCAGTCGCCGGCGACGGATCTCCTCATCGAGGCTGCGCTCCACGCGCAGACGATCCGCCGCCTCCTTCTGCGAGATCACTGTCTTGCAGAAGGCTGCGACCGCGTCCCAGTTCCCGACGCTGTCGACCATCGCCCTAGCGATGGCCAGCAGCGTCAGGTCGGCACCGATGATTGCGACGAGTTCACGGCGCTGCACTGCCCAAGCCGCGCAGGCCTCGAGCGTGTGGCGCGCCGTGTCCTCGTCGCAATCGCAGTGGTGGCAGGACGGTGTACTCTCCCTATAATTCTACCCCTAGCTTACCTCCCGCTACGCCACTCATAGCATGGATGTCTTATAAGATAAACGATATAACATGCATATAAATCTATGCAAGAGAGAGATAATTCGAAATAAAGCCTACAGCAACCCATCCGAACAGCGTGGTATTTTAGGTAATTTTCACCTATTCTGCCTTTAGTATCACCGAACTTCATTGCACGCATTCACACTCCCTTCACTTTCTTCAAGGTAGGCAGCAGCCTAGCAAAGGTCCATGAGCGGCAGTATCACTTACCATCATGTGTACTCTTTGATCATTTGCCATCGTTTGCAATAAAAAAAAAAAAAAAAAATCAATGTGAAAGCTGTCTTGTAACTGAAATAAATGTTTACCATAGATTTTTAATTCAATGTGCCTTGATATCCTCATAAAGAAATCAAATAACTTTCTAAATTACTGATATACAGCATTTATTATGCCAGGTAACTTATTTAACTTTAAAAGAAATTCTTGTTTGTATGTACAAAACGTTTAAATAATTTGTTCTTAAACAGTTTTTTTTGATGTGAAACATCTATAGGCGAGGGTGACCGTGATCGTCGCGTGGCGTTTAACGCCACGCCTCGCGGTCCCCTATTAATTAAATATTAAATAATTATTTGGATGCATATACCTACATTTTTGTAACGAAACCATAGTGCGATTTAAAATTTTGTACAACGCCATCTAGTGAACTCAAAGTAAATTGTTACTTATAATGTATGTTAATGAAAATAAATGTTTATTGAATAAAAATCATAATTTTTTGGAAAAAAATCGCGATATTTTATTAATACTTTATGCCTTAGTTTTATCGTATTAGTTCCTGTCGTAATGTAATATTCTTTTATGCATACCTACTTGTTTTATAAATTAATGTAAAATTCTCTAACTTAGTAATATAAATATACCAGTAGGTATGGTATTTAGTTTACTTTCAGCTACGAAACCCGTTTTTTTATAGGCTTTTATTAGTTTCAGGTGTATATATATTTATTTCTTTGTATATTACCGACTTCATAGGAATTGGATTTTGACTCACTTTAAACAGTCAAATTTCATTTAAAAGTTGAAAATTTAAGGAGGACCATGACGTTAAAATTATTTAGATAGCTTGTCTTATTATCATTACAGGATTAAACATTTCTTTATTAAATATATTGAAGCTGAGAGTTGGTCGTTAGCTCGATAAATGCCGCCATTTCTGTTTCCTAAATCACACTCTTCGTGCGGAAAGAATGTCTGTGAACGGATGAAAGCATTTCATTTTTTATAGGCTTTTATTAGTTTCAGCTGTATATTTATTTGTTTGATGTCACCAACTCCTTAAGAATTGGATTTTGACTCACTTTAAACAGCTTGTCTTATTATCATTACAGGATTAGAGAGTTCTTTATAAAATATATTGTAGCTTAGAGTTGGTCGTTTGCTCGATAGATGTCGCTATTTCTGGTTTATAAATCGCAAATTATTTCAAGCTACGTTTTAAAAGGTTCATTTCGTTTGTACTAAATGACGTTACCATAAATATGAGTCGTAAAGTCAATTTTAAAATGGATAATTTATTCGATACGACACCTACCAAAAAGTACTTATTGACTAAAATATCGAAATCCAAATGTATCGGTATCGAAAGAAAAGTACTCGATTCCTAAAGATAAAGTAAATAAAAGTACTCGATACTTTAAACAGTATGTTACTTATCTTTCGATACTATTCATGAGTTCAGTATCGATACTTTATATTCCATACCGTGTCTCTACTCGTACAAAATAGTTTCGCTGTTTCACATCTGTCAGGCGTCCTGAGCGACGGCTCACTTTTTTTTATAATAACTAATACTACCCTGAAAATATTCTACATAATTCAAATTCACATTCAAATTATTTTATTATGCATAAACCCTGAGAGGGCACTTACATATTGTCAGGTTTACAATTTCCAAAAAAAATATACTACCACCGGATCGGAACGCGACCGCTACTGAGAAGATCCGGCAAGAAACTCAGCGGGCTTGTCATTGTTATTAATTTTTTTTTATTTTTTTTCTTCTTACTAGTTATACAATTGTGTACATGTTTTGTAAGAACAAGCTCCAGTGTGATGCCCTTCGAACCGCAAGACACTTAATATAATTTAAACGATTATGGCTGGACCAGATCCCACAAGCGGCACCCGATCACGAGTTAACTACTAGAGCAGCCATCACTCCCCTCAACCACTATGGAGGGAAGGGAGAGACCCGCTCCACGCAGCTACCGCAAGTAGATCCTTATGTGAGCATGACCAACACCACAATATGTTACAAACGCTGAAAATACAAAAATTCGTTAGGCAAAACACGCTACACTTTATAATAAAAGTTAAAAGTACATTTACAAACAGTATATTTAAAATAACAAGGAAATTGCTGAATGAGGAGCTGCTCACAACCAATCTGTATTATCATCTACATAATCCGAGATTTTATAATAAGCTTTTTTACAAAGTCTATTCTTGATGGCTTTTTTAAACTTTTTCATAGGCAGGTCTCGGATATCTTTAGGTAATCTATTGTAATTGCGTATACATTGCCCCATGAATGATTTGTTAACTTTTTGGAGACGAGTAGTGTGTACAACTAATCTGTCCTTATTACGAGTATTCATTTCATGAATGTCACAATATCTCTTAAAGTTAGCGATATTTTTTTTGACATATAATATATTTTCGTATATATATTGTGATACAGCAGTTAGAATATTTATTTCTTTGAATTTCTCCCGAAGTGAGATTCTTGGGCCTAGATTATAAATTGCACGGACAGCCCTTTTTGGAGAACAAAGATTCTATTAAAGTCCGCGGAGCATCCCCACAGTAATATACCGTAAGACATAAGACTATGGAAATAAGCGAAATAAACCATTCTAGCTGTTTCAGTATCTGTTAACATTCTTATTTTTTTTACTGCATAAGCCGCTGAGCTAAGCCTACTCGACAACTTTTCAATATGAGGTACCCACTGAAGTTTAGCATCTATGGTGATACCTAAAAAGACTGTTGACTCCACAAGGTCTAGAGCCACAGCATTCATTTGGACATTGGTTTCCACTTGCCTCACATTAGGAGTAGTAAATTTGATACATTTAGTTTTTTTCTCATTGAGAACCAAATTATTAGTGTTAAACCAATGAACAACGTTAGACAGTGCATTGTTCACATCGTCATAATTCAACATTTGTCTTTTAATTTTAAATAACAAAGAAGTGTCATCTGCGAACAACACAATGTCCAGATTGTCCCCTATATGGTAGGGTAGGTCATTAATATACAAGAAACAGAAATGGCCCCAGAATGGACCCTTGTGGAACACCCATTTTTATAATAGAACCAGATGATCGTTTTTTTTTTTTTTTTTTTTTTATTGCAAACGGTGGCAAACGAGCAAACAGTACACCTGATGGTAAGTGTTGCTGCCGCTCATGGACCTTTACAAGGCCGTTGCCTACCGCAAGAAAGCGAAGGGAGTGTGAATGCGTGCATTGAGGCTCGGTGATACCAAGGGCACCACCAAAACCCTCCACACGCAATCACCCTCAGAAAGTTGGGCTTCCGGCTCTCTCGCTCACCGAACGAAGCGCAGTAACAAATTGCTACTGCTCAGACGTCGATTTTCTGCGAGAGCATGGTACTGCCCCGGACGGACCGGCCCGCGGCTGTAGACAGATAACTGTCGACAGTGTGGTCCTACCACTCCTATAATCCTATAGGAACCTCGATGCACGATCTATATATAGGGGAATCCTATATATAGATCGTGCACCATTAACATCAACCCTCTGGATTCTGTTGCTTAAATAAGAAGTTACAAGTTCAAGAGCGTTATTCCTGATCCCATAGTGGTATAGTTTTCTGATGAGTGTTTCATGTTGTACACAATCAAATGCCTTGGATAAATCACAGAAAACACCTAAGGCCTCATGTGATTCCTCCCAGGCTGCAAAAATATTTTTCAATAACTCTACGCCCGCATCAGTAGTAGAGCAATTCTTAGTAAAGCCAAATTGATTTTTGTGAAAGATACCATGTCTCTTAAAATGAATCAACATCTGATTAAGCATAATTTTTTCGAATACTTTACTGAGTGTTGGTAGTATGGAAATAGGACGAAAATTATTAATATCTGACATACTACCAGATTTAAATAAAGGAATTACTCTACTAATTTTCATGAGATCAGGAAACACACCCTGAGCAACACAACCATTAAATACAAATGCCAGGTGGGGAGCAATAACAGGTATTATAAAATCAATAGTCTTTACCGATAAACCCCATAAATCTGCTGTTTTCTTAATATTAAGATTTTTAAAAGACTTTAAAATATCATCCACACCTACATCTGAAAATTCAAAGGAAGTGTCACATTTTACAATGCTTTGTTTAAGGAGCGATTCAGCCAAAATAGGGCACGACGCTAAAGATTTTGTTGTTAATACAGGCACATTTGTAAAATAGTTTTCAAATTCATGTGCCACTTCTTTATTTACTGTCACATTTTTATCACCAATCTTTAAATTAAAGTCCTTCTTCCGCACAGTGTTCCTACCGGTTTCACTATTAATCACTGTCCAAGTCATTTTAATTATATCACTAGATCCTTTAATTTTCCTCCTTAAATAAATGGATTTAGCACTAGAACAGGCACGTTTGAAAATTTTTGAATAATTTTTAACATACTCTAAAAATACTGGGTTATGGTTATAAGATTTTTCACTGTAAAGATCATATAACCTTCTTCTACTCTTGTAGATACCACAAGTAGCCCATTCACTAAAACCAGCAGGCACTCCAAATGTTAATGTTTTTGGTTTAAAAATTTTACTAAATTCGGTATTGATTGTGTGAAATAAAGATGTATATAGCTCATTAGGACTGTCATGAATAGGCAACAGCGGTACCTTCATACTTAGTTCATCTTTAAACTGCTCTAAGCGGCTAGCAGTCATGGGAACAAAGCTAATACTTTCTCGTTGAACCCTACTAGTTCTAGGAAATACAACAAATTGACCACAATGATCCGATTCTAGAGCACTCAGAATAGAGTGAGCAATGGGTTTAACAGTTGTAAATACATTATCAATACAAGTTGCACTCCCAGACGTTATCCTAGTAGGCTCCAAGAAGACATTATATAAATCATATGATTTCATAAGAGTTATAAATTTTTGTGTGATGTTGTTGTGGTCTAATAAATTAATATTAAAATCGCCACAGATAATAACTGTTTTATTAGAGGTAGAGATTTTGAACAAAATATCCTCCATATTATATCATCATATAATTATATCATCATGCGATGCTATATTATTAGTATGTCTTTTATTTCCAAGTGACGGTAATTTCAAATATGCTTAACACGGCTGCAACCTATAAAAACAAGATAAGAGCAGTGTCCATTGTATTGAAACGGGTTGAGAGCCCTCAGCGCTCACCCACCAGTCCGGGTAAAGTTGTCACAGCCATCTGAGGCTAACAACTAAGTCACACAAAAAAAAAAAAGAAAGTGTTCAATTGTTACAGAAGCGTTGAGCTGTACGCTATAATTTTGGAGTGTCGTGTCAAATAATGGGGAAGAGGTTATATACAAAATTATTGTATGTGTTGTGTAATGGTACTCAAGTACTGTAATGGTGTAGTGATATATGTGATATCAGTAATTTAATGGTAAGATTAAATAGTAGGTAATACTAGATAGTTCATGAAGAGTGCCACCAACGGCTAGGTGAATCTTAGATGATCTACAGCACGTCGTCATTTAAAGTAATTTTAACTGATAATTAGAATATTATAATAAAACGCAACATTGTGTAAACGTTGCGAGACAGATGGCGCGTGGAACGTCTCCCATAACAACGATAATACTAGTGAAAATTTGGTTGTAATACGTCATCCCAAGCTCGTTTAGTTGTTTACTATAGAAATTTTTTTTTGATAATTTCCCACTGAAAATAATTAGTTTTTTTATTGGTAATTCTACCACACATTTCTACCACTGTGACTCCTATAAGCCACGATGATTTTCATAAATCGCAACAAAGTTTGACGTTGAGCAAAGCCCAGAAATCACTTGCTTTTATATAAAATGGAAGACATGAAATAAAATTGAATTAAAAGCCAAAAAATAAGAGAATAAACTGCTGCTGCAAGTGCAGGAGTAGCACCACGGATATGGCAGAGCTTAAGGGGCCTATATATAAGCCCTTGAAAATAATCGTCTACATGCGATGTCACTCTAACCAAGATTTTGGATGGGTGAACAGAGGACAAGTCCTCCACACGAAGAAAGACCTAATCTACGCAAGTGACATAGCTCGTATTATGAAATTTGTTCACTATTGCTATGAACCACGGAAAGCAAAACCTGACTTTTTGGTCCATTTAAAATGCAAACGGAAATAAGGCTATTATAAAACTCCGTATCATCCTGCTGTTACCCCGGACTGTGAAAAGGTTACAACCAAGCTACTAAATAAAAGGAAAAATAAAGATCTTCGTTGTTGTATTGGCTGCTATAAAATAATATCTGGTTGACCGGTATATTTTTGTTGAATTTATTTAGATTTATATTAATAAAAAGTAAAAATAAAATAATGAAAAAATATCAAAAATTACAAAAAGAGAATAATAATAACACCGAGATTCGATCCCACGCTGTTTGAATGCCAAAACAAAACAAAAACTGGACGACTTCCTAACTGAGCTATCGTCACTCATGATGTCAACAGCGAAATTTGAATCCATATTGTATTGACATTTTATGTCATTGTATTGATTAGCTAAAAACCCAGACAAAACAACATTTTCTATAAATAAAACATAGCTAGATCGATTTTTGGCCCCGAAACCTCTAGTATGCCTTTAAATTGGTTAGTGTTTGTTATATCGTAAAAGCTAACCAAAATAGTCAAATTTTCTCATTTACGCCGATCCTTACTTCACACAGGAGATTAATATTATAATATAACGGGGATATTTAAAATTAGTAGCCCGCCTGCTAATGGTGGTGATTATAGTTTTACTTTTTTTTGGGTACGCCTGGTATCCAGCGATGAACTGCAATAGACTAATAAATGGAAAGACGGAAAGTTATATTAATGCAGCAATTCAAATATTAATATCCTGCGCGTATCTTAAATGATTGGGGTTGATGCAATAGATATACGAATAGTATGCTTTCATACATGTTGTAAAATTTTTAGCAATAGTTTTATAGCTGGCCACCTACCTGACGTCAATTCTCCTGTTGATCAGAAGACATTAGACGGAGTCGACCTCGACCTAGGTGGACTTAAAGCTTTGTCTTTTTTTACGATACACAAAATCTATATGATTTCATTTGATTTGATTTCTATTTAAGTATTGTTAGTATTGGTAAGAGATTTTAGGGCCATCATACAGTAAATATACTTAGCCTTATGTATAGACTTACGTAGAAAAAATAAATAATAAATTATACCTTATCCTCGAGCCAACACATGATTTATCTTAACAGAAACATTTATGTGTAATAATGTGTTCTTGGACTCTATAAAATATATTTATAAATATCAATTGACCCAAGTTGGAGATAAATTTAATCTGATCAAATAACGACTGTTGCAAGATTCTCACAGTGACTTTATTTATTTTTATATCTGCTCTACGATACTCTGTGAGAACGATATGCAGACGCGCATAAACAAGCACTCCATAATAATATTATAAGTGCAAAGTAACTCTATATATATATTTGCACAGGCCATTTTTTAATCAGCAGATCTCTCACATCTCTGCCTGTCACTGCCTGTCGTTTACACCAGGCCACTTTTTAATCGGCAGATCTCTCACATCTCTGCCTGTCAAGGATCTCCGTGACCATTCATCTCATCATCTTACTCGACATCAGCGAATCGAGCAGTTGCGACAGCATTTTTGGCCGAAATGGCACAAAGAATATGTCTCCGAGCTTCAGCTTTGTATAAAATGGAAAACTTCTAAGGACTTATTAAAGCTAAACTCCTTTGTCGTCATCAAGGACGACTGTTTACCGGTGTTGAACTGGAAACTGGGTCGTGTCATCGCTCTTCATGAAGGCCTTGATGAAGTTGCCAGAGTTGTGGATATGAGAACTGCCGCCGGCGTTACAAAAAGGGCATTTTCTAAGATTTGTCTATTATTGGATGAATCCTGTTGAATGCAGACATTCAATGATTGGGAATATATTCAGGCATTGTAACGACATTTCTTGTATTTTATATTTATTATTTTATTTTAATTCAAGCTCCTTAACAATATGACCAAACTTAGTATATTATATTGCTCCACGACTCTAACAAAGAACTTTACCTAACACTACTTGCTTCATTTGGCCTATTGCCAGCGCATACGCTTCCTACCCGAGGAAATAATTGTTTGGACCATATCATCATGAAGTCTACACTCCCTGCCAAAGCATTTGTGGCTAAGTCAGACAAACCGATCACGATACTACTATGCTTTTTCTCTCCAAATCACACCTATATCCAAATCTCCTAGCTTCGCAAAAAGACTAGACAGGGAGCAAATAACATCTGATTTAAATAAATTTGATTTTAGTCCAATCTATAAAATTCAAGATCCGAACTGTGCAGCTGATTTTCTGGTAAGTTCTATCTCACATGTAATAGCATCCAACACAAAAATTATGAAAATTCCAAATCGTAAAAGGGTCTTAAAACCATGGAGTACACCAGGATTTACACGTTGCATGAAACATAGGGATAACCCACATAAAAAGTCTAAATTGATGCTAGATAATAATATCCTACGACTTTCTTACAAGCGCTATAGGAATTTTTGCAACAACATCCTCAAGAAAGTAAAGTTAGAATATAATAAAAATGAAATCGCCAATGCAGGCCAAAACAACAAAAAAATATGGCAAGCCATAAACAAAATTGCACACAGGTCTTCGGGAAAAGACAGCTGCACCAATCTCCTGTCACTCGCAACTTCTCCTATTGAATCCATGAAAATTATCAATAACTACTTTGTTATTATCGGTAGAAAACTAGCTGATAAAATTCTTCCTTCACGGGCTCAAAGGCAAGGCGAACTAAATGCTGCACTTAACTTATTGGTACTTTTACCAATTGATGAGGACGAAGTGAGCAGAATGGTGGGATCATTGCGCAAGCGCACTATGCAGTAGGTTGGGATAACATACCAGTCGATATTATCAAATACAATAGTAGTATTATAGTCCCCCCACTTACGTCTGCAACTTATCACTCACAACTGGTAAATTTCCTCAAGCCTTTCCATAAGACAGGAGATAGGGACCAGATCATGAATTATAGACCCATAGTAATCTTGCCCTCGCTATCCAAAATTCTTGAACGTATTATGAACGCACGTCATATGGATTACTTCGATAAACACCGTATGATAGCCCCTAATTAATATGGCTGCCGCAAAGGTAGGTCTACTGCGGACGCTGTTCACGATCTTATTAACCACATAGTCATAAAATTTAACGGGGTTAAGAAGGTATTGGGTATTTTTCTGCATCTCGCTAAGGCTTTCGATATGATCTATGTTTCCACCCTTATAGATAGACTGGAGCACATTGGCATAAGAGGCCCTCAATTGAATCTTTTTGCAGATTTTCTCACTGGCCGCACGCAGAGTGTTAAGATAGGTGAGCATGTTAGCACAAATCTACCAGTCACTCACGGAGTACCTCAAGGTAGTGCGATCTCCCCAACTTTATTCCTCATCTAAATATATTAATGATCTGTGTGCGACTAACTTGGTCAATGGTAGAATATTCACCTTTGCGGATGACACCACCATTATCTTTCATTCAAACTCGTGGGAGAGCGTAATCGGTTGCGCCCAGCAGGGTTTAAACATTATGATTGACCGGCTTAGGGACATTTATCTGACACTGAACACCCAAAAAACCAAATACATACCATTCACAATACGCGACACAAAGCCTCAAACACCACTTCCTATACCTTTAAAAAAATATGTTTGAAAATCACAACCGCAAAACAAGTAATTTATTACTTTAATTATTCATATCTTAATATTTATAAAATGCATGAATAAAGTGATTATTAGACAAAGGATTTTGAACTGCATTTAGTTTGAGGAAATAATTCAGTCTGGTCAGTGATTTTTATATTATTTTTAATATATTACATCTGCTTTGTAAAGTGTTTAAACAATGTATAGCCCAAAGTCGTTGTGGTTTGTGTTTTTGTTATTAATATCTCCTTCAATTCAAAGTAAGTACATAATCAAAAATTTTGATTTTATACATTATTTAATTTTATCATTATTATATTACCTTATATACATCCCATTACCACACTAGTCAGAAGGGTTAGTATAGGATTTTATTTCGAGTTTTTCTTTTCTTACATATTTTATATATTATCATATCATATACCTATAATCCCTTAGTCGTCTTTTATGACACCCACTGGCAAAAAATATGGTGGTGAATTGTACTGTTCCTACCATGACACGAAACATTTAGGAAATTGAATTTGTTAATCCTAAGATTTTTAATCCAAAACATTGTTCTATGTCTATCTATAATTAGCTTTTGATATAGTATACATTCATCCTTCAGTCTATTTACGTCCACTGCTGGGCATATGCCTATCCAGGAGGACAACAATAGCTACGCTTAGTTCATGGGTTGGCCATCCCAATTAGTGTTACAAATTGCCAAGCAATTGCCATACATCATTATCCTGCACCCTTTATTTTTTTTGGATTGTGTTACGGTGCACCCGTCGCCCGGCTCCTCCGGGGCGACAGAAGGGCGGCGCGCGGCCTCGTACCCCACCATATAGTACGTCGCCTTCGTCGTTGGACCAACCACCGGTGCAGAGTTCCTTTACTTCAGTGGGCGGCCCGACGGAATAACCCGGGGGAGTACCCTCTTCCATCGGTGTCTCCTTCCCGGTACGCCGATCACCGTCGCAAGGCTAGCCTCTCCGCGGGTGCCGGACTAAATCCCTGGTCCTGTCACCCGCAGCCTCTGCTAGATCCTGCACTCTTAACAGATTTTTAAAAATCCCACTGGAAAATAAGGGTTAGTGATACATTACTTTCTTATTCCGTACACTTGATAATGAATGGTATTCTTATATATATAAATCTTTCCAGTCCTTGTGTATGTGACTGAACTCATCCTACATGGCTGAAACCGCAGAGAAGCCATTTCCATGATAGTGTCATCCCTGTGACTGTGACGCTATCATTGTTGCTTGTAAAAGTAACCCGCCGGGCAGGATATCGAGGTCAAAGAATCGATACCAGTGGACAGTCTAATAGCGACTGGAAAGGGACACCAAAGGTTATGGGGCCACACCTCACCCTTCGGTTGTCCCGGACATATTGGGCGGGATGTGTCCAGACCATAGCTTAAAAATGTACTTGTCATCACACCACTGTCCTCGTCGATCTAGGTCATAGATCAAACAAAATATAAAATTGTGAGGCGCGTGATATTATTACCATCGGCAAATCGTTCCTATCATTTTAAAAACGCTCCATGATTTTGTTGGAACAGTTTTTAGTAGCGATCAAGCACTTTTCGTCATCGAAGTTATGAATTGTAAAGACTTCGTTGCATTAGTTGTTATTACACTTCAATGCTAACCTTAATTAAGTCTATACCTACAAACGTTATAATTTTTTTGTTATTGTGATGAATTTTTAAAGAGTAACCCCGCACCACTTGTAAACTTTAAAATTCAATACTATAATCCAAGAGAACCAAAAAAAATAGTTTCTTAATACTTATAGAACATATTTATTTTTTTTGAAAATTTTCAGTTACTTCTTAAACTTAGATTATATGACAAAAATAGCATAAATTACTTTCATAGATATATTTCCTATAATTTTTATTCGAAACTGTTTTCGGTATAATACATACGTTTTTATATAAGTTTCAAACTTTGCCAATATCGTTCTGGCCAAATATATAGTTAACAGTTGATGCTATATTAAAAATATTGTTTAACGAATTTATAGAATATAAAATATCTTATAAATTCTATTTAAATGTTTTTGCCGTCACATATAGTTTAAGAGATACAAAAGCCACGGGATCATAACGTTGTATATTCAGCCTGGATATTTTAGTGTATATTTCAAGTCTTAATGGAATAGTTCTTCCTGTTTTATTGTATTCCGACAGTGTTTACTTTTAATTATTAACAGTCGTGGTCGTTAATAGCTCGGTCTCGTAGTCTTCATTATACTGACTTTGCAGAAGCTAACTTGACAAAAGCTGGCCTAAAATATTTGATTATCTGCTCTACCGACAGTGGACAATTATGGGATAATATGCCAAATACATTGAACGATGCCATGAGAAATGAAACTTTGAATTATGTCCTTTGGATATGATGGGTATAGAAAATATATATTTCCAAGACGATCAGTTACTTACCTTCATCCATCCATCCATCAGCCTACAGACGTCCACTGCTGGACATAGGCCTCCCCACGAGAATGCCACTCGGAACGGTCCTGCGCCACTTACATCCAACGGTTCCCTGCAAATTTGAGAATGTCGTCAGTTCATCTAGTGAGGGGTTGTCCTACGCTGCGCCGTCCGATTTGTGGTCGCCACTCAAGAACCTTTCTTCACCAACAGTTGTCGGTTCGACGAGCGATGTGGCCTGCTTATTACCATTTCAACGTGCTAATTCTGCGGGCTATGTCGGTTACACCCGTTCTTCGTATAGTATAGAATTTTTCAAATTGGACTGAGATTAGCGCATTCAAACAAACTCTTCAGCTTTATATATTAGTATAGATATATCAAGATCAATATAATATTGGCTGGCCGATTTCTTTTATCATAATGTTTGACATTGAATAGTCTACTTGATCTCTTTATCATCGTTACATATGTGTATATTAAATATTACGTGTTAATACGTTATCACCACAACATTATCTACACGAGTGCAGGCGTCGAAAAGTGCAGCATTTTCTGCGATATATAAATTACTGACAACACAAATTTTAGCGGTGCTGTGTGGTAGCGGCTTCGAATACTACCAACCCTTGCTTTGCTCTTGGGTGTCGTAAAAGACGACTAAGAGCCCTAAATTGACCCGGACCAACTCCATCTGGTACCATTTGGGGCAACGATTACATTCCCAAGGAGGGTTGACGTCAGGCAGGCGGCCTGTCATAAAAGTCATTGCCGAAACTTTTTGCAATATGTCAAAACAGATGACATATTGCGTCGACCCCAAGTAATTGGGATAAGAGCAAGATGATGATGAACACAAATTTTAGCGGTATTTTTATTGCCTAGCTAGAAAAACAAATTTATTTCAGGAGTAAAAACTTGTAAAAACTAAAGATAACCTTTTTAATTTTACATAACAAATGAGTGTCTTATAAAATTATACTTGAGCTAGTTGGTTATACCGCGTAATAAAAGTCTTGTATATTGAACGTACATTTTCTGAGCTCCAACTCATTATAAAAATAAATTGAAATGTCACTGTGTAACTATTTGATCTTTATTTTAAAAACTCATTTAGTACGTAATTTATTTTATGAAAAATAAAAATAGATAAAACTTGAGTTCTTACTTACAATTTGGAAAATTTATTAATTAACGCGAGAATTATGTTGGCACTTAATTTATAATTATGAGGGATTTCTATTTCAATATGTCTTCATATCCTTACACAGTGGCCTTAGTACAAATGTTTGCGTCAAAGTAGTCGTAACGTTATCGAGACCAATTTGTATGGATTTGGAGCAGTGCGTCAGGAGCTGTGCGTCCAAGTCCCATACAAATTGATTTCGAAAACAACACGAATACTTTGGCGCAGATATTCGTGCTAAGCCTACTGGAAACAATAAATCATAATCGAAATAAAATACTAAATATAAAATTGCATTTAATATGCTAGGTTATTAATCTAATTTCAATATACAAACGCAAAATTATTACTTCACATTTGATTTATTCGCTTATAAATTAGTATTTTTTTTTATAATTAACCTAGCTAACCTAGCTATGTTAATGTTAATTAAATGCTTAATCTCAGTAATTCAACATTAGGTTTTTTAGTCGTTTAATGTAATTTTAACTGAAAGTTAAGAGTACTAAAATGCAACAATATGTAAATTTTGGTCGACAGATGGCGTATAAAACATCTCTCATAAAAACGAGAATACGAGTGATAATTTGGTTCCCATGTCTCAGTTCAAGGTCCTCTAGTTGTTAGGATGAATGGAACAGATTTATATGGGTTCGAGTCCCATGTGTGATTATTACATTTTACTCGTAATTTTTTTTTTAATATAATTGTCTACTGAAAATATTTATTGTTTGTTTTTATTAAAACTAATCCTACCGCACACTTCCATCACTGTAACTCATATAAGCCGGAATCCAAGATGATCTCCATAAAGAGCAACGACGTTTGATTTTCAGAAGATCACAGAAATCGCTTTTTAATTGTCTTGGGTTCCGCAATAAATTTAATTAGAAAAGAAAAACAGGAGTTTCAAAATTATACTTTCCAACATGAAGTAAAATTGAAAAAAGCCAAGATAATAAATGGCCCCCATGGCGTTCAACATATTAAGGAACCTTTATGCGGGCCTTTCGATAAGAAGTAGATGTTGAAAGTATTTATCTACATGGATGAATGTCACTTTAACCGAGATTGTGGGTGGATGAAGAGAGAACACGTCCACCATACGAAGAAAGGCCTAGCCTACGCAAGTGAGATATTTAATATTACGATATTTGTTTACTATTAAGTCGTTCCCGTGGATAACTATACGGCAAGGGTAAATTGTTGGGGTGCGGGGCCGGAACACCTCGATGTGGTGCACCCTGGGCAACGTCATCCAAGAGCGAGCATCGCGCCAGGTCTTCGTCCTGGGGGACTTTAACGCCAAGTCCGTGACGTGGGGGTCCTCCGAGACGGACGACCGAGAACGGGCGGTCGAGGAGTGGGCGGCGGCACTGGGCCTTTATTCGCTGAATAGGGGCTTGGTGCATACGTGCGTGCGACAGCGAGGCGGGTCGATAGTGGACCTTTCGTTCTGTTATACGGGATCACCAAATACGGTTTTAAAAAAAAAAACTTTTATTATAAACTAAAATTAAACACACAGAAAGTAGTACATGAGATATAGTAAGATTTAGTATAAGGCAACAACGTTGCTTTCCGACGCGTACCGACTTTGAAGGAGTTGAAATACAGACTGACTGCGCTGTTCGGGATGGTTGCCTTTTATAGACTATAGGATGCTGACTTAGGGATAGTATCTGGTTGTCAGCCCTTTTAGTAACGTAGGGTGGATATAACAACCCCCCGCAGAAGATGGAAGTTTGGGAAAGAGCCGAACTTCCGGGTTCAACAGGCTTATACGACTTCCCTCAACCTTGGTAAGTTTGGGGAGTTTTCGCGTGTATGAGTGTCGTCATTGTTGTCGGTACGAGTTGGATTGATAATGGATATATTTAGTTTTTTCTTATATTGTAAAAATATCTTAATTAACTTAAATACTATGAAAGAAATAACAATAATAGAAATTAATGACGAGAATATAGTATAGTGTGTCCCATACCTTACGAGAAACGAATCTTGATTTATTATTTTATTCAATTCTGGAAATAATTTATCATTCTGATTGGTTTTTGATAAATCGTCTAAATCGATAGTTTGTAGTAAGGTAGGGGACATGGTACTTAGGCTATTAGACTTAAGATCTATTTGACAACAAGAGTCATCGATTATATTAAAGTCTAGGCTAGGCGTAGGAACACTTATATTTAATGTCTCGAGGGATGATACGAGTCTCGTACTCTTAGTGTACACTGTGCACTGGGTAGAAAGGTTCAATATGCCGATTCCAGACACTATCACTTCTCGCAATTGTGAATCGTTGCAGTCAATAGAGATTTTAGTTAGGCGCGATTGCACAAAGATCCACTGATTGTTTATGAGTGGTTTTCAAATGTCTAATTCGCCCATTATCGTTTTAGTAACGCACTGCACTGGGATGGCACTAATTGTTTTGGTTAATAGTTCACTTTCACACGTGGGGTTGCTCCCTGTGAGTAGTAGTACCGTTGTTATTGCGCACAGATAAAACTCAGAGTTTATAGTCTTACATTTATCTAAACTATCTAGGTTACAAAAACTTAACTTATCCTTAGAAATAGCAGTATACGAACTAGAGGGTAAAATAAGGCTAAAGGTGTCGACATTAGCCCCGTGAGGGGTTGGTAACGCCAAATTATGATAGAGAATAAATTCATCCATAGTGGCTAAAGGGATGTGTAATACAAATACTAACTTAGAATCATAATAGTAGCATGATACAGTGGATATACTTAATATTACATGAATATTATATAAGCTTAAAGATATAGGAATTTCGGTGTCTTTAGGTAGGTGTTGATTATTATTCGCGAGTTCTTGGAACAACTGGCTCGGACTTAGTATGTTAGGATGTAGGATGTTTTGACTACATAGTAGAATTGCGTTGGTTAAATCTTCCAGTTGAAATGACAGCGTAAGCAATGAGCTCTCGAGGTTAATTAATATGGAATGAACTTTTGTTTCGGAAATTAATTTGTTAGAGATTTCGGTAATCCAAATCCATAACGGATTTGGTTTACAAGCATGTTCACCGCGATATTTAAGGTTTCCTCGTTTATTTTTAATTTATCAATTGTTTGTCTATAAGATTCGAGAGTTGACGTGGTAATTAAAATGTTTTCCTTCATTAACTTTGCGAGTGTTTTCCCGTCGTTTTGGACAGATTCTATAGCGGAATTGTATTTGGATGCGTCATCCTCGTCGAGGGTGCCAAAAATGTGTTTGAATACGGTGCCTATTCCTCCGAACCACGCTACGCGCTTTTCACGTATTGAAATAAGATGGGATATGGATTCAAATTCACGTTTGATATCATTGTACCGTACTGCAAGTGATGATAGTATACTTCTACAGTTATAATCGGTAGTTTGTTGACACGCAAATCTCACTGTGCCTATGACTTCGTTAAGTTTCATAAGATGAGGGTTTTTATAGGAAATATCCACGTAGCTCACCACATTTAATTGACCATGCATTATTTTTAGTTTACCTAGGCCTTCGAAGTAGATGCCGGAGTTGGTGGGGTAGGGCTTGACAAGATCCGGTTGAGCTTTCATTGAAGGGCTGAAATAGGAAGGAGTCGTATTTAATTTAACTTGTTGTCGCGGGTTTGATTTGGTCGAAATGGTGAGTTACATGCCTTCTATTGATAAGGAGGGTGACTGTATGATTACTATGAACTCGTATTATTTTATAAGGTCCCTTCCAAAGGGGTGACAAGGCTTTTCTGAGTCTTAAATGATTTTTTAGGTAAACGTAGTCATCGGGTTTGCATTTATGTGGAGTTCTTGTTCTGGAGTCGTAATAAGTTTTGGAAGTTTCTTTGGATTGTAGGATATTGTCTATTGCCTTCTGTCTCGTGTACTTAAGTTTGTGTTGTAACATTTAAATATAATCGGAATAGGTTGCGTTTGGCTCACTTCCATAGAGAGAGCTAGGTATAAGGGGTTTATGACCAAATACTAATTCGTAGGGTGTGAATTTTGTCGTAGTGTGTGGTGTAATATTGTATGTAAGTATGGCGGTATAGACGTATTTTGGCCAGTTATCCTGGTTCTCATTAGTAAAGGATTTTAGGTACTCCTTGAGTGTGCAGTGGCTCTTCTCAAGGGCTCCTTGAGTTTGTGGGTGGTACGGCGATGACCACAACTGTTTGATTTTCAAGAATTGACAGGTATTTTTGAAGAGTTCGGAGGTGAAGTTGGTACCTTGGTCTGTGAGGATTGATTTAGGTATGCCAAATAAGGATATGAAGTGTATTAAGCAATCGCTTGTCTCTTCGGCTGTTGTACTTCTTATTGGGTAGGCTACAGAATATTTGGTAAGATCGTCTTGCAATGTGAGTATATACTTTAGTTTGGCAGTACCGGATTCTGGTAACGGTCCGACAATATCCAGTAAGATACGTTGAAATGGAGCGGTAGACGTTGTGGTTATCTCCATAGGAGCTTTGTTGAGTCTCCTCAAGGCTTTGTTTTCTTGGCATAGTTTACATTTTTTAACGTAATTTTCTATATCCGTTCTCATTCCTTTCCAATAAAACTGCTCATGGATTCTGTTATACATACGAGTGGAGCCCAGATGTCCTGCTATAGGAATGTCGTGATTTTCGCGTAGAATTTTCTGTCTTTCACTTAATGTTGGGTAAGCTATCTTATTCAGATGGACATGTATGTTGATTTTAGTGTTATGAAATAAGTGGGTAAGTATGTTGTATATTTTAGGATATGAATGCTTGTCAAAGGGACCTTTGAAATCGGAAATGGCTATGTCTGTTGGTTGGTCTTGCTGTAGAACTTCATTTCTGACTCGTTTAAGGCTCTCGAATATGTCTGGGTAGGATGATTCATCGAAGTAGTGTACTTTGTTGAAAATGAAATAGATGGTTTTGCTTTCATATTTCACTTTCAGACAGGAGTGTAACTCTTTCTCGGCACTAATGATTTCGTCTTTGTCTTCGTAGTTCAATAGTATTTCTGCCACATAAGGGTTTGATTCGTCTAGATCTATTGACGTGGGAATGATGACTGTCTTAAACGTAGTTTTTAGAAGAGTTTCATTGTGTTCCCTCAGTATTGTGTTTGTGGAAGTTTCATTTTTTGAAATTAATTTCAAGAAGTCGGAGTAATTTCCATTGTGTATATCAATGTTTGGTTGGTTAGGCGATTCTGTGGGTGAAGGAATTTCCAGGTTCTCGAAGTTAAGGTTTAAGTCTTCATTTCTAGGACTTAGATCTAATGGTCCCAAGTCGTTTAAGTCTGGCAAATGTTGCGGTGTTTCGTTTTGGTCTTGGGGACGGTTCGGTGACGTATTAGGCGCGTTTGGCGAGTTAGAGTCGTTATTATTTTGATTTAGTACTTCGTCGTTATTGAATGAGAATGGAATAGGAGATGGTAAATCTACCGTTAAGTCTTCTAAGGAGTTGTCGAGTTCTTCGTTAAGTTCGGGCATTAAACGTTCAAGTGGTGGTGAATGCTCGCTGTCTATTGGGAATGTAGGAAATCGTGACAGTGCATCGGCATTGGTGTTCATTTTTCCTTTCTTATGAACTATATTGTAGTCGAACTCTTCTAGTTTAAGGCGCCAACGGATCAATCTTGAGCCGGGGTCTTTGCAATTAAATAGCCACTGTAGCGGTTTGTGATCTGTGACTATTGTGAAACGGTGTCCATACAAATAAGGTCGAAAGGCTTTTGTGCCGAACACTATAGCAAGGCATTCTTTTTCTGTCACACTATAGTTACATTCCGCTTTGTTAAGTGTGCGGGAAGCGAAAGCAATGGGGCGATCCTTACCAATTGGACCTTGGGATAGAATGGCAGATACGGCGTAGTTCGAAGCGTCACATGTTAATATAAATGGTTTAGTGAAGTCAGGGTAAGCGAGGACTGGTGATGTTACGAGCGTGTTCTTCAGTGTTTCGAATCCTAATTGTTGTTCATTCTTCCATACGAATGGTTTATCCTTTTTCAAGAGCGACGTTAAAGGTTTTGCTAATTTAGAGAAGTTGGGTATAAATCTTCTGTAGTATGAGACAAGTCCAAGGAAAGATTTTATGTCCTTGGGACATTTCGGCACTGGGAAGTTGGTAACGGCTTGTATCTTATCCGGGTTAGGTTTTACTCCGTCCTGATTTATGACGTGACCCAGATACGCGACTTCCTTACGCAGAAATTCACACTTATCTGGTTGGAGTTTCAGATTATAGTTTCTAAGTCTTTCGAAAACGGCTGATAGATTCTGTATGTGGCTTGGTAAGTCCGGAGAGTGGACAACGATGTCATCAAGATATACAAAGCATCGCGACCCTTGTAGTCCGGCTAAGCAGGTATTCATTAATTTTTGGAATGTTGAAGGGGCATTCTTTAGCCCGAATGGCATTCGTGTAAATTCAAAGTGTCCTTGGGGCACTGAGAATGCCGTTTTAGTAGCGTCTTCCGGTGAGATAGGGATCTGGTGAAATCCAGAAGCTAAATCTAGGGTGGTGAAGTATTGGCTTTTCCCCAATTGGTCTAATATCTCGGTTATTTGCGGTATGGGGTATGTTTCACCTATCGTGATGTCGTTAAGTTTTCGATAGTCGATTACGACTCTCCATTTGCGTTCTCCTGAGGCGTCTTGTTTCTTCGGCACGACCCAGATTGGTGAGGACCACGGTGAATTTGATACTTTTATTATATTTTGCTCTAGCATTTTGTTTACTTGTCTCTCAACTTCTTGTTTGTGACACTCTGGAAATCTGTATGACTTTGTCTGTATGGGAACTTGCGTGTTGGTGATAATATTGTGTTTCGTTGCGGTGGTAAAAGTGAGTTGGTCATGTGGTAAATGGAAGATGTCCGAGTAGTCCGTGCAGACTTGCAGCAGAGCATTCTTTTCTTCTTGATTGAGGTGTGATATACGTAAGTGTTTGATGACTTCTGTAGTCCTATCCAGAATGTTGTAAGAGGAGTTTTCGGAGAGAGTCGTGCAAAGTTGGGTTTCTATAGGTTCTAATACGAGATTAAGATCAGGGTGTAAAATGACAGGTTCTTCGGAAGTGTTAACTACTGTTATATTAATTCTATTGTTTTCCTTTACTTGAACGATACAATTGGCGACTAATAATGATTCAGAGACGTGCTGGTCGAGGATAATTCCTTCTTGAACATGTGGATTTGCTACAGTGCACTCGATTACTGATTCTGAGCGAGGAGGTATGGTGTATACTGGTTCGCAGAAGTTTAGTTTAATCGTGCTGTCATTTATGCGCAAAACTCCTTCGTTGTAGTCGATTTGGCACCCAAACTTCTTCATAAGGTCGTTGCCGATTATGCCATCGTGGCTTAGACTGATGTCTTCGACTACGTGGAATTCATGTTTATATAAGTTAGGAGTATTTTGAAACATAGGCATATAGAAGCTACCCATGGTTAGTGTTATATCGTCACCGGGATCGATTCCTTTTAAAGGTATTATTGCATTGGATAGTTTGGGCACTTTTGACATAGATTCCCGTTTTAGTAAACATACACAAGAGCCAGTGTCCACTAAGAAGGAAAGTGGTTGGTGAGATACAGAGGTTTGAAGTATGATATGTGGTAAGTATCTTTTTCATGAATTCTTGTTTATTTCATAAATTCTCATCTCGTGATTCTTCTGGTTTCGATTTTGTGGAGAGATAGAGACAGATTTAGAAGTTTGAGTTAGAACACGATTTGAAATAGTATTGGATTCAGTGGTTAAATTGTGGTTATGTATTCTGGTATTTTCCTTGTTAGAGATAGTATTTGATTTAGTAGATTTATTTTTTATTAGGTTCAGTGGATTCAGAGTGTTTATTAGATTCAGTGGATTCAGAGACAAACGTTTGTTGATCACAGGCGCCGGACTATTCATATGATGCTGGTAATTATTATTCGAGACAGTGGATGCAGAGGATACAGAGGATACAGTGTGGTTTGTGGTATCGTCTTTGGTTTTTTAGGCGTAATTTCTCGAGCGATACCGGTCGAGAAATTTTACTCGTTTAAATAGTGGTTATCAATTTCATCAACACCGTTATCATCGGGTTGGGTGACAGTGAAGGTCCTCCTAGGGTTGTTGAAGTCCGAGGTTGGTGGAGGATTATTAGGACGCGCGGATGTCATCTGAGGGTTCATTTGGTTTCGGTTGTTATTGTATTGTCGTTTGCGACAATTCTCTATTGTATGCCCTATGTTCTTGCAGTACCGGCAAATGATGTCATTCGTATTGACGTTTCTAAAATTGTCGTTACGGGGAATATGGGGAACTGGTGGTCGGTTAAAATGTGGTTGATACTCGCGTCGTGGTGGAAACTTCTGTCTATCGGGAAATCCCGTGTATGGTTGAAACATTCTCCTATTTACGCTAGGAAGTAGTTTCTCTTCTGCTACTGCGAAATTGATAGCAGCATTCAAGGAGTCAGGGTTTCGACATCTTATTATTTGGGATAATCGCGGTTGAAGGCCTACCGTAAACGTGTGGAGAGCGAGGTCTTCCATTGCTGCGACACGGCCGGCTATTTCTTTCTTTTTAGTTGGGTTTGAGATTTTTATTTCTGTTAATAATTTAGCCAGACAAGTTTCGATTCTGAGAGCGAATTGATTAACGCCTTCTGTCTGTCCTTGGCGACATTCTTGTAATTCGGAAAGCAAGTGACTATAGTGCTTTCTTTCTCCGAATTGTTGTTTGAGAAAATCTATAAATTGGTAATTCTTTTATGCTACATGATGTTTCAGCGCGACCTATCACTTGGCTTAGTATATATTTGAATAATATGGGTTTTTGGTGTTTGTTTGCTAGGGAGTAGGCGCTTTGGCAGTTCGAGATGAATGGATTGAGCTTATCCCTAGAACCATCAAATGGTTTAATAAATTTTAAGAGTACATTGAGTTCAACCTTTTCCTCGGTCTCGGAGCGACCGGGTGTGCTTCTATGAGCACTAAGTAGGTCTTCCTTAGCGTCTAACTTCGCGGTCGCCATAATGTCGTAAAATGATATTTGTGAAGGAAATTTGAAAGTTAGTTAAGTTAAAATTATTTATAGAGTCTTATCCACACTAATCTAGCTTACAGTACTGACGGATGTTTATCGGTAAGTGTATGACGTAATCGTGCCTTGTTTTCTGATACTTTGTAAGCGTATAAGAATACGGTGTTTAACTAAGTTGGCTTATCTTAGAAATAGTACAATGATAATTGATAAAAATAACTAAAGCTATACAATAACTAATACTATGAATATAGAAACTAATTAGAGGACTCTGAGTTAAATCGTGCATTGGTAAAGACAACGGTAGTTCAGGTTATTCGACTCACAGTAATGCGATCTGGAGCAGGGTGAAAATCAGCATGTTGACTGCCGCTGGTTGATGGTTACTCCTCATGGCCTTGGGGTTCTGGTATTCTTGTGTAGAGTTAATCGTAACGTGTTATATATAAGGTGTAGCACTTCACTGGCACTATTATTTCTTTAAATTGGTGCACTTTCACTTCTTGTATTTTAATATGTTTCGGAGACGTATTCGGGTGATAATTATGTGTGGGGGATGATCGTTAATCCCACCGCTGCCACCAAAATGTTATACGGGATCACCAAATACGGTTTTAAAAAAAAAACTTTTATTATAAACTAAAATTAAACACACAGAAAGTAGTACATGAGATATAGTAAGATTTAGTATAAGGCAACAACGTTGCTTTCCGACGCGTACCGACTTTGAAGGAGTTGAAATACAGACTGACTGCGCTGTTCGGGATGGTTGCCTTTTATAGACTATAGGATGCTGACTAAGGGATAGTATCTGGTTGTCAGCCCTTTTAGTAACGTAGGGTGGATATAACAGTTCGCTAGCCCCGAGATTGCCGCACGCGTGGGGAGCTGGCGCGTCGTGGAGGAGGTTGAGACCCTATCGGACCACCGGTATATCTGGATGGAGGTCTCCTGGACCCTCCCAACGCCCGGCAGGGGTCACAGGGCGGACGGACGTCCCGCGTTCCCGCGATATCGTCCTACTGTTAGCCTGAACAGTGAGACCGACGTCCTCTCCGAGGGGGGGATGTCGGTCGGTGGGAAGGTACCCCAAATATAGGGTATTCCGTCGAGCTGGCCACTGACAAGTAACCCTGCTCCGGTGGTCGGCCCAACGAAGAAGGCGACGTGATGTTCGGGTGGGTTGCGGGTGTGCGTGCTTACGCCCCTCTGTTGCCCCGGACGGAGTGGTACGAGGAGTGCGCCGACCGCAGCCCACCCCCAAAAAAAAATCCTGAACAGTGAAAAGTCTACAATTAAATGAAGGGAAATAAAAAAAAAAACCTTCGTTGTTGTACGACAAGTATTGGTTTTTATAAAATGTTGCGCCTTTAAATTAAGTGTGCATTATCGTATAGGCAAACCTGAATAGTTCAGTTTTTTCATTAACGCCGATCATTATTATTATAATAATATACCTTGAAATAGGAACTATTATCGGCAGCTTGCCTGCTAATGGCGGTGATTACAGTACTATTTTTGCATAGAGAGGCCTAGATTCAGTGGTAAATTGATATAGAATAATTGGTAGAAAGATGCAAAGTCAAATTAATGCAGCAATTGAGATATTCACATCCTGCGCTTATCCCAAATTCTTAGGGTTGATGCTATATGTATATTGTATACTCTTCTTTTCAATTGTCGCCACCTCGTATTTGTCCGAGCCCGGCAGGATACATTTTCGGGTACTATGTCTTCTTAATGCATCAGCCGGACTGCCAACGGACAATGACATCTCGGCGGGCGTCGGCCCGCCAGGAGGTAACTCCTTCAACGAGATTTTGCCGCCTTCCACGCGTTTTCGGCATCCGGCATCTGGCGAGCTTCATCGCCTCCAGCTCCCACGGCGGGCATGCTGACTCCTTCACCCCCATGCGGTAAACGCGTATGACCCTCACCGTATGGCCCTTTGTGGACGCCACAAAAGACTCCCTCAGACGAATGATGAGGGATCCCGCCCACGCCGTACAAGACCATCGACCGGATCACCCCGCGTATAGCCGTCGGAGACGCCTATAGGCTGATGGATTCCGCCATGATACATATTGCAAAAGTTTGGAGATAATCCACGTTGGCTTAATGCTTTTAGTCCTTTTTTACGACATTCCTAACCTATTTAAGTATCGGCGGTATTCGTAGGGGATTTGGGGATTATCATCACCATCATCCGGGGTCATTACATAGCAAATATACAGATTCATGTTTAAAATTAAATAATAAATTATGTATCTCATCATCCAGACACACATTACTTATCTTAAAAGAAGTGATTTTTGTATCATAATATGCTCTTGAACTCTATAAAGCATTGTATTTATAAATATTAATTGACCCTTGGAGATAAATTTTATCCGATAAAACAGTGGTTATTACAAGTTCCCTTACATTGTATTTATTTACTTTTATGTCTCGTTGATATATATTCTTTGGAAACGATATCCAAACGGGCGTAAGAAGGCATTTCTTACATACGAGTATATTATAAACTAGCAAACCGCCCTCGCTTCGCTTCGGTTATAGGTTATAGTCGTTTTACCCGCGTAGTTCCCGTTCCCGTGGAAATACCGGGATAAAATATAGCCTAGTTTACGCCCTGATATTATAGCTTTCCATTGGTGAAAGAATTTTTGAAATCGGTCCAGCCGTTTTGAAGATTACCCGGAACAAACAGACAGACAGACAAAAAAAATATAAAGTGTATTTTACGCATATGTATAGTGCCAATAACAGTGTGAGCATAAAAAAAATCTATTATTTTGACATTACAAACAGAAACTCCAATTTTATTTATTGGTATAGATGATAACTCTTGTTTATCTGTTACGCTTTTATGTCTAAACCACTACACCGATTTTGATCGATGCAAACTTTCTATTAAAGCACTTGATTGGAAATATACAATTATTTGCTCTAGCAATTATGAAATTTAGATCTACATGGGGATAAAATTCAGTCCCTAAAGGAGAAAAAATGTATAGTCGAAACCACTGGATCTAGGCTCGCGAAATTTTCCACATGATCTTTTTGCAGAAAGTGAATATACTACGAAATAATTTTCGGAAACTCAACCCTTAGAGAGTTGAATAGCGTTTAAACGAAAACATTGCGAAGGCATATGAAATTTTGTATATGGTTCTCTTTTTTTACCTCAATCGAGCACGGACTTCGTTAAAGGTAGACCATGATCACCCGATCCCTAAATGGGAGGCTGATCGGACCTATCTCGTAAATTAGTAGTAAATTTAGTTCTAAGTCACGCGTCAGGCGCTGGTCGCAAATCGCCAGTCGCAAATCGTAAATCATAAACCGTAGGTCTTAAGACCTATCATAAATCGTTAATCATAAGTCGGTAGGTATAGTCATAAGGAAAGAAAGAAAGAAAATAAGATTTATTGGACACTATAGTTACATGCTTGACATAGAAATATAAGTACACAAATGATATAAAAAACGAAGACGAAAAAGGCAGGCAGTATTTAGTTTATCCATCAGTTCATTGATGTAAATTTGTTGAACGTAGACCTAATCACAACACTTATCAGACGGATTGGCAAACGCTGTTGCTATTATGAGTGTTGCCCAGTTAAGTGCTGCAGCCATACCATTTTATGATTCTGCAGCCGATTTAAAACTTCAAAGCATTTATTATTGCATTAATCTACCTATAATTGAGTAGCGTAAATTAGAAGGTCTATATAATGAAAATATTAAAAGGCCACATATTAACTCACAACACATCAACTTTACAGAATTAACATTATTGTTATTATTTTATCTTGAACAATACATTATAAATAAAATTAGGCAGGTACTATTTTATTTTTATAAGTCTTTATCGACACGTAATTTTACTAACATTATGTGTGTTGGTATCAATTTATTTAATTCATTTTTAATTTAACGTTTTCCGTATTATTTAAGGAAGGGTTATCGATGTAAATTTTACCTTCTTCTTAAGACGCCCGCGAACATTATAGTTAGTTGGTAGTATTAGTAACCGCCATTACCCAGCCCCTAATAATTATGTCAATAGCAATTTATTGTATTATTACTATTATTATGATACTATGAAGTTTTTTGTTAATTTATTTATTACATATATTTTTATAATATTTAAACTTCACGGAAGACTTCTTGATTTAGGAAATGTACGTTCGATTAGTAGATTTATATCTAATATAACTACTACTACTAACTTTATAGTTTTAAACGAATTTCCAAGATTCATTTTTAACCCCCGACGCAAAAAGAGAGGTGTTATAAGTTTGATGTCGATGTCTAGCTGCCGGTGTGCGTATGTGTGTCTCTTTGTGTGTGTTTGTCTGTTTGCACACGCGTGTGTATTTGTGTCCGTCTGTCTGTCTATGGCATCGTAACTTTCAAACGGATAGACCAAATTCGATGTGTTTTGTTTCATTTGAAAGTCCTTGCGGTTGTTCGTTATGTTTGGTTATTATTGGTTCAGCAGAGTAAGAGTGTGTAGTGTGAGTGAGTGTAAGAGCTCGCTAATTATTACCCGAGTCAATATAACCGTTAAATGAAAATTAATCTATAATTCCTGTTGAAGAGAACCTAACACATTTTTTTATTTTTTTTTTGTTTTTATCGTTATCGGGTATTCAAAATTTTCAATCGTAATTATTTTATTGTTAAAACTTATATCTCGAAAGTATACGAGAGTATCTGAAATAATTAGCGATATCAATAAATCGGTACCAGTAGTCAATCCAAATAGGTCAATGGATAGAGAAATAATACAGCAGGTTTTGGGCCGCACGCCATATGTCACATTAAGTTTTTTATTGAAATCAAATCATCATCATCTTGCTCTTATCCCAATTACTTGGGGTCGACGCAATATGTCATCTGTTTTGACATATTGCAAAAAGTTTCGGCAATGACTTTTATGACCGGCCGCCTGCCTGACGTCAACCCTCCTTGCGAATGTAATCGTTGACCCAAATGGTACCAGATGGAGTTGGTCCGGGTCAATCTAGGGCTCTTAGTCGTCTTTTACGACACCCACGAGCAAAGCAAGGGTTGGTAGTATTCGAAGCCGCTACCACACAGCAGTTTTATTGAAATCAAATACTAATAAAATTGAATGTGTGTGTAATAAAATCGCAATGATTATACCACGCTTATTGCCTCTAACACGTACGACGAGTTTACGAAAATTATCAGTATACAGCTATAATATCTGAGATCAAGCTGTTGTGTCAGTTACAATAATGATTTTTAATAAGATCTATTTAAATTTGAGTTTTTTGTTTGGATTGGCCTTAAGTTCTGTTCATTGTGAGTAAATTTAATAAATATAAGTATGTCTTCTCTTCATATCTTCTCTTTACCTCAAGTGAGGTACCTAATTTTAATAGTTTTCCTGGTGGCAATTTAGGGCAAATATAGGACTAAATTTGAAATGTAATTTTCTATTTCGCGTGGCTCGATCTCAACATTAAATTAAATGTACCTATATTATTGTCTTAATTATCATTTATCATAATATTTTACAGACAAAAAGACCTGTAAACTATTACGTTTTGTGGATAGGAGCTATAACCTTAATTATAGCTTCCGATCACAACACTACTAACCGATCTGCAACGATAATCGGCGTAGTCACACGTCCCAGACGTGAAGGAGCTACTGTAACTTCAGGATCCCATTCTAGTAGCGACAAATTCTTCATACCTTTGTATCTGTTGAATCCTCTGCTAGATCAAAGAATTGTAGAGACTCATTCCATGTTAAGAATTTGGCAAAGGCTTAACTACTGAATTTAAGGCTTCGCTTCGCCTATGAGTATATAGCAAAGATTCTTCAGCCTTTAAAACTCGGGTATCGAGTTAAGGATTTGTAATATTTAGTTCTTATGCCAAAGTATTGTATCTTATACAAATTTAAAAAATATTCTTATGTCAACTTAGTACTGGCATACAAACTTTAATTTAATCTATGCAATTAAAAACAAAATAAGTATATAATAATAGGAATTTACAAACTGAATACTTAATGTCAAAACATTATTTTTTTGGGAGTCATATCTCGTTTAAAAATAATTTGGCATCCATCAATCTCATTAGCTCATCAACATTCACTGTAGTGCATCCTAGCCTTCTTATTTTCCAAGTATATATTGATTAATTCTATATTTACTTCCAAATTCACTTAAAATTATTGTAAGACTGAGTTTCTTCGGTCGATGGGAGGGTACCCTACGTAGGGGGTATTCCGTCAGGCCGACCACTGATGACAAGTAACCCTGCTCCGGTGGTCGGCCCAACGACGAAGGCGACGTGGTTTCCGGGTGGGTTGCGGGTGTTGCGTGCTTACGCCCCTCTGTCGCCCCGAACGGTGTGGTGCGAGGAGCGCGCCGACCGCAGCCCACCGCAAAAAAAAAAAAAAGACTGAGTTTCTTTATTTTCAGGTAAAGAATTATGTGATGTTAATAATGATAAATGCATAACGCAAGCCGCAAGATACATTTTTGCTCAATTACTATCAGGAGTGGAGGGTGTGGTCGATCCATTAGAGCCTATGATAATACCAAGAGTAAATGGTAAAATACGAGCCTTCGAATATGAACTAAGAAACGCGACATTTACATCATTAAAACATTGTGTGCCAGATGAAAGGTAAACATTACTTTTACATGCTTTATTTCTTGATTTAGAATGGGTCAGGTAAAAATAATTGCAACTTATCTGTGATAAATCGAAGTTTGTGAGCAATGGGTCATCAGATCTTAAAGAAATTCAATAATAATGACTTCAATGCTAAAAGCCAATGAACAATAAATTGAGCTGGTAATGAAATGAATGAATCTTAAAGTAGTTATTGACAGATTGTTTCGGTTCACAGCCTTTGTACTCGGAGCAGTACGTAAATATTTTTATCGTCTTAGCTTAGTGTAGCGTATTCGACCTTAGATGAACGAAGATAAGTGAGACTTGTACTGAATTGAACTATAGTGACATAGTCTATGGAGGAACTCCGTAAACTCAAAGATTCGTATAGCTTATGCTCAATTCTGTTCCACTATCCCGCCACGGTTTTATGATAGGCTTAAAAGTGGGTAATATACTTAAAATGGCAATATGCTTACAATTTAGCTAGCTTGCTTTCCAGTATAATTTTATCTCAAATGCAATAGGCATTTGAGATAAAATACTAACAAACTCAATTGGTGTAGTAGTCATAATAAATACAAGACTATAGCATCATTATGAGGAAGCTTAAACATATGCTTTTAAAATACCTCTGAATATCGTACGTCCGCACTCCGCGGTAATAATTTAGGAATATCAAACCACGATAGTAATGTCAATAAAAGTCGGTATTTAATTAAAAAAAACTATGGAACAATATTCACTAAATGAGCAATTTTGTTATTCTAGTGCTGAATTTTAGCACTCTTTATGACCTAGGTTCGCATGCACACGCAAACACACACGCAAACATACACGCACACGTAAACACACGCGAACACGCACGCGTCACGCACATGTATACGTACACGCACACACGCATGTTCACATTTATGATCACCTAAGGGTAAAAAAGAGGTGCCGGGACTCCCCCGTGGGACCTGGAGGCGGAAATGCTCGCCGATTTGTATCGGCGGGTGTTGGGGGTGCAAGCGGAGGGCGGCGTGGTGCCTTTCAGGGAGCTTAGCGCCTGGCGCGCCGACGCCCGCCGAGACGTCATTGCCCGTTGGGCAGTCAGACTGGAGAGGCCTCGATACGGTGTCTGGATCGTGGAGGCCTACCGGCCGGTGATGATGCAGTGGCTAAAACGGCGGCACGGGGTGCTTTACTTCCGACTGGTGCAGATCTTGACGGGGCATGGATGCTTCGGCAAGTACCTGTACACGGTCGCTAGAAGGGAGAGTACACCGTCCTGCCACCACTGCGATTGCGACGAGGACACGGCGCAGCATACGCTCGAGGTTTGTGGCGCCTGGGCAGCGCAGCGTCGTGAACTCGTCGCAATCATCAGGGCTGACCTGACGCTGCCGACCATTGCTAGGGCAATGCTCGACAGCATCAGGAACTGGGACGCGGTCGCAGCCTTCTGCAAGGCAGTGATTTCGCAGAAGGAGACGGCGGGTCACGCGCGCGAGGAGCGTAGCCTCGACGAAGTGACCCGCCGTCGGCGACTGGGGCGACGCAGGCGCAACTACCTGCGCGCCATGCCGTCCTAGCCGAGACCGCAGGTGACGTGACCAGGGAGTTAGTCCGTCACCCGCTAAGAGGCCGACCGCGTGAGGAAAGACCGACGTCCTCCCCGAGGGGGGGACGTCGGTCGATGAGAGAGTACTCCAAATAGGAGGTATTCCGTCGGGCCAACCACTGATGACAGGTAACCCTGCTCCGGTGGTCGGCCCAACGACGAAGGCGACGTGGTGTTCGGGTGGGTTGCGGGTGTACGTGCTTACGCCCCTCTTTCGCCCCGGATAGAGTGGTGCGAGGAGCGCGCCGACCGCAGCCCTCCCCACAAAAAAAAGGTAAAAGAGAGAGAGAGAGAGTAAAAGAGGTTGTCTAATATATTGTTACGACAAAAGATTTGATCGGCTAATTTCAAGATAAAATATATATCTAGTCATAAATTACAGACTCAATACGGCAGAATCCAGTTACGATTATGTACTACGATGTTCTCAGTTGGTTTTGCGAACTACTGTAACAGCTAAAGGATATATCGGCCCCATATATATTGATGGAACGGATACAGTATCTATAACAGCAGGTAAATCTTTGAACTTATTCTGTTAAAGTTAATTCCATACTGCTGTACAATAATAATATTGTTATCATTATTACAGCGTATACAGAATGTATTAGGTTATAGGCTACTACTGGTCAAACGAGAGTTAGGCAAGGATGGTAGTAACCCATGAAAAAATTTTGAAGTATAAATATCAATTCGTCAATTAATTACAAACATTGTAAAGTTTTCAATTGTGACGGCGTATTTTCGTGTATACAAATCTGATTGAAATGTATAAAATCAGTGATAATTAATATGCAACATATTCTTACTTTATTAAATGTTCATTACAAATTCATTAAACTAATGATTACGTTCGCATAAGTAAGACAAAGTGTGCCTTAAAATAAGCAAATCGGTCAATAACCAGGAAGCGTTGCAACAGTTATTGAGAGAAATATCGACTCACATGGATGTGCTAAGAAAAAAGGAAACAAATGAAATAATTATCTATATTATGTAGGCAAAGTAAAACAATAAATCCTAAACCGTTACTTTTTATCAAAAGTGAAATTCGTCTCTGTTTACATATTTTAAGCTAATAAAGCTCACGAAAAAAGTCAAAGGAGCCATCGACAAAATGTAGGTACGTCGTTTAGTGCCTACAAAAGAAATAAGTTATTAAAATTGAATTATTCGTTTTATTTAGTCTAACTCGTATGCCCGGTCTTTTTTTTTTTTTTTTGACTGGCAATGGTAAGCGCACGCGTGGTCCACTCCGTCCGGGGCGATGAAAAGACAGCGCGCGGGCCCATAACCCACCCGTATCCACGTCACCTCGTTGTTGGGCCAACCACCGGAGCAGATGTGACTTGTCGTCAGTGGTCGGCCCAACGGAATACCCTTTCGGGTAACCTCACCTCTCGACGTCCTGGGACGTCGGTCGCCGTCGCGCGGTCAGTCTCTCTGCGGGTGACGGAATTCCCCGGTCCGATCACCCGCGGCCTCGGCTAGGGCGGCATTAGGCGGAGATACTCGCGCCTGCGCCACCCGAGTCGCCGGCGGCGGAACGTGTCGCCGAATAGGAGCTCTACTCGCACACGATCCGCCGCCTCCTTCCGTGAGATTACGGCCTCACAGAAGGCGGCGACCGCGTCCCAGTTCCTGACGCTGACGAGCATCTCCCTGGCGATGGTCGGCAGCGCCAGGTCGGCACCGATAATTGCGACGAGTTCACGGCGATCCCATGCAGCACACTCCTCTAGCGTGTGCTGCGCCGTGTCCTCGTCGCAACTGCAGTGGTGGCAGGACGGAGTGCTCTCCCTCCTGATAATCTTGTGCAGGTACTTCCCGAAGCAACCGTGCCCCGTCAGCACCTGCACCAGTCGGAAGGAAAGCATCCTGTGCGTCCGCTCCAACCACGCCATCAGCACCGGCCGGAGGGCCTCGACGGTCCTGACACCGTACCGAGGACTCTCCAGCCGGACTGCCCAACGGGCAATGACTCCATGGCGGGCGTCGACCCGCCAGGCGGTGATCTCTTTGATGGAGACCATGCCGCCGCGGGCGCACATCTCCGACACCCGCCGATAAATTTCGGCGAGCATCCCCGCCTCCAGGTCCCACGGGGGAGTTCCGGCCAGGAGGCACGCTGCCCCCGTCGCCACCGTGCGGTAACCCCGTATGGCCCTGATCGCCATGACCCTCTGTGGTCGCCACAGGAGGGCCCTAAGACGGACGGTCAGGGACCCCGCCCACACCGGTGCGCCGTACAGGGCCATCGACCAGATGACCCCCACGTACAGCTGTCGGCACGTAGCGCTGGGTCCACCCACATTCGGCATCAGCCGCGAAAGGGCGGACGCCGTGCCGACAAGCCGGGGAACAAGTCGATGGAGATGCTCCCGGAACCAAAAATCTCCGTCGAGCACCAGGCCCAAGTACTTCATGTGGGCCTGGATGCTGATGGTGACCGACTTTACGGTGATCGAAGCGCCGGCGGGAGGCCCGGCGGTACGGAGACCATGGAACAAAAGGGCCTCCGTCTTTTCCAGGGCTACCCTCAACCCCAGCGCTTCGATCCGCCTGACAATCTCCTCGGTGCCGAGAGTTGCCAGGCGTGCCACCTCCTCTAGCGTCCCACCCCGGGCTGTGACGAGTGTATCGTCGGCGTAGCAAATTACGCGCAGCCCGGGTGGGAGGCTACCTCTCAACGCCCAGTCGTAGCCGATGTTCCACAGGGTCGGACCCAGAACCGACCACTGTGGGACACCGCATGTCATGGGCGTTCGCACAACGTCCCCTACTCGGTCAACGTAGAGGACGCTGCGCCTCTCCAAGTAGTCTGCCACCAGCTACCTGAGGTACACGGGCACTCTGTGATATCTCAGCCCCTCCCTGATGCAGCTGAATGGCAGACTGTTGAAGGCGTTGGCGATGTCCAGGGACACCGCCAACAGGACTCCTCCACCGGTGACGGCCTCCGCTACCACGGCCTTCAGGCGCAGCAGGGCCGCAATCGTCGAACGCCCTCTCCGAAAACCAAACTGGGCGTCCGACAAATCGGGCCCGACCCCGACGAGGTGCCGCTCGATGCAGGCAGCCAACACCCTCTCCAGCAGCTTGCCCGCATCATCGAGCAGCACGATGGGCACAGGCCCATCTGTAGGCCTAGGCCGACTCGGGAGACCGTCCCGGCTTCGGCAGGAGAACCAGCCTCCCCTCTTTCCAGCATCCAGGGAACTGCCCGGACGTCAAACAGGCGTCGAACAGCCCCCTGAGGCGTGGTCCCAAGTGCTCGAGGACCAGGGCCAGCGCACGGTTCGGAATACCATCGGGCCCGGGGGCGGTGGATTTCACTCGCATACGCGCCACTGCCGCCCCCATTTCCGGCTCCGTGATGGGCGGAGCACTTTCATCTTCGGGCTCCCGGTCGCTGTCCGGCGAAGCCATAACCGGGAGCGTGTGCTCCGCCCGCCGTGGAAAGAGGTCCTCGACAACTCTGTTGAGGAGGCTGGGCTGGAGAGTCTCGGTGAGGGGGGGGGGGCCCGCCCGCGGAGCTTGTTCAGCGCCGCGAGGTAGGGGCGACCCCAGTGGTCACGCTCGAGACTGTCCAGCATCTCCCACCGACTAACGTCCTTTGCGGTACGGACGGCCAGCCTGAAGGCAGACCGCGCACTGCGGTAAGCCTCGTACAGCTGGCCCTCCCGCTCAGCGTCGCGGGGACGCGCTCGGCTGCGGGTTTAGACCCTCCGGGCACGTATGCACGCGGCCCGAAGGTCTGCCAATTCTCGGGACCACCAGGGGACCGCACTCTTCGGGGGGCAGACGCCGCACACGGGGCATGGCCGCATCGTAGATCTGCGTTAACGCACAGCGGATGCGGGCAGTCTCAACCTCCTCCTGGACGCACCAGCTCCTCACACGTGCTGCGACATTAGGGCTAGCGAACGACAAGTCCACTATCGACCCGCCCTGCTGCCGCACGCACGTTTGCACCGAGCCCCTGTTCAGCAAACAGAGTCCCAGTGCCGCCGCCCACTCTTCGACCGCCCGCCCGCCGTCATTCGTCCTGGGGGACCCCCACGCCGTGGACTTGGCGTTGTAGTCCTCCAGAACGAAGATTTGGCGCGGTGTCAGTCGCCGTATCGAGGCCCCCAGGATCGTGAGAAAGGCCCCGAAATCCGTCGCGCTCCTGTTAGGGGAGAAGTAGACACCAAATAACGTAACCTCTCCCCATTCCGCCAAGACATACCCATCGCCTCTGTCCTTGAGCAATAAAGGCGGGGAATGCCACGACGTGGAGGCGACGATTGCCACAGAGCCGTCCAATTGGGCCGGTCAGGCACCACGTACGGCTCCGCGGCTACGGCTGCACCGATCAACCACTCCGCCATGGCTTGCAGGAAAACGTCCTGTGCCTCGGCGGCGTGGTTGAGGTTGGCCTGCAGGAGGTGGTAAGATTCGGCCGCCATTAGTGGGCCGTATCCATTACCTCCTCCACGCTGGCGGGCGATCGGGTCGCGCTAGGGGCGGGAGTGGCCGGGGTCGTCGGGCCGCTCCGCCCCTTTGGGGCCGAAGCCGGGGGTCTGCACTCCCTGCCCACCATGCGGTGCTTGGCGGGCCTGTTGCCCGCCGCACACACGGGCAGTGGGGAATCACGGCGCACGATGCCGCCCTATGCCCGGGTTGACCGCAGCGGAAACAAAGGTCGCTGCAGTCAAAGCAGTTAGTGCATGTCGGCCGAGTGTGTCCGACCGCCATGCACTTGTAGCACCTCGCAGGCCGGGACTCCAGCACGGTCACCCGCGCTGAGCTCCAGCCCACGAGGAGCCTGCCTGAGCCGGCCAATTGCTTGGCTGACTCCACCGGGCACTGCACCCAGGCAGCACCGACGCCGCCCGGACCAGGGCGGATGGCGCCAATTCGGACGGTGCCCACGGGACATCCGGTTTTCGAGACGATGGCCTCCCGGATGTCATCCACCGTCACAGAGTCGTCCAGACCCGTGGCCCGCAGTTCCGCACACTTGACGGGTCTGGCGGTCTTGACGCCATCCTCCGCAGTAAACAGACCCCTCAGCTTGGCGGCCATGCTATCGGCCGTTTTGGCGCCCTCGGCCCCAGGGAACTCTAAAATTCGAGCCCCTGTCCGGGCCTTGCGGGTCCTGGCTTCAACGCCTCCTAAAACGGAGACGTCAAGCTCCCGCCGGGCGCGACGTAAGACGGCCTCATAGCTGAGGCCGTTTTTGGTCGCCTCAGGCAGCACGGTGATCACCACCGCGGCTGACTTCGGCGGCCGGAGCCTCCTGCGCAACCTCTTCTTACCGGCTCCTGCCTTGGGAGCGGAGGCTTTGGCGGCGCTTTTGGCCTCCACTCTCCTCTTTTGACCGCGACTCCTCCGGCTGCGCTCAGCCGTCTGCCAGCCCTCTTCGGGCGCAACAGTCGCGTCGCTAGGCGCAGCAGTCGCCGTCGCGGCTGCGTTGGCCGCCGCCGACGGTGCAGTTACCGGTAGCGGCTTGGGTCCGGTCTTGGCAGGAGCCGGTGCCGCCTTCTTCTTGGCGGCGGGCCCCTTCGGCTTCGGTCCAGCAACGACCGTGGCGTAGCTCCCTACGCGCCCGCCCTGGCAGGGTAGCGCGGCAGGAGTTGACGCCACGACCTTCGGCCTGTCCGCAGCAAGCGGCGGCCGGACACGGGGCTCCGGAGGCAGAGGCAATCTCTCCTCCAGAGCCGCTATACGCGCGTCGAGCATTTTGCCCACCACCTCCACTATGGCGCGCATGGTTAGTTCCGACACGCCTTTCACTGCGGGCAGCGAGACCACTTCGGCCGGCTGGGCCCTCTTGGGGCTCGGCGCCGCGCGAGTTGGCGTAACGGGGACGGCAGGGGCGGCGGCAGGGCCGGCGCTTACCAGCGGCGCAGTCTTCATCAGCTGCGCGACCTGGCGCCGCAAGTCGGCCATTTGCTTGGCCAACTCGCGGTTCGCCTTCTGCACCGCCGACAGTTCCTTCGCCAAGGCCTTGTTCTCCTTCTGCAGGCCTGAAACTTCGCCACCAAGGCGGGCGTTTTCGGCCTGCAGGGTGGCCACATTAGGGGCGACGCTTGTCGCAGCGGGCTCGGCAGCCGCCGCGCCAGACGGAGGGATGTCTTTCAACACCCTCATCATTCTCGCGGCTACCGCCTCGTTGGCCCGCTTGCAAGCCTCAGCCTCTCGCTCCTGCATTACAGGCGAAGGAGTCGCAGTTCTCGCCGCTGCCGCAGCCCCACACCCTCCGCGCCCTCTTCGTGAGGTCGCCACCTTGGGAGGGGGCATTAGGTCTCTGCTCCCCTCCGAATCGGATGAGGAGCTGCCACTCTTGTGCAGAGGGCGCTACTGCACCTGTAGGGGGAGGGCCTCCTCCCTCATTGTTTCAGCCGCCGCCAGGATTGATGGCGCAGGCCCCCCGGCGGCTGAGCGGCCGGGTTCTCCTTTGTCTTGGACGGCCCTGCGGCACTGCCGCCCTCGTCCATCGACTGCTCCGCGGTCGCATCTGTCTCCATGGCCGCGGAGCTGTCCGCCTCAGAGGCGCCAACATCACTGGGCGGAACGTCGGCAGCCTCCAGTAATTTCTGCGCCGCCTGTCGCAGCTTTGCAACCCGCCGTCTTGCGCGCGCCGTTTCAGGGGCGATTTTTCTGCCGCTTTTCTTCTTACGGGCCCCTATTTTCGCCGGGCCCTTGGCTGATTTTGGAGCCTCCAGTACTGGACTAGCAGCCGAGCTGTAGTCGGACGAGGCCCTCCTTCTTCTGTGCCAGTTTTTCCGTAGCTTGGCAAAACTTTTGGGTGGGAACAATGTGAATTCTCGTTCTCCGTGGTGTTTTTGGGCGTCTCACCCCTCCTATCTACGTCAGGTGTGCGTGAACAATTTTACATCTAGTTCCCACGAGTATGGGAGAAGTAAACGGTCGACCCGGGCAGAGATCCCGATACCCGGGCAAGCGTAAATTTGTATCCCAACACAGGGGGTCCGCAGGTACCCTGGCTGGGGGCGCGCTAACGACTGAACAACCCATCAGCCATGCATCCTCTCGCCGCGCGCCAGAACTTAGGATTCTAGGTGATTGTTTTATAGAGGTTTTCTTCCTCGCGGTCCAGGCGGTTAAGCCAAGACCCTCGCTCCTGAATCTAGGCCTCAAGACAAATGTCCCGAAGCAAGAATCAGGTCTACGATTTGTCACGGTTGGCAAATGCCTGCCCAGTCCTCAAACGAATGAGTGACTGGCCCCGTCGAATTTTCGCGGCCAGTACCCTCTACAATTAGAGGGCATGGAGCGAATTTGGGGCATCCCACAAACTGGGCCCCCCCTCGGGCCAGATATTTGCCACGAGCGACAATTCCAGAGAGCAGTCCAAGGAATTGTCGCTCGTGCCCAGGGTACACCACGCGGAGGTTTCTGGCGTAGCACCCCTCGTATACCCGGTCTAGCGATACGTATGAACGATTATTATCTACTGTCGACTTTTCTCGCATATTAATAGTGATTGAAAGTGATTCAAATATAACTTTTTCTCGGTTCGGTGAGTTGATTCAATGTGCGGTATCAAAAATGTGCGAAACCTTAGCAATCGTTAATATCGAAATGTTAATACCATAAACCTATTGTCTGGACTATTGCGGTTATCAATATTGGATACTTATCTCTACGGCAACTTTCACGAAAAGGTTATTCCTTCTTTATATTAAAATATGTAGATATCTAATTCAGTACTTACGTTACTTTATACCCACAAGAGTTTATTTTAAACCAAAACTATAGTACGGACTACAGGACGCATAGATGTAGCCATATGTACTTATATCGACGTCGCAACTTACTTACCTACATGTACAATGTTCATAATAACATGTAGCATTCATTTAAGGCATAGACTCACATATATACACATTTTTAAAATCACTATATTATGTTTTTTTTTTTTTATTGCAAACGGTGGCAAACGAGCAAACAGTACACCTGGTGGTAAGTGTTGCTGCCGCTCATGGACCTTTACAAGGCCGTTGCCTACCGCGAAGAAAGCGAAGGGAGTATGAATGCGTGCATTAAGGCTCGGTGATACCAAGGGCACCACCAAAACCCTCCACACGCAATCACCCTCAGAAAGTTGGGCTTCCGGCTCTCTCGCTCACCGAACGAAGCGCAGTAACAAATTGCTACTACTCAGACGTCGATTTTCTGCGAGAGCATGGTACTGCCCCGGACGAACCGGCCCGCGGCTGTAGACAGATAACTGTCGACAGTGTGGTCCTACCACTCCTAAAGTTGTTTTATTATTTTTAGTGTAATATACATTCTAATTACGATCTATAACCGTTAAACTACGTATAATACCGAAACACGGTGATAAGCCACCAGACGACCCGAAGTCATATCGACCAATTACTCTACTGCCGTCACTAGGAAAACTCTTAGAACGTCTGATTGTTCCCCGTTTGTTACCGCGTGGCCCCACATTCAATCGTAGTCAGTTTGGATTTACCCCGGGGAAATCGACTGTCGACGCGGTCATTGCCGTTAGAAAAATTGTTTCCCTATCAGATTTTAAATATATACTAGGTATTTTTCTAGATATCTCAGGTGCTTTTGATAACGCATGGTGGCCGATGCTACTTCTTAAACTGAAGGCTCGTGGATGCTTTAGGAACATCTACCAACTCGTACAGTCATACTTTCTACAAGGTTCAACCACACTGAAACTCGGTCACCATGCCGTGTCTAAATCACTGACGTTGGGCTGTCCTCAAGGATCAGTGTTAAGCCCATACTTGTGGAATCTAGGGTTTGATGACCTTCTTGAGCTAGCTCTACCGCAAAATTGCTCATTGATTGGCTATGCTGACGACGGTCTCCTACTTATACAGTCAAACACTAGAGACGGACTGGAGAAATTGGCGGATATATGTCTCAACTCAATACAAAAATGGGGCATACAAAATCGACTTACTTTCGCCCCCCACAAAACGTATCATCTTTTACTGAAAGGTAATTTACAATCGAGTCCCCGTATAAAATTTAACAACACTGTAGTTAAAAAGAAGGAGTCAGTATGTTACCTCGGCCTGGTCCTAGAGAAAAATTTTTCGTTCATTGAACATATTAAAACTGTAGGTGAAAAAGCCAAACGAAATTTCTATGCGCTTACCAGAATTTCAACTTCCACCTGGGGCCTTCGTTTTAACACACTTAAAATTATATATACAGCCACATATCTGAGCTGTATCTGTTATGGTGCACCGGCCTGGGCTGATCGTACTACCATAGGCGCGGCTCGGCGTAAGTTAATACAGAGTCAACGATTAGCGCTAATATTTCTGTGTAAGGCATACCGAACAGTTAGCACCGAAGCCTTACCAGTACTTGCAGGTGTACTTCCGGTTGACTTAGAGATACAAAAACGTGCGTCCATGTATTATTCCACTAGGGAAAACATGACTAACAATTTTCTTTTACCACGCGATCGTAATAAAATTACTAGACTTTTTGCACCGCAATCCGTCGTTAACGATAAGCTCCTGACCGAATGGCAGGCAAGATGGGATTCGTCAACAAAAGGTCGTCATCTATATCTATTCTTTCCATCTGTTCGTGAACGTTTGGAGAGAACTTGGCTAGAAATTGACCACTATGTAGCCCAATTCCTCACAGGCCATGGGAATTTTAGAAGTAAATTATTCTATTTTACACTAGTAGATTCACCATTTTGTCAATGTTCGACCTCAAACTCCAATTTTGAACAAACAGCTCATCACATCCTTTGGGAGTGCATTCTCTGGCGCAACGAGCGGAACGTCATGTTAGATAATATGCATGTCACGTCTGGGGTAGTATACTATTCGGATCTTGTAGCAACTCGAGAAAATTTCCGTGCGTTTAGGCGCTTTTGCCATACCTATTACTGTAATCAAACCTAAAGCTCACAAATAGGTCCATTAAGCTTTGTCCAATCCGTGGTGCTGTACCGCTGCGTTTCACGTAGTTGTACAAACTCTTATTTACTGGCTTATCAGCCAACTTTGCTTCATGTCTCCCGCTTTGCATAGGAAGGAAGTGGAATCTTTCCAACTCCTCCTGTTTTCTTTTCTAATTAAATTTGTTGCGGGTCCCAAGACAATTAAAAGCGATTCCCGGGACTTCCTGAGGGTCAAACCTCAGTGTCTTATACGGAGACCATTGTGGATCATGGCTTACAGGAGTTACAGTGGTGGGAATGTGTGGTGGGATTAGTCCCAAACAAAACCGTTAAACTACAACATACTCGAACAGTTGTTCCATAACCTGAGACGGCCTGTATAATTATAAGTGACGTATATGTACTACAACTGGGTTTGAGCCTCCTGTACGTTGGTCAGACGTATTGACTTCAATTTCGTTGGTTGACTTTAACTTCTCGATAGGCATGAGCAATAAGAGGGGCGGTTAATTCCTTACTCCGTCACCATACGGAATGTTACAGTATATAATATATATGTATATACATCTATACCAATAAATAAAATTGGAGTGTCTGTTTGTAATGTCAAAATAATAGACTTTTTTCATGCTCACACGGTTATTTGCACAACACCTATGGCCTAAAATACAGATTGAAAAAATTTTGTCTGTCTGTCTGTTTGTTCCGGGTAATCTTCAAAACGGCTGGACCGATTTCAAAAGTCTTTCACCAATGGAAAGCTATAATATCAGGGAGTAAACTAGGCTATATTTTATCCCGGTATTCGTACTGGAACGGGAACTACGCGGGTAAAACGACTAAAACCGAAGCGAAGATGGGCGACGAGGGCGGGTTGCTAGTATACACTAAATTAGGTAATAAATAATGTATTTGTATATACAATAAATTATAAGACCAGTGAAGTATTTAATATTAAACTTTCTTATTTCAGATAATTATGTTATAATAGTTCGGGGATATTACGGAATATACATTTCGGATATAGACCAATTGAATCATTTCTATCTTAAAGATTTTTTCATGGACACTACGCCTCAAGGCAAGATTTCACTTCAAACCGATAATGCATTCGGTATCACACATATCCAAGGTACATTTTAAAACTGCTTGATATATTTAATAGCTTCTAGATGATTTACGTTTCCTGAAAATTTTACCTACTGTTTTAAGATATTCTAAATGTAATTTGAAATGTGTACAGGCGTGCAAAATGCTCAACAATAATATTCTTCAGAATATTGTGCTAAATATTTTGTGTCAATATATGGATAGTACTTGTACTTCTGTTTTTTCTTTTAAGAGGCTTGAAAAATACAAAATTTCTTCTATTTCTTGAAAGTCAAAATTGACTTTTTCTCACATGTATCATAGAAATTAATTAAATACCTCCCTATTCTAGTAAATTGTTATTTTTGGTACAAAATATGGTTGTCCTCTTTTTCCTCGCGCCGCGACAAAATAAGATTACAGCTGTCGACATCCCTTATTTCAAGTCGCAAAAATCAGCTGAGAGTTCACTAGAAGTATAACGGTGTCTTGGCAAAGATATAACACTACGATCATCAATATACTGTTATGAACCCAAGCGTGGATATTATGGCAATAACACTTCCAATGAGTAACCTTACCCACTATATGACATTTTATATGGAAGAATCAGTAGACATCAAAATAGTGTTATATACTATTTTGAAGTCTAATGGTGCTTAGTAAATATTAGATCTAATATGATGACCTACGAACTAGAATATTATTGTATTTCCAACATATAGTTCAAACAATTAAAGTTGGACCAAATTCCACATACGGTGTCCAATCTCATGACAATTAGTGGAATTGCTATCATTTTCAAGGCAGAGACAAGGTTATATATGGTAACTTTACAATATATGACGAAAGTAATATAATTTTGATTACAGCTTCACTTGCTGACACATTTTTGAAAAACAATTGGAAGATTTTGGAAAAGTTACTACGATACCCATTAATGAATATATTTACATCAACTATACTTCATAAGATCGATAGATATTTGAAATTTACACCTATAGAAAGGGTAATTCCAAAAAAAGGAGATGTTCAAGATATAAATGTGTGTTTTTAATGAATCTCAAGAAGATACATTTTTAATACAGTTAAAAACCATAATATATACTATTTAGTTCATTTACTAGTTAGTACAGTGACTATTTTAATATTATTTTTAATATATGTTATATAAAATTCATGGTTGCTTTTTGCATGATATAGATAATTGTATGTACCTATTACGATAATCTAATTTTGGCAATTATAAGGTATATTTATATTGGTATCGACTTATTTCTTAACCACGACTTATAAATGGAGCCTGAAAATACGTGTGAAGAGCTACGGTCCATTAAATAGTTGATAATTATGTCGCTTAATAAATAATTTGTATTTTTATTTTCATGATAAACACTAGTACTTTCCATTTGGTGACAAAATACGATTCACTACCCCCTATTTAACCGCAGATGTCATAGAAAATAACTAAGGCATATAATATGTAAATAACATTTATTTTATCATGGTAGAATAATGGACTGCAGCATTGTATCGGTATACATACTTATACTAGACATCCGATATCAAAACGCGCTAAGTACCTATTACTTATTATAGCCCGGCGAGTATTAAATTAGTAGGTTGTAGATTACCATCATAATAACAGCCCATATACGCTCTTCTACTGGGCATCAGCATCCTTCAGACCGGGGAGGAAATTGACCTACTATACCATACAGGTCAGGTGGGTTGATATAAGAGTTTATTTCGAGTTTTCCTTCTCTTATAGTTGTTATATACACAAGATATTTTTTAGTCACCTTTTACCACACACATAGGCAAGAGAGGGGGTGGCGAAATATATTCTTACTCCGTTAACGCACGGAATATTACAATCGGCTGACATGATTTCAACCAATGTATCATTAAACTTAATTGTTGCTGCTAAGACGAATTAGCTAATAAGAACTCAGGCAAAACAAGTCCCTGCTCTTAGCATAAGTGTTAAATGAATTCCGGCTAAATGACGTTGTCAACGTGCGGTATCTTCATATAACTCTAAGCGCTCTAAGCTATTTACCCCTACACACCCGTGGAAATTTTAAAAAATCGAGATCTATCGTGTATCTTTATATACAAAGGAGAATGCCCAAAACCAGGCCCTTTTCATTTGGCAATGGGCCTAAACCAAATACTATCCTAAATTCACATATTATTTTTATAATTAGAATCTCAGAATTAATTTTAGGGTAACTTATACCCTAGCATTAAAAATAATCCAACATACCTCAGTGTCTGAAAACACAGGTCTGCGACCAGTGTATGTTACCAGTGATGACTTATGGCCCGGAAACGTGGTCCCTAAATGTAGGCCTCATAACAAGGCTCAAAGTCGCTCAGCGTGCTATGGAGCGGGCTATGCTCGGGATTTCTCTGCGAGATAGAATCCGGAATACGGCAATCCGCAGAAGAAAGGGTGTAACCGACATAGCACGAAGAATTAGCACGCTGAAGTGGCAATGGGCAGGCCACATCGCTCGACGAACCGACAACCGCTGGGGAAGAAAGGTTCTCGAGTGGCGACCACGTATCGGACAACGCAGTGTAGGACGCGCACCCAACCCCCATCTAGGTGGACCGATGACCTAGTGAAAGTTGCTGGGCGTCGTTGGATGCAGGCGGCACAGGACCGCACATTGTGGCGTAACATGAGGTAGGCCTACGTCCAGCAGTGGACGGCAATAGGCTGAAATGATGATGATGATTAAAAATAATAATAAATACTCATACAAATGAACTTAGGTATTTGTGATTTGTATAGAGTGGAGTGGAACGTGTGTGTTGCCAGGTCGAGCCGAAATATTTTATCAAAATATATCGATACGTTCTTATCGATTATAAGTCAACCGGCCATCAGAAATTATTAGACGAATCATTAGTTAAAAAACTAACATATTTAATTATGGCTGTATCCCATCTTTATTCTTTTAGTTTTTAAAAATTACAAATCGATATTTGTATTTTACTGAAAATAGTATTCGCGACAATAATTACAACACACAACATGTTTATTCAATCATTATCATCATCATCATTCTGCCTATCACCGTCCATGAGTAGGATTGATGTAGGCCTCCCTTATGTTTCATTACAACGTGCGGTCCTATGCCACTTGCATCTAACGACACCTAGCAATTTTCAGTAGGTGGTCGGTCTATCTAATTCGTCCGACACTGTCTCGTCCAATACGTGTTCGCCACAAAAGAACCTTTATTTCACAGCAGTTGTCAGTTCGTTGAGCTATGTGGCCTGGCCAATGCTACTTTAGCTTGCTAATTCTTCGTGCTATGTCAGTTAAACCTGTTCTTCTATGGATTTCCGTATTTTAGATTCTATCTCGCAGAAAAATCCCAAGCATGGCGCGTTCTGAGCGACTTTGAACTTAGTTTTGAGGTCTACATTTAGGGACGACGTTTTGGTGTCGTAAGTATTTCATTCACTGAGGTACATTGAATAAAAAGATCCACTTAAGTTTTTGAACGCTGCCTAGCCGAGTTGGGTTTTTCGTCGAAACTCTTTCTTGAAATAGGATCTACATGTCTGTCCTAGGTAAAAATAATCTTTCTTTATTTCTTTATTTCTTTATTTCGGACACATAGTCCATAGATTGTTAGTGAATTAGTAACATTGTGCTTATATATTATGTTAGTAATGTTAGTACTAATTTATAAACAATTTAAAATATTAATAACGTCATCCTGTCTTAGGTATCGTTGCTGAGATATGCCTCTGACAACAATGTAAAATATAATGACAATCAAGCCTGGATGCTATCATCATCAGGACTGTGTTGGTACTGGCGCGCACCCTGCTCACTAACGACGCAGATCGCTTACGCATAGTTGTGTGGAAACAAGCCGTGTGCGCGTCTGCAAACATGCCGGAGGCACTGCAGTACCTGGGCAGTCCTAACAACATACGAAATGCATTATTGTACAGGACACGAAGATCACTGTAGCTTTTCTTAGAGTAATTAACCCACAAACTACATGTATATAGTGAGGTACAATATGCTTTAAAGAGCGTGATTTTGACCTCTGTGGAACTGCGTGCAAACCTGCGGGCTATCATGTTTACTCTAATTGACAGGGATCTTCGCTCCCGTCCTATGTCTTCGTTGTCTTTTAGATCAGTCGTTATTATATGCCCTAGATATCTGAATACGTCCACCCTTTCCAAGGACATATCATTCAGAAAGAGAGACGGTACGTTATGAATACGTTTCCCATTAGCCTCAAATACCATCCATTTGCTTTTTGTGGTATTATACTGCAATCCATGGCTATGCGCGTATTTCTCACAGATCCCTATCAACCTCCTCAAACCACAGACCGAAGCGCTCAGTAGCACCATATCGTCAGCGTAACTAAAATTATTGACACAAACACCGTCTATGTGGCAGCCGACATGTTGACCACTGAGCGCCACGATCAGCTCATTGATGTATAAATTAAACAGGGTAGGAGATGTTAGTCCACCCTGTCTTACACCACATTGCAGGCGATACGGATCAGAGAAAGCTCCTGCCCATCTCACGCTGTTAGTCTGGTGTGCATACCAGTACTGGAAAATGCTGACCAGTTCCTGTGGTAGATTAATGTCATTGAGCTTTCTCCACAGTAGGTCATAAGAGACCAGGTCAAAAGCTTTGGACAGGTCGAGGAAGCAGGCATATACTGGTGTCTTACGATCAGTGTAGTACCTGACAGTATGCTTGAGACACAGTATAGCACTCTCAGTGGATAGCTGAGGACGAAAACCGAATTGGTTATCATGCAACATTACATATTTACCAACTGTACCTCAAGCACACTGTCAAACACTTTGGCTATGATAGTGGCTAGTGATATAGGCCTGTAGTTCGTTCTATCTGTAAGGTCACCAGTTTTGTTCTTCACTACCGGGACAACCACCGTCTGCATACAGTCATCTGGTATATAGGAATGATTCACGCACAGTGAATAGAATGTAGCCAACACTCTAGAGATATGGGGCCCAGCATGTACGAGGTGCTCAATGCTAATGTTATCGTGTCCCGGGGACTTCCCTCGGGCTATCGATTTTATAGCTATAGTTACATCCCTAGATGTGATTGACGTCCCGACTGCTTGACCTTTTTTGACAGTGGAGTGAATCTCCCCTCCCGGACTCAATCGTGATCTAACTAAAAATTGTTCTCTAAATATATTAGCAATATCCCTTGGATCACTCACACCCGCCACACTAAAAGGAAGGCTAGGTCGTATATTAGCTTTTGCCGTATCGCGCCAGAAGTTACGAAAATTACCTTTCGTATGTTTTTCTGCCAAAGCGTCCATCTTTATTTGATCCTGATGGTCCTGTACCCATTTCAATCTAACCTTAAACAGCTTACGACATTTACACATGTTTTCGTATATAATGCCAGATTTTGGTCTGCCGTACATTATCCATTCTTGGTATGAGACACGGGCCACCTGGTGAGCCTCACGAACATATTTATTCCAGCCCACTATGCGTGAGCCATTCCCGTTCCTCCTAGTACTTACATAACTCTCCTCGGCTGCACCCTTGAGGGCGGTTATTATATCATAGTATAACTTATCTAAAATACGCCTATGATCAGTGTTATCGCAGAAACAGCCACGACAGTTCACACAGTCCGAAGGATAATCAATTAATTTCAATCGATTTTCACACTCTCTAGCATATATAGTGACCTGTTCCCCACTTCTTTCACCCCATCTTACCCCTATCTTTTTATTTATAATACTAGGCAACACTTTACGTGTGAGCAATGAAAAGTTACATTCAATGAGAAGCGGGCAATGGTCAGACCAGTGAGCGTCATACATTACATGAGCGTTTGTAACAGACCGAGCAGCCGAGCGAGTCACAACACAGTGATCCAGCCAGCTGCTCGACCCGTGTACGTCACTAGTAAATGTAAAAGTATTTGAACCTAATCCTAATAAATCTACATCCACACACGACCAATACTGTTCCTTACAAATTTTTAAAAGTTCATCATAAAACAACTCACCCGGGTTTGCATTAAAGTCACCTAATATAAATACGGATTCAATACCTTGTTCTTCAATAATTGCACTCACTGCACTCAAACAATGCACAAAATCTTCGAGATTATCAATCGAGTTAGTAGGTAAGTATACACTAGCAACGATTATGGATCTATCGCAGGTAGTAATTTTAATAGCACAAATACGCGCGTTATCACACTGCAACACAGATACTTGTTGAAATGTACTGCCCCGCCACAACAAAGCAACGCCGCCATACGGACGTCCGCGTAAAATACCCGCAGACACATCCATCGCTGATGTTGCTGTATAACCGAACCCACCATCAATAGTACCGATGTATGGAATATCGTGGGGCATGAGCCAAGTCTCCTGAAGACATATGATGTCACATGTACTGCAAAGATACCTGACATCTTCCACGGAACGTTTTATACTTTTACAGTTGAACGTGGCAAATCTATAAGGCCCACTATTCATTATTTATTTGTTGCAGTATTCATACCGCTCATTTTTCTGTGCTGAAAATGCACAAACCGTCGAAATATAACGCCCGCTGGCCATAAATTTTCGTCCAAATATTTTGGTAAATTTATTTCAGATATTAAAAATTTATATGCTTTATGCCCTCTAATAATTTCATATTTATTTTCTCTAATGTCACTTTCTCGTTAGTTTTACTATAAATATGTTCTATGATATCATTTTCGAGAGTAGACACGTGAATATTCGTTATGAACATGGGTATTTTCTTCTCTGCTGCCTTAAAACTGCACTCTAAGTCTCTAGCTACCCCTGACTTGCCAACAAAACGATATTTAACTGGTTTTCTTCGAGACACCACCTTCTGCCACTCATTATTACAGTTACTTATCGTACTTTCATTATATTCAACATTTTCAACATGCTTGCATTGTTCCATCAACCGCGACGGTGCAACGCGCTGGCTTAGTGGTTTAACTGACAACGCCGCGCACGTCGCGGGCGCAGGTTCAGTGCGTGCCTCACGACTCGCACCCATGGGCACTGTCTCGTCGCAGCCTGCGTCCGCACTGCTTTGTTCAAGACTTACCGACTCTTGTTGATGAGCTGAGTCCCTATTTGTTCGTTCATCAACTACCCTCACTTCTCTATACTGAGGTAATGGTGATTCATTAATACTCGAGTCGACATTTATGGTATTTACGTGTGGCTCTGATAACATAGAAGCGTGAACGTCCTGCGAAAGACCCATGGGGCCGCTGTCTAACCAGGCCCCTCTCTTCGTATTTATTTGAAACGCCGACGGCGGTAGGGAATCATTTCTTAGATGTAAAATTTTAGACTTTAACTCATTTAAATCGTCTATGGTAGCATACAGTGTCTTTATATTTGCAATTTCATTTTTTAATAATAACAAATCTTTTAGTAACTTCGAGCAATCCAGATGGTCAAACAAAATGGGAGGCAATTTATCTAGGTCTTTCGCAACAAAAACTGGTATGATGTCCGGTTCTATTGATTTAAATAAATTTATAATATCTGCTAGGTCTCTTTCTTCTTTACCTTTGTTCTTCCTTAAAATTTTTCGCTTAACTGTCGGTATTGAATCGAATAGAAGCGACTTCGCGCTTTTAATTTCGTCAGCAGTAAATGACGACGTACATATTCGCACTAATGTTTCTTCATCAACAATGGAGACTTTATTTTGTATATATGATAATAGTTCACTAATAATGATGTTACATACATTGCACTTGAGAGTGTTCGACATTTTTATTTTTATTAATTATTTAAGTACCCACTCACAAATATGCATTACGAATTAGCACAACCGTCGACGGTGGGCGTGCACGACTGACTATAAGTAAGCTATTAGTGATCGACAATGATCGACAACTTCGAGAGTCCCATTGCCAACTAGGACTGGTACTAGAATGACTGGGCAATTGACATGACTTTTGTCTTATCTATGTTCATTCGTAAACCCACTTTTGGTTGAGTTACCCTGCTGAGATAGTTGAGCTAAGGCTTCCATACTAATATTATAAATGCGAAAGTAAGGATGTTTCTTTGTTTGTTTGTTACGCTTTCACGCTAAAACTACTAAACCGATTTCAAAACTTCTTTCACCGATGGAAAGCTATAATAGGGAGTAACATAGGCTATATTTTATCCCGGTATTCCCACGGGAACAGGAACTACACCGGTTTAAGCCACTGAAACTGAAGCGAAGCGAGGGCGGGTTGCTAGTATTGAATAAAAATAATATTTAAAAATAGCTGCAAAAATGTGTTTTTGTCATGTTAAATCGAATTTTGCAGTTATGTAATTCGCAAAAGTAATGTTTATTTCGTATATTAAACCGATAATAACATGATACCAAAACTTAATATATTGTATTTTTTTAAATCGATTATCGATCAATCGATTCAACAAAATTTATTTAAAGGTATTTAGTTCTGGTAACACAAAACACTATGGCGCCGTGTGGTTTATGATTTCGTATTTACGATATACGTTGAGTTGAACGAAAGGATAAAAAGAGACATAACTATCCGGGCAAGACCATTTTAAATAACTTCAATATGCTCTATGTTTGAATTTAGGATTTTATCTTATGCTTTATTATAGTCTATTTTTTATAGTTTCTATTCATCATCATCATCATCTCAGTCCATATACATCCCACGGTCGGGCTCGGGGCTACTCCACAATGGAAGGGTAATTGACCTACTATACCACGCTGGTCAGATTCTCTAGCTAGTTTCTATTGAATAAATTCAATCTCCTATTGTAGACAAGTAGTGTTATTATATTTAAATACTTTTATACAATTTAAATATATATCTTATATATAAATTTCTAGCGTACGTGTGTATGTCACTGAACTCCTCCTAAACGGCTGGACTGATGTTGACGAAATTTTTTGTATGTGTTCAAGGGGATTCGAGGATGGTTTAGATTCATAATTGGACCCAGTAGGTGGCGCTGTTCTGGCAGAACAATAACATAACTTGAAAACGACTTTACCGATTTCATCCATCTTCCTTTTTAATTACTTTACGGGAAAAAAAAATAGAAAAATGCGCAGGAAATCAGAAAATTTAAGAAAACTTAACGACTAGGTATCTATGTTATGTATCTATACTGCAACTAAACGGCTGGATGGATTTGCATGAATTTTTATTTTTTTTTTATATATTCACGCCTTTTTCCCATAGGGGTAGGCAGAGTCCACTGCCCTCCACCTGCTACGATCTTTGACATATTCAGCGTAGCAAAGCGGTTCTCTGTGGGCCACTTTTCGCCCCCGACGGAAACGAGACGTGACGTGTCGCGAACCACATCGCCGCCATTCGTACAGTTTTTTTTTTTTTTTTTAATTTTTGAAACTCATTGCGTTTCCGCGAGAAATACATACACATATAATTAACGGACACAAATTACATCCAGACTCAGAACAACAATTTGTGGATCGCACAAAGTGTTGTCCTGCGTGGGATTCGAACCCCCGACACTGGCGCTGTAGGTCACTAGCATTAACCACTACGCCATCTGTGCAGTCGTATTGCATTTGCATGAACTTTTGTGAATACATACAAGTGGGGGCTGGATGATTTAGATTCAGAAATCAGCCCGGCAGATGGCGCTGCAGTCGGTCAGTCCCTGTTACTGCTGTCAATTTCAAGGGGAATTCCTTTTATTTTATATTTTTTTGTGTGTGTTCAAGGGGATTCGAGGATGGTTTAGATTCACAATTGAACCCGGTAGGTGGCGCTGTTCGGGCAGGACAATAACATAACTTGAGAATGACTTTACCGATTCCGTCCATCTTTTATTTTGAGTTTTCTTATACATTGAAAATTACTTTCACGGATAAAAAATTAATAAAGTTGCGCAGAAAATTAGAAAATTTAAGAAAACTTAACGACTATATAAACTTTTCTATCTTTATATATATCATTATCATTATTATATAATAAAACTAAGTTGATAAAATGTGCGTGCCGATAAAACTTAAAAAAAAGTCCCGGCACGATAAAGGGACTTATACAGGGTGACTTGTAAAATATTGTACATATTGAAGGAGGCTACTCAGTACTCGATTCTGATACCGAATATATAAAAAAAATTAGTACTTAAATTTTGAACTATTTATCTTATAAAAATATTTAGTTGTGGACCTATAATATATATACCTATAATAATCTCAGCCCATATACGTCCCACTGTGGGGCTCGGGCCTCCTCCATAATGGAAGGGTAATTGACCTACTATACCACGCTGGTCAGACGTGTTGGTATAGGGTTTTATTTCGAGTTTTCCTTCTCTCGCATAGATGTTATATGCGTTTTATATCCCTTAGTCGTCTCGTACGATCACCCACGGGTAAGATAGGGGGTGGTGAATTGTATTCTTACTCCGTCACCACACGGACCTATTATAGGTATATACATACCTATATATACATACCTATATATACCTACAATAGGTATCTATGTATAGTTCAACGCACTTGTACTAAAAATTTACGTAACAAAGACATTGAACTAGTTATTGGGTGATATGCCGACAAGGCCGTGTCGGGCCAATGAGATCGCACGGCGATCCTCACGTATCCCTCGCGTCATACGCGAATCCTTCAAAAAATTCTAAAATAACAATTAGTCGTCCGCGATTGTCCAATCATACTAGTGTGTTTCTAATCCTTACGTAGCTCCGCTCGCTGGATTGTTTTTATGCACGTTTATTATTTTTTGATATTATGTAAATAACAATTTTCGATGTTATCGAACCACGCCAAGTTAATCTATTTATTTAAAACATAAAAGATCTTTAATATTGATATAGTCACTATAAGAAATTGTTAGGTTAGGTATTTACGTAATAACTTAAGAAGAAAGGTCCCTTAAGCAGGGACTGAATGAGTTAACCGACTTAGTATAACATGGATCTCACAACTTTTTATGCTAGAAGTACTCAGTTGCGAGGTTTGGCTTTTTTTTACAAGTTTTGTTTTTGATGGTATCTCATTTCATTTTGTAGATAGACCAACTTATTTTACTTTCCGGTACCTTTTACTTCTTGAATACCAACAATGGATTTTCTTAGAGCCCACTCTCTGAAAAATGAGACATCACTCCTTTCCGCTTGAGTCATTTCTACCTAAACTAAGCGGAGAGATGTTGAATTAAAGAAATTTGATTGGTTTTTTGAAACACATCTCCTCTAGTTTCCTCTCCGCTTTGATGGCAATCGAGCCTAATGATGGCGTTCTTTCTTTCAGGTAAATTTCAGGCAATTTAGTTTGATTAATACTTTGGGAGATTTTGGTACAATTTCATAAGACATGTCTCACTCTTGCTTTTTCATTCCGTTGATTGCCCATTTTACAAGTTAGCTTTAAACATAATTTTTTTTTTTTTTTATTGCTAACGGTGGCACACGAGCAAACAGTACACCTGATGGTAAGTGTTGCTGCCGCTCATGGACCTTTACAAGGCCGTTGCCTACCGCGAAGAAAGTGAAGGGAGTGTGAATGCGTGCATCGAGGCTCGGTGATACCAAGGGCACCACCAAAACCCTCCACACGCAAACACCCTCAGAAAGTCAGGCTGCCGGCTCTCTCGCTCACCGAACGAAGCGCAGTAACAAATCGCTACTACTCAGACGTCGATTTTCTGCGAGAGTGTGGTACTGCCCCGGACGGACCGGCCCGCGGCTGTAGACAGATAACTGTCGACAGTGTGGTCCTACCACTCTTAAAAAAAAAAATTATATCTAGGTATCTGTCTACACCTATTATGCCAATCATCATTCAGCCTATGGCCGTCCACTGCAGAATACAGACTTGCTTCACCATAAAGTGCGGTACCGTGGCACCTGCATCCAACGACGCTCAAGGGTAACAGAGTTGCCATGACTATGGCTCATTTTTCTTCGCTATATGATGAATAATGCCGTAATCGCCACGTTTGGTAGGCGGGTTGGTTTCGCAGTGAGATATCATACATTTCCCCGACAAGAGCTGCTGTCCACTCTCCTGTTGAATCTTTTTTTTAAATGATAACGCCCTGCACTAAGGGAATAATAATCCTTATATTGTGGGGGACTTTATAATCATATAATTCATCATCGCATCATCATCGCAGCCCTCATACGTCGTACTGTTGGGCTCGGGCCTCCTCCACAATGAGAGGGAATTTGACCCACTATACCATGCTGGTCGGACATGTTGATATAGGGTTTCATTTCGAGTTTTGCTGCTCTTGCACAGATGGTATGTGCATATTATATCCCATAGTCATCTTATACGACATCCACGGGCAAGATAAACAATGGTGAATTATATTCTTACTTCGCCACCACACGGTAAGAACATATAATTAACCGACACAAATTACATTCAGTCTCAGAACAACAATTTGTGGATCGTACAAGGTGTTGTCTTGCATGGGATTCGAACCCGCGACACTGGCACAGTACGTTGGTATCTTAACCATTACGCCATCTGCGTAGTCTTTAGCCGGTTTTTACGATTCCCATAGGAAGCAATGATGGCGACAAATGTACTCTTATATTTTACAAAGTTACATTTCATTAACTGCAAAGGTAACTTTGTTATCCTATATATTTATATGGGCTTACAAAATTATTTATGCAGTTAGTGTATCTCGGAAACTGGACAAAAATTACAATGTTTTATAATTTTTCCTTCATTTCTACACTAAACACTAATTGTATTCTAAATTTGAAGCTTCTTTATCTGCTAGAAGTGCCTCTTTAATATTGATGATCGGTCAGCCAGTCAGTGAGTGACAAAATTACGAAATTTTGACTAGTTATAATTCTTAAACTATTGGTTCAAATTGAATAAAATATGAAATACATAATGTGTATATAATGTCTGCTGGGTTACTAAAAACTCATGCTTCTAGTTGATTCACAACGAAGTTATAGGGGGTCCAAAATGGCCTGAATTGCTTCGAGAAAAGTATGTTACGGCAGTGTTGCGTTTTGCCCGACTTTTTTTGCTCGACTTGGCGGGGGTACTACCGTGCCCCCAGATATAAATGTCTGTAATGACAATGACTTGTTAGATGTGAGACATCGTACTCCGCCCGTGACCAGGAACGCCTAAAAGTGTTCGAAACGTCGGTCAATCAAAAACAGGAACCATTCGATGGATCGAATCATTTTGGAAATTCATAAAAAAATTATATTTTCTTTTATATAAATTGTAATATGATAATCTTTTGATTTGAACATTAAAATGGGATTAATATCTACAAAAATAGTTTTATTTCATAAGTTATAACCTAAAATTTGCCAGTAATCCAGACAGTCTAGATTAGACAATTCTTTTTTGTTTTTTATTTGGTGTTTATTGCCGTGTGGTGACAGAGTAACATGGTACAGGAACAGATAGGTTCTTATATATTTTAAAGAAAAGGGACTGTCCCCACCACACGGAAAATTAATATTTTTTTTTTTATTGCAATCGGTGGCAAACGAGCAAACAGTACACCTGATGGTAAGTGTTGTTGCTGCTCATGGATCTTTACAAAGCCGCTGCCTACCGCGAAGAAAGTGAAGGGAGTGTGAATGCGTGCATTGAGGCTCGGTGATACCAAGGGCACCACTAAAACCCTCCACACGCAAACACCCTCAGAAAGTTGGGCTTCCGGCTCTCTCGCTCACCGAACGAAGCGCAGTAACAAATCGCTACTACTCAGACGTCAATTTTCTGCGAGAGTGTGGTACTACCCCGGTCGGACCGGCCCGCGGCTGTAGACAGATAACTGTCTACAGTGTGGTCCTTCCACTCTTATTATTTAAGAGTGGTAGGACTGGCTGACTGACTCTTATATTATTAACTTCCCTCTATAATTATAGAGGGAAGTTAATAAAATAAGTATCTGGATAATCCTTAATCCTTGATTGGTTTGGTATTTTTCTTTCTTTCTTTCGCTTTTCAAAGAATCATATTTAAATTAATATTTACTTTTAACATATGTGCCAACTTCCTTCAATGACGAACAGATGTATAAAATTATATGAGCGCCCTTTGTTCCACATACAAAGAAAAGCAGCTGTATGACATCATTTAATCATTACAATATACTATTGGTACGGAATTCAATTAATGTAGAAATATTATTTTAAGAGATAACAGAGGACGGCAAGTGTATGAATGAAACCACTTGGAAAGCAATTAAGCAGAGCTAAGATCTTTTAAGTAATTGTACATATTACTATTACTATTATTTGCATTTACTATTATTATTTACATTATATATCGTATTTGCATAATATTATTAAGTTGATCATTAATATTTTTTTTATTTATTTATTTATATTTGTAATATACACATTTTATTCAGAATTATCTTCTGCCAAACTGCATAACAGTTTGTTGGCAATGTTTTCATGGTTACGTACCACACATTACATTATTAAACACCTATATAAATGTAGGTATACACATCTAAATCATATTATCATATTTATACATGCAATTATTGTCATATGTTTGATATAATTCATCATCATCATCATCATTTCAGCCTACCGCCGTCCACTGCTGGACGTAGGCCTCCCTCATGTTGCGCCACAATGAGCGGTCCTGTGCCGCCTGCATCCAACGACGCCCAGCTACTTTCACTAGGTCATCGGTCCACCTAGTGAGGGGGCGTCCTACACTGCGTCGTCCGATACGTGGTCGCCACTCGAGAACCTTTCTTCCCCAGCGGTTGTCGGTTTGTCGAGCGATGTGGCCTGCCCATTGCCACTTCAGCGTGCTAATTCTTCGTGCTATGTCGGTTACACCCGTTCTTCTGCGGATTTCCGTATTCCGGATTCTATCTCGCAGAGAAATCCCGAGCATAGCCCGCTCCATAGCACGCTGAGCGACTTTGAGCCTTGATATGAGGCCTATATTTAGGGACCACGTTTCTGTGCCGTAAGTCATCACTGGTAACACACACTGGTCAAAGACCTGTCTTTTCAGACACTGAGGTATGTTGAACGAGAAGATCCTCTTAAGTTTCCCGAACGCCGCCCAACCGAGTTGGATTCGTCGGCTGATCTCTTTCTCGAAATTGGATCTACCTAACTGGACTGTTTGTCCTAGGTAAACATAGTGATCGACAACTAACAACTATTTTATGATATAATTATATAATAAAATTTAAAAAGAATAATAACAATTATGTATAATAAAAAAAGAAAGACTAAAAACAAAAACTCCATTCTTAAATAAATTTATCTATAGGTACATTGATTTCTCCTATATATTATTTTTAAATCCTTACACATTGATAAACTTTACCTATTCTGTTCACTATGGACACATACTCAAATAATGTTTTAATAGTAACCTTTTTAGATGTTTTTTTGTAACGTCATGGGTGATTAAATATGCTAGTAGCTCATTTAATAGTGTAGGAGTTAGCCACGTTCGCATGCGTTGACCAAAATAATTGTTCACTCTTGGAACCTTATATTTCATTTTTCGTGCAACCTTACGACTTGGTTGCCTATGGACCATCTCATTTTTGTGTTCATTTGAATTATATTGTTCTAATATTATCATAGACTTTACTTTCATTTCTACTGGTAAAATTCTACAAATATTATATTATTAATTTTTACAATTACAAATATTATGACAAATATTATACAAATATTTTTTCATAATGCCGATGCTGAACAGTCTTACTGTTCTTTGTTTTCTTATTTATTAATAATTTTAGTAGTCTAAGTTGTATTTTTTTAATCTTGTTTAGATGCGTTGGAAAAGTTAGTCCACAAGCTCCCAAATGATAAAGTATATACATACAATATACGTTTACTGATTATGTACTTTAGGTTGTTAAGTTTACCTAGCACCGAGCGCAATATATATTCTGTTAACAGCTTGATTGTAGTAAGGTGGCTGTGCCGCGGAGTAGTTTGGTCATCTGAGGAGAGGCCAATCACGTGAAAGCGACGCCTTAAGACCTGAAAGAAAGAGTAGCCCGCTTGGATGGGCTACTGAAGACAAAGTCGGGTACCGATAGCCTACCCACTTAGCGCTACAAAGAGCTACGGGTCGAGCTATGGCTAAGGTCGCCGCCCCCTCTCGTTACCCCGGTTGGATTGGACAGTGTGTTATACCGTGGCTTGCTGCCAAAAGAAACTTAATTGAATTTGTTTTTATGTTTCTACAACAGGAATCGAATGGCTCAGCATAGGATGACCCCCACTAGGTACATTTGTTGAGACTTTTAAGGTGTCTTCAACACCTTAAAAGTCTCAAGCAGCCATTAGGTGCTAGTGCCAAGAATTGTTCTGAGTGGCATTATCATCGCCAAAACTAAAATGAATTTTAGGTATATTCTGTAGCCTAATTGTTAGTTTTACGTATACCTAAACTATTTTTTTAAAGGCTATATGTAGCTATAGAGAAATTGCAGGTAAAAAACCGAATGTAAACAATTTTACCACACTTTATTCGGTTCTTCAGGCCAGAAACTTCTTTTTTATAGATGGCTTACGATGGAGATCCTTAGGTCGCTTCGTTGTGATACTCTAACAAAATATATTACTCACCTTCAATTTGCAGACGATATCGTCGTTATGGCAGAATCTATGTAGGACCTTAACACCATGTTCAACAATCTCAGCAGGGTATCCTAACTAGTGGGTTTACGAATGAACATGGAAAAGACGAAAATCATGTCAAATGGGCATTTGTCATGACTTTCGTCTTTCCTGTACCGGTCCTAGTTGCATGTGATGCTTGAAGTTGTCGATCATTATTTATTTACCTAGGACAAACAGTCCAGTTAGGTAGATGTAATTTCGAGAAAGAGATCAGCTGACGAATCCAACTCGGTTGGGCAGCGTTCAGGAAACTTAGAGGATCCTCTCGTCCAATATACCTCAGTATCTGAAAACACAGGTCTATTATCAGTGTGTGTTACCAGTGATAACTTACGGCATGGAAACGTGGTCTCTAAATGCAGGCCTCATAACCTTTCTCAAAGTCATACAGCGTGCTATGAAGCGCGCTATGCTCGGCCATATCTCTGCGAGATAGAATTCGAAATACGGCAATCCGTAGAAGAACGGAGGTAACCGACATAGCATAAAGAATTAGCACGCTGAAGTGGCAATGGACAGCCCACATCACTCGACGAACTGACAACCGCTGGGGAAGAAATCGTATCGAACGACGCAGTGTAAGACGCCCTCCAGTAGGTGGACCGACGACCTGGTGAAAGTAGCTGGGCGTCGTTGGATGAGGGAGGCCTACGTCCAGCAGTGAACGGCGATGGGTTAAAATAATGATGATGATGATGAATCAGTCATTATATTATATGTTCTTACCAGTGACCTTCGTGACAATCTCGTATTATTTTGTCTCGATTGAAAGCACTTTCCTTTTCGCTATATGATCCAAGCTATTTAGACAACTTCACTTTGAAGATAGTATATTTTAATGCTCATAATACAACCAAGCTTTTTAAACTAATTTTAAAGGTCTTAACCTAATTTCTTCTAGTGGTCACCGAGTGGTTGAAATTCGGCCATTATCATCATCATCATTTCAGCTCATATACGTCCCACTAATGGACTCGAGCCTCCTTCACAATAGGAGGGAAATTGACCTTATAATACCATGCTGGTCAGACAGGTTGGTATAGGGTTTTATTTTGAGTTTTCCTTCTCTTACGTAGATGTTAAATGCGTATTATATCCCTTAGTCGCCTTTTACGACATCCACGGGCAAGATAGGGAGTGGTGATTTGTATTCTTACTCCGTCACCACACGGAATTCGGCCATAATTTATTTAAATTAATTTTTCTGCTACACAATTTTCTTTTAGTTATATTTATGTATAATTGTATATTGAATACGCTGTATTTAACTAATCTATACCAATAAATAAAATTGGAGTGTCTGTTTGTAATGTCAAAATAATAGGCTTTTTTCATGCTCACGCGGTTATTTGGACGATACCTATGCCTAAAAATCACTTTATATTTTTTTTGTCTGTCTGTCTGTTTGTGCCGGGTAATCTTCAAAACGGCTGAACCGATTTCAAAAATTCTTTCACCAATGAAAAGATATAATATCAGGAAGTAAACTAGGCTATATTTTATCCCGGTGTTCCCACGGGAACGGCAACTACGGGGATAAGGCGACAGAAAGCGAAGCGAGGGCGGGTTGCTAGTAACTAATATGTAAGCACTAAGGTCTATTAGACATTGTCTTCATAATTATGCTTATTTGACATTCAGTTCGACTAGAGATTTAAATAATAATAATAATAATAAAACCATCTGGACCAGTCGTTATCTCACCATGAGACTAACGCAAACCTTGGAGGAACATTATATGGCTCGCTAAGTTCTTTTGATATAAAAGAAAGAATGTATCACAAAATTTATAAGAAAGCCAATAAACCGCACTGTAGCTTGTGGCGTGTTCAGTTAATCCACTCCATCAAACCTCATAACTCCATAATCAGGGTTTAGATATCATAGTCGCACAATAGTTTTACACCTACCGTTGTCAGTCCACGAGTGTTATGTGCTGTTCAAGCACCGATCTAAATTGTATCTATAATAATGTTCAAGCGCCGATTTAAATTGCTTCCATACATAAGTTTATGTTTTGCACTACTTATTCATCAAGGCGTCTTCAAGTGTACGATAGACGTAAATTGTTAATATAAAAATTATAATTACTCTTTCCTCATCGCGGCTACATGTAACTAGTTCTATCAATTCGATATATGTAATAATCAAAATATCAGAGTTTCACTAAAAAAAATCCTTACTTGTGTCTAAACAAGTAATTTTGGCGACCGTGACAGGACAATTTCAAGAATTTACAGTTGGTAAATACTACAAGAATTGCGTCATACAATTTGACCATACAAAGCGTTACCGAAGAACTGGCATTGGAGGATATTTGCAATTGAAAATAAGGATAGCCTTTCTGGTCAGCGAATCAGAATTACACCGGAACATCGATATTCTTCAACCTCAGTACTAAGTTAAGTGCCATCCATTCTTTCCACTATATTACCACAATTATACCACATTTCCAAATTCCATATCTACTTATCCATTCTTAATTACGCCTATTATACTCATCATCATTTCATCATTTCAACCCATATACGTCCCACTGTTGGGCTCTGGCCTCCTCCATAATGAAAGGATAATTGACCTACTATACCACGTTGGTCAAACGTGTAGATAGACTTCTCTTGCATAGATGTTATATGCGTTTTATATCCCTTAGTCGTCTCGTACTCACCACCTCCTTACCCACGGGTAAGGAGGTGGTGAGTTGTATTCTTACTCCGTCACCACACGGAAGTGTAGTATTATAGTAAGTACTATTATAGTAACTAACCTCTATTTGTGCTATTTTTCTCAATTTTATAGGTTTTTTCTTGCCAAATAAGTTAGAAATCAACGATTTTCTACATGTACCTCATATAAAATCTATTCGATCTATCTATTTTCAAAAGTTTAGAGCATTTTATGCAAATTAATTTCAATCTTTTTTTTTTTTTTTGTGGGTGGGCTGCGGTCGGCGCGCCTCCGCACCACTCCGTCCGGGGCGACAGAGGGGCTTAAGCACGCAACTCCCGCAACCTACCGGAAAACCACCTCGCCTTCGTCGTTGGGCCGACCACCGGAGCAGGTTTACTTGTATGGATGTGTATAAGCTGAAATGGGAATTTGACTTAAATGCAAGACGTGAGACTCTTGCAGGCTCAGTCTTAGTCTTGCTCAAGCCTTGCAGGGCCAGTCTTGGTCTTGCAAAAATTAAGCGGTCTTGGTCTTGGTCTCGGTCTCACATTTCTCGAAAGACCAAGACCGCAAGACCAAGAATTTTTTGAGCAACACTATTTCTCACTATCATTAGCCATCACGAATAATATATAACTTTATCTAAGGATCTATGAAACTTTAAAATACCTTTAAGTTATGTTGGTAGGTACTAACAGAATTCGACAAAGTTAAAATAAGTAAGAAAAGGAATAAAAATATGCAATTCTCACGTTATACTTCTTGGCGAAATCTTCTAGCAAGTTGGTCTCAGCTGCAAGCAACGCTGGTTTAGCCGCTCTGGGCAGTCACCATTCAATTAAAATGATACCCGTAGTGCCTCCTGAAAACGTTCGGCAAATCGATTTAAATATCGTGAAATGATTATTTTAATTTTTGTTTACTATATAGATTGTCAACCTAGAATGAAATTAATTCGCAGCCTTCTGCGAGACATTGATCTCGCAGAAGGAGGCGGCGGATCGTCTGCGCGAGGAGCGCAGCCTCGATGAGGAGATCCGCCGTCGGCGAATGGGGCGGCGCAGGCGCAACTACCTGCGCCTCATGCCGCCCTAGCCGAGGCCGCGGGTGACGTGACCGGGGATTAGTCCGTCACCCGCCGAGAGGCCGACCGCGTGAGGAAAGACCGACGTCCTCCCCGAGGGAGGGACGTTGGTCGATGGGAGGGTACCCTAAATAGGGGTCTTCCGTCGGGCCGACTACTGACGTCAAGTCACCCCGCTCCGGTGGTCGGCCCAACGACGAAGGCGACGTGCCGCGCGGGTGGGTTGCGGGTGTGCGTGCTTACGCCCCTCTATCGCCCCGGACGGAGTGGTGTGAGGAGTTCACCGACCGCAATCCACCCCGAAAAGAAAAAAAAGGTGTAATTAACATGCCGAACAGCGGGGGAAATGGGTCGAGGAGAGAGTACACTTCAAAGAGTATTTCGTCGAGCCGACCACTGCTGACAACAAGTCACCCTGCTCCGGTGGTCGACCCAACAACGAAGGCGACGTGTCACGGGTGGCTTACGGGGCCGCCCCTCTGTCGTCCCGGACGGAGCCGGGTGACAGGTGCGCTGACCGTGGCCCACCCCCAAAAATAAAAAAAAAGGTGTAATTAACTTTACACCTAAGGTAATCTTTAATTAGAGAGAATAAATTATATTTATTATAAAAAAATGTAATGGTGAAATTAAAAAAATAAAATTGTGTAATTAACATTTGCATCGAGGATACGACGCAGCACACGCTCGAAGTCTGCGTGGCTTGGGCAGAGCATCGACATGGACTCGTTGCAGTCATTGGTGCCAACCTGACGCTACCTCCCATCGCCAGAACGATGCTCGACAGCCTCAGGAACTGGGACGCGGTCGCCGCCTTCTGCGAGGCGGTTGTCTCGCAGAATCTGTAGTCCGTCCTGGTCTGGATACACCCTACCCATCCGCCACCCCGGACAGATTGGGTGGGGTGTGTCCAGACCATGGCATACCCAAAAAAATGGTGTAATTAACATATCTACATCTACACTATATATAATATAATCCATACTAATATTGCGAAAGTAAGGATGTTTGTTTGTTTGTTTGTTTGTTTGTAACGCTTTCACGCTTAAACCACCGAACCGATTTCAAAAATTCTTTGAATGGAAAAAGACTGAAATTATGCGAAATAAAAAGAAATTAAAAGAGATATATTTAACAGAAGATTATTCAAAAGAAACCTTAGAAATAAGGAAGTCATTGCAACCAAAACTAATAGAAGAAAGACAAAAAGGAAACTTGGCGTACATAAAATATGATAAACTTATTGTGAAGGAAAATTCAAGGGCCACAGATAAAAGGAAGAGAGAGAAATCAAGCTCGCCGCAAGTTGAACTACAGCCAAGAAAACAACAAACAATAGATACAATATATAGACTAAAAATAACAGAATAAATGCCTTCGATATGTTGAGAGGACGTTCTCACTCGCTTTCAACAATTTCAACAATAACAAAACAATAGCAGCTAGATACCGGCGATCGGAAATTACAACAAAATAAATCAAAAGAAACAACAGAAAAGAAACACTCTCCCCCAAGCCGGCTGGTCCCCGTGGGGGAAAAAGACCAAAACCTTCCAGCAAGTACTAAAAATGCAACTGTAATAAGGAAACAACCACGAAAAACCCTCAAAATTGGAACATTTAACGTAAGATCACTAGCCACAACGAAAAGATTTATAGAACTAACATATATGTTACAAAAAATAAAAATCGATATACTTGGCTTGGCAGAAGTTAGAAGAATGGGCTGTGTAATTGAAGAACATGAAAATTACGTATTCTGTTACAAAGGTGAAACACTTGGCCTACATGGAGTTGGATTCTTAATAAACAAAAATCACAAAAATAACATTGTTAGCTTTTCAGCTTATTCAGATCGGGTCGCTCTATTAAAAATGAAATACAACAACCAACTACTTTCGATAATACAAGTATACGCACCTACTGAAAAAGCTACCGATGAAGAAATCAACTCATTCTATGCAAATTTGCAATTAGCCCAAAACCAGGTAGGAAATAACGTACTCGTTATCGGGGATTTTAATGCAAAAATTGCCCAACCGAAAACAGAAGACAGCGAAAGCTTTGTTCTGGGGAAATTTGGATACGGGAATAGAAATGAAAGAGGAGAAAAGCTAATTCAATACGCATTGGAACATAAGCTAACAATCATGAACTCCTTTATCAAGGCACGAAATAACCGCAAATGGACCTGGCTTTCTCCATGTGGAAAAATAAAGAATGAAATTGATTTTATATTGTCAAATCACCCTAAGAGGTTTAGAAACATTGAAGTATTACACGGCTTTGGATTCAGATCTGATCATCGCTTAATTAGAGCTACGTACATGTTAGACCAAGGAAAGAAATGTAGAACATCATTTAAAGTGCAACCTAAGTTATTAAGGACGAATGAAGATAGATTATCATACTTAAGAAACCTTGAGATCAATTTAAGTCGTTTGGAAACATATCAAGAAGACGACATTCAAACTTTTTACAATAACCTAGCTAACATCATCAACACCAGCCTTACATGCAGATCAAAATATGAAGGACTAAAACCTATCAACAAAATACTTAGTGAGTCTACTAGAACTCTTCTCACAAGACGAACTAAACTTCTAAAAACAAAAGAAAAAACAAAAGCAATGAAGGGAGAACTAAGCACACTATTTAAAACTACAAGTTAGGCAATAGATAAAGATTATAAAGATTATAGACATAATATCATAGAAAATAACCTAAACATGTACAGAAGCATGAAGAAAGCCTACAAGAAACTGATCACACACAAAACTTGGATACAGAACATAAAATTCAAATCAGAAGAAACAAAAACTAGAAAAGATATTATGAACTGCGCCACGGACTTTTATAAAGAATTGTATGCAAAATCAACTACTCGCACCACCGCAACCGATACAACAACAGAAAACTCTCAAAACACGAATGATTTGCTACCTGTGGAAGAGAAGGAAGTCATGAAGCACATTAGGAAACTCAAAGCAGATAAGAGCCCTGGCCCCGATGGCATACAAAATGATGCTCTGAAGGTTGGAGCTACCCTGCTAACTCACAAACTTACGTACTTGTTCAACAAGGTCTTGAATACAGGGCAGGTACCGATGCAGTGGAAAAGATCTCATATAATCCTTATATATAAGAAAGGAGACCCTGGAGACATCTCTAACTACCGCCCAATTAGCCTTCTCTCAAGCGTGTATAAACTGTTCACGTCAATCCTACAAAGCAGACTGAACCCGAAAATCGATAAGTATCAGCCAGTGGAACAAGCAGGGTTTCGTTCAGGATTTTCAACAACGGATCATATACACGTACTACAACAAGTAATGGAGAAATACAAGGAGTTCAACAGGCCACTTTACATTGCTTTTATCGATTATGCCAAAGCGTTTGACACGATTTCTCACGATGCTATTTGGGAAGCGCTAAACATATGCCACATAAATAAAAACTACACATGAGTACTGAAAAACATTTACGAGGGTAGCGTAAGTCAAGTCAAACTGGAAAAGCGTGGTCCTGATATACCGATCTGCAGAGGAGTGAGACAGGGAGACCCCCTTTCACCCAAATTGTTCATAATGGTACTACAACACATTTTCGATAATCTTAACTGGCAATCGGAAGGGATTACAGTAAACAAAGATCGACTTACACACCTCAGATTCGCAGACGATATTGTCTTATTCGCTGAATCAAGCAAAGGATTAGAAAGAATGATATGCAGTTTGGATGAAGAAAGTGTAAAGGTGAACTCAAAATGAACGAGAACAAAACTAAAATAGTGACTAACAGCTACGCAAATGCCATTTACCTGAACGGACAGCCTCTTGAATATGTTAGCAATTACATATACTTGGGAAAGGAACTTTCATTTAAAGATAACAGTGAAGAAATAGAGGTCGAGCGGCGTATCAACATGAGCTGGAGAAAGTTTTGGTCCCTAAAGGAAATCTTAAAAGGGAAATTCCCGCTTCATCTAAAGAAAATGATCTTGGACACCTGTGTCTTGCCTACTCTTACATATGGATGCCAAACGTGGACATACAACACAAAAATAAAAACTAAACTAGTAGTATGTCAAAAAGAAATGGAAAGAAGCATACTAAAACTAAGAAGAATACAAAAAGTAAAAAGCGAAAAGATTCGACAAAAAACCAAAGTTATAGACGCCTTACAATATGCCCTTAAACAGAAGTGGCGGTGGGCAGGACATATAGCAAGATGCACAGACCAGAGATGGACATTAGAGGCAACTATATGGAAAGGACCAGGAGGAAAAAAGGAAAAGAGGGCGCCCTAGAAAAAGGTGGATAGAAGATATAAAAGCGATAGCAGGAAGCGAATGGAGAAGGAAAGCTATGGACAGAGAGATTTGGAAAAAGCTGGAAGAGGCCTTTAACCGAGAAGGGGTTCCGATCAACGGTATTGAAGAAAATTATAAAAAAAAAAAAAAAAACAACTTTACGTAAGTTAATTACCTAATATATATTATAACGCATGTACTAATAATTGTGGATTGGAAATAAACAGGCTTTATTATTATTATTATTTACCCTTCTCTTACGTAGATTTTATGTGCATATATCCCTTAGTCATCTATAAGTCACCCACGGGCAAAAAGAGGGTGGTAAATTCGTCACCATACAAAAATTGGCATACTTAAAATATATAAATTATTTTATTCCAAACTAAATAATTTCTAATGCTTACGTGATTAAGTTACATAAATGTACATTTAAGCAATTTTAAATTTAAATTAAGTACTTTATACGTATTTCACCGTTTGTTAATTTTACCTTAGTATCCTAACGTTCAGGATACTTTAGCATTCATGATGACTCGAGACCTGACTCTTCATGTTTATCAAATAAACGAATTCTTTGACTATATGACAGTAAAAGACAACTGAAACATGATCATGTAAATTAATTTATACATAGATAATTACTGAAAGTTAAAATGTCGACAATAAAAATAAATTGAAGAAAAAGAAAAGAAGAAAAGAATTGTATTACAATGTACTAAACTGTGTCAGTCAATTCAGTGACAATGGGTAAACTACAATCATCTTGTATAATATACGCCCTATTATTATTTAATTTAATTAAATGTAAGTACATACCTACATTAATATTGTAATATTTTGTATTTAACTTTTTGTCTATTAATAAATTATTGTAATTCATATTTTCTAGATCTATATACTGAATTAATTTGAAATTATTTTACTAATACAAAGTAATTATAGTAAAAAAATATTTTTAAAAATAAGCATTGATTTAAATGCTCTAAAAAGACAAAAATAAACTTTAACTTTAAAACTATTACTGTCAACTTATAATGTCATTACACAATTTATATGTTACTAGCAACCCGCCCTCGCTTCGCTTCGGTTATAGGTTATAGTCGTTTTACCCGCGTAGTTCCCGTTCCCGTGGGAATACCGGGATAAAACATAGCCTAGTTTACGCCCTGATATTATAGCTTTCCATTGGTGAAAGAATTTTTGAAATCGGTCCAGCCGTTTTGTAGATTACCCGGAACAAACAGACAGACAGACAAAAATTTTTTAATTGCTATTTTAGGCATAGGTGCCGTGCAAATAACCGTGTGAGCATGAAATAAGCCTATTATTTTGACATTACAAACAGACACTCCAATTATATTTATTGGTATAGACTAGCAACCCGCCCTCGCTTCGTTTCGATTTCAGTCGCCTTACTCGTGTAGTTCCCGTTCCAGTGGAAATATCAGGATAAAATATAGCCTATAGATATTTCCACGGAAGATCAGTTGCAGGTTTTTAACCTGCAGTATGCTGAGTAGGACTCGTTTTGTGACGAGCTGTAAAATATACGTACTATGTAGTTCATACTCTCATGTAAATTCTGCTCTCACAATAAATAATTTCATTTCATTTCATTTTCATTTATATTACTCAGGGTGAATGCAGCTTTCCAATGCTGAAAGAATTTTTGAAATCTGCATAGTAGTTTTGGAGTTTATTCATTACAAACATACACACAAAAATACAAATTTTTCCTCTTTATAATATTAGTGTAGATGTAGATAAAAGCTTATCGTGTGTTTTAAGTAGGTACTCGTATTTACATAGTTTGAAAAATGGTTATGGTTTTGATTTGTCTTTTCGCACTTAAATAATTCAACCTACAACGTTATAGATGTAGATATAGTAGATATCTTATGAGTTTTACATCGCCCTGGACTACCTTTTTTATTACTGTTGATGGCAAACGAGAAAGCAGCGCACCTGATAGTAAGTGATTCTACCGCTCATGGACATTTGCTAGGCCGCTGCCTACCGTGAAAGATATTGAAGGGTGTTTAAATGCGGGAATCCATACTAATATTATAAATGCGAAAGTAAGGATGTTTGTTTGTTTGTTTGTAACGCTTTCACGCTTAAACCACCGAACCGATTTCAAAAATTCTTTCACCAATGGAAAGCTACTATATCAGGGAGTAACATAGGCTACATTTTATCCCGGTATTCCCACGGGAACAGGAACTACACGGGTTTAAGTGACTGAAACCGAAGCGAAGCGAGGGCGGGTTGCTAGTTAAATAATAAAGTTTGGTGATAAAAAGGCATCTCTTAAATTCACCACACGTAAATACCTTCAGAAAGTTAAACTGCCAACTCTCTCGCTCACCGAACAAAGTACAACAACACATTGCTACTATCCAGACGTTAGTTTTCTGCGAGAGTGTGATACTACTACCCTTTTTTTTTTTTTTTGTGGGTGGGCTGCGGTCGGCGCGCCTCCGCACCACTCCGTCCAGGGCGACAGAGGGGCTTAAGCACGCAACTCCCGCAACCCACCCGAAAACCACGTCGCCTTCATCGTTGGGCCGACCACCGGAGCAGGGTTACTTGACATCAGTGGTCATGATACTACTACCCTGGATAGATCGGCCCGCGGCTGTAAATAGACAACTGTCGACACTGCGGTACGTCTTGGAGGACAAAGCTTATAACTTATACGTAAACAGATTATCCAAAAAATGGAAATCGCTCAACTATTATTTCAGGCGAAGAATCATGTGAAACAAGTCAAGAATTACGTTCTCTTAAAAATGAAAAATGCGTAACATCAGTTGCACACATGGTTTTTAATAAGTTGTTGTCTGGAATGAAAGGTGTTGTCGAACCAGTAGATCCCATTATTATACCTCATATTGATGGAAAAATATTTGGTTACAAATATGAATTGATAAACGCAACGTTTACAGGATTTAAAAATTGCGTTCCAAAAGAGAAGTAAGTAGAATTTAATCAATTTTGACTTTGTTAAATATACCAATTCCTTCCGCCGGGACGGCCACTGGTAACAACGTCGGGAACCGGTGGTCCACCCACTTGTTACAAGGGAGAGTTACGCATCGGGCGGATTATGGACTTGCTTGCCGACCCCTCCTTTGGCTCAGACGGATTGGTCGATGTAGGTGCATCATATATTGCCGCAATAAAAATAGGTACACTAATTGCTATTACGGGGATGTAATTCAACTAGTAGTAATAGTTTAAAGACAGGAATGAATAAATTAAATATATCATTATCATTTTTCAGTGGTGGTCGTAAAAACCGACTAAGCCATCACTGGAAGAATGAACAGCAAAAGTCTTCTGGGCAATTTAATATACCAAGTGCAATCGCTAGATCATCTGTTAGGCTTGGTAATTGATTTTACCTATTGGGAATTGGCCTATATACATATATTTGCCAGTGGAAATACATAGCACTGGATGGATGAGTGAATGATATCTTCATTGATTATAAACAGAACCAAAAAAAATTACAGCACAACGTTTGTCAGCTTATATTATATAACTTTTTTTATGGGCTAAAGTCAGCGCACTCGTCGCCCGGTTCGGTCCGGGGCGACAGATGGCGACGCGCGGCCCTATAACCCATCGCCATGTCGCCTTCATCGTTGGGCTGACCATCGGTACCGAGTTCCTTGTCCACCGTGGTCGGCCCGAAGCTTATTATATAACTAGAGTAACGTTGATGCTGGCTGGTATTGATGGAGTTTTGTTTAATGTATATTTTTGGTACAAATCTACGTGATATATGATAAATGCCTTCTGTGTAGTAATGGAAGAAGAATATAATTTACCATTATTTATTTGGATCGTGGGTGTCATAAAAGATGACAAAGAAATATAACCAATATGGATACAACATCTATGCTAGAGAAAAAAACTGAAAATAAAACTCTACCAACCCATCTGATCAGGGTTATGTAATAGGTCAATTTCCCTCCGATTTTGGAAGTAGCTCGGTCCTAATAGTGGGACCTATATGAGCTGATAAGATGATGATTTATTACCGGAATAAATTCCAAACTTAAAATTGTGTACCTCGAGTTTAATGAATCAAAATAAAATACCAATAGATTCTGATGTTTACGCGAGTATTACACATTTTAAATAAAACTACTGCCCGACGTGCATGGTCACGGGCGGACTAATCCACCCGTGACCATGCACGCATGCACCCGTGACGATGAACGCTGCAAAGTGTTCGAAACGTCGGACAATCAAAAATCAAATACAAACGCGATAAAATCCGTAGTTTTATTTAAAATACCAATAATTTGTTATAATTTCGACATAATATTATCATCTTCGTACGTTTGGTGACGGAGTAAGAATACAATTCACCACTCCCTGTCTTGTCCGTGGATGTCGTAAAAGCTAACTAAGGGATATAATATACACATGACATATGTGTAAAAGAAGGAAAACTATACCAACTATGCCTCACTGGTAAGACATATTGGTATAGGATTTCATTTCGGGTTGGTACTGAGTGTATTTCGAGATTTCTTTCTTTTGCCCAACTGTTGTATGCATATCTTTATATATAAATTTCTTGTGTATGTGTGTATGTTACTGAACTCCTACACGACTGGACTAATGTTGATGAAATTTTTTGTGCATGTTCAAGGAGATTCAATAATGGTGTAGTTTCACAGTTGGACCCGGTAGGTTATTTGAACAGAACAACGTCTGTTGGGTCAGCTAGAATATTATAATCCCTTAGTTCGTCTTGTACGACCCCCACGGGCAAGAAAGGGAGTGGTGAATTGGATTCCTAATCGTTCGCCACATGGAATATCATATATGTTGTTGTTTTCCTCATATTAAGATTATTTATTACAATGTAATTAAATGTGGAATTAAAATACCGACTACAAAAGAGAACAAAAAAGAAATGTGGTGTCGTGGGACACCAGGTAGGAACGAAGTTCCTTCGGCTAATGTAGAATCGACAAAATTTGCAAATATTAAATCGGTTCCACTGGAAATTCTATGAGGTTTGTCAAAAATCCGGAGTTGCTGCGGTCAAAGATGACTGATTTATGGCAGTTTGGGGTTTGAACGATGTTTCACATCAAAAAAGGGGGAGAGGGAAGTTTCTAATGGGGGGTAGGGGTAGTCCGGGCGGCAATGTAAAGTGCAAGGGGGGTCAAAATTTCTATCAAAAAGGTCTAGCACTTATAGTTTTTGAGATACGGCGGTCAAAATAATTGTAGGTTGAACGATGTTAAAGATCAAAAGAAGGGGCGGGAGGGAAGTTTCTAATGGGGGTACGGGTAGTCCGGGCGGCAATGTAAGATGCAAAGGGGGTCAAAATTTCTATCAAAAATGGTCTAGCACTTATAGTTTTTGAGATACGGCGGTCAAAAAAATTGTAGGTTGAACGATGTTTCACATCAAAAGAAGGGAGGGGGGGAAGTTTCTAATGGGGGGTAGGGGTAGTCCGGGCGGCAATGTAAGGTGCAAGGGGGGCCAAAATTTCTATCAAAAATGGTCTAGCGTTTATAGTTTTTGAGATACGGCGGTCAAAACAATTGTAGGTTGAACGATGTTTCACATCAAAAGAAGGGGGGGAGGGAAGTTTCTAATGGGGGGTAGGGGTAGTCCGGGCGGCAATCTAAGGTGCAAGGCTGGGTCAAAATTTCTATCAAAAATGGTCTAGCACTTATAGTTTTTGAGATACGGCGGTCAAAACAATTTCGTCTCATTTAACGGTTTTATTCCACGCACTTTTTCTTACGGTATTACTATCACATTTTTTTCAGTTCGGTCGCGCAGCAAAATCCCTATCTCCTCCAAGCCTGCCGTAAGGAACTTCGTTCCAAAAAGCGGCCATAAACTTGTTTTAAAAAAATATTTTTCCATTTTCCCTTCCAGACTCAATGAGGATTCATCAACTTATGACTACACGTTGTCGTGTTCTCAATTGATATTAAAGTCTACTGTAAAAATAAAAGGACGCATTGGATTTATTGATATCGATAGGAGTGATTTTGTAACTCTAACTATAAGTAAGTGTTTGAATTCATTTGTAATAGTTAATTTATAAGCACACTAATAAAAGTTCTTTATTATGTAGCAGCGACTACGAATCCTTAAATGCTCGTGAGTGTTGTAAAAGATGCTTGACAACTTTACATCGACGTGGTCCAATTCCATTGCATTACCAAGGAGGGTTGATGTTAGTCTAGCAACACCGCTCATAATGCTATTGCCAAAATTTTGCAATTTATACCATGGAAGAGTAAATGTATAGTAGACCTGTTGGAGATAAGAGCAGAATGATGATGACGATGAATGATGATGACGATAATGAAAAGGTGAAAATATTTCGAAATTTTAAAAACTAAGAATACTCGTACAGTAAAACTCAATTATCCGGCCCTCGGTTATACGGATTCGTGATTATCCGAACTACCAACCGCAACCGTATTGTACCTAAAAATCGAATTTATGCAAGCATGAACATTCATTATTATTTTAGTTACTAATTGTTACGCTGCTCTGACGTGTATGCCCCGCGAGATATGTACTCGTCTATTAATAAACGCATAAAATTATGCATATGTAATGCACAAAATCGAAGGAGGTTTTTCATACATTCGATTAGCCGGATTTTAGATTATCCGAATGCCTACGGACAATAATTAGTCCAGTTAATCGAGTTTCTACTGTATTTGATTTATTTACAATGTGTAATACTAGCGTACATCAGAAATCAATAAGAAAAAAAAAAAATAAGAATTATTGATAACATAAATTTCAAGTCAGTTTTCGTAAAATTAGTACAGATCAAGGTATTATCTGGGAATCGGAGCAAGAATCAATCCATTATCCACCTATAGAGAAGCCGACCGCGCGTGGGCAATATTTCTGTAACACTGTTCGCTATTGCTAAGTTGTTGATAGCAGAAAGTACTCGAAAAAGTACACCTATCAAGATGGCCATGGAAATCACGGCATCGCCACTAGTGCTCAGTTAAGGACGATGGGGAGCGAATACAGAAATTTTTGGGTACGCCCGTTGCCCCAGTGACAAATAAGTGGTGCATGCTCCAGGTGCCGAAATGGAATACAGTCAATTCATTTTATGGTCTTCATTTACAGTGTTGAACAATAGTCTAAGCGATAGCATCATGACATTTATATGAAGTATAAAATGTGCAGTTATAAATTATTACTGTTTTTATGACTACATGTTGTACGTCTCAGGTGCAAGTAAATTTATGTGAGGGTCTAACTTAATTATAATCACAAACTTGTTTATTGCAGATGACTACGTCATATTCGTTCATGGACATTACGGGATATTTGTTTCGGATAAAGACAATTCAAGTCATTTTTATCTCAAAAATTATACCATCAATACTGATCCTCGTGGAAGAGCTTCGCTTAAAACCAGTAATATGTTTGGTTTACCAAAATTCCAAGGTATATTTACATTTATTTTTTGTCTAAACATATTAATCATCTATTGCAGTTAAAACAAGTTACTGAGTGAATGAGTTATTATTTATATATCCTGATTAGTAATTATTATAAATAATAACTCATCGTCATCGTCATCATAATCATCACTATCGTCATCGTCTTCATCATCATCGTCATCAGCATAATTATTATCATCATCAGGCTTTTATCCCAATAGTCTACTATCATACAATATATAACAAAAATATTGTCAATAGTTTTATGAGTAGCCGCCTATCCAACGTTAACCCTCCGTAGGAATATAATTGTTGACCAGACGACATCAGATAGAGTTGGCCCAGATATATATAATGATCTCTTAATGATATCTGATGTTTACACGAGTATTACAATTTGTAAATAAAACCACTTTACGGATTTTATCCCGTTTGTATTTAATTTTTGATTGCCCGACGTGTCGAACACTTTACGTAGCCTTAGCGTTCATGGTTACGGGCAGACTAAGATGTCCGACGTCCAACGAGTTATCGTTATTACAGATATTTGTAATTATCTACCGAAACGTCGGATAATCAAAAATCAAATACAATAGCGATAAAATCCGTAGTTTGATTTAAAACCTCTTAGTCATCTTTTACTACACCTACACAACGATCCTTACAGACACACTATAAGGAAATTGTCGTAGGCGCCATCAGAAAAATATACTTGACAATTAAAGTAATACCTAAATACTTCTCGGAGGCAAATATTTTTCAATGTTCTAACTATATTTAAAATAAACGGGTAAATAATATATTATTTGTAGACACTGGATCGTGAATTTAATAAACTTCCTTTACTTTTAGTTTTATGACATTGTTAGTACATTAGTATGTCATGATGACGTCATGTTCTTATCTTAATTACTCGAAGCTGACTCAATTTGTCTGTGTTTTTTCTTCTACCGTAGTACAAATTGCAAAATGTTGATAATGCATAGTTTTATAACTAGCCGCCAGCTTAAATTCAACTTGACCAGATGGCATCACATGTCAACTACCTACATCTCGATGTAAGGATATGTTTCATGTTAAGATGATCAAAATAAATATCTTAGTTGGCTTTTACGACACCCGTGATCAATGCCAGGATTGGAAGTATTCTTAGCCGCCACCACACAATACACTTTTATATGTGTTACATTTAAGTTTAAATTACTTTAGATTTTTATAAACAAGACACAAAAATTAAGGGATATAAAAAAAAAATCTAAATTTCTCCAGAGCCAAGCATGATAAAAAATTTTCATGGTCATATCTGAAAACTAGACACTTGAGGCTACAATTTACTTTTTTTGCTGTACAATCATTTTCCTCGGAGTTCACTTCAGTTCAAATCACCCAAAATGTAGATTTGTTTTATATATCCCTTAATTTTTGTGACTAGTTTAATAACAGTATTGCCTGTTTTCTAGACATGAAGAAAAGGGGCGGTGGCACATTATTACCTAAACCCGTTGCCGCATTATTGTCGCTTTGAATGAACAGTTAGTATAGTACTTAAGATGCGCCAGTTTCGTAGGTTCGATTCCCACGCAGGACAAAACATTATGCGTTTACAAATCGTTGATCTTAGTCTGGATTTAATTCGTGGCCATTAAATATATATTAGGAAAGTCCCCCGCAATACAAGGGTAGTTTCTTTCATGCAGTGTGTTGTTTTTAAAAAATAACTACATCTAAGGCTTGAAAGTATAATACTAGGGTAACATTTAAATAATTACGTATGACCTTATTAAAATAATTACTCATTCTGTGGAGTAAGAATACAATTCGCTACCCCTTTCTTGTTCATGGGTGCCGTAAAAGACGACTAAGGTATATGACATGCAGGTAATAAATCAATGCAAGAGAAGGAAAACTCAACATAAAATCTCATGCAGACAAGTCTAAGCAACGCAGTATAATAGATTAATTTCTTTCTTATGGTGGAGGAGGCAGCCTGAAGGTGGGACATATTTTGGCTGATATAAAAAGAATAATAAAACAAGTGTAATTCATGTTACAGCTTATCTTGCCAAGGAAAGTTTCGAAGTTAATTGGAAGATAATAGAAAAAATTGTACGATACCCAACAGTGAAAAAAATTACTGCAGTAATACTTAACGGTATTGATAATATTATAAAAGCTATATCAATACATGATTTAATCCCAAAAGAGGAAGACTCTTGCAAAACAAATGTCACTATCAACGAAATATTTTCTTCCGGAATTTACTCAAGTATTACGTATTATAATTAAAACTAATTTAAACTGTTTTATCGCCATTGTATTTATTTTTTTTAATGATTTCTGATGTTTACGCGAGTACTACATATCTATACCAATAAATAAAATTGGAGTGTCTGTTTGTAATGTCAAAATAATAGGCTTTTTTCATGCTCACACGGTTATTTGCACGACACCTATGCCTAAAATAGCAATTAAAAAAATTTTGTCTGTCTGTCTGTCTGTTTGTTCCGAGTAATCTTCAAAACGGCTGGACCGATTTCAAAAATTCTTTCACCAATGGAAAGCTATAATATCAGGGCGTAAACTAGGCTATATTTTATCTCGGTATTCCCACGGGAACGGGAACTACGCGGGTAAAACGACTATAACCTATAACCGAAGCGAAGCGAGGGCGGGTTGCTAGTTTAAAACTATAACAGATAGGGCCCTGTACCGTGGTACTCTGTCACCATACGGCAAAATATAGTATGAAAAAAATTTATCTAATCTAGACTCTCTGGCTTACTGGCAAATTTTAGGTCATAAGTTGTGAAATAAAACCATTATTGTAGATATTATTCCATTTTAATTTTCAAATCAATAGATTACCATATTACAATTTTTATAGAAGAAAATGTCCTTTTCTATTTATTTCCAAAATCATTCCATCCATCGAATGATTCCTCTTTCTGATTGACCGACGTTTTGAACACTTTTCAGCGTTCCTGGTCACGGGCGGACTAAGATGTCTCACATCTAACAAGTTATTGTTATTACAGAAATATATTAATTATATAATACATATACTAATTATATAATATCTGGTTGACCGAGCTTCGCTCGGAATATTTTTGTCGAATTTATTTAGATATATATTAGTAAAAAATAAAAAATAAATAATGAAAATTATATAAAAATTACAAAAAGACAATAATAATAACACCGAGATTCGATCCGACGCCGTTTGTCGTAGATGTCAAAAATAAAATGAAACCTGACTACTTCGCCACTGAGCTATCGTAACTCATGACAATAATGGCAAAATTTGAATTCATATTCTTTTAAAAATCAATGTCATTATATTTTCTGCCAAAAACACTGACAAAACAACATTTTCTATACATAAAATCTAGCTAGATCGATCTTTTGGCCCTGAATCCTCTAGTATGCCAAGTTTTAACAAAATCGTTGGAGCCGTTTCCGAGATCCTGAATATACAAGAATTGCTCGTTTAAAGATATAAGATATGCTTGATTGTAGGAAGGTGGCTAAGTTTGGTCATTCGAGGAGAGGCCAATCGCGTGAGATGGATGCCTCGAGACGGTATCCAAAATGGTAACCTCCTTGGACGGACTACGGAAAACAAAGTTGGGTACCCATGGCCCACCCACTTGGGGCTACAGAGAGTTACGCGTCGGGCTATGGTCACGGTTGCCGGCCCTCTATTCACCCTACGGCCCCGGTTGGATTGAATTGTGTGTGACATAGCGTGGCCTGCTACCAAAAGTAACTTTATTGATTTTTTTTTTACATTTCTATAACACGAATTGAATGGCTCAGCATAGGATAGGTAGGATAGGTGGACTGAGGACAGTTGTCCTCAAGATCCTGACAGATATCCTCCTAAAGATAATCTTTAAGATATCACATCTTTAAAGTCTCGAGCAGCCATGAGATGCTAGTGGCAAAAATTGTTCTGAGTAACATTATCATCGCCGAAACTAAAACGAACTTTAGATATATTCTATAGTCTAATTCTTAATTCTACGTGTATGCTTTTTTTCCCAAGGCTACGTGTACCTATCGGGAAATTGCAGCTGAAAAATCGAAAGTTAATAATTTTACCATATTATCAGGTTTTTCTTCAGACCAAAAACTTCTTTTTTATAAATTGCTTGCGATGATGACCCTTAGGATGCTTCGGTGTATTATTCTAACAGTAATCAGCTATTATATAATATAGCACCTTCCTTCGCAACGATTTCCTATCATTTTTAGGCGCGATGAAAATAAGCTACATGATCCAAGCTGTTTAGGCAACTTCTCTAAATGACAGTGTAGATAGTATATTTTAATGCTCATAGTACATTCAAGCTTTTTAAACTAATTAAAATTTCTTGACTTAGGAGTGCGGACTTAGGAGAGGATTTTCTAGGAGTGGTAGGACCACACTGTCGACAGTTATCTGTCTACAGCCGCGGGCCGGTCCGTCCGGGGCAGTACCATGCTCTCGCAGAAAATCGACGTCTGAGTAGTAGCAATTTGTTACTGCGCTTCGTTCGGTGAGCGAGAGAGCCGGAAGCCCAACTTTCTGAGGGTGATTGCGTGTGGAGGGTTTTGGTGGTGCCCTTGGTATCACCGAGCCTCAATACCGCATTCACACTCCCTTCGCTTTCTTCGCAGTAGGCAACGGCCTTGTAAAGGTCCATGAGCGGCAGCAACACTTACCATCAGGTGTACTGTTTGCTTGTTTGCCACCGTTTGCAATAAAAAAAAAAAAAAAAAACTTAATTCCTTGTAACTAGTGGTCTAAATTCGACTATAATTCCTTTAAATTATTTTTTCTGCTACACAATTTTCTTTTAAGTATATTTATGTATAATTGTATATTAAGCAAACTCTAAATAAGTCATAAATAATACTGGTGGTCGGCGGGTGGTCAAAATTCGGCTACAATTCATTTAAATTAATTTTTCTGCTACAAATTTTCTTTTTATTTTATTAATGTATAATTTTATGTTGAGCAAGCTGTATTTCACTAATAACTATAACATACTAGCAACTCGCTCTCGCTTCGCTTCGGTTTCAGTCGCCTTAACCGCATAGTGCCCGTTCTCGTGGGAATAATCACGCGGGATAAAATATAGCCTATGTTACTCCCTGATATTATAGCTTTCCATTGGTGAAAGAATTTTTGAAATCGGTTCGGTAGTTTTAGCGTAAAAGCTTAACAAACAAACAAACATCCTTACTTTCGCATTTATAATATTAGTAAGGATATAAGTACAAATGTCTATTAGACATTGTCATCATAATTATGATTGTTTCACATTCAGTTCGACCAGTGTGCGTGCGTGCGTGCGTGCGTGCGTGCGTGCGTGCGTGAGTACGTGCGTGCGTGCGTGCGTGCGTGCGTGCGTGCGTGCGTGCGTGCGTGCGTGCGTGCGTGCGTGCGTGCGTGCGTGCGCGCGTGTGCGCTCCTCCTACTCAGTAGGAGGGAAATTAACCTTACTATATACGAGTACCATGCTGCTTTGATAGGTTGGTATAGGGTTCTATTTCGAGTTTTCCTTCTCTTGTATAGATGTTAAATGCGTATAACCTTTGTGGTCTTTTACGACATCCACATGCAAGATAGGAACTGATGATATGTTTACAACACTTATCTAAATTGTTTCAATAATTTTCATCAGGTTTACGAAAACCATTTTCGGATTCAGATTTTCCAAATGGAAGATAGTAGATCAATTGCGCTCTTATTGTGGAGAAGGCTGGCTCAAGCCTCCTCCATAACGGGAGGGGAATCGAAATACTATTCCACGTTTTCCTTCTCTTACACGTTGCGATATTATATGCTTATAATATCCCTGAGTTGTCTTTTACGACATCCACGGGCAAGTTAGGGAGTGATGAATTGTATTCTTGCTCCGTCACCACACGGATTCATTCAAGAATTACCATAGCAATTATTAGAATGTCATTGGTTAAAGTAACGGTTGCAATGGCAAGGGTTGTGAAAGCATGGAATTATTTATTATGATACTTAAAATACAATATCTTAAAATCCTTAATTGGCATCTAGACCGGATTTGAAATAAGTTAGACTTATGGTTTTGGAGATCGTATAATGAGTTAGTCATAGAATCACATTTCAATTATACGAGTATCTTTAAATATGTACGTATTTCTTGTGTATGTCACTGAACTCCTCCTAAACGGCTAGACCGATGTTGACGAAATTTTTTGTGTATGTTCAAGGGCGATTCGAGAATGGTTTAAAATCATAATTGGCCCCGGTAGGTGACGCTGCTGTCAATGTTAAGGAGAATTCCTTTAATTTTATTTGAACAGAACAACGTCTATTGCGTCAGCTAGTCTTAATATATAAATTTCTTGTGTACGTGTGTATGTCACTGAACTTCTCCTAAACGGCTTGACCGATGTTGACGAAATTTTTTGTGTATGTTCAAGGGCAATTCGAGAATGGTTTAGATTCATAATTGGCTCAGGCAGCCGTCGCTGCTGTCGATTTTAAGGAGAATTCCTTTAATTTTATTTGAACAGAACAACGTCTGTTGGGTCAGCTAGTCTATACCAATAAATAAAATTGGAGTGTCTATTTGTAATGTCAAAATAATAGGCTTTTTTCATGCTCACATGGTTATTTGCACGACACCTATGCCTAAAATAGCGATTAAAAAATTTTTGTCTGTCTGTCTGTCTGTCTGTTTGTTCCGGGTAATCTTCAAAACGGCTGAACCGATTTCAAAAATTCTTTCACCAATGGAAAGCTATAATATCAGGACGTAAACTAGGCTATATTTTATCCCGGTATTCCCACGGGAACGGAAACTACGCGGGTATAACGACTATAACCGAAGCTAAGCGAGGGCGGGTTGCTAGTCTTTATATATAAATTTCTTGTATACGTGTGTATGTCAATGAACTCCTCCTAAACGGCTAGACCGATGTTGACGAAATATTTTGTGTATATACAAGGGCAATTCGAGAATGGTTTAGATTCATAATTGGCTCAGGTAGGCGTCGCTGCTGTCGATTTTAAGGAGAATTTCTTTAATTTTATTTGAACAGAACAACGTCTGTTGAGTCAGCTAGTCTTTATATATAAATTTCTTGTATACGTGTGTATGTCAATGAACTCCTCCTAAACGGCTAGACCGATGTTGACGAATTTTTTTTGTATGTCAAGGACGATTCGAGAATAGTTTAGATTCATAATTGTCTCAGGTAGGCGTCGCTGCTGTCAATGTCAAGAAGAATTCCTTTAATTTTATTTGAATAGAACAACGTCTGTTGGATCAGCTAGTCTTTATATATAAATTTCTTGTGTACGTGTGTATGTCACTGAACTCCCCCTAAACGGCTAGACCAATGTCGACAAAATTTTTTGTGTATATTCAAGGGCGATTCGAGAATGGTTAAGAATCACAATTGGCCCCGGTAGGCGTCGCTGCTGTCGATTTTAAGGAGAATTCCTTTAATTTTATTTGAACAGAACAACGTCTATTGGGTCAGCTAGTGATATATAAAATACAATATTTACACATTATTTATGTAAAATCCTTACTAACTATCGAAACTTATGCAAAATTTAAACTAAATTAGACATATGCTTATGGAGATCTTGTAGTGAGTCAGTCAGTGAATCACAATTCGCTTATTCGCGTATATACCCACATATAGATTTCAATAGTTTCTTCTCTTGCATGGATGATATATATAGTATTCCTTAGTCATCTTTTACAACATTCACGGGTATGTCGACAACTGGGGTGCTACGCCAGAAACCTCCGCGTGGTGTACCCTGGGCACGAGCGACAATTCCTTGGACTGCTCTCTGGAATTATCGCTCGTGGCAAATATCTGGCCCGAGGGAGGGCCCAGTTTGAGGGATGCCCCAAATTCGCTCCATGTCCTCTAATTGTAGAGGGTATTGGACGCGAAAATTCGACGGGTGCAGTCACTCATTCGTTTGAGGACTGGGCAGGCATTTGCCAACTGCGACAAATCGTAGACCTGATTCTTGCTTCGGGACATTTGTCTTGAGGCCTAGATTCAGGAGCGAGGGTCTTGGCTTAACCATCTGGACCGCGAGGAAGAAAACCTCTATAAAACAATCACCCAGAATCCTAAGTTCTGGCGCGCGGCGAGAGGATGCATGGCTGATGGGTTGTTCAGTCGTTAGCGCGCCCCCAGCCAGGGTATCTGCGGACCCCCTGTGTTGGGATACAAATGTACGCTTGCCCGGGTATCGGGATCTCTGCTCGGGTCGACCTCTTTTCTTCTATACTCGTGGGAACTGTTATGGATACTTGTTTCTCAAACGACGTTGCAGATAGGAGGGGTGAGACGCCCAATACCATCAACAGGAACGGGAATTCTAGTTCCCACATTAAAGCCTTGCCATGCTACAGCAAAACTGGCACAGAGGAGGGAGATGCCTCGTCCGACTGCAGCTCTGCTGCTAGTCTGGCACTTGAGGCTCCAAGATTAGCCGAGGGCCCGCCGAAAATAGAGGCCCCTAAAAAGAGGAAGAAGAGAAAGAACATGAGGACGGGGAAGGCCACCAGCGTCAAAAGCCCCTAGCGCGACCCAATCGCCCGCCAGTGTGAAGGTGGTAATAGATACGGCTCACAAATGGCGGCCGGATCGTACCACCTCCTGCAGGCCAACCTCAACCACGCCGCCGAGGCACAGGACGTTTTCCTGCAAGCCATGGCGGAGTGGTTGATCGGTGCAGCCGTAGCCACGGAACCGTACGTGGTGCCTGACCGGCCCAATTGGCTGGGCAGCAGTGACGGCTCTGTGGCAATCGTCGCCTCCACGTCGTGGCATTCCCCGCCCTTGTTGCTCAAGGACAGGGGCGATGGGTATGTCGCGGCGGAATGGGGAGAGGTTACGCTATTTGGTGTTTACTTCTCCCCTAACAGGAGAGCGACGGATTTCAGGGCCTTCCTCACCATCCTGGGGGCCTCGATACGGCGACTGGCACCGCGCCAAGTCTTCGTTCTGGGGGACTAGAACGCCAAGTCCACGGCGTGGGGGTCCCGCAGGACGAATGACCGAGGGCGGGCGGTCGAAGAGTGGGCGGCGGCACTGGGCCTCTGTTTGCTGAACAGGGGCTTGGTGCAAACGTGCGTGCGGCAGCAGGGCGGGTCGATAGTGGACTTGTCGTTCGCTAGCCTTAATGTCGCAGCACGTGTGAGGAGCTGGTGCGTCCAGAAGGAGGTTGAGACCCTATCCGACCAGCGATACATCCGGATAGAGGTCTCCCGGACCCTCCTGCAGCCCAGCAGGGGTCACACGGCGGACGGAGCTCCCGCGTTTCCGCGGTGGGCTGTGGGTGGATTGGATCGGGACCTGTTGGCGGAGGCAGCCATCGTACAGTCGTGGCTATCCTCACCGCCCCAGGCGGACGGGGTGGATGCCGAGGCTGGCCGCATCCGCTGTGCGTTAACGCAGATCTGCGATGCGGCCATGCCCCGTGTGCGGCGTCTGCCCCCGAAGAGTGCGGTCCCCTAGTGGTCCCGAGAATTGGCGGACCTTCGGGCCGCGTGCATACATGACCGGAGGGCCTACACCCGCAGCCGAGCACGCCATCGCGACACTGAGCGGGAGGGCCAGCTGTACGAGGCTTACCGCAGTGCGCGGTCTGCCTTCAGGCTGGCCGTCCGTACCGCAAAGGACGTTAGTCGGCGGGAGAGTCAGTCAGTCAGGACAGTCTCGAGCGTGACCCCTGGGGTCGCCCCTACCTCGCGGCGCTGAATAAACTCCGCGGGCGCCCCCCCCCCCCCCCCCTCCGCCCCCCCCCTCGAGACTCTCCAGCCCAGCCTCCTCACCAGAGTTGTCGAGGACCACTTTCCACGGCGGGCGGAGCACACGCCCCCGGTCATGGCTTCGCCGGACAGCGACCGGGAGGCCGACGATGAAAGTGCTCCGCCCATCACGGAGCCGGAAATGGGGGTGGCGGTGGCGCGTATGCGAGTCAAATCCACCGCCCCCGGGTCCGACGGTATTCCGAACCGTGTGCTGGCCCTGGTCCTCGAGCACCTGGGACCACGCCTCAGGGAACTGTTCGACGCTTGTTTGACGGCCGGGCAGTTCCCTGGGTGCTGGAAAGAGGGTAGGCTGGTTCTCCTGCCGAAGCCGGGACGGACTCTCGAGTCTGCCTACAGGCCCATCGTGCTGCTCGATGATGCGGGCAAGTTGCTGGAGAGGGTGTTGGCTGCCCGCATCGAGCGGCACCTCGTCGGGGTCGGGCCCGATGTGTCGGACGCCCAGTTTGGTTTTCGGAGAGGGCGTTCGACGATCGCGGCCTTACTGCGCCTGAAGGTCGTGGTAGCGGAGGCAGTCACTAGCGGAGGAGTCCTGTTGGCGGTGTCCCTGGACATCGCCAACGCCTTCAACAGTCTGCCATTCAGCTGCATCAGGGAGGGGCTGAAGTATCACGGGGTGCCCGTGTACCTCAGGCGGCTGGTGGCAGACTACTTGGAGGGGCGCCGCGTCCTCTACGTTGACCGAGTAGGGGACGTTGTGCGAACGCCCATGATGTGCGGTGTCCCGCAGGGGTCAGCTCTGGGTCCGACCCTGTGGAACATTGGTTTCGACTGGGCGTTGAGAGGAAGCCTCCCACCCGGGCTGGGCGTAATTTGCTACGCCGACGATACACTCGTCACAGCCCGGGGTGGGACGCTAGAGGAGGCGGCACGCCTGGCAACTCTCGGCACCGAGGAGATTGTCAGGCGGATCGAAGCGCTGGGGTTGAGGGTAGCCCTGGAAAAGACGGAGGCCCATTTGTTCCATGGCCTCCGTACCGCCAGGCCTCCCGCCGGCGCTTCGATCACCGTGAAGTTAGTCACCATCAGCATCCAGGCCCACATGAAGTACTTGGGCCTGGTGCTCGACGGGCATTTTTGGTTCCGGGAGCATCTCCATCGACTTGTTCCCCGGCTTGTCGGCGCGGCGTCCGCCCTTTCGCGGCTGATGCCGAATGTGGGCGGACCCAGTGCTACGTGCCGACAGCTGTACGTGGGGGTGATCCGGTCGATGGCCCTGTACGGCGCACCGGTGTGGGCGGGGTCCCTGACCGTCCGTCTTAGGGCCCTCCTGTGGCAACCACAGAGGGTCATGGCGATCAGGGCCATACGGGGTTACCGCACGGTGGCGACGGAGGCAGCGTGCCTCCTGGCCGGAACTCCCCCGTGGGACCTGGACGTGGAGATGCTCGCCGACATTGGGCAGTCCAGCTGGAGAGTCCTCGGTACGGTGTCAGGACCGTCGAGGCCCTCCGGCCGGTGCTGATGGAGTGGTTGGAGCGGACGCACGGGGTGCTTTCCTTCCGACTGGTGCAGGTGCTGACGGGGCACGGTTGCTTCGGGAAGTACCTGCACAAGATTGTCAGAAGGGAGAGCACACCGTCCTGCCACCACTGCAGTTGCGACGAGGACACGGCGCAGCACACGCTCGAGGAGTGTGCTGCATGGGAGGGGGATCGCTGTGAACTCGTCGCAATTATCGGTGCCGACCTGGCGCTGCCAACCATCGCCAGTGAGATGCTCGTCAGCGTCAGGAACTGGGATGCGGTCGCCGCCTTCTGTGAGGCCGTAATCTCACGGAAGGAGGCGGCGGATCGTGTGCGAGTAGAGCTTCTATTCGGCGACACGTTCCGCCGCTGGCGACTCGGGCGGCGCAAGCGCGAGTATCTGCGCCTAATGCCGCCCTAGCCGAGGCCGTGGGTGATCGGACCGGGGAATTGTCCGTCACCCGCAGAGAGGCTGTCCGCGCGACGGCGACCGACGTCCCAGTACGTCGAGAGGTGAGAGGTTACCCGAAAGGGTATTCCGTCGGGCCGACCACTGATGACAAGTCACATCTGCTCCGGTGGTCGGCTCAACAACGATGTGACGTGAATACGGGTGGGTTATGGGCCCGCGCGCCGTTCTTTCATCGCCCCGGACGGACCGGACCGCGCGTGCGCTTACCATAGTCCACCCATAAAAAAAAAAAATGTCGACTACTACTATAGTTCGATAATTTTATTCTTACTCATGGAAAATCAAATTTTCGATGGATGATAATAACTGTGACATATTAACCTTAATTCCTAAATAAAGTGTCCGTGTTTTATCCATAAAATGTCAGCACTCAATGATATTAGATCATCGAGGCTATTTAAAATTCATTATTTTATAATTATATGAATATCATTAATACTGTTGTGACGGGGTAACAATACAATTTGCCACTCCTTATCTTGCCCGTGGATGTCGTAAAAGACGATTAAGGGATATGTTATGCATATAACATCTGTACAAGGTAAGGAAAACTTTAACTAAAACTTTGTACAAACATGTCTGACCAGCATGGTATAGTAAGGTTAATTTCCCTCCTATTGAGAAGGAGGCTCGAGCCCAGCAGTAGGACGTTTATGAGCTGAGATGAATACGAATACATTAAAAATGCAGATTAAAATCTTTACCGTATAATAACAATAAAATACAATATTCACCACCTCGTATGCAGTGTGGTCGCGGTTACGAATACTACCAACCTTTACACTACTCGTCGGTGTCGCAGAAGAGCACTAATATATTTACATTGACCTGAACCGATTTACCGAACCGAATAATTACATTCCCAAGAAAAGTTAACATCAGGAAAGCGGCCGCCGGTCGATCATAAAACTATTGCCAATTAGCATTGCAATATATATTTTGAAAGAGAAGTGAATTTTGCTTAGACCCCAAGTAATTGGAATAAAAGTAGGATAACGATTATGGTTTTTTTTTTTATTGCAAATGGTGGCAAACGAGGCAACAATACACCTGATGGTAAGTGTTGCTGCCGCTCATGGACCTTTACAAGGCCGTTGCCTACCGCGAAGAAAGCGAAGGGAGTGTGAATGTGTGCATTGAGGCTCGGTGATACCAAGGGCACCACCAAAACCCTCCACACGCAATCACCCTCAGAAAGTTGGGCTTCCGGCTCTCTCGCTCACCGAACAAAGCGCAGTAACAAATTGCTACTACTCAGACGTCGATTTTCTGCGAGAGCATGGTACTGCCCCGGACGGACCGGCCCGCGGCTGTAGACAGATAACTGTCGACAGTGTGGTCCTACCACTCCATAACCACCCATTCCTTTGTTGTGGATCATCGTAGAAGACAACTAAAGATGTAGATTACAAGTAAGCATAGCAATAGAAAGAAAACTCAAAGTAAAGCCCTATCCATTTGACCGGGTATTATATGCCAGTTTTTCTCCCGCCTCCATAAAGGACAAATCTAGTAGTGGAACGGTACTTGTTGAAATCATGATGGAATAAGAATGTTATGCATAACTTCTTCAGTTGGTATGATAAAAAACGACTAAGCATTGTGAGTGAGTATTATCTGTACAGATACCGTACTGGTTTAAATACCGAGCCGAGGATGTTAAGGGTTTCTATTGCCACGCAGGACAGTTCTTTTTGATTTACAACTTGTCTAATCCCATCACTGTAACTCCTGTAAGTCAAGATCCACAATGGTCTTCGTATAAGATACCGAGGTTTGACCCTCAGGAAGTCCCGGAAAACGCTTTTAATTGTTTTAAAACCCGTAACAAATTTAGTTAGAAAAGAAAAACAGGAGAAGTTTTTTTTTTTTTTTATTGCAAACGGTGGCAAACGAGCAAACAGTACACCTGATGGTAAGTGTTGCTGCCGCTCATGGACCTTTACAAGGCCGTTGCCTACCGCGAAGAAAGCGAAGGGAGTGTGAATGCGTGCATTGAGGCTCGGTGATACCAAGGGCACCACCAAAACCCTCCACACGCAATCACCCTCAGAAAGTTGGGCTTGGAAGGCTTTCACTGCCCTAATATGCAAAGCGGGAGACATGAAGCAAAGTACGCTAATAAACCAGTAAATAAGGGAATGTAAAATTACGTGAACCACAGCAGCATAGCACCACTGATTTAACAGAACGTAAGGGACCTATGTGAGATTTGGGATTGGTTGCAATATACATACCAGGTGTGTATGAAACCGGAATTTGTCCATCCATAGGTGGCGCTAGATGTCGATGCAGTTACCGACACATCAAGTCAGCGGTGTCTTGTTATTGTATTGATATCCGGCAAAGATTTCCAACTCACCATAACACGAGTTTTATTCAGTAGCATTAGTTTATTAGAGATAAACATGTCGAGTTTTGTGCCAAAAAATTAACGGCAATAGTGCACCAGGAGTGGACAGTCAGGGCTATTAACAATTGCACCCAAGATGCTGTTAGCGCTCCCCCATAGCCGGCACATCAACGATGCTTCCTGATAATTGCTGGCAAACTATCAACATGCGCATCTGCAAACATGACTGAGGCGCTGCAAAACCGTGGGAGCCCCATCAACACTCTAAAGGCACTGTTATATTGAATACGGAGAGCGTTGTATGCCCTCAGCGTATATCTAGTCCACAGGCTGCAAGTATACAGGGATTGACAAAATGCTTTAAAAAGCGTGATCTTAACTTCTTGTCAACATCGAGCAAACCTGCGGGCCAGCATATTGCATCGGACAGACAACGCCCTCCGCTCCCTTTCCATATCCTCGTAATCTTTTAAATCTTCGGTAATAATATGGCCGAGATATTTAAAACGAAATACTCTTTTCAAATTTACTCCATTAATATAGACAGGGGGTAATGTTTCAAATATTTTGTTACTCACCCTGAATACCATTACCTCACACTTCTTTTCATTATATACGAGACCGTGAGCGTTCGCATATTTTTTGCATACTCCAAGTAGCCTCCGAAGCGCACTGATCGAGGGGCTTAGTACCACCATGTCATCAGCATAACTTATATTATTTATTATTTCACCCATAAAAGAGCATCCGGCTCTGGTACCACTAAGCTCCTCGATAAGCTGGTTCATGTATAGATTGAAAAGCGTTGGTGAGGTCAAGCCACCTTGTCTCACCCCGCATTCCAATCCATATTCCTCGGAAAACTGACCCGACCATTTCACTTGGTTAATTTGGTGATTGTACCAGTATCTAAAAAGTCTTACCAGGTCTTTGGGTAGACCTTGCTTCCTCATTTTTGACCAGAAGATATCATAGTTAACCAAGTCAAATGCCCTGGACAGATCCAGGAACGTAGCGTAAACAGGAGTATTTCTTGACGTGTAATACTTGACCGTGTGCTTAAGAGCTAATATAGCTGACTCAGTAGACAGACCCGCTCTAAAGCCGAATTGTGCATCATGTATTCTTACCTGTTCAGCCACACGTCTCCCAAGCACACCATCAAGCACCTTGGCAGTTATTGTTGCCAAAGAAATGGGCCTGTAATTTTCTTTATTGGAAACATCACCTGTTTTATTTTTGATTATCGGTACCACTAACGTTTTAGTCATATCATCCGGCAAGTAGGAGTGTGTAACAGTAAGATTATATAACATTGATAGAACCCTTGGAAGGTGCGGGCCTGCTTGTTGATAATATTCTATACTGAGACCATCGCACCCCGGTGACTTGCCTCTCGTCATGGACCTAATAACTATGTTCACCTCTTGAGCCGTGATTGAGGTCGGTATACCTCTTAAAATTTCCTCGTTAACCTCTTCTTTATGCAAGGGTAGGTTCGACGTGACCTGAAACTACCTCCTAAACAAGTCCGCAATTTCCCTGGGCTCTGTCACACCATTGACGCTCACGGGAGCCACAGGTTTGGGACTAAGGCTTTTAGTAGATTTCCAAAATTTATGGAATTCTTTATTTTTCCGTTCATCTGCTAAAATATCCATACGGATCTGCTCTCTATTGTCCTGCCAAAATTTTAATTTATATTTAAAGGTTTTCCTAGTCTCTCGCATATGCACATAATAATGACCGGTTTAAGGTTTACCATGCCACACCCAATTTAGAAAGGCCGTTCTGGCATTACAATGGGCCTCCCTGACATGCTTGTTCCACCCAATTACTGTTTTCCTACTCTGCCTACCCCTCGTATCCGTGGAACTACTTATAGCGGCGTCGCTCACCGAGGTTATAATCTCATTATACAACTTATCAATTGCTTTTCTATGCTCCTTTATTGTATAAAAACTATTGTTACAGTTAATTAGCTGAGATGGAAGAGCAATGGCTCTAAGCTTATTCATACATAACCTATGGTAACACTCTATTTCGTGTGCATTTTTTTCACCCCATATAACCTTATTATGTTAACTTATTTTCTGTTAAGATTGGTCATTAGTCATTAACCTAATCATTCCTAAATCGACATGTATGCATAGTGGAAGATGGTCAGACCAGTATATGTCCTGGTACACTTCCACCTGCTTAATCAACAAGCCTCACTTATAAAAGTATACATGCTCGAATCTAGGCCTAGCCTAACATAATCAGCACATTGCCAATCCTGCTCTAAGCAAAAGTTCAGCATTTCCCTAGTAAATAATTCACCGGGATGTGCATTAAAGTATTACACATTAAAACTATTTCATGAACCTCCTCCACAATAAGAGTGGAATTAACTTCCTATACTACGCTGATCATACGTGTTACTATCCATCCATCCATCAGCCTACAGACGTCCACTGCTGAATATAGGCTTCCCCACGAGAATGCCACTCGGAACGGTACCGCGCCACTTGCATTCAACGTGTTACCCTAAGGTATTATTTCGAGTTTTTGTTCTCTTAAATAGATGCTATATCCACATTTAATTTAACCCCTTAGTCGTCTTTCACGGGCGACATCCACGGGCAAGAGAGGAGGTAGTAAATTATATTCTAACTGCGTCACCACACGGAATATACGAGATGAAAATACACAAAGAACTATGAAGGTGCCGTAGAATAATAACGTATAGAAGGTAAGTTCACGCACAATAAATGAAGCATTTCAATTGGAGCCCAATGGAGCTTACGCCAGAACCGTTCCCTAATGTACAAGGTCACTGTACTGCACGTACGTACATCATCATCTTGCTCTTATCCCAATTACTTGGGGTCGACGCAATATGTCATCTGTTTTGACATATTGCAAAAAGTTTCGGCAATGACTTTTATGACCGGCCGCCTGCCTGACATCAACCCTCCTTGGGAATGTAATCGTTGACCCAAATGGTACCAGGTGGAGTTGGTCCGGGTCAATCTAGGGCTCTTAGTCGTCTTTTACGACACCCACGAGCAAAGCAAGGGTTGGTAGTATTCGAAGCCGCTACCACACAGCACGTACTGTACTGCACGTACATACGCAACTCTTAAAAAATAAATAGGTAATTATGACGGTTTGTACATTCAAAAGGTGTCACAACATATTTGAAAAACATAAAAAGTATATTAATATAACTTTAAAAAAAAATCCGATGATTTATGTTAATAAGAACAAAATTTGATTTCATAATTTGTATAGTGGTGTGCGTGTGTACGTGTGTAATCGCTTGCACGCATGTAGTGTTGTTTGCTTCATATTTTTGATGGCTTACGTATGGACACTATCCTTCTATACGTTATTATTCTAAGGAAGTTACATATATTTCTAATGAAGTTATAAACTTTGATTATTTGTTGTACTATGTTTGTATTACTGATGAATTAACAATAGAGTTCACAACATTATCGTATGGTGAGGGAGTAAGAATATAAATCATCACCGCCTTCCTTACCCTTGGTGCCGTAAAGGACGACTAAGGGAGATAATATGCAGATAACATCGATGCAAGAGAAAGGAAACTCGAATAAAACCTTATGCCTCGTCTGATCTACGTGGTAAAGATCAAATTCCCTTCCATGGAGGGAGTACGTGTCCAACAGTGGGACATTTATTGTCTGAGCTGATAAGAATCATCTTTTTTTTTGTGTGTATAGCTGTTGGCCGCAGATGGCCTTGACAGCTTGACGCGGACTATGGGTGAGCGCTGAGGGCTCTCAATCCGGAGAAAAGTATGCTAAGCGACATCGCTCAATGGCTCCCCCAGTGGAGAAAGGACCTCGGCTTGGGGCGTCGCTGAAGGCAGTGGGCGTGCCCACGTTTAGGTTCGGGACTTTTGCGCGGCGCGGTTTTGCAGCTCGACGACGAGGGCGGAACCGCGGGTATTTAAGTGTTAAGGCCTCGCGAGCCGTGTAGGCTCTACGTTGAGCGAGAGTGATTATGTCGTCGTCTTCGTCGAGGACGTGATGAGGACGTCGGATGGGGATAAGAATCATCATCATTATCGCAACTTATATACGTTTCACTATTGGGCTCGAGCCTACACCATATTGGAAAGGAAATTAACCTAACCACTCTAGTTAGGCGGGTTGGTATAGAGTTTTATTCCGAGCTTTCCATCTCTTGCATATTCAAGTCTAAGTCGCCTTTAAAAACACCAACGAGTGGGAAAGGTGGTGGTGAATTGTGTCCTTATTCACCACACAGGGAGATAATAAGAATACAGTATCGAATTTTACTGCTCTTATTATCGTAAATAATGTATAATACAACTACACACATAACATGACAAATTAAGGTCAATCAAAGGTAAACTTGAAATAAATACATACCTATCTCGGGGCGCGGCAGTGCCTCCGCCATGTCGAGCAAAAATACAACACATCCTTTTTCAAACCAATTCGGACCATTTTCGTCTCTCAATAACTTCGTTAAGAATAAAACTAGAGGCCTGAATTTGTCAATCTATTTATTTAAAACATAAGAGATGTTTAATATTGATATCTATACCAATAAATAAAATTAGAGTGTCTGTTTGTAATGTCAAAATAATAGGCTTTTTTCATGCTCACACGGTTATTTGCTCTACACACATGCCTAAAAGTCACTTTATATTTTTTTTGTCTGTCTGTCTGTTTGTTCCGGGTAATCTTCAAAACGGCTGGACAGATTTCAAAAATTGTTTCACCAATGGAAAGCTATAATATCAGGGCGTAAACGAAGCTATATTTTATCCTGGTATTCCCACAGGAACGGGAATTACGCGGGTAAAACGACTAAAACCGAAGCGAAGCGAGGGCGGTTTGCTAGTGGTCAATTTAAGAAGATTTTATATTAGCTAATTACGTAATAACTTAAAACAGAAGGACTCTTAAATAGGGACTGAATAAATTAACCGACTTGGTATTATACATACATGGATCTCACAACTTTTTTGGTAAAAGAATTGAGTTGCAAGACTTGTTTTTTTTTACAAGTTATGTTTTTGATGGCATAAATGGTTTAATAAAAAGAAAAAGCCGATCTTGTATTCTACATCTGACATTTATACATTCAAGTTCATAAACATGCATTTAATTCGCCAAGTAGCATATCGAAGGCCCCTTTAAGCTCTATAAATATAATGACATTTTATACAATACTCGTTATAGCCTTAAACATATCTAAAGATTTTATGATAAATACGAAAGTAAGTTTGTTTGTTAAGTGTGAAGCGAAGCGAGGGCGGCTTGCTAATAATCTATATACATATCTAACCTGGTTAGGTCAACAACGCCGAGCTCAAATTACCAAAACTAGAAATATGGAAGTTAAATCGTTTTTTTGAAGAAAACAACAACATAAAAAATAATGTATTAATACCTGGTTGACTGAGCTTCGCTCGGCATATTTTTGTTGTATTTTTGTCGAATTTATTTAGATACCTACATATTAATAAAAAATAAAAATTAAATAATGAAAAATATATAAAAAATTGCAAAAAGAGAATAATAATAACACCGAGATTCGATCCGACGCTGTTTGAATAGCAAAACAAAACAAAAACAGAACTGGACAAATTTCCAACTGAGCTATCATAGCTCATGACGTTGACAACGAAGTTTAAATTCATATTCTTTTAAAATTTAATGTCATTGTATTGTTTTGCTAAAAACACCGACAAAACAACATTTTCTATAAATAAAACCTAGCTAGATCGATTTTTTGAACCCGAAACCTCTAGTATGCCAAGTTTTACCCACTCGGTCGACATCAGCATCCGGGCCCATATGAGGTACTTGGGCCTGGTGCTCGACGGGAGCAGGCTCGCTCCACGGCTCGTCGGCGCGGCGTCCACTCTATCGTGGCTTATGCCGAACGTGAGCGCACCGAGCGCTGCGTGCCGACGGCTGTACGCGGGGGTCATTCGGTCGATGGCCCTGTACGGCGCACCGGTGTGGGCGGGGTCCATGACCGTCCGACTTAGGGCCCTTCTGTGGCCTTGGACTGCAGCGACGCTATTGGCAGGCGACCCGCCTTGGCCGCTTGTGGCTGAGGCGTTGGCGGAAGTTTACCAGCTCCGTGCCACAGCGCGGGCCAACGGCGAGCAAGTCTCTGCAAGGAGACTGGGCAGAGCGCAAGAAGTGGCCCGGAGGGAGGTTATCCGGCGGTGGAGGGCAGACCTTGAGTCCCCTGTAGCAGGGCGGGGGACTGTGGAGGCGGTTGCGCCGCATCTCCACCGCTGGCTCACAAGGAAGCACGGCAACCTAACATTTAGGATGGCGCAGGTGCTTACCGGACACGGGGTCTTCGGTAAGTACCTGCATATGATTAGAAGAGAAGAGGCCCCCGGATGTCATGAGTGTGGCGCGCCAACTGATGATGCGCGTCACACATTGGAAGTATGCCCCGCCTGGGGGCCTCAGCGCCACGACCTGTCGGCGGTTCTCGGAGCGGACCTGTCGCTGCCGACCGTTATCACAAAGATGCTCGGCAGCGACAGGTGCTGGTCGTCGATGGCCTCATTTTGCGAGGCCGTCATATCCAGGAAGGAAGCGGCGGAGCGAGAACGCGAGGCAAGCGCCTCTGCTGACTCGCTCCGTCGCCGGCGACCCGGGAGGAGGAGGCGACAATATGCGCACCTACTCCCACCGCCCTAAATAATGACGACAGGACGTGGCCAGACGGCCATGCGTTGGGGTGCCGGGGATTGAATGTCATCAGACGATCTCTCCGGCACCCCGTAAAAGCGCGGAAGGGGCCGCTGTGGTTTTAGTGGGTATTCCGGCTGCGGACGTGGCCGGTGAGTCCCACACAACCCTCGCCCACTGGCGGGGGACTGTGCGTAAATGCATTTCCACAGCGTGAACAAAAAAAAAAAAAAAAAAAGGGCCCTTCTGTGGCGACCACAGAGGGTCATGGCGGTCAGGGCCATCCGCGGATACCGCACGGTGGCGACGGAGGCAGCGTGCCTATTGGCCGGGACTCCTCCGTGGGACCTGGAGGCGGAAATGCTCGCCGGACTATATTGGCGGGTGACGGGGGTGCGAGCGGGGGGCGGTGTGGTCTTGTTAAGGGATCTCACCGCCTGGCGCGTCGACACCCGCCGAGACGTCATTGCCCGTTGGGCAGTCCGGCTGGAGAGGCCTCGGTTCGGGGTACGAACCGTGGAGGCCTTCCGGCCGGTGCTGATTCAGTGGTTGGAAAGGCGGCACGGGGTGCTCTCCTTCCGATTGGTGCAGGTTTTGACGGGGCATGGGTGCTTCGCCAAATACCTGCACAAGGTCGTTAGGAGGGAGAGTACACCGTCCTGCCACCACTGCGATTGCGACGAGGACGCGGCGCGCCATACGCTCGAGGCCTGCGGGGCTTGGGCAGTGCAGCGCTGTGAACTCGTCGCAATCATCGATACGGACCTGACGCTGTCGGCTATCGCTAGGGCGATGGTCGACAGCGTCGGGAATTGGGACGCGGTCGCAGCCTTCTGCGAGACAGTGATCTCGCGGAAGGAGGCGGCGGATCGCCTGCGCGAGGAGCGCAGCCTCGATGAGGAGATCCGCCGCCGGCGACTGGGGCGGCGTAGGCGCAACTATCTGCGCCTCATGCCGCCCTAGCCGAGGCCGCGGGTGACGTGACCGGGGATTAGTCCGTCACCCACCGAGAGGCCGACCGCGTGAGGAAAGACCGACGTCCTCCCCGAGGGGGGGACGTCGGTCGATGGGAGGGTACCCCAATAGGGGGTATTCCGTCGGGCCGACCACTGACGACAAGTTAACGCTGCTCCAGTGGTCGGCCCAACGACGAAGGCGACGTGGTTTTTGGGTGGGTCGTGGGAGTTGCGTGCTTAAGCCCCTCTGTCGCCCCGGACGGAGTGGTGCGGAGGGGCGCCGACCGCGACCCACCCACAAAAAAAAAAAAGCCAAGTTATATCAAAATCGTTGTTATATGTATACAAGAATTGCTTGTTTAAAGATATAAGATGTTATTCCGTGCGGTGACGGAGTAAGAAAATAGATCACCGCCTCCTCTTTTACCTGTGGGTGTCGTAAGAGGCGACTGATATAATATACATACAACAGAATGAGGACATGCGTATCTAAGCAGTGAGTGCAAATATGACGGCTGATAGGCTAGGAAGGTAAAAAAAGGTTGTGCCAACTTCACTTAGTGTGGGATGAGGGCAGGCAAATGATTGATGATGATGATCATTTATTAGGTTGTATTGTTGTAGTCTTCCTGCACAGCGTTTTGTTAGGCTGCGCACCATCGCACAAAACTCACAAAAAAATAGGAATATATTCATTAAATATCCTGAAAAATTGCTTCCGTCCTCATCTATATAATTAATACGTGAAGCAAAATCTTTGTACCCCTTTTTACGAAAACTACGTGGATGGATAAGTATGAAATTTGACACAGTTGAAGTATATAATGAGGAGAAGTGTATAAAACTGAAATTTCATATAATTATGGATTAGAAACACATTAAGGGGACATAGAGCTTTTGTCGCTGACCGATTTTAGGTATTTTATGCGTTTTGTGTATGTGTGCGTGAAGAGCACCGACAAGAGCAGGCCACAGCAGCCGTGCGCCGATCAACTGGCGAGATGCTGCTAATATTTACAAAATGTAATAACACAAGCAATTTAAAATACTTTTATCGAAGCTATTTACAGTTTTTCTTTTATATTTTTCTATTTTTATAACATTGTTCGTATGCGCAAGCGACACAACCTCCCCGTCCGATAGCCGAAGCAGCACTAAAGTCTCGACCCTCTCGAGTCGCTAGACTGAAATTCAAAAGTCGCTAGAAAGTCGCTAAAACAGAAAATCCCGTCGGGTATTGTCCGGTCAAATTTTGATGAGCTTTTTTTTTAGGACATGTCGGGATGTACTAAGTTATAGTAGTAGGTCACAGCGTAATCTTATTTACGACGAAATAAAATCCTATGGACAAATTTTGATAAGCTTTTTTTTTTTAGGAAACAGCATACTACCATACTACCACGGAACACTAATATCCGTATCAACTTTTGACTTTCGAGCTGATTCCAAAATTCGCCAGATTTATCGCTAAACAATTTTTAGCGACAAAACTTTTTTTTTGTCGCTAACACTTGAACAAAAGTCATTTCTAGCGACAAAGTCGCTAAATTGACAACACTGTAGGAGGGAAGTGCAGCGACTCTTAACTAAAGTGGACGAAGCGCGGATAAATTTAGGTATTTTCTTCATATTATTAAAACAAATATACATTTTAAAAATGTAAAATGTATAAGTTATAGAAAATATGAAGATTTATTAATTTTCAATATAAGCTTTTGTGTAGTATTTAGGCCGTATTATGGGTTTATTTTTTCATTTAGAGGTAACTTTGGATTTTTTTTCTATCGAGGAAATTACGAGTGATTGTGTTTTTAAGATGTATAATGCATAGAGTCAATCCTTAAATATCTTATATAAGAATTACACAACTAAAGCGTTGAAAATAAGGACACAGTAAGGGATCAAACGAACGCATTTTTGGGGTGATTTTCTCGGTGCCCCCTTAAATTCATTAAAAAAGGCATTACACACACTACCATTCAATCGCTACACACACACTCGCACGCGCACGCTTATACACTTTTGTTTAGATACGTTAAAAATCTCTGCTCGAACTAAATGTCAAACAATCATAATTATGATGACAATGTCTAATAGACATTTGTACTTATTAGTTACTAGCAACCCGCCCTCGCTTCGCTTCGGTTTCAGTCGTTTTACCCGCGGCGTAGTTCCTGTTCCTGTGGGAATACCGGGATAAAATATAGCCTATATATATATATAGGGATAAAATATATGTTACTCCCTGATATCATAGCTTTCCATTGGTGAAAGAATTTTAGAAATCGGTTCGGTGGTTTAAGCGTGAAAGCGTTACAAACAAACAAACAAACATCCTTACTTTCGCATTTATAATATTAGTATGAATTAGTGAAATACAGCTTGCTCAATAAACAATAATACATAAATAAAATTAAAAGAAAATTGTGTACATAGCAGAAAGATTCATTTAAATGAATTGTGGCCGAATTTCGACCACTCAGCTAGTATTTAAAATTATATATATTTATCTATTTTATATATCTATAAATCATTTCGCTTTGCTATTTTTCACACTACAATAAAGTAATGAAAAATATACCCATTTAAAAGGGACACACATGATTATTACGGGGATGCAGTTTGTGACATGGTCTGCGTAGCTAGCGAGCTAATATACTATATAAAATCATTGTATAGAATATCGTATCTATTATTAGTAATACTTTAAGCCTAGTCAGACGTGATCATGGTTAATCGTAGGCTTACATTGTTATGTTTTTACATTAATGCATTTTCTTTGTGTTGTGCTGATAGCAGATATTTCCAACAAATGCAAGGTAGACTATTATTATTTGTATTTTTATTTATTATATTTCCGTTTGGTGATAGAGTAAGAATACAATTTACCACTCCCTGTCTTGCCCGTGGATTGCGTAAAAGACGACTAAGGGATTTGCTACTCCTCCACAATGGAAGGGAATTCAATCTATTATACCGTGCTGGGCAGACATGTTAGTATAGGGTTTCATTAGGAGTTTTCGTTCCTTCTCTTGATTTCGAGTTTTCGTTTTCTTGGTTTCGAGTTTTCATTTTCTTGATTTCGAGTTTTCCTTCTCTTGATTTCGAGTTTTCGTTCTCTTGATTTCGAGTGTTCCTTCCCTTGATTTCGAGTTTTCCTTCTAAGGGATATAATCCTATATAACATCTACGGAAGGGAAGGAAAACTTGAAATAAAACCCTATACCAACCTACGAAAATCAGTCTAACCAGCATGGTATAGTAAGGTCGAATTCCCTCCTATTGTGGAGGAGGCTTGAGCCTAACAGTGGAACGTATATGAGCTGAAATGATGATGATGATGATTTGTATTTTTACAAAACTTGACCTATTTAATTTTTAAGATATAGCCCGCTCATTCCGCCCGGGACAAGGGTATGACGTCGTGCGGGCCCATAACCTACCGTATTCTCTCTCCATCACCATGGGGCTGGCCAAAGTCTACAAATTGGAACTAATGTTCCAATTCGTAGACTTTGGCGACTAGCTCAGCTAACTTGATAGATATGTTGACTTAATAATGACTCGAACAGATAAACTGGGGCCTTGCATAAAAATAAACTGGCTACATTTTTTCTTATTGAGTGATTTTTGTAAATTTAAAATTTTAGTTTAAATTTCTGTGTGGTGACGGAGTGAGAATACAATTTACCACTACCCTGTGCAAGTACCAATCCCCAGGGGCAAGCCTCTGGATGTCATAAAACACGACTAAAGGGTTAATTGTTGGCTTTTTAGTTAATTTTGCTTCATAGCTCCAATTTTGATAACTCTTCCTATTTTTCTTTTCTAATTAATCTTATTGGAATTTCCATAATAATTAAATATGTTTCCCGAGACTTCCTGGGGTTTTTATGGATAGAAACACTCTATTGATAGTCGTCTTTATACAATCGCAGGCCGGTCCAACCGGGGTAGTACCATACGGTCATAGAAAATTGACATCTGAGCAATAGCAATTTTTTACTGCACTTCGTTCCGTGAATTAGAGAGCCGGAAGCCCAACTTTCTGAGAGTGTTGCATGCAGTGGCTTTTGGTGATGCTTTTAGTATCAATAAACCTCATGAGATGTCGATAATCTAGTGAAAGACTGAATGAATTAATTTGCAGATTTACTGTAAAACATATCATACTAATATTATAAATGCGAAAGTTCACAGTATGTATGTGAGTATGTTTGTTGCTTTTCCACGCAAAAACTACTGAATGGATTTTGATGAAACTTTACAATAATATAGATCATTCATCATTCATCATTTTTTTTTAATTTATTTATTTAAGACAACACCCTGCACTAAGGAAATAATCCTTGTATTGCGGGGGACTTTACAAACATATAATTAACGGACACAAATTACATCCAGACTCAGAACAACAATTTGTGGATCGCACAAAGTGTTGTCCCGCGTGGGATTCGAACCCCCGACACTGGCGCTGTAGGTCGCTATCTTAACCACTACGCCATCTGTGCAGTCAAAGATCATATACGTCCCTCTCGTCGTCTCTTGGGCTCGAGCCGCCTCCGCAATAGGAGGGAAATTGACCTTACTTATACCATGCTGGTCAAACAGGTTGATATAGGGTTTTATTTCGAGTTTTCCCTCTCTTGCATAGATGTTATATGCGTATTATAATCCCTTAGTCGTCTTTTATGACATCCACGGACAAGTTAGTGGTGAATTGTATTCTTCCTACGTTACCACACGGAAATATATAAATACTAGCAACCCGCCCTCGCTTCGCTTCGGTTTCAGTCGCTTAAACCCGCGTAGTTCCCGTTCCTGTGGGAATACCGGGATAAAATATAGCCTATGTTACTCCCTGATATTATAGCTTTCCATTGGTGAAAGAATTTTTGAAATCAGTTCGGTGGTTCAAGCGTGAAAGCGTTACAAACAAACAAACGAACAAACAAACATCCTTACTTTCGCATTTATAATATTAGTATGGATTAGCAACCGCCCTCGCTTCGCTTCGGTTTCCATCGTCTTACCCGCGTAGATTCCATTCCAGTGGGAATACCGGGATAAAATATAACCTATGTTACTCCCTGGTATTATAGCTTTCCATTGGTGAAAGGATTTTTGAAATCGACTCAGTGGTTTAAGCGTGAAAGCGTAACAAACAAATAAACCAAAAAACTTACTTTCGTATTTATAATATTAGTAAGGATATAAATACAGCTTACATATAATAATAAAACATAGGCTATAATTTATCCTGATATTCCCACGGGAAGGGGAACTATACGGGTAAAACCGAAGGGTGCTACTAGTAATTATATACTATCTGATTTCAGGTCATGAATCATGCGATATTAGCAAAGAATGGTGTATAACGAAAGTTGCAAGATTTGTTTTTAGTAATGTCTTGTCCGGAGTAAAGGGTCTCTTGGATCCAATAGAGCCTTTTGTAATAGCGCATACTTATGGTGAAACTTTAGGATTCAAATATGAATTGATTAATGCAACATTCACAAACATAAAAAGTTGCATACCAGAAGAGAAGTAAGTCTTTTTATTCTAACACCTACGCAGATTCCGTTAGACTTTTCATTTTTTTCACAGGCTACATTTCGCAGGTTTTTTTTTTTTTTTTTTCTGTTTGTTCAGACACTTCAGGTCTGAACCGCGAGTCCTCTAACATAATCAGAGAATGGCCGTATCCTCTGTTGCATACTTTTTAAAATTAGTTTAAATAAATAAATAATTTTACGTTTACCACTTTCTTTTTCCTTTCGGTATTTATTATATTATTATTGTATTTCATTTATTTGTTATTTACTGGATTTCCAAGAGCTTCTACCTTTGTTACGTGTATTGTTGTTTTTTATTCGATATTAGTGTGTATTTCAGCGTTGGTTTGGAATATAAATTTATAATTACTTAGTTTTATTTTCGTCTGTTTTATTACTTTCGTATATATATATATATTAATTGGTCCTCATGACGTTTGCCTTTTTCTTATTTATATTCGATGTTTATGATTTATTATTGAATAAGCAAAGAATTAATGAACAAAGAATAATAGGAAATACCTTTTATTCTTTGTTCACATTTCGCACGTTGGTCAGATTGATATAGATCAACCCGGTTTATTTCGAATTTGCCTTCCATTCTTACATCTTCTTTTTCACGGCACCCACGGGCAAGATAAGATTTTTGGTTTCAAAAGCGATTTCTTTGTTATTATTATTTTAAAAATGAATTGAGATCACTAGCAAAATGGGTGGTAGCTCTCTCCTAGAATACATGAATTACTAACTTGAAAATAAACGGGTAAGTAGTACTATTTTACTACTACGTTTTATTTGATGAGGGAGAGAGCAGGAGGCCCAAACCTTTACGATAATCAGCAACTTAACTATAGTCTTAGCAAAGGTAATAAAAAGATTGGGAGATATCTTTACGCAACAGGGGGTGTTAATAGGCTGAGACAGAGATACATCTTGCTAAAATATTACTTATTTTTATAAATTATAGGTTAAATGTGGAGGAATCAAGCTATGAATATAATTTACATTGTTCTCGTTTGGTTTTAAATGCTTTCGTAGAAGCAAAAGGTCGCATCGGTCCCATATTTGTTGATGGGTATGATTACGTTACCATAATTGCAGGTAAGTGTTTCTATTTATTTTATAATCCTTTTCTTTTCAACCCTTGAGGCTTCAACGTTGCAATCTTGGGGAAAGATCTGTGTGCCTACTCTTAGAATCTCGATTCCAATCCTAAATCCAATCGCAGCTCGAATTTGAGTAAATTTGGTAATCTTGATAGCGACACTAGCGCACAATTGGAATCAAAATCGGTGGAATTTTTTTAAACTAAACGTATTCGACTCTTGTCGATTACGTCAAACATTTGCTACTCCCGACGTGATATTGACGTTGTTTAATATCGATAATTAAATTAAATTAATTAGATCTGACCGTTTAAAATGAGTCTAAATCGAATTCAAAGAAGTCGATCACAAAGTAACACGCGCCACACATTCGCATTGGCCGTCATGAGCCGTGCGCGAGTGGCAGTATTTAAAACCGCAGCGCAGTACCAAAGTCCGTTACCGGGTTGGGAGCCATCAGTGCTCACCCATAGTCCTGGCTAAGCTGTGAAAGTCATCTGAGGCTAACAGCTATACACACACAAAAAAAAAAATACCAAACTCCGCATTTGCTCTTCTGGGTCGACGCAGGCACGTACATGAGCGTGTACGCCATAGGTTTTAAATACTGCCACTCGCACACGGCTCGTCACGGCCAATGCGAATGTGGGCATGTGCGACAAGTATTATAAATATACATGTGAAACTCATAAGAGCGTATTAAAAATCATGATGATTTAATTAGGTCATTCGAAAGAATGCATAGCGTTGATTTATGAGGCCGCGGGTGACGTGACCGGGGATTAGTCCGCCACCCGCCGATAGGCCGATCGCGTGGGGAAAAACCGACGTCCTCCCCGAGGGGGGGACGTCGGTTCATGGGAGGGTACCCCAATAGGTGGTATTCCGTCAGGCCGACCACTGATGTCAAGTAACCCTGCTCCGGTGGTCGGCCCAACGACGAAGGCGACGTGGTTTTCGGGTGGGTAGCGGGAGTTGCGTGCCTAAGCCCCTCTATCGCCCCGGACGGAGTGGTGCGGAGGAGCGCCGACCGGAGCCCACCCACAAAAAAAAAAGCGTTGACTTATGAATTGGTGAATTGTAACGAGATTGGTGAATTATATTCTTATAACGTCAATTAACAGAAGGTTATGTATTGATATTTTTTTTTCTATAGAGAATGAGTAAAATTAAACGTGGTATAGGTTCAGGTTCATAGATTTCATTTTGAGTTTTCCCGTTCTTCCATAGATTTTATATCCATATTATATCCCTTAGTCGTCTTTACGACACCCACGAGCAAGATAGTTGGTGAATTCTGTTCTAACTCCGTCAATACATGAGCAAGTTACTTAGTTTCATTAAAATCTACACTAGATTTTAAACATATTTACATGCAACAGGAACATCTCTATATATAAATTTCTTGTGTATGTCACTGAACTCCTAAACGATTAGACCGATGTTGATGAAATATTTGTGCATGTTTAAAGGGATTCGAGAATGGTTTAGATTCACAATTGGGCCCGGTAGGTGGCGCTGAAATGCTTTTATTTTATTTAAACAGAACAACATCTATTGGGTCAGCTAGTTTTTGTATAATTCTTGATTTAAAAAATGGTATAATTATTGGTTGGACTATTTATATTCAATTGTACGCAATATTTAAATGAAATAAATGTATTTTATTTTTTGCAGATGGGTATAATATAGGAGTATTGGGATATTATGGTATATTCGTAAATAAAGAAGATCATTCAAAACGTTTTTATCTCAAAGATTATGTTGTGGATACTGAGCCTCGAGGAAGAATTTCATTTAAAACCAATAATATGTTTGGCATTCCAAAAAATAAGAGTATGTATATTTATATATTTTGTATGATTTTAAGCTCTTCAATTTCACCCGGGACTGTAGTTTCTGATAGGGTAAGAATATATCACTACACCATGTCCCATGGGAGACGTAAAATCTGGCTTTGGGATGGACAGTCCCGTGCTTCTGGACAATATACATATTATTATAATAATCAGCCCAATAAGGTTCAGGAACAATAGGGTTCAATTAATATAATTAATCTGTAGAACAAATAAATAACACTTTTAATCTGTTCTATGATTCGAACTCATTACCTCAGTTGCAGCAGTGGTATGTTGATGACATTTTTTTTTTGTTGGGCAATGGTCTCGCACTCCCCGCCCGGCTCCGTCCGGGGCGATAGAGGGGCGCCGCGCGGCCGCATGACCCACCCGTAGCACGTCGCCTTCATTGTTGGGCCGACCACCGATGCATAGTTCTTTGTCATCAGTGGTCGACATATTTATGCCATACGACTGACATGGCTAAAAATCGCCTTAAAATTAACAAGTTTGCTTATTTAAAATTTTCCATCTCTTTTATAGATGTTATATGCATATTATATCCTTTAGCCCTCTTATACAACACCCACGGGAGATAGGAGATGGTGAGTTGTATTCTTACTTCGTCACTAAATGGAAAGTACTCGAATTAGTCATGAAAATAAAAATACAAACTATTAAAAGACAGCCATTAGAATTTAGATGCATCCTTAACCCTTCCTTCAACAGATCTTCAGACAATTTATAGGTCATGGGTAAGACATTCAAGGCCTGCTGTGTGGTAGCGGCTTCGAATACTACCAACCCTTGCTTTGCTCGTGGGTGTCGTAAAAGATGACTAAGAGCCCTTTTTTTTTTTTTATTTTCTTTTCACGCTGTGGAAATGCATTTGCGCACTATTCCCCCGCCGGTTACAGACAGGGGAGTGTGTGTGGGACTCGCCGGCCACAGAAGTGACCGAAATACCCACTAAAACCACAGCGGCCCCTTCCGCGCTTTTACGGGGTGCCGGAGAGATCGTCTGATAACATTCTATCCCCGACACCCCAACGCTTGGCCGTCTGGCCACGTCCTGTCGTCATTCAGAGTGGTGGGTGGAGGAGCGCATAGCGGCGTCTCCTCCTCCCTGGTCGTCGCCGGCGGAGCGAGTCAGCGGACGCAAGCGCCTCGCGTGCCCGCTCCGCGGCCTCCTTCCTTGTCATGACAGCCTCACAGAAGGAGGCCATCGACGACCAACAGCTGTCGCTGCCGAGCATCTTGGAGATGATGTTCGGCAACGACAGGTCTGTTGTTGCCATGTCCGTTGACAGGACGTGGCGCTGAGGCCCCCAGGCGGGGCATACTTCTAGTGTGTGGCGCGCATCGTCAATTGCCGCGCCACACTCATGACATCCTGGGGCCTCTTCTCTTCCAATTTTGTGCAGGTACTTACCGAAGACCCCATGTCCGGTAAGCACCTGCACCATTCTAAATGTAAGGCTGCCGTGCCTTCTCCTGAGCCAGCGGTGGAGATGTGGCGCGACCGCCTCCACAGTCCCCCGCCCTGCTACGGGGGACTCCAGCTCTTCCCTCCACCGCCGGACTACTTCCCTTCGGGCCACTTTCTGGGCTCTGCCCAGTCCCCTTATGGACACTTGCTCTCCGTTGGCTCGTGCTGTGGCGCGGAACCGGTACACTTCCGCCAACGCCTCCGCCACCAGTGGCCAAGGCGGGTCGCCTGCCAGCAGTGTCGCTGCAGTCCATGACACAGTACGGTAGCCCCTAATGGCCCTCACCGCCATAGCCCTCTGCGGTCGTCGCAAAAGGGCTCTGTTGCGGACGGTGAGGGACTCCGACCAGATAATGACTAAGAGCCCTAGATTGACCCGGACCAACTCCATCTGGTACCATTTGGGTCAACGATTACATTCCCAAGGAGGGTTGACGTCAGGCAGGCGGCCGGTCATAAAAGTCATTGCCGAAACTTTTTGCAATATGTCAAAACAGATGACATATTGCGTCGACCCCAAGTAATTGGGATAAGAACAAGATGATGATGGGTAAGACATTCAAGGAAAAGATAGGGAGTAGTATTTTTTTTTCTGGGTGGGCTATGGTAAGCGCACGTCCGTGCGGTCCATTCTGTCTGGGGCGACGAAAAGACGGCGCGCGGGCCCATAACCCACCCGTACTCACGTCGACTCGTTGTTGGGCCGACCACTGGAGCAGGGTGACTTGTCGTTAGTGGTCGGCCCGACGAGTAAAACCCTTTCGGGTACCCTCACTTCTCGACGTCTCCATCCTGGGATGTCGGTCGCCATCGCGCGGTCTGCAGGTGACTGACTAAATTCCCCGGTCCGGTCACCCGGGGCCTCGGCTAAAGATAGGGAGTAGAGAATTGTATTCTTATACGATCACGGAAGTATGTCATTAAATGTTGATATTATTATGTCATGACGTTGGTATTCTGTGCTGATACAGCTAATACTGTTACAGATTTGCAGTGTTTGTAATGACACGTTTTAATTGCAAGACCTTCAATCTATTTAAAAGTAATCTACCTATTGTTTTATATGAATTGTCAATAATAAATTTAATTTTACAGCTCATCGTGCTATGCTATATATGAGACATAATTGGAGAAACTTGGAAAAATTGTTTCGTTATCCAATAATAGATAAATTTGCCAATAAAATACTTAATAATATTGACATATTTTTGCAAGCAACGCCTATAGATAAACTTATTCCAAAATATTAAGAACAGAGGCTAACGAATATATTTATGTCAAATACTAATACTGTACTGAAAATAAACATAAATAATTAATATTGTATTATTTCATTCCTCCATGTACTTAGGAACATACGTAAGAAAGAAAGAAAATTTTATTAGATAGTTTTATTTTGCAACTTTTTATATATAACTGTGCATAGCGTTGCCAGGTGTCCGTATAAAGCCGAACATAGATGGGCTTTTTAATTGCGTGTCCAGCCAAAATAATCGGTGTCCGGCTTTTATTAGGCTTTTTACATTTCCCAAACGAGCTAGCGCCGAGCGTGGCCGAGCGCAGGCGAGTCGACTGTTGTCATAATAATCGAAAAAGCTTAATTTTACATACATTTTTTTGTCGTGCCTAATAATATTAAAACACAAAATCCTCAATAATGTAGGGTGTCCGGCCTGTTCTACCCAGATGTCCGGCCAAACTGGCTGGTCTGTTAGGCTGTTAGGACCTGGCAACCCTAACTGTGCACATGTATGAGGCCAAAATATGATATCTGTCTCAGCTATTGCTGAGGCATATGAATGTATGATATGAATATAAAATAATGTAAAATAAAGAAATGCTACTTCACCATATTTTCCATGTGACAACAGAGTTGAACAAGAAAATTCTTCCATTCTATATATTAATTTTTAACCCCCGACCCAAAAAAGGGGTGTTATAAGTTTGAGGTCGATGCCTGTCTGTGTGTGTGTGTGTCTGCTTGTGACATCGCAGCTCTCAAACGGATGGACCAATATCGATGCGATTTTGTTTATTTGAAAACCAGTTTCTTTACAGTGGTTTTTAGGTACGTTCAGTTAATATCGATCCAGCAGTTTAAGAGTGTCAGCTCCAAAATGATGTAATGGCGTATGATTATTCGATTAAGTGCTTCACGCGTGCTAGTATAATCGTTAAATGTCAATTAATTGATAATTCCTGTTGAAGTGAACGTTATACTTTTTTATAACTTACTAGCAACCTGCCCTCGCTTCGCTTCGGTTTCAGTCTTTCCTGCGTAGTTCCTGTTCCCGTGGGAATACCGGGATAAAATATAGCCCTGATATTATAGCTTTCCATTGGTGAAAGAATTTTTGAAATCGTTGCAGCCGTTTTGAAGATTACTCGGATCAAACAGACAGACAGACAAAAAAAATATAAAGTGTATTTTAGGCATTTGTATAGTGCAAATAACCGTGTGAGCATGAAAAAAGCCTATTATTTTGACATTACAAACAGACACTCCAATTTTATTTATTGGTATAGATTTTAATTTGTGTCGGGGGTTGCTCAAAATTTTCAATTTTACTTATAATGCCGTATACACACGTGTTTGATGTTCCTTAGTCGCCTGACTATCGGCCTAGGCCTCTATTCGCGGATTTTTGTTAATCAGACATCAGTGACAGTGTGACTATTGAAAGAAACTGTCCCGTGGAACTTAGAGCTGGAAATTCTCGGCGGAATTTACACGGCGGTCAGTGACGTTGATAGAGGCAGATAATATCTCGTCCAGCGTGTTGCCGCCTGCTGAGGATCGTAAAAGCCTTCCAAACGCTCCTAGTGAAGTGGTTCAATCAGTGGCACGGGTTCATTCCTTCGAACTGATTTCTTAATAGCACATGGTTGCTTCGGTAAGAACCCGCATATTGTCGTGAGAACAAGGTGCAGCTCACGCAAGCAAAGGATTTGATACCAGTGGTTATTGCAGTCACTATACTGTGAATTGATTTTAAGCATTTAAATCTAGTAGTCTAATAGCATAAATAATTTCAATGTAATCACTAAATAAGAATTCTATTACTACTACTGCTATTCACCACCTTCCTTTTTGCTTGTAGGTGTCGTAAAAGACAACTAGAGGATAATATACATATTATACAACATAAACACAAGATAAGGAAAACTCGAAATAAAACCTTTTGCCACCGTACCCCGTCTAACTAACATGGTATAGTCAATTTCCTTTCCATTGTAAAGAACTGTTAAGCCCAACAATGGGACGCATATGAGCTGTAATGATGATGAGTATAAGCACACAGAGATAAAGTGTAAGACCATACTGTTGACAATTATTTGTCTACAGCCGCGGGCCGGTCCGTCCGGAGTAGTATCACACTCTCATAAAAAATCGACGTCTAAGTACCTAGTAGGAATGTGACTTGGAGGGAAAATAATCGATTTTTTAAATAATCGATTTCTTTAAAATAAATCGATTATAAAATAATCGATTTTTCTCCCAACAGGATTATGACGATTTTTTTTTTAGGAAATGCTTTCTTTATTTTCCAATATAGTATGAAACACTGCACGCAGTATCGTGATGACCTATTTTTTTTTAGGAAATTTGGCAGTGAAATAATCGATTAATTTCGATCGAATTTCGAATAATAAAAAATCGATTTTTTATCGATTGTAAAAATCGATTATTACAAAAAAATAATCGATTAATAATCGATTATTATAAAAATCCATTATTTTTTCACATCCCTAGTACCTAGTAGCAATTTATTACTGCGCTTCGTTTGGTGAGCGAGAGAGTCGAATGCCCAACTTTCTGAAGGTGCTGCGTATTGTGGGTTTGGGTGATGCCTTTAGTATCACCGATCTTCATTGCACGCATTCACTTTCTTCACGTTAGGCAGCGGCCTAGCAAGGGTCCACGAGCGACAGCATAACTTACCATCAGGTGTATTATTTGCTCCTTTGCCATTGTTAGCAATTAAAAAAGTAATGGACAAATATCCAGATATCTCATGGTAGAACAAATATAAATAAAATAAATAAATAAAACTATTTTATTGACACTTAGCTTAAATTTAGATATCACAGTAAGTCGAATGAAATATAAAGGTTGTATAAGAAAATTAAAATAATAGCTAAACTTAATTGTAAATACAACACAAAGAAGAAAAACAAAATATGATAAGTGTCAATGAGGTTCCCATTCAGCAATAATGCTACAGTTTGTTTTTTTTTTTTTTTTTTTTTTTTGTGGGTGGGCTGCGGTCGGCGCGCCTCCGCACCACTCCGTCCGGGGCGACAGAGGGGCTTAAGCACGCAACTCCCGCAACCCACCCGAAAACCACCTCGCCTTCGTCGTTGGGCCGACCACCGGAGCAGGTTTACTTGTCGTCAGTGGTCGGCCCGACGGAATACCCCCTACGCGGCGTACCCTCCCATCGACCGACGTCCCCCCCTCGTGGAGGACGTCGGTCTTTCCTCACGCGGTCGGCCTCTCGGCGGGTGACGGACTAATCCCCGGTCACGTCAATGCTACAGTGCAACATATGCTACACTGCAACGCTGATTATGAATATCCTTAGAGCTCATGGCAGAGCAGCTGTCATTGTAGCTGATGGTGGAGCTCTCTATCTAAAACCATTCTAGTATCTCATTTACACAATCCCTTCTATGCATAACACATATTCAAATTCAAATACTTTATTATGCATAAACCCCGCGGGGGACCTTACACTACTACCGGATCGGAACGCGACCGCACTGAGAAGATCCGGCAAGAAACTCAGTGGGCTTGTCTTCTTTTTTATTCATTTACTATTTTTTTTTAATAAGATAATATACAACCACATGTCTATTAATAGCTCCAGTGTGATGCCTTTCGAACCATTATATAATACAGTTATTAAATTTAATAACGAAAAAGTACCATGGCTGGACCAGATCCCGCAAGCGGCACCCGATCACGAGTTAACCACTAGAGCAGCCATCACTCCCCTCAACCACAATGGAGGGAAGGGAGTGACCCGCTCCTCGTAGCTACCGCAAACAGACCCTTCAGTGAGCATGACCAATACCATGTGCCACTAACATAAAACACAGATTAAATAACAAATTCTTTTGGCAAAACACGCTACGCTTTACAATTATATTAACAGCAATATGTCCTACCACATCACATTCGATTAACCCAAGATTATTCCAACCTTACTCTACATATTACATCATATTCTGCCCGAACCGTCAAAAAATGGTGTATATAACCTGCCTTATTATAGCCATTTGGCTTAACCATTGTTACCAACTTCTTATGTTCAGTGATGTTGATGTTTGACCAACTGATGTATTATGCTGCTACTACTGGTTGTGTGGGTGGACAAGGAGGGTTGTCAATATGATTGTTGATGGACGAAAGAAGCGTAGGAGACTCAAGAAGAGATGAATGGACTGCGTGAATGAAGATATGCGTATGAAAGCAGTGAGTGCACATATGACGGCCGATAGGAGGCTATGGAAGGCAAAAACATGTTGTGCCGACCTCAGCGTGGCATGAGGGCAGGCAAATGATGATGACTACTGGTTGTGTAGTTATCGACTTAATGGTAAAGGTCGCGGCACTAATGGCCAACCACTTAAATAGGTTTATCTTAATTGTGAGATTAATTATTATTTTATAACGATTTCATAAATATGCAATTAGCCTTATTCTGATTTGTTATATAGATTCATGTTAAATTACGTTAAAATTGGTTTTACGATCTATAAGACAAAATAACACATTTTTAAAACAGCCTATAATATTCTGTTGGTTTACTAGCAAAAAAATTAATAAAGACACATTTCTACTGTCTAAAGAATACCCAATAATAACCCAGACTAATTTTCCGTGTGGTGACAGAGTAAGAATACTATTACAGACACGGGATCTTCGGTATCTGCATAAAATTGGAAGAATTGAAACTCCAGTTCTTGCCGCCGCTACTGCCGTCCTAGTCGCAGGGAGCGAAAGGCTATCATCATCACATTTTGAGAGGAAACTGACCTCTGTCAGCTGACCTTTGTTCAGAAGGTCTAAACCTTCAAGGACAAGCTCTCCTTCCTGATCGTTAAGAGTCGACGCTGGGGCCAATACCGCAGACCACGGAGATGAGCCGACGGCAATGTCGGCAGCTGACGTACTGTCGTCTTCTATTTCGTACGCCTCTACGGCAGAACTGCTGCCCTCGTCCTTTGACGGCTCTACGACTCGCCACTTCAGCCGCTATATTTGGCGTCTTTTCACGCCGGAAACCTTCCGACGAAGCATTTTCGCAGACTTCATTCGTCGAGCCTTCGGCGGATTTCATTGTCTCCATAATGAGACTGACAGTTTAAGTGCAGTCCAACGAGGCATCCTGCTCTTCTGTATGGTATGCTATGGTTATGGTTATGGTTATCCTATCTGCTGGGGACTAACTGAAATCTTGTTCTGCCTACTGAAGTTTTTGGGCGTCTCACCCCTATCTATATCTGATTTGTCTAAACATTGATCCATCGATATGAAAGAGGTAAAGGTCGACCCAGGCAGAGATACCTCTCGCCTAGGCTTCCGGCTCTCTTACTCATCTAACAAAGAATTCAAACATCGATTTTCTGCGAGAGCATGATACTATCCGGACGGACCTTCCCGTGGATGTAGATAGAAGACTGTAGACACTATGGTCCTGCCACAATAAATCGTTAGATCGTGTAGTAAGAATACAATTACTTTTTTTTAATGCCAACAACCTGTACAAAAGAAATAATCCTTATATTGCGAGGGATTTACAAACATATAATTTAATGGACACAAATTACATTCAGACTCAAAACAAATTATGGGAATCACACTAAATATGCCCCGCGTAAAAATTCCATTTTCGAAAAGGTTCTAGCCTTTTTTTACGCTGTGGAAATGCATTTACGTACTATCCCCCGCCGATTACAGATGGTGGAGTGTGTGTGTTACTCGCCGGCTATAAAAGATGAAGGTTCTAGTCTAATAATAACACAATCTAATATTATTATGATTATGTATTAAATAAATAAAGATTATGAAATGACATATTGAAAACTATTTATAGGGTAATAAATACTCCTCAAGCTTGTGTCGTTGACCGCTCAGTTGTTAATGATACATATATTATGCATATATTCTGTAGTTTAAAAAAACTTGTCTTGTATAGACAGACATAATTATGGCCGTAGACATAAAAAAACAGGCCAAGTGCGAATCTTAGTCGCGCACAAAGGGTTGCGTACCATATCTATAAAAATCGCGTTGTATGGGAGCCCCACTTAAATATTTATTTTACTTTGTTTTTAGTATTTGTTGTTATGGCGGCAACAGAAATACATAATTTGTAAAAATTTCAACTGTCTAGCTATCGCGATTCTTGAGATATAGCCTGGTGACAGGCAGACGGACGGACAGGCAGCGAAGTCTTAGTAATAGGGTCCCGTTTTTACCCTTTGGGTACGGAACCTTAATAATAGGCTCCTGTTTTTATCCTTTAGGTACGGCATCCTAAAAACTGCTATAGGTTAATATCTATACTAATATTATAAAGCTGAAGAGTTTGTTTGTTTGAACGCGCTAATCTCAGAAACCGCTGGTCCGATTTGAAAAATTTTTTCAGCATTAGATAGCCCATTCATCGAGGAAGGCTATAGGCTATATTATGTTTTCAAAAAAATTAAGGATCCGTACTAAAAGTCCAATAATGTAACCCAAGGTGTAAAAAAAATTACCTGAAAAATCCTTACATCGCGTATGCTGCGAAAACTATTGATTATAGAACCAAACAATGTACTACAACTTTGCAGAACATATAGTTGCCTACAAAAAATATCGCAACAATATATGTTTAACTATTGTAGTTATCTCACAATAAGTGTTTTTCTTTATTTTTTTAAATAATTAAAATGCCTCCGCTTTACAAACTCTTTATTTTGTATCTTGGTATTAATCCTTATATAAATAAATTACTTCATATTCAGGACGGATTCAATACCTTTCTAGAACATTTTGAATTATCAAATTCGGACATTTCATTCAAAAGATATCGCGATATTAAAAATGTAAGTATTAGTGTTATAGCCATATAACTATTAAGTACTAGCTGACCCGGCGAACTTCGTATCGCCTTTTCTTCGTAATTATTTTATTTTAGTATTTATCAGTTTAGTTTTAGTATTATCCGTGTGGTGACGAAGTAAGAATACAATTCACCACTCGTGTGTGTCGTAAAAGACGGCTAAGTGATATAGTATGCATATAATATCTATGCAAGAGAAGGAAAACTTGGAACAAAACCCTATATCAACAGGTCTGCCCAGCGTGGTATAGTAGGTCGAGCTCTGGCGAGGTCAGCTTCAGCAGGATCACCAGCCTTCCCTTCTTTCAACATCCAGGGACCTGGCCAAACGCTATTCAAGCGTTGTACAGTCAAGGTACCAGGTGCTTAAAGACCAGCGCCAGCACACATTAAGAGATGCTGGAGAGTGTCGAACGTTATCCCTGGGGTCGTCCTTATTGAGCGGCACTAAGTAGAGATTTCACTTTTTCTTCAGATGAATCAGTAGAAAATTATGGACAGTCTTGAATGTGACCTCTGGGGTTGCCTCTATCGCGCAGCGCTGAGTAAGCTACGCCGTCCTCCGGAAAGCCTCCTCCAACCATTACTTTGCTGGACAGTAACCGGAATCCCGAGATGGGGCGGCAGTGGCGCATATACATGTTAAATCTATCACTATCCGACCAAACGGTCAACCCTAATAGGTGCTAGCACTGGTCCTTGACCACTTGGTACCACATCTCACTGGTCTGTACAACGCTTAAATAGCGTTTGGCCAGTTCCCTGAATGTTGGAAGGAGGAGAGGTTGGTGCCGAAGTTGGAACGGTCTACGGCCTCGGCCGCAAACATGTCGATATAATGGTATTATTGATAATCTAACTGGATTGAATTTACGGAAAGTGTTATATTTCCTTAATCTTCAACTTTACGCTATTTGTAGGAGGCTGATAAATCATCATCATCATAGTCTCAACCCATACACGTCCCACTGTTGGGCTCGGGCCTCCTCCACAATAGGAGAAAATTTAACCAACTATACCGTGCTGGTAACACATGTTGGCATAGCGTTTTATTTCGAGTTTTCCTTCTCTTGCACAGATCTGATGTACTTATTATATCTCTTAGTCGTCTTTTACGACATCCACTGGTAAGATAGGGAGTGGTGAATTGTATTCTTAATCCGTCACCACACGGAAGCATTAATATTTTTAGATTGGAATTAAAAATTCATAGAAAATGGCAAATTTACGGTCATCAATCTAAGTATGATCACTTTGCCGATCTTCAATCGTTGCAAAAAAAAAACGCACAAACATCCTTTAGTTTTCTAAAGCTAGTTATTATGAAATCTACATCGTTAAAATAGGCAGAACAAATCTTTGCATATTTCGTAGGTTTCCAGTTTACCTATCTATTGATTTTTTAAATCCATTGCTTCTTAAGATTATCATTTGATGAAAAATCCGAATATAATTGTTAACACAATTATGTTCTAACTACGACCCTGGCATTTTGGCACTTTTATGGCTTTTTGTAGTTGGCGATAGATGGCGCATTATTTACAAAGTATTTGTGAAACTACATGTAAAAATTATTTTTGTCCAGGTAAAAGTATTTAGATATTAATTTAAATACTTATGTTCATTAGTTATTACAATAATCTTAATAGTCTGAGCTTTATCTACTTTTATAGTTCCAAGTCCCATTACGAAAAGTAGTAGAATTATATTTAAACATGGAATCGTCAAAGGATTTTTCTAGAAAATATTTTAATAAAGTATGAATAAATATACTTACAAATGAAATGTGATTCTTTTTATAGCATCTGAACCTTTATCGGAGTACTATGTACACGATAAAACAAAAAAAATATTGATTTTCTGCGTAATAAAGCAAAAATACACCAAAAATAGAACTGTGTCCACAGTACGAACACGGGCAGAGTCGACAGCAGACTAATAGGCCACGCCCACTACCTGATATTGACGTGATGACGTCAGGACCTAGTTGAGTCACGGTGCACATTTGCTTAGGCCATCTCCTCTTTGTATATGCTCCGTGTTAATAACTATCAATATCGTGACTGATGATATAAAATTATTATTATAATCTATAAAAAAATTATGATTAAATTTATATTTTTCATCATCTTAGCTCTTATATTTATCGTTATCGTTAACGGTTTATCGTTTTTATCGGTTTATCGTTAACGGAGGAGGCCCGAGCCCAACAGTGGGACGTATATGGGCTGAGATGATATCCCTTAGTCGTTAATTATGATATTTATGAGCAAGATAGGGGGTGGTATATTATATTTTCCATCACTACACGAGAATTAAATGTCAATAGTTAATAATACTACTAGATCAAGGCTATTTAAAATTCATTATCATATAATCTTACGAATAGCTTCATTAGAATATAGAGAATAATGTTATCGTACGGCGACAGAGTAAGAATACAATGACTTTACTCTTACCAGTAGGAGACTGGAGGATGCAAGCAAATAACAGATAACAGAAGAAAGAAAATCAATTTAAAATTTTATATCAAGCCATATGATCAATGCGTGATATTATCTAATATGGAACCATGAGCCTAGAATATTACACACCAATTTTTACTTTCCCACGGGTATGATAAAAGAGGTAAGTAATTTTTATCACTGCTAAAGAGAATATTGACGTTAAATATATCATAACATTTGAATTGCTTGGTATAGTAGGTTCCTTTCGGGCCAACCACTGAGGACAAGTAACCCTGCTGCGGTTGTCGGTCCAACGACGAAGGCGACGTGGTGTTCGGATGAATTGCGGGTGTGCGTGCTTACGCTCCTCTGTTGCCCCGGACGGAGTGGTGCGAGGAGTGCGCCGATCGCAACCAACCAAAAAAAAAAAATAGTAGGTTCCTTGCTACTTTATCCATTCCACCTAGTGGGATGCTTATGGGCTAAAGTAAATACTAACTTTGGGATATTCTTATTACAGGCATATTAATTGACCGCTTAGAATCCCCTCGGACGGACAAGTTGTAGTCACTGCAGCGGCAAAGAGACTTTGATTTGGATCTGGAAGAACAGTGGGCATATAATTACGATGAAGACGAATATAAGAATATGTTACAGTTTCATAAATCTGAAACCCGGAACAGTTTTTATTTTTACAAAATCTCATACAATTACATCGATTTAAAAGAGAATGAATTATCCAAACAAAATATCCCTGACCGAATTACATTCGCAAAAAATGACTTACGCAAACAGAAAAGAAAACTTCCGCGATCGTTATAAGTTTCTGTTCTTATTCCTAGTTATTATTTGAATGGATATAATTTAGTACTTGAATTTTATTTTAATTTAAAAAGTTGTTTGATACTATATATATCAGACTGAGAAACATTTAGTAAGCCAGTTTGTCAAGTATTTATAGCATCAATATAGTTATTAATAATATTATATGAATATAAATTAATAGGTATTATAATTACATATCCGTGTGGCGACGGAATAGGAATATAATCCACCACTCCCTATTTTGCCCGTGGATGTCGTAAAAGACGACTAAAGGATATAACATGCATATAAGATCTGTGCAAGAGAAGGAAAACTTGAAATGAAACCCTATACCAACATGTCTGACCAGCATGGTATAGTAGGTCAAATGCCCTCCTATTGTGGAGGAGGCCCGAGCCCAACAGTGGCATGTAAGTGGGCTGCGATGATGATGATGATGATACAAGAATGGCTCGTTTAAAGATATAAGATACCTATTTAATTATTCACGTTTTTTTTTTATGGGTGGGCTGCGGTCGGCGCACCTCCTCACCACTCCGTCCGGGACGACAGAGGAGCTTAAGCACGCAACTCCCGCAACCCACCCGAAAACCACCTCGCCTTCGTCGTTGGGCCGACCACCGGAGCAGGTTTACTTGTCGTCAGTGGTCGGCCCGACGGAATACCCCCTACGTGGGGTACCCTCCCATCGACCGACGTCCCCCCCTCGGGGAGGACGTCGATCTTTCCTCACGTGATCGGCCTCTCGGCGGGTGACGGACTAATCCCCGGTCACGTCACCCGCGGCCTCGGCTAGGGCGGCATGAGGCGCAGGTAGTTGCGCCTGCGCCACCCCAGTCGCCAGCGGCGGATCTCCTCATCGAGGCTGCGCTCCACGCGCGGACGATCCGCCGCCTCCTTCTGCGAGATCACTGTCTCGAAGAAGGCCGCGACCGCGTCCCAATTCCCGACGCTGTCGACCATCGCCCTAGCGATGGCCGGCAGCGTCAGGTCGGCACCGATGATTGCGACGAGTTCACGGCGCTGCACTGCCCAAGCCGCGCAGGCCTCGAGCGTGTGGCGCGCCGTGTCCTCGTCGCAATCGCAGTGGTGGCAGGACGGTGTACTCTCCCTCCTTACGACCCTGTGCAGGTATTTGGCGAAGCTCCCGTGCCCCGTCAACACCTGCACTAGTCGGAAGGAGAGCACTCCGTGCCGCCTTTCCAACCACTGCATCAGCACCGGCCGGAAGGCCTCCACGGTTCGCACCCCGAACCGAGGCCTCTCCAGCCGGACTGCCCAACGGGCAATGACGTCTCGGCGGGCGTCGACGCGCCAGGCGGTGAGCTCCCTTAACGAGATCTCACCGCCCTCCGCTCGCACCCCCGTCACCCGCCGATACAATCCGGCGAGCATCTCCGCCTCCAGGTCCCACGGGGAAGTCCCGGCCAATAGGCACGCTGCTTCCGTCGCCACCGTGCGGTATCCGCGGATGGCCCTGACCGCCATGACCCTCTGTGGTCGCCACAGAAGGGCCCTAAGTCGGATGGTCAAGGACCCCGCCCACACCGGTGCGCCATACAGAGCCATCGACCGGATGACCCCCGTGTACAGCCGTCGGCACGTAGCGCTCGGTCCGCCCACGTTCGGCATATTTAATTATTCACTTACGAAAACTTACATTGCTCGTGGGTTTTGTAAAAGAGGACTAAGAACTTTACATCGACCTGGACTAATCAGATGTTTCCCAAGTGATGAGGACTAGCCTTTTTTCACGAATGGAGATTGGTCAAATTACTTACAAGTGGTTATACAATTTTTAAACATTTAAGCCATAGGCCACCGCCTTCCATGAATAAATGACTGAATGACATGACTAGGTATTTTTGCAAGGCCCAGTAATTTCATTTAAGATAGTGGTCAAGCTTAAGAATCCACACTAACAGATATACACCAATATTTCGATTGTTGACTTTTTTTGGTAATCTAAGAAACTCAACAATCGAAGTTTCTAGACCAATTTTCGCTCATATTTCATAAGGTTTTAAACAATAAAGTGTTTATTTTTAATAAAAAAATACATTAATTATAATAAAATATAGCAATTCATGTATTTATTATGCATGCATAGTTTTTTTGAGATTTTAATCTGTGAAATCAGTGTGTGTATTTCCTGCATAACATACCACTGTAAATTGCAACAAAACAAAGGACAAGACAATCCATATATATTCTGATTTATGATGTGACTGCACCCTATGGCGACACCTATACTTTATCATTAATGGTGAACTTACAACCTTTATTTCACTTATTATGATTTTCTTACTTTTTTGGGGAGTAATCCCACCATATATTCCTGTACATTGTATATTGTCCGTGTGGTGATGGAGTAAGAATACAATTCACCATCCCCTATCTTACCCGTGGGTGATCGTACGAGACGACTAAGGGATATAAAACGCATATAACATCTATGTAAGAGAAGGAAAACTCGAAATAAAACCCTATACCAACACGTCTGACCAGCGTGGTATAGTAGGTCAATTACCCTTCCATTATGGCAGTCAGCCATTATCCAGTTGGCAGTGCGACGTATATGGGCTGAGATGATGATGATGATGATGATATTCCTGTACTACTGTAACTTCTGTAAGCCAGAATTCACAATGGCCTCCGCAAAAGACATCGAGGTTTGACCCTCAGAAAGTCCCGGCAAATGTATATATATGATAAATTTCCGGACGTATTTTCCCTAAACGCTCACGAGCAGGTGGTATGAATAAATATAGGTAACGGCCCTTCGTTAATGAATCCTTTTCCTGCCATTCTGATGAGCTCTTGTCATTATACACGAATGGATTGCATGTTTTCCTAGTGGAATAATACATTGATCCGCGCCTTTGTACCTCCAAGTCGACCGGAAGTACGCCGTTCAGGAGTATATTGCATATACAATTATCAGATATTAAAAAATTATGTACCGGAGATCCAATTCCTCTCTACTCTCATTTAATAACGACCCCAATATTGCTACAAGGTACTCGCCCACGTCCTACCATCATTATCATCATTCAGCCTATCGTCGTTTACTGCTGGACGTAGAGCTCCCTCATATTTAGCCACAAAGTGTAGTCCTATGCTGTCTGCATCTAACGATGCCTAGCAACTTTAATCAGGTCGTCGGTCCACCTAGTTGAGGGGGCGTTCTACAGTTTTACACTGCGTTATCCGATACGTGGTCACCACTCCAGAACCTTTCTTCGCCACCGTTTGTCGGTTCGTCGTGGGCTGTGGCCTGCCCATTGCTACATTAGCGTGTTATTTCTTCGTGCTGTTCTTCGTACTTCAGTTACACCTGTTCTTCTAGGGATTTTCGTATTTCGGATTCTATCTTGCAAAGAAATCTCGAGATAGCACCCGCCCGTGCAATAAGTAACTTCTCTATAGTTGAAATATTATCCCAAGGGAACATACTTCCGAGATAATAAATATTCTATGTGTTTAACCAGGGTGTCAGCTCTTTCCGTGCCAAATTTTATCAAAATTGCTCAAACTGTTAGAGTAAGCATAAGTAACAAACATACACGTGGAATCACAAACTTTCGTGTTTATAATATGAATGGGATGTGGTGACAGATCAAAACTTGAATGACAAAACCGTGCGTTCATTACGTTTTAGAGGATAATTCTATTCTCTCTCTCTCTCTCTCTCTCTCTCTCCTGGAACTCGTGGCTGTTATGTAATTAGCACGAAATTAGGCATCTGCAGTTATTATTAACATTCATCATCATCGCAGCCCACATACGTCCCACTGTAGGGCTCGAGCCTCCTCTACATTGGGATGGAATGTGACCTACTATACCATGCTGGTCAGACATATTGGGATTTTTTTTTTTTTTTTTATGGGTGGGCTATGGTAAGCGCACGCGCGGTCCAATCCGTCCGGGGCGATGAAAAGACGGCGCGCGGGCCCATAACCCACCCGTACCCACGTCACCTCGTTGTTGGGCCGACCACTGGAGCAGATGTGACTTGTCGTCAGTGGTCGGCCCGACGGAATACCCTTTCGGGTATCCTCACCTCTCGACGTACTGGGACGTCGGTCGCCGTCGCGCGGTCAGCCTCTCCGCGGGTGACGGACAATTCCCCGATCCGATCACCCGCGGCCTCGGCTAGGGCGGCATTAGGCGCGGATACTCGCGCCTGCGCCGCCCGAGTCGCCGGCGGCGGAACGTGTCGCCGAATAGGAGCTCTACTCGCACACGATCCGCCGCCTCCTTCCGTGAGATTACGGCCTCACAGAAGGCGGCGACCGCGTCCCAGTTCCTGACGCTGACGAGCATCTCCCTGGCGATGGTCGGCAGCGCCAGGTCGGCACCGATAATCGCGACGAGTTCACGGCGCTCTCCCTCCCACGCAACACACTCCTCGAGCGTGTGCTGCGCCGTGTCCTCGTCGCAACTGCAGTGGTGGCAGGACGGTGTGCTCTCCCTCCTGACAATCTTGTGCAGGTACTTTGCGAAGCATCCGTGCCCCGTCAGCACCTGCACCAATCGGAAGGAAAGCACCCCGTGCGTCCGCTCCAACCACTCCATCAGCACCGGCCGGAAGGCCTCGACGGTCCTGACACCGTACCGAGGACTCTCCAGCCGGACTGCCCAACGGGCAATGACTCCACGGCGGGTGTCGACCCGCCAGGCGGTGATCTCCTGCAGGGAGACCATACCGCCGCGGGCGCGCGTCTCCGACACCCGCCGATAAATGTCGGCGAGCATCTCCGCCTCCAGGTCCGGCCAAGAGGCACGCTGCCTCCGTCGACATGGTGCGGTAACCGCGTATGGCCCTGACCGCCATTACCCTCTGTGGTCGCCTCAAGAGGGCCCTCAGCCGGACGGTCAGGGACCCCGCCCACACCGGTGCGCCGTACAGAGCCATCGACCGGATCACCCCCGCGTACAGCTGTCGGCACGTAGCGCTGGGTCCGCCCACATTCGGCATCAGCCGCGAAAGGGCGGACGCCGCGCCGACAAGCCGGGGAACAAGTCGGTGGAGATGCTCCCGGAACCAAAAATGCCCGTCGAGCACCAGGCCCAAGACATATTGGTATAGGATATTTTGTCGAGATTTCCTTCTCCTGCACTGATGTTACGACATGCACGGGCAAGAGAGGGAATGGTGAATTGTATTCTTACTCTGTCACCACATTACAAAATGACAAAACCTAATAAGTTGCCATCGGATCTCAACGCAGACATACTGAAAAATATTTGATAAGAAATACCGTCGGGATGGTGAAATAGATATAGAGTAATAATATTAAAAGTGATAAAATCAATAGTGATAGTTTTATTTTATTTATTTGTAATGTCGAAGTAAAAAAAATATACCCTCTGCCTTTCTTATGGGCCAGAAGAGAAGGAAAGCTTAAAATAAAATCCTACATTATTTTTTTGTCTCAACACATCAGTTTTACTCCTGTAATAAGCGAATTTCATTCTAAGTATTTAAAAAATATATAGAACGGGTAGAAATAATAATCATCATTATCATCATCACGGCCTATATACCTATGTCCCACTGTTGGGCTCGGGACTCATCCACTATGGGAAGGAAATTGACCTACTATACCACGCTTTCTTTTTTTTTTGTGGGTGGGCTGCGGTCGGCGCGCCTCCGCACCACTCCGTCTGGGCCGACAGAGGGGCTTAAGCACGCAACTCCCGCAACCCACCCGAAAACCACGTCGCCTTCGTCGTTGGGCCGACCACCGGAGCAGGGTTATCAGTGGTCGGCCCGACGGAATACCCCCTATTGGGGTACCCTCCCATCGACTGACGTCTCCCCCTCGGGGAGGACGTCGGTCCTCACGCGGTCGGCCTCTCGGCGGGTGACGGACTAATCCCCGGTCACGTCACCCGCGGCCTCGGCTACGGCGGCATGAGGCGCAGGTAGTTGCGCCTACGCCGCCCCAGTCTCCGGCGGCGGATCTCCTCATCGAGGCTGCGCTCCTCGCGCAGGCGATCCGCCGCCTCCTTCCGCGAGATCACTGTCTCGCAGAAGGCTGCGACCGCGTCCCAATTCCCGACGCTGTCGACCATCGCCCTGGCGATAGCCGGCAGCGTCAGGTCTGCACCGATGATTGCGACGAGTTCACAGCGCTGCACTGCTCAGGCCGCGCAGGCCTCGAGCGTATGGCGCGCCGTATCGTCGTCGCAATCGCAATGGTGGCAGGACGGTGTACTCTCCCTCCTTACGACCTTGTGCAGGTATTTGGCGAAGCACCCATGCCCCGTCAAAACCTGCACTAGTCGGAAGGAGAGCACCTCGTGCCGCCTCTCCAACCACTGCATCAGCACCGGCCGGAAAGCCTCCACGGTTTGCACCCCGAACCCAGGCCTCTCCAACCGGACTGCCCAACGGGTAATGACGTATCGGCCACTATACCACGTGGTCAGCCGTCTTGGTATAAGGTTTTGTTTCGAGTTTTTCTTACACTCTTACATAGATGTTATATGCATATTATACCCCTTAATCGTCTTTTACGACACCCCGTGGGTGTCGTAAGCGCATTATTTATATAAAATATTTTTTTGCACAAAACCTTTTATAACGTTCCACATCAAGATTATTATTAATTAAGCGCTAATAAATATTATTCATGAAAATTATTGTAAGTTGAACGTCGGTCTGTGAGGCATCGAAGATATATAAAAATGAGAAATATTTTTGGATCTTTAGTTTCTGCGTAACTGTTGTTACAATGAGTAGTTTGCAGTCATTTTATTTTGTATTCACAATACTTTTATTTCATTTAGTTCGCAGTAAGTACTAAAATTTTTAATTAGTCGATAAGTAATCAAGGAAATAAAACGTAATAATAATTTCTTTTACATTTTCTGTAGTACCGTTCTGTCTGAGTACTGATCACTTAAAAATACAATTTGTTACACTTAGTTTCTTGAGGGAGTCATAAAAATTATTTGTGAGATCACCAGGAGAATGGGTTTTCCTTGGCATCTTATATAAAACTAGCAACCGGCCCTCGCTTGGCTTCGGTTTCAGTCGTCTTTCCTGCATGGTTCCCGTTCCCGTGGGAATACCGGGATAAAATATAGCCTAGGTTACTCCCTGATATTATAGCTTGCCATTGGTGAAAGAATTTTGAAATCGGTCCAGCCGTTGTGAAGATTACCCGGAACAAACAGACAGACAAAAAAAAATTAAGTGTATTTTAGGCATTTGTATAGTGCAAATAACCGTGTGAGCATGAAAAAGCCCATTATTTTGACATTACAAACAGACACTCCAATTTTATTTAATGGTAGATATAGATTAAGGGTGATTGTTTTTCTTATAATCGCCAAGATGACAACACTGTGATAACAACAACCTCAATTTGAGCCGTAAGCCATGGTGTACGCACACCATTTAATCCATTCAAGTTGACGGAAGAGGAGGCGAGCGAGCCCATAGTCCACAGAGTGCGTACCTATCTTTAACGCCGTAGGTGGAACACCGGTACCCAACCTTAACACAAGTGGCTCGTCCAGGGAGGTTATTTTTTCAGGGACCGTCTTGGTGGCTTACACCGTTGAGGCATCGCCTTAGCACGATTGATCTTCTGTCGGGTGATCAGACTAATCCCCAGTCCAGTCACCGGCTTTTAATCGGTAGCTGTGATATGTAGCATTATATGCGAAAGACCACCGGCATGTAATGAATGGCGAAATGCAGGAGCGGATGATGATATTCGAGTTTTATCTAAGTCGTAAATTACAGATAGATACTCGTATCTTCAGGTTACTCGCGTGCTGAAAGGATAAGATTACGCTACTCCCTGCTTGCCTTTTTTATATTATTCACTAAAGTTGTAGTTACTTTGAAAATTTCTCGGTTTCTTCAACTTTGTCGTGCAGTTATCAGAATCATAAATTTATTAAACGGCAACATGGATACAGATTCCAAAGGCCATTAGTTGAATTTTAGAACTAATAAATGTGGGTGTTATTGCCATGACTGTAAGTTTGAGTGTAATTTTTTCGTTCTTATGTTTGTAAATGTCTCCGCAACGCAATATCTATTTCTGAGTGGCGAATTTCTTTAAAGATTAATTATCGCATTGTAAATAAAACTATGTCCGTTGATTGGATGTCAGACATCTTAGTCCGCCCGTGACCATGAATGCTGTAAAGTGTTCGAATCGTCGGGCAATCATAAATCAAATACAAACGCGATAAAATCCGTAAAAGTAGTTTTATTCACAATGTATAGTGCTCGCGTAAACATCAGAAATCATTATTAATTATCTCATTTCTTAAGGTCTTTCAGACATAGGCACGCTAGAAGGAAATGATTTAATAACTTGGCTGAAGACATAAAATATAATATTATAATATAATGTTTTCTAATGTTTACACGATTATTATATATTGTAAATAAAACTATTTTACGGATTTTCTCGTGTTTGTATTTGATTTTTGATTGCTTGACGTTTCAAACACTTTACAGTGTTTACGGTCACGGGCAGACTAAGATGTCTGACATCTTTTATTTACAAATAATACTATATTTTCAGGTAATGAAGTATGTGATTTTGCGGACATACAATGTTGGACAAAAGGTGTGCAATATCTATATAAGACGATAGTGAATGGAGGTGAGGGTTTAGTTACACCGATGGAACCCTTAAATGTAGTAGATTTTAAAACTGAAGTTGTAGGCGTCTTAAGAGCCGAAGCGAATAATGTAACATTTTCTGGACTAGATAAATGTTCTCCTATACTATTAAAGTAAGTATTATAACATATTTTTAAATAGAAGTTATATTTCATGTAAATTAGTTTAAGGTATTTTAACTGTCGTTTATGTTTTCTTCATACCAAAACTCTCTGTAACAAGATCGTTTTAGAAGGTCTTTTATGACTGGATGTGGACTATATCTTGTTATTAACCTTCACTGCCAGTCGAGTGGTTTGCTAAAAGTAAAACATTTATTTCGGCGGTCTACCTTGTGGATTTAACTTTACAAATAAGTACCTATCTCCGCGTTGTTCCAAAAGCCTTCACATGTGACATGCTTCAAAACGTTACCTTCAGGAGTCTGTATCTGTGATACTTTAAAAAGTACGGATGCCATTTTATTACCTACCTTTTAAATTACATTTCATTTCGTGTGATTACATTATAAATATCATTAACTACTCCTCTCGTGCCTTTATTTTTTTTACATAATGAAGGAGGTCTGAGATCAACAGCGGGACTTATATAGGCTGAGATGATCATTATTATGAAATTATATTTTATAATAACTCATAAATTATCATCCATAAACTATCACCATCTACTTAGGATAAAACTACACTAAGTAAAATTTAAGAATTTCGTACAACTCACACAATTAAAAATGTATTTTTTCATTTTGAATGCTTGATAATATTCTAAGTGATAGGTCCAGCTGTTAGAAAACTTGATAATACTCCAAGTGATAAGTCTAGTTGTTTAAAAACTTTTTCGCATTCTTGTCGTACCATGACCATTAAAGCTGAAAAATGTTAGAAATCACGGATGAATATAAATCAAATACAAACGCAATAAAATCCGTACAAATAGTTGCATTTCGTATACTTATGTATATATTTATCCGTGTGGTGACGGAGTAAGAATACAATTTACCACTCCCTATCTTGCCCGTGGATGTCGTACAAGACGACTAAGAGATATAATATGCACATAAGATCTGTGCAAGAGAAGGAAAACTCGAAATGAAACCCTATACCAACATGTCTGACCAGCATGGTATAGTAGGTCAAATTTCCTCCCATTGTGAAGGAGGCCCGAGCCCAACAGTGGGACATATGTGGGCTGCGATGATGGTGATGATGATGTATATATTTCATTTAATTAGTTTCTTGTAACAATTTTCTTATTAAAAATATAATAATATTGAAGCCGTTATAATTAATCTAATTTACAATTTCTCAGTAATTATACGTAACTTTTCAATTCTCATTCTGAATCACTCTTAGATGGCTTTTAGAGTATACCTCAGGGCAAAAGCCTGGGCACAGGCGCGAGTCCCTGCGCCTGCTGCCACCCTAGCCGAGGCCGCGGGTGACCGGACCGGGGAATTTAGTCTGTCACCCGCACAGAGGCTGACCGCGCGACGGCGACCGAAGTCCCAGGACGGGGACGTCGAGAGGTGAGAGTACCCGAAAGGGTATTCCGTCAGGCCGACCACTGACGACAATTCACCCTCCTCCGGTGGTCGGCCCAACGACGAAGATGACGTGGGTACGGGTGGTTTATGGGCACGCGCGCCGTCCTTTCGTCGCCCCGGACGGAATGGACCGCGTGCATGACCCATTAAAAAAATGGCAAAAGCCTGGAAGTAAATAATTTGTGCCTAAATCTAAAATAAATACACAATATGACAGTGTTTCACTTAAAATAGAGAACAGGTAATGACTAAGATCCAAATTCAAGCAAGTATGTTAAATAAAGATTAAAAATTTTTATAGAACTAATCATTGTCATCATCAGCTTTTTGGACGTCCAATATTAAGCCTTCTAGGCCTATGGAGGTCTAGATATTGGAGACCAAGAGGTATAATGTCATGGCCTCTAAACTTGGCAGACAGGTTGGAGACCGTACTTGGTCTTATAAGTTTTTCTCAGGAGCGCTGCTCAGGCATTCTTCTGGTGCACCTTCGTGGATTTTTACGACTCCCACAGGATAGGACAGGACAAATATTAAGATATAGGGATACTGTATTCTTAACCTATCAATTGACTAATAATGGCTTTTATAATAAATTTCAGATTTCTGGAAAATGAATATAAATATGATTATATCTTGCGATGTCCTAAATTAAATTTGAGAGCTACAGTTGGAGCATCAGGATATATAGGCTCTGTATATATTAACGGTCATGATTTTGTTACTATAACAGCAGGCAAGTAATATTCAATATTAGATTTGCTTATTCATCTTTATCATTAATAACGGCTTTACGATCAACTTTCTAGTGAAACTAAGTTTGACGTAATATTATATACTAGCAACCCGCCCTCGCTTCACTTCGGTTTCAATCACTTTACCCGCGTAGTTCCCGCTCTCGTAGGAATACAGGGATAAAATATAGCCTATTTTACTCCTTGATATTACAACTCTCCATTTTTGAAAGAATTTTTGAAATCGGTTCGGTGGTTTAAGCGTGAAAGCGAAACAAACTTACTTTCGCATGTATAATATTAGTAATCATATTATGTTTCCTTTTTTCTTTATTAGCTTCACGCGTACATAACTATTAATAAAGGAATAAAAAAAAATGTCGTGAACCTACTACGCATCGATATGAATCTTTACAAGGACATGCCATGACAATAAAGTGATTTGGTACCATCAAGCTGATTGCTAAAGAACATAGGCAGTGGAACACTTTAATGATTAGTGATATCTAGGGTCGTGAAAAATAATCGATTTTTATATTAATCGATTATTTTTTTCATATAATCGATTTTTAATACTTGATTATAAAAATAATAAAAATCAATTTTAAGTAAATCGATCTTTTAATATTAAAATTAATCGATTAATTTGCTATTTGCTTTTTTATTATTTGAACTTAAAGTTTTCTATTGTATTTGTTTACAATACAAGCACACCACATGAACTTCCAAATTGCCACCAAAAGTAAAAAAAAAAAACTTTGTTTGTTTTTCAGTTTTAAAACGAAAACATTGTTGATTTAGGTATTATCGAGTTTTATTTAATTTTATTATTATGTACAAACAATCCAACCTTTCAAATAGCTGGAAAATCGATTATAAAAATAAATATCTGGTTGACCGAGCTTCGCTCGGAATATTTTTGTCGAATTTATTTAGATATATATTAATAAAAAATAAATAATGAAAATTATATAAAAAATTACAAAAAGAGAATAATAATAACACCGAGATTCGATCCGACGCTGTTTGAATGCCACAAAACCCAAAATTAAAACCGGCCGTCTCCCCTGAGCTATTGTAACTCGCGACGTTGACAACGAAATTTGAATTCATATTCTTTTAAAATTTAATGTCATTATATTGTTTTACTAAAAACACGGACAAAAGAACATTTTCTATAAATAAAACCTAGCTAGATCGATTTTTTGGACCCGAAACCTCTAGTATGCCAAGTTCCAACAAAATCGTTGCAGCCGTTGCCGAGGTCCTGTAGAAATCGATTTATTTTATGAAATAAAAATCGACTATTTATTCATCGTGTTTGGACTCTGCGAGTCCAATAGGTCAGGAACAGTAACAAAATTTGGAATCAAGAGATAAATAGTGAAACTCTTCTTAAGCTGTTTATACTTTTAGCATATTTTTTTTAGCTTATATATTTTTTTAAATTATGATACGTTTCCGTTTTAGTGGAATATCTTGTAAAAGTGAGGGGAAAATATGGAGTATTCACTGCCGAGGATCATTCATCGCGCTTCTACCTTGAAGATTTCATTATGGACACTGATCCCCAAGGATATATCACGCTGAACACTAAAAACAACTTCGGCCTGCCCGAAAAACTAAGTAAGTTTAACAATTAAATAAAATATAAATAGAAGGCTAGCCCCTCATGGTGACGCGATAAGAATACAATTGTCACTACACTTTACTTGTCCATAAAGTCGGCGAAGTAAATAAAACTACTTTTACGGATTATATCGCGTTTGTATTTGATTTATGATTGCCCGACGTTTCGAACACTTTGCAGCATTCATGGTCACGGGCGGACTAAGGTGTCTCACGTCCAACAAGTAATCGTTATTACAGACCTTAGTCCGCCCGTGACCATGAATGCTACAAAGTGTTCGAAACGTCGGGCAATCATAAATCAAATACAAACGCGATATAATCCGTAAAAGTAGTTTTATTTACAATGTGTAGTGCTCGCGTAAACATCAGATATCAAGTCGGCGAAGGTTTAGTTTTCTGTAGTTCGTGAACGACCTAGATTGAAAGACCTCTAGGTGAACTGTACGAACCAGTTCATCGATGATCACGCTCTTAGTTCTTTTTTCTTTCTCTCTCGATCGAATGTTAGTATTTTATACTATACTAGAAAATACATATCACTCTCAGATTTAAAAAAAAAATGGTCATCACAATCCTGTCAGGAGAAAAGTATTTATCACTTTAAAAAAAGAACTAATGAAATAAAAGAGCGAAGTTCGTCATTGGTTTGCGAACTAAATTGAACCCTCTCATTGAAGAGGCCGACTAGGCTCAAGACTACTAACGTTCTGAAAGCTGCTAAAATCATTACAAGATAGAGAAAACTGGCAATACATAATCTTATATAGACTAATCTCCGTGTGTTGACGAAGTAAGAATACAATTAAGCATAGGAGTGGTAGGACCACACTGTCGACAGTTATCTGTCTACAACCGCGGGCCGGTCCGTCCGGGGCAGTACCATGCTCTCGCAGAAAATCGACGTCTGAGTAGTAGCAATTTGTTACTGCGCTTCATTCGGTGAGCGAGAGAGCCGGAAGCCCAACTTTCTGAGGGTGATTGCGTGTGGAAGGTTTTGGTGGTGTCCTTGGTATCACCGAGCCTCAATGCACGCATTCACACTCCCTTCGCTTTCTTCGCGGTAGGCAACGGCCTTGTAAAGGTCCATGAGCGGCAGCAACACTTACCATCAGGTGTACTGCTTGCTCGTTTGCCACCGTTTGCAATAAAAAAAAAAAAAAAGCATATATGTCTATTGCATATTAGATCCCTTAGTTGTCTTTAACGACATCCATGTGCAAGACAGGGAGTGGTGAATTGTCTTTTTATTCCGTTACCACACGGAATTTGCCCATTCATAACACTATGTGAACATTCATCTCATCATCATCTCAGCCCATATACGTCCCACTGTTGGGCTCGGGCCTCCTCCATAATGGAAGGGTAATTTACCTACTATGTCACGCTGGTCAGACGTGTTGGTATAGGGTTTTATTTCGAGTTTTCCTTCTCTCGCATAAATGTTATATGCCTTTTATATGCCTTACTCGTCTCGTAAGATCACCCACGGGTAAGATAGGGGGTGGTGAATTGTATTCTTACTCCGTCACCACACGGAAATAATAAAAATATAATATGTCAACATTGTTCTGATTTAATTCTAAAATTAATAGTTTTAGCGATTTTCCGTGGTAGCTATGAATCCTATCAATCCTTACATTGCTCTAGGGTGTCGTAAAGACATCTAGTTAGGCCAACTCCATCTGATACGGTTTAATCAACAATTACATTACAAAAATTACAACATACAATTATCTGTGTGGTGACGGAGTAAGAATACAATTCGCTACCCTCTATCTTACCCTGAATATCGTAAAAGACGACTAAGGGATATATTATGCATATAACTATTGTGCAAGAGAGCTCGAAACAAAACCCTATATCAACCCCAACCCCCTATATCCAACTAGCTATAGTAGGTCAATTTCCCTCTCATTGTGGAGGAAGCTCGAGCCCAACAGTGGGACGTATATGTGTTGTTATGATGATCATAATACATTTCCAAAGAGTGTTGACGTCAGGCGCCGAGAGATACTCTAGCTGAATGATACAAGAAAGATAAGTAATATCTCTGTGCTTCATATTGCAGGTTCTCAAGTAGAAAGTTATCTGAAAAAAAATTGGAGACTGTTGGAAAAAGAGTTAAGGTATCCAGCTATGCAATTATTCATGGGTGCAATAGTGAAAGAAGGCGACATTTATTTAAGAGCCACGCCCAGGAGTGATATATTTCCAAAAACAGAAAACAGTTGCACCTGTAATTTTACTAGTTCATAAATAGTCATTATGTAATGATATTTTATTAAAATTTGTAAATGGTTGTCAAGGGTTTAAATGAAATAATATGTTGTATACTGTGTTTTATTTCTATTTGTTATTTCAACAGTATCTCCGCTCCTATATGTAAGTCCCCAGCTTGCCCAGAAACTATAGTCAGGGTAAATAAAAGGAAAACTTACCTAAATATGTAGATACTACTTATTCAGTACCGGCATTGTGTCGTCTTTCGGTTACTATATAACGTTAATTTCAATACTTAACACGACTAATAAATAATGATGATGATTTGGTGTTTATTTAGAACCACCATGAACATCAAATCACCACGAACATCCCATAAGAGAATTTGCACAAGGAATAAAATATAGCGTAAAATATATTCAAAACATCTCAATAATAAAATTAAACGGTATACCAAAAAATAACCCGACTAAAGAACAGTTCATCCGCAAATTAATTTGTTAAGGTTTTCATTAACAAAGCAAAGCTTCTCGATAGCAATACACGACAGATTATTACGCACACATTCACAAAAAAGTCTGTCTAGTGATGATGACCTATGTAAATATGTATCAAAATCCGTTTCTACTGATTTATCTATTAAGCTAATATAGTAGCTGCTTGTATTAACCATTTTGTCACCAATATTCTCGCCTTTATACAAGGCATTCTGCCACGCTATTTCTGGGTAATATTTATACTTTTCTACTTAATTTTTAAAGCGGAGAAAATATGCTTCGCAATAGATGTAGACTAAAGTATCGTCTTTAATCTTATATCTTTAAACGAGCAATTCTTGTATATATATATATATATATATATATATTCAGGATCTCGGAAACGGCTCCAACGATTTTGTTGAAACTTGGCATACTAGAGGATTCGGGTCCAAAAAATCGATCTAGCTAGGTTTTATTTATAGAAAAAGTTCTTTTGACGGTGTTTTTAGCATAACAATAAATGATATTAAATTTTAAAAGAATATGAATTCAAATTTCGTTGTAAATGTCAAGAGTTCCGGTAGCTCAGTTGGGGGACGGCCGGTTTTAATTTTGAGTTTTGTAGCATCCAAACAGCGTCGGTTCGAATCTCGGTGTTATTATTATTCTCTTTTTGTAATTTTTTTATATAATTTTTAGTTTTTATTAATATATCTAAATAAATTCTATAAAAATATTCCGAGCGAAGCTCGGTCAACCAGATATTATTAGTATTCATAACAAAGTAAATATAATATCGAAAGCTAAATCAATAAAATCGGCCAAGTGCGAGTCGGACTCGCGCACGAAGGGTTTCTTAAATTAGGTTTAACAATAGAAAAACAAAGTACCCCGTAACGCATCTTAATCTATCGCCATGCCGACAAATGCTAGATCGTAAATTTATATTCCACATGTTGACAGAGTAAGAATAACACTTATCTTCATACCTTCCTTTTACGCAGATATTCCATGAGATGACTGAGTAATAATTTTTTTAAAAGCAGCTGTTGTAACAACAAGCTCTGTTGTAACAAAACAATCCTAGTATTGTGTACACTGATGAACGTAGGCCTCCCTCATGTTACACTACAAAGTGCGGTCCTGTTCCGCCAGCATCCAACGACGCCCAGCAGCTTTCACCAGGTCGTCGGTCCACCTAGTGGTAGGGCGTCCGACACTGCGTCATCCGATACGTGGTCGCCACTCGAGAAGCTTTCTTTCCCCGCGGTTGCTGGTTCGTCGAGCGATCTGGCCTGCCCATTGCCACTTCAGCGTGCTAATTCTTCGTGCTATGTCGGTTACACCCGTTCTTCTGCGGATTTCCGAAAAAAGTATATGAATGTTAATTAAATTACAGTTATGATTATTATATTACAGTTATGCCTGCTGAAAATTACCTCAAAAACAGTTGGAAGATGTGGGCAAAGAAATTACGATACCCAGCCATGCGCTTATTTGTGTCAACAAGTGAAAGTAGGTGACATTTATTTTAGAGCTACTCCAATGGTTAAAGTATTTCCAAAGAATGAAACTGTTTGTCACTAATAATAAGGATTAATAAGATGGTTACATAAAATTCTTATCTAAAAACTGTGAACCCGTGTATTAGGAGGCGCGAAATAAAATTACATTTAGTTATTGTCGTAATCAGATTTTGGTTATGTAGATTAAATGGGGAGAGGTAACACCATAACTTATAGCAATGGTTATAGTTTATTTATTGTTTATACAATACTATTTACACAATATACAGGATATCTCAGTTTATGGAACAACTGATCAAACGAGAGTTAGCTAATGATGGTAGGAACCCATAAAAATAAGAGTACGTAATCAATCCAATTGTAGAAATGTGCAATAAGGAGACATCAACTCTTCGAAACTATTCACTACTGCCTTGGAAGATATTTTCAATCTCTTAGACTGGACCAACCTCAGTATCAATATCAACAGTAAAAAAATCACTCACCTTCGATTCGCAGACGATATTGTCGTTATGACAAAATTACAGAAAGTTATGACAAATAGACATGTCATGCCAGTATCGGTCCTAGATGACAATGTGATTCGTCAAGTTATCGATCATTACGTTTTAAGTAGATATGCTGGAAACGTAGTTCAGTTATGCAGATCCAATTTCGAGAAAGAGATCAGGCGTTAGAATCTGATTCGACTGGGTCCGGCAAAGTTAAGAAGATCTCTTTATCCAATATATTATCTCAATGTCTGAAATCATTGTTCTACGACCAATGAGTGTAACCAGTATTACGTATGGCACGAAAACGTAGTTTCTAAATATAAAAGTTGAAATTACAAGATTAAGTGTCCAAAAGGCAATAGCTCAGCATATGTTACATATAACTTGCAGCGCTGATTTTCAGCTGCAGCCTCACTTATCTAAGTTACAGGTCACAATAAATACAAGTACAGAAGAGTTGCAATTCATAAATTAGTCAAAATTGTAAATAGTCATATTAGTAATAATAATAAGAGCATTTAAATCAAACAGTACGGCATAACGCTACGGCAAATATAAAGCTGTGATGATTCTGTTTAAATATGTAAGTAATACACGAAAGTGAAATTAGCATCTCTAGTCAGAAATAACAAAATAAAAGTAAAAATTAAAACACAACTACGACAAAAAACGAGTTATCGGATAAATACGGATAAAGTCACGTGCAAATACTAATAATATATACAAGTATCTGATTATAAATGTCTGTAATAACGATTACTTATTGGACGTGAGATACCTTAGTCCGCCCGTGACCATGAATGCTACAAAGTGTTCGAAACGTCGGGCAATCATAATTCAAATACAAACGCGATATAATCCGTAAAAGTAGTTATATTTACAATAAATTATATATATTGTTTTACTACTTAAAATAAATTATATATCATTCCATGTGGTGACCCAGAAAGAATACAACCACCACCACAATCTTGCCCGTGGATGTCGTAAAAGATGACTAAGGGATATAATACGCATACAACATCTATGCAAGAAAAGAAAAACTCGAAATAAAACCCTATATCAACCTGTCTGACCAGCATTGTATAGTAAGGTCAATTTCGCTCCTATTTTGGAGGAGGCTCGAGCCCAACAATGGGACGTATGTGAGCAGAAATGAATGAATGAAAATACGTTTTAATATTTTTTTATCTCAAAGACTAGGCATTGTTAACCCTCAAATATGTCTCTTTAAGAATAAAGATATAACTGTACAAGAATATTAAACTTGTAATATTATCCTGCCTTTTACGGGGCCACCTAAATGTAATATTGGACGTCAATAATAGGCATCCATCAACCATTATGCAAAAAAGTCGAAATAAAAGCCTATATAAACTCATTTGAAGATATTTGAAAAGTAGGTCATATCTATACCAATAAATAAAATTGGAGTGTCTGTTTGTAATGTCAAAATAATAGGCTTTTGTCATGCTCACACGGTTATTTGCACGACACCTATGCCTAAAATAACAATTAAAAATTTTTTGTCTGTCTGTCTATCTGTTTGTACCGGGTAATCTTCAAAACGGCTGGACCGATTTCAAAAATTCTTTCACCAATGGAAAGCTATAATATCAGGGCGTAAACAAGGCTATATTTTATCCCGGTATTCCCACGGGAACGGGAACTACGCGGGTAAAACGACTATAACCTATAACCGAAGCGAAGCGAGGGCGGGTTGCTAGTAGTAGCATAAATATTGGCGAAGGAAAAGAAAGTACAATCTACTGACTACATTATGTATGTTTAATAAATATGTAAATCTAAATAGGTTAACTTATAAGCGAAAAAAGAAATAAATATTTTTTTATCTAGAACACATCACCAGTTCACGTCAACAGGTAGACATTTGGATGGATGAATTCATTACAGCATTTAATTAAAATTTAACCACTAAAATTAGAATCGAAATAATTATCAACTAATGAGGTAAAGAATTTAATTAAGTGACACTAATTTAATTGAAAACAAAAGAAATAAATGATAACAATATTAACTGAGTATATTTTTCGTTATTTACTCTTGTACTACATATGTAATGGAGTTATTCATAAAATTGTACAGTGACTCTACTTTATGACAGCCATCCATCAGCCTACAGATGTCCACTGCTGGACATAAGCCTTCCTACGAGAATGCCACTCGAAACGGTCCTACGCCACTTGCATCCAACGGTTCCTTGCGACTATGAGAATGTCATCAATCCACCTAGTGGGGGAGTTATCCCAGGCCGCGTTGTACGATTCGTGGTCGTCACTCAAGAACCTTTCTTCCCCAATTTTCGGTTCGACGAGCGATGTAGCCTGCCCATAGCCATTTCAACGCAATAATTTTGCGGGCTACCGAGCACAGCCCTCTCCATAGCACGTTGAGCAATTTTAAGCTTTTTTATGAGGACGACATTTATGACATAATCCTTATGACATAATCACCCTTATTGTAACATTTTTCTTCTTATATTTAATCATAATCAGCTCCCATACGTTCTCACTGCTGGGCTAAAGCCTACTCCACAATGGGATGGAAATTAAACTACTACACCACGCTGGTCAGATGGATTGGTATAGAGTTTTATTTCGAGCTTTTCCTCTCTTGCATAGATATTATCGGCAATAATCATTTAGTCGTTTTTTACGACACCCACGAGCAAGATAACAAGTGGTCAACAGTATTCTTAGCCCGTCACCTCACGGAAGACATATTGTTATCAAAGACTAATTACAGTTTTATTTGGTACTAGCAATCCGCCCTCGCTTCGCTTCGGTTATAGGTTATAGTCGTTTTACCCGCGTAGTTGCCGTTCCCGTGGGAATACCGGGATAAAGTATAGCCTAGTTGACGTCCTGATATTATAGCTTTCCATTGGTGAAAGAATTTTTGAAATCAGTCCAGCCGTTTTGAAGATTACCCGGAACAAACAGACAGACAGACAAAAAATTTTAAATTGCTATTTTGGGCATAGGTGTCGTGCAAATAACTGTGTGAGCATGAAAAAAGCCTATTATTTTGACATTACAAACAGACACTCCAATTTTATTTATTGGTATAGACTAGCTGACCCGGCGAACTTCGCACCGCCATTTTTATAATTATTTTGTTTTAGTATTTATCAGTTCGGTTTTAGTATTATCCATGCGGTGACGGAGTAAGAATACAATTCACCACCCGCGAGTGTTGTAAAAGACGACTAAGGGATATACCGCTTTTTCTTATCGATTCCAAATCCTTTTTAATCTAGATCTACATGTAATTATGCTAAAAATGTCGATCCGATGGGACGAACGTTAAATGTTTGACAGGTAAGAACGACTTGGATAGGCAAATAAAATTATATTATTAGTATTTTACTCGTAATTTTCCATATTTTCTCACAGTATAAACCTTCCCTGGACTTCCACAAATAATTCAAGACCAAAATTAGACAAATCGGTCCAGCCGTTCTCGAGTTTTAGCGCGACTAACGAACAGCAATTAATTTTTATATAGACTAGCTGACCCAGCGAACTTCGTACCGCCTTTTCTTCGTAATTATTTCTTTTTTGTATTTATCAGTTTAGTTCTAGTATTATCCGTGCGGTGACGGAGTAAGAATACAATTCACCACCCGTGTGTGTCGTAAAAGACGACAAAGTGATATATAGTATGCATAATTATAATATCTATGCAAGAAAGGGAAAACTCGGAACAAAACCCTATACCAACATGTCATCGTGCATACGTGCCCGGAGGGCTTACACCCGCAGCCGAGCGCGTCACCGCGACGCTGAGCGGGAGGGCCAGCTGTACGAGGCTTACCGCAGTGCGCGGTCTGCCTTCAGGCTGGCCGTCCGTACCGCCAAAGACGTCAGTCGGCGGGAGATGCTGGACAGTCTCGAGCGTGACCCCTGGGGTCGCCCCTACCTTGCGGCACTAAAGAAGCTCCGCGGGCGGGGTGCCCGTGTACCTCAGGCGGCTGGTGGCAGACTACTTGGAGGGGCGCAGCGTCCTCTACGTTGACCGAGTAGGGGACGTTGTGCGAACGCCCATGACGAGCGGTGTCCCACAGGGGTCGGTTCTGGGTCCGACCCTATGGAACATCGGCTACGACTGGGCGTTGAGAGGAAGCCTTCCACCCGGGCTGGGCGTAATTTGCTACGCCGACGATACACTCGTCACAGCCCGGGGTGGGACGCTAGAGGAGGCGGCACGCCTGGCAACTCTCGGCACCGAGGAGATTGTCAGGCGGATCGAAGTGGTGGGGTTGAGGGTAGCCCTGTTAAAGACGGAGGCCCTTTTGTTCCATGGCCTCCGTACCGCCGGGCCTCCCGCCGGTGCTTCGATCACCGTGAAGTCGGTCACCATCAGCATCCAGGCCCACATGAAGTACTTGGGCCTGGTGCTCGACGGGCATTTTTGGTTCCAGGAGCATCTCCATCGACTTGTTCCCAGGCTTGTCGGCGCGGCGTCCGCCCTTTCGTGGTTGATGCCGAATGTGGGCGGACCCAGTGCTACGTGCCGACAGATGTATCCGGGGGTGATCCGGTCGATGGCCCTGTATGGCGCACTGGTGTGGGCGGGGTCCCTGACCGTCCATCTTAGGGCACTCCTGTGGCGACCACAGAGGGTCATGGCGATCAGGGCCATACGAGGTTACCGCACGGTGGCAACGGAGGCAGCGTGCCTCCTGGCCGGAAGTCCCCCGTGGGACCTGGAGGCGGAGATGCTCGCCGACATTTATCGGCGGGTGTCGGAGACGCGCGCCCGCGGCGGTATGGTCTCTATCAAAGAGATCACCGCCTGGCGGGTCGACGCCCGCCGAGAAGTCATTGCCCGTTGGGCAGTCCGGCTGGAGAGTCCTCGGTACGGTGTCAGGACCGTCGAGGCCCTCCGGCCGGTGCTGATGGAGTGGTTGGAGCGGACGCACGGGGTGCTTTCCTTCCGACTGGTGCAGGTGCTGACGGGGCACGGATGCTTCGGGAAGTACTTGCATAAGATTGTCAGGAGGGAGAGCACACCGTCCTGCCACCACTGCAGTTGCGACGAGGACACGGCGCAGCACACGTTCGAGGAGTGTGCTGCATGGGAGGGGGAGCGCCGTGAACTCGTCGCGATTATCGGTGCTGACCTGGCGCTGCCGACCATCGCCAGGGAGATGCTCGTCAGCGTCAGGAACTGGGACGCGGTCGCCGCCTTCTGTGAGGCCGTTATCTCACGGAAGGAGGCGGCTGATCGTGTGCGAGTAGAGCTCCTATTCGGCGACACGTTCCGCCGCCGGCGACTCGGGCGGCGCAGGCGCGAGTATCTGCGTCTAATGCCGCCCTAGCCGAGGCCGCGGGTGATCGGACCGGGGAATTGTCCGTCACCCGCAGAGAGGCTGACCGCGCGATGGCGACCGACGTCCCAGTAGATCGAGAGGTGAGAGGTTACCTGAAAGGGTATTCCGTCGGGCCGACCACTGATGACAAGTCACATCTGCTCCGGTGGTCGGCCCAACAACGAGGTGACGTGGGTACGGGTGGGTTATGGGCCCGCGCGCCGTCCTTTCATCGCCCCGGACGGACTGGGCCGCGCGTGCGCTTGCCATGGCCCTCCCATAAAAAAAAAAAAAATACCAACATGTCTGACCATCGTGGTATAGTAGATCAATTTCCCTCCCATAGTGGAGGAGGCCCGAGCCCAACAGTGGGACGTGTATGGGTTGAGACTATGATGACGATTTATCAGTCTCCTACAAATGGCGTAAAGTTGTGGATTAAGGTAATATAACACTTTCCGTAAATTCAATACAGTTAGATTATTAATAATACCATTATATCGACATGTTTGTGGCTGAGGCCGGAGACCGTCCCACCTTCGGCAGGAGCACCAGCCTCTCTTTCTTCCAACATCCAGGGAACTGGCCAAACGTTATTCAAGCGTTGTACAGACCCGTGAGATGTGGTATCACGTGCCCATGGACCAGTGCCAGCACCCATTAGCGTTAACCGTCTGGCCGGAGAGTGATAGATTTAACACGTATATGCGCCACTGCCGCCCCATCTCCGTCTTCGTAGCGGGGCGGTTTCCGGTTACGGTCCAGCAAAGCAATGATTAGGGGGGTTTTCCGCGGTGGGAAAAGGTCCTTGACAACCTTGATAGGGAGGTCGGAGTGGAAAATTTCGGTGAGGGGAAGAAGACGTAGCTTACTCAGCGCTGCGCGATAGAGATGACCCCAGGGGTCACATTCAAGACTGTCCAGAATTTCCTACTGATTGATCTGAAGAAACAGTGAAATCTCTACTTAGTGCCGCACAATAAGGTCGACACCAAGTTCACGTTCGACAAAAAAGAAATAAAAAAAAAGGGTCACGTTCGACACTCTCCAGCATCTCTTGATGGGTGTTGGCGCTAGGCAAATTGATTGTTTTTTTAATTAATTTTTTTAGTATTTTAGTTGCAAAATTTCCATATTTTCTCACCGTTTAAACCTTCCCTGGACTTCCACAAATAATTCAAGACGAAAATTAGCCTAATTGGCTTAGCTGTTCTCGAGTTTTAGCGAGACTAACGAACAGCAATAGATTTTTGTATATATCTGGGGGCACGGCAGTGCCCCCGCCAAGTCGAGCAAAAAAAGTGTCGGGCAAAACGCAACATTGCCGTAACATACTTTTCTCGAAGCCATTCAGGCCATTTTCAACCCTCTATAACTTCGTTGTTAATAAAGCTAGAAACCTGAATTTTTAGTAACCTAGCAGGCATTGTATACACATTGTGTATTTCAAATTTCATTCAATTTGAACCTATAGTTTAAGAATTATAACTAGTCAAAATTTCGTAATTTTGTCACTCACTGACTGACTGACCGATCATCAATATTAAAGTGGCACTTCTAGTAGATGCTTCAAATTTAGAACGCAATTAGTGTTTAGTGTATAAATGAAGGAAAAATTATGAAACATTATAATTTTCATCCAGTTTCCGAGATACTAACTGCATAAATAATTTTGTAAACTCATATAAATATATAGGATTACAAAGTTACATTTGCAGTTAATAAATTTAACTTTGTAAAAAATAAGAATACATTTGTCGCCATCATTGCTTCTCTATGGGAATCGCAACAACCGGCTAAAGACTGCACAGATGACGTAGTGGTTAAGATACCAATGAACCGTGCTAGTGTCGCGGGTTCGAATCCCATGCAAGACAATACCTTGTACGATCCACAAATTGTTGTTCCGAGTCTGAATGTAATTTTTATCGGTTAATTATATGTTCTTTCCGTATGGTGACGAAGTAAGAATACAATTCACCACTCTCTATCTTGCCCGTGGATATCGTATAATACGACTATGGGATATAATATGCACATACCATCTGTGCAAGAGAAGGAAATCTCGAAATAAAACTCTATATCAACATGTCAGACCAGCATGGTATAGTGAGTTAAATTCCCTCCCATTGTGGAGGAGGCCCGAGCTCAACAGTGGGACATATGAGGGCTGCGATGATGATGCGATGTTGAATTATATGTTTGTAAAGTCCCCCACACGATAAGGATTATTATTCCCTTAGTGCAAGGCATTGTCATTTAAAAAAAAGATTCAACAGGAAGGAGAGTGGGCAGCAGCTCTCGCCGGGGAAATGTATGAAATCTCACTGCGAAACCAAACCGCCTACCAAATGTGGCGACTACATCATTATTCCTCATAAGGCGAAGAAAAATGAGCTCTAGTCATGGCAATTCTGTTACCCTGGAGCGTCGATGGATGCAGGTGCCACAGTACCGCACTTTATGGTGAAGCATGAGGGGGTCTATGTTCTACAGTGCACGGCGATAGGCTCAATGATGATTGGCATAATAGGTGTAGACAGATACCTAGATATAATAATGTTCAAAGATAACTTGTAAAATGTTCAATCAACTTAATGAAAAAGCAAGAGTGGAACGTGTCTTATGAAATTGTACCAAAATCTCCCAAAGTATTCATCATCATCATCATCATCATTTCGGCTCATATACGTCCCACTGTTGGACTCGAGCCTCCTCCACAATAGGAGGGAAGTTGACCTTACTATACCATGCTGGTCAGACAGGTTGGTATAGAGTTTTATTTCGAGTTTTCCTTCTCTTGCATAGATGTTATATGCGTATGATATCCCTTAGTCGACTTTTACGACATCCACGGGCAAGAGAGGGTGACTTGTATTCTTACTCCGTCACCATACGGAAAGGATTAAGCAAACTAAATTACCTCAAATTTATCTGAAAGAAAGAACGCCATCATTAGGCTCGATTGCGATCAAAGCGGAAAGGAGACTAGAGGAGATGTGTTTCGAAAAACCAATCAAATTTCTTTATTTCCACATCTCTCCGCTTAGTTTAGGTAGAATTGACTCAAGCGGAAAGGAGAGATGTCTCATTTTCAGATAGTGTGCTCTAAGCAAATCCTTTGTTGGTATTCAAGAAGGAGAAGGTACCGGAAAGGCAAATAAGTAGGTCTATCTACAAAAAGAAATGAGATACCATCAAAAACAAGACTTGTAAAAAAAAGCCAAGCCTCGCAACTGACTTCTACCATAAAAATTTGTGAGATCCATGTTATGCCAAGTCGGTTAACTCATTCAGTCTCTGCTTAAGGGACGTTTCTTCCTAAGTTATTACGTAAATAGCTAACCTAACAACTTCTTATAGTGACTATATCAATATTAAAGATCTTTTATGTTTTAAATAAATAGATTGACTTGGCCATCGCACTATGTTTAGTACAATTTAATATAATATGTATTACTTGTGAGGTGTGTTTTCATGCGATTGCCATGAAATCGCATGAAAACACACATCTATAATCATTTAGAGTTTTGTCCCAAAGAACACCTCTTTCTTGAACTAGTGACAATAGTGTAATCAATTCTTCGGGGTTGATATTTGTTTCCATTACTACGAATCACCAAACGTACGTGCAATAAAAACACAACAACTGCTTTATCTTACTTTATTATTATACTTTATTCCAAATTTATATACGGACTGTAAGCTGTATAGTCATTTCCTATAAGTGCTAATAAATTGTGTGTGTGCGCGATCGTAGCGACGAGGTACCACGGACAGAACGAGAGGTAACGGGGAGAGGGTTATCGGCCCCGACATCAGACAAATGTGAACAGCGCCATTCTTAATCATAGGCGAGCGAGATCCGATACGATTTTTTTCCGGGTTTAGAGGGCTGGCAAAACATTCGACACTTCTTGTCGGAGCCGACACAAAAACGGTTTGCGATAAGTGTGAGTAGCTTCATATAAAATGCTCTGCCACTATAACCTCCGATTAATATACGGATCCGACACCCGGCTAGTGGGAACGAGCTGTAACGTTGACATTTTAAATTTCAAAGTTATCGTAGTATTTGAAGGTTATTGAAAAAGTATAATTATGAATTGAAATGAGATAACTAAATAAAAAGCTATGTACATATAATAAAAGATCTTCTCGTCCAACATTCCGCAGTGTCTGAAAACAAATGTTCATAACCAGTGTTTTTTTTTTTTTGGGGTGGGTTGCGGTCGGCGCGCTCCTCGCACCACTCCGTCCGGGGCGAGAGAGGGGCGTAAGCACGCAACTTCCGCAACCCACCCACGATGCACGTCGCCTTCGTCGTTGGGCCGACCACCGGAGCAGGATTACTTGACATCAATGGTCGGCCCGACGGAATACCCCCTACGTGGGGTACCCTCCCGTTGACCGACGTCCCCCCTCGGGGAGGACGTCGGTCTTTCCTCACGCGGTCGGCCTCTCGGCGGGTGACGGACTAATCTCGGTGGGTGACGGACTAATTTATAACCAGTGTGCCGTTTCTGCGCACTGAAACGTGGTGTCTAAATGTCGGCCTCATAAAAAAGCTCAAAGTTGCTCAACAAGTTATAGAGAGGGCTATGCTCGGTATTTCTCTACGTGATAAAATCCGAAACATGGCAATCCGTAGAAAAACGGGTATAACCGCATAGCCCGCAGAATTAGCACGTTGAAATGGCGATGGGCAGGCCACATCGCTCGTAGAACCGACAACCGTTGGGGAAGAAAGGTTCTAGAGTGGTGACCACGAATCGGAAGGCTCAGTGTAGGACGACCCCTCACTAGGTGGACTGACGACATTCTCAAAGTCGCTGGGAACTGTTGGATGCAAGTGGCGTGGGACCGTTCCGAGTGGCATTCTCGTGGGGAGGCCTATGTCCAGCAGTGGACGTCTCTAGGCTGATGGATGAATGGATGGAATAAAATATCATTATCGTCGCTCATATATGTCCCACTGCTGGGCTCGTACGTCTTCTACAATAAGAGGAAAATTGATGATACGCTATGCTGGTGAAACGGGTTGGTATTTTTTTTATGAGTGGGCTATGGTAGCCGAACACGCGGTTCATTCCGTCCAGGGCGACGAAAGAACGGCACGCGGGCCCATAACCCACCCGTACCCACGTCGCCTTTGTCGTTGGGCCGACCACCGGAGCAGGGTGACTTGTCGTCAGTGATCGGCCCGACGGAATACCCTTTCGGGTACCCTCACCTCTCGACGTCCCTGTCCCGGTACGTCGATCGTCGTCGCGTGGTCAGCGGGTGATGGACTAAAATCCCCGGTCCAGTCACCCGTAAACGGGTTTGTATAGGGTTTTATTTCGAGATTACCTTTTCTTACATAGATGTTATATGCATATTATATCCCATAATCAACTTTTACGATACCTGCAGGCAAGATAGGGGGTGGTGAATTGTATTCTTACTCCTTCACTACACAGAAGCTGATTATTTTACGGGGCATAGAAGATATAAAATTAGAATAAATCATTAATTGGTTTAAAAAAATTAATAATTCACTATATACTTAAAAAATCTGATCCATGTAATCTATGCAAGAAAAGTAAAATCCGAAATTTTTCTCTATAAAAACTTGTATGACCAGCGTGGTAAAGTACGTTAATTTCTCTTTTATTATGAAGTGGTTCGAGCCCAATAGTGGAACGTATATGAAACAACCAGCTGTTGTAAACGCCGCAATCTCACACAACTCGTAAAACTACTAAAGAATTAATAAATCATCACATCATTTCAGCTCATATACATCCCACTATTGACTTCGAGCCTCCTCCACAATAGGGGGGCAATTGACCTTACTTATCTTGCTGGTCAGATAGATTGGTATAAGGTTTTTTTTATTTCAAGTTATCCTTCTCTTGCATAGATGATATATGCATATTAAATCCCATAGTCGTCTTTTACGACATCCACGGGCAAGATAGGGAGTGGTAAATTGTATTCTTACTCCGTCACCACACGAAGAAATCACACATAGCCTCGTTAAATAAGAAATAGTTATTTAAACAAGGAAACTATGTTTGAATATGCGCGATACATATACTTAGACAGAAAACATTAACTTAGATAAGACGGTAACTAACACAGTGACTAAAGATATATAAACGACAACGACTTCGAATAGTTAATGTATCTATATCCATTTAAAGAGAAGAAAACATATTATAATGTATAATATCTGTTTGACCGAGCTTCGCTCGGAATATTTTTGTTGTATTTTTGTCGAATTTATTTAGATATATATTAATAAAAAATAAAAATTAAATAATAAAAAAAATATAAAAAAATACAAAACAGAATAATAATAACACCGAGATTCGATCCGACGCCGTTTGAATACCTAAACAATACTGAAAGGAAACTGCACTAGTTCCCAACTGAGCTATCG